>OZ004347.1:20306272-22735274 GCA_963924445.1 Philereme transversata
GGAGCAGCTGGGACGTGACCATTCCGTCCCCTATCTGCCAGGTGGTAACCGGCAAACAAGGTTTGTTTCAACAGATAAACATCCAGAAGAAATCGATGACTGTTAAACAGTTTGCAGTCATGGCGAACTCTGCTAAGTACTGTACCCCTCGTCACTCCAGCTACGAGGATTTGGAGAGGAAATACTGGAAGAATGTCACATATGTAGCTCCGATATACGGGGCTGATGTCAATGGTAGCATAACAGACCCTGACGTCAACGAATGGAATATAAATAGGCTAGGAACGATTCTCGACTATGTCAACTCTGACTACGGCATTGAAATAGATGGAGTAAACACTGCATACCTCTACTTCGGTATGTGGAAGACGACTTTCGCTTGGCATACCGAAGATATGGATCTATACTCTATAAATTATCTCCATTTTGGTGATCCAAAAACTTGGTACTGCATCCCACCAGAACACGGTAAGAGATTTGAAAGAATAGCCTCAGGTTTTTTCCCAACGTCTGCTAAAACCTGCCAAGCATTCCTCCGCCACAAAATGACACTGATTTCTCCTCAAATCTTGAAGCAGTACTCTGTCCCAGTGAACAAAATAACTCAAGGTGCTGGTGAAATCATGATTACATTCCCATACGGTTACCATGCAGGCTTCAACCATGGTTTCAATTGTGCTGAATCAACAAACTTTGCTGCGCCGAGATGGGTTGAGTATGGAAAACGAGCTAACCAGTGCACATGCAGCAACGATATGGTGAAGATATCCATGGACACATTTGTTAAACGATTCCAGCCTGAGCGATATGATCTATGGCTGAAAGGCCAGGACATCGGCTGTCACCCCGAACAACCAGAAAAGATGGTTCCAGCTCCCCATCCATCTGGCCGTGACATCCTATGCAACAAAAACAACACAGAGTTACCAGAATCTTTTCTCGAAGCTGAGGAAGAAGGGTCTAAGAAAAAGAAACGCCATCCATTGCACTTAAAAAGAGCAATGGCAAGCAAGAGCATATCGGAAGGTGCTATAGCTGTATCCATCCTCGGTCATGATGTGATGGATGATGATGAAATGACTATGGCTGAAGGAGACTTAGATATGATGACTTCAATGAAGAGACCAAACATGCCCCAACCCGATGACAACCAACTCGACGTTCTAGAAGACATATGGCTGAAAGGAGATGAGATGGAACCTTCCGAGGCTCAGCAGCCTGATGTAGGATATATGGATTCTGATAGAGATTCAGACTATGAAGATCCATCGGAAGGAAAAAAGAAAAAAGCTGAAATGAAGAAGAAAAAGAAGGAAAAGGACAAAGAGAAACCTAAGAAGAAAGAAAAGAAGCCTAAAAAAGAGCCTGGTGATGAAACCGAAGAGAAGAAACGAACACCAAAATCTGGGGCAAAGAAAATTAAGTCCAAGAAGTTGTCAAATGAACAGCTAGGAGATATGGAAGCCCTTGTCTCCAGCTGGGAGTCTCCCCCTCACGCTGAGGAAGCTATAATACCAGCCCCAACTCCTGAGACGACCGGAGATCCATTACAAGTCTCTTCACTAGAACCTGGAATAGAGGAAAAGAAAGAACCAAAAAAACGTAAAACATTTATCAAAAGCGATAGCGGCGAGAAGATGGAGAAACCTAAAAAAGAACGAGTTAAAAAAGAGCCTAAAGAGCCGAAACCTAAGAAAGAACCGAAGCCAAAAGTCGAAGGCGCGGAGAAGAAGCCCAGAAAACCTAGGACCCCAAAAAAATTGGCCAATTATGAGTATAATTCTCCTTTAGCTCCTGTAATGCACAGACCACATAATACCTACAAATCCTTCGCTCATATGAAGGCAAGCACTTCCCGGGCGCTTGTTACATCCGTCCCACCTACCCGACCCTCATACAGCCATATGCTAACCAAACCGCAAATAACCACAGCTCCTAAACCAAGCGTTCCTAAACCACCTACACAAACTGAAGCCAAGACCTTACCGGACACAACCTTACGGGTACCTAAAGTGTATCCACCTTTGAACAAAAACCCGAGTGCATTCGAAGGGGAATTCCACAAGTTCATGACACAAACGCAGGATTCTTCATTATTACCGGTTAAGGAACCTGTAAAAAAGAAAGCTCCTAAACCCAAACCCCCTGCGAGGGACATTCCTATGCCCGTTGGACAGTACAATGACAACATTTTCTTGCCACCACAGTTACCTAACTACACCTTCCCACAGCAGCCCGAGTCCCACGGTTTTGATCCTAGAAGTCAGTGGCAAACACACGATTCGTACTACCAAGCCCCACCAACACAAAACATTGCAACATTCGGTCAAAACCATAGTTATTACAGAAGTCCATATCAATCTCCATGGCATTTTGACTATCAATTTACCGATTAACTTAGAATCTAAGTGTGTGAATAGAAGAATAGTTAAGAGCTGTAGACCTTGTTAAAATTACAGTGGTGTAATCTTTTTCTTAATAAAATTAAAGCCACTGAGGTTTCTGTACTATGGAATATTTTTATTATTTATAAAAATAGACCTTAGTAAATTTAAAAGCAATTTTGTTAGATAAAATCTTGAATAAATTCTCTTAGCACATAATATTTTTTCGTGATCATACAATGCTAATTAAAATCACAGGGATGATTTTTAACATCAAACCTAGTCGATACAGAGTGGACAATCTGCTTATTCTATTTTACTATTATGTGCTTTGAAATCAATTCATAACTTATGTGTTACTATGGACTGATAATTATTTTAAGATCACAGGCGTATTTAAAAAGTAAATTAAACTTTAGTATAATTTAGTCTTAAGCGGCATTCACACTTACAATAAATTCATCAATTTGGGGTCAATTAAAATAGGGCATGGATGTAACATGAGTGTTGGTTGATCCTATCATTGACATCATCATAATCGCATTGTTAGGTAGAGTTCTTTTTATGAAAGAGTCTCGCGGCTATTTGAAGACATTTATTTTATGTATTCATGTCTATGGTAGAGCATAGACACTAGCGTCTAAACCAAGGCTCTCCTTTGGCTTTATCCCTTGCCTTTGATCTTCACTCGTTAGCTGCGGTTGCCTTCACGTTAGCTATGGTTGCAATCACGTTAGCTGTGGTTGCCATCATATTAGTTGTGGTTGCTATTACGTTAGTTGTGGTTGCCATCACGTTAACTGTGGTCGCCTTCACACGGAGCGGGTCTATTGTATTTTATTTTAATTTAAGTCTGTGTACTCATTGGAAATCCTTTATAAATAAATTAAATTAAATCTTGAACTTTTCTGATCATCTGGCACTCGTGATCTGTATTATGCCGGTCGTCTACCCAACAGACACGATGAACCTACTTACAACACTGTTAGGTTGTATTGTTAGGACTGACACTTGATTCGATTCGTATACCTTCGATACGAAGGTCGGTGGGTACGGTCCGCTACGGATCAAACAATACGATGTTTCGCGAAATGATTGAAGTAAATCACGAGTATTTTCTGGTACGAATAATTTAATGATAATGATCAAAAATGACTGTCGATTTATCAAATATGACGCTTATCAATAATATATTTTATCAAATCAAATAATCGGTCAGTTATGTTACGTAAAAATTATGGTTATATTGCAAAAATCATAATGAAAATCTAGTCTAAAAAATCTGATGTGTGAATACCGCTGTTACGTCAGCTTTACTTGTTAATGTATTATAAAATAGGATTATCTTAATATTGTAATACTTTGTGCGGTCTTTTTAAATGTGTCAGAATTTATGATATTTAATGCTCATACGAATTACCACGCAGAGTTGGTTCAATATACAATGTTTGTCGTGTCTCTGTTTTTCATTAAAAGCTTGAAGAACGAATGTTGTCTCGCTACTAGAACCATTGTGGTAAAAATATCCCTCTTTTAGAGAATTATTGTAAAATTTCACTGGATTCGTTTGAGCATTATTTTGGCAACTTGTGTGTCTCGGTGTGTAGTTCTGAAGAGAAAATGTGTGAATAAATGTAAGCTGAGAATTATGTTCAAATGTGCAATGGAACTCATGTTGAGATTCGGGTTCCTACTGGGCCATTCAAAAACATAAGATTTTTAAAACCATCTCAAAAACTTTCAAGCCTGGATGGGACTTGAACCCGCAACATTCCATTCGATACGAGGATGCACTGCCAACTGTGCTACTGGCTCTTGTCACGTCATTTTTGAGATGGTTTTAAAAATCTTAGAATTTTCCGTATATGTTGGAATAACACTATAAAAAGAAAATACCATTCGAAAATATGTTTTTGACCCTATTTGGGATCTAAAGTAAACCAGGCCATTTACCATTTTGGGATCCATTGTTAATCTGGTTCCGTTGTCTCATTAAAATGATTAATCTTAAGCTTTTTTGTAAAACATTATTTTTATTTACTGCGGTTGATTTTAATGTGTGCAAAACAGAATAATTGTAAATTGAGATTTTATTTATGAAGAAATAAGATAAAATAGTATTTATAATATCTATGTCTTAAGTAAGGCTAAAAATAAACCCTCCTTGAATTTAATTGAGTAGGGATAGGGATCTCGTTCACCCTCGACAGGTGATGGTAGCTGGTAGCCTAGTTGAAGGAACGAATACAAATTAGTTTCAAGACAGTAGCAGCAATTTATTGTTGTGTTTAATTTTAATGACTTTTTAGCTCCAATCTGATGCAAATAATTTTAACCTAATACTTATTATGCTTAGATTTTGGTGATACCTTAATTTAAGATCTTACCGTTCCACACTAAAAAAACCACGAGAATCGGGTTCGTGTGTTAACAATTTGTATATAGTAGACAATTACCTGCAGACACGGACGAATGAACAAAAGATTGATGCAGAGCCTTATTGCTAACTGGTACCTATCAAGCAATGACAATACAGGCTGAATTGTGGCATGTGCGTCACATTTAAGCCGCTTCATCCAAGCTTTGTTATTCGTCTGTGCCTTTTAGAGTCGACGAAAAAGTGAAAGATATTTGGACAATACCTACAGTTAGATATTAACACTGAAAAACTAGCCTTTGTCTAAATAAGCTTACACTTTCTACTTGACATTATCATCAAGTTAAAAAGTTGTTTCTTGCCAATGTGACGAGTTCTGAAAGAAGTAAAAATATTACCTTCTTTTTCTTGACTTTTTATTTTAAAACTATCTCGTGGTTCTATGCTTGGAGATGGCACAGATTTCTTAATGCAAGTAATATTTGACTATGAATGGAGCTGAAATATTGGTGTAGATTATGTGCAAAATGTCCCGTGATGGAGAGGATCAATTATTTGAGACGTTTATCGACTTACTAGTTTTTATAAAGAATCGTAAAATGAGTTAGGCATTTGCGAGCGTGTTTCTAGCGAGGCGATTAGTTTTAATTAATTTATTTTTGATTAGATTTGTTTAATAGTACCACTACACTACGTGCACGCGGCATTTTCTCTACAATACGACGCGGCGTTTCTCCGCTGTGTATCTATAGAGCGAACGCGGTGTCCGTGTTGCGGCAAGCACGTCCACAAATCTCCTTGCAGGAAACACTCCTTCAAATCGCCAATGTGATAACCAGCTACGACTCGTTTCTCCTTGAAAACGTGACACTTTTTCAAGGAGATACGAGTCGTAGTCGGGTTGCCGACGGATATAGGAACCCGCCATAAGTGACTTTCAAAAAGCGAGTAGGGGTAAGGGCGCGTTCACATATAACGTCCGTTTTACAGGTCCGTTTAAACGTATGTATTATTGGCGTATGTAGTTGTATGAGCGAGTTCACACAGAATACAGTATTCCGGATCCAGTAAAAAATATCGATCCGCTAAAATAATCAACAATCCGTTTTACAGGTCCGTTTAAACGTATGTGTTATTAGCGTATGTAGTTGTATGAGCCAGTTCACACCATAATACAGTATTCCGGATCCAGTATACTGATCCGTTTATCGGATCAAACCGCGCGAGGCTTGGCACGCGTACGCGTGTAAATGCTGTGTGAATACTATCTCCAGTAGCGATGGATCCGTTAAAAAGGATCCTGTAAATGCTGTGTGAATACTATCTCCAGTAGCGACGGATCCGTTAAAAAGGATCCTGTAAAAACGGACATTATATGTGAACGCGCCCTTAGTCGTAACTGGGGTCCGTTGACATTTTGCTCATTTTCGAAGTGAATCCAAAATATTTAGTAAAAAGTTAATAATTTTAGAATAAGATCTAATTTATAATGAAGCTGTTTTAAAATGGAATATGAATAAATAATAATGAGAAATGTTTTGGTTTTGTTTCTAATTACCCTTTTAATATGACAAGGTAGGAATTAATGATCCTACCTTTACATGTTTACACAGAGTATGTTTGAGGCAACATGAGAAGTGAGAGGTGCGGGTTCGATTCCTGCTTCAGGACAAATTATTGCATTGCATGATTTGCAATTCAGCAATAAGACTGTGTCGTGGGTATACTGGGTATCAGGAGCTACGAGGTATGAGGCACACGAAACAAGGATTTGCAAGCATTATTAACAGACTTAAAAAAAAGGAGGTTCTTAATTAGTCACGAGTTTTTTTTTTATTTATGTTCCCTAATAACTGTGTTTTTCATTTTGCATTGGGTAGGATAGCTCTACGGTGAAATAATATTGACGTTACTTTCAATCGAGGTAAAGAGAGGATGAAATACTGACTGCATCATCGTTTACCATCAGGCGAGATAGTGGTCAAACGCTAGCCTATAATTTATAGAAAAAAAAATAGTAGATAATTAAGCGAGGGGATAAAGCAGTGTTTTGCGTCACGGGCGCTATATTGAATTCCGAACGTAACGAAGGATTCTTGAGTTAAGTCCGAGCGGAGCGAGGGAGTTACTAGAATCCTGAGTGCCGAGATTGGTACATTTTGTGCAGAGGTTAGTTCGATTTACGAATCAATTCTTATCATGTGGGTCGCTTTGGTTCAAATTTTAATACAGATGAGGTTCCAAATTCAAATCACATTATGCCCTCGAGGGCATAATGAAATTCAGTATAACTTTACTTCCGGCTCAGCCGTAGGGATTTAATCACCTGCTTTTGGTGAGGTTTACATGACATATAATTTAACATGGTCGAGCAGGTGATGTGAAAAATATTTTTTGTTTGCATCCCAGTGTGTGTAGTATTGTTGGAAAGCTCTTAAAAAATTAATACATATTTCACTAACCACTTTTCATTTATAAATTGCGTTTCCGATTTTTTTCGATTTTCTGTTCCGAAGATAAGTATATTTTTGTTAAAAGTAACTTGTTTATCGGAATTCGTATGTGATCACGAAAGGTCATAACACATAATTTTCATCGTACACAGCCCATATGTACCCACTGCTGGGTGTAGGTCTCCCTTTGTAAAAGCCACCTTTCCCGGTCCTGTGCTGCGCGCATCCAGGAGTTGCCCGCGACTAATGTTGTCAACCCACCGCGCCGTCGGACGCCCTGGACTTAGGTCTATTCTTGGCCACCATTCGGTCAAAGATTTACTCCACCCGCCATCACCTCGTCTAGCCAAGTGTCCTGCCTAGTACCACTTGAGTTCCACCACCCTGGTCTGACGTCTTGGCGTCTGGCTTCATGTCACTCATAGCATCAAGATATCCCCAGGCATGTCTGAACGTGCTGACGAAGCAGGAAGCCTCTCCGTGCGTGGAGAAAGAAGAGGTCAAAGTTGAGGTGGAGAGGTTCATCGACCTCGCCAGACAGATGGAAGCCTTCTTTCTGCAGAAGAGGTTAGTAAATATGTATTCTTTCTCTTGTGGTTCGCCCCGAACTGAGATCTTGCGAGTCTCCCATAAAAACAAAAAAATATTATTTGTAATCTTTGACTATCAAATTAGTGCCATGAAATGGATAACCAACTGACTTGACCTACAGTTTCGTTCAAATTACACATAACGGGAGTTCATGATAATTGGTTACTTTTTTGGGGTAGTAATTGCAGTTATTCTGGATTTCAGACTTTTCCCTGTGTGTCAAAGTTCAGTTTTTATTATGGCTAATGACATAAAAACTACAAGGTTTAAACTAAAACTAAAAACGAGGTCGAAATGTACTGATGAAGACTTTTCATTAGACGTGCCACTTGAGCGGATAGAACCATTATAGTTTTTTTACGCCTCTTGAACCCCATTATCTCAAAACCCTCCCACATTTTTAGGTCATTTAGTTACACCAGGATTGTGCCATCACTAGCTACATATAAGTATACCAAATTTAACGATGATCGGGTCAACGCTTCGAAAGTTATCCTCGGACAAACAAACATACATCAATACTTAAAATGCCGATTTGTCAAAGTTTAAAGATCTCGATTCGCTCGATAAATTATTTTGTACGGAAACGTAGTGTTCACTATGGGCCTCATAAGAATATAAATTTAAATAATTTTTACAAAAATCCAACTGACTTCATAGTTACCTGGAATATTCACACTGAAAAATACAGTCGAATTGAGAACCTCCTCCTTTTTTGAAGTCGGTTAATCTAACAGAACTCTTATCAAACTACCCTTGAAGTACATCCTTCCCAATAAAAAAAGAATCATCGAAATCGGTTGGCGTGATATTGAGTTATTCGTCTATTTGTCGCGCACATACTTAATGCAAATTTAAGACTTATATGGTTTTCTCATGGATGCCATTGTCAGAACTGGACCAAATTGAAATGGGACCACACGGGAAGCACCAGCTTACAAATAAAAAAAAATTATCAAAATCGGTTCACCCAGTCGAAAGTTCTGAGGTAACAATAATAAATCATTCAAATTGAGAACCGCCTCCTTTTTTGAAGTCGGTTGAAGTCGGTTGAAAATCGCTCTTGGAAAAGAGTGATTAACACTGAATTTATATTTACTTGTTTTCTGCTTAAAACTAATAAGTATCGTGATGTGTACATATATTTTGGAATAGTTCAAAATTCTTTATAATGTATTTATTTCATATTTGCTGTATGTGTTTTGTTTTGTTTTGTGTGTGTGTGTGTAATCTACACTAATATTATAAAGAGTAAAGATTTGTATTTTTGTATGTTTGTAACGAATAAACTCAAAAACTACTGGACTGATTTCAAAAATTCTTTCACCATTAGAATAATGCTACATTACCCCTGAGTAACATAGGCTACTTTTTACCCCACTGGGCATAACGAGGGTAATGTTTTTATTGAAAAACTACGCGTGCAAAGCTGTGGATTGGTCAGCTAGTAAATAAGCAAAAACAAAAGGCTCGCGGTCGCTCAGCGTGCTATGGAGAGAACTATGCTATGTTTCTGTACGAGATCTAATCAGAAATGAGGCGATTCGTAGACGAACCAAAGACACCGATATAGGCCAAGCACAAAGGATTAGCAAGCTGAAGTGGCAGTAGGCGGGCACATTGCTCGAAGGTCTTGTTTAAACTGATTACTATGTCCAGGTTTCTACTATCAGCGATGAAGCCTGAACTCCTAGTGAAGGAAGACAATAACGAGCTGAAGTGTGAACTGCAGCGTAAGGACGAACTCCTGCGCAGGCATTACGACAAGATCACGCAGTGGCAGAACTTACTGGCTGATTTGCAGGTACAATTACTGTTATACGCACAAAGCGGTACTCTTCCACCTTTATTATGCGCACCGCCAAGGAGTGGAACGCCTTGCCTGAGTCTGTGTTTCCTGATAACTGCAACCTAGGGGTCTTCAAGTCGCGAGTGAATAGGTTTCTTCTAGGCAAGCGTGTACCATCGTAGACTGAATCATCCCTTACCATCAGGCGAGATCGTGGTCAAACGCTAGCCTATAATTTATAATAATACAAATATTTACTAAAAAAATATTTTTGATTAGGTACTTTTTTAATTTTTCGTCTTTATTCTTTATTGTACACAAGAAAATACATTAAAAAGTACAGAAATAGAGAACATGTACAAAGGCGAGCTTAAGAAGAGTTTTCTTCCAGTAAACCTTTGAGGCTATAGAGAGAGATGATTTTTATGTTGTACCAATTTTAAGCTCTGCGTATTTTTGTTAACCTAACCCTATTTTTTGAGCTAAATTGACTGGACTATACTGCCAGGTAATACAGTATTTCGATGAGTATATTTACTTGGGCCAGTTAGCTAGCTTCGGAAACAGGCAAGATAAGGGAATCGATCGCCGCATCGAGAATGCCTGGAAGAGCTACTGGTCCATGAAGGAGCACATGAAGGGTGAACTTCCTGTGACACTTAAGCGCCAACTCATCGACATGTGTATCCTGCCCATCCTAACTTACGGTGCGCAGACATGGTCTGACTGAAGCCCAGAAGTCAAAGCTCAAGATTTGTCAAAGGGCAATGGAGCGCAGCATTCTCGGCTTTAAACGTGTCAACCGAGTGCGTAACACCATGCTGCGCTCACTTACCGGCATTGCACATCTAGGGAAGAGATCGGGTAGACTTAAGTGGGAGTGCGCGGGTCACGTTGCCCGAATGCACTCCGAGAAATGGGCCCATATTATAACACCATGGACGCCTGAAGACGGAAGGTAAAGTCGGGGTCGGCCGAGAAAGCGTTGGCGGGACGATTTGGTCACCTTCCAAAGAGGATGGTGGGAGATAGCGACGGATAGGGATGCTTGGAGGGACTTGGGGGAGACCTTTGCCCACAAGTGGCCCAGTAGGTTAGAGAAAAAAATGCTATTTAATGATACTAACATTTTTAAAACCATCTCTAAAACTCTAAAGCCGGACGGGACCCTGACGTGACAAGAGCCCGTATTACATTTTTTTTATATTACCTGCAGATTTGTGTTGTCCATGCTGTAGATGGAACAAGCATATGGCAGACCAGATATTAAGTGTTAACCATCGTCTAAAGCAAAGTATTGCCTCGTAGGGATTGCATCCTCGTATAGAATAGAATAGAATAGAAAAACGTTTATTTTGCATCACAAGTGTACAATGGCTTAGAAAAATGGGTATAAATTAATGAACAAATTTGTGAGCAAAAACGGTCACCACTCAGCATTGTGCTATAGTAGCATATTTATACTACTATAGCGCTGGTCTTCCGTGGTGCCATTTTTGTGTGTGCAGGGCAGCAACTGTGTTTACAATTACCTATCGATACACATTGCCAGTACATATAAACTTTCGGACTCGTTTAGGTACCTCCCTACTTACGAACTATTAAAACATACAAAAACATGAAAATACACAATCATAAACAGTTAACAGACATAATTAACAATTAAAAAAATAAAAATATATAATACAGTAAACAGGCATAATAAAGAGAGCTTTGAAAATTAAATAATTAGAATTATATTGCTAGAAACCAGGCCCAGAACAACCACCTACGTGTGAAAACTTTTGAAAACTCAACAAGTACTTTTTTAAAGATTTTTTGAAAGACCAAACAGTATTAGAGTTCCTTATAGGAGGAGGCAGATTGTTCCAACATTTCGTGGCAGCATATCTGAAGCTGCCACGAAATGCAGCTGTTCTGTGTCTGGGACAAAGTAAACGGACAGCAAGACGCTTAAGACGGTCCGAAAAGTGAAGCTTTTCGTATAAATATAATGGTTTCTGATTTCCAATAATGCCAAAGAGTACAGTTGCAAAATGGAGAATTCAACGCGATGACATATTCATTAGTCCATTGGCATTTATGTACGGAGAAATGTGAGCTCGTCGCGGAATGTATCAAGAGGAAGGTTAAACCTAAGTCACATCCGGTTTGAAAGTTTTTGAGATCGGTTTAAAAAAATCTTAGAATTATCCGTAAGTGACGGATAAAATAATAAAATGGTATACAAACCGAATCTTACCACTAAACAGGAAACAATCTTCCTATTATAGTCAGAGCCCTGACTGGACACTGTCGGCCTAACAAGCACATGTTAAAGCTAGGGCTATGCGATACACAAACCTGCAGATTCTGTAATGAGGCGGCAGAATCGCTCCAACATCTGTTAGGCGAGTATGCTCCACTAATGCTTTGCAGCATTTATCTGTGCAAACACATTCTTAGCCCGGAGAGCTCACAGCTATCACTCTAAGAATATTCTATTGTTTTTAGCCGCTGTAGGACTTAGTGGTGAACTTTAATTGCCCCACAACCTAGGGGCGGCACAAAAACAAGTGGCATTACAATAGGCCTCGTGGCCGCACTGAAGCTAAAGCCACAAAAGCTAATAATAATAATAATAAGTGTCAGATAACTCTAAATATAATAGTAGATTATTAAACGAGGGGACAAAGCAGTGTCTTGCGTCACGGGCGCTATTTTGAATCCCGAACGTAACGAAGGATTCTAGAGTGCAGAGAGGGATATAAGCACACCCAAGATGTAGACAACTTTAATCCAATCACATGCCTGGTGTCTCAGTAGATGCGCTCATGTTCCAATATTACCGCATTTATTTTTATGCCTTGTCTTTTTGTGTAGGTACCTACTAACAATATTATTTAAGTAAAATTTTTCTGTGTTACTAACAAAAACTATGGATCAGTCTGGTCTGAAATAAACGTTTTTATTATTATTATTTAATACACGAGTAGAATACTCTACTTTTCACACTTTCTGCGAGACAATAAAAACCAAATCTAGTTTGGTGTATTCTGTAGTTCGATTTACGAATAAGTTCTTACTGTGTGGGTCTCTTTGGTTCAAATTTTAATACAGATGAGGTTCCTAATTCAAATCACATTATGCCCGCGAGGACATTGTCGAGCAGGTGGTGTGAAAAATACTATATCCTTACTTTATATCCAGGGACACACGGTGTACAACAAATGCCAGCAGCCACCCCCGCAGCCGATCCAGCAAGCTGCGTCTCCGAGACAGCCTTGCAGCATGCAGCAAAGTGTACAGGTAAATTCCAAATGTTTTCATTTATTTAAATCACAAGGATCACTTTGACACGTCAATTTTTCTGACTGTTCTTTCGCGACCAAGCCAGGAAAGAAAGGCAAGAAACAAGGTTGTTTGTTTGTTTTATTATCCTTTTAGAATAAAGAAAGAAAGAAAGAAAAAACATTTATTTGTGATGGCACAAAACACACACAGCACACAAGTAAGGTACACACAAGAGAACATATTCATGCACACAAGAACAGCAATACCTAACAAATGTGTGTCTCACAATTACCTATATCTAAACAACCGAAGTCACAAAAAGGCGTCCAACTCAGCATTTGTTGTGCTTTTGGCACAACGCTGATCTTCGGTTAGGACCATTTAAAAATGAAGATATCGCGGATGACTGCCCGCACAGTACTACAATTACAAAAATAAATAAATATATAGATAAATATAAGTTATCACACTAAGAAAATAATAAATTAAAGCTATATTAAGTCACAACAAAAAAATTTAGATGATTGGGGAGAACTAGGCGAGAATGTGCATTAATCCCACTGCTAAGCAAAGGCCAATCTGCTAAATAATCAGGCTGCCAGAAGCGAATACATAACAATAATAGAATACATAACAATAAAGAAAATAAATTACGTCTAAATTGTAACATTTTCGGACGAGTTGGAGCAATTTCAATCCCAAGCTTCTCTATCATCTAAATAATCCGATATGTTATAGTAGGCTTTTTTATAAAGATTTTGTTTAATTACGTTTTTAAATTTGTTAATTGTTAATTTTTGTACGTTACTTGGGAGTTTGTTATAAAAGGTAACTAACTACAATGTTATAAAGCTGGGAGCCGTTGGGTGTAGGCCGCACATGATCGGTCGTTTTACGAATATTATTATCATGATTTTTATTAAGCTTTTAATTTGCCTATCCAATACATTGATCCAGTAACTGATAGGTGATGACTGACTGATGAGTAACTGATACGGAGCGCTGACTTTTGGGGCACTTGCATACGGTGCGTCAGGGCCTCAGGGGCAGCGCTTACATATGGGGCATACGGTGTAAAATCCATTAGGTACATTGATTTGGTTTTATGTAATAGCTACATACGAAACGATGACATATAGTGCATTAACATATGTCGCGTATGGGGCAACTCTGCTTACATATGGGGCATACGGTGTAAAATCCATTAGGTACATTGATTTGGTTTTATGTAATAGCTACATACGAAACGATGACATATAGTGCATTAACATATGTCGCGTATGGGGCAACTCTGCTTACATATGGGGCATACGGTGTAAAATCCATTAGGTACATTGATTTGGTTTTATGTAATAGCTACATACGAAACGATGACATATAGTGCATTAACATATGTCGCGTATGGGGCAACTCTGCTTACATATGGGGCATACGGTGTAAAATCCATTAGGTACATTGATTTGGTTTTATGTAATAGCTACATACGAAACGATGACATATAGTGCATTAACATATGTCGCGTATGGGGCAACTCTGCTTACATATGGGGCATACGGTGTAAAATCCATTAGGTACATTGATTTAGTTTTATGTAGTACTAGCTGACCCGCCCTCGGCTTCGCACGGGTGGTTTTTCAATAAAACATTGCCCTCATTTTGTCCAGTTGGCCAAAAAGTAGCCTCCCAGGATATAATCTATCTCCTTGCAAAATTTCATTACAACCCGTTCAGCCGTTAAAGGTAACAAACAAGCAGAGTTAGGTATGTATTATACATATAAACCTTCCTCTTGAATCACTCTATCTATTGCTGAAAACTGCATTAAAATCAGTTGAGTAGTTTAAAAGATCTAAAGGAACAGACAGCGGAAGCGACTTCATTTTATACTATGTAAAGAAGCAACAACCGAAGCGCTGACATATAGGGTATTTACATACATATGTCGTGTATGGGGCAACTCCGCTTACATATGGGGCAGCTGCAACATAATTATGGGCGAGGTAATCCCATAGTTAAATCATTATTATTGCGATAAAAACGATATTCACAGATGAAAACGAAATTAAACAAAATAAATCTAATGCCATGTTTTATTTATTTATAATATCACAACAAAAATCCAGTAGTTAAATTGCTTTAGTATTTAGTAAGCTATGTATGGAGCGCTGACATATGGGGCACTTGCGTAAGGAGCGTAAGGGCCAGCGCTGACATATGGGGCACTTGCGTAAGGGGCGTATGGTGTAGCGGCGACATATGAGGCGGCGTATGGGGACGCGACGTAAGCAGCTAAACCGTTATTGATACGAATGTCGTATTGGGAGCTGGTGGCCGTCACTATGGGAGAGGGTGCGATAAGGGGAGCGCTTAGGAGTGCTGGTTTTGCCATTGTGGTGGCGATCAGGGCGAAGAAGGCAATCTGAAAAAAAGAATGGATTAGTTAACTAATAATTAATGCTGGACATTTCACACAGCGCTATTTACCCCAAACTAAGCAAAGCTAGAACATTTTGTACATTCTTGCAAAACTCATGGCCGTCTGGATGTAACGACTGAAAAATGCTTAAATGCAAAAAAGAGTGAAGAAAAAAAAAGAGTGAGTGAAGAATACTTAGTGCCACTTTTAAAGCTTGTTGCGCGCACGCAATTGTGAACTTTGGCATAGTTAAAGATTATATCGAGAAGGAGAGGCTAAAGATCTGCACTGCCAACTAGTTTATTTAATTTGATAAAAAAATCAAAATTGATATAAGTATACCTACCTACCTAGTTTCACGGACAATAAATATTTATTTAATTTCAATACAATAATAAACAAACTTAAGCACTTTATGTAGGTATGTAATTTATGTATCTCGTTTATGTATTTTTTATTATTGTTATTCATTTTTGCAAGTTTATTTTATAGTTAATGGTTTCTAAAGTTAAAAGTTTGTTTTTCTGGTTTCTTTTTTCTATTTTCTGGGAAGCACTTCCTCTTCTAAAATACACAAAGGTTAGCTGGAAGAAAATGCTAATTAGCATTAAGCTCGCCTATTATTGATCAAGTGAAGTAAAATCTCCAATTTGACTTGGACGAATGGGTGTTGTATGTATGTATGTTTGTCCGAGGATAACTTTCGAAGCGTTGATCCGATCATCGTGAAATTTGATAAACTTATAGGTACGTAGTTATGGCACAATCCTGGTGTGACTAAATGAGCTAAAAATATTAGGGGTTGTTGAGATATTGGGGGAGATATATTACACTATAAGGTCAAGTGGCACGTCTAATGAAAAGTTTTTATCAGTAAATTTTGACCCCGTTTTTATTTTTAGTTAGTTCCTTGTCGTTTTTGAGCTATTAGCCATGATAAAAACTTTGACGAAATTCACAGGGTACACCAGTGACCCCACAATGCTGTAATTTGGTGTGCGTGTAGCTTTAGTGACACAAATATAGGCAAAAGTCTGGAATCCAGAATAACTGCAATTTGTACCCCAAAAAAGTTCAACCACAGAAAATGAACTCCCGTTACCTTTAATTTGAATGAAACTGTAGGTCAAGTAAGTTGGTTATGAATGTTGGGGCACTATTTTGATAGTCAAAGATTACAAATAATATTTTTTTGTTTTAATCGGAGACTCGCGAGATCTCAGTTCGGGGCGAACCACTGGTTATTTTCAGGGCAAGATTTGTATAAAAGAAAATAAAAAAAAAATCGAAAATACATAATCTCATAATATGAAAAGTGAGTCAGTGAATGAGACAGAAGACTGCGAGTGAAGACTTCAATATATTTACAAAACATTGACAGAATCGAATAGTTTTTTTAATCTCTTAATATGAAAAGTGAGTGAGTGAATGAGACAGAAGACTGCCAATATAATTTAATTTTTTTTTATTTATTTAATTTTTTTATAGGTTTAGTTATATTTATATTATAAATAAAAATACTTTTTTATTAATCAGCTATAATATCTAACTTGAAAGGAGTACAAAATTTATATAATTTAACCGTCGTTCATAGACGTGAACATGAAGTGTCGCGTCACTTTGACAAAAGTGTTTTATATAGTTTTTATGTCGAAGTTCCCACTGGAACGAGAAATTACAAGCGTGCGAAGCCGCGGGCAGTTAATTTTTGTATGTAATTTATTTGTATAAGAATTTTAATATTATTTTTTAATTTTTGGTTACAAATAATATTCATTTTGTGTTAGTTGTTATGGATTTTAATCTGAAATAAATGTGTTGTAACGGGCCGGACCTGAATGATTCCGCCACAGTAATAAATTCGGAAGATAACATTCGTTTTCGTAATATTATAAAATATTAATATTTATGAATAGCACATACTTGTTCATTCAGTCATTACGTATTTAAATCAATCTGGGATTTAGAAAAAGCTGCAATATATTATAACGCCTAGTGTCATCTCTTGGATTACTCATCTATTGTATGCGGTGTTTGATCTAGATAAATTGTAAATTGACATACTATCACGACGCTAGATGACAGTAGCTGTTGGATGAAGTGACGTGGAGATTGTACAAAATGATTTATCATCTATGGGAAGAGTTGCGCTACTCGCCGGAAGGGGGTCGACTGACTAGCAATTTGTCAATGGGCAGAGTTCCACTGCTCACCGGTAGGGGATCGACAGACTATCAAGTTCTCTATAAAATAGGTTTCAATACACGGCATTATGGGTATGCAAGTAGAAGGCGAAGCTGGATAGAACGGAATATTGTCTATGCTATCATAAATTTTAGGGTGAATTAATATGAAACTTCGTGATATTACAAAATAATAATATTATTAATAGAAAATAATTGATCGTGCAGTTTTCTATGAATTACGTGAAGCCATTTGTTTACTGTTGAATAAATTTAGTATTTGTATAAAATAATTTATCATCTGTGAAGAGAGTTTTCACTACTCGCCGCTAGAGGTCGGAGACGGCGGTTCGAGGGCTGAAGTACGGGGGGAAGGGACTGAACGCCTTAAATACGACGGAGCGGCGATGCTCGATCTCTTTTCTCGTGCTCTGGTTCCTCGTGAACTTCTCGGGACGTTTTACCGCGGGGGCTCTTGTCTCGTGCTCTTTTCCCTGGTGATCTTCTCGGGGCTCTGGTTTTCTCGTGACCTTCTCGGGGCGCTTTCTCGGGCTCTTCTCGGGAGTGGTGATATCTCGGTATCTTTTCGTTGGGGACATTGCTCGTGGGCTCTTGGGTCGCGCTCTTTGCTCGTGGGCTTTTGCCTCGTGGTCTTTCCCTCGTGGTTCTTCACCCGCTAGCAGCCTGCGGAGACACCCAGAGAATACCAAGGTACGTGCTTGTTAATTTTTACTTACTGCCATTTTAATTATTGTTCTTGTGTTAATGTTTGGTAACCGGATTCGTGCAGGAATGTATTGAATTGGATCCAAACAGAGTAATTTATTTGTGTGAATTTAAATGTAATTGTTGTATATCCGAGTTATTTACCTTGAGGGTTAAATGGGGTAAATTTTGGATGGAAAATGTTAGAAGCCTAGATTTATTTTATTTTGAGGGTAGGAATTTTTACTTATTGCCATTGGCAATTATTGTTCTTGTGTTAATGTTTGGTAATAAGATTCGTGCAGGAATGTATTGAAGTGGATCCAAACAGAGTAAATTATTTGTGTGAATTTAAATGTAATTATTGGATATCCGTGTTATTTACATTAAGGGGTAAATGGGGTGAATTTTGGATGGAAAATCTTAGGAGCCGAGATTTATTTTATTTTGAGGGTAGGAAAAATTAGTGACGGTTAAAGTGAATGCTCCTGAAATACAGAATGTGGAATTAGGATTCCATGTATTGGTTCGGGAATAATTGTTTTGAACTGCGGGGTGCTTATTTAATAAGACAGTTAACGTTGGGGATTGACATCTTACCGTGGCATTTTCTTTTAGTTTAACAATGTTGTCGGTAGGAATCTTGTTAACCGGTAGGGTAGGAAACGCATCAGGGATGGTGGATTCTATAATAGTCTAATAATCAAATTAATTTGGATCATATGATGGGATGGGAGGCGTTAGGAAATACTTTCCATCATATTCTATTTATTCTAAGGATGTACGGACAGATTAGCATCAGTATTGCATTTTAAGAAATGATTGACTCAGGATTATATTACACTAAATACAAAATAACCTTTCACGATTGATGTTTGTATTGGCAGCGATTTGTTTAACTACTTCTATATTCTATTTCTATGGTCATAAAGAACGGTGGGTTCATTGGAAGACATAGCTTATGTTATAACAAAGACACAGGAATGTGTAACCTATTGACGGTATAATATTTCTTAGATTGAGTTATCTAGTAAAGGAAAAAATGTGGGTAGGAAGATTGGATTCCTAAGTTTGATACGAGTATCTGTTGTTATTCTACGTTGGAAAAGGAAATATTTTAATATAGCATACGGTATAAAAATATATCAGTATGTAGAACAAAATTCATGTAATAAACTAAACTTAAATGAGAGGGCAATTGTGCTTTTAAGGACGGTGGTTTCAAAAAATACACTTTGTAAGATTGAATACAATGTTGAAAGCATAAGATGGACTTGTGAAGTTTGACAATGAAATGAGCTCGGATTCAAGGAAGTAAATAATCTAAGTAAGTTGATCTGATGTTGATAGAATCTTTGAAGGCTAAAGCGCTGGGCTTAATTAGAAACAGATGCGAGAAAAAAGGTCTGTTTTCTATTCTACGGAGCCAAGGAAATGAAATTCCGTTAAGATTCTTCAGCATTGTTAACTGAAAAGGTACTAGAAACATGAATTGAAGTAATATTCATGGTCAAACTACAGTAAACTAAAGACTTCGATAGCTAATTAAAGCACTTATCTATTTCATGCAAACTAGCCGTTCGGAAAAGTACTAAATACGTCTAGCTTCATTATGGGGTTTTACTAAGTTCTACATTTTAGTGCATTCTGGTAGTGAATTTAAGAATGGGTTAATTGATAGGTTGCCTAGGTATGTTTAGGCTGAGTGTTTTGGCAGAAAGATAGTAGGGGGCGGCTATTTTTAGGATCGGAATCGAAAAGGGTAGGGTTCTAGAATAGGCTACGAAGAACCTAAATCGAATGGGTTTAGTTCTAAAAATAAGAACTTTACTGATTCGCAAGATAACCAAAAAAGAATCTACACTTTGCAAAAGATTATGACCTCTAATTCCCTTAATAACGAGTAGGAACAACAGACTACCCACATACAATTTTTATGTTGTCTCAAATATAAGGTTAAGTATACCTAATAATACTTTTAAATTGTGGAAGAGAGATGTCCAGTCTGGTAGTCGAATCTCATTGTCTTCACAGCGGTGGTGGGGCTGTAGACCTAAGATATTTAAACAAGTGTCTTAGCCACAATTATTAATGTCGATAATCAGTTTGTAGGTAGTCAATACGTTCCCAGTGGGTAGGCTATATAACTTTAGCACCAAGCTTACAATAGGTAGATCACAATTGTCACTAACTAGAGTTCTATGGGTATGTCAATGTGTTTAGATAGGTTTAATTCTCTCATAAAGTAGGTAGCATGATCTTTGGTACTAGACTCAAATTCCTTAAAAGAAACTGAGTTATTACGGATATCGCGACGCATGGGTTCCTACCGCAATACTAGATAAATCACGAGGCCAAAATTATTAATCACAATACACTCTTATAGCAGATGTTAATAGGGTTGATAATTTATAAATTAGGTAGGTCATGACTGTATGGTAGACGGGTGATTTAGATTGTTGTCGGGGTTAAACGGGTGTAAATTCAATGGGGTTTAGGGGGGTCGTGTGTCTGATTTAGAGAGGGGGGAATTGTTGGGGGGGGGGTTACAGTGTTAATTATAATTCATAGTACTTACAATTTTCATCATGTTGTGGTAGTTAGTTCACGTGTGATGCGCTCAGTTCGGCCGCCGTGCGTTTTATACAATCGAGTGTGCACATCTGACATTGGCGACGCGTGATCTGAATATTGTGTACCGGGTATTTTGGAGATAGTAATGTTAATGTTACGTGATATATCTATGGCCCAATAAGTTCAATCCCGATTAATGCGTACAGCTAAGGTATGGAACACTTTACCGTCGTCTGTTTTTCCTGAAGAATACGGGCCTATTTGTGAAATGTCCAGCATTATTTATTTATTTTATACTAGCTGACCAATTCGCAGCTTCGCCAGCTTAGTTTTTCAATAAAAACATTACCCTCCTTCTGCGTAGTTGGCTAAAAATAGCCTATTCTACTGACTACTGAATAATATATTATAAATGTATTCAGTAGTTTTTGCGTGAAAGAGTAACAAACGTCCACTCATACATTCATACAAACTTTCGCATTTATAATAAACTAGCTTCCGCCAGCGGCTTCGCACACGTTGTTTGTCAACAAAAAATAGCCTATGTTCGAATCCAGGTTTTAATCTACGTAGATACCAAATTTCATCGAAATCGGTTAAGTCGCTACGACGTGATTGAGTAACAAACAAACAAATATCCAAACTTTCACATTTTGTTATTTTATGCACAAACTAGCTGTTGCTTGCGACTTTGTACGCGTTACACTACTAAATGTGTAGGTAACCTAGAAATAAAGCTAAACTCTCTGTTGCAACTTGAGTTGACACCCCATATGTATCCCATGGGACCTGATTTATGGGACAAAAGCCTATGTGCCTAGGTGGCAATCCAGGTTATATTCTACATATGTACCAAATTTCATAGAAATCGGTTCAGCCGTACGTCTTAACAATTTTGTAAAAAAAAACAAGATTGAGTAACAAACAAACAAATATCCAAACTTTCACATTTATAATATTAGTGTGATTAACGTATCTAGGTATCCTACCGTCAGTTATTGCGTTTCCTGTGTATGTTAATTTCATCATCTACAGCCTATAAGTACCCACTGCTGGGTGTAGACCTCCCTTTGTAAACGCCACCCTTCCCGGCCCTGTGCTTTGCGCATCCAGGAGTTGCCCGCGACTTTCTTTATATCGTCGACCCACCGCGCCGTCGGACGTCCTGGACTTCTTAGGTCTGTTCTTGGCCACCATTCGGTCAAAGATTTACTCCACCTGCCATCACATCGTCTAGCCAAGTTAATGTTAATTTAATTTTGTTAAATTGTCGCAGGCGCAGCAGATGGCGGCCGCGGCTGCCGCGCAGCAAGCCCTGCAGCAACAAGCGGTGCTCCAGCAGCAACAGGTACCCCGCCCACCGCACCCGCCTGCCTACCCGCAGGCCGGCTCACAGCCCATGCCGAGGAGATAGGACTTGCCTAAAGCTATCATTAAAATTTTTTCCGGGCAATTATGATTAGCAGAGAATATGCTAAAATGGAATTTAAAAAAAACATTTTTTATACAACCTGTAATGTTATGTACGACATTAATTTAAAACATATTTAGAATCGTATTAACTGATTTTAGAGGTGGGTTTATTGCCGGTAGCTTGAAATTGATACATTTCCAATAAGCAACATTTTTAACGTAAATCGGCGGCGCCTTTGCATCGATGCCGCTTAGCCAGTATAACAGGTACCTACTTGCATGATGAATGAATATGATTTGTTTAACTATTGTATACAGGCTGTTTCATTCATATTTTTGGACTTGATATTAAAGTTGTTTAAAAATTTAAAATTTTCTATAAATTTGAAAAAAAAAACTATTTTACAAAAATACTAGCCATTAGCCCTACCCGTGCTTTCATTTAATGTAGTACATAACAAAACACGTAGTGTATCTTGGGGATGAAACAAGCTAATGGCCCACGTGATATTATGTGGTAAAGCATTGTCTCGTCGTAAAAAGTTGCTAAACACATCACGTAATTAATGAATGACCCCTTACCAGCTTCCGCACGCGTGGTTTGTCAATAACACTTTACTTTTGACGTGAAAACGTTTTTAAAATTTCTTGAATAGTGGGAGGCAATTCAAAAAACGAATGTTAACAAAATCGGGGGATACAGTTTGGTGTTGCAACTACATATCTATCATCTCCATCCAAAATGTAATTACACCACTGGATAGCTAAAAGATCAAAGAATTCGTTGCGCTAAGTGAGGACAGTGACCCATCGCGCGCGGTGGAGGGGGAAGCGCCGCCATTTTGAAGTCATTTTGCTGCGTTTCGAGATTTCCATTTTGTATGATCTGAAGGACTTCTTAGTGTTCAAACATGATTATTACATACAATAAATAGCGTATTTTATATTCAGTATAGACCTGTTACGTACACGTACTCAAGTACAACACACGGCCGTGTCCATGACACAGCCACACCCCATTTTTACTAAAAAGTAGGTATATCTCAATCCAGATCAAACCCAAATACTAAATTTCATCTAAATCGGTCCAACCGACGACAGCGAAAATGAGAAGGTGATTTTCAACTTCATTATTTGATTGAATGATCACAAATTCTGGACCACTGACAGAGACGTTTCTCAAAATTTGTAGACTGATTACAAATTCACCATGTTTATGTAAGATAAGATAAGATAAGTTAGATACTGTTAGCGTTAGTTTAAAGTTTAAAACTTGGTTTAAGAACACTATTTTCTTTCAAAACGGGATAGATACCATAATGTGAGTTCTTGAGGTTCTCACAAATGGTAATTTTTTTAACCTACAATTTTTTACTTTGGGCAAAGGCCCAGAAGTAGAGAAGTATAGGTTATAAATGGTAAATATGTCGACCTCCGTGGCGCAGTGGACGAATAGCCGGCTGAGATGCAGGAGGTTGCGGGTTTGATTCCCGACGCAGGAGGTTGTGGTTTGCATGATCTTCTTTTGTCTTATGATCTTTTTCTGATCTTATTTTTGAATAAATATTGCTGGACATTTCACACAGCGCTGTCTAGCCTCAAAACTAAGTTAAGCTATGGGAACCAGATAACTGATATAATACTTTTTTTTTAATAAATTCTTAAAATACACAGATAAACACCCAAACACGGAATAAATATCTCTAGATCAAGTAAACTGTTGTCCCGCGGCGGGAATCGAACCTTCAACCTCCTGAGTCTCAGCCGGCTATTCGCCCCTTGCACTACAGGGGTCGTCAATTGCTATTGTATTGTTTTTTTTTACAATTTGGTTTACAAATATCTCATTATCATTTAATGTAGAATTAGTAGCTATGTTTGTTTTATGATTTCTGCACTTTTTGTTGATATTTTAGTAATATACAGTTATTTTAATTTATTTTTGAGTTTTATTTTTTTGTTCCTTACACAGCTTTAGTTGCCCGCAATAATAAGGTAAGTACCTACTTTTTTGTTTATTAATTTTGTTATTTATTTGAGTTTAATTAAGTTTTTTTTAGTTTATAGTTAGTTAGTTATATAGAGTTGTTTTCGCAATATAAAACAGTAGGTTTACAATGAATTCAGTTGGCACAAACTAAATTCTAAATTCAATCTTATCGAGTTGCGAAATCTAGTTGTGGTATTCTTTATTGACAACTGTGTTGCTAATGCTCGTAAAATACTATCCCCTCGCAACTAGTTGCCGACAGAGTAAAAAATTCACAATCGCAAGTTGTGAAACTACGTTATAAGTAGATGTTTTAAAGTGATTCTTGTGATTTTAATAACTGACATTTGACTTTGTGGACGGCAGAAAGGTTTTTTTTAGATTGAGTTTACATTACCGCGGAACAGGATGGAAGCCAATATTGGTAACGAAATTACATAATGAACTTTATGTCGGCGTAGAAACTAGATAGATACAAGCCATAAAACCACTTAATGTTAAGTACAATTTCGTTATCAAAATTCGCTTTAGATTTATGTTACGCATAATGTAAATTAAGAACCTGAAAACCCTTTCGGCCGGCCTGATAACTAAGTTTCACAACCAGTTGCGATGGAGGATTTTTTACTTTGTCGGCAACTATTTGGGAAGGGAGATAGAAAGCCTTAGGCTACCAATTTCTCGATTGCTACCAATACAATCAAACCTACCCACAGATGCAGAACAGCCTCGCCCAGGGTATGTTCATGGGGCGAGGCTACAGTCCCGCCCTGCAGGGTCCTCTGGCGTACCTGGAGAAGACCGCTACCAATATAGGTAAGCTGTACGTAGCGTTCTTGAGTCATGTGAGTATCTACTACCTACTTTAATAATATTTCAAGTGGTTCACAGTGTAGATAAAACACGATAAACTTGTGCACGGGCGTAGGGAACATAAATATTACATTCAAATCAAATATTATTTATAGCATGAAATACATGTATTACAGATAAGTTAGTGTTAAATAAAGTTTCAATGTATTCTACCGACTAGGGGCATGCAATGTTGACAAGATTACATTATGTCAACAAATTAATCATTTAATTGAAATTATACTTCTTTTGGCGCGATGGAGAAAAATGATGAGAGTGAATTTTTACGATGCGCGCGCACACCGACACCTAAATTTAACAGCATGAAGTTAGTTCTAGGTGGTATGAAAATTGATAACTATGTTCAAGTTGTATATTCTAGTATTTTTATACATATGTAGAACACGTGTTTCGTAAGGGTACAATTAAACAGTGTGAATAAATAAATATTATTTTGGTGTTTTTATTAAATCAATTTCATATACGACGGTGATACTAATAATTTATTATTTATTTTTCCATACGCCAAAGAAGTATAACTTCTAACGCGTGTACATAAGTACACACACTCTTTTTTTTTATACCAACAGTCAAATTAAATTAAAAATATTAATAAAAATCATATTATCAACCTTCTTTTCAAATTTTTAATTTCTTTTTACTAGCTTTTTATTAACTTGCAATGTATGTATATTTGTCCGGGTGGAATCTTGCAACTGAATTTTAAACGGGAACGACCCCCTCAAACGATTGACCTGAAATATGGAATACATAATATGTATTCCATATCCGAAGTTACATATTATGTAACTTCGGTGACAATGCAATAATATGGTACCATGGAGGTGGTCTCATGATGGAGACGGATGCTAGACAACGGAACTTCTGAATAGATTATAGTAGGCTACTAGTGTTTGGGCTCATTTGAATCTGCTTGCGCTTCCGATTATTAATTTTATAAAAGCTGGTTTTGGAAAAGTATGTTTTCAACAAATAACTTATTTCATATAATAAATAAATATATTTTCTTGACGCCCCCATTACTAAAACCTGGCTACGCCCGTGGTTCATATCACAGTATAGGTAGAACATCATTCTTGTGGTTCACAGTGTAGATAAGACATAAAACTTGTGGTTCACAGTTGAGGTTATTGTAGAGCTGTGAAGGTGGCTTTATTCTTTTTATGACATGGCCTTTCAAGTTTACCCACGAAGAACTGACAGCCGTTGGAGCAGAACGGAGTGGAGTAGAAACACAGCGTAGGACGGCCTAGATGGACAGACGCCATGATAAAAGATGCTGGGAGCTGTTGGGTGCTGCACAAGATTGGTCGATTTATGGGGAGACCTAAGTTCATCATCATCATTCTGTGATTTCAGACATGGTGGGTCTGGGCGATGGGAGGAGGTGACGCGGCCGCGGGAGGGGCAGGGGGCGGGGCCGCGGCAGAGGCCGAGGTATGTATCTACTCCTTCCTTTCACCACACTAGTCGTTATAACGTCGGTTGACGACATACGGGTTGCGTCAATAGAAAAACTTATCATAAATTTAGCTGATTTCGTTGAAATTAGGTGTATGTTAACTCAAACCTCTTAGCCGGCAGAACTAGTTTCGACTAAGACTTTTGATGAGCTTTTGGCTGAATTGACTTTGAGTTCTGGAAGGAGATTATTGGATAAACACTCATAATCATAATCTTCTAAGATTTTTAAAACCATTTTAAAAACTTTCAAGCCGGACGGGACTTGAACCCGCAACCTTACGAGGATTCTCTTCTTGATTCGTAAGTGTCGGATAACACTATAAAAATGGTTGTGTTTTGGTTGTAGGTCGTGGCGCATCCCCTGAATATGGCGGCAGCATGACGCCGCCATAGCGCACCCCTCCAGCGTGGCCGGCGTGATTTACATGCAATACATACATAACTCTAACATACTTACTCAGACATAGTCAAATACACTGTACATAACACACTCCTTTCTCTTTTTAGTGGTCCGTGTGACTGATCATATTTATTATATTTATTTATTCAATTAGAACGGCTTTATACACCAATTATACTAATCGAGAAGGGAATGTAAATAGTTGTCATCACTTTAAACATGAATAACTGTAATTCGTACACATACTCATAGAAACATACATACACACACTGTTATTAGCAATACATCTGTTTAAATTATGTAATTAATGATACCTAATTATTTATGGTATTAAATTATCACTAGTAATAAGTTTGCAATCATATTTTAATGTTACTCTGCTTCGAATTACCCTCGTAAATCAATAAATTACGTTCAATCTCTTTAGAATAATCCTTAGAAAGTAATAGCAATAAGTCTACTGATCTCAATTTAACCAATTTAGTAATGAATTATTAATAAAAAATGATTAATTTTTAGTTTCGTTTTCAATACCTACTTCTGAATGAGTTTGCAAGATTTTTCACAGTGGATTAAATAAAATAGAATATACATTTATTTGACACACAAAGAAACACAGAATGGATCACAAACAAAATAGTAGGCAGACAGGAAAAAAAATACAATAGAATAATATTATATTAGACCACAGGTACCTATCCAACCAGTAGGTAGGTGTACCAACTAGTCTCGCTCCGAGCCACGCGTGCCCATACAGGTTCTGCCTCAACTTTAAGCTCCTTTGCAAGAAATGATGCAAAGCAGCAAGGATTACTGTCTCTTCGTTCTTCTCAGTCGTTCAAGGTCGGAAGCAGGAGGAAATACACAATGGATTTGACATCTCATCTTCAAAGTAAGGGCCGGCGCTGACTGACGGCATGGCATGGCGAAGGATTTTTGTACGCGGAAATAATTTTGAATCTTATTTTAACAGACATAGCACTCACATTCCATTGGTAACACAAGGAGACCACGGTATGTCGCGGCAGGCTGCGACATACCGTGACATTCTGAAATGTGAGCGCTAAGGGTGTTAAAATAAGATTCAAAAACATTCCCACGTACAAAAATCTTTTGGCGTGCCATGCAGTCAGTCAGCGCCGGCCTTTAGGCTGTTCATTCCATGATGTATTTTACTTTATAAGTAAATAATAATTATTATTAATATTAGCAGCCCACTGTGTCCCAGTGCTGGGCAAAGGCTTCCCCCCCCATTCTTTCAGGCGCTAAGACGGTCCAGTCCGCGACGTGTTCGGGCTGTGTCAGGGTTCCACTCAGTGGTGAGCTTAGCCCACTAATCACCCGACATACGGCATACACGACCAGCCCAGTCCGACTTGAGTTTCACGGCTTTCGTAGCTACATCTACGATTTGTGTTCGAGAGCGCAGCTTGGTGTTGCGTTTGCGGTCAATACGCTTGAATCCGAGAATGCTGCGCTCCATCGCATAAATAAATAAATATTGCTAGATATTTCACACAGCGCTTTCTAGCCCCAAACTAAGCAGAGCTTTTACTATGGGAATCAGATAGTAAGAAAATAAGTAGATACTACTTATAATATATAGTAAAAAAAACACCCGGAACAAATATACGTGGGACCGTTCAAGTATTACGTAACCACTATAGGGGGCGAGGTCTATGCTTTGTTTATTTTTGATGACATGGGGGTGGAGGGGGATGGGGTAGATGATGATACGTCAGCAGTAATTATTTACTTTTTTACACATATGGCAAGCCACACATTATCTATGCTTGAAAACGAAACGCATATTCGAAGATTCCCACAAATAATGAATACATTTAGGTACTCGCTTAGAACCAAGTAGGGTTAAAAGAAAAATGCATATACCAATGTTTACGTAAGCATGGGGGGGGGAAGAGCTTTGCTTACTTTTGCTGACAAGGGGGGAGGGGGGGGGGGAAATAAATAATTGTAATAAATCTGCTTACGTAATACTTGAACGGCCCCTGTAGATCATGCAAACATTTATTCCATACCTCCTGCACACTGCGGAGGTCGTCTATTCGGGTAGTTAGAAAAATGAAACAAAACATTATGCCAAGCGCATATTTATTAAAATTACATATAAAATGGAACCTCCATTATTCTTAATTAATCCGATATAAATACAACATGTTATTATAATACATTCTAAATTCTACACAAACACAACAAAATTTACTAGAAACTCGTTGGTTTCCTGACGCCATTTTAATTTAACATGGCAGATTAAAATACTGAAATTTATTGAAGTTATACTTTTGGCGAGTTAGGAGAATCAGAGTGTATTTTCAGTATTACGAAGTCGAGCGCGCCGATGTAACACACCAAGTGTTGCGAAACTTACGCACATATTTAACTAATTACAGTAGTAGTCTCACTAATCCGGCACTTCAGTAGCCCGGTACGTCCAATAGTCCGGCACCCTACGCTCACGCCCCCTCACCCCTCCCTACTCTCGTTCCGCGCTTGCGCATATATTTTCTTTACATATTATATTTTTTCTTACAATCCAATAATCCGGCACCCTCTAGTTTTGAATAGTGCCGGACTAGTGAGACTACTGTAATTAATTTACTTATTTAATCGTGATAAGTGGAAGGAAGATGGGGAGGCCTCTGCCCAGCAGTGGGACAGCACGGGCCATTAAAAAAACTATTTAATCAAGCCAAAAAAGTATAACTTCATTTGCAAAAAAACCTTGTACTTATAAACACGCAGGTTTTTTAAACACTGGGAATAGCTTTATGCATCAAAAAATCGCTTTGTTTGATTTTAATTATTATATTAGCGACTACAGATCGATGTTATCACATATTTACATAGCTATATTATGCACCTAGATTACTACTACGCGTTTTATTATGTACGACATTAAATGAAGACACGGGTAGGGCTAATGGCTAGTTTTGTTGTAAGTAGGTTTCCTTCAAATTCATTACCATAGAAAATTTTAAATTACTTAGCAATCTTAATATCAAGTCCTAAAATATGAATGAAACAGCCTGTATAAAATAGGTAACCAAATCATATTCATTCATCATGTAAGTAGGTGCCTGTTAAACTGACTAAGCGGCATCGTCGCAAAGGCGCCGCCGATTTACGTTAAAAATTGTTTATTGGAATCGACTACTGGATAAATATTCAAGCTACCGGCTCAGATTATACAAACAAACAGATAGAGCGCGCCGAACGTGCGAGTGAAGCCACACAAGCGAATACAAATTTAAAAGCGAATACAATCTCGCGGCAGTGCTAAAGATAGCGTCGTACTGCTTGAACGTCTCGAGTGATTCATTATTTTCTGTCAAAAATGCCGTTTTGTGTTATTAAATAGTGTAAAAGTTGTTCCCAAAAATAAAAAAAGTGGATGGAATATCATTTCACAAGTAACTATAAATTATTTAATTGATTTTATTATTTATTCACCCAATAATTAAACGGTTGTCTCGAAACACAAAACCTCGACATTAGTTTGACTGTGTTGCCAGTTTTCGGCAAAATGTTTTCCCTTCAATTGGGGAAACTACCTGTTGATCTAGGCGTTAGCTAGCCTGACTGTTAAATGTACGGACGTGGGTTCGATTCCCACGCGTAATCTCACGCCTAAATTGTTATTCCGAATTTGTATGTATTTCTATAATTATGTTATTGCCGTTTACTGTGATTCGGTGACTAATATCTTATGCGGGATTTTAAATATAATTGTATATGTATAACAATTTAGTTCCGTATGTATATATGTAATGTATATATGTAAATTACATATTCATATACACATATATAATAAATGATATATATAGAGAAGTAATAGCGATCCGCCCTCGCTTCGCTTCGGAAAAAAATATCCTACCAGAACATTTTACCGGGATAAAAATATCCTATATGTTAATCCAGATCATATTCAATATGTGCAAAATTTCACAGAGTGAATCTGGTGAAGTTGTTGATAGAAAAGTATTTAATGGTGCGATTGCACTATATAGCAAAATTAGAAACTAATTCTCGACATGTAGAAGCCAAACGGCAATATTACAAGAAATTAGTGCAAAATTAAGGTGGTTAATTTTTTTGGCAATATAATTAATTATGATTTTAATAAATATTTTGGATTCATATGTATGTTTTTTTATCAGTCTAATGAAATGAATATACTATATAATAATATATAATACTATACTATATATATATACATATATACTATATAATAATGACTACAGAAAAAACTAAAAAATTATTATAAAGTCCATTTTTCCAAAAAAGTGTTATATCAGTCAGGAATATATCCTGCGTTGTTGGCTAGTCTCTTGCGAGATGGCCGCCGTAGCCGTAATTCGGCCAGGAGGACATTAAAGTCCATGTAAACCTCAATAAACACCGGACGGACCGCTAGTTATAAAAATCTTCACATATTATTTCTTCTGTAATTTTACAATGCGTTTACTATGGTACATGAAATATTTAAGTGTTTAATAAACTAGTTAAACAATTGTTCAATCCTAATACTCACACAAATTTTTATTCAATTAGTAGCAAATTCATGTATCCAAATAAAATTTTAGAACCTGTTGTCGTAAAAGGACATTAAAAAAATACAGGGAGTTTTTTTTCTTTTTCTGGTATCATTACACGCACACTGATGCACGTGTCCCTACAGAGCTATTTCTAATCGCCACGCACACATGAATGATAAGTGGCGTCATACTGTTTGTTGCGTACACTCCATCTGTTTGTTTGTATAATCTGAGGCTACCGGTATTACATTCACCTCTAAAATCAGTTAATACGATTGCGGATGCGCATTTTAAATTAATGTCGTACATAACAAAACAGGTTGTATAAGTTAAACAAATACCAAGAAAACACAAGTGAGACGGTGAACCAACAGGAATTGAGACAGGATCTTCCGCGTGGTCAAACTTTTTTTTAACCTAACTGATGTGTTTAACAGGAATCATTTTTAAGATTTTTAAAACTTGATACGAGGATGCACTAACTAATTGTGCTACAGGCTCTTGTCAAGTCAGGATCGAAGAACCTGTAGCACAATTGGTAGTGCATGCTCATATCAAGAGGAATGTTGCGGGTTCAAGCCCCGTCTAGACTTGAAATTTATTAAGATGGTTTTAAAATCTTGGAATTTTCGGTAAGTGTTCGGATATCACTATAAAAATAAAATACCATATGAATAATTTTCTTTGTAATCAAATTGCTGGGATAAACAGGTCACACTATAAAAAAAGCTTAACGACCTACAGCCATCCAATAGCAGATGACACTAGGTTTTTTTTCTGTATTTAAGTAGGATAATTATTCCTGTTGGACCAAACAGTTACACTATCCAATTTGATCACGGCGAGGAATTTATGGCGTTTACTATAATTCTGGCAAGATAATACATACTCTATTGTCCTGCCAGCTATTAATCTAAGCAATACGTATAAATTTTACTTAGAAAACGTTCGTGATTTAAATAATTATTGCTGGACATGTCACACAGCGCTATCTAGCCCCAAACGAAGCAGAGCTTGTACTATGGGAACCAGGTAACTGATAGAATACTTATATACTTTTTTTTGGAAATACATAGGTACTTATCATATATAGTAAAACATCCAGACCCGGAACAATATCTATATCATGCAGAGGTAGTCAAAGGTTTATAATAATATTATTATTATAAATAGCGATAAGGTTCACGAATTGAACCGAAACATTGTCGGTCGAAACACCGATAAAACGGTACGTGATGAATCACGTATTTATAATAACTTATTACAATATTTATATTGGAAACACGACAGTTTCTATTCAAAAGTATTAAAAACAAGAATTCTCATTTTTACCAATTCATTGCGGGTTCTATTCCCGCCACAACCAAAATAGTTCCCACTCGCATTTAAAAAAACGGCGAACGTCTATAAACCCAGAAAATCACACACCCTAGACACAACATAAAATGTTACTGGCAAGGCTATAGAAGAGCGGTATCTTCTAATAAAAGCATAGGTTTGCATAAAAGATTTTGCTAAAATGTAACGTTACTCCACAAAATATAACTTCTGTGTGGACCTACCTTTAGACCTTCGCCGCCTTAATACAGTTCGCACATAAAAGATCTAGGCCTGAATACTGAAAAAGACCTTAAAATTAACATAAACTTAGGCAAGAATAAACATTTTGGTTTATAATTAGGCGAATCAAATATACTAAAGTACTAAAACCTAATTATTAACGACTAGCTGATCAATCCGCGGCTTCGCTTCCGCTGTTCTTCAATAAAAACATTACCCTCCTGCGCAGTTGGGTAAAAAGTAGCCTATGTTACTCAGGGATAATGCAGCATTCTAATGGTGAAATAATTTTTGAAATTACACAAACATACTAATCTTTCCTCTTTATAATATTAGTATATTAAGTACGTCGAGTTCAATAAACAACCGACAAATGAGGTACGACCCTAAAGCGGAACTAGAAAGTATTTATAAATATACTTGTAGAAACAAAATATTTTAGGTTATGTCAGCCTACATACAAATTTTTCAATCCCATTTTTATACGATATTGAGATGGAACAAGCTAATGCTCTCCATGTTAAGTGGTAACCATCGCCGATGGTATCGCGATGCACTGCCCTGCATCCATCAACTTGAGGCATACAAGTGTAAAATGTCATGTGCTTGTATTTTCACCGGATCACCTTCAAACCGAAACACTGCTGCTTGGCGGCGGAAATAGGTATGGTGGTAATACTTCCCCGAGCGAGCCCTTTCACAAGGAACTCACACTACTACACCTGAACGTTATTCGACTGTTTACAAACTCACCCTTATTAGTAATCACATAAAACGAAATAAGTACTTAGCTCGGCATTATGACATAAATAAAAATTATATAACAAAATCAGTCTAAATACAAAAATTTGGAACCAAATTGAGTACAAAGTGTCGCAGAACATGTATGTTATCTCTACCGAATGACCTTGGGGCTATTAACCTATATTTTTTTGTTAAAAAATATATATAATTACTGATTATCGCGTATGTACTTATTTTATTTGTTATCCCGACGTTGATTGATGGTGATTACTTGTTGCGCGCGTCGTGATCGCTCGTCTCAGTGCGTAGATACGGTCAGTGTAGTGTGACGTAATATGAACCAGGACATTTCTAATTCTGAAGTCCAAGTGAGGGTAGTTGCTGCAGCTGCCATTACTTCTCGACGGTAGCTCCAAGTACTCCAGTCAACCCGTGACCACGACTGTTGCAACACAGCCGAAACGTTGGGATAACAAATAAAAAAGGTACATACGCGATAAATACCCGTTTAAATCAGTAATCATGTAGGTACATTCTGAGAATGTTTAAGTTTTTGATAATGTACCCCACGACGTTATTAACATACAAAAACAAATACATGTTACAAATAAGGAGCTGTTAGAGAATATGTATAGTATGTAAAATGTGGGGGGGGGGGGGGGGGGACCTTTGCCCAGCAGTGGCAATAAGTTAAGAAAAAATATACAAATATCTATTTCGTAAGAATTTTAAGTTAGTTACATGCAAAGTTGAGGGTAATAGTCCCTCACACTAATATTATAAATGCGAAAGTTTAATGTTGGTTCCTCTCTAACGCCAAAACTGCTGAAATTTTTAACATAAGTTGATGATGACCTGGAATAAGACATAAGCTACTTTTCATCTCACAGTCAGTGTGCGAAGCCGCGAGCACCAGCTAGTAAAAAATAAAGAAATCATTAAAAAGAATAACCAGATTTGTTTCACGTCAGATTATTTTCTGGCTTAGTCGCGGAGAAACAAACAAAAAATTTACTTTTCAAAATGCTAATTGTGATTTTGATGAATTTTGAATTTGAAACCAAATAAATGGCTGAATATTATATATTTAAAATTTTTAGTAATTATGTAATTAAAATACGTAGAGAAACACTCAGAATAAGGTCCATAATTTACAGGCTGAGTCTTTTTTATTCATTATAAGTTTAAAATTTAAATGATAAAAGACAAAGTTTCCATAGTAAAGCTTTGTTAAGATTGGGGCTTGATACAGCATTATGGCACCAGATAATTGATTCGTTTTCTAACTAAAATTGTCTAGCATAAGTAAGGTCAATAACCCCCTTCGGCCTTCCAGATTAACATACAAATTCCGAACCACCCTGTATTATTATTCTGTACATTTTCTATTGTCTACTCCAGTGCCCTCTAGCGTCGATAAACAAACGATATTGTTATTTTATATTTAATTTCTTATGTTATTTTGACCCCGAAAGTTATACACGAAAAAATCTAGTTTGATATTGGAATTACTACTTATAATTGGGACAATTTGGTTTGAACTTTGAAAAACTACAATACTATCTGAGTTAATTTGACCTCGGAAAAAAGAGTTTGACCTAAGGAACCCTAGTTTAATAAAGGCAAAAACTAGTTTTATTATGACGACAAATAAGTTTAACCTAGAAAAACAACAAGTTTTACCTAGAAAACAAACTACTTAACTACTGGTTTCTGAAAACCAGGTTTAACAAGAAAAACAAGTTTACCTTGAAATAAAACTAGGATTACTTAGATCAAAATACATTTAACCCCCACAATCAAAGTCAGCTTATCAAAAAAATTAGTTTTACCTAATACAAACCTAATTTAATCTAGAACAATACAAGTTTAACCCAGAAAATACTAGTTTTACCGCGAAAAAACTAGTTTCACCTAATAAAAACCTAATTTAATCTAGAACAATACAAGTTTAACCAAGTAAATACTAGTTTTACCTCGAAAAAAACTAGTTTCACCTAATAAAAACCTAATTTCATCTAGAACAATACAAGTTTAACCCAGAAAATACTAGTTTCACGTACATCGACCTCGAACTAGTTTATCGTGATCGGGGGAGGGGGTAAATGTTATTTAAGTAGTCTTTCCTGCTCGTCCGTCGGCGCGTACGCATGCCCGTTGCGAGGCTCGAGTGTGGTGGAGGCGCGAGGAGCAGGGGACACCGGCATGGGGTTTGGTGACACCTGTTTAAAACAACGAATATTACTGTTTTTAAATATAAGTTAACCCCTATGTCCACCGAGACACGTTCTCGGAGAACCAGATGACGATATCACCTCCGCTACATTAAAGAGAGAAAACACTTCACAGATACACCGACCTCGCCGGCGAGGTCGACTAGTCCCTTCAGTCGCCGCCTACACAAGGTACAGACATATACCCGGGCGTTGCTCTCCTATCCCCCCTGGCAACGGTACGAGCCTCGGCTTGGTGCCCTTACGCTAGTTGCCTCATCAAAACTTACAGGGCTGAGCGCCATCTGCGCTCGCCAAAAGTTCGGTTAAGCTACAACGGGTTCAGAGGCCAACAGAGTGTTAGTCCATCAGAAAAAAAATCTTTATAAGCCTGTAGTAAAGTATTGCCTCGTAGGCAACGAACCTTAGAAACGTGCCTTACGGTGCATCGTAGGGCACGTTTCTAAGGTTCGTGGCAGTCCATCGCGATGAACTGCCCTGCGTCGATTATAGATAGCAATTTAGAATTCAAATTAGGTATATAATAAATTCTTTGCATTCTTTTTTAATTTCTTTTCTTTTCTTTTCATTCTTTCTTTTACAATGCCCATCTACATATGATGTCCTCCTTATCGTTTTCGATTATGGCGAACCCTTTACACACTAGTTATTGCCTATCATGAGGCTCTTATATGGCTGGCCAAACCGAATTTGGTTTTGAATACCCTGTCGCATGACGAACAGTAAAGTTGACCGGCACTATTGTATGTGTAGCTGTACAGACGTTTCGTTCGGATTTTGCTCTGCAGGCGTTTCTCGTCAAGGGTAGCTAGGCGAGCGTCTCGAGCGTTCATTAATCTCATACGACAATTTCATGATTATATGAATGCCTGGGTCCGACACGAAGATGAACTTAGTCATGAGTTCCCAGTTACAGGCCCATCTATAGCAGCTATAATCACTTATTAATCAGTGTTTAGATGTCTATTGAGTTGCTTGTCTGTTTGCAGCACCTCCACAATGCTGCTGCAATGAGCTACTAGGTAGATAAATCCTGTGTAATTATTTAAGTATTATTGACGTAACCAAGTGTTCTATTGCGTCCCTACGATTTACATAAATGAGTGTGAGTATCAACTTCAGGCATACAGGTGTAAAACCTCATGTGCCTGTCATTTCTATTAAACAAAAATCGCCTCCGAATCGTTCCAGCCGTTAAAAACATAGACGTCAAACTCATAACACCTCTCATTTTTCGTGGGAAGTTAAAAACAGAATAAATGAAAAAATAAATGAATGAATATGTATTTATTTCAAAGGTTTACATAGTCAAAGTCAAATATTTTTATTCATTAAAATCACAAGGATCACTCTGAAACGTCAATTTTACTGCCTGTTCCTTCGCGACCAAGCCAGGAAAGAAAGGCAAGAAACAAGGTTGGTTGTTTTTTTAATGATCCTTTTACAATACATAATACAGAAAATAAATTACGTCTAAATTGTAACATTTTGAACGAGTTGGAGCAATTTCAGTCCCAAGCTTCTCTATCATCTAAACTAAATAATCCGATATTTTATAGTAGGCTCTTTTATAAAGATTTTGTTTAATTACGTTTCAAATTTGTTAATTGTCAATTTTTGTACATTCCTTGGGAGTTTGTTATAAAAGCGTACACCTTGCCCTTTAAACGATTTACTAACTTTATGGAGTCCACAAGTGGGAACAGCGAGTTAATCTTTATTTCTAGTATTAAAATTATGATTATCGCTATTTTTCTTAAACAAATTAATATTTTTGTGAACATACATTAGATTTTCATAGATGTATTGACAAGGGAATGTCATAATATTTATTTCTTTAAACTTATGGCGTAATGATTCTCTGGGGCCCATATTATAAATTGCACGAACAGCCCTCTTCTGCAGCACAAAAACGGCGTTTATATCTGCAGCACTCCCCCACAGCAGTACACCGTATGATATAATGCTGTGGAAGTAGCTGAAGTAAACTAGTCTAGCTGTGTCTACGTCTGTAAAAAGACGGATCTTTTTAACTGCGTATGCCGCAGAACTAAGTCTCTTCGACAAATTATCAATGTGAGGGCCCCATTGAAGTTTATTATCTAGGGTTTATTACCTAAGAATACGGTGGTGTCCACAAGAGCCAACTCCTTGTAGCAGTGCACTTTTATATAAATAGTTTTATTTTTAGGATACCTAGAGTGTTGTATCTGGTGGTTTTGCACTACAACCTTGTTAACTACATCAAATACTTTGATACATTGCTCTAACTAAGTTTAAAAACTTGTGTTTAGACGCAAAGGATCTCATATCATCTCATCTCATATCTGCGGCTCGATACACATAGGATGGGCATGACAATGTAGTTATGACTGTCTGCAGATACAATAGTATATAATGAGTAAACATAATTATATTGCTTCTTTGGGAACAAGGGAAAAGAAGAATATCTATTAGACTAAAAATAATACTAGTTAAGACAACTACATATATACCCGTGTTTTTTAATTTAACGATTAATCCATTTAATTATTGTTTGATGAATTTGTGTGTGTTGATGTGAAAGTGTAAGCAAATAAAATAATAAAATAAATAAGCTTCTCACCTGTCGAGAAGGAGTTTTGTGTTCACCAGTTATGCTCAGATCCTCGTCCACAGACTGCAGCAACTGAAATAAGGAATATTAAAGTATTAACTCAAGCTACATTCATAATTTTGTCATCATCATCATTATCCACATCCCATAAGTACCCACTGCTGGGTGTAAGCCCCCCTTCCCGGTCCTGCGCTGCGCGCATCCAGGAGTTGCCCGCGACTTTCTTTATGCCGTCGACCCACCACGCCGTCGGAGGTCCTATGTCCTATTACGAATTTTGTTATATGGAACCCAAACCTGGATATAACAATCTGTTTTGTTATGTACGACATTAATTTTGACGACTTCTGTGGTGCAGTGGGCGAATAGCCGGCTGAGATGCAGGAGGTAGCGGGTTCGAATCCCGCCGCGGAACAAATGTTTGTATGATCTACAGATATTTGTTCTGGGTCTGGATGTTTTTCTATATATTATAAGTATTTATTTAGAAAAAAAAGTATATAAGTATCAGTTATCTGGTTCCCATAATACAAGCTCTGCTTAGTTTGGGGCTAGATAGCGCTATGTGAAATGTCCAGTCATATTTATTTATTATTTATTAATTTAAAACACATGCGGTATCGTATTGTCTGATTTTAGAGGTGGGCTAATAGTTGCTAATAATAAAGCTTGAATATTTATCCAGTAATCGATACATTTCCAATAAAAAAAACGGACTAGTACGAATTCGGACCCACCCATCGAGGGTACAAATTTGTACCGACAGTTTCGATGATTGATTACGTACTTTAAATAAAGACTATATTTTTTATGATTTAATAACAAATGTGTAGTTTCAGATTTTACTTCCAAAATTTCATAGTTCTAGGTCAACGCAAAGTACCATATACATGTTTGTTCCCATTGGCGGCATAAACGGCCGTATCTTTTTTTACGTTTTTTACGTTTTGTACGTTTGTTTTTTTTTTTGTAAAACTTACAAGTTTGATTTTTTCACAGTTTTAAGGAACTGTAGACCTGAGTATATGTTTTTAATTTCAACTCGATACCTCCACGCGTTCCTGAGATAAAAGGTCTTGACAGACAGACAGGCATAGTGAGCCTATAAGGGTTCCGTTTTTTATTTTTGAGGTGCGGAACCCTAAAAATTAACGTAAATCGGCGGCGCCTTTGCGACGATGCCGCTTAGTCAGTTTAACATGTACCTACATGATGAGTGAATATGATTTGTTTACCTATTGCTACAAGTCTCGCAGAAAGTGTGAAAAGTAGAGTATTCTCCTCGTGAATAAAGCTGTCTGCATCTTGGGCGTGCTTATATCCCTCTCTGCACTCAGGATTCTTTGGAGATCTCGCTTCGCTCGATCAATTAACTGACATTTGTAATGTATTTTTGACATACCAATATTATGAAATGTAATGAAATGGTAATTATATGAATTCTGAATACATGCACAGGGTTACCAATTAGCGACGCTGTACATAAAAAAATTACATCAAGAGTTAGTCCTCTCAAGCATTTTAATGATCTTCGATAATTGAAACATCATTTTCTGTTCAGTTTCCAATATCCTCTTCTCGATTCCTATCCTCTCTTCCCTTATCTCTTTCTCGTAATCGATTGTATCACTTTCCAGTTCTAGAAATTTATCGAATGAATCTATAGAATCGATTTCATGATTCGATATTTCTTGGCGATAGGAATCGTTGATAGAAATCGCGATGTAATCGTTTTTATTTTCAATTCGATTATCGTCTTTAGCATAATCGATGTCTTGATTAAAATCGTGTTTACACTCGTTAATCTGACTCGACATACCTAGTCTATTATAATCGATATCTTTTGGAGCTTTACACGAATGACGATTTGAGTTCTCCATTATTTTTGTAATAGATTTCGGTTGGTTGCTGACTGGAGGTGGACGTATTATGAAAGGTTAAGAGAGTGGGGTTAGTGGGGAAGGCAGCTTTCTTACAATATCCTGTATCTAAAATAAATAAAAATTATTATTTATTAGCAGTTCAACTTGCTATATGCCAACGCTGCTGGCAAAACGGGGTCATAAAACGTGGGACAAGCGACGATGATATTGCTATCTCGCTAGCTCTTGCAGACCTTACGGGATCCGTTAGTGATGCGCCGAGTGCCAATCGATAAAACTAATTACCAGTAATTGTATTGAAAAGGAACGTGTTTATTGGTTGGCCCCGTCCGCCGCGAGTCTTGGCGAATAATAATTATAAAATAATGTCCGGCTAGTTACACCAATAGATATTGTAGTGTTTCTCCGGGCGAGCCCTTTCACAAGGAACTCTACTATCTTAATTATGAATGTTTCGCTAGACAAACAGGCCTTAGTAATAATATAAGAATTTCTAACCACTTTTATCATCCAAACTTTTGTTAACAACAGAATTATCCATCCAGAAGTTATTTCTCAAACAAACAGAACAATTATTGGCGTCTATAGACATACTCCTTTCGACAATGTTGGCTCCAACGTCTTTGGTATTTATTTCGTTGGCTAAACTGTTGGATCCAATATCTTTAGAGTTCATTTCATTTGCCAAACTGTTGGCCCCAATATCTTTAGGATACTTTTCGTTGGCAAAACTGTTGGCTCCAACGTTTTTGGCATTCATTGCATTGGCTATACTGTTGGATCCCATAGCTCTAGCATTCATTTCGTTGGCCAAATTGTTAGTTCTATTTCTTTCGTTGGTTCCTTGTTTCCATTTTGGAAAAGCGTTAGAAGATTTGGATATAAATATATCGTGAGGCTTTTGAATTTCAAAGTTTGTCTGTGAAATAAAAATTATATTTAAGCTACACTCAAATTATGAGCTTTGTCTTTCTGTCTGTTTGTTGTTTTCACGACTAAACTGCTGGATCGATTTGAGGACATTTGGTACATAGATAATGACCTGGATTGACATAGGCTACATTTTACTGACAAACCGGCGGTAGCTTATGTTATATAGATATTGGAATAAACACACAGCTCGAAGAACCACGACCGTTGGGGCTGAAGGGCTCCCACTAGATGGAAAGACGACCTGATAGGTTGCCGGGAGTCGTTTGGATGCACAAGATCCGTCGCTCTGGAAATCTATGGGAGGCCTATGTTCAGCAGTAAACGTTATATGGCTGATAATGATTATAATATAAAAAAGTACCCTGTCAGAACAGGATTTGGCTGAAGCTATAGCGATTTTCATCTCTTCTAACCTTTCAGTATCTATGCTCGGATTTCTCTGCATCAGCTCAATTATATTGAATCTTGAGGGTAGCTAGAAATGATTGTTATTTATGAACAAAATCTGAAGGCGTTGCAACAATGGTGAGTATCAAGTATATCGAAAGTATATCAACAATTGCGTATTATCGAAAGAATGTACAGCTCGACTTAGCGTAAAGGAGGGTGCGGTTTACGCTGATATTCGGGCTGATATTTCGGCTGATTCTACCCCCCCCCCCTCGTTCCCCGCACGCACTTTGCACATTAGATTGCATTTATGCAATCTAATGGTCTAAGGTAAGGGGGCGTTCATTAATTACGTGCGACATTTTTGACGATTTTTTGACACCACCCTCTCCCCTGGTGAGATGTCGCGAGATTTGTTTCGACCCCCTCACTGGGATTTTTCAAAATTTGTATTCATAGGGTAAATGCGTTGAACTTATTAAAAAAAACACGATTGGCTTTATTATTTCAAGAATGCTTCTCTCGTAATCCTCCCCCCCCCCCCACCCCTCCCTGAACACCTCATGTAATTAATGGACGGCCCCTAAGTAGGTATAGGTTCGCGCATCGCTAACAAAATCCTTACTAATTATAAATTCGAAAATCCGATCCTCCATTTGTCTGTTTGTTACGTTTTCACGACTTAACGGCTACACCGATTTCTATGAAATTTGTATTTAGATAGATTATGATCGTGATTAAGATATAGGCTACTTTTTACCAGATTGCACAGGAGGGTAATGCTTGGGAGGGAAAAGGGGTATGCGGGCGGGTCAGCTAGTTTAAAATAAATACATACTTCTAAAAACTACACGGGGGAAAAGAATCCCCCCCCCTTCCCGAGGGGGGAGAATCCCCCCACTACTTCTTACACTGATATCTACCATAAAACTATTCCGTATAAAATACGTTCAAACTTCGACCTTATTAACCCCGGACGTAGAGCTCAGAGCCTCTTCCTTAGTGGACACAGTCTTTGTAGATTTGCCGAACAATTTCTTAGATATCATTGATATTGGAATATTAACTTTTGAGGTACTGCAGAAATGCTGGAAGGAAATGGGGTAAATGGGAGGTAAAAGTTAAATGGGGCAAATGAGAAAAAGGGTAAATGATCTACAGATATTTGTTCTGGATGTTTCTCTACACAGTGTCCATGTGTGTTATTTAAAACTAGGACACAGTTAAAAAAAACACACATGGACAGCATGGGAAAATCCAAAACCATAGCAGATACAGAAAACATTGAGTCTTTTAATGGAAATAATTTTAGTAAGTTTAGTAAATTTTTAAGTCTCCATGTAAATGAATACAGTATTTTTTTTTATAACGCCAATCGACTTAGTTTTATTTTAGTATTATTTCATTGTATCGGAGTAAAAAATCGGGACAGCAGAAGTTTCTATACGAGACTAGGCTTTACTTTAACTTAGTAAAGGTAGTTTGATTTTCACGCAAATAAATTTATCTTTATCTTACCTTATCAACTTCTGTGTCGAATTGTTCGTTGGTCCCGCCTTTGCAGATGTTGCCCTTTTCCATAAGGGTCGCTCGTTTGGCGGCGAGGTAGAGAGAGCTAGAAAAAATTACGTATTTATAGATAATAGAGCTTATTTTATACTACCTTCCGCCCGCGGCTTCGCACGCGTGGTTTGTCAATAAAAGGTAGCCTATGTGTTAATCCAGGTTTTAACCTACGAACTAACTAAATGTCATCGAAATCGAATCAGCCGTTACGACGTGCTTGAGTAACAAACAAACTAACATCCAAACTTTCGCAATTATAATATTAGTGTGATCGACTTCAAAATACCATCATAAGAATATTAAGTTGTTATTTATTAGTGAGCTGTGGGCAAGGATAGCCACCGAGTAGCGTCCTGACTCAGCGAGAAGGCGACGCGGCAGACCGAAACGTAGATGGCGGGACGAGCTGGATAAATTCCTATCTGATTGGCCAGAATCAGCTCAGGACCGCGAAGTCTGGAAAGAATGGGGAGAGGCCTTTGCCCAGCAGTGGGACACGAATGGCTGATAGTAATAATAATAATTTATTATTACTTCGCTCCTACATTATAAAATTTTGTATTCATTTCACCGGGGTCGATGCTACTTTTTCCCAACTTCCCCGGCATTGGGGTTAAAATTAGGGGAGCGTCTGCACAAAAAAGTGTCATCTGCAACGTAGACTAATGGTTGCGCCGGGGCTGATGGCCTTCCATGATTGCTTTTATTTTCCCATCCGCCCCGGTACATCGGGGCAGATAGGAATGATTCAAATAAATATTTATATTCTAACCTAACTTGTCGAAAATGGCTGCATTCAGTAAGTTACCAGTCATGAAAGTAATTTATTGACAGCAAGTTGTATGCCCGCGGCTTCTTATATTGTATAGAAGAATGATAATCATTATATGTACGTCAACATATGTTTTCATACATACAATTGGTACTCAATACATTTAAATTAAAATATAATTAATCAATTAATAAATCAAACTTCCAAAAATAAACATAATTAGCGAGACCTGTTCTAAGTAATACTTCTCTTAAAGGATCTTTCCTAGGACCTCGACATAAACGCCATCGGTGCAAGCAGCTGTAGAGGAGGGGTGAGGGGGGGGGCACTGGAATGACCAGCCTCTGGAGTTCAGCTCTGTAAAGTAAAGTACAAATACGCAGCTGTAAAGTGATCAGTTACCGTTTGACAGTGAGGTAGTGTACAGAGGTGATGGCCCTGACGGAGTAGTCTGGCACGAAGGTGTGACGCAGCATGGCGTCCATGTTGATGTTCTGGAGGGAACCCATAGCGGAGGGAGTGGGAGATTCAGCTGGAACAAAAATAGTATATTATATTTTATTTAATATTATTTGTAGGGAAACAGGCTTACAGCCCATCTGATATATAAGTGGTCACCGTTGACTATTGACACCGGCAACACCCGGGGTATTGTCGATGCGTTCCCTATCCTGTAGAAACCTCTTTACATTTTAGATTAGATAACTCCTTATTGCACTAATAGGTAATACATAGGCGAACTTAATGCTGAATAGCATTTTCTTCCAGCTAACCTTTGTGTAGTGTAGATTAAGTGTTAGAGCCAGAAAATAGATGAACAAACTTCAACTTAGATACCATAAAATAAACTTTAAAAATTAATAATAAACATATACATAAATATACCTATATAAAGGGCTCAATTTTGTTGGCTGTTTTGAAGAGAGATAAAGTGTCTAAAGAGTTTACATTTGAAGGTTTTAAAGAAGCAAATATACATTTTTAGAACACAAGAGAAAATTGCCTTAAAAACTGACGTGTTCAAAAGATCAAAATGAAATAAAGAAAGCTTACTTTACTAGTATTGTCGTGAGAACAGCCTGTGTACTATTCCCCCCTCTAACGCCCTGTATACATTGTGTCGTTCACTCACCGACGCCCACGTTCTGCGTGAGAGCCTGCACGCCGAAGTACGTGAAGGGTCCCGCCTCGAATACCAGGTTCCCGCGCCCCACCGTCACCTGCACGCGAGTGTAAACGCCCTGTATACATTGTGTCGTCCACTCACCGACGCCCACGTTCTGCGTGAGAGCCTGCACGCCGAAGTAAGTGAAGGGTCCCGCCTCGAACACCAGGTTCCCGCGCCCCACCATCACCTGCACGCGAGTGTAACGCCCTGTCTACATTTTGTCGTCCACTCACCGACGCCCACGTTTTGCGTGAGAGCCTGCACGCCGAAGTACGTGAAGGGTTCCGCGGCCCACCGTCACCTGCACGCGAGTGTAACGCCCTGTATACATTGTGTCGTCCACTCACCGAAGCCCACGTTCTGCGTGAGAGCCTGCACGCCGAAGTACGTGAAGGGTCCCACCTCGAACACCAGGTTCCCGCGCCCCACCGTCACCTGCACGCGAGTGTAACGCCCTGTCTACATTTTGTCGTCCACTCACCGACGCCCACGTTTTGCGTGAGAGCCTGCACGCCGAAGTACGTGAAGGGTTCCGCGGCCCGCCGTCACCTGCACGCGAGTGTAACGCCCTGTATACATTGTGTCATCCACTCACCGACGCCCACGTTCTGCGTGAGAGCCTGCACGCCGAAGTACGTGAAGGGTCCCGCCTCGAACACCAGGTTCTCACGGTCCACCGTCACCTGCACGCAAGTGTAACGCCCTGTATACATTGTGTCGTCCACTCACCGACGCCCACGTTCTGCGTGAGAGCCTGCACGCCGAAGTACGTGAAGGGTCCCGTCTCGAACACGAGGTTCTCACGGCCCACCGTCACCTGCACGCGAGTGTAACGCCCTGTATACATTGAGTCGCCCACTCACCGACGCCCACGTTCTGCGTGAGAGCCTGCACGCCGAAGTACGTGAAGGGTCCCGCCTCGAACACCAGGTTCTCACGGTCCACCGTCACCTGCACGCAAGTGTAACGCCCTGTATACATTGTGTCGTCCACTCACCGACGCCCACGTTCTGCGTGAGAGCCTGCACGCCGAAGTACGTGAAGGGTCCCGTCTCGAACACGAGGTTCTCACGGCCCACCGTCACCTGCACGCGAGTGTAACGCCCTGTATACATTGTGTCGTCCACTCACCGACGCCCACGTTCTGCGTGAGAGCCTGCACGCCGAAGTACGTGAAGGGTCCCGCCTCGAACACCAGGTTCTCGCGCCCCACGGTCACCTCCACGCGACCTTCCAGGATTAGTACGAAGTAATCCACCTGGAACATATACTTATAATAAGCTAATATATCACCAGCTCCCTAATCTCCATCTTTGACATTTCTTCTAAATATTGACGACCTAGGCATCGCCCCCAAAAGATTAAAGCCCTAGATGTCACCCTCTAACGATTGTCACCCTAGGTCTGACTTTGCAAAGATTGTTGCCCTATTCCCCAAAAAAAGGTCTTAAGACCATGTCTATAGTATCCCATAGACTCTATGGCATAGAGGGTGTTAAATAAAATTAAAGTCGGTTCTTATAATATGTCGCTGTAGACGTCGAAGTCTCCTAAAATTTGGTCGCCCTAAGCGTCACCCTAGGTGTCACAGATTGTCACTTTAGACGTTACCCCTAAAAGATAAGTCACCCTAGATGACACTTCCTAAAGATTGTTACAATAGGTGCCAGCTCCTAAAGATCACTTTAATTGTCACCCTCTAAAGATTGCCCATTAAGCAATGTAAATGTAATAGTCCTCTCCATCCAAAGGTTGTCCGGAAGAGATCGCTTTGATAAGCGACAAGACCGCCCATTATACTTTTGCTTACATTTATTTGTATTTTTATTTCTTTTAAACTTTTGTTGTGTATGGCTTGTATGGTATAATAAAGAATTTTCATTAATGCATTGTCACATTTGTCACCCTAGGCATCACCCTAGGTTAGGCCCTTAAGCATTCCTATTAGGGTGTTATAAAAAAAAGTCTTTTGGTTTAGTCTATCTAGGTCAACTTACTGGTTTCCCTTGTTGGAAAACGTAGGTGGTGGCGTCCTTCTTGCTCTTCTCTTTCACCTTGATGTAGTGGTTGTCACATTTGTCACCCTCGGTGTCACCCCATAAAGATAGTCCCCCTATGCATCCTGTCGTCCTTATTAGGGTGTCATCAAAACAAAGTCGCCTGCAACGGTAGGATGGTAGAATGTCAACTTACTGGTTTTCCTTGCTGGAAGACGTAGGTGGTGGCGTCCTTTTTGCTCTTCTCCTTTACCTTGATGTAGTGGATCACGTCCTGCCTTAGCAGACGACGCAGCACCGTCTCAGAAACAGTATCTGGACGGAACGCGTCCACACCTGAAAAAAAAAAACAGATTTTAGTTAAAATCCAGTGAGAATCGCAGTGAGAAATGATTCGCCCGGGGAAGTACTACCTATATATACTGCCAAGCAGCATTGCTGCTTCGGTTTGAAGGGTACTGTTGCCGGTAGAATTACAGGCACATGAGGCTTTACACCTGTATGCCTCAAATTGATGGATAGGGCACGTGGTCTACGAAGCAATACTTGTTATAGGCGATGGTCACTACTTCACAGCATCTAGCCCCGGATCTAGAATAGTTCTAGAATAGTTGTGGCGCCCCCTTTCCTCCAGCCTTTGAGGAGGGGGGGGGGGTTTAAAGTTTGAAGCGTTCCAAGAAGCGTAAGACGTGCGCTGGATGCCAAGCGCTTTTTGAAACAAGCTTTATTTTTGAACATATTTTTATCGAAGAATTTAGCGTCCCCTGAAATAGCCGCCCGGAGCAGGTGCACTGGTTTACTGAGTCCGGGGCTGGTGGGCTATAGAACTCACTTGTGCTTAGGAACTGGAAGGTGGCGAGCGTGAGTTGCGGTGATATATGTATGCGTTGGTTTTCATGCCTCTCCGCAAACGCCGCGAAGTCCTGCAGCTTATTCATGGGACGGTTTCGACGCCGTTTTGAGCGATTATCAGCTGAAAACACATAGATAATTAATTGTAAGTTTTCATTGAATTATCTCTCTCTCGGAAATCTCGAAACGCAGCAAAATGACCTCAAAATGACGACGCTTCCCCCTCCACCGCGCGCGATGCGTCACAGTTCTCACTTAGCGTAACGAATTCTTTGATCCTTTACTATCCAGGGGTGTAATTACATTTTTGTATGGAGATGATAGATATGTAGCAACACCAAACTGTATCCCCCGATTTTGTTATGATTCGTTTTTAGAATTTTTGAAAAACAGCATTTGAAGTTTCAACATATACTTACTGAAGACATCAGTCTCATCCACAATCTCCGCCTGTATCATCTCCTCTATAACATCTTCGAGCGTGATCAGTCCAATGGTCTCGTAGAACGGGTCCCCTTCTCCCTCGTTGTTGATTCGGTGCACGAAAGCCATGTGGCCTTTGTGACCTGGAGCGAGATTTTTTCAATTACTAAATAATTAGCTTTTTTGTAAACTCGGTTTTGTGTCAATGCTCATCGAATTCTAAAATATAGGAGGAAATACGATCTGTTTTGTCTTTGAAGGTCGCATTCGAAAAGCTGGTCTTGAGACACCAAGAAAAAGCCTAAAGTTTGTAGAAAATCTGATGAGGTCTACTTAGCACTTACCATCTTAAAACTGCATAAATAGTAGATTATTAAACGAGGGGATAAAGCAGTGTCTTGCGTCACGGGCGCTATATTGAATCCCGAACGTAAAGAAGGATTCTAGAGTTAACTCACGAGCGGAGCAAGGGAGTTGCTAGAATCCTGAGTGCAGAGAGGGATATAAGCACGGCCAAGATGCAGACAGCTTTATCCACGAGGAGAATACTCTACTTTTCACACTGTCTGCGAGACAATAAAAACCAAATCTATGTTTGTGCAGAGGTTAGTTCGATTTACGAATAGGTTCTTACTGTGTGGGTCTCTTTGGTTCAAATTTTAATACAGAGAAGGTTCCAAATTCAAATCACAATGAAATTCAGTACAACTTTACTCCCGGCTCAGCCGGCTCAGGTAATGCCCTACGGCTGAGCCGGGAGTAAAGTTGTCTGTATCACCTGCTTTCGGTGAGGTTTACATGACATATAATTTGACATTGTCGAGCAGTTGGTTTAAAAATAATTTATTAGTTATGCGTAGTGTAGTTTTGTCTTTGAAGGTCATAAAAGGCTGGTCTTGCGAAACCTAGAAATGAGTCTGAATTCTGTAGGTATAGGATCACCTAAGGTGTACTTACCATCCTTAAACTACATTAACATCATTAGTTAGTTATGCGTAGTGGAGTTTTGTCATTAAAGGTCACAAAAGGCTGGTCCTGAGAGACCAAGAAAAAAGTTTGAATGCTGTAGAGGGTCTCCTAAGGTCTTACCATCTTTAAACTGCTTGAACAAGATATCCAGGGTAACATCCTCGAAGACGAAGTTGCAGGCGTTCTGGTAGTATTGGCAGAGGGTCCGGAGCGGCGTGTTGTCATCAGGATCCACGAACGCGAGGTCCTTGATGAAGAGGACGGTCACTATGTTGCCGCGGTGACTTTCGTATACTGGGATACGGGAGAATCCTGGAAGAAAGTGAGGGATAAATGAATGGTATATCGGTGGACTCTCTTTTCCGTATTCGAACTCTTCATGTGGACCATTATGCGTGAGAGAGTTGATTATATGGATACTCAGCCTAAAGGTACTATTCTCTCAACACGTGCCGCGACTGCGTATTTAATTTTCATATAACTAGTGGTCGCCCCGTACTGAGATCTCGCGAGTCCCCCATAAAAACCAAAAAATAAATAGGTATTTATGATTTTTGACTATTAAAATAGTGGCATGTTCACTTTACGGTGTAAATTATCGACGAAATGAATTACCAATCAACTTGAACTACAGTTTCATTGAAATTAAAAGTAACGAGAGTTCATGTTAAGTTGTTTTTTTTAAATAAGTAACAAATACAAATATAAGTAAAAAGTATAAATCTCAGTTATTCTGGATTTCATATTTTTCCCTATATTTGTGTCACTAAACGCACGCATATCAAATTTCGACACTATGGGGTCACTGATGTCACCTGTGATTTTCGTCAAAGTTCAGTTTTTATTATGCCTAATTAATAACATAAAAACTACCAAGGTTTAAACTAAAAATGAAATTGGGGTCGAAATGTACAGATGGAGACCTTTCATTAGACGTTCCACTTGACAGGATTGTCCAATTTATATTTTTTTTTACCCCTCTTGAACTCCATTATCTCAACAACCGCCCCCATATTTTTAGCTCATTTAATCACACCAGGAATGTGCCAACACTACCTCCCAAATTACACGATGATCGGATTTGAAAATTATCCCCGGACATACTAATATACATACATACAACGCTGATTCGTCCAAGTTAATTTGGAGAGCTCGCTTCGCTTGATCATTAAGTTTAATTTTCAATAGAAATGAAGAGGTAGTCCATTTATTTTTTCAAATAAAATCACTCATGTTATATCGATTGAACTTTACAATAGTTCGTTTAAACTTACAATTTTACAAAAATTTTCCCCTCAAAAAATCTTTATTGGGTACTAATGCTAACCTGGCTGTAGTGGTGTGTATCTCTTTCAAGATATATGTAGCTCTGGGAGTCGTTTCTTCAAACTGACATAAATGAATTTATCTTTTAAGTAACACAAGAAGCAGATAGAGAGAGAGAGAGAGAGAGATAGATAGATAAGATAGGAAGATAATTTGCGTGAAACGAAAGAAACAAAACTAGACTCAGTTATAATCGGATGACTCTGTGTAGTTCCCTACTTGGCATCATGCTAGTGAACGAGACAACCAGTAGAACTTTCGTAAGAGTAAAAGAGATGCAAATGGATCTAGATCTGGTTCTATGCTGCGATAGCTTTACATGTACGTCAGAGCCGGTGATCCGAATGATCGAAATGAAACGATTCAATGATTCAATCTTAGGCCGGATCCAGATAAAAGTGAGCCACTCTCAACCAAGAGTCAGTTTTACCAGCCTCTACCTGGGTGCATAATGAAGAAAAATTATGGATGTATAAAGGCAAATTACGTCTAAGCGTGTCGAATTCTTAACAAATAGGTCGTTTATCATCGGGTTATTTGTTTGAAGCCATCATTATTAGAAGTTATGGTCACTTAGCACTAAAGAGATAAATAGCATTGTAATAATTTCTATTACATTTATCCCTACTATAGGTACCTATATACTCCAGCCGCCTGCAAAGCATAAGGATATTTTCCTCGCACCTGATTTCTGGCCTGCAGGAATTGTGTTAGCTATATCGCGCTATATCCGCAAACGCAGAGAAAACCCTAGCTATTAGTGTAGTGTACTATATTCGTTTTACTAGCTATTGCCCGCGACGTCGTACGCGTTACACTACTAAATGTGTATGTAACCTAGAAATAAAGCTAAACTCGCCGTTGCAACTTGACTTGACACCCTATTTTTATCCCATGGGAACTGATTTATGGGATAAAAGGTAGCCTATGTGTTAATCCAGGTTATAATCTACGTCTGTACCAAATTTCATCGAAATCGGTTCAGCCGCTACGACGTGATTGAGTAACAAACAAATAAATAAATAAACAAACATCCAAACTTTCACATTTATAATATTAGTGGGATATGTTAGTCTGTAAGATATTTGTTTTTATTTAGTAAAAGTGAATGAATAATGAATATGTATTTAGTTAAAAAAAAAAAGGTTTACATAGTGCACTTATATAAATAGTTCTATTTCTAGAATAACTAGGTTGCATCTTGTGATTCTGCACTACAACCTTGTTATCTACATCAAATACTTTGATACCTTCCTCTAAGTTTAAAAATTTCTCGCAACCGGCAACGAGCTCACCCGCATATTATAGATGCGTGGAATTCTCACACGGTGCGTTTCACCAGCTCGTTTCTTTCACGCACCTCCAACATGTGGAATGACCTTCCCCCGGAGGTTTTCCCGGTGGGCTTCAACATGAACGCCTTCAAGAGAGGTGTGAATAAGGCATTAAGAGGAAATCTGGGCTGCGTTTCGCCCATACAAACGTAGTCCCCTGTTTCCTCTCTGGATAGTGATACTAGAGCAAATATTTTTTTACCGAAACAGTGATTTCGTCTATTTCATATAGGTATAATCAGTCCGACCTGCAGTTGTCTCTATCGCACGCACATAGGGCATATAGGGCGCAGCGCGACAGCAATAGATTTGTTAAATACCTATTTTCCAAATGTCTTGCTTCCCGGATTTCCTCTTAAGTTTAGGCAACCTCGAGTGCTGCACGAGTTTACAGGCGACGGTGACCACTTAACATCAGGAGGCCCGTCAGCTTGTGTATCTAAATATAATTATAATCTAAAAAAACTAAATAAAAAACTTGTGTTTAGACGCAAGGGATAAGTAGTTGTAAAAAACAGGCAGACAGAGTTACTTTCGAATTTATATGATTAGTATGTTTTATGACATGACCGCACGTGCAAAGCCACGGGCGGAAGCTGTGTCCAGATATTAATAGTCCGAAGGGCCTAACCAACATTTGGAACTTCTCCAATATAATATTTCTAATACTGTCCACCCATAAATACACCACAGACTCGCCCTTCGAACATTTTACTACGTTAACTGTTACTTTGTGCTTCATCTTAGACCACATCATCACTTGCCATCAGGTGAGATTGAGCTCAAACGAAGTTCTATCCAGTTAAAAAAAACTGTTTTATACTATTTTTGAGGGTTCTGCACCAAAATGGTAAAAACGATACCCTTATTACTGTGCGACTTTGTCCGTCTGTCACAGCTTCTTATCTCAAGAAATAGGTACTGAACTAATTCAACAACTTTCTGATGGTTCGTTAAATTTCAAAATAGGGTAGTTCAAGTGGGGTATCATATACTACGTGTTTTGTTATGTACGACATTAAATGAAAACCTGCTACCTCGCCGTAACACAGTTTTTAACTAGCACGGGAGGTATGTTCCGAAACCTTAGTGCTTACATTATTTATATTGTTTATTATATTAATAAGCCATTGTTTGTTTGTACACAATGCTGTGCACTTTGTATTCCTAAGTTGTTAAATAAACTTATTCTTATTCTTAAAATACGGGTAGGGCTAATGGCTAGTACATATTACTTTTGAAACTATCATGGTTATTAACACTATTTGTACTAAAAACGGGATATTTACCATGATTTGTGAGTTCTTGAGTGTCCCGATATTTCGACGCAGTTGCATGCGCCATGATCACGGGTAAACTCGGGTCGAAATATCGGGACACTCAAGAACTCACAAATCATGGTAAATATCCCGTTTTTAGTACAAATAGTGCTAGTACATATTGTTGTAAAATAGGTTTTTTTTCAAAGGCGCCGCCTTAATTGAAAATGTATCAATTACTGGATAAATATTCAAAGTACCGTCATTAAACCCTCTTCTAAAATCAGTTAATGCGATTCTTGATATGTGTTTTAAATTAATGTCGTACATAATAAAACATGTAGTATTATAAAAAAAAATATAACTTACCAGATTTGACAATCTCCGACATGGTCTCAAAATCCAGTATAGAAGTAATCGGCAGCATAAAAGCGTCTTCCAGCTTCGTCATAACATCAAACGCCTTCTTCTTCCTCAGTTCCAATGCCCCAGATATAATGTTCACCTCGTCCTTATCGAGATCGTTGACGTCTGTGGTCAGCTGTGGAGTGAACTCTATTTTTAGGGGCTTAAGGCTGCCTTTCCACAAGAAATATGCGAAGTAGTTGAGCGATGAGCGAGAAAATTCAGTCTGTTTGCGACTTCCCTTATATTTGATGAAATGAAATGATATTGCATGAAATGTAGCACTTGGCCTACTGGTACATAAAACGACCTACTGCTATCCATTGTGGCTGGGTGGCAATAGGCTTTTATTTTGTACCAGACACGAATATGTAAATGTGCTGCAGAAGAGGGCTGTTCGTGCAATTTATAATATGGGCCCCAGAGAATCATTACGCAATAAGTTTAAAGAAATAAATATTATCACATTCCCTTGTCAATACATCTATGAAAATCTAATGTATGTTCACAAAAATATTAATTTGTTTAAGAAAAATAGCGATAATCATAATTTTAATACTAGAAATAAAGATTAACTCGCTGTTGCCACTTGTAGACTCTATAAAGTTAGTAAATCGTTTAAAGGGCAAGGTGTACGCTTTTATAACAAACTCCCAAGGGATGTACAAAAATTGTCAATTAACAAATTTAAAAACGTAATTAAACAAAATCTTTATAAAAGAGCCTACTATAAAATATCGGATTATTTAGTTTAGATGATAGAGAAGCTTGGGATTGAAATTGCTCCAACTCGTTCAAAATGTTACAATTTAGACGTAATTTATTTTCTGTATTATGTATTGTAAAAGGATCATTAAAAAAACAACCAGCCTTGTTTCTTGCCTTTCTTTCCTGGCTTGGTCGCGAAGGAACAGGCAGTAAAATTGACGTTTCAAAGTGATCCTTGTGATTTTAATGAATAAAAATATTTGACTTTGACTTTTAATGAATGATGATTTTTTGAAAAAAGTGAGCAACGTGAACAAATCGCGTACAGACCAAAAATGTACCAAAAGTATTGCTTCATTTTCCTAGCACAGCGCAGCTATTCTATTGGTGGATTTTTTTACTTGCTCACCGCTTAGCTTTCTCGCGCAGCTCTTGTGGAAAGCCATCCACCAGGTGGATTAAGGTGGCTGGTAGTAGCTAGGGCCCAGGGTTGGGAAAGGCGAAGCGAACAGATGTCGTCAGTATTGCATTGTCATGTCGTGTTCACGCATTACTATGTAAGGTGCTCTTACACGGGAGATTTTAATTGCTCCACTCTGCTCTTTAGTTGCAGAACTTGCAGACAATGGCAATAAACCGTTGGTATGTTTAAAATGGTATTTTTGTTTGTTGAAAGTAGAATTGTTGATTGAGATTTAAATTCTAATTTGTATGTCTATAGGTTAAACAAGGTAAAGTTTGTTGTTTGTACGTTTGTAGGGGTTAATATCAGAAACCACAAAACTGATTTCGAAAATTCTTTCACTAATAGAAAGCTACACTATCCCACCATTTAATAACATGGAATTGCGCACACTAATGGGAAAATAGTTCTATCTGTTGCCGCTCCTTTGCTCCCAGCTAATTTCTATGTGCAAATTGACGTTGCGCGAGCGTTTGCTGTCGCTAATTTTAGGTAATATCTCCTGAGTGCTTTAGGTAATATTTTATTTAGAAAAAAAATATTTGCGAAGCTTTAGCGGGTTAGCTAGTTATTAATACAGTTTTCTATTGTAAGCGTAATTTAGTGGTGAAGCAGTTTTATTAAAACCACACAACGCAATTTGTTATAATGCTCCATATAGTGATAAATGAGCTCATGGCTCAATCTAATTGCAATATAAAAGAGCAATAATAAAGCTCTTTAAAAATATATTCATAATAGCCGGTCTCACACGACATAAACTAAAGCTTACTTCGATTCTGTTCTTGCTTCTCGAACCGTATGTAATTGCTTCACAGTATAGCAAAGTAATTGCCTCAAAAATTGTCCGTGTAAGAGTACCTTTGCGGCCATCATATTTGACAGTACGACAAAAGTGCGTGAACACCCATTTTGAAAATAACATGTAACCTACCTACCTACCTAAAAAGCAAGTAGTGTATTATCGAACTTTGGATGTTCATGACTACAGAGAGGCACAAAACAGATACTACAGAAGACTCGCTTCGCAATACACAAATCTAGTTACATACATAAAATAGTTACTAAGAAATAAATCATACACGAGGATCTATACTGTAATAGGAGAGTAGACCAGGACCAGGAGAGCAGGCGAAAGAGATGGATGGATTGGGAGTACTGTAAATGAGGTGTGGCTGTGTTATGAACATGGCCGTGTGTTGCACGTGAATACGTGTAACAGGTAATATTTTCTATACAAATTTTTAAAATTTATATTTTATGTATGTTATAATCATATTTATACACTAAGAAGTCCTTCGGGTCATACTAAATGGAAATCTCAAAAACGCAGCAAAATGACCTCAAAATGGCGGCGCTTCCCCATCCACCGCACGCGATGCGTCACAGTCCTCACTTAGCGTAACGAATTCTTTGATCCTTTAGCTATCCAGTGGTGTAATTGAATTTTGGATGGAGATGATAGATATGTAGCTGCAACACCAAACTGTATCTCTCGATTTTGTATCATTCGTTTTTGAATTACCTCGCACTATGAAAGCAATTTTAAAAACGTATTCACGACAAAAGGATATTGGAAATCCGCCAAGGAGTGTGATAGGTGGAAGGATTTGGGAAAGGCCTTTGCTCAGCAGTGGGAAAAAGTAGGCTAGAAAAAAAAATCTGTGGTCATAATCTTCCAAAGTCCAGAAATGCGAGACTGGCGACATCTGTATCATAAATTGTAGGGAATGTTACGTACGTTGGTATGATGCCTCCCCATAATCTAGAATAATCATGGAACAAACAAACGTATTGATTAGTTTTGGGGTTAGTAGGACATGTATTTGTTAGATTACTTACAAGGTGAACTTAGAAACAGTTGACACATTTTGAGTAACGGTAATGCGCGTAATGTAAAAGTCACCATTCAGAACAAGAGCGTCGAGCCGCACGCAATCAGTAGACAAATCAGTCATCGTCCACATATCGTGCTAAGTGCGGTGCGGCGCTCGCTTTCTCAAACGGCAAGAGCTGGACTTAGCCGCGAGCAGTATGCCTAACCGTGAACCGTAACATTCATAGACAGATTTGTCCGCGGACTTGTCGTCACAAATGGTAAGGCGCTAAAGCTAGCGTCGAGATCGGCGACTGCTTTGCGGTTCGCCACCGGCATATGGTAGATGCCTTCAATACGCACTAAGCCATTCTCTTCCACCTTTTCTAACAACATTAATAATATTTAAATTTCAGACAACTAGGTCCATACAAAAACAGAAAAACACACAAGTTTTACGGCAAGATTAAAATTGCATACAGTTATACAACAAACACATACAAATTATCACAAGACATAAATTAAGTATAACCAATAACTAACAAAAGTAACATTACAAAAAGATCACAAAATGATTAACAAGAACTTTAAAGATTACCACTTCCTTTGCACAAGAATAAGAGAGTCTATTTTACCCACGATAATTTTCAAAATGCTGTCACGGCTTCTTACACGACCATCTCCAAAGAGTGGAACGCCTTAACTGATTCTGTGTTTTCTGATAACTACAACCTAGGGGTCTTCAAGTCGCGGCTGAACAGGTTTGTTCTAGGCAAGCGTGGTCCGTCGCAGACTGTATCATCGCTTTTAGGCAATTAGTCAAAAGACTCCTGAAGACCGGAGCCTTGGACAGTGGACTTTGTCGCGGAAGCCTTCGGGAGGAAGAGACTGTGGAGCACGTGATACACTACACTGCCACAAACGATGCCAGACTGAGAACGGGTCTGCAAGGGGTCATCGAATCCTCATCCTCCACTAACACCGCTACTACATCAACATCCACGGGGACCCTGGAAAGCAGCTGCCACGAACCCAAAGTCCTACTCCGTTACTTCAAGGAGTTAGGATGGCTGGGCTTAGGTTAGAAGGGGGGTAATGCACAATACACCCTAATGCTGGACGTAAGTGCAGATCTTTTATTCCCCCCACCTTAGAATTAGAATTAGTCAAAATACCGGAGCCCTTCATCAAACTGAGCTGAGAACCACACCGTTCAATTAGCTTTCTATTAAAAAAAACCGCGTCCGAATTAGTCCATCCGTTTGGGAGCCACACACAGACATAGGCGTCAACTTATTATCCCTCCCAACCTAAATAATTTTTCGTTGGGGGGGGGAGGGGGGTGGGGATAAATATCCACCATACATTGCGTTGCTTTAAGACAATGCGGTTTGTACAGAACTGTGATCTTCAACGATTTTATTAGATTAAAACTAGTGGTTCACTCCGAACTGAGATCTCGCGAGTCTACAATGAAAACAAAAGAAAATTTATTCGTAATCTTTGACTATCAAAATAGTGCCACGAAATAAAAACCACCTAACTTGACCTACAGTTTCAATAGTTTTTACAAAATAATACGGCGCACTTCGACGTTTTTTTCTAGTTCTGTTGTCCTCGAGAACCAAAGTCACAGTGAAAAGATAATTTTAATTACCCAGGCCAAAAGGTTTGGTTCATGGCAAGAGGGGTAAAGGCGAGAACGGCCGAGTGACGCGTTCAGTGAAATTTACACAGATTTTTATCCTAGATTACGTTACATAGCCGTTCCTCAATATTTGTCAACTGTTTACGAAGTTACCCTGTATTTAAATTTATGCAGATTCTAAATTCTATTATATAATTTTGCTATGAAAGTAGGGTAGATACAAATCCTATTATTCTGTCAGGAAAAAAGGTAAGACAGAATTAACTATAAAACTAACGAGGGAATGTAGATAACAGATTCTAGGTAAAAAATTGTGTATACTTACTTAACTATAGACATCTAAAAAAACTAATATAATATATTATTTTTATAAAAGAACCGTTAATTATTCTGCTAAGTAATATTATAATAACTTAACTATATCTATAATACTAATATTATAAAGACTAACATAGGCTACTTTTTACCCGACTGCGCAGAGAGTAATGTTTTTATTGATAAACCATGCGTGCGAAGCCGGAGGCAGGTCAGCTAGTTGTTTATAACTTTATAAGTATGTTTGTTTGCAAGAGGAAATCTCAAAAATTACTGAATCTATTCTGAAAATTCTTTCACTAATAGAAAGCTACATTGTTCCTGAGTGATACAGACTAACCAGAGCGAGTCAGCTTGTTTTCTATATAAGAATGGTAGATAAAATGAAAAACTAACAGAAAAATATTATACAACCTGTTTAATTATGGACGACATTAATTTAAAACACACATTCGGAATCGTATTAACTGATTCTAGAGGTGGGTTTAATACCGGTAGCTTGAACATTTATCCAGTAATCGATACGTTACCAATAAACAATTTTTAACGTAAATCGGCGGCGCCTTTGCGACGATGCGATACTCGTATTCATTCATACTTACATGATAAATGAATATGATTTGTAAAATTTTATATTCTTTATGGTAACTCATTTGAAAAAAAAAAACTATTTTACAATAATACTAGCTATTAGCCCTACCCGTGTTTTCATTTAATGTCGTTCATAACATGGTGCCTATATTAAGAACAAGTCACTCATTATATTAGAACAAATAAACATTTGAAGAGCGCGCGATGGCTTGAAATAAACAAATGTTATTTTATTAAGTTGAATCTAATGAAATATAACATTTCAAAATATTATTTTCAGTATAATGGGATATTCCCATGACGGTCAAAGATGTTGTATCGTAAACCTTTAGAAAATATGATGAGGTCTAGCCAGAACCCTTGTAGGAAACTGTTGAACCGCCTGTTGCGTATTTATAAGTTTATATCGCAACACAGAGTTTGGACGATTTGCTCTCAGTTTTGTTTAATTGAAGCGCCTCCCTAGTTTTCCAATTTACAAATAGAATTGGGACAAGGATGTACCTTGTCCCACTCAAAAAGCTAACAAAGTGTGCGCGTGAGATTATAATTTTTCTCAATAAAACAAACAGGAAGCTTCCTAGTGTCCCAACACCTTCTCCAGACTGGTAAGTGCTTTGACGAACACCCCCCTTTCTCTTTGAGGCCAATCCTAAAGTGGATGTACCCTTTATTACACCATAAACGAATACAAACAAAGTAGAAGACACAAATCAAATAGTACTGTAGAGTTCCTACGGAGGCTTCAAATAAAAAGCTCGGTATTCAACATATTTTCTTATGTTCTAGGAACAGGCAGTAAAATTAACGTTTCAAGGTGATCCTTGTGATTTTAATGAATAAATATTTTTGACTTTTCTAGGTTACAAGGTAAAAGCGCGCACTTGATGATCACAAGTTTGTAAACTTTTTTTTTTCTGAAGGCCTAACTCGCTGTTGGCCTCTGAGACAATGACAGCTTAACCGAACTTTTGGCGAGCGCAGATGGTGCTCAGCCCAGTAAGTTATTTAGGCAACTAGCGCAAGGGCACCACTTAGGTACGAGCCTCGGCTTGGGCTGTTGCCGGGGTGAGGATAGGAGAGAAACGCCCGGGTACATGTTTGTACCTCGTATAGGCGGCGACTGAAGGGATTCGTCGACCTCGCCGGCGAGATCGGTGTTTCTGTGAAGTGTTTGCTCTGTCTGATATAGATGACTCATCTTCACAAGTCAATGTCCAGAAATTTCCGCTAGACTTAAACAAATTTGTTCTTCGCCATAGCGCTACTGCGCGAAGCGTGTTTTACAATTTAGGCATATTCACAAATCAAGTATGCTAAACAGAGACAGGTATACGACCAATTATCTCATTTTTGATCGTCCGTCACAAGCACAATAGCCGGTCTTATCGCTTTAAAGTGTATTCTTCCAGACAATGAACCGTCAATTGTACTGTTTGATTTGTGTCTTCTTGGATGTTCCTCTTCTTCTTCTTGGAGAAGATTTTTGTTATCACAAAAAAAATAAAAAAGACCATGAAAGGACGTTAAAGGGGCGTCTTCACCTCGTCCTCGCCTTACGTCTTTTCTGGCCAGCGCCTTACATACGAGAAGGAATTACCTTGACTAACTCCTTTAGTCTCTCTCTGTTGTACACGCTGCCTATTTCCTCTCCTAGGAAGTAATCTAGGAGCTTGCTCACTGGGAACGATAGAGGCGCTGTGACCGCCATTACTGCCTGTCAAATTTATAAACAATAATAATTAAATTCATATAAATCTAATAGAATAATTATTTATTTGGTACACACAAAAACACGAACCAATTATAAATAAATAAATAAATATTGCTGGACATTTCACACAGCGCTATCTAGCCCCAAACTAAGCAGAGCTTGTACTATGAATATGTAATTATGAAGAACAGTAGGTACAATTGACAGTTCGACTCATGTGTCGGCGTACCGACGACGGCGATGGCGTAGGTATAGGATTTTCACATGTGTCAAAATACTACCAACGAACAACAGAACCAAATGATACAATATTGCTCCATAGATTTCCAGAGCGACCGATCTTGTGCGGCACCCAACGGCTCCCAGCAAACATTATCAGTTCCTTTTACTTAGGAAACTTTCGTGATTGATTTCAATCATTATTATAAAATCCCGTATTTATAATAATGATTATCAGTTCCTCTTTTATAATTGATACACGGATACCCGTGACCACGGCTGTTGCAACACAGCCGAAACATCGGGATAACAAATAAAAAAGGTACATACGCGATAAATACCCGTTTCAATCAATAATTATGTAGTGATCGCGAAGTTTGAACCAGTTCCTCTTTTAATCTAGTGGAAGGGGGGGGGGGGGGGGCGTCCTACGCTGCGCTTTCCAGTGTGTGGTCTCTACACTAGAACCTTCGAGTTATGTGCCCCGCCCACTGCCACTTCAGCTTGCTAATCCTCTTGGCTACGACAGTGAATGGTCTACGAATCTTCTCATTTCTGATTGGATCGAAGTTGGATCCGCCAACTGACCTCTTTCTCGAAGTTGGACCTACCTGTACTGTTTGTCCTAGGTAGACGTACTCATCAGCAACTTGCTTCGTTTTGAAGGGTATGGTTGCTAGTGAAATTACAGGCACATGAGGCTTTACTTACACCTATATCTCTCAAGTTAATGGACGCAGTGCATCGCAGAGCACGTTTCTAAGGTGCGTGACCTACGAGGCAATACTTTGTTATAAGCGATGGTTACCACTTAACATCAGGTGGGCCATATGCTTGCTTCATTACCAGGTCGTATAAAAAAAACTTCGCGATAAGAGCTCCAAACTAATACCGGGTACTGACCTTAGTAACCATAATACTCCTCGCTCCCACCATCAGTCCATGCCTCGAACAAATCGCCTGCGGAGTGATCTCCCCCAGTAGAACAATAGCCAACGTCGAAAATATAACAGCAAACAACCCAGACGTCAACTCATCCAGTAGTATCGTGAACGTGGAATTCACAGCCACATTTCCAAGCAAAATACTGCACAGTAAGTAATTCCCGTGATCGCGAACAGGCATGATCGCTCGAGCGTACTTCTTTTCCTGATCAGTCCCTGTATTGGATATTATCTTGAGTTCCGTACGATCCATGGACATGAGACCTAAGTTAAGACCGGAGAATAAGGCAGAAAACATGAGACAAGTCAGGATTAGAGTGAGAGAAACCCATAAGGGTAGCAGTTTGTTGTGGGACGCGAGCATTTTCCAAGTTTCTGAGCCTTGGTGTAAGTATTTTTCTTCGTCTGCAGTTGGGTCTAGGTTGCCTGGTTTGAGATTTTTCGCGCAGATGTAAAGTCGGTCGCTGGTTATGGGGGAGGGGGGTGTGATGTCGAATAAGGCTGTTTTTGGTTGTAGGGAGCCTTCTTTTACCTGTAAATAAAATACAAGTGTAAATTAATAGTATATATATAATTACTGATTTAAACAGGTATTTATCGCGTATGTACCTTTTTTATTTGGTATCTCAACGTTTCGACTGTGTTGCAACAGCCGTGGTTGCTGCAGCTGCCATCTCTTCTCGACAGTTCTCCAGTCTGCCCGCGACCATGGTTGCAACACAATCGAAACGTCGGGTTAACAAATAAAAAAAAGTACCTACATACGCGATAAAAATATATATAAACATAAAAATTAAAATCAGTAATTATGTACAGTGATCGCGAAAGTTTGATAAATACTAATTCTTACAAGATGAATGACTTGCCTAATACAGGTTTCGGTAGAATAACAGCAGCGTCGAGCTGTTGATCGGTGGCGAGGCATACTGCTCAGCTGAAATCCAATTGCTGCAGTCCCACATACATATCTATCTACCTCTTGTCCATGTTTCCATGCTTACATTATATAAATATTATTTTGATTTATCGTTCCTATGTTTGTTGGATGTTTTATTCTGTTTTTTCTTGTTTTATTTTGTGCTTTTCTTTAATGTTATACCTTTGTGTGCTATGACAGCATATAAATGTCTGTTTTTGTCTAAGATTATAATAATAGTTTGACAAAGAGCGATGGAGCGCAGTATTTTGGGTGTAAAGCGCATCGACCGGATTCCAAACTCCTGGCTGCGTTTGAAGACAGGCATTTATGAAGTGGGCATCAAGGCTGCAAAGCTGAAATGGGACTAGGCGGGTCATGTCTCCCGCATGCATCCGTATCAGGTGGGCTAAGGTCACAAGCATATGGTTTCCTAAAGACGGAAAACGACGCTGAGGGAGGCCTAAAAAGCGCTGGAGCAACGAGTTGAACGTCTTCCAGAGAATGGCGGGATCTGGCTCAAGACCGTGATAACTGGAAGGAACAGGGGGAGGTCTTTGCCCAGCAGAAGGACTGTACGGGCACGTAAAAAAAACATCGACTTGTCTGAGTGCATGTTACCATGTCTTAAGATAAATAAATGATATGAATATAAATAAATAATATTGACTAAAAGAATGTTAGATATTAATGTGGATGGATATAGAAGTAGAGGAAGGCCGAAGAATAGATGGGTGGATTGTGTGAACAATGATGTGGGAAAGAAAGAAGTGACAACGGAGATGACGGGTGATAGAGGTATGGAAGAAAAATACATGTTGTGCCGACCCCACGTAATGTGGGAAAAGGACAGGAACAAAAATATGAATGTATATGAAGATATAATCGATATAGACAGGTAGTTGTAATATTCTTTACAAAGGTGGAGTTCACTTAACCTTCGACGAAAATTGCGATTCGACTTTGAAAAGGTCATGGACTCATGGGCTGTACACGAAAATATATTTCACGGGGAAGATTTTAGGGTTGTATTTAGTATAATTTTGCTTGCCCTTTATACCTTACCTACATTTAAACGAGCAATTTTACGAATTTTGATGATTCGTCGTGTGTTGTCAATAAGTAACTTTAAAAATATATATAACTGACTTCAGATAACATAAAGAAACCGAATTACTGAACCGATTTTGATGACTACGGAACCAATCTGGAGTATATTCTAATAAAAAAAGAATTTTCCAAATAGGTTGATAAATGAGTTCTGAGGTAACAAACATAAAAATTGTTTTTTTTATTTCGGTTAAAAATACTAACATACATATTTCTGCAGCCAAGCAGCATTGCTGTTTCGGTAAGGGTACTGGTGAAATAACAGGCACATGAGACGTTACACAAGTTGATGCACGCAGGGCATCGTAGAGCGCGTGACCTACGAAGTAATGCCAAAGCATTGTCTTAAATATATTCCAAATATAATACCATCGTCTATAACAAATAATAGGCGATGGTTACCACTCATTGACTACACAACATCAGGTGGTATGCTGACATATTTGTGATACACAATTATTTGCAAATATTTATTCCAGTGTGGGTGTGTGTTTGTGTAGTAAATACATAGGTATACACTATACATACCACATACTCTCCCTTCAGCAGAAACTTGCAAGGCTGTCCATAATTTTGTTCATCATGAGTAAATGCTATTACTGTCTGTGGAGTCAGACCTTCGCCGTAAACTCTGAAAAAAAAAGATTATATATCATTATATCATCACTAAAAAAAACACTTTATAAAATAAATAACATTTATACAACCTGTTTTGTTATGTACAACATTAATTGAAAACACCCATCCGGAATCGTATTAACTGATTTTAAAGGTGGGTTTAATACCAGTAGCTTGAATGTTTATCCAGTAATCGATACAAACAATTTTTAACGTAAATCGGTGGCGCCTTTGCATCGATGCCGCTTAGTCAGTTTAACAGGTACCTACTTACATGATGAATGAATATGATTTGTTTACTTATTTTATACAGGCTTTTTCATTGATATTTCAGGACTGGATATCAAGGTAGTATGAAAATTTAAAATTTTCGATGGCAATGAATTTGAAATCACCTATTTTACAACAATACTAGATATTAGCTCTACCCGTGGTTTCATTTAATGTCGTACATAACAAAACACGTAGTATACCAAATTTCATCGAAATCGGTTCAGCCATTACGTGATTGAGTATCAAAACTTACCTCAAAGTAACAGAGGAGTCAGCTAACACACTGGGGATTCCATCATCGATGATCTTCGGTTCTTTAGAAGAATCCTCCACGCGTATACCCTCGATAACAAGCTGAGGTCCAAAAGGATTCCCTGATCTCACACTGGTGAAGTCTACTTCTTTAATTGGGGGAACTTGGCGACGGTTTCTAAGTAAATTCTCAGGTATATTGTCTTTGCTGTCATAATAAACTATATCTTTTTCATTATTGACGCTCTCTTTCTCAGACATCGACAAGAATTGACCCTTTCGAACCATATTCTCATTGTTGACTACTATATTGTTTTTGCTAATCTTATCTTGGGTTGCTGTATCATCTTCATTATATTTCGTATTTGTAATATCGTTAGACGGATTTAGATTTTCAAAATTCTCATTTGGTACATAAATAACTTCGTTATTAGATACCGAATCGCTTTCTACATCAATATTATCGAGTATATAATTATTTAATTCAAAACCCTTATTTTCATTAGATTTGTGTGGTATATTAATACTGCTATCTTCAATATTACTATCTTCCTGTATATTTTCTTTAATACTATTAGTTTCTAGTGTTTTTGTTTCTAGCTCGGTAAGAGATATAAATTTGCCATCTAGCAAAACCTCTATATCGTGTTTTTCTTCTCTAGCAGGTCTCGCTACACTGGGTAGGTAGTTCACATCAATATCATGTGTTAGATCCGTCCAGTTACTATTGGCCTCTTGAGTTTGTTGTTGCTCATTAAACGGTTCGGTTTGTGTAGATTGTTCTGTTGTTGAAGCTCTGTGGACAAAAAAAAAATATCAATACTCATGCTCTGAAAGTTCGTCATTGTTAGCTCGATACCGATGCGTAAATTCGACTTACGCCCCTAGGGACGTAAGTAAATTTGAAAATAGAATGAATTCATAATATACTAAAATGAAATACAACTATGAATGAATACGATTTGTTTACCTATTTTATACAGGCTGTTACATTGATATGTTAGGACTTGATATTAAGGTTGTTTAAAATTTCTAATTTTGTATGGTAATGAATTTGAAAAAAAACGTATTTTACCAGCCGTTAGCTCTACACGTGTTTTTTTTAATGTCGTACATAAAAACACGTAGTATAAGAGAGTCATCTAATATCAAAGTACATTTTGTATCCACACTGGTACATTTTGTAGAAAATGACAAATTAGTATATTATGAGAAATATGTTATCTTACTGCTTGGAGACTAATTAAAGAATATAATATCGACATTCTTAACACTTTGAAATAGTTTCCTAAAATATATACCATCAAATATACTAGAAATTTACGTAAAACCGTTGGAGATTGCCGGATTTGATTATGTTTGTTATAGTAGTCCGCCATGTTTTTCATCACAGACCAATTAGATGTACTGGTTCCATACTAAATTCTGCGCTGTGATTGGTCAATTCCAAATAGTATTTTTATAGTGTTATTCGAGCACATACGGACAATTTCAAGATTTTAAAACCATCTCAAAAACTTTTTTTTTCAAGCCTAGACGGACTTGAACCCGGAACCTTCCTCTTGATACGAGGATTTCATTCATTCATTCGCCGTTAAAAAGGACAGATTTATGATTTCATTGGCGTGTTGTCACGTACGCTCATTATAAGAAAGCGTAGTGACGGACGCCAGACGTCGCGTGGACGCACGTCTTATGACGTCATTTGGCAATGTATTGTAGATGACATATCGCTGATAACAGCTATACCAACTTACCCTACTCTGACATAAAGATATTTATAATTTACTATCTGACCCGCCGCCGCGGCTTCGGACGCGTGGTTTCTCAATCAAAGCATTACCCACCTGCGTAGTCGGGTAAAAAGTAGCCTACGTCATAATCCCGGTCTTTTTTTTAACTGTATTTATCTTCGTTTGACCACAATCTCACCTGATGGTAAGCAATAATGTGGTCTAAGATGAAGCACGAATATCTAGAAGAAAACAATTCAGTCTTACCTTAAAGAGGCCCGGGTTGTATTCTTTAGGAAAAACAGACGACGGCAACGTGTTCCATACCTTAGCCGTACGCATCAAGAACGTAATCTACCTATATACCAAATTTCATCAAAATCGGTGCAGCCGTTTAGTCGTGAAAACGTAACAAACAGAGTTACTTTCGAATTTATAATAGTTTGGATTATTCCTCAAAAATGTGTACGTCACGGTACACAACCTCGCTCACCTCCTGACGACCTCCGTGGCGCAGTGGGCGAATGGCCGGCTGAGACGCAGGAAGTAGCGGGTTCGATTCCAGCCGCGGAACAAATGTTTTCATGATCTACAGACATTTCTTACAGCTCTGGATGTTTCTCTATCTCTATCAAAAAAAAAACGTATATAAGTGTTGTATCAGTTCCCATAGTACAAGCTCTGCTTAGTTTGGGGCTAGATAGCGCTGTGTGAAATATTCAGCAATATTTATTTATCCACCGCTTAGCTACCTCGCACATCTCTGGTGAAAAGGCACCCGTATGCTAATTCCGTTCGTAGCTGACGTGCGATGATGCTGGCCTTGACCCAGTCTTCAGTGAAAAGCCATTTCAGCTTTCCGTACCCTTGAACCAATTTTTGGAGTATTGTTACCAATTTGCTGACGAAGACTTGAGAGGGTGGAGTTAGTAGGAACTAGCGATGAGTCGTTGAGGCCGAAACGAAACGTTGAGCGATTTCAAACAACGTTGGAATAAACAACTAATTGATCGAGCGAAGTGAGATCTCTATATCAACTTGGGCAAATCGGCGTTGTATGTATGTATGTTTGTTTGTTTGTTTATCCGAGGATAACTTTCGAAGCGTTTATCCGATCATCGTGAAATATAGTATCTAGATAGGTAGCGTTGGCACAATTTTGGTGTGTGGAAATGAGCTAAAAATGTGGGAGGGTTTTTGAGATATTGGGGTTCAAGGGGTTAGAAAAATAACAAAATTGGACTAACTTGTCAAGTGGCACGTCTAATAAAAGGTATTTGTGAGTATATTTCGACCCCGTTTATATTTTTAATTTGAACCTTGTAGTTTTTAAATTATTAGCCCTAATAAAAACGGAACTTTGACAAAATTCACAGGGTACACCAGTGACCCCACAGTGCTAAAATTTGGTATGCGTGTAGCTTTAGCAGCGACATAAATATAGGAATAAGTCTGGAATACAGAATAACTGCTATTCCTACCCCAAAAAAGAGTAACTTAATAACATGAACTCCCGTTACCTATAATTTGAATGAAGCTGAAGGTCAAGTTATCATTTCGTGGCACTATTTTGAAAGTCAAAGATTACAAATAACATTCTTTTGTTTTTATGGGAGACTCGCGAGATATCAGTTCGGGACGAACCACTAGTATTTAGCAATCTGATTTTGAGGTTAGAGTTTTTATTCGTAGGTAGGAACTAGCGATGAGTCGTTGGTACCAAAACGAAACGTTGAGCGATTTCAAACAACGTTGGAATAGCGATATAATGTTTAGCAAGCTGATTTTTCAACGTAATGTTTAGAGATGTGCCGACTATGACTTTGGCCGACTAGCCGATTAATCGGTTGTAAAGTGACTGACTAGTCGACCGAGCCGATCACGGTTTCGGGGATATTCGGAAATTTCCGTGACGCTTCGTTTACAGCTGATTCGCGCACAAGTTGCAACCGCCGCCGCCTTCGACCATGTCGAACATGTTTTGTTCACTTCGCATTGTTTCTTAATATCGATTGTTTATAGTGATAGTCGGCGCTCTTTGCCGAATAGTCGCCGACTGGTTGCCGACTACAAAAGGGGCCGGATAGTCAGCTTTACCGACTAGTCGGAACATCTCTAGAATTTTCAATGTTATCAACAATAAACTTGTTAACTATGAATTGATGTCAAAGTGCACCCTTAAACAGAATCATGAAACCACACAATGATCTCTTTACTGTTATCGAACTGTTTGCAACCTCACCCGGCTCCTTCAGAAACAGTGAATCCGATGTCATACTGTCGGATACACCCTTTCTGTCTGACCTAAAGTAAAAGTTGTAAGTAGGTATGTAACCTAAAGATATAATTTTTATTTTTCCTAATACAATACATAAATATTTATTTCAGAAAAGTATGCCCATATTTTGTAAGTACAATTAAATTTAAATCCCTAGTTGATTTAGAGATCTCGCTTCGCTAGATCAACAAGTAACTTTGTAACAAAAATATAACCGACTTAGCCAAACAACTGAACTGATTTTGATGAAATTTATGAGACCAATATGAAAATATATCCTTTCAAATAAAAAAAGAATTTTGCAAATCGGTTAATAAATGACGGGAGTTCTGAGGTAAAAACAAAACCGAACTGCGTCCCTATAAAATTTGAGGGTTGCCCTCAATTTTTTTAGGATCCCATCATCAGATCCTGACTTGGTGACAATGGTACCACCTAGGAAGTATTACCCTTTTAAACGAAAAAATAAAAGAATTTTTCGAATCGTTCCAGGCGTTTTCGAGTAATCGGTGTAACACATTAAAAAAATCCGACGAATGGAGAATCTCCTTCTTTTTTGAGGTCGATTAAAAAATATAAAGTCAATCTGGATGATTTTAATCCCGACAGTTTTTATTGATCGTTAACCAAACACTATTTATTTAATGCTGAACGGAGGCCATCTTGCTCGACCATGTGCAAAATAAGTACTCCAATTCTAGAAGCCAAGGTCGACTTTATACTTATAGAAATAGGGAATTTTATGGTTGTGTGTGACGCCACTACGTTATACTTTTCTTTGTGTAGAATATTTTTTCTTGATAGAAAATCGGCAAAGAAGTCTAGATATTCACGACCTGTGTGGCGCAGTGGGCGAATAGCCGGCAGAGACGCAAGAGTTCGATTTCTGCGGGACAAATGTTTGCACGGTCTACAGATATTTGTTCCGGGTTTGGGTATTTTTCTATAAATAAATATTGCTGGACATTTCACACAGTGCTATCTAGCCCTAAACTAAGCAGAGCTTGGGAATCAGATCACTGATATAATATGTACTTACATACTTTTTTTTTAAATACATACTTATCAGAAAAACATCCAGACCCGGAACAAATATCTGTAGATCATGTAAACATTTGTTCCGCGCCGGGAATCGAACCCGTTACCTCCTGCGTCTCAGCCGGCTATTCGCCCACTGCGCCACGGAGGTCGTCATAGACATAATAAGTATGTATTTATAAAAAAAATTGTATATTGTATTCTATTAGTTACTGGTTTCCATAGTAAGGTCAACTCGGCGAAGACCGTCTATCGGGAAAGATCGTACAACAAGAATTACAACTAATCCACGGGAAATACGAAGATGGCAATACAATCAGCGGAACAATAATACCATTTAAGTTCTTATTTATTGACATAGATGGCGGTATATGTAGGTTTAACTGAAAAAAAAGCGGTTGTTAATTTAGTATGGTGAGCAACTTGCATTCGGAGTGTACCACGTGCTAACAAAAAAAGTTTTATCTGCTTAAATATCAATTATTTGAAAGATCGATGCAAGTAAGTTCATTCTTTATTAATTTATCTATTTGATTATTAAATTATAATGGTATTATACCCGTTTTTTACTAAGTTTTGGTTGAAGAACATAAAAACTAACTTCAAAATAATGGAGCGGCGAAGACCGTCTAGGTCTTGGAGGGTAATAAGCGTCATATGCCGGTCTTCGCCGCACACAGAAATTGTCAACATTTGGTGTTTTCTTTAATAAAATAATAAAATCTCTATAGGTACCTATATATACAATTTTCTAATACTTAATGTAATTTAGCATTTGTTATTCCAACCGCAATAAGTACTAAATAAAAGTATTTGTAAGATTTTAAAAGTTTTTATTTATTTTAGCCATGGGAAATATATACTCGAAGAACGGAAACAGGATCGTATTCGAAAGAGAAATTAAAGGAATCAATTGTGAAGTTCAAAGCAGCAGGATGAGTGGCTATAATGCATCAAAAACATACAAAATACCTCGCATGACAATTATGGACCACGTAAAAGGAAAAACTTTTACTTTTTTGTTTATAAATTGAATAAAACAGAGCCGAACAGTTAGGGTCAATTATTTTTAATGTTACCACTTTAAAGATTTTTTATCTCAATTTTTATATAAGGTTGTTGTCATTAATAAAACGAAGAATATTATGCTCAAAGAAAAGTAGAGAGTTTTCGTTTCTAATTTTAGGTTCTGCTTATGAATAGATTTTAAAGTTGGTACTTTCCTACGATTTTGGATCTCATCGTTCTAATACTATAAGGACATTTTGTTTTTAATTTAGCCTTTAACTTTATATAATCATTTAATAAAACTTTTCTTACTCATTAAAAAGCAGTGGGTTATTATTTAAGGTTTTGTACCCCTGGAATTACATTGTATGCCGGTCTTACCCGACAAATTCAGAATTTCGCGAAATTAGCGAAATGAAACCTTATTTTTTTATGTTTAGGGTACAAATATGAAATTTGGAAGGAACTACTATTTGCACACGCATTCATTCATACAGGTGTGCGTATCTATAGCTACATTAATCATCGCAAAGTAGAGAAATTTGCCACTAGACGGTCTAGCCCGACATGGAAGCCAAATCCGTCTATTTTCCCGTGTTTTAAAAAATGCTGTTTATTTTCTGAACCGACAGTTTCTTTGTCATTTTGACATATTTATTGTATGATCAACTAAATATACTAACATCTAGTTTAACCAAATTTGGATTTAAAATTATAGAATAGCCAAACCAAGACAATTTGTATCGTTTTAAATTTAGTATGCCGGTCTTCGCCGAGTTGACCTTACAAGCTTTACTTAGTTTGGGGCTAGATAGTGCTGTGTGAAATATTTCCATTCCCGTGAATATGCAAAAAAATATATAACGATCGTTTCAGTGTATAGTCGATCTAGGAACCTATAGGCTAGGACCACACTAATAGAAGCCAAGCTAGGTGTAAGTGCGTGATCCTTGTGAACCTTGTAAAAGGGCTCGCCCGGTGAAGAACTACCCACCATATGTACCTACCTATTTCTGTCGCCGAGTAGCGTTGTTGCGATATGAAGGGTATGGTTTCCGGTGAAATTACAGGTATATGAGGCTTTACACCTGTATGCCTCAAGTTGATTGACGCAGTGCAGTGCATCGTCAAAACCAGTCCACCAGTCTTATTTTTACCCCCCCCCCCCCTATTTTTAGCTCATTTGGTCACACCAGGATTGTGTCATCACTAATACCAAATTTTACGATGATCGGATCAACGCTTCGAAAGTTATCCTCGGACAAGCAAACATACATACATACAACACCGATTCGCCCTATTTGGTAACCATCGCCTGTAGCAAAGTATTGCCTCGTAGGTCACGCACCATAAAAATGTGCCCTCCGATGCACTGCCCATCAACGTGTAAACCCTCATGTATCTGTAATTTCACCGGAAACCATACCCTTCGTACCGAAACACAGCAATTCTAACCGGGTATCTAGCCCAGACATACCTATCTAATACAAAGTAACGGGAATCGTCAGTTCGTCGTCGGTCCAAACAAGTCGATTGCATAAGCGTTATTCCATGAAATAGACTTTTTGGATAAGCGCCAAAGTAGTAGTGGGGTAATAACTAATATACTGATATGACTATACTATACTAGTTTACGTCACAGACAGCTAAGAGGATAAGCAAGTGTTGATTTTATACCACCCAAACTGGTGATAGAGCAAGCTTAAGGCCCACCTGAAAAAGGACGTTATGAGAATTTTAAAGGATCGGCAACGCGTGAATGATAATTTTGGTCTTACAAACGTCTATAGGCTACGGTAACCGCTTACCATCAGTAGGCCTAGCACAGTAACTGTAGACAAGGATTTAGTCATAAGTCATTTTTCTGAACAAAGAAGACACTTGTCGACCGTTTCGAGCACGGCGATTGCGAGAGTGAACGGGAAGAAACGTGTGCACTTCCTCGACAGTGGTCTACAACGCCGAGCACGATAGCCACCATTTTCTCTTTAACATTTGAGGATAGATAACATTCTTCTGAAATTGTCTAGGTCTTGCGATGCCTAGACAACACTTTCTTCTTACGTTGTCTCTTTCGCACTCTTCTTAATCGCGCGCTTGTCACAATTTTTGGTTAGATATTCAATTAATTACACAGGTCTACAATGATTTTGGTGCTGCTAAAACTAAGATAGATTTTAAGTATATTTGATACCCTGACTCTAGCAATATAGGCTAATTTTTTAAATGCTACGTGTAGTTTTCGATAAATCGCAAGTGAGTAAAGAGAAACGAAAATAAACAATTTTAAAACATTTTATTAAACTAGTGGTTCGCCCTAGAGATCGCGCTAGAGATCTCGCGAGTCTCCCATAAAAACAAAAATATATTATACGTAATCTTCGACTATCAAAATAGTGCCACGAAATAAATAACCATTTAACTTGACCTACAGTTTCACTCAAATTACAGGTCAAGTTACTCTTTTCTGGGGGTTAAAATGCAGTTACTCTGGATTTAGGATACGGTTTCTCAAAACAAAAAAAACTTCTCGAAAAAAACTACTAAGTAGGTATATTATAAAATTTTAAAGAAAATCTACTAAGTTTAGGTGATTAATTCGATATAAAACTTACTGCCTACTCTCGCAATCGACCTCCAAAAAGAAAAGCCGATTTGATATCTCTTTCGAAAATGGTTGCGGGTTTTGGTTTTGGGTTTTGGTTAGAAAGGGACAACCAGAGATATCTCGAGACGTCACCAATACAGTATCTGTGGTTAGATGGTAAGCATTATGCAATAGCATAACATAAGTTAAACTTATGTTATGCTAAAAGTAAAAAGTGTTTGTTTTTTCATGCCAAAATAAATTTCATATTTCTATGGTAAAACACAACTTTATTTAATTATTATGCTCATCAAAATAACCCCTTTCATTTTCGTGCGTATGTTATCAAACACGCTATATACAACGTACGTTTCTATAGAGAGAGTATCCTTCTCTTGTCTAGAAATAAAACTTATTTGAGTCTGCTCGTGGCAGAGACAGTTTTGTAAGAATCGACAGAGAATGGAATAGAATTGACTCATAGGTCACGCACCTTAGAAACGTGCCCTACGATACCCTGCGTCTATCAACAGGCATTACTGAGGCATACAGGTTCAAACCGAAACACAGCAAAGCAACTTGACAGCTGAAATAGGTATTTTCTGGATCTCTAGTGACACTATCTACTTACGAATTACGGACAAATTTCGAACACTGTGCGGTCTACTAGTTTTGATAAATTCATGCGAAATTGCTCAACCAGTCGGAAATAAAGAGGAATATCTCGCTGCCGGACGTCCTAACCTTCTACAGCCATTCCTCGGGCACCATTCAGTCGCTAGCCTGCTCCACCTGTCATCACCACGTCTACGCGTCTTGATCCCGCCCAAGACCATTTGAGTCCCATAACTCGATTCCCAACATCAATAAATCATTATGGGAATATTTAGATTAGATAATTCTTTATTGCACACCATAAAACAATACAACTAAAAAAAAACACCGTAAAACTGTTACGAGGCATGCCTTTTAAGTTCTGTCGTTTCCATATTTTCCGGCAATTTTGAATTTGGAACTGTTCTATATTCGAATGTGTTTACATTTTGAATCTCAAAACAGTTGAAAGTATTAGGATTAATGCTATTGTTTAGTCACAGTTTCGATTTGAATCTGTCAGTTCACGTACGAAAATGAATCTTTCTAAGGAAAATGTTCGTGCAATAATTTTCTACAACTTTAGAAGAGGCCTGACACGGCTTCAGTGTTTAGAAGAGCTAACATCTGTGTTCAGTGATGTAGCCCCATGTCTGCGGACTGTCGAACGCTGGTATTTAGAATTCCAGCGTGGACATACTAGTGTTAGTGACAGATTTCGCGAAGGACGCCCAAAATCCGCCTTCACTGAAGATAACATCATTGCTGTGAGACAACTAATTCTCGAAGATCGTCATGTGACGTATCGAGAGATAGAGGCTCTATTAGGCATCTCAGGGACAACCATTCAGAAGATCTTGCATGAAGCGCTTGGTGTGAGAAAGCTAGTTTGCCGTTGGATACCGCATCTGCTTTCCGACGATCACAAGGCGGCCCGCGTCAGATGGTGTAAGAAAACTCTGCAAAGGTTCAACCGAGGGGAGTCAAATCACGTCTACGACATCATAAGTGGTGACGAATCTTGGATCTATGCCTACGATCCTGATTCCAAACAACAATCTACAATCTGGGTCTTTCAAGACGAGCCAAAGCCGACTAAAGTTGTTCGTTCTCGAAGCACTTCAAAGAAGATGGTGGCCACGTTCGTTGGAAAAACCGGCCATGTTGCGACTATTGCACTTGAAGATCGTAGAACGGTTAACGCAGAGTGGTATACTACAGTTTGTTTACCACAAGTCATCGCCGAACTTCGAAAATCTAACTCAAAGCGACGCATCATCCTGCACCACGACAACGCAAGCTCACACAGCGCTCGTCAAACGATTGAGTATTTGAAGCAGGAAAAAGTGGAAATTCTTGACCATCCTCCATACAGTCCTGACCTAAGCCCTAACGATTTCTTTACATTTCCTAAAATTAAGAAAAGTCTTCGTGGTCAAAGGTTCCAGTCCGGTGAAGAAGCAGTCGACGCTTTCAAATCAGCCATTTTGAACACCCCCACTTTAGAGTGGAATAAATGTTATAATAACTGGTTTGAGCGAATGGAAAAGTGTATTAAGCTACGCGGTGAATACTTTGAAAAACAATAAAAAGTACTATAAGGTTCTAGTTGTGTTTTTTCTTCAAACGACAAAACTTAAAAGGCATGCCTCGTATACAATTGGCGGTCTTATCGCTAAATAGCGAACAGTGATATTTATCACAACATCAAGTGTCAGTCGCAGATCGCACAATAGGTAATTTCAAAGTGTTTATGCATAAATCGCGCCCTTGCGACAAGAACGCGTTATCTCCGAAAACCACTTTTTTCAGAAATCGACTTTGAAGGAATTCCTTTAAAGCCGATTTCTGAAAAAAGTGGTTTTCGGAGATAACACGTTCTTATCTTATTCAGAAGTTCCGTTGTCTAGCATCCGTCTCCACCATGGGACCACCTCCACGGCACCATATTATTGCATTGTCACCGAAGTTACATATCGACTTTAAGTCGATTTCTGAAAAAAGTGGTTTTCGGAGATAACACGTTCTTGTCGCAAGGGCGCGAAATGTGATGACTTCATGTGTTTGTCTCTTGCACTATGAATATTAATGAAGTTTCTAGCTATTGTAATTATGTATTAACTAGTTTTTACAAGCTTTTTATGCAATGTATGTATGTTTGTCCGGGTTCCGCTCAACCGATTAGAGCTGAAATTTGGAATACATATGTAACTTCGGTGACAATGCAATAATATGGTGCCATGGAGGTGGTCTCATGATGAAGACGGATGCTAGACAACGGCACTTCTGAATAAATTATAGTAAGCTACTAGTGTTTGGGCTTATTTGAATCTGCGGTTCCGATTATGAATTTTATAAAAGCTTATTATAAAGTAATTTTTCAACAAAATACTTATTCTTTACTACCACAGACGCAAAAACAGGGCTGTTAGTCTGTTATACGTTTAATGCCCGTCTGTGTATCTGTGGCATAGTAGTTAGCAATTGGATCGATTCGGACGCGGATATTTTTAAAAGCTACCTTGTATTTTTCAAACTTTCGCGATCACTGTACATAATTACTGATTTAAACGGGTATTCATCGCGTATGTACTTTTTTTATTTGTTATGGAGTCTGCCTGCGACCACGGCAGTTGCAATACAATCGAAACGTCGGGATAACAAATAAAAAAGATACATGCGTGACAAATACCCGTTTAAAACGGTAATTAAGAAAGCTAATTTAACTAGGATGGTTCTTAGCTATGTCAGTTTTAAGTCCCAGGCAAAAAGCCCGAACACCTTTTTAATTTATACTTGTTTTTTTAACGATAGATCTTTTCACTTCTATTTTAAGAACTTTGTAACCCTTATTTGAAACAAATAAATGTTTGATTATATAAATAAATAATAAATATTGCTGGACATTTTACACAGCGCTATCTTGCCCCAAACTAAGAAGAGCTTGTACTATGGGAACCAGGTAACTGATAGAATTTTTTAAACTTTTTTTTTTGTAAATACATACTTATAATATATAGAAAAACATCCAAACAAAGAACCGGGGGCCGTATTACCTAAGCCAAATTGCTGTCGCTTCGCTATCGCTACTCAGGCCATCCCTTTCACATGTACAGTACGTACCTCACGTGTGAAAGGGATGGCCTGACTAGCGATAGCGAAGCAACAGCAATTTGGCTTAGGTAATAAGGGGCGGATCTGTAGATCATGCAAACATTTGTCTGCGGCGGGAATCAAACCCGCTACCTCCTGTGTCTCAGCCGGCTATTCGCCCACTGCGCCACGGAGGTCGTCTTCGATTTCCCTTAGTATAAAAAGGAAAAAGATGAATGAAGTAAAGTCTGTATATATATAGAAAATAGAGGTGATCGGACAGATTGTGACTGAGTGCGGTTTTCCTGTTATAATGTGGAGCGGATCCGCCCACACGAACTGCAACTTTGCTAATGGCCCTTATTGCTAGACTGTTATTATATATGGGTTGTAATCACAGACATGTATTAAATAGAAACGGGAGTTCATCTACTTTGCGTGTCCTTAGTTGGAGTAAAGCAATAACTTTATTTTTTTTTACTAGCCCGTACTTTCCCACTGCTGGGCAAATGCCTCCCTCTCTTCCTTCCACTTATCACGGTATAGAGCCAGATCCCGCCAGTCTCTTTGGAAGACGTCCAAGTCTTCTCTTTGGCAAACTCCGGAGTTCTGGATGACTTTAATGAATGCCTTGTATACATGGTGTCCTTTAAATCACTGTTTTCCCAGAACAAACGTTCCTCAGACCATGGTCAAATAAGAGAATAAAAAAAATGTAGACCTTTTCAAATAAGTCTAAATTTGTTCATAAACTAACCGTGAGTTCATGGATACGCTAGCTGTAGCGTATTACCTACTCCTTATTTAGATACCTAGTAGCTACCGGTCAGCGTGCTGACTATGTTGTAGGGCGTAAGGTTAAAATAGACGTTTTAAGTTCGCAACTTTTTATATTTTTCAAAGACCGATTTAATTTTTTTTTAATTTAATGTCATAAACGTTTGTTCTAGGAAAACAGTGATTTAAAGGACACCGTGTAGACGTGATACTAAACTGATGGGCCGGTAGCTGCTAATGTCACTCTTGTCGACTTTCTTGTGGAGAAGAATTATGTTTGAGTGACACATCTTTGGCTGTAGAAGGGTAGGACGTCCGGCAGCGAGATGGGTGGAAAACATCGTTAGAGTCGCGGGCCGTCAATGGCTGAGCCTAGCTCAGGATCGTGGCGGATGGCATACACTTGGGGAGGTCTATACCCAGCAGTGGGTGAAGTCGGGCTGTGGATGATGATCATGACACATCTTTACAGGCATTTCATCAGTCTCCAGAATGCTGTTGAAAAAATTTTTTAAATTGGGTAATAAAACGGGAGCTCCTATTTGTAGGATCTCTGTCGTGACGCCATTCTCTCCAGGACATTTTCGTAACGCATCGTTTTGAGGACATCGTGTACTTCGAGATCTGATAAAAAAAAGGGATGTTATCAGAGTGTGTGTATTTAATTTTATCATTTGTTTTTAAGGAGTCCGTATATAAGTTTTTGTATAATTAGTTGCAAATCTCTATTTTGGGTCTATTGTTATGTTTGATACCCATACTATCCTGTAAACTGTATATACATATTTTACCTTTAAAAAAAATATAAATAAATCAATTAAAATAAAAAACATTTTTATTCCAAACTTATGCTCATAAAATATTTTATAATCTACACATTCTTTATTCAACTATATTATTTAATGATATCTAACTAGCCCATGTGATCCCACTGCAGGGCAAAGACCTCCCTTCCCTTCTTCCATTGACACTCAACCGAATATTTCTTTTTGATTCGTAAAATGTTTATGTAATTCTTTTTTGTTATATTTTGAGAATCACCTACTATTTAAATTTTTGGACAGTTTTGAAGCACTAAAATTACCGTTTAAATAGGTTTCGTATATCTACACTTAAAAAATATGAAAGTTCCAACTCAATACACTCTAGAAAGTTGAGTCGTAGTTTCTTCACAAATACAATTGTTTATTTGCCATACACAAATATTACATTAAAAGGTCTTAAATTTATGCTTGTCAGTGTATTCCACCTGCATAATTTGTCAGTAGGTATTTATTTACCAATGTCAATATCTTAACATAGTATAAAATGAAGTCGCTTCTGCTGTCTGTTCACATAGATCTTTTAAACTACTCAACGGATTTTAATGCAGTTTTCAGCAATAGATAAGAGTGATTCAAGAGGAAGGTTTATATGTATAATACATACATAACTCTGTTTGTTTGTTACCTTTACATGACTAAATGGCTGAACGGATTGTAATGAAATTTTGCAAGGAAATAGATTATATCCTGCGAAAGGACATATGCTACTGTTTAGCCAACTGCGCAAAATGAGGATAAAGTTTTATTGAAAAACCACCCGTGCGCAACCGCAGGCGGGTCAGCTAGTATAATATAAAAATGAAGGAAAATCATTAATACTATAAAAAAATTGTCAACATAAAAGTGAAATGTAATTTATTTCGTTTGAGAAAATAAACATTCTACCATACTTAGTCAATGCAACAATGTTATTTGTGGCAGCACAAGTATCTTTGAATTTGGGCACAATGGACAGCTTAGTAAGAGTAATAATAATAATATAAATCTTTATATCATGCAACAATAGAAAAGTACTAGATGTTAAAACTTAATTGTACAGCCTATATAAATACAGCTATTGTGTGAGAGTCTGTACTGCATAGATAACTGGTCCCCAACTCCCCAATGTAGCCCCATTAACTAATATTGAGCTAGCGACCCACTTCTGTTTTGGGACAGTTGAATAATGTCCTCGTGAGCCAAGGAAGGTATATTCCGACAGGCAGCTTCTTTGCATGCTCTGTATCGTTTTAACTAGCTTCCGCTCGCGGTTTTGTACGCGAGGTTCGTCTAAAATGTAGCCCAAGTCTCAATCTAGGTCATACTCTTTCTATACACCATATTTTATCGAAATCGTCAAACGTTTAGTCGTAATAACGTAACAAACCGTAAATACACAGAGAAACAGATATCATTTAATATTTATAGCAATTATGAATTATTGAATTAGTATCTTTATTGTTATATTGAATTAGTAAGTAGCTACTTACGAATCTTCATTCTCCAGAGACACAACATCTTTTTTCGGCTCCAAAAAATGATCCGCTCCCTGGTGCACCCACTTTCCTCCGACGGGAGAATTACCACCCCTATCGTGGAGACAAAAGTAGATTTTTCCGTCTTTTCTGGGCACCAACACTTCCAGTTTAGAAAACCATTCTGACGTTTCTATCTCTTTTATTTCATAGTTGGGGTAAATGACTTCACAGGTACCTCCCTTGGCACCTTCCTCGGAGGTCAACTTCCAGGGGTAATGCCCCAAAAACTCACTACCCCGAACATTTAGTAAATATTTACAGTTATCTTCGTCGCAAAATAAACTACCCACTTTAAGTGATCTTATAAATAGTTGGGACGAGTTATTCACTGATGCGTGCACTTGGAAAATAAGATATAGTGTTAAACCACAAGTCCGTAGCACAGTTGATGTTGATGCCATTTTCCTAGCGTGAAAACAAGCAAAACGAAATACGAGTTTGCGTCCATTCAGAGCGACATGTTTGATCGGTTTGACAGTTCGGCGGCAATAGTTGCCGTGCCGGAACTGCGGCATAAGAAAAAAACATCATATCCGGGTGTCAAAAAACTAAGCAATCGTGAATCAACCGGGTTTTCTTACTCGTTTTAATAGGTATATAATGTTTAATAAGACCTAGGAGATAAAATGTTTACATAATAAAGTAAGAAATGGCTTATTTTCAAATGCGTGCATACCGATTGATTTAATGTTAATTGTTAACCTCCTGTAGTTTCCGAACACACCTCCTTAAGTTTTGTCTGTTAATGGCAATACTTTTTACTTCAACTCACTCGAACATAGATTGTAATTGCTCTCTCTCTATCTGACACGACATGTAAATCAGAGAGAGCAATATAATCATTCATTTCGTAACGAATAAATTCAATGGTAGGGGTCACGAACTCTATCCAGTCTGCGGCGCGGTCGGTCAGCGACACTTGCTTGACCAACTGATGCTGTTGACTGAATGATGGATGACTGACTGACCGACCGACCATTAGCAAAATAGAAAATCAAAAGTGAAGTGTGTTTTGTGTTCGCCCTATTTTTAGTAAAAATTGCTCATTTTATAGATATTACAAATTGTAATGAGATTGCACTTATAAATATTCATGCCAGTCCAATTTACAATTACGTGTCAAGTGTTTTATACATGAATTCTTTGTCTCGGAGAATGATTTAGACCAGTGAAAGTAGTCAATCAATTTGGGAAATAAACTAGCAAAAATGGAGGTGAGGGAAGCTGGAGACGGGGCCCCGTCGGGAGACTTCATCAGGACTTCACCGAAAAAGTATTCATGGGCTGAAGTGAGACAAGCAGTCCACGATCTTCGGAAAGAGTTGTCATCACTCTCGACTATGATTCCTCTGGCAATTTCCTTTCGGAAACTCAGTAATGGAAAGACGAGGATATATTTTCTAAGGACTCCTCAGCACGGTTGGGAAATCACGCTCCTGTACACTGATATTACGCCAAGTCAGCAACCTTCAGAGGCCAGGTATATTATTTACATGATCAGCTGATTTCGTATCAGTCCTCCCCCCCCTTTTCTCTTTCTCGAAAGTCACTCAGCGAGAGCTGGTCACTGAGTGATTTGACAATTCTTGAGGGCACTTGAAAGTTCTTCAAAGTAACTTTGTGCAGTTCTTTAAGTAGGTACTTGTTAAAGGTCACTGAGGGTTTCTCAAGATACTGACAAGGGGGGGGTGGGAGCTGAATTTTATCATCCCTTCTATTCTATATGATGGATATTGATAATAGAAATAAAGGAAGGCACCTAAGGATAAAGGAAGGTGATTTTATAAGGATCACCTTTGATCATCGCGAAATTTGATATACAGGTAGGTAGTGATGGCACAATCCTGGTGTGACAAAAATGTTGCGGAGTTGTTGAGATATTGGGGTTCAAGAGGAGAAAAAACAAATCTAAATGAAAGTATTAGGTCAAATGGGGCATCTAATGAAAGGTCATCATTAGTAAATTTCAACCCTGTTTTTATTTTTAGTTTAGTTCTTGTAGTTATTTAGTTAATAGCCATAATAAAAACTGAACTTTGACGAAATTCACAGGGTACACCAGTGACCCCATAGTGCTGAAATTTGGTATTTGTGTAGCTTTACTGACTCAAATATAGGGAAAGGTCTGACATCAAGAATAACTCCAATTTCTACCCCTAAAAAGAGTAACTAGTTAACATGAACCCCCGTTACTTTTTATTTGAATGAAACTGTAGGTCAAGTAAATTAGTTGTGCATTTCGTGGCACTATTTTATTATTCCATTTTTATTTGATAATAATGTGCGCTATACAAATTGCTCATATCAACTTTTAACTAAGTACTTACTGTATTATGTTTGCTATATAAAAATCATAAAAGAGATTTACAAAGTCTTAACTAAAATACAAATAGTAATTTAATCAATGAAAAACTTATAAAGGTGCTAAACCTGCAGAGTTATTGCAATCCCACTAATATTATAAATGCGAAAGTTTGTATGGATGTATGTGTGGATGTTTGTTACTATTTCACGCAAAAACTGCTGTATGGATTTTAATGAAATTTGGTATGTATGTAGATTATAACCTGGATTAACACATAGGCTACTTTTTATTGACAAAACACGCGTGCAAAGCCGCGGGCGGAAGTTAGTTTAAAATAAGATATTGTTGTTTTAAACTGTGTTTAGCTAAATTCGTTGTAAACATTTATGTTGAACTAGCTTTCGCCAGCGTTGTTTATCAACAAAAAGTAGCCTAGGTGTTAATCCAAGTTATAAACTACGTACATACCAAATTTCATCAAAATCGGTTTAGCTGTTACAACGTGATTGAGTAACAAACAAACATCCAAACCATCACATTTATATTACAAGCTTCAGCCCGCGGCTTCGCATGCGTTATTTGTCAACAAAAAGTAGAATATGTGTTAATTCAGGTTATGATCTATGTACATACCAAATTTAATTGATATCGGTTCAGCCGTTCCGACGTGAAAGAGTAACAAACATCCATACATACATACCAAACATACGCGCAAACATAGTGAGACAGTGGGATTAGTGTGATAAATACCTTTTAAAAATAAAAACAAAACCAGTACAGTTATGTTTGTTGTGTCTCTTTATTATCTTTGTGTACCTGTGTATTTGTTTCAGGTTAGATTGGAAACCCCTCTTCGAGTCTGTAGCTCTCAGCGTAACGGCTGGCAAGTGGTCCCGTGAGGAGCAGCTGCTGTGGGAGCGGCAAAGGGTCGCGGCATGGGGCATCGCGTCGTACGAGCTGCACGCCAAGACCGGCAGGGTGCTGTTCCCGTGCGCCTCCAGCCTGTTTGTAGCTGAGGAGAGGCCGGGTCGGGTAAGTCATATGCTATTCCAGCTTTAATGTTACTACAACCACAAGGCCTATTGTGATAGCGATTTGTATTTATGTGGGTGGGTCAAATTCAAATTCAATCGTTATTTGCAAAAACACACAAAAATTACATTAAAATTAAAAGGTCTTAAATATAGAATAGAATAGAAAAATGTTTATTTTGTATCACAAGTGTACATTACAGCATAGACAAATGAGCAAATTTGTGAGCTAAAACGGTCACCACTCAGCATTGTGCTATAGTAGCATATTTATACTACTAGAGCGCTGGTCTTCCGTGGTGCCATTTTTGGATATATAGGTAGGTAGTGTTGACACGATCCTGGTGTGACTAAATGAGCTAAAAATATGGGGGTGGGGGGGGGGGTGTTGTTGAGATATGGGCGTATAAGAGTTATAAAAAAAAATTGACTATTAGGTTAAATAGAACGTCTAATGAAAGGTTTTTATAAGTACATTTAGACCCCGTTTTTATTTTTAGGTTAATTCTTGTAGTTTTTGAGTTATTTGCCATAATAAAAACTGAACTTTGCCAAAATTCACAGGGTACACCAGTGACCCCACAGTGCTAACATTTGGTATGCGTGTAGCTTTAGTGACACAAATATAGGGAAAAGTCTGAAATTCAGAATAACTGCAATTTCTACACCAAAAAAGATTAACCAATGAACATGAACTCCCGTCACCCGTAATTTGAATGAAACTGTAGGTCAAGTTATTGGTTGAGCAGTTCATGGCACTATTTTATTAGTCAAAGATTAGGGTCGGCTTGCACAACGATCCCTAAACGTATTTAGCGACTAAACATGTTTAAAATTGACGTATTTGTATGATTTGACAACTATTTAAATCATATTTAGCCGCTAAATATGTTTAGACATCGTTGCGTAAGTCGCCCTATGCATAATATTTTTTTTGTTTTTTGGGAGACTCCTGTGATCTCAGTTCGGGGCGAACCACTAGTGAATTAACAATTAAATATTATGTCAAAATATCTTTATATGTTGCGGGTTAAAAAAGCGGTCTTGTCATTGGCGAAGTTATGAGCGAGTAGTTTAATAAAATCGTTCTCTTGCAGTCACCGCCATTAATACCACGCTCCCTGAACACCGGCGGTGGGGCCCCCCTGACCCCCGCCATGTGTCCCATGACGCCGTCTCTGGCAGCGCACGCGGCGCGCGGCGACATCTGGCTCGGGGGCGGAGCCCTGCGCAGCCCCACGAGACTCACGTACGCGTGTAGAGGGCACGACCCGTCTAGGTAAGCATGAATGAATGATCTTGTGTTTTTTCTGTTTCTTTATACTACGTGTTTTGTTATGTACGATGTACGATTATGTATGACATTAAATGAAAACTTGAGTAGAGCTAATACAATCTCTATAGACAATTTGAGATGTGTCCTTAAAATTAATGTCGTACATAACAAAACAGTTTGTATATTAAGCACACTAATATTATAAATGCGAAAGTTTGGATGTTTGTTAATTTATTTATTTGTTTTTTACTTAATCAAGTCGTTACGGCTGAACCAATTTCGATGAAATTTAGAATGTATGTATGTAGATATAAGAAAAAAGATGTAGTATTTATCTCATAAATCCGGTCCCGTGGGATAAAAACGGGGTGTCAAGTTGCGTAATGTACGAAACATATATACATTTAGTGTAACGCGTACGAAGTCGCGGGCAACAACTAGTTAGTAATATACGAGCATACGAGTCAGTCTTACCCCCAAAGCGCGCCAATAGATGTTTCACATAATATTTTTTTATTTCAGGTTAGCTGATGATCCGAAACAGGCTGGAGTACCCTGCTACGTGACCCAGGAGGAGTTCTCAAGGTATACAGGTTTCTGGTGGCAACCCAAATCAAATGGTAAGTTACATTGATTAGAACTCAAATCTCATTAGAAGACATAGACATTCATTGACTACTTAGAACCATCCAAAAGACACAAGAGTACAAAACATTAAAATCAATTAACCCGTTTAGGAGAACAATTACGAACGCAAGCAAATAAATATTCAAGTTATCGGTATTAAACCCATCTCCAAAATCTGTAAATACGATTCCGGATGTGTGTTTTAAATTAATGTCGTACATAACAAAACAGATTGTATATTGATAGGTATGTAATTAATTTATATTTTTCAGATGACATCTACCGGATAGTGTACGAAGAGGTGGACGAGAGCGAAGTCAAGATATACAACTTCCCCTCGTCACAGACTAGCAGCGGCGAGGTGGAGGAATTTAGGTAAGATAAAATGCGCTTATAATTACTGATTTAAATAGGAATTTGTCACGTAGGTACCTTTTTTATTTGTTATCCCGAGTATCCCGTTATAAATGCGTTTATTTTTCAATACAAATAACCTCAAGAGTAGTAGAGTTCCTTGTGGGCTCGCCCGTGGAAAAACTACTACCATACCTATTTCTGCCGTCAAATAGCATTGCTATGTTTCGATTTGAAGGGCACGAATGCTATCATTCTTCACACTCCATCCATCTCTTCTTCGGCCTTCCTCTACTTCTATATCCATCCACACTCATATTTAACACTCTTTTACTCACATGATTTTGTTCCCTCCGCATGACATACCCATACCACGCTAGCCTCTTACCCCTCAACTTTTCTATCACTGACTACCGACACGCGCTTGGCCTCTTTCTTCGTCCTGCCCCTTTCCCACATTACGCGGGGTCGGCACAACATGCATTCCTCCTCCACATCTCTCTATTAGCCGTCATCTCCGCTGTCACTTCTTACCCATATCATTCTTCACACAGTCCATCCATATTCGGCCTTCCTCTACTTCTATATCCATCCACATTAATATCTAACACTCTTTTAGTCACATGATTTTCTTCCCTCCGCATGACATGCCCATACCACGCTAGCCTCTTACTCCTCAACTTTTTAAAACTTTTCTATCACTGACCACCGACAAGTGCTTGACCATATATTTAAAATATTGTTTTGTCCACAGATTCCCTCGCGCAGGCACGCCCAATGCCAAGTCCGTCCTTAAAATGGTGTCATTCAGATTGCAGAAAACCTCGCCAACAACTGTCTTAGATTATTATCAGGAAGGAGCTAATGAGTGTGAGTATCTCCACGTCCATTACTTTATACTTATGCCATTTTATCTTTTAATTCTAATTCTAAGGTGGAGGGAATAAGATCTGCACTGACGTCCCTCATTGGGGGTGTATTGTGCATTAACCCCCTTCTAACCTGACTCCAGCCATCCTAACTGCTGGAACCTCATCTGTATTAAAATTTGAACCAAAGAGACCCAGAGTAAGAACTTATTCGTAAATCGAACTAACCTCTGCACAGAATGCACCAACATAGATTTGGTTTTTATTGTCTCGCAGACAGTGTGAAAAGTAGAGTATTCTCCTCGTGGATAAAGCTGTCTGCATCTTGGGCGTGCTTATATCCCTCTCTGCACTCAGGATTCTAGCAACTCCCTCGCTCCGCTCGTGAGTTAACTCTAGAATCCTTCGTTACGTTCGGGATTCAATATAGCGCCCGTGGCCCAAGACACTGCTTTATCCCCTCGTTTGATAATATACTATTATTTTAATTTAAGTGTGTGTATTGGGAATCAATAATAAATAAATTAATAGAACTTTTGGAACTACAATGGTTATGAACACTATTTGCACTAAACCGGGATATTTACCATGATTTGTGAGTTTTTGAGTATCGGGATATTTCGACGCAGTTGCATGCGCCATGATCACGGGTAAACTGAAGTTTTTGCGAGTGGGTAGTTATTGGCAGATATAACGATCTACCCTCTTTCTCAGTCTCCTAGGAATGAATCCACTTGTACTATTACCCCCCCCCCCCTGGATTAGAGTCGCACAGAGAGCCATGGAGCGTGCCATGCTCGGCATCACACTGCTAGACCGAGTCCCCAGTACTGAAATTCGCAAGCAGACTAAAGTTCAAGACGTTAGCAAGCGTATATTGGGACTCAAATGGAGTTGGGCAGGACATGTGGCCAGGCGCGGTGATGACAGGTGGAGCAGGGTACTGACTGAGTTGTGGCCCCGAGATGGAACCAGGAATGCAGGTCGTCTACCGGCAAGATGGGTCGACGACATCATAAAAATCGCAGGTCGTATGTGGGTTAGAACAGCGCAGGACAGAGGCGAATGGCGACAACGAAGAGAGGCCTATGCCCAGCAGTGGGTTGAAAAGGGCTGACGATGATGATGATTACTACCACCGGTTTCATTCTCGATCATAATTAGATTCCAACACAGCACTCTCGGTATCAGGACGCGTAATTGGTGTAATCGGGATACTCAAAAACTCACAAATCATGACAACTATTCCGTTTTTAGTGCAAATTAAATGAAATATTGTCTATTTCTTAATAACTTGTGGCGTACCTAATCAGATACTCGCCACCGATTCGAAATCTGTATTGTAGGTGTGCTCCAAACGCAAACATTTAATAGTAAAATAAAGGTAGGACCATCATCTTACAATACAGATTTCGGATCGCTGGCGAGTATCTGATTAGGTACGGCACATATTCCCTCTGGCCATTATATACTATTATTTTTTGCAGCATCAGAACTGAATGATATGGAGGTGACGGATATCCGTTGGTACGAGCTGCGGCAACCGCTGAAAGAGAGCTTCCCTTGGTTCGAGTACCTGGCTAGAGTCGGCTGGACCCCGTGTGGACAGTAGTAAGTACATGTATGTATGTGAGTATCTGTACAAGTTATTGGAGAGCGAAACGAGCCGAGAAAACCTATGGAATACTCATATTCATTTATGTAAACCGTAAGGACACAATAGAACACTTGGTTACGTCAATAATTGATCGAGCGAAGCGAGATCTCTAAATCAACTTGGGTAAATCGGCGTTGTATGTATGTATGTTTGTTTGTCCGAGGATAATTTTCGAAGCGGTAATCCGATCATCGTAAAATTTGATACATAGGCTATAGTGATGGCGCAATTTTGGTGTGACTAAATGAACTAAAAATGTTGGGGGGTTGTTGAGATATTGGGGTTTAAGAGGGGTACAAAAAATGAAAATGAGACTATTCTCTGATCAAGTGGGACGTCAAATGAAAGGTCTTCATTAGTAAATTTGGACTCCGTTTTTATTTTTAGTAAAGCCCTTCTATAGGTTTTGAGTTAATAGCCATAATAAAAACAAAACTTTGACAAAATTCACAGGGTCCACCAGTGACCCCACAGTGCTGAAATTTGGCATGCGTGTACCTTTAGTGACACAAATATAGGCATAAGTCTGAAATCCAGAATAACTGCAATTTGTAACCCAAAAAAGTTGAACCGGGTAACACGAACTCCCGTTACCTGTAATTGAAATAAAACTGTGGGTCAAGTTAACTGGTAATGCATTTCGGGGCACTATTTTGATAGTCAAAGATTACAAAAAATATTTTTTTGTTTAATCGGAGACTCGAGATCTCAGTTCGGGGCGAACCACTAGTACTTAAATGATTACACAGGATTTATCTACCTAGTATCTCATTGCAGCAGCATTGTGGAGCTGCTGCAAACAGACAAGCATCTCAATAGACATCTAAACACTGATTAATAAGTGATTATAGCTGCTATAGATGGGCATTGTCAAATAATTTTATTTACTATATTATTATAAATGCGAAAGTAACTCTGGTTGTTACATTGTTACCTTTTTACGACTAAACGGCTCAACGGATCGTAATGAATAAGGATATAATCTTTAGTCTCAAAAAATAATCTTGAAGGGGGTGAAGCAGGGGTTGAAAGTTTGTATGGTAATACCTCAATTTAAAGATCAGAAAATTCATATGTAGGCATATTTCATTTATATTATAATGAATATTCATATTTAAATTAATTTCTGGTAGGAAATAAAGAAATATGTAAATAAATTTGGCTGGACATTTCACACAGCGCTATCTAGCCCCAAACGAAGCAGAGCTTGTACTATGGGAACCAGATAACTGATAGAATACTTATATATGTATTATTATTATTACTTTATTTACTTTCTTGCGCCAAAGCCTGTTACAGATGTGTTTCAACTTTTTTGCAAAATCATCTCTAACGGGTTGGGGATAAAGTAAGGGGTAAAATTATGAGAATGTGGAGTTATTAAGATGCATTCCAAATGTGAAGTATTTTATACTTCACATATATATTTTTCGTTCTTACAATTCCATTGTATCCTTTCTCTGAATGTTTTTATATCGACGCAAAAAAGCATAATTGCTGTAACCCACAAATAGGAAAATGTTCAGGAGAGCCAAATAACTTTTGAGAATTCAGAAAAAAATCAATAACATTTTAACTGTTAAATCCCAGGACGTAATTTTTAGAACCAAAAAGTATTTTTGGATTATCTATCAAGATAGATACCTAAAATTTACTAAAAGTTACTTTTGATCTATAATTTTGTGGGTTACAGCAATGTCACTTATTTTTTTGGAACGATAAAACGCTATAAATGAAACATAAAAATGTATGGACAAATCCAAATCAAATGTTTTCCTGTAAAGCGAAATTGATGTAACTACTTATAAGATTCAATTTATATGCAATATATTAGCATAAATACAAAACATCCATGTGTACCAGATCATTGAATTGACTTTACTGACAAAAGGTTAGATGGTATAAAAAAATTAAAACGATGTCATGATGGAATGATATTTATTAAGAAATAATTAATTAGGTTCAGTTCACAATTTCGCCATCATCTTTCTCTTCAATCACATCTTCTTCATCTGTGTCTATTAAAGTATCTTACAATTTGTTGTTTTTTTCATGTTTTTATATTCTGTAGCAAATCTTGAAGGGAATCATTTTTGACAACAAGATTGTACAAATCTTTGTATTTTTTTCTTTAGTCTCAGTTTCTGAAAAAAAAAAATATAATAAGATGTATAATGGAATGGATATGGAAACAAAAAGGTGTATCCATCGGAAGCTTACGAACCTGCGCTTCGCCGATGATATTGTTCTTTTTGCCCCCACAGCACAAGAACTCCAAAATATGCTCCAAGACCTGAGCACTGCAAACCTTGAGGTTGGACTAATGATGAATCGGTCAATAACACAACTAATGACCAACACCAACAAACAACAATTGTGGTAGACGGGCAAGAATTATACTACGTTGATGAGTACATTTACTTGGGCCAGATTGTCTCCTTCGAAAACAGGCAAGATAAAGAGGTCGTCCGCCGCGTCGAAAATGCCTGGAGGAGCTTCTGGTCCATGAAGACGCTAATGAAGGGAAACCTTCCATTGTCACTTAAGCGTAAACTCATCGACATGTGTATTCTGCCCGTCCTTACCTATGGTACCCAAACTTGGTCACTGTGGGAATCTCAAAAGTCTAAACTCAAGGTTTGCCAAAGAGCTATGGAACGCAGCGTGCTAGGGGTAAAAAGAATCGACAGGATCCGCAATACCACACTGCGCGCGAAGACCGGCATCGCAGATGTTGGCGACAAGACTGCCAGGCTGAAGTGGGACTGGGCGGGTCACGTCAGTCGTATGGTCACAGACAAATGGGCAACAGTCGCCACACAGTGGGTGCCTGCAGATGGGCGTCGAAGCCGTGGCAGGCCGAGGAAGCGTTGGCGTGACGACATCGATGCATTCCAAGATGGCTGGTGGGACGTGGCGAGTGATCGTGAGATGTGGAGGAACATGGGGGAGACCTTTGCCCAGCAGTGGGAAAGTATAGGTTAAAAAAAAAATGTTTTTGACTGCCTCCGTGGCGCAGTGGGCGTATAGCCGGCTGAGGCGCAGGAGGTAGCGGGTTCGATTCCCGCCGCGGAACAAATGTTTGCATGATCTACAGATATTTGTTCCGTGTTTGGGTGTTTTTCTATATATTATAAGTATGTATTTACAAAAAAAAAGTATATACGTATTCTATCAGTTATCTGGTTCCCATAGTACAAGCTCTGCTTAGTTTGAGGCTAGATAGCGCTGTGTGAAATGTCCAGCAATATTTTAATATATATATAAATATATATATATGTATAATCATGACTGCTAAAAAGTTATACTTCTATACTAATATTATAAAGACGATTTAATTTTTTTATTTTGTATGTTTGCAACAAATAATCTCAAACTACTGGACCGATTTAAAAAGTCCTTTCACCATTAGAATGCTACATTATCCCTGAGTAATAAAGGCTACTTTTCATCATCATACGTACTTCCCACTTTTTAGTTTTCCCCTGATTACATTGTGTATTTATTATTTCATTATATTGTTCCTATATTTGTTGTATGTAATTTTCTGTTTTCTCCTACTTGTTCTTTCTCTTTGATGTTATACCTTATTAATGTATTGTGTGAATTTGTGTGTGCTATGGTAGCAAATAAATGTATATCTATGTCTATGTCTATCATCATTAGCGGGCGATGTTGCCGCAGGAGCTAGTTGGAAATAAATTTTATTATAAAGTAATATTAACCTTTATTTATATAATTATGACTTTCAGAAATTTCTATTTCATCTATAGTTTGTTTTTTAGAAGCAGTATTTTTATTATTGGTGGCCACATTTTCGTTATTTTTTAGACTTATTAATTCTGAGAAGTCAATACTATTTTAAATTTCTTCCAGGCTATTGCTGTGTTCTCCTTGTATGTCAATTTTGAATGAATAACTGTTTTCATGTTTACGCTCTTCAGAATTTGGGGAAACTGTCTTTGCACGACCCTCAGCTTCAATATCGTATACACTCAACATTCGTTGTATATTATTTAAATGACTAAAATAACCAACGTTTTCTTGATCTCGTTCAGTGTGGTATAGAGGGATACATGTAAAAGATTCTTTTTACTGAGTCGCAGAAGGTACGGGAAATAACTTAACAGGTGTAAGGCTTTTCATTACTTCTTTGGTTTAATTTAAGAACATTTTTGGTTTTCGGAACGTTGGCGTTAAATTTTCTACACGAAACTGTGATGCTGGTGATTGTAGAGGGGTCCTTTCTTTTTTGCAATCTTGAGACGTATTTGTTTCCAGTTGTAGTGTGTCATTGCAATCTTGAAAAGGATTATTTATATCTTTTTTATGAATTTGTGTAGATACAAGATATATTTTCCCATCGACATTTTGGTAGGTTTCATCTTGTAAAATTTTTTTTTTTTTTTTTTTTAGGAGATGTTTGAGTTCTAATATCTTGCTCGAGCAATTCTTTCCTCTCTCGGCGGCGTTAAGACATCTGGAAAGAAGTTGCAGTAATTAATTTACTATACACATACATACTATAACATTCTATATGGAGTTTGGCCAGTGTATAGGTACAATGTTTAAGGCGAGAATCGAAACCTTGATTATTATTATATTAAATAACATTATATTGGTACCTACTTAAAATATTTTAATAAAAGGTGAATTATTAGTAGGCTAGATTTTTTTATTAGGGAGGTAGGTCTACGGATGTTTTATTTGGTAAAATTTTGGAGTTCTACCCCACTTCCTCGTTTTCGGTAAACGTCTTTTTACACCAGATAAAAACTAAATCGTAATGGCTTCATTCTTTGCGGAGTGTCATTATGATGGTGTTCCACAGACAGACAGACACAACAAACTTATACCTACTTAACATTTTTTTGTCTCAGGGGTCCAAAACAAATAATAAAAACAATAATCAATGCTACTTACTTTTCAATACTACTCCAGATACACAGCCAAATTCGGTTACCACAAACACAACACTCCCTCTCGACAGTTGCGCAGTAACTGATCGACGCGGTAAGCCGCAAGCCAAATAGGCGCGAGCGCGGGTAGCAACAGCAGTAAGTCTTCTTGATCAACATTTGACAAATAGTTACAAAGGGCATAAATGGGAAAATTCGAATATCAAACACATTGTAAACTAGCGTAACTATTCATTGTCTATATTATAGTGTATGTATGAACTGGAGTAAATCACGATGACTATCAATTTCATAACTCTAAAATGTAGTAAATGTGGTGCGTCACAAAATTTCGATTAGCAAAAACGCTGTTACCCACAATGTTTGACATTTCAACAGCGCTGTAACTACCGCGGCCTTATTATTGGCAAAAGTGAAATTGGTGTAAATGGAAAATTATCGAAATAATGCTGTTTTTACGCTATTTACAGCAAATGTTCGAGCAATATTTTAAATTATTAGGGTAAATCATAACGCTGTACAAAATTTTCTATTGATCGTAGAGCCACGAGAATTGCACCGTTCGACGCAGAAAAAAAATCTGATTACGAATCTGCAATAAAAAAAATTGAGTTTGGTGTGGGTTACAGCAATTATGCTTTTTTGCGTCGATATGTAAGTGTATTGTGTGCTAATGCCCCACTAATCACACTAATATTATAAATGCGAAAGTTTGTATGTTTGTTTATTTATTTGGTTGTTTGTTACTCAACACGTCATAATGGCTGAACCGATTTCGATAAAATTTGGTACATAGGTAGAATATGACCTGAATTAAAATATAGAATACTTTTTATTGACAGACCACGCGTGCGAAGCCGCGGGCGGAAGCTAGTAGTAAATAAATGAACGACTTTGTTATCGTGTGGATTTTTTTTTCTAGTGTTTGGATCCAGCTACTGGACAGAAAGCAGCAGCGGCTAGAGCTAGCCCTGGTGCCACTGTCAGAGTTTAGTGCTAAGAGTTGCTATGCGCACGCGCCGGACAACTTGAACGATAGCGTGCACACTCACCCCTCGCATTTAGTCGAACAGGTAAGATCTACTAAAACATTCTCAACGACGACCTCCGTAGCGTAGTGGGAAAATAGCCGGCTGAGACGCAGGAGGTAGCGGGTTCGATTCCCGCCGCGGAACTAATGTTTGCATGATCTACTGATATTTGTTCCGGGTCTGGTTGTTTCTCTGTAGATTATAAATATATATTTACAAAGAAAAAACTATTTATGTATGCTTTAAGTTGTCTGGTGCCCATACAAGCTTTGCTTTTAGTTTGGGGCTAGATAACGCTGTGTGAAATGTCTAGCATTATTTATTATTTATTTACTCTGTTACGCCGAAGCCTGTTACAGAATAAAAATAGTAGGTATGACAAAACGAACAAACGCGTTGAGGGTTGACCGGACTGAACCCGAACGTTCGAGAACAGTAGAGAGATTACTCGTGTGTGAAGACCTCTTTGGCAAAAATCCGGTTCAGACGCAGGTTGCGGGTTCGATTCCCGCCGCGGAACAAATTTTTACATGGTCTACAGATATTTTTTCTGGGTTTCGATATGTTTCTATATTTATAAGTTTACAAAAAAAAATATTATCTGATTCACATAGTACAAGCTTTGCTTAGTTTGGGGCTAGATCGCGCTGTGTGAAATGTCCAGCAATATTTATTTATAAAACGAACAAACGCGTTGAGGATTGACTGGACTAACCCGAATGTTCGAGAACAGTAGAAAGATTACGCGGAGTATAAATAGGGCGTCGGGAGGCTGCCTACAGTCTATGAGTGCGATACATCCAAGATACTTTTATTTATTTATTTACAGTGTGAACTATGGTGTAATAGCTTAAAATTTTCAGGAAATTCACGATATACAAGTCCTAGTCACAGAAACAGCGCCCGAAGCGTGGATCAACATACACGACATATTATACTTTCTGCCTTCCCCTGAGCAGAGCCGCGTGCGGTTCATATGGGCCACGGAGGAGACCGGCCACCTTCACCTCGCCTTGTATACTTGTGCACTGGCTAATAGCGATAAGGAACCTGCCAAATGTAAGTATCTACTTCCTGACCTCCCCCGAGCAGAGCCGCGTGCGGTTCATATGGGCCACGTAGGAGACCGGCCACCTTCACTTCGCCTTGTATACTTGTGCACTGGCTAATAGCGATAAGGAACCTGCCAAATGTAAGTATCTACTTCCTGACCTCCCCCGAGCAGAGCCGTGTGCTGTTCATATGGGTCACGGAGGAGACCGGCCACCTTCACCTCGCCTTGTATACTTGTGCACTGGCTAATAGCGATAAGGAACCTGCCAAATGTAAGTATCTACTTCCTGACCTCCCCGAGCAGAGCCGCGTGTGGTTCATATGGGCCACGGGGGAGACCGGCCACCATCACCTCGCCTTGCATACTTGCGCACTGGCTAATAGAAAGAAAGAATGAAAATACATTTATTTGACACACATATAGACCATTCAGAACAGAACAAACAAACTTACTTACATAAAGATTATAAATTATTAAAACAAATACTTGCGCACTAGCTAATAGCGAGAAGGCACATGCAAAACGTAAGTATCTACTTCCTGACCTCCCCCGAGCAGAGCCTTCACATTAGTTTTTGTATTTTTTACGGAACGCGCACAACCTTTTCGAAGGTGACTCAGACATCTTGATTTCCTCTTTAAAACTAGGTCAGTTCGTTCCTTGTTGTCGTGACGTCAAATTTGAATTTGCGAGTTGTCGATAGGTATTGTGTAGGTAGGAAAGGATTTAGCCGAAGTCTGAACAGTATATATATTTTAAATTATGTGTTCAGAAATGTCAACGTCACTTTAAAGGAATGACAAGATGTCACATTGATATAACGCAAATTCTGCGTAGACGCCAAAATTACCTCGATTACTTTTCCCATAAATCAGTTCCCACGGGATAAAAATGGGGTATCAAGTCAAGTTGCAACAGCGAGTTTAGCTTTATTTCTAGGTCACCTACACATTTAGTAGTGTAACGCGTACGAAGTCGCGGGCAACAGCTATAAACGCGAAAGTTTGTATGGATGTTTGTTACTCTTTCACGTCGTAACGGCTCAACCGATTTCGATGAAATTTGGTATTTACTTAGATTGTAACCTGGATTACACATAGGCTACTTTATATTGTCAAACCACGCGCGCGCCAAAGCCGCTGGCATAAGCTAGTTTTTTATATATCTACCGTGAAAATACTCAAGTACATTATAAATGTCTAAACATAAAGGTAGGTAGGTAGCATGAGCGTCGCTAACATCATCCAAAGGTTGTCTGGTAGAGATTGCTACTTAGCGATAAGACCGCCAATTGTATATATTCATTTAAATACTGCTACTTTTAATTGTTTTGTTGTTTATGGTGTGCAATAAAGTATTATCTAATTTAATCTTTTGCGATGTCACGCAAAAGACAGCTAAACTAAAATGGGACTGCGCGTGGGCTAAGATAACCACCGAGTGGGTCCTACAAGGCGCGAGACCGTGTGCCCGGCCCAGGCGGAGATGGCGGGACGAACTTGACGCACATAGTGCGAACTGGTCGACAGAAGCCCTAGACTGGAATGAATGGAAGAAGGGAAGGGAGGCCTTTGCCCAGCAGTGGGATCCAGCGGGCTCATTAGATCGGAATCTAATCTAACAGCAACACATTCCAAACATCCAGATAACAAATAAAAATGGTACATACGCGATAAATACCCATTTAAATCAGTAATTACGATCTTTTATTGTTATTTTTGTGTGTTATAGCAAATAAACGATTGTATTTGTAATTATTTCAGCGGTGATAGAGCTGATGATAACTGATGAAGAGACGAATGCTGTCGGCCCCAACATAGTGAGCCAGGAGGCGATCACCGCTGGGGAGTGGGAGGTCATGGGCAGGAAGATATGGGTGAGTGTCCTACCTTATACACATACCTTAGGCATACAACCTGTTTTGTTATGTACGACATTAATTTAAAACACACATCTAGTATCGTGTTAACTGATTTTAGAGGTGGATTTAATACCGGTAGCTTGAATATTTATTCAATAATCGATACCAATAAACAATTTTTAACGTAAATCGGCGGCGCCTTTGCGACGATGCCGCTTAGGTCAGTTTAAATGGTACCTACTTACATGATGCATGAATAAGATTTGTTTACCTATTTTATACAGGCTGTTACATTGATATTATAGGACTTGATATTAAGGTTGTTTGAAAATTGAAAATTTTCTATTTTAATTAATTTTTAAAAACCCAATTTTACAACAATACTAGCCATTAACACTAGCCGTGTTTTCATTGAATGTCGTACGTAACAAAACACGTAGTATACATATAAAATCATTGCTACATAGCACACAATACATTAACAACAGATGAGACATAAGAAAAAAAGAATATTAAAATTGATGAACGCAGGGCAGTGCCTAGGGCACGTAATTAAGGTGTGTGATCAACGAGGCAATACTTTGTTATAGGCGATGGTTACCACTTAACATCAGGTGCGCCATATGCTTGTTCCATATCCAAGTCGTATAAAAAAAAGAGTGTGTGTACTTATGTACACGCGTTAGAAGTTATACTTCTTTGGCGTATGGAAAAAAAATAACTAAAATGCAGTAGTGATTAATGATAAATATTAAAATTAATCAAAAAGATTTTATTTAAATAAAATAAACACACCAAAATAATATTTATTTATTCACACTTTTTAATTGTACCCTTACGAAACACGTGTTCTACATATAAAAATACTAGAATATACAACTTTAACATAGTTATCAATTTTCATACCACCTAGAACTAACTTCATGCTGTTAAATTTAGGTGTCGGTGTGCGCGCGCATCGTAAAAATTCACTCTCATCATTTTTCTCCATCGCGCCAAAAGAAGTATAACTTCAAAAATAAAAAAGTGGAACTCCGGGAGTGCCGACAGTAGTGAAAACTTAGCAATTACGAGATACTTATATATAGAGGTGTCGGTAACGGTAACAGTGTCGCGAGTTCAATGGTTTTTTCCCATCTCAAAAAATGCCCAACGCGCCTAAAGAAGTTTTCACTTCAAAAATTAATATATAGTATTATATATATATTAATATATATGTTCCAGGTAGACGAAGCCCGAAATCTGATCTACTTCGTAGGCCTCCGCGAGACACCCCTAGAGAAGCATCTATACGTGGCCTCCCTCTGTCCGCCGAGGCCTCTGGATATACAACTGCTGACTACTGTGGGACACTCTTGTACTGTGGATATTGATGAGGTAAGGACTTGCCTCAAACTACCGCTGCTAGTGTTGTTTTATTATTTTTAAATTAGTACTAGCGGTTCGCCCCGAACTGAGATCTCGCGAGTCTCCCATAAAAACAATAACATATTATTCTTAATCTTTGACTATTAAAATAATGCCACGAAACACATAACCATCTCACTTGACCTACAGTTTCATTCAAATTACAGGAGTTCATGTTAATTGGTTAAGGTTTTTTGGGGTAGAAATTGCAGTTATTCTGGATTTCAGACTCCTGCTTATATTTATGTCACTAAAGTTACGCGAATAGCAAATTTCAGCATTGGGGTCACTGGTGTACCCTGTATTATGACTAAAAACTCAAAAACTATAAAATTTAAACCAAAAATAAAAAATGGGGCCGATATGTACTAATGAAGAGTTTTCATTAGACGTGCCGTTTGACCGGATTGTCTAATTTTGATTTTCTTTTACCCCTTTTGAACCCCAATATCTCAACAAGCCCTCTCCCCCCCCCCACACATTTTTAGTTCATTTAGTCACACCAAAATTGTGTCATTACTACCTACCTATATACCAAATTTCACGATGATCGAATCAACGCTTCGAAATGTATCCACAGACAAATAAACATACATAGATACATACAACGCCGATTCGCCCAAGTTGATTTGGAGATCTCGCTTCGCCTTAAATAAATATTTTATCTTTAGCTTCCGGAAGCCGGAAACTGCCTGACAGTTCTCCATACTGCATTATCGGGAACAATCGCCCTGTCTGCCATAATTTCAAAAAGGGCTAGAGTTCCCGATTCAGGCTAAATAGTGAAAATAGGGGTTCAACTGCTAAAAAGAGAACCTAGATCTTTGATCGATTATTGTTTTGGGTGGGTAAGTCGGTTGTGTGTGACTGTATAACTATAAAAATAGGTTTAGGTAAAGGTGCCCGGTTTCCCCTTTCCTCCCTATTTTCCCCCCAATCCAAAATCGCGATCGACTAAACAATTTAAATAAAACAAGAAATTTTCCAATTTTTGTCAAAATCGGTTGAAAAATGCGACCGGTGCGGTGAGAATAGACAGCCGGACAAAAGCATTTTTTTGCCAATCTCGAAACTGAGACGCTTCGCTCGCCCGGTCAATAATTAATCTAGCCCGAGGAGGGCTAAGGTGGCAACACTGCTTCTGTGTAGATCAAATGTAGCATTTGTCCATAGGAGTGTACGACAGCTGTGATCACATCATCCAACATCAGTACAGTCCCGAAGACAAGGGTGTTCGCTATAGTGCACACGCCGCTGCCTGCTCTCGTGCTGATGGGAACGCTTTGTGAACAACCTGGTTAGTACAAGTAACTTTTTAACAAAAATATAACCGACCACATTACTGAACCGATTTTGATGAAATTTCTGTTAAAGTCAAAATCTTTTATTCATTAAAATCACAAGGATCACTTTGAAACGTCAATTGTATGTAAGACCAATATGAAAGTATATAAAAAAAAATTTCAAATAAAAAAAGTATTTTTACAAATCGGTTGATAAATGATGGAGTTCTGAGGTAATAATATAAAACTGAATTGCGTCCCTATAAAATTTGAGGGTTTCTTCGATTTTTTGGGATCCCATCATCAGATCCTGACTTAGTGCCAATGGGACCAACTGGGAAATATAACCTTTAAAAAAAAATTCTCGAATCGGTCCAGACGTGTTCGAGTAATCGGGGAATATACATAAAAAACCGGTCAAGTGCGAGTTGAACTCGCGCGCCGAGAGTTCCGCACCTACCCATTATACCGCCATAATAAAATTGATAAAATATTCAAGCTACCGGTATTAAACCCACCTCTAAAATCAGTTATTACGATTCCGGATGTATGTTTTGAATAAATGTCGTGCTTAACAATACAGGTTGTATAAAAGCTTGTATATAAAAACTATTTTTTTTACTATTTATTAAATATAATTTTTGTCCTCAGGAACTCCTCAGACTAGAAGCTACAATGGCTCGTGGGACTCTAACAACGATGAAGACTGCAGCGAGACGGGCATGCTCGTGAGAGGTTTGTGCTGTGTACTTACTAACACTAACGCATGCTATGCACCAGGTTAGTAGACTAGTAGTGGTAATAGTAGCAGTAATTAGTTGATGAATGCAACCGCTTTAGTGCCTGGGATAGGGTTATACGGCGGGTGGCGTCGGCGTCGGAGTAGCATGGGAGTTCGCGTCGGCATTGGTAATTCCGCGTTTGGTCGGCGAGTCGAACGGACGCCTCCAGTTCCTCGCTCCTACATTGCATAAATCATTTAAAATCTAACACTAGTTCGTGGAATTCCTACCTCTATCTTCACACAAGTAGCGGCTAATTCTGTGTGCTTTAACGCAAGGACTACCCATCACAGTCACTCGCGGAGCATACAGTGGTGAGTGAGCGAGACGCTATACTACACCTGGCGTACCGTGCATCGAGACGACAACACTGCAAGAAGGGGTCCTACCGAGAAAACTTTCGTATCGCTTGCTTATCGCTTTCGCGCAAGTCAAAACATGGAGCGCACTCCTCCTACGAGCTACGGTTCAGATCCTGATCTATCCAGATATATTACCAAAGGTCGTAAACGGAAGCCGCATGAGATGGAATCCTGTAGTTGTGTAGACAATCTATCAACTTTTAAAAAGTGGCAAGGCTCGGAGAAAATATTTGTTAATGAACATTTAACTTTAGAAAACAAAGACCTATATAGTAAATGTCGAAGTCTAGCTGCCACTAACTCGTACAAATATGTGTGGATTAGAAATTGTTCGATTTTTGTGCGAAGGGACGACAAGTCACCGAAAATCGCGATAAAAAAAGACGAAGATCTCAAAAAAATAAAGTGATTTGTCGTCCATTTGCGGTAAGTTTGTTATGTTATTCAACTGGCATGACTCTTTATACTTCGTTATTATTCTTTTTCTACATTCTCTTATTACTTCAGTTTGTATATTTTGTTCACACACTGCATGTCGATCACACATTTCACATTCATAATCTATTAGTGAAGTCTATTGGTGAATTGAGTAAACCTAATCATAGTATATTATCAGATTTATTACCTCTCTTATATATTTGCAAATTTGACTATAATTGTGGTACGACCACTATTCATTACACATATCTACGCTCGAAACGCTGCAAAACTACCCTCAAAAAAAGATATGTTTTATTGTTGTGCTTTTGGTTCACATCAATTGATCTAGATTTGGAAACATTGTTGCAAGGTCTTCTTACCATGTCATTATCAAGTAAATATATCGTAATTATTGTCACCAATTCCTCATGGCTTCAATAAAGTTAAAGATTTTTTACCAAAATGTAAGAAGTCTTCGTAATAAAACACTGGAATTTTATAGGGAACTTCATAGAAATGCGTTTGACATAGTTTTGGTAACGGAAAGCTGGTTACATAGCGGCATTCTAGATAGTGAAATTTGTAGCTCCCGATATGATGTCTTTCGACTGGACCGTGACTTGATCCTTACGAATACAACTAGAGGAGGAGGAGTTATGATATTAGTGAGAAATGAATTTGAACCTACCTTGCTTATCAACAATAACGTCACTCCCCCTGCTGAAATTCTGTGGGTTACTATACCGGGGAAGGCATTCAATCGTTCATCCAAAAGCTTACACATAGCTCTGACTTACATAGCACCTAATAATAATTTACCTGAATCGATAGATAATGTAGTTAACAGTATTTTGCATGTTTTTAATGAATACCCAGACGACAATTTTTTGATAGTTGGTGACTTTAACTTACCTAATATACAATGGAATCCGCGTATGGGGCCATTACACTTAAAACGGGGTTCAGTTGAGATTCAAAATGCTGGCCAACACCTATTGGATCATCTTAGTCTTGTGGGGTTGGAACAAAGTAATTTCACTAAAAATGCCTACGGTAATACTCTTGACCTAATTTTTAGTAACTTTTGTGCTTCCACGAACAGGTCGCAAGTGTCATTGGTATATGAGGACCTGGCCCACCCCTCTCTTATTATTGATGTATCAAATTTAAGTTTAGTTCCCCTCAAAGAGAGTCCTCTCATCCGATATAACTTTCGTAAATGCAACTTTAACATAATTCGTAAACATATTTCACAACTGGATTGGCCTACCTTATTTTCCTCCTGTAATGACATTGACCAGGCTGTTGATTGTTTTAATAATGAAATAGAGAAATGTATTGATTTGTATGTTCCCAAATGTAAATATAAAAATAACAACCATCCAATCTGGTATAATAAAACTTTAACAAATATATTATCCGAAAAAGCTAAGATGCATGCTAGATGGAAACATTTCAAGAACGATTTAGACTATCGAGAATTCTCTACACTTAGATCACGAGCAAAAACATTAGAAAGGGAGTTATATGCCAGGTTTATTGCAAATATGCAGGACGAAATCAAAGTTTGTCCTAAAAAAATGTGGAAATATGTCAAGCTGATGAGGGGTAAATCTAACTATCCTAAGTCGCTTTCACTAGGAAATGTTAACTACTCGAATGGTCCGGATATTTGTAACGGATTCAATAAATTTTTCGAAAGTGTCTTCGTTAAGCCTTCAAACGTATATAATCTATCTACCCTTGATATGCCTATCTGCAATGATACACATGGGATAAGTAAAGTTTTAGTACCTGAAGATAAGCTACTTAGGTTACTTCAGTCCGTAGATTCTAATAAATCACCCGGTACAGACAATATATCGCCTCTATTCATTCGCAATTGCGCCAAATACTTAGTAAAACCTCTTAAAATGCTTTTTGAAAGATCATTATTGGATGGAACATACCCACTTAAATGGAAAGAGGCAAACGTTGTCCCGGTACACAAAAAATCTTCTAAATCAAAAATAGAAAATTATCGTCCCATCTCAATTTTAAATACATTCAGCAAAATTTTTGAAAAAATAGTATATGACCAAATTTATACTACAATAGGTAATGGGGTTAGTCAATCGCAACACGGCTTCCTTAAATGTCGATCCACCATCTCAAACCTAGCAGAGTTCACACAATTTGTTCTTAAAAACATGGAGGGAGGCGGGCAAGTAGATGTGGTCTACACGGACTTCGAAAAAGCCTTCGACCGTGTGGACCACATCATCCTACTGGCGAAGTTAGAGAAATTAGGGATACATGGCGATCTCTTGCGCTGGATTACCTCATATCTATCTAATAGATCTCAAGCAGTAGTGGTTGGGGGTTTCAAATCAGATTTTATCAATATTCCTTCAGGAATCCCTCAAGGATCCCACTTAGGGCCTTTATTTTATAATGCCTACATTTTTGACATATATAAGTGTTTTGATTCTTGCAACCACTTACTATATGCTGATGACAAAAAAATATTTATTAAAGTTGCTAACCTGCACGATTGCTCTATTCTCCAAAACACTCTGAACCAGCTTTCTAAATATTATAATAGTAATAAAATTACGGTTAATGTCCCTAAATGCCAGCAAATCTCCTTTACCCGGAGACAAAATCCAATAAAATTCGTGTATACTTTAAACGGAAAACCTATAGAGAGAGTTAATATGATCAGAGACCTCGGTGTTAACTTTGATAATAAGCTAACTATGGCAGAACACATTAATATTATTACAAATAAAGCATTTAAGAATCTTGGATTTGTTATCCGAACTTGCAAACCTTTTACTGATCTGGCTTGTTTAAAATTAGTTTACTATGCATATGTCCGAAGCGTATTGGAGTACGCAAGTTGTGTTTGGTTTCCAAACTATATTATATACAATGATAAAGTAGAAAATATTCAACGTAAATTCTTAAGACACCTTAATTACCGAAGTAAAATCTATCGAGACTATGAATCTGGCTGCATTTATCATAAAATGTTGTCATTGGAAGATAGGCGCACATTATTGGACATGATGCTTCTATATAATATTATAAATGGTGGTATTGATTCCCCGGCCCTTTTAGCTGCTATTAACATAAACGCACCCTATAAGCGCACACGTCATACTCGTGGCCTACTCTTTTCTCCCTCTCTTCAAAGCACAAACTACGCTAAAAATGCCCCTATTAATCGAATTTGTTCGACTTACAATAAACGTTTTTCGAGCGTGGATATTATGAGTATTGGCAAATCTTTATTTCGCACCAAAATAATTGGTCAACTGCTTAATGTTGACCAATAATTCTTATGGCAATTAAACGTTACTTACACAGATTTTTTTTAGTTTATCTTGATGCACTGAATGCATGCATGCTTGTATTGTAATATGTATTTACTTAGATATACTAAACGATAGGTATTTGGTGTATCAATGGTAAAATGTATGAGTTGCTTTATTCCGTTTGCTAATCTTATAATAGATATGTTTATTATAATTTATAATTTTTATACACATAGACACATTCCATACTAATAAATACTAATATTATATATACTAAATACATAATATTTATTTAATTTACACAAATATATAACATAATATAATATGTATATATAGTACTTAGTTATTTTTGTTTAATTAAAATATATCTTTATGTACTCATTGACTTTACTTAATTTCACCATCACTATATTTTAAATTATCACTGTCATACGTTAATTGTAGGAACTATCACTGTATTATTTAGAGAGACCTTTAATTGGCTGTATTATCGTAAATATATAATTTTAAAACTGTTATATTTTTGTAGCTGTTGGTCTTTTGAATAAAATAAAATAAATAAATAAATAGTTAATCTGTCAAGAGTGACTAACCATACTATTTCTTTATTTGTGCAACTAGAACGGCTATGGCTAATTATACTAATTATTTAAAAATACATGTCATACAATATACATAAAAATAGGTACATCAGGTCGAGTAATTAAACAATTCAAATTGTTATGGGGCACGTGAAATAAATATTTAATCATTGATATTGAATAGGTCATATTCGCTATCACACTAATTTTATAAATGTGAAAGTTTGGGTGTTTGTTTGTTTGTTACTCAAACATGTCGTAACGGCTGAACCGATTTCGATGAAATTTGGTATGTACGTAGATTATAACCTGGATTACGCATAAACTACTTTTTGTTGACAAACAAAGCGTGCGAAGCCGTTGGCATAAGATAGTAAAATTAATAATTTGTAAATGTCAAATATAATTAGTACTATCTTGTAACAAAGTATCATGTTATCTCGGCCAATCTTCCATTTAGCAATGTTTTATTTCTTTTTAACTGTTGTGTCTAGTTTGTAAAGTGTAATAAAGAATTTTCATTCATTCATTCGTGTTATACACGCACAACACACACACACACACCCTCAAACGTACTCGTACCCACCCATACGCATGCGCACACACTTTTTGACATTTTCTTTTATATTTCATATTCATGCATGTTTAATTATTAAGTTACTAGCTGACATATAAATAATATATCAATGTATATGAGAAAATGAATTTTCTTCATAATTTCTTTATGCGTGAATTTTTCCGATTTTAAAGTTATTCTGCTATTCAGGGTGGAGACAAATGCAACAAATCAAAAATCATCAAAATCGGCCCAGCCGTTTTTGAGTTATAAATGGTGTAACTAACCCGACTTTGTTTTATATATATATAGATGTAACTTGCAAAATAAGTATTTGTAACCAGTAAAAATACTCTTGGATATACTTAACAGAAGGTTCCAACTTTAAAATATTTTGTAAAACACTATCTGTTACAGAACTAAAACATTTTTGATTTTAATTTTTTTTATGTTAAAATCTCTTCCAGAAAACTCAGTATCCTGCGACATCCCCCCTCCACAAATCTATTCGACGCGCCTGTCTTGCGGCGCCCTGGCGTACTGTACGTTGTGGCGCTGTGGTGCCGCGGGGCGGAGCCCTACCGTACTGCATGTGTACGGAGGCCCTGAGGTGCAGACTGTTACTAATAGCTACAAGGTGAGTCTTCACGTTTCTAAGGTGCGTGACCTATGAGGCAATACTTTGTTATAGGAGATGGTTACCACTTAACATCAGATGGGCCATTGTGCTTGTTCCATCTCCAGGTAGAATAAATAAATAAATAATTTAAAATAAAGAGTTTTCATACGAGGAAACTGAGGAGTTACTAAACGTAATAAAGTAAGATTTTAAATATTGTATAGCACGTGTGCACTTAGTTTTTGTAGGTTTCTTTTTCATTATGTAAATAGATTTTAAGTTTTGTTAATTTGAGTATTCATTAGTTACACCAGTCCAGTTTTTTTTGCCTGAGATACAGGTCCTCCTAGTTCAGGCAATGTATAAAGTGTTACCTATAAGTAGATACTAATCCGTAATGTTAATCTCAGCAATATGAAAAATGAATAAAGATTTTATTATTATTATTATTATTCGTTGATCACAAGGTTCACTTTGAAACGTCAATTTTACTGGCTGTTCCTCATTGAAAGCTGAAACTTGGAATATATAGGTACCATATGGGTAACCATGGAGGGGGATGTCATGATTATTTGCATGATCAACAGATGAGTCCCTTGTTCCGGGTCTCGATGTTTTTCCAAATATTATAAGTATGTACATACATATGTATTTACAAAAACAGTAAATAAGTATTCTATCAGTTATCTGGTTCCCATAGTACAAGCTCTGCTTAGTTTGGGGCTAGATAGCGCTGTGTCAAATGTTCATCAATATTTGATTATTTTTTATTTTCAGGGTATCCGTCAATTGAGAATGCATATGCTGGCCGCTCGCGGCTTTAACGTAGTGGCCATCGACTCCCGCGGCTCTAAGCACAGGGGGCGCGCGTGGGAGGCGGTCATACGGGGGAAGATGGGACAGGTCGAGCTGGATGATCAGGTACGCTTCACGAGGTTTGAAGACTTACAAGACCAGCTTGAAGTATATAAAACTACTCGGTATACTACGTGTTTTGTTATGTACGACATTAAATGAAAACACGGGTAGGGCTAATGATTAGTATTGTTGTAAAATAGGATTACTTTAAATTCATTATCATAGAGAAAAAAAATCCAAAAAACTTTTATATCAAGTCCTAAAATATGAATGAAACAACCTGTATAAAATAGGTAAACAAATCATATGCATTCATAATGTAAGTAGGTACCTGTTAAACTGACTAAGCGGCAACGTCGCAAAGGCGCCGCCGTTAAAAACGTTAAAAATTGTTTATTTGAAATGTATCGATTACTGAATAAATACCGGTATTAAACCCACCTCTGGAATCAGTTACCTACATTGTAACCCAGATTCACAAATAATAAGGACTTACGATTTGTGATTTCGGAAAAATAATTGCGCACCGCCAAGGAGTGGAACGCCTTGCCTGAGTCTGTGTTTCCTGATAACTACAACCTAGGGATCTTCAAGTCACGAGTGAATAGGTTTCTTCTAGGCAAGCGTGTACCATCGTAGACTGCATCATCGCTTACCATCAGGCGAGATAGTGGTCAAACGCTAGCCTATAATTTATAAAAAAAAAAAAAAAAAAATCGATTAATATTTTTACGTTTTTGTCATATTTGATACGGGGCAAATGCCTTGCCGGGGCCGGTCATATCTGCCGCAGAACCGATAACCGTTGAGGTAAACGTGTTCTGGAGTGGAGACCACGTCTTAAGCGAAGTGTAGGATGCCCTCCGGCTAGATGGAGTGACGATGTGCGCGCTGTGGCTGGCAAGGATAGGATGAGAAGGGCTGAATGGCGCACCCTGGGAGAGACCTAAGTCCAGCAGAGGACTGTTATAGGTTGATGATGATGATGAAAATGCCTTTAATAACAGAAATATGTAATATATAATTGTTTACAAGACTATAATACAGGAGAAATAGTTGAATCATCTAAAGACCGTTGCAAAACAAATGTCTGCATGATCTACAAATATTTGTTCTGGTCTGGATGTATTTCTATATATTATAAGTATGTATTTACAATAAAAAAAGTATATAAGTATTCTATCAGTTATCTGGTTCCCATAGTAGAAGCTCTGCTTAGTTTGGGGCTAGATAGCGCTGTGTGAAATGTCCAGCAATATTTGTTTATATTTATTGATAGCTCAACTGCTCCAGATTACTACCAGCCGGAAGTGTCCCCAAGACACTAGCTGCATTGCACTGAATTGCAATGCGTATGCGTTGACTCAGATAAGCGCCAGCTCTCGGATCACACGTCGCATAGAAATAATTTTGAAAACGCGATGGGTCCCAGTACCCCATGGACTCAGGGTCTCGACCCCAAATGGCTCAAATACGTAATGTAATGTTTGATTAAAAAAAATTTAAACTTGATTTCAGGTAGAAGTATTACAATGGCTGGCTAAAGAGACTGGCTGTATAGATATGGAGAGGATTGCGATACATGGATGGAGTTACGGTGAGTTTAAACCCTAACTAAAGAAGTACCTGACCCAAAGAGCATATGTTGGCGCGGAGGCGTTGATGAGCTTCAAATTAACAATAAAAAAAACCTTCCTAAATACCTGGGGGTAACTCACTGAACTATAAGAGCTTTCAACGCATTACAAGGGCCATGAGCGATGACCCAGTTGCCGCCAGACGCACACTGTGGATTAATAGAAACTCCCCACCGCCTGATTTTACCACCTCACAGGAACAGTTACCACCCGGGCACGATCTGTCGTGGCCAGTCTGGAAGTCCATAAACAGGCTCCGCACGTTGGATGCTGCAGGCTTAATATGTGTAAATGGGGATTCAGGGACCCTAACTTAACGCAGTGCGACTGCGGTGACCCCGCGCAATCAATGAAGTAATTGCTACTGTGCCCTTTGTGCCCGAACACTTGCACGATGGAGGACCTAATGACCGCCTGACCTAATGCTATTGTTGTGGCCAAACACCTGTCCAACATACCATAAATTAAAACGTAGAACTCTTGACACGCTAAGAAGAAGAAGATTAACGATGCGGCGATGAGGCTTTTTCAATTAACGAACTGAATTGCATACCTCTCTACCAGCCGTCATCTCCGTTGTCACTTCTTTCCTGCCCATATCATTCTTCACACAGTTCATCCATTTCTTCTTCGGCCTTCCTCTACTTCTATATCCATCCACATTCATATCGTAGGGAAGAAAAACATGTGACTAAAAGAGTGTTTCTTTTAGTCACATGTTTTTCTTCCCTCCGCATGGCATGCTCATACCACGCCTAGCCTCTTACTCCTCAACATTTCTATCACTGACGCTACTTTCAGACCTGCTCTAATATACTAATTCCTTATCTTATCCATTCTCGTTGCCGCACACATCCATCTCAACATTCGCATTTCCGCCGCGTGCACTCTTCTTTCATCTGTGCATTTCGTTGCCAACACTTAGAACCATACATTACGACAGGTGTTACGATCGTCTTGTTTATGCCTTATTAAGAAGAAAAGAGAATATCTTATAAGTAGAAACCTAAATAAAAAAAACTGTTGTGTTTGGCAGGTGGATATCTATCCCTCCTAGGTCTAGCGACTCGTCCGAACATCTTCAAGGTGTGCGTGGCCGGCGCGCCGGTGACATGCTGGCGGCTGTACGACACGGCGTACACTGAGCGGTACATGGGAGCGCCCGCGCGCGCCCCGCACGCGTACACGCGCGCCTCCGTCATAGCGCATGCGCCGTTCTTCCCAGACCAGTGAGTACCACATGTTACTTGCAGAGATCAGTAATGTTCAATACATCAACCTGGAGGACCTCCACTGAGGAGTAAGAGGCTAACGCGGTATGGGTATGTCATGCGAAGGGAAGAAAATTATGTCACTAAAAGAGTGTTAGATATGAGTGTGGATGGATATAGAAGTAGAGGAAGGCCGAAGAAGAGATGGATGAACTGTGTGAAGAATAATATGGGTAGGAAAGAAGTATCGGCTGATAGAGAGGTATGAAACAAAAATACATGTTGTGCCTACGTAACAAACAGACAGACACAGGGACAGACAGTCAAAGGGACGGAATTACGTTCGAATTCAACCTGTTTTGTTATGACATTATTTTCGACATTAATTTCAAACACACATCCAGAATCGTATTAATTGATTTTAGAGCTGGATTTATTACCGGTAGCTTGAATATTTATCCAGTAATCGATACATTTCTAATAAACTATTTTAACGTAAATCGGCGGCGCCTTCGTGACGATGCCGCTTAGTCAGTTTAACAGGTACCTACTTACATTATGAATGAATATGATTTGTTTACCTATTTTATACAGGCGGTTTCATTGATATTAAGGTTGTTTGAAAATATAAAATTTTCTATGATTTTGAAAAAACCTTATTTATAACAATACTAGCCATTAACCCTACCCGTGTTTTCATTTAATGTCGTACATAACAAAGCACGTAGTATAAGTATGGATATGGATTAGCAGTATATTATTTTGTTACAGGGAAGGCAGATTACTAATAATACATGGATTAGCAGATGAAAACGTACACTTCTGTCACACCGCAGCACTGCTATCGGAGCTGGTGCGCCTCGGGAAACCGCATCGAGTGCAGGTGAGAACGGTGATGGAAAACACCAGTACAAATATTTCAGGTCTTGTGTGCGTTAAGATGGTGGCGCCAACTTCTATATTGGAATTTTTTTATTAATTCAGTACAAATTTGGTACCTTTTGGTACCTGTAGTAAAACATTTAGTACCTCAATAGTTTTGAAAATATTTAATATCTTATTGGCGCCGCCTGACTGCACCGTCAAGATAGCCGCCACGCTGATACTCTGAAATTTGCATCAATTATATTAAATAATTTCAATCAACATGGGATCACACAAAGACACAATATTACAGTATTATGTTAGTAGATTATAGTTATACTAGGTGCTTATACTAGGTTTTGTTCGTAGATAATTTCTATAAAATTACATTTTCATAGTATGTCTCATTACATTTAATAGTTAGGTATCTATCTACTTTTAAAATTATAATCGCAAAAGTAAGCCAATATTAGGAAAAGTAGGTATATGTATAAAATCAAAAAGAGAGAAAAAAACCGACCAAGTGCGAGTCAGTCCCGCGTACGAAAGGTTCCGTACTATAGAAACGGCAGAAAAATCACTTTTGTTGTATGGGAGCCCCCTTAAATATTTATTTTATTCTGTTTTTAGTATTTGTTGTTATAGCGGCAACAGAAATACATCATCTGTGAAAATTTCAACTGTCTAACTACCACGGTTCATGAGATACAGCCTGGTGACAGACGGACAGACAGACAGCGGCGGAGTCATAGTAATAGGGTCCCGTTTTACCGTTTGGGTACGGAACTCTAATAAAAAGTGTGAAGGAATTGACTTATTGAAGAATAAGCTTTAATGTCGTTTCTTTGTTTACAGGTAGGTATTTTGGTATTGCGTAATAGTGTAGTTTAGTACTAAATACAACTTTTAATAAAATAAAAACTTTGTTTACATCACATCATTTCATGGGTCAATCCTGATAAATAAAAGATAAATAATCTTATATATATATATAGTATATACACACAAACTCACACACACCCTTGCACACACCCTCGCACACTCACCCACCCACACACACACCCTTTTACACTCATACACAAACACGCACTTAAACTCACCCTCTCACACAAAAAACCAAATGATCAATAGCACACTATAATTCAACTAACTGTATATTTAAATACTGCATGTCACTCCATTTACGACATTAATTTAAATTACGGGTAGGGCTGGATGGCTTGTAATGTTGTAAAATAGTTGTTGTTTTCAAATTCATATATTTTTTTAATTTTCAATCTACCTTAATTTCAAGTCCTAAAATATCAATAAAACAGCCTGTATTAAATAGGTAAACAAATAATATTCATTCATCATGTAAATACATTGTTTACCTATTAAAGGTACCTATTAATCTACTAATTACTTTATTAACTACTCATTACAATTTGATATCAAAAACAGTTCACTGTTTCACTTTGCAAACCGCCATATTCTTTTCAACACGCCTAACCTGCCTAACCCCATTCATTTTTATGCGTATATTATCAAACACTTCAACAAATGGGATCAAATATCTTGTATCTTTGCAGGTATACCCCGGAGAGCGCCATTCTCTGCGCGCCGTCCACGCCGCAAAGCATTACGAGGCGACTCTTCTGCATTTCTTACATGAAAACTTGTAGATTCTAAGCGAAGGGAAACCTAATTCGATTTGACATCTATCATTTGACATGCATAACTTTGTAGGAACGTTACGTTGTGTTATCGTTGTCACCGTTTAACGGGGACAATGGTAATTAATGTTATGTAAATATTTCCCATTGTCTCCGCACTCTGTCCTCGTTGATATCCCATTAATATTATAAACGCGAAAGTTTGTATGGATGTATGTGTGGATGTTTGTTACTCAATCACGTCGTAACGGCTGAACCGATTTCGATGAAATTTAGTATGTGCGTAAATTATAACCCGAATTAACACATATACTACTTTTTATCCCATAAATCAGGTGCCACGGGATACAAATGGGGTGTCAAGTCAAGTTGCAACAGCAAGTTTAGCTTTATTTCTAGGTTACCTACACATTTAGTATAACGCATACGAAGTCGCGGGCAACAGCTGGTATAGAATATATCGAAAATATTTATTTGGCGCCACAAACAAAATTAAAAATAAGATATTCCGTGCAGAAAAAATATTACGTGGTACCATTAATGATACAACTTCAAAATCAAAAATGTGTGTGTGTACTTATGTACGCAGTAAGAAGTTATACTTCTTTGGCGTAACAGAACAAAAATAGCTAAAGATTTCATATCGTATGCCACAACTCTCTGTTTGTGAAAGGAATCATAAATTAATAAATATAGTTATGAGTTTTCACGGAAACTTGAGAGACAGTTATCAGCTAACTTCATCATGTCGCTTTTCGGCTGTCGGTGTGCGCGCGCATGAGACAGTTATCAGCTAACTTCGTCATGTCGCATTTTGGCTGTCGGTGTGTGCGCGCATGAGACAGTTATCAGCTAACTTCATCATGTCGCATTTTGGCTGTCGGTGTGCGCGCGCATGAGATAGTTATCAGCTAACTTCATCATGTCGCATTTTGGCTGTCGGTGTGTGCGCGCATGAGACAGTTATCAGCTAACTTCATCATGTCGCATTTTGGCTGTCGGTGTGCGCGCGCATGAGATAGTTATCAGCTAACTTCATCATGTCGCATTTTGGCTGACGGTGTGCGCGCGCATGAGACAGTTATCAGCTAACTTCATCATGTCGCATTTTGGCTGTCGGTGTGCGCGCGCATGAGACAGTTATCAGCTAACTTCATCATGTCGCTTTTTGGCTGTCAGTGTGCGTGCGCATCGTAATAATTACACGCATATTTTTTTTCAAACGCGCTAAAAGAAGTATAACTTCAAAAATTACACAGTACCATCAATGGAACTAACTAACTAATGGTACCACAGTAAAGGAAAGGACAGAGTTGCACGAGGTTGTGTGGGCTCTTAAGATCATTTAAGTAAACATATGTTTAAACATGTATAAATATTAAGTTACCTAGTATCAATAAATGTATTACTGGCTTTTGCCGCTTTGCAGGTCATTGACCTAATGCAGATTGACCGAGAAATTACCAGTTATACAAGTAGCTTCGAAATATGTATGTAAAATGTCATTGAATGTAAAATAGAATACATTACTTATTTCAGACAGTGTTCATAGATAATGAATTACAATAACAAATTATCATAGTTTATATGCAAATACAAAATAATAAAAAAAACGAAAGGATGAAAAACTTTTACAAATTAAATGTTAGTATTACTATTAGGCCATATTGTCCCATTGTTGGGCAAAGGCGGGGAGGCCATTTCCGACACTCACAACGGTCCAATGCCGCCGTATGTCAGTCCCTCTCGGCGGCGACCAGCTCGTCCCGTCACCTCCGGCGTGGTCTGCCGCGGCACTGCTTTGTTGTCTCAGGGCTCCACTTCGTGGTAATTTTGGACCACAGCTCTTCAGGCATGCGACAGATGTGACCGGCCCAGTCCCTGTTCAGCCTGGCGACCCAAATTAAAAGTAAATTAATAAAAATTATAATCATAAAACGTATATTTTTGTAAAGACACACTACACAGAGAATAGCTGACTCGCGTAGATGGTCGCTGTTGTAGTGCGCCCGCGCAGTCATCTCTCGCCGCACACTCAGTAAATGCTATATGCATTTGAGTCGGTTCAGCCGTTACGACGTTATTGAGTAACAAATAAATAAACAAACATCCGAACTTTCGCATTTATAATATTAGTGTGATTCAAGTGTAACTAAAATAAAATAAAAACTTCGTATCTTTGTTACGTCGGCTGGACGGATTTCGATGAAATTTGGTATATGACCTGGATTAAGACATAGGCTACTTTTGATTGACGAACCACGCGTGCGAAGCCGCGGGCGCTTGAAACTTAAATATGTATATTTAAAAAAATCTGTAATTAAAATTATCATATTTCGTAAAATCATTTAATGAAGTGAAATAATATTTATGCATGAAATCTGGTTAAATTACAAGATGTCAATTTTAGTTTAAGTCCAACATAAATATTTCGCTTAAGCTAGGTATGCAATTTAACAACAATAATTGTTCTTGTAAGATTAATGACCTTTCGTGTTATATATTACGGAGTACCCTGTATTCTAATTGAATAATAACTGCCAGAAATAATAGCAAAATATTTGTATTGTTCATTTTAAGCGATTTTGTAAATAGTATTAGTTTTAATGATTGGCAGAGAAATACTCATCCTATTGTTCTGCTGGGAGTGGGCCCTGTATTTAGAACTATTCAGTTTTTTTACCATTAATTTCAAAAATATTTTCGTATTGAAAAAAGAGCCAATATTGTGAGTTTACAGAGTGAAAAATCTGAAATTAATATGATTGATACAAATGCAACTTGATTTGTTAGATACGACATTATTTTAAAACACACATCCGAAATCATATTAACTGGTTTTGAAGGTGGGTTTAATACAAATAACTTGAATATTTATCCAGTAATCCGATACATTTCCAATAAACATTTTAATTTTAATTTCGTCGCAAAGGCGCCGCCTTGCCGCTTAGTCAGTTTAACAGGTACCTACTTACATGATGAATGAATATGATTTGTTTAACTATTGTATACAGGCTGTTTTATTAATATTTTGGGACTACTTATTAAAGTAGATTGAAAATTTAAAATGTTATTTGGAAATGAATTTGAAAAACCTATTTTACAAGAATATTTACAAGAATAGCCATTACCCCTACCCGTATTTTCATTTAATGTCGTACATAGTAAAACACGTAGTATAAGATTCAAGGTAACATAAAACAACATTTCTATCTAGAACAAAATGAAATCTTCCCAAAGTTTTTTTTTATAAATAGATTTAAAATTTTTGATTATTTGAAAAAACAAAAATCTAAGTTTAAGTCGAGTAGTTCTAAAATGTAGGGCTTTGATGTTTGTATGCTTGTCAATTGCTGCACCGATTTTAATGAAGTTTTGGTGTTTAGGAAGATATAGAAAAGGTTTTAGGTATTTGGGAGCTAAATTAATTGGTATTATTAAAATTATTATGAAAAATACGAAGGAGCTATGTTTTTAACCACAATGGGGCCCAATTCTACTAAATCAATCGCTTCACTATAGCAAAGGTATCGGCGCAAAATGGCCACTGACCTTTTGGTATTTTACTAACACAATCCCGTCGTTGCTATGAACCATTGAAAATTTGGCAGCTTATGACAGGAACAACAATCACAGAGTGCATTCCGAAGCACGCTAAAATCGATATCATCGCGCTAACAAGCATTCCGAGTCACCGTGAGCGCGACAATAATGTCCCGTAAATCGTCATAGATATTTTATTCAAATCAAATAATGTTTATTGGTATCAAATAGGTAGGTAATGTTAGCATTAGGCATACACAATAAAATTAGGAATACACATGCATGTACTATTATCATAATTTAATAGTAAATGATAATACATATTACATAATTATTTTTAAATAGAATTGTTGTAATCTTTATGTTTGAGGGTCATTAGGTGATCGGTTGTAGTTACATTTTATTTATTTCAATTTAACTAAAGATCATCGGATTACATCCGCCATTTTGCGTTAACAAGGTCCATGCTCCAAACCGAAATCACCGTGAGCCTCCCTGTCGTGACGTGACAGTTGGGTTTCTGTCGACCGAAGAGATTTCAGTACCTAAGTTAAATCAATTGTCAATCGATATTTTTAGGTGTTATTGTTTTTATAAAATTATATAGGAACACCGACTGCGAACGCGCTCATGACCGTTTCGAATCTTTGACAACACTCAACTGTCATCAGCGCGATAACTGAATAGCTACGTGAACGCTAGCAGCGGCTGTTGTGTTTCGGAATGCACCCATAATCGTTAAATAATGGTATGGCTCCATAATCGTTTTTTTTTATTAGCGTAATTGGGTCCCTGGTTCTTTGTATGGTCACAGAGATCACTTCAGCCAGTCATGACTCTAGTATACATTTTCTAAGAAGAGTTGATTATTATATTTTAGGGATAGTTTCATAGTCCCCACCACTCTGCCCTTCTAGTGGGGAAATAGAACAAGTAAAAAATCATCATCATAAGAACGTCCACTGCTGAACATAAGTCCTAGATTTCCAGAGTGACCGATCTTGTGCGACACCCAACGGCTCCCAGCAACCTTTATCAGGTCTTTTCATTTAGTCGGGGGTCCTACGCTGCACTTTCCAGAGCGTGGTCAACACTCACGAACCTTTCTGCCCGAACGGCCGAACCTTTCTTTGTTTCTGTCATCATCATATTCACCAAAGGACGTGCACAGCTGAACATAGGCCTCCCCCATTGATTCCCAGAGCGGCCGATCTTGTGCGGCCTGCACCCAAACTGTATTTCTATACCCTACGTTAAAATGCCAATTTATCCTGAAGTCTCAGAATAACTACACATAGAACAGAAGTTTCGAACAAATCGTGCGAAACGTCCCACTAATATTATAAACGCGAATGTTTGTATGTAGGTATGGATGTTTGTTACTCTTTCACATCGGAACAGCTAAACCGATTTCGATGAAATTTGGTATGTACGTAGATAACCTGGATTAACACATAGGCTACTTTTTATTGGCAAGCCAAGCGTGCGAAGACGTGGGTGGAAGCTAGTTTATAATATTAGTAAGAAAGTTTAGGGGTTCGTTATTATCATAATGATGCAACCCCCTTATACTATAATGATTAATCCTTTCTTGATGAGGAGGTTGGAATGAGTAGATGCATCTTCCAATTACCAATTTATATTTCCACAAGTGTACATGTATTAACATATACGTGTAGGCCATAAAACAATAAATGTGTGCGTGAGTGTCATGTTTTACATTCATGCGCACACAAGTGCACGAGTAATGCAGCAAACGAATAGACAACTACCGTCGTATTTTTTATCTTGCCTAGAGCTCGTCTTGAAACTTAGTCGTTTGTAGCCATATATGGCTACAAACATGAATGGCTTTTGTTTCGCGAGTACTTTGTTTCTATGTGTAGTTGTTCGAAGCCTACAGTATTGTTCTAAGATTTTTAAAACCATCTCAAAAACTTTGAGCCGGTCGGGACTTGAATCCGCAACCTTCCGTTTGATACGAGGATGCACTGAGGCCAATGAGGGGTTTTTGCGGCCATGTTTTTATATCTGCTAACAGATGGCGTTGCTCTGTCATGCTCTGATTAACAAAGGAAAGTGAATTGTCAACGTCAATTGCCGTGTCAACATTATTTTCCGAGGAACTTGAAATATAAAAACAAACATTTTTGTTTGTTTTCTGACGATTTGAGATTGTTTCAGGCAAATTTAGATATTGTGTCTTTGACTTATAAACCATACTTATTGGAGGCGCATCTCCAGGTAGCGCCTATATTACGCTAGTTGCCACTAGTTTTTTTTTTCTTTTTAAATCGGAAATGAAAAGCCCTCATTGCGCTACAGGCCCTTATCACGCCAGGGTCGAATTTAGAGAGATGGTTTAGTTTACGAAAGCGTTGTTTATTCCTACAGGTTGCGGGTTTAGGTCCCGTCTGGCGACAGTTTTCGAGATGGTTTTAAAAATCTGTCCCGTGTCGGATAACACTATTAAATATAAAAATGGGGCCGTCCGTTAATTACGTGAGGTGTTAAGGGGTGGAGGGGGTCTAGCCGAACCTCGCCCAATCTCGTGTGGGGGAGAGGGGGGTCTCGGTTAATATCAAATCATTTTTTTTTATTTTATCACTAAATCTAGATTACGAAAGAAGCAATCTTGAAATAATGAATCTAATTGTGATTTTATTAAATAAGTCCAACGCATTTACCCTATGAATACAAATTTTTAAAAATCTCACCTGAGATAAAGGGAGGGGGTCAAAACAAATCTCGTGACACCTCACCAGGGGGGGTCAAAAAATCGTCAAAAACGTCTCGCGTATTAATGGACGCCCCTAATGTTATAGTATAGTTCTTCCGTACAGAGAAACTCTTCTAAGGTTGGCTGGATTAGCTCTGTGTAACCAAAAGAACCAGATAGTGTTTATAAAATATATTAAAAGTAGGTAAATTGTAGGAAAAGTACGTAATTGTTATAATAATTAGGAGCTATGGCCTGTCTGATAAACTGCCAATTTTAAATAGATATAAATTAATAATGGACATTTCAAACAGCGATGTCTAGCCCCTAATTAATCAAAGCTGTATGGAAATCAGTTATCTGATGGAATACATATATCATATCTTTTTGTAAATATATACGTACCATTAGAGAAAAATAACCAGACCCGAAACAAATATATGTATATGTAACCCCCCCCCCCCCTAACGAGCCTCACGTGTTTCTTCGTTAATTTGTATACTTACAACAACTTGTTGTTAGGCAACGTGTCCTAAGAGACGAAGCTGAAACGAATCGCTAAATGTTATTGCTATTTGTTCCTTCGCCAATTGCTGCGTTGTTTTAATGTGTGTGTCGATTTCGTTACGAGAACCGTGTAGCATGTAGTTAGACAATGTGACATAAGGGATGAATCGCTAAATGTTTATTGCGATTTGTTTCTGCGCCAATGAGAGGTTTTCACGGCCATGTTTTTATAACTGCTAATAGATGGCATTGCTTTGTCATTGTGATTTTCAAGGGAAAGTGAAAATGGCAATTGCCATTTTAACAATATATTCCGAGAAGCTTGAAACACAAAAAAAAATACATTTGTGATTATTTAACTGAGGAAGTGAGGTTTTTTAGTTAAGTTTTGATATTGTGTCTGAGTTTTGGAGGGAAACCATATTTTTTGGCGGTGTATAAACAGACAGCGCCATCTATTGATGTTATATATACACCGCCAAAACAAGCCGCGATTACGCTAGTTGGAACTAGTTTTGTTTTATCGAAAATGAAAAGCCCATATGTTTTGTTTGTTTTAATGATGGGGTCAATTTCGCTAAGAGAATATTGTAGTTAGACAATGTGACATAAAAGACGAATCGCTAAATGTCTATTGCCAATTGTTCATTTTTTCAATGTCTGCGTTAATTTTGTTACGAGCTTAATCTAGGTGTAATTATGAAGTATTGAATTTGCTTTTTTATAAATATAAATAGTTGTGAAATATATGTACTTTAATATATTTTATTTTTTTATTTTACTGAATTATCACAAACATTATGGCGACTCCTTATCAATTTTGAGAAAACCTTACATTGTTTTTGGTACTATTCCCATACGCCCTATCCTGTGGGCTATCGTTGAATAGGTCCGAAATAAAAAAACACATTCCCAACTTCCATAAAGGGGAGGTACCCTAATATCGCAGGCTTCCCCGGTTTCCTGTTACACATTTCCGTCCCTTTTGCCAAAATCACTCCCACAAACCGAGAGGAGAGATGTTATACATCAATAAATACTGATGTTGCTATAGCCTATGTTACTCAGGGATAATGTAGCATGCTAATAGTGAAAAAGTGTTTTTGAAATCGGATCAGTTTTTTTTGTGTTTTTTCGTTACAAACATACAAAACTTTCCTCTTTATTGATCGAGCGAAGCGAGATCTCCAAATTAACTTGGGCAAATCGGCGTTGTATGTATGTATGTTTGTTTGTCCGAGGATAACTTTCGAAGCGTTTATCCGATCATCGTGAAATTTGGTATATAGGTAGGGAGTGATGACACAACTTTGGTGTGGCTAAATCAGCTAAAAATGTGAGGGGGTTGTTGAGATATTGGGGTTCAAGAGGGGTAAAAAAAAATAGGACTATCCAGTCAAATGGTACGTCTAATAAAAGGTCTTTGAGAGTACATTTCGACCACGTTTTTATTTTTGTTTTAAACCTTGTAGTTTTTAAGTTATTAGCCATAATAAAAACGGAATTTTGACAAATTCACAGGGTACACCAGTAACCCCACAGAGTTGAAATTTGGTGTGCGTGTAGTTTTAGTGACACAAATATAGGCAAAATTCTGAAATACAGAATAACTGCAATTTCTACCCCAAAAAAGTATAACCATATGACATGAACTCCCGTTATCTGTAATTTGAATGAAGCTGTAGGTCAAGTAAAGTGGTTATTCGTTTCGTGGCACTATTTTGATAGTCGACGATTACGAATAATGTCATGAATACAGTAAATCCTACACAAACATTTGGGTGTGAGAAAGCTGTGTTCTCGATGGATGCCACACAATTTGACTGATGCTCAAAAAATGGACCGCATCACTTGGTGCCATGCTATGCTTGCCAGATACAACGAAGGAGCTTCCAATTTGGTATGGGACATAGTAACAGATGACGAAACATGGATTTATAGCTATGATCCCAAAACGAAGCAGCAATCGAGCGTATGGATCTTTCGAGATGAGCCGAAACCAACCAAAGTGGCGCGCGTGAAAAGATTGCTTCTTTTTTTAATAAAACTGGACACATGGCTACTGTTGCTTTAGAAAATCGTCGTATCGTGAATAGTGTCTGGTACACGACCATTTGTTTACCGGATATTATTGACAAGCTCCGTGAAAATAACGGTAAACGCCGTATCATCTTGCACCACGACAATGCAAGTTCCCAGACGGCCAGACAGACAAATGAGTTTTGGAAGGCGAAAAAGGTACAACTTATGAGTCATCGAGCATACAGTCCTGACCTGGCACCGTGTGACTTTTTTTATGTTCCCAAAAATCAAGAACCAATTACGCGATCAACGGTTTTCATCACCAGAAGAGGCTGTCGAAGAGTATGAAAAACATGTATCTGACGTCACCACGGAGGAGTGGCACAAATGTTTTCAAAATTGGTTCAATCGTATGAAAAAGTGCATTGACGCAAAGGGAGAATATTTTGAGAAACAATAAATTAATTTTTGAGCATTTTTTTAGCTTGTTTTTTTTTTTTTTTTTTTTTTTATTAAAAAAAATAGTATTTTTTTATTATTGTTTCCGAAAACTTTTAGTGTGCCCCTCGTATTATATTGACATAAGGAGAGTCGCTTGCCGATTAGATTAATGACCGACGATCAACCTTCTGTTTTCACATATTTTGTTAATAATAATTAATTTGCCTACAAATCCTAATACAAAGGCCATTGTAATTAATTATTTTGCTCACATACATACCTACATTATATTGTTATCTTCGTACAGTAGGTACATATAATGTCGAAGGTCTTATTAGGTTCTTGGACGCGATGACGTCATGTTAATGTCACAGAATACCTAATTGTAACTTTAGATAAGGGTGCGGTCTTACACAGCGAGATTTGTAAAAATATAAATGCATTTTTGACACAATGAAGTAACAGTCAAGAACGTAATTGTGAATGTTATTAGGCTATTTATAATTTACTAGCTACCGCTCGCGGCTTCGCACGCACGGTATGTCAATATAAAGTAGCTTATGCTTATTATCCGGCTCTTGTAGATACCTGCCAAATTTAACTTTGCACATCAGCACTCAATGAACGCTTTTTGTTCCAAAACTTCCTGAAGATGAAACAAGCACATGGCCTACTTGATGTTAAGTGGTAACCATCACCTCAAGCATTATTCTATTCTTTCTATTATTCTTGACAATAAATAATAATAAAAAATAGGTATATCACGTTGATTTTTTTTCTTCCTAAAGAGTTACACTTTTACTCATTGCTACTTTATTTATAAAAATATACACCAACGAGTAACAGTAACCCCCTGTAAGTGTAACTCGTTTGGCTGTAACGTTGGATAACCACTAGATTACCCATTACATACAAAAGCACCTAAGTATACTTAGATAAAATGTAAATAGGTGGGCATAATGGTTACACGTTTCTTACAGAGTTAAATAAATAAATGTTTCTGGACATTTCACACAGCGCTATCTGCCCCAAACTAAGCAGAGCTTATAATATGGGAACCAGATAACTGATAGAATACTTATCTACTTTTTTTTTGTAAATACATACTTATAATAAAATATGTATAGAAAAACACCCAGATATGGAACGCAGTTATCTCAATTTGTCGTAAGTACGATGCTATTGGTAATTCCCCACTGGTAAACCCTGGTAATACCTGGTATCGATTAAAATAAATAAAATACAATAACAATTACAAGGTAAACAATATTTGTGTACCTACCTAAATACTTATTTTAATTTAATTGATATGAATTTACCTGTTACGGCCCGCTGGCAGACGAACCTGTAATTTTAATTATTGAGCGAGTACACATTAACAAGTACGATACGTTTATCGGTTGAAATACGATACTTTATATTAGTAGTAGAGACTATTTGGGACTCGCCCGTGGAAGTACTACCACCATACCAATTTCTGTTGCACAGCAGCATTGCTGTGTTAGGTTTGAAGGGTGGGTGCTTGTGAAAAGAGGGGTATTCACACCCATGTTTTTATAACTAATAATAGATGGCGTTGCTCTGACATAAGCTGATTATCAATGGAAAGGAAATTGTCAATGTCAATTGCCGTGACATATTTTCCGAGGAACGTGAAATAAAATAAATATAATTTGTTTGTATAACTGACGAAGTGAGATTTTTTACAGCGCCATCTATTATGCTAGTTGGAACTAGTTTTTTTAACAAAAATAAAAAGCCCTCATTACACGTTGATACACGTAGCAGGGCAGGTTCCATAACGTAATACCTTCATAACGTGTTCCGATATCGTATCTACCATCACGACTTTTTTTAATACATGGAGATGGAATAAGTGTATGGCCCTGATGTTAAGTGATAACCATCGCCTATAAATGTGCCCTACGATGCGCTTACCTGCGCCAATCAACTTGAGGCATACAGATGTAAAGCTTCATGCGCCTGTATCACCGGCAACCATACCCTTCAAACCGGAACAATGCTGCTTGGCTGCAGAAATAGGTATGGTGGGAATACTTCTCCGGGCGAGCCCTTTCACAAGGACTCTTCCTAACTTTCCTTTTCCTGTAAAAGAGCTGTCAAAAAGCTCCAAAATGGTGCAATGGCTAACGTTCAGACGACGACTGTCGTACAAAACGAAGTCAAACTAAAGGATAATAGTAAAGGCACCTGATGGCCCTGGTCTATCAGTATGTCAAGAAGCCGAAGAAGATCCCGAGGTGTGGTCAGTGCAAGGGCAAACTCCGAGATATCCAGCCTGCCAGGCCCGCTGAGCGTTCCCGACTTTGCTACCGCAAGAAGACAGTAAAGCGTGTATACGGAGGTGTCCTCTGCCACAAGTGCGTGAAACAGCGCATCGTCCGAGCTTTTCTTATTGAGGAGCAGAAGATCGTGAAGGTCCTAAAAGCATAGCAACCAAATGTCGGTAAAGTCGCCAGCAGCGACAAGAAGGAATTAGGATCCACGTGAATTAGGATAACATAAAAAAATAAAAAAAGTTAAACTCTAATAGTCTTAAAACGATATCGTGCGATAATGCGAACACGCCAAAGACCTTAGTTACTCATAATGACATTCAAAAAACAGGTTTCGAGGTATGATTGCCTGCAACTTTGCAAGATTGAGGAAAAATCCGCAAATATTCATGTGAAGACCTATTTTATGTCTATACTGAGCTGTTGTTTTTCGTTTATTGGTTTATTTATAGTGACACGTTATCAGCCTCTGTAGCTCGGCTAACGACAATTGACACGAACAAGTAACTTATAACAAAAAATATAACCGGCATAACCAAACTACTGACACGATTTCGTTGAAATTTCTATGGGACCAATCTGAAAGTGTATCTTTTCAAATAAAAATGTGTTTTCCGAATAAAAAAAAGGAATGTCTCAATTTAGGTCATACATAAGTTATCTAATAAAAAGAGTTGTACCTTCCATAATCAGCTCACCTGTATAACTCAAAGGAACATAAGTCACACAGTCTATACGAGCCTATAATATTTAAAGAATTATCCACTAACTCCTGATTGGTTTAGCGAAGCGAGAGCTCTAAATCAACTTGGGCAAATCGGCGTTGTATGTGTGTTTGTTTGTCCGAGGATAACTTTAGAAGCGTTTATCCGATCGTCGTGAAATTTTATATATAGGTAGGTAGTGATGACACAATTTTGGTGTGACTAAATGAGCTAAAAATGTGGGTTGTTGAGATATTGGGGTTCAAGAGGGGTAAAGAAAAACCAAAATGGGACTATCCAGTCAAGTGGCACGTCTAACAAAAGGTCTTTGTAAGTAGATTTCGACCCCGTTTTTATTTTTAGTCTAAATCTTGTAGTTTTTAAGTTATTAGCCATAATAAAAAATGAGCTGTGTCAAAATTTACAGTGAAATTTGGTATGAATGTAGCCTTTGTGACACAAATATAGGGAAAAGTCTAAAATCCAGAATAACTGATTTCTACCCCAAAAAAGTTAAACCAAATTACATGAACTCCCATTACCTGTAATTTGAATGAAACTGTGGGTCAAGTTATTTGGTGTTGCATTTCGTGGCACTATTTCGATAGTCAAAGATTACAAATAATAAATTATAATTAATAAATTATTGTTTTATGGGAGACTCGCGAGATCTCAGTTTGGGGCGAACCACTAGTAGTTATGGAGTTATATTATCCATCATCAGCTCAGCAACATGAGATGATCAGTACCGGACGCAGATACTTGAATATTTTTTTTTTATAGAAAATATATAACTCATTAATCATTATGGATCCCTATAAAATTTGAGGGTTGCCCTCGATATTTTGGGATCCCAACATCCAGATCCTGACTTGGTGCCAATAGGACCATAAGGAGAATTTCCCGAATCGGTCCAGACATCTTCGCGTCATCGGGGAACATACATAAAAAATATTCCTACGAATTGAGAACCTCATCTTTTCTCTCAGTTAAAAAGGTTGCGGGTTCAATGTTTCGAGACGAATTAATGTTGTTTTTAGTTTTTATATATGGGCAAATATGGCATTTCAATATACCAGTAAATTTGGAATACTTAAAGTAACATAAGTAAGTAAGGAGACATAAGTAAGGAGACATAAGTAAGGAGACCTTTGCAAAGCAGTGGGACGATATAAATAGGTTAAATAAAACAATAGATATAGGTACTCTAGCTGACCCGCCCGCGGCTTCGCGAGTGTTGTTTGTCAATAAAACATTACGCTCCTGCGTTTAGTAGTGAAAACGACACAAACAGACAGAGAGACAGTTACTTTCGAATTTATAATATATATTATAGATCATAAAAAAGTGTACACGTTGCCCTTTAAACTATTTACTATACATAAGGAGTCTACAATTAGTGGTAAGAGCGAGTTTATCTTTAATACGAAGTAGCTGACACGCCCGCGGCTTCGCACGCGTTTTTTGTCAATAAAAACATTACCCTCCATTTAAACAGTCGGGTAAAAAGTAAGCATATGTCTCAATCCCGGTCATAATCTATTTATTGAAAATATGAATTTACAGATCCCTCACTTGAGGATTTTTGGATTGCCCATACAAACTTTCAACCCCTATTTCACCCCCTTCAAGATTAATTTTTGGGGCAAAAGATAGCCTATGTCCTTCTCCAGGATATAATCTATCTCCATACCAAATTTCATTACGATCCGTTCAGCTGTTTAGTCGTGAAAAGGTAACAAACAAACAGAGTTATCTTCACATTTATAATATTTGTATGGATTAGGTAGATACTAATAGGAACAATACCTACACGATACACACAAAAATAAAATTGTAAAAATGTAGTAGTAGATTATTAAACAAGGGGATAAAGCAGTGTCTTGCGTCACGGGCGCTATATTGCATCCCGAACGTAACGAAAGATTCTAGGAGCAAGGGAGTTACTAGAATCCAGAGTGCAGAGAGAGTTATAAGCACGGCCCAAGATGAAGACAGCTTTATCCACGAGGAGAATAGGTACTCTACTTTTAACACTTTCTGCGAGACAATAAAAACCAAATCTAGGTTGGTGCATTCTGTGCAGAGTTCGATTTACGAATAAGTCCTTATTGTGTGGGTCTCTTTGTTAGGTCAGCTAGTAATATTAAAAGCCTTGGTTTGTATTTTCTCTCTCTACAGAAAACAAAACAAATAGTGGCAGTACCGAGCCACTGAGTCTTGACCTTACTGCGTACATCATTACTTTATACCATTTATGACCTGTGCAAGACAAGTGACCATCATTAGTAATCGTTTCCGACGCGTTTTAAAGCGACGACAAACTGATTTTCACGATGCAATCTCTAAGGTCGTAAAATGGTTCAATGTAAACAATCTACTTCTAAATAAAAAGAAAACAAAGTGTATTAGATTTATACTACCAAATGTTACACAAGTTAAAGCAGATATAAAAATCAAAGACGAGGAGTTGGCTCTTGTGGACACCACCGTAGTCTTAGGTATAACCCTAGATAATAAGCTTCAATACACATGGTTTGACACATGTGACATCTCTCAAACCAACGTGAAACCCAACGTTAGATACGTTCACAATTAGCACGATTGGCCCACAAGTCGCATTTTTGAACTGAATTTGACGAAAGTTGGTACACGTTCCTTGATTTATTTTTAGTTGATCGCGATTTTTGATTGGGGGGAAATTGGGGGGGGGGGGAGTATGCTGTAGCGTTATTTATCGAGGGATTTCAATCAAATATGAGAGGCAAACTAAGGACTTCATACACAAAAAATCATAAGAGGGGTGTGGAGCAGGGGGGGGGAGTTTGCTGTAGCGTTATCCATGGAAGGATTTCAATTTTTAATTTTTGTCTTAAAATTTATACCTACTTACCAATCAGACTACGCAGTCCTCTCCGCCTTCACGCGCGAGGTCTACTGTTCTCAAAGAACCACTAGTAGTATTAGGTAGTTTAGATAATACGCACTGCACACGTGGAAATGACATGGCGAGGAAGATAAGCGCTTTCGTCATCGCTTTCGACTTGTCTAAACATTCAAAACCCGTACATAATAATCTTAATTAGCATATAGTTGTTTGACCACTGTGACCACAAGTGACCACAACCAGTCTTACAGTGAGCATCACTGCGCTCATACACGTACCACCAGTGAAGTTATTTGAACTGTTAATAACTGAAACGTGTTTATTGGCTGTGTTTAGTGTATTTACAATGTTTAGGTAAGTAACAAGATTTATTATCGCAAGTATTAAATATTTCTGGTATTTTGATACAAGTTTTTTTAGTTTATTTGTGGTGTCCAACGATTGTAATTGTTGAAATGTTTATTAATTTTTTAACCCACTTCAAAAAAAGGAGGTTCTAATTCATCGGAAACTTTTTTAAAATATAAATTATGTTCCGCGATTACTCGAAGACGCCTGGACCAGTTCGAGAAATTACTTTTTTGTTAAAAAGGGATACTTCCCAGGTGGTCCCATTGGCACAAAGTCAGGATCTGATGATGGGATCCCAAAAAAATCAAGGGCAACCCTCAAGTTTTAAGATAATAATAATTAAGAATACAATTCGGTTTTATGTTTGTACCTCAGAACTCCGTCGTTTGTCAACCGATTTGGAAAATTGTTTCGCAAACCGAATGTTTTTGAAAATACAATATCACCATCATTTTTAACTCCTGACGGAAAAAGAGGAGTGTTAGAAAGTTTGACGCCTATGTCTGTCTGCCTGTGGCTTCGTTTGGTAACTCCAAACGGATGGACCGATTCTGACGTGATTTTTGATCGATCAAAGAGAGATCTCCAAATGAACTTGGGCAAATCGGCGTTGTATGTATGTATGTATGTTTGTTTGTCTCACTTAGTCACACCAAAATTGTCACGCCATCACCTACCTATATACCAAGTTTCACGATGAACGGATAAACGCTTCGATAGTTATCCTCGGACAAACATACATACATACATACAACGCCGATTTGCCCAAGTTGATTTGGAGATCTCGCTTCGCTCGATAAATTACGGGTTTTTATAAAAACTAGAAAAACATCATTTTTAGGAGCGTTTTGTTTTAAGCTTGTCTCATACGCACAAAGCGGTACTTACTCTTCCTTATGCGCACCGCCAAGGAGTGGAACGCCTTGCCTGAGTCTGTGTTTCCTGATAACTACAACCTAGGCGTCTTCAAGTCGCGAGTGAATAGGTTTCTTCTAGGCAAGAGTGTAGCGTAAGTGTACCATCGTAGACTGTATCATCGCTTACCGTCAGGCGAGATCGTGGTCAAACGCTAGTCTATAAATAAAAAATAAAATAAAGCAACATTACTTCGATTTGAACCACAAAACTTTTAAACAGAACTGTTTTATTCCTAGTAATGTTGTATATTTAGTGGTTTCTAGTGATTAAACGATATTCAGAACATTGCAAAAATAAACACGATTTACTTACTTTTTAGGATAATTTTATGCTTTATTTGAGCTCTAATGTGAAACGTTTTGAGTGAACGATTTATGGTGACGTCACCAAAACTGCTTCGCCTTGGGTCATGGTACTAAATGCCAGTGTAATATTATTTTAATATTGCTTTAAGAGATTGAGGTTAGTCCCCTAGTCCGCATATTACGGAATCCAGGTAAATCCTAGCAAATGCTAAGCTATCATCGAAAGTTCTCTTCTTGCTAAAGTAGATCGCATTGATTAGTGTATCACATATGACCTAATTGCATGATCTTTATTAAATGAATTGAGGTTTTTAACAATATCATTAGAAGATAACCTAAGCAAGTTACTTGTCCTACCCACTGGCCGTTGGGTACACTGACAAGTTACTTGCCTCCTGTGCTGGCTTACACTCGTAGCATCGTTGTATTCTGCACTTGGGAGACTTGGAGGTTATATAATATAAAAACATTATTAGATCAATCGGTGCATGCCGCAGCCAACGAGCTAACTTCTTTAATCTTCTTTTTCTTCTGTCGTGTCTGTTGCAGTTCGTAGGGCACAAAGGGCAGTTAAGATAAGTGCTCAGTTGCCCACAGTCACAGCTGGTTAGCGAAGGGTTTCGCAATGCCCATTACAAAAGTTTTACAACATAAATCTATTAACTATTATTATACTAACTGACCCGCCCGTGGCTTCGCACGCTTGAAATTTCCCGTTCCCGTGGGAACTTCGGGATAAAAACTATACAAAACACTCGTGTCAAAGTGACGAGACACTTCATGTAGGTAAATGACTTCACGTCAATGAACGACGGTTAAATTATATGGATATTGTTCATACAAAATACTAAAATCACGATTAATAAATGGGGGGTGGGAGTAGGAAAATACTTTGCGACCTATTGTCATACCTACCAAATAAACAAAATAAATTCATTAAAATCGGTCGACTCGTTTCGGAGGAGTGCGACCACTAAAACCGTAACACGAGATTTTTATATATTAGATACGGTAAAACGGGAGGCAGTGGTCTTGGGACACCGCTTGGTAGTGATCTGGAGCAGTTGAGCTATCTACAGATCGTTTGCAACGGTCTTTAGAATAAAAATCTCGTGTTTGTAATCGACCGATTTTAATGATTTTTTTAATATATAAAAAAAAATCATTAAAATCGGTCGACCCGTTTTGGAGGAGAGCGACCACAAACACGAGATTTTTATTTATTAGATTACACAAACACCATATCCATTTTCCGGATGCCAAATCAAGCCGTGTTTCCTTAAGATGTTATTCTAATGGCATCTTTAACAAATGATCCACATAAATAAAATCAATTATAATTCTATTTTTGTCGTCTGTGGTATATAATTGAGGTAAAGTTGGATTTAAATGTTGTGGTCTTAAAACAACATTAATTTTGTTTATATGTAGCCATGTTATTGAAAAGCGAGTATTTATAGCTATAAATAAAAAAACATTATTCAATATTAATTTATTCATTAAAATCACAAGGATTTGAGACGTCAATTTTACCGCCTGGTTCGTCCGCGATCAATCCAGAAACGAATCAGGCAAGAAATAAGGCTGGTTATAATATAATAAAATAAATAATGCTAGACATTTCACACAGCGCTATCTAGCCCCAAACTAAGCAAAGCTTGTGCTATGGGAACCAGATAACTGATATTAGAATATACATATATAAGTATCTTTTTTTAATATATAATTATTATACTGAAGTTTTACAATGAGACATCTGCCCAACTCCGCAAGTTCAATAAAAATCATACAATTTCCCTAAATTAAGGGTGCTATCACAGATTAGAAAGAATTAAAGATTTAAAGAACCTGATGGCTTAGCCAAGTTACATTCGACTAGTGATGACGCTAGTCGATAAGTCCGAAAATGTATGGGATTTGACACATGCTATGGAAATATCACGTGATATATCGACAACAAACCTATGTAGAAACTGAATCGATTCGAAGCGAATGTAACTTGGCTACGGGCCCAGGAATCACAACTGTGCGGAAATCATGTTATCAAATTAAAGGTCATCTCCACGGGTAGCTAATAAAAGCTGTATAATTCCATACCACATTTTCTCATAAATACGATTTTACCATCGCAAGAATCGCAGAAAATTACAAGAAATGGGATCGGAATCGGTACAATTACAGCTAAATCCACTGCATATTATAACGTAGAATTAATAAAAAATGTGGCTTGTATAGTCTTCTACATGGCTAGCTGATTTTATGGTACCTAAATGAATTAATTTTTCATTTATGAGAAAGAATATGACCGCACCATAATTTCTCCATACATTTTTCGAAGGACATCTGTCAGTCCGCGCTCAGGCGCGCTTCAGGAAGCACGGGATTAATTAGGGAGCAACATAGAATAGTATAACACTTTATACACCAGGAATGCATAAATAACTAGTTAATGCTAAATATAGTACAATGGGCGGCCTCTTCCAGGGAACCTTTGGATGAGTAATGAGCGAAGCAGTAATGGACGGTTAACATTGGTGTTTTTGTAAGTTTCGTTTGTGATAACAATCTTGCGCTCAGTAATTTGTTACACTCTTGGCAGACTGGTCGTGGTCGTCACTTCGGGGGTAGTGGCGCGCTTGACAAACCTTCGCTACTCCTCTCGTATTGGCGCTTTTCTGGTGCACTCGTGTAGGGAACCGTCAAGTGTTGCTTCGTTTTGGTTCGTCTATCTCATTGGTGATCTACCGCGTGGTCGTGTAACCTTCAAATGCACCACAAGGCGTTCAATGGTGATATAATAATAATTCCTTTTCCCAGGTTTCTTATCGCAGTCGCCCTGGGCTGCGTCGCCGCGCAAGACACCACCATAGACCCGGCTCTCCTGCACGAATTGTTCGGAGATCCTCCTACCGAGGCTACCGCTCCCACCCCAACTCCTACTCCTGCTACTCCCAGCCGGAAGGGACTTGCGGACGTAAGTTAAATGATGGATGATAAAGGATAAAAGATAAATATCTTTTCACACCACCTGCTCGACAATGTCAAATTATATGTCATGCAAACCTCACCGAAAGCAGGTGATTAAATGTGGTAAAGGTGAAAAAAGGACGACCTCCGTGGTGCAGTGGGCGAATAGCCGTCTGAGTTGCAGGAGGTAGCGGGTTCGATCCGATATCGATATCGAGCCGGGAGTAAAGTTGTACTGTATTTATGTGTGTATAATGTGATTTGAATTTGAACCTCATCTGTATTAAAATTTGAACCAAAGATACTCACACAATAAGAACTTATTTGTAAATCGAACTAACCACTGCACAGAATGCACCAATCTAGATTTGACTTTTGAAACTATCATGGTTATTAACACTATTTGTACTAAAAACGGGATATTTACCATGATTTGTGAGTTCTGCGCCATGATCACGGGTATGCAACTGCGTCGAAATATCGGGACACTCAAGAACTCACAAATCATGGTAAATATCCCGTTTTTAGTACAAATAATCTAGATTTGGTTTTTATTTCCTCGCAGAAAGTGTGAAAAGTAGACTATTCTTGTCGTGGCTAAAGCTGTCTGCGTCTTGGGCGTACTTATATCCCTCTCTGAACTCAGGATTCTAGTAACTCCATCGCTCCGCTCGTGAGTTAACTCTAGAATCCTTCGTTACGTTCGGGATTCAATATAGCGCCTGTGATGCAGGACACTACCTCCTTTATCCCCTGTCGACCTCCGTGGCGCAGTGGGCGAATAGCCGGCTGAGACGCAGGAGGTTGCGGGTTCGATTCCCGCCGCGGAACCAATGTTTGCATGCTCTATAGATATTTGTTCCGGGTCTGGTTATTTCTCTATATAATATAAGTACAGTACAGTCGTACAGTTTTGTGCGAGATTTTGACATAGCTGCATAGGCCATTATTATTCTTTCCACGAAAAGTGACATACATCAGCATAAAAATCAAAGATATTGTTATGAAAACCTTTTTTTCAGCTCATTCGTAAAAATAAGTCTAGCTGCTTTTGTATGATAAAAAAAGTGGTTGGCAACCCTGTAAAACCGTTGTTTTTCTTTCAGATCATAGTAAAGCCGACAGAGAGCCCACTGCTCAGCACTGACAAGGACGGCGACACCTGTCAATGCGTGCCGTACTACCTGTGCGACGCTAACCGAGTAGCGGTAAACGCCAACAACCCTGAAATCACTGGCTGGAACATGCTGGACATCAGGTGGACTAAATAAAACAATAGTATTTTTCTATCATAATGACACGGGCGTAGCCTAGAGGGTGTTTATAGGTTCAAACCCCCCCAAAATATTCAATATCTATGTTACAAAAATACATTAATAGTTTATGCAAACATTTTTAATGCATGTCGCCAATCAACCTTCTGTTATTTTTTCATATTTATTTTAACATTTCTTGCACGTTTTCGTTGTTTTAAGCAATGTCACAATAGTACAACACATAGTCAAAGTCAAATATTTTTATTCAATAAAATCACAAGGATCACTTTGAAACGTCAATTTTACTGCCTGTTCCTTCGCGACCAAGCCAGGAAAGAAAGGCAAAAACAAGGCTGGTTTTTTTTAATGATCCTTTTACAATACATAATACAGAAAATAAATTATGTCTAAATTTTAACATTTTGAACGAGTTGGAGCAATTTCAATCCCAAGCTTCTCTATCATCTAAATAATCCGATATTTTATAGTAGGCTCTTTTATAAAGATTTTGTTTAATTACGTTTTTAAATTTGTTAATTGTCAATTTTTGTACATCCCTTGGGAGTTTGTTATAAAAGCGTACACCTTGCCCTTTAAACGATTTACTAACTTTATAGACTACAAGTGGCTTTCGTAGATGTAGATAGTTAGATTTTCGTAGATGTATTGACAAGGGAATGTCATAATATTTATTTCTTTACACTTATTGCGTAATGATTCTCCGGGGCCTATATTATAAATTGCACGGGCATCCCTCTTCTGCAGCACAAAAACGGTGTTTATATCTGCAGCACTCCCCCACAGCAGTATACGGTATGACATAATGCTGTGGAAGTAGCTGAAGTAAACTAGTCTAGCTGTGTCTACGTCTGTAAAAAGACGGATCTTTTTGACTGCGTATGCCGCAGAACTAAGTCTCTTTGTACATTTGAGGGCCCTATTGAAGCTTATTATCTAGAACCTAAGAATACGGTGGTGTCCACAAGAGCCAACTCCTCGTCTTTGATTTTTATATCTGCTTTAACTTGTGTGACATTAGGTAGTATAAATCTAATACACTTTGTTTTCTTTTCATTTAGAAGTAGATTGTTTACATTGAACCATTTTACCACCTTAGAGATTGCATTGTTTACATCGTCAAAATCGGTTTGTCGTCGCTTTAATTTAAATAAAAGTGACGTGTCATCTGCAAACAATACAACCTCATGATCGTCCCTTACAAGATGGAGAAGATCATTAATATATACTAAAAACAAAAATGGTCCCAGAATTGAACCCTGTGGTACACCCATTTTAGCCAGAGACCCCGGAGAACGCTTCCCAATCACGTCAACTCTTTGGACTGTGAATTGAAATGTCTAAGCAGTTGATTTAAAATTAGTTTTTCAAATATTTTACTAAACGTCGGAAGTACAGAGATTGGTCTAAAATTACCAGGAGCAGAACTAGTGCCTGATTTGAAAAGTTATTTTACTGTGTTTCATTAAATCAGGGAATATACCACAGTCAATACACTCCTTGAATATTAAAGCTAGTTCAGGAGCAATTATGTCAATCAATGTTTTCACGACGCTAACAGTGATGCCCCAGAGGTCCGTGGTTTTCTTAACATTTATCAGTTTGAAAGATTTTATAATGTCGTCACTATTTACATAATCAAATTTGAATTGTGTTTTGCATTCCGTTAAGTTTTCTTTTAACAATGACTATGGGAGAGGAGTTTAAGGATTTTGTGATAGAGACTGGAATATCGGTAAAAAAGTCTTCGAACGCATTAGACAATTAAGACTAAGCCCGTCTTCGTGAGATAAAACATCTAAATAAGTACTTTTCAAAAAAAGTTCTATTGCCATTTCTTAATGTATCTTATCCAAATTGATCAACCTACATAATAGTACATTATGATATAAGTGCGGTAAGTTGAAAATTGATGCAAGGGGGCAGCCCAACATCCTAATGCCCCAATAGTCAACCTCACCTGCACGTGGTGCATCCTGCCGACTAGCGGACGAGGCTCTTGCGACCGGTTGTTGGCGGTATAGCCCTCCCTAAACTGGCACCATTAAATCTCCTGGCCACTGACGGGCCGCAGCGTCAGCGGCGCGACAAACTGTGCCCTGCGATCGCCAACCCGCATGCCCAGTGTGGCGATTATGGGCAAACCCTCCCAATTACAAGTACAACAACACAACGGCCCCCAGTTCCCGGCCGCCCCGCTATTCCTGGCCAAGGTGGCGATCATGGTAACGGCGGGGCAGGGGGTGCTAGGAATCCCCGGGCTACGGTAGGCTACCAAAAACAAAAACAACTGACCTTGACGACGTACCACGGAAGGACGCTGCGAACCGACGAGCACATGGTACAATTAGAGACGGAATTGAAGAACATAAGATGGGATATACTTGAATCAAATCAAATCAAATCAAATTATTTATTATGAATATGGGTTAGTAACGGGTGGTTAGTGATACAGTTTGAGTTCGTCCATAATCAGCGTTTATCGCATGCAATTTTAGTGAGCCTTAAAATTATCCACATACTTACCACAAAGTATCAACATAGAAAAAATAAAATTTATACTATTAAGGTAGTGAATATTCTTTAATCTGAAATTGTCCCCCAGGTTTGGAGAAACCCCAACATGCCAGGAGAGCGTTGAGATATGCTGCAAGGCACCCAAAGAGAAACCCATGGAAAAGCCCAAACAAGACCCCACCAAGCTGAAGGGCTGCGGCTACAGGAATCCTAAGGGACTGGGTGCTTCCATTATTGGCAATGTAAGTTAAAATAAGAGAGTTCTTTGTGGAAGGGCTCGCCCGGGGAAGTACTACCATCATAACAATTTCTGCCGCCAAGCAGCATTGCTGTGTTTCGTTTTGAAGGGTATGGTTGCCGGTGAAATTACAGGCACAAGAGGTTTTACACCTGTTTGCCTCAAGTTGCTAGACGCTGCGCAGGTATTGACCTGCGTCCTCATCGTAGGGCAGGTTTCTAAGGAGCGTGGCCTACGAGGCAAACTTTGTTACAGGCGATGTGGGTGAGTCACACGTGTGTGGGTGAGCCATCTCTAGACGTATAAATAAATACGCGAAATGGGTGGAACATCTAAGGTAGCCTAAATCAGATGGTTAGTAAGTTGGTACGTGTATAGATGCTGGATAACCGTCTACATTTAAAAACCCTTAGGTCCCAGACAGTCACAGCTAACGCAGCCGTTGTATTTTCATTTATAAACAGGCATGTAAAATTACCTGTGTTACCAGATATGACGTATGGTACAAAACGTGGCCTCTCACTATGGCCCTCATAAGCAGGCTCGCGGCCGCTCAGCGTGCTATGGAGAGGGCTATGCTTTGTGTTTCTCACGAGATCGAATCAGAAATGCCAAGATTCATTGACGAACCAAACGACATAGCACACTTTTTTATGGAGAACTGACGGCCGTTGGTGCCCGAGTGTAGTGGAAAGATACTCGAGTGGAGCTGGAGAGCACGCACTGGAAAGCGCAGCGTAGGACGGCCCCACACTTGATGGATAGAGGTTACTGGGATCCGTTGGCTGCATGCAGGCCGTGCAAGATCGGCCGCTCTGTTTATTGCAAATGTATCGATTACTGGATAAATATTCAAGCTACCACCGGTATTAAACCCACCTCTACGAATGTGTGTTTAAAATTGTATTATGTTTAAATAAAACTAATAAGTAACAATTATTGATATATAAATTAGATAGTTAAATAGATACCTACTTATAATAAATTGACGACCTCCGTGGTGCAGTGGGCGAATAGCCGGCTGAGACGCAGGAGGTAGCGGGTTCGATTCCCGCCACGGAACAAATGTTTGTATGTTCTACAGATATTTGTTTCGGGTATGGTTGTTTCTCTATATATTATAAGTATGTATTTACAAAAAAAAGTATATAAGTATTCTATCAGTTATCTGGTTCCCATAGCTCTGCTTAGTTTGGGGCTAGATAGCGCTGTGTGAAATGTCCAGCAATATTTATTTATTTTATTTAATAATTATGTTGATAATATAGGTTACATTATTATGTAGATAATCAATCAATCAATCATTTATTTCGAACATAATACACACAGGATAGTTTTATACATATGTATATGAAACACTGAAAAATGCAGTAGTAAAACTGTGTCGCACTTTCCAGCGCAATATACATGTATACCTACCTATAATATACATATATAGGTTAAGTTAAAGTCGATACTTAACAAAACAGGTTGCATATTATCTGTTTTTGCTTCAGTTACCTATTTTGGTATCCGATTGTACACTGCAGGACCCATGACGTGCGCGTGCGACAGTTTGTAGGTATCGTTATTATTTGCAGGGTAACGAAGCGCAATTCGGCGAGTACCCATGGGTGGTGGCTTTGATAGACAACCAGAACGGGACCTACATCGGCGTCGGCGTTATCATCCACCCCCAGGTCGTCATGACAGGAGCTCATGTTGTTTACAAGTGAGTTTATAACGTGAAAACGTTTTTAACAAGTTATATAAGTTTAAAAACAGAATCCTGACTAATACCTATGTCGATGGTAGCTTATGTGACCCGGACCATAAAACGAATCGATTGACACCTCATTCATCAAAATCAGATGAGAAGTTTAGGCTTAAATTCATAGACTGCTAAAACATAACCCTTGCTTTTGACTTAGCCGTAGTCGGGTAAAGACGCTTCCATAATAAGGTAATAAGGTTACACGTTACGACGACCGACGGTCGCACGGTTTATTTGTCGAACGGTCGTGATTCCCTTTCAGGCCCGCTTTACGACGGCTTTTTATGAGATAGGCAAGTGAAGCAATCCTATTGGTGATTTGACTCGCACATTGCTCTCTCTTTGATAGGTACCTTGCACATCTCTGGTGGAAACGCAGCCTTATCATAGACAGACGTTAATTTGCTATCATATCACACACAATACAATATAAACAAACACAAAATAAAAACATTTGAACATTAATTTAAGATACGGCTCCGGCGGTCTTCGCATCCGAGCTGGTGAATGGGACACGCAGACCCTCAAGGAGCTCTACGAGTTTCAGGAGAGGACAGTGCAGGATGTCGTCTATCATGAGAGTAAGTAGACCACATCCGTTATATTTGGCGGAACTTTTCAATTTGGCACCAACCCATTCTATCCGACGTATGTCCATTTTTTGACTCGCACATTGAATCTAGGGCCAAAATTGCTGCTACGAGTATGAACCTGGGCATTCTAGCTAAGGTAAGGTACTTCTCACCGGGACAGCTGCTCAGTCTCTACAAAGCACAAGTCCGCTCATGTATGGAGTACTGACACCGTCTCTGGGATTACTCGCCAAGTATCAGCTTGAAGCCCTTGATTCGATTGAGCGATGTGCTGTAAGCCTCATTGGCAATGGCTCATTAGTGGATGCCAATTTACAAAGTCTAGAGCACAGACGCCGAGTAGCCAAACTTTCAGTTTTTTACGAGATTCATTTTGGTATATGTGCGCAAGCTCTTAATTACCTTATCCCTCCTTCTTTCTTCCACCATCGGAATAGCAGACGTACTGAAAAGTACTACCCAAACCTGGTCGGCATACCACCCTACCGTACCATACGATTCGTTTCAACTTTCACTGTTAGTACAAGTAAGGAGTGGAACTCACTTCCGGCGGCTTTTACTTCAGCTTGCTAATCCTGTCTATGTCGGTGATTTTGGTTTGTCTACGGATCTCCTCATTTCTGATTCGATCTCGTATGCAGCAAGCACACAAAGCGTATTGCACCTCTTCATAGCACGCAGCAGTGAGAGGCCACATCTATGTGCCATATATCATCCCTGGTATCAACACACACTGATATCATAGTGCTATTGATCGCTTACACCCGAGTCTAACACATAACTTTTCATTACCAATGCAAGAAAATTAAAGAAAAGTTTTTGAAACGAAAATGCGTTCCCGGTACCCACCATTTTTTTTCACTACTAAACTATGTTTACTATATAACTCTTACTTAATAAAAATAAGGATTTCTCATGGAGGTTGTATTTCATTAAAGCGTATTAAGGATGTGAATTTTTGGATAGAATTAAGGATTTATACTGAGCTTGTATTTATTTTCGGCATCTACGATATGAATGTAACCTCTTTTATGTTAAATATAAATAAGGATTTGTCATGGACATTGTATTTCATTTTAGTAGGTACATATATTAAGAATGAAATGAGCCTCATTCTAATTTTCAAATTTAATTACGTCCCTAGGGGCGTAAATCGCATTTACGCATACTTTACGTATACACATACGAAGACTTTTTCACTTCATTGTATTGGATTATTTTATTTACTCGCAATCGTAATGAAAAGTAGAGTGAAACACACACCGCTAAAACCCATTGTAACTCGGTTTCTATTTTAGCCCCTTGTGCAATAGAGGTATTTTGGGCGAGAAGACGTCACATAGTTTCCCTCTGTAGCTTTATCAATTTATTTTCAGATTTCTTGAACAACAGCTTGAAGAACAATATGGCCTTACTTCGCCTGGAGACTCCCCTTGAGCTGGCTGAGCACATCAACATGCTGTGTCTGCCGGCGCCCGGCGACCGCTTCGATGATTACAAGGACTGCGTGGCCAATGGATGGGGGAAGGACACCTTTGGTGAGGATTGCTTACAGAATATACATTCCATATCCATTTAGCCAGCCTGGTTTCTAGCCCGTTTTGACGTAAATACGTTTTAAAATTGCTTCCATAAGTGGAGGCAATTCAAAAAACGAATGATAACAAAATCGGGGGATACAGTTTGGTGTTGCAGCTACATATCTATCATCTCCATCCAAAATTTAATTACACTACTGTTTTTCTTAACTTGATCGTAAATTATTTACGATACGATACGATTCTAGACGAATGATCCCAGTGGATTTATCCGACACATACATACTCGTACATAAAAGCTTAGCCTAGTAAAGAAACAGACAAGAACTCGATATCGTTAAAAAGTGGTTTGAAAGAGAATAAATATAATACAAAACTTATTCCTATCAGATTATCAATGATCATCTTTCTCCAGGTCTTGAAGGGCGTTACGCTGTCATCCTCAAGAAGGTGGAACAGGACATGGTGGCCAACGGCCGCTGCCAAGACTTGCTCCAGCGCACCAGGCTCGGAAGACACTTCAAGCTGCACAGTAGCTTCGTGTGCGCGGGGGGAGAGGAGGGGAAAGATACCTGCGAGGTATGTAATAGTACATTATTAAACAAGGGGCGTAATGCTATTGATCGCTTACACCCAGGTATAACTTTTAATCACCAATGCGAGGAAAGTATGTCTTTATAACAGTTTGATACTAAAAAGAAAATTTGCGTTTCCGGTATCCATTTTTTTGAAGTGAAAACTTCTTTAGGCACATTGGGCATAAGGAAAACTTCTTTAGGGCGTTGAGCTTTTTTTGAGATGGGAAAAACCATTGAACTTGCTAACCTTAATTCTTTTTAAAAATAAAAGAGGCCACATTCATAATATGATATGATGAAATATGATAAGTAGTTATATTCCTTCTTCGTACTGATTGAGTGTTAATTCCAGGGTGACGGTGGCGCTCCCCTAGCGTGCCCCATCGGCAACCAGCGCTATAAGCTAGCGGGTCTGGTCTCGTGGGGCATTGGATGCGGACAGAAAGATGTCCCCAGCGTCTACACCAATGTAGCGGCCTTCAGAAGCTGGACTGACGCGCAGATGAGGGCCTGGGGCTTCGGACTCAATACTTACACCATCTGAGATTTGCTCAATGAGATTATATACATTTTAAGCTAGTTTTTGTGTTTCTTTTACCAATTTTACACTAACTTTTAAAATAATCCCTCTCTGGCTCGTCTTTCGCCCTCGCTCGATGACAGCTTCAAATTAGTATTTATTTGTATGTACCTACCGTCTAAGGGCGTGGCAAGAAAATAAAAAAGTAACTTTTAAGGTACCAACTTCGAAACATAAAATCGAAAAAAAATCCTTAAAAACGGTAAAGTTACCATGATTTGTATTTTTGAGTATTTCGATATCGATATAGTTCATAACCACGATAGTTTCAGAAGTTAAATAAAAAAATGTTCAGATGCATTTGCCTTTAAGTCTTAACGGGATTATCTTAGACAGAGTATATAAATTTAAATATCTTGGGCACGTTGTCACTGCCGACCTCAAAGACAATGAAGACATCGAAAGGGAGCGGAGGGCGCTGTCCGTGCGCGCAAATAAGATTGATCGCAGGTTTGCACGTAGTTCAGAGGGGGTTAAGCTGACTTTATTTCGGGCGTATTGTACCTCTCTACTCGTGCAGCCTGTGGGTGAAGTATACGCAGGCGACGTACAGCGTACTCCGCGTCCAGTATAACAATGCACTCAGTGCGGTGCTGGGGCTGCCCCGCTACTGCAGTGCATCAGGGATTTTCGCGGCGGCGCGGGTCGACTGCTTTCATACCGTCATGCGCAAGCGAGCCGCGTCCCTGGTGCGCAGGCTGCGGGCCAGCGCCAACACCGCCTTGGCAATGATAGCTGACAGAGTAGACTGCACGTACACCAGACATTGCTGGCACAGGCATGCTCTCAAAAACCATATTTAGTATAAACCTTAACATACCTTTTGTGTTGTGTCCTTCCCTATATGAGCTACATAATTGCTTGAAATAAATGTATTGCATATTTTTTTTATTTATTTGCATATTATGTTATTTATTCAGCAACAAACTTAAATATTAAAAAAAAAAATTACAATGGTTTACTAGGTATAATACAATTCAGGGGCCGTAGCCAAGTTACATTCGATTCGATACGATTTCTACATAGGTTTGTTGTCACGTGATATTTCCATAGCATGTGTCAATCCCATATATTTTCGGTCGTATCGACTAGCGCCATCGCTAATCGAATGTAACTTGGCTAAGCCCTCAGTATGGAAAACATACGTACCCAAACTAGGATGAACCTGTTTGATGGCATACTTACATATACCTCCCTCCAGACTATGTTTCATAATGGAATGTTCAGTAAATGTATGTTTGTGCGTATTTGGTGTGTGCTATAAATTATAAGTATGTATTTACCAAAACAAAATGTATTAGGTTGGGGAAAAAGTTTCTTCGCATTTTTTAAGAAAATTCAAAACATTTTTTAATGTAGTTTATTTACATTTAACTAAAGTATAGAGATACCATTTTGGTCGATAACTTTTAGCCATCTTGTAGGTAGGGACATGATCCCATTGTTATAGAAATGTTGGGGCTTCTGATCAAAATACCGCGACAAGTGGTTTTGGCAGTCCTCTCGTGATGTTAACCTGACACTGCCTAAAGAATTCTGAAGAGACCAAAACAGGTGGAAATCTGAAGGTGCAAGGTCAGGGCTATACTGCGGATGCATTAACACCTCCCAGTCAAACTCTCTTAATTTTTTGCTGAGTGGCTAAAGATGTGTGAGGTCTAGCGTTATCATGATGAAAAACCACACCCCTTCTGTTGATTAATTCCGGCCGCTTTCTCTCAACTTCTTGCTTTAATCTCATCAGTTGTTCGCAGTAGAGTTCAGAATCGATGGTCCTGCCTGGTGGTAACAGCTCATAATAAATAATGCCCTTCCAATCCCACCACACACACAGCGTCATCTTGTTGCGAGTTAACCCTGGTTTCGCCACAGTCTGTGAAGCCTGACCGGCCTTTGACCACGACCTTTTTCGTACGTTCTTGTCGTACGTGATCCACTTTTCATCACCAGTTATTAGCTTCTTCAAAAATGGTTCGGTTTCATTACGTCGTAATATAAAGAATTACAAATGAGTACACGGTTCATTAGGTTTCTTTCAGTGAGCTCGTGGGGTACCCAAATATCGAGCTTTTTTGTGTACCCAGTTTTTTTCAAATGCGCCCAAACTGTTTTGTGGTCAATTCCCAGTTCTTCAGCTACGTCGTAACTACTGATATGCCGATCTTGCTCCACTTTTTCAAAAATGGCATCAATTTTATCCGTAATAGAGAGCGACGTGCATCTTTGACATCAAAATTTCCGGATTGAAAACGCTTAAACCAAATTTGTGCTACTCACACAGACACTGCACTAGGTCCATAAACATCGCAAATTGTTTTCGCGGCTTGCGTTGCATTTTTACCTTTTTTGTAGTAAAATTTTGAAATGTATCGAATTTCTTCATTAGATTCACTCATCTGTACAGTACGAAAAACAAATAAAAATCACACATTTTCATAATTTGAATTTGGAATTATCTTCTTTATAATTTAAACTTTGAATGATATCAAAACCAGCCACATACAAATAGTATAGCCAAAGAGATTTTATTACAAGTTCATACATACTATAATGCGAAAAGACTTTTTCCCCAACCTATTATATAAGTATTCTATCAGTTAGCTGGTTCCCATAGTACAAGCTCTGCTTAGTTTGGGGCTAGATAGCGCTGCGTGAAATGTCCAGCAATATTTATTATATTTATTTATTCATAGGCTACTTTTTACCCAACTGTGCAGAAGGAGGGTAATGTTTTTATTAAATGTTTTTTTTAAGCTGAACAATCCGCAACTTCACACGCGTAGTTTACGCGTGCGATGCTGCGGATTAGTCAGCTAGTAGGTAAGTTATATAAACTATAAACTCTTCTTTTTTAGGGTACCTCCCCTTTATAAAAGTTGGGAATGTGTTTTTTATTCCGAGCCTATTCAACGATACCCCACAGGATAGGGCGTATGGGAATACTACCAAAACAATTTAAAGTTTTCTCTAAATTGATAAGGAGTCGCCACGACGTTTGTGATAGATAATTCTACTGAATATAAATAAAACATTTTATTGATATATTAAAAATATATTTCACAACTATTTATATTTATATAAAAAGCAATTTCAATACTTCATAATTACATCTAGATTAAGCTCGTAGACATTGAAAAAATAAACAATGGCAATAGACATTTAGCGATTCGTATCTTATGTCACATTGTCTAACTACAATATTCTCTTAGCGAAATTGACCCATCATTAAAACACACAAAAAATAAGGGCTTTTCATTTTCGATAAAACAAAACTAGTTCCAACTAGCGTAATAGATGGCGCTGTCTGGAGATACACTGCCAAAATTAAGGTTTACAAAATCAGACACAATATCAAAATTTGACTAAAACAATCTCACTTCCTCAGTTAAACAATCACTAATGTATTTTTTTTATTTAAAGCTTCTCGGAATTTATTCTTGACACGACAATTGATATTCACAATTTACTTTCCTTTGTTAATCAGAGCATGACAGAGCAACGCCATCTGCTAGCAGTTATAAAAATATGGCCGTGAACCCCCCTCATATATAACTAAAAGTCCTTTAACAATTTGTTCGTGTTTGAAGTTTATACCTTACTGGACTACACAAGCGTACGATAGAGTGGAGTGGAAGGAAGGAAGGGAAGCCTTTGCCCTGCAGTGGGACAGTACAGGCTCCAAATCATAATAATAATAATTGAAGTTTGGGAGTGCTTTACCCCTTTTTGCGCTAGGGGTAAAACAATGCATTAAGAGAATATCGCTGGCAATATTGCTGAGCTATAGTTAAAGCAAGATGGTAATTTTTATAGCCATCTTGCTTGTTTACAATGAGGGGGTTTTCACAGCCATGTTTTTTTAACTGCTAACAGATGGCGTTGCTCTGTCATACGATGACTAACAAGGGAAAGTGAATTGTCAATGTCAATTGCCGTGTCATCTTTATTTTCTAAGAAACTTGAAATAAAAAACAAACATTTGTGTTTGTTTATCTGACGAAATGAGATTGTTTTACATAAATTGTAATTGTCTTTGAGATTTTGACATATAAAACATATTTTTTGGCAGCGCATCTGCAAACAGCGCCATCTATTATGCTATTTGGAACTTGTTTTTTCTTTTTAAATCGAAGATATAAACCCTCATTTACAAGTCCTGTAACAATTTATTGGTCTTTGAAGTTTGGAAGTGCTTTGTAATGTTGACAGCTTTTGAGCCGTGTCATGAGCTGCGTGGAGCGAGCCCTCGCTAGGTACATCTGATTATCAGTAGCACGCATGCTCTCCTGAAAATACATACCTATTACAAATTATATAGCAACTCATTCTGTTTGTTTCGTTTTCACGACTAAGCTGAACCGATTTGATAAAATTTAGTATACAACCTGTTTTGTTAAGTACGACATTAATTTATAACACACATCCGGAATCGTATTAACTGATTTTAGAGGTGGGTTTAATACCGGTAGCTTGAATATTTATCCAGTAATGTATACATTTCCAGTAAACAATTTTTAACGTAAATCGGCAGCGCCTTTGCGACGATGCCGCTTAGTCAGTTTAACAGGTATCTACCTACATGATGAATTCGTTCGTCACGACTTAATGTTAAGGTTGATAGAAAATTTTGATTTTTCTATGGTAATTAATTTGAAAAAACCCATTTTATACAAGGCATTAGCCCTACCCGTGTTTTCATTTAATGTCGTAGTGTACATAACAAAACACGCGACGTATTACACGCGCGACTTAAATGTGCACTCCCCTGGAATGCAACCCCACTCCCGCTTCCCCGCGCCGCGCCCCGCGTTTGCCTCACGCGCTCAGTAACTATTGCATCACTATGACGGTGACGTCACAGTGCGAGGTGCACAGTTAAGTCGCGCGTGTTATAAACAGTGTCAGTTTATAAGGAGTTGAATATGCAAGTTATATACGAGAAGAACCAATGAAAATATTATGAATCCATACTAATATTATAAATTCTAAAGTAACTCCGTCCTTCTGTCTTTGCCTGTTTTTCACCTTTTCACGTGTAAACGGCTGAACCGATTTCTATGAAATTTGGTTTGAAAATAGATTACGCCCGGGATTGAGACATAGGATTGATACTTTTTACCCGACTAAGATAATAACTAACTACGACTAAGACTAGGAGAGTAATGATGTTATGGGTCAGTTAGTATAAAATAATTATAATCACAAACCTGCAATGTCAGTAGCTCCCGGTTGAGACCTGCTAACTTCTCGTAGGCCATCTTAATGTTATGCACTCCCAGGACTTCTATTCTTTTACGCAATAACGTATTGGATCCCACTGCAACACAAGGATAAATTTAAACAGGTTTTTGAACAAAATATACCGTTAAAATAATATTAAAATGGGGTGTGGCTGTGTCGTGTACATGGCTGTGTGTTTGTACGTGAATACGTGTACGTATCAGGTAATATGTTCTATACAAAATATAAAATACGCTATTTTATGTATGTTTTAATCATGTTTGAACACCAAGAAGCCCTTCGGGTCATACTAAATGAAAATCTCGAAGCAAAATGGCGGGGCTTCCCCCTCTACCACGCGCGTACGTCACAGTCCTCACTTAGCTTAACGAATTATTTGATCCATTATAGTAGAGGAGACGTGGAAGATCGACCTTCACCGATCTGATAACCAGATGAGACAATTTTTTATCAAATATAATGTATAAACAAATATGCCTATAATTACTTGCCTATCTAAAAGTGCTCATGGCTATTTTTAATTAAATTAATTTTAATCGATTTTTCTTTCATCACTTTCATTCTTTTGATAACCAAATGAATTTTATTTCACTGTTAGTTTTTAACACACAGAATATGCCTCAGTAGGCTTGCCTACTCATTTCTGTGTATAGCTACCTGGCAAGCCGATGTGAACAGGTAAGGCAATATAGGTGACTCCATCGTTCTGCTAACTTATCGAAAGTTATATAAAATTTTAAATTACTTTATTACAAAATCAGTCATATTTCAAAATCATTGCCTGCAAAAAATCATACTTATAGTACTGTTGCCTAGCTAAAAACTTTTAGATAGCACTTTTAGATAGGCAAGTAATTATAGGCATATTTGTTTATAAATTATATTTGATAAAAAATATGTTTCATCTGGTTATCAGATCGGTGAAGGTCGATCTTCACCGGCTCTTAGACCATTAGCTATCCAGTGGTGTGATAGATATGTAGCTGCAACACCAAGCTGTATCCTCCGATCTTGTTATCATTCATTTTTCTAATTGCCTCCCACAATGGAAGCAATTTTAAAAACGTATTCACGTCAATATTTGTTGTAAAAACAGGAAAGAATGGCGTAGTAAAGAGGAGGCCTATAACCCACAGTGGGTGCAGACAGACATGATGATGATTGTAAAAAATACTCAATCATTTATTGTATTCCACAATGTAATAATACGTGGTAATTGATAGGTACACGATCATTATGAACCTTGTTGGGTACAACAATATTAGAGAGAGGACGTCATTGTTCTTGTTAGGTTATATTCATTTTAAAAACAAGATATAGGTATAACTAGCTAATGAATAGAATAAAATAATACTTCATTGTACACTACTTAAAAAACGAATTAATGCTCAATATAGTACAACGGGCGGCCTTATCGCTAAGGCTTAGTTATGCAAGTACCTGATACCTACATATACTTACAAAACCTTTCTGCTAATAAATATTTTAATTTTTATTTAAATGATTTATAACCCAACCTCCTCCTTTTGCGTCGCATGTTTAAAATTTGACATAGTTAAGAACCACCACAGTTAAACTAGCTATCTATTTAAAAACTGCATCTGAATCAGTCCATCCGTTTGAGAACTATGATTCCACAGACAGATATAGTTGTTAATTTAATAACACTCTCTTTTTGCATCGGGGTTAAAAAGCAGATAAGTTACATACCACAGCCACGATGACCTATGTGGCAAAGTGGGCGAAAAGCTGGATGAAAGCAGGAGATTGCAGTTTCGATTCCCAACAAACGCTTGCATGATCTATAGATATTTGTTTTCTATATAATAAGTTATATGTATTTACAAAAACAAAAAAGAATTCTTTCAGCCAACTGGTTCCTGGAAAGGTCTTTGAAGGTTTGGTGAGTGCTGTGTGAAATGTCTAGGATTATTGAGTTAGTATTAACTTACAGAGACGATGATGAAGAAGAGAGTTGTGGTACATCTTTATCTGTTTATCAGTTAAACGTGGTATTGGGGACGGAGGCTCATGTGTCAGGGTAGGGTACAGCTTTTCTGTAATAATAACATCAAGTAATATTTTTTAATATAATATAAATTATTTTTAATAGAGCTACTGGTCCATGAAGGAGCACATGAAGGGTGACCTTCCTTACTTCACACTTACATACTTGACACTTAAGCGCCAACTCATCAATATGTGTATCCTGCCCATCCTAACTTACGGTGCGTAGACATGGTCTCTTACTGAAGCCCAGAAGTCAAAGCTCAAGATTTGTCAAAAGGCAATTGAGCGCAGCATTCTCGGATTTAAACGTGTCGACCGAGTGCGTAGCACCATGCTGGACTCACTTACCAGCATTGCAGTTGTAGGGAAGGGGTCGGCTGGACTTAGTGGAAGTGAGCGGGCCACGATGCCGAATGACACGACTACGAGAAATGGGCCAATATGGTAACACCATAGATGCCTGAAGACAGAAGGCGACATCGGGGTCAACCAAGAAAGTGCGAGTGGAACGATCTCAACACCTTCCAAAGAGGATGGTGGGAGATATTGGCGGATAGGGATGCTTGGAGGGCCTTGGGGGAGAGCTTTGCCCAGCAGTGGGAAGAGAAAAAAAAAAGTATTTTAAATGAAATGATTTCATACACAACTTAAGTTCTGAGGGCATTAACTTAAGTTAAACCATGCTCCTTGTAATACATTGATTGGACATCACTTCAGTCAGTAAACGGGTGCTTCATAATTGGTACCAGAAACTGTTGTTTCTGCTACTTCGAAAAAAAATTAAATCCAGCTACAATATGACATAAGTAGGTGATTTAAAGGAGTGCAACAAATATACGATACTTCTTTCTAAGGGTTCTAAATATTTATATTTGTTATTTGAGCCTAGAAATACTAATAAAACAGCATCATTCAAAAATGATATATTTTAGTGATTTATATTTCCAATTCTTTGACGAATGTTTACTTCTTACCTTCTTCATCAGACTCAGAGGCCTCCCCGGATATTACGGAAGCTAATTCATTTGTTATCTCTTGCTTTAACTCAACTTCCTGAGAAAATAATACGAAAACAATGTAAAATTCAAACAGGTACGAAATTTTAAGAAATTCTGTACTTACAGGGGTCGCTCCGACTTCTATCTCAGTGTCGGACTCTGAGGCCTCCCCGTCAACAACTTGCGGGGTGTTAGACATTGTTTTGGCTTTATTTTAAGCTAATTTCGGAGAAAACATCGATTTGACTTCTCTCACAATTTCCTGTAAACCTTTGAAACATTGAAAGAAAAGTTGAAACTAGATCTGACAGTGATGTTGATTAGCAGCTGACAGTGACAGCACGAAACCAAACAAAGCCAGTGATGCCGCCAATAAACACCAAAATACCGAAACTGACTCGTAATTACCCGATAATGAACATATCTAATAATTTGTAAAATAAATTCCTTCTCATATTTACAAATTAGCAGTGTTATTTTATTTGGTGCACTAAGTTAGTTTCTCACGTGTATTACTTTCTTAATTTTTCATACATTTACTTTATCACTTGACCACTGTTTTCGATGTTGCAAACCTGCGTAGTACATTTGACTTCCAATGCGTAGGTAGGCAACATACTATTTTTTATTAACTTGGGATACCTATTAATCCTATGAATAATTTCCTACTGTTTATAACAAAACATGTTTGGTAAAATTCATAGGTAAGCAGTAAGGTAGGTACCTACCTATACCGCTTATTTAGTATCCTCCTTCATCGACAGCCTTGTTAATTTCTCTGTCAGTAGGAAGTAATTCAGTCCACTAGAGACGATTCAGCTTTCAATCGACAGATTGGGATATTGCTACCTCGGTGGGTCTCAGACAGATTTAAAGCTCACGCTGTTGGCCCCTCCCAGCTACAAACTGGCTTTAATTTTAATTTACCACAATAATTACTACTTTTTATTATATTATATTATACATTTTTATTTATATGAATGTAAAATTACCTTGCATCCAAATCCGCAATGACCTGTTCATAATTCGCAACTTGCCATCTTGTTTCTGACTTCTAGGGACGCTGTCCCTGAGCTGGCAGTTCTTTACGTTACATTCCGAAACACGTTACTTTTGTTAGTTCATAAAAACGTTCCTACTGTCTAAATTCAATAAGGTTTCATGCAACTTAATTTCACTTTCAAATAGGTTTGCATACTAGGCTATCTTACTAACTTTTTTTAAATAACACTGATCAAGATAACAATGAAAATTTTACGAAGCCTGGCGGTATAATTTGGCCCGCATAGATAAAAAAAAAAGCGTGTACCTACATGATAAGCCTCGTGAAATATCTACCTGCACAATGATTTTACTATAAATACGAACAAAATATTAAAAACTTATTTTAAAATGTTAAATCGTGTGCTCATTGTTGTGTTAGCATTATTATTATTGGATCAAGGTACTGAGGCAAACTTGTTATCCTAATGTTATCGAGGACCTCTGTGACGCAGTGGGCGAATAGCCGGCTGAGACGCAGGAGGTTGTAGGTTAATATCCGCCGCGGAACATGTGTTTGCATGATCTACAGATATTTGTTCCGGGTCTGGTTGTTTTACTATATATTAAAAGTATGTGTTTACAAAAAATACGTATTTATGGTATTCTTTCAGTTATCTGGTTCCCACAGTACAAGCTTTGCTGAGCATGGAGCTAGATGGCGCTGTGTGAAATCTCCAGCGTTATTTATTATGATGATAGTAATAAATGATGATATTATCTTATATCATGTTACCCATGAACTTGGTAAAAAAAAAAAAAAAAAATCTGACATAATCTACTTACGAAAAACGAGTACCTAGAACTCGCTTCAGGCATCTATTTTTACATGCCACTAATAATAATTTTGGAAACTCCAGAGTCCAGAGTGAACAGGTTTTTCATTCAGGACTCCATCTTTGACCACACCATAGCAATGTAGGCGAGATCAAACACTTGCCTATCCTTACTAATATAACAAATTCGAAATTCTGCCTGTCTGTTTGTTCCGTTTTCACGACTAAAGGCTGGACCGATTTCGATGAAATTTGGTTAATAAGTAGATAGATTAGGACTGGGATTGAGACATAGCCTACTTTTTACTAGACTGCGCAGGAAGGTTTTTATTTCACCACCTCTGGGTAACGCTATCCAACTGATAAAAAATATACCTAGTCAGGTCATAAGTATTGTCACACAGTAAAAACTTTTCTTTTAGAATGCTGGCCACAAAAAAGTTTATAGAATTCGAATTATCGAATTGTTCATGAAAATAAAAATGTATACTTTTTAGCATTTTACTCATTTTTAAATATGGAGTGGACGCATAAAGAAGACCGTGTTGCAGTTATTGCGTTGCATCGTTGCGGTTACGCGCCAATTCAAATTTTTGACATACTGAAAAATTTGAATATAACCAAAAGATTCGTTTATCGCACCATCAAACGATACAATGAAGACTCTAGTGTAGATGACAGGTCAAGAAGTGGTCGCCCTCGGTCTGTTAGGACTCCAGCAGTGATAAAAGCTGTGAAGGCGCGAATTCAAAGAAATCCCAAACGTAAGCAGAAACTGTTGGCCCTTCAGATGGGGTTAAGCAGAACCACGGTGAAAAGGGTGTTAAATGAAGACTTAGGGCTTCGGGCATATCGAAGAAAAACAGGACATCGTTGAATGCTCGTCTAATGGACCTGAGACTGAAGAGATGCCGCGCTTTGTTGAAGCGGTACGCGGGAAAAAAATATCGGGAAATTCTTTTTTCGGATGAAAAAATTTTTACCGTAGAAGAGAGCTACAACAAACAAAATGATAAGGTGTACGCACACAGTAGTGAAGAAGCGAGCAACCGTATTCCGCGTGTCCAACGAGGTCATTTTCCATCCTCGCTCATGGTATGGTTAGGAGTTTCTTATTGGGGCTTAACAGAGGTACATTTTTGTGAGAAAGGTGTAAAAACTAATGCAGTTGTGTATCAAAATACAGTCCTGACGAACCTTGTGGGACCTGTTTCTCATACCATGTTCAATAACAGGCACTGGGTATTCCAACAAGATTCGGCGCCAGCTCATAGAGCGAAGAGCACACAAGACTGGCTGGCGGCGCGTGAAATCGACTTCATCCGGCACGAAGACTGGCCCTCCTCCAGTCCAGATTTGAATCCGTTAGATTACAAGATATGGCAACATTTGGAGGAAAAGGCGTGCTCAAAGCCTCATCCCAATTTGGAGTCACTCAAGACATCCTTGATTAAGGCAGCCGCCGATATTGACATGGACCTCGTTCGTGCTGCGATAGACGACTGGCCGCGCAGATTGAAGGTCTGTATTCAAAATCACGGAGGTCATTTTGAATAAACTTTAGTGTCATAAGAATCTATGTTTTGTTAAGTTCATTTTGGTATATAAATGGTTACATAATTAATAAACTTGTTTCAGTTATTTTATATTAAACATGTGACAGAATTTATGACCTGACTAGGTATATTATAGGTACCTACGTCTATTGTTTTGAAATGAAAACTTATAGAAAGAATGATTTTTATTGCTTGAGAGGTCGTGAAATATGCAGTAATATTTATGCTTAGGCCGGCTTGCACAACGGCGCCTAAACGTGTTTAGCGACTAAACATGTTTAAATTTTAGGTAATTGTATCATTTGACAACTCCCTAAATTATATTTAGCCAGTAAATAATATTTTGTTGTGATGATTTATTATACGTAGGATACGGACTTATTTACTTGAACACTACCTATCTACCTACTTTCCTAACTTTATGTTTAATTTACTACCCTATCCTTCTTATCTAATGTAAATCTGTATTTAACCAACCAACGGTGACTTAAGACGATACACTATGTTACCTAGCTTATAAATTCATAATGTAAGTGACGAAATGTTTTTTAAATGAGAAATAAAGATTCTTTAAACGTTTACGTTTAGGCATCGTTGCGCAGTGCAAGTCGCCTTTTAGTCTCAATAAAAAAAACTTCAAAAATTGTTTTACTTTCCAGATTCTATCGAGGCAAGATCCAGACAAAAAAGGTGAGCAGAGAACACAGAGTGATGAGAACTTCCTATTTGGGGTTTACCGTGCCTTATTATCATGGCGATTTGCGCGATTATAAAAAAAAATGTTCTCAATTTAAATGCTCTTACTTTCTTCTTTTTTGTGTGAAAACTGTTTTAATAGATTTTTAGCAAAGAGTTTTATAAAAGGGGTTTTTTTAAATAGATGAACAACCAAAGTAATAGACGATACATGAGTAGAAAAGAGAACGTATAGCCCGACTAATGAAAGTAGAGAATAAAAAAGCGCGGCAAATTAAAAAAATATACGTATGGCAGCCTCAAATGAGAATGTAATACCTGGAATAACCCAATTTTATACAAATAATAATTCTAAAGTAACAAATTAGGTTATTACAGGTATTGATGAGTAACATCTTTCCTCTCGGTGTGATTTTGGCAAAAAGAACGGAAATGTGTATCAGGAAACCCGGGAAGCGCTTTGACCAATGAGCGCGCGGTGGTCAGATGTTACACTGTAGGCTCGTTTTTTTTTATAAAAACATCATTTTTTGAGGCTTCCATGCCGATATTCTTTAAACTTTCCGCGCTGTTTCAGTCTCTACTTTCATTAGCCAGACTATAATAAAATATTATTTACGCATCTTTTGGAAGTTAGTTTGAAATCTCAGAGAAGGTGTATGCAAATGTTTCGATAAAGTTTCCAAATGTCCAATGTTTCCAAAAAGCACATCGTGAATCGTTTTTTTATTTTTTGTTTAATCCTTGTAGTTTTTGAGTTTATTAGCCATGATAAAAATAGAACTTTAACGAAATTCACAGGGCACACTAGTGACCCCACAGTACTGAAATTTGGTAGGTATGCGTGTAGCTTTAGTCACACAAATATAGAGAAAAGTCTGAAATCCAGACTATCTGCAATTTCTACCCCAAAATAGTGTAATCAATTATCATGAACTATCGTTACTTGTAATTTAAATGAAACCGTTTCAAGTTAGTTAGTTGTCAAATTAGTTGGCACTACTCCGTGGCACTATTATAATAGTCAAAGATTACAAATTATATATTTTTTCAGGACGAAAAACAATGTTACAGATAATAAATAACTATTTTCAGATGCATAGTAATTCAGAAGCAATCAGGAACGCATGGAGACAGCACGGAGGAAGATGGTGGTGATGATGAAGACTCCAGGAAGCCGCTGCCGAAGGAGCCCCAACCAGACCGGCTGAGACGACCTTCTTGGGATGGGAATAAAGTCCATGATACTGAAGTAAGTTACCGTTATCAAAATTGGCTCACAGCTTATTTATTTGTTGTAGTTTTATTATGGCTATCCTTTTTTACGTTGAGGAATCCTTATGGATACCGCTTTGAACCCAGGGAGTGGTATGTCGGAATCCTACCGGCTAATCCTCCACGGCGCAGCGTTTTTCTCTCGCTTTATACCGGGATACGGGTACAGAGAACATTCTTCAGCGACCCTGGTGGCGTTGGTCGACTTTTGCGGGCTCCATCTCTCAGGGCTTAGCCCAGATATTCGTCGATCTAGTTCTTCGTGCGCATGATGGTGGCGCGCAGCCATAGTCTCTATTAACTGTACACAATGGTATGTAGTTAAGTCACTGCTATAAAATTAATAATCACACTAATACCATAAATATGAAAGTTTGGATGTTTGTTTGCTACTCAATCACATCGTAACAGCTGAACGGGTTTCGATGAAATTTGATATATAGATAGATAGATAATTCCTTTATTGCACACCATTTAAATACAATAATTTATAAGAAAATACACTCTTAAACAATAGGTACAATGGGCGGCCTTATCGCTAAAAGCGATCTCTTCCAGGCAACCTTTGGATGGACAGGATCTATGTGAACAAAATAAGGACGGTGGCGTAAATCCGATATTAATAGTACATGTATATTTATAAAAAATATAGATAATATAAAATAAAATGCATAATTATAATGTATAATATAATCATAAAATTACATAAATATTAATATTATAATACATAAAATATATATTGTCATACTTACATATATAAATTATAAAAATGTAATAATTAATAAGTGGCCTAGTGAGCGATGGATGACAGATAGTGTTGCCTGACCAAGTTTTTAAAGATAGGGAGAGATTTAGCGTGACGAATTGAGACAGGTAGGGCATTCCAGAGCCTGGTAGCCTGCAAAGTAAAAGAGGAACTATAAAATACTGATGTATGATGGGGAGTTTTTAATTGAAGGGTTTCAGAGGAACGTAAGGGTCGAGAGTTGGAAAGGTGAAGAAAGTCAAAGCGTTTTTTGAAGTAGGACGGAGTAGAAGGGATGAAAAGGATGCTGTAAAGGAGGGAAAGGATGTGCGCATTCCGGCGAAGACGGATAGGTAACCACTTAAGTCTGTGGCGATACTCTGAAATGTGATCGTACTTGCGCAAGCCAAATATGAATCTAATAGAGAAATTCTGGAGACGCTCAAGCTTGTTGAGTTGATCTTCAGTTAAATCAAGATAGCTGGCGTCAGCATAGTCGAGAATAGGATGCAACAATGATTGTGTAAGTGCAATTTTGGTGGAAGTCGGAAGGAAGTTTCGCAGCCGTTTAAGAGAGGCAGCTGCAGCAAAGGTTTTTCGGCTTACCGCTGCTAGTTGAGGTCCCCAAGATAGGTGACTATCCATGAGTACCCCCAGATTTTTGACTACCTGGCTGATTTCTATATCATTTATATATCTATTTTCATTTCTATATCATTTTCGTATATATCATTGCTGATATATACGTAGATTATAACCTGGATTACCCCATAGGCTACCTTTTATCCCATAAATCGTTTCCCATGGGATAAAAATGGGATATCAAGTCAAGTTGCAAGAGCGCGTTTAGTTTCATTCTAGGTTACCTACACATTTAGTAGTGTAACGCGTACAAAGTTGCGGGCAACAGCTAGTAATAAAATAAAACGTTTATTATCCCATCATAAAAAGGTTTTACAAAAAAAAAGTACCTAGGCAAGATAAGTTATAGTAGGTAGGAAGGAAGTTCTAAGATTTTATTCACATATTATGTATTGAGTAGGTAAGCCTAATTAGAAAACCTGTATTACAGGTCACCAGTGCTCTCTCTCCGCGGATTAAACAAAGGGCGCTATGGGGGATGGAGGTCCTCATACATACGCTCTCGCACACGCCCTTCTTCTTCGTCCTTTGATAGTTTAACTTTAAGTCAGCTGTTTTTTTTAGACTTTGCGCCTTTTCTACAACTTACCATAAACAAACGTAAGCTCATAGCGAAATTAGTAGATTAGTTCTCTATCCCTTTTGGTAGGTTGTTATTTCTGATATTAAAAATCCTAAATGTTTTGTTTACAGAATATTTCTCCAGAGTTATTGAAATACAAGATTCTTCCAATGAAGTCTTTGAACAGGCAATATCGTCTTAGAGACAGGCTTTACAGAAAATATTTGTAATCTATGACGAATTTCGACCAACACCAACCTGTGTTTATTCGACCCATCATTATTTTGCACTTAATTTAATTTAAATGATATAAAGGAGTCACAATTATCTAATGTTCTCAAATAAATGTTAAAGCATAATCATATAATTATTTCAATTAAATTTAGCTATTTCAATATATTATTAATTTTTATATAATTGATCATCTCCCGCATACCAGCAAATAGGTGGACTGAGGTCGTAACTGGATGGATCCCTGTGGGAAAGCGACACCGTGGAAGGCCTAAGAAGCGGTGGCGCGATGATTTGGACGCCTTTTATAGGGACTGGCGGGATTTGGTACAAGATCGAGATAAGTGGAGAGATGAGGGGGAGGCCTTTGCCCAGCAGTGGGACAGCGTAGGCTAGATAAAAAAAATATAATTAATCGTGCGAAGCGAGATCTCCAAATCAACTTGGGCAAATCGGCGTTGTATCTAAGTTATCTTGAAGTTGTTTGTCCGAGGATAACTTTCGAATCGTTGATCCGATCATTGTGAAATTTGATACATACGAGTGATGGCACAATTTTGGTAGCAAAAAGACCAATTAAACTAATCCGTTTAAAACGAAAAAAAAACAAGTGTGCTTTTTAGACCACACGACTGAAGTCAAACTTCTTTAGCACCTCTAGTCCTCTCCACTCTTGCCCCTATAGTAATATAAGAAACGTAACTCTCTCTCTTTCTATCTTCACTAACTTATATCTCCCTCTCAACTTCCGTTCGTCACACCCGATCACACTTTTCGTAACGCTCTCGTCACGCATTCACTAGCTTACTCCCCAAGTCAAGCGTGCGTTAAGAAGTTTTACTTCAAAAACCGTTTAAAACCGAAATAAACCATTTTTGAAGTGAATCTTCTAATGCGACTTCCAACAAGGTTGCGTTAAACGTTTAACGCTACCATGGAGGGGATATGAAAGCACTGTTGCGTTAAACGTTCTACGCTCCTGGGGAGGGAGAATAGAAAGAGACAGAGCGAGAGTGAATGCGTGGCACTCGAACGCATGCGCGTAGTATACCTGTTACAGGTCAGCGCGAGCGTTAGCAACGAGTAGCGTCCAATATTCCAACTCAAGAGGGAGAGAGAAAGAAAGATACACAAAGGTAGAAAGTAGGAGAGAGAAAGAGAGTGAGTGAGTCGGTAGATCTCAAGCACATGCGCGTGGTATTTGAAGGTTTCACTTCTACCACGTGTGAATTGCAGACATGCTTTTTTTTCGATATATAACGGTTGGTGTTGATGACTATGTTTTTCTTAATTATATTTACATTTTCTTGATTTTACCGAGGTAGGGATATAACGGAGTACCTTAACTGTTTAAAGATTTAAATGTGTGATAAGTATACTGATACTGATATACTTAGCGGTGTACTTAACGATATACCTACATACTTACTACATACTTTCGTGTAGTAGGTAATGTAGGCAGGTATTTTCTATTGATTTTCTATAAACTAAGTATTTAAGTATGTATTTTTGTAGGCGAGTTTTCAACCGTTTAAAACGATTTATTTGTGGCTTAAAACGGCAGGATTTTTTTCATCGAGCGAAGCGAGATGTATTTATGAATGTATGTTTGTTTGTCCGAGGATAACTTTCGAAGCGTTTATCCAATCCAACCATCATGAAATTTGGTATACAGGTAGGCAGTGATTGCACAATTTTGGTGTGACTAAATGAGCTAAAAATTTGGGAGGGTTGTTGAGATATTGGGGTTCAATAGGGGTAAAAAAAAACTATAATGAGACTATCCGGTCAAGTGGCACGTCTAATAAAAGGTCTTTGTAGGTACATTTCGACCCCGTTTTTATGTTTAATTTAGTTTGATTTACTAGCCATAATTAAAACTGAACTTAAACAAAATACACCAGTGACCCCACAGGGCTGAAATTTGATGTTCGTGTAGCTTTAGTGACACAAATATAGGCAAAAGTCTGAAATCCAGAATAACTGCAATTTGTACCCCAAAAAAGTAACCAATTAACATGAACTCCCGTTACCTGTAATTTGAATGAAACTGTTGGTCAAGTTAGTTGGTTATACATTTCATGGCACTATTTTTATAGTCAAAGATTACGCAAGATCTCAATGCGGGACGAACCACTAACGTTGTTCAGACCATGATCTACTAACTGTTTATTGCATCAAACAAGAGAAATTTTAAAAAAAATCTAGACCTTCTCAAACAAGACAAACTTTTTCCAAAAATTTGCCGTGACATAAAGTTCATTGGCACGCTAGCCGTAGCGTATTACCTACTATTATTTCTTTTGTGGCGATGGCGGCATGTTGCAGGGCGTAACATTAAAATAGACGTTTTAAGTTCGCAACTTTTTATGTTTTCCAAAGACCGATTTCTTTTTTTTTGTTTGATGCTTAAACCCTTTTTAGACCATGGTCTGAACAAAGTTTGTTCTGGGAAAACAGCGATTTAAAAGGACACCGTGTATTATGGGTTGTTACTTAATACTAGATTTTTGTTTATATTTAGGTTGGGAGAGTTAGGTTTTTCTTATTATAACAGTTACTTTTTAACAGTTCTTATCACTCAGCTTAGCTCAGCTCTGCTCAACTTAGCTCAGTATAACAAGTTTTAAAAAAAAAATAAAACACACTGAAACATGAAGAACGTTTTTACTATCAGATTGTAATGTGGACGTCTTGACACAGCGACAAAATATCTATTTACATTATCATATCATACGCTTCCTCACCCTTACCTTAGTTCACAATCATATTTACTACAAATTATCTTAAATTTAATCGTAAAAATAAAACACGACAATAATTCAAAATAAATTAACGAGATTTGTCAATGATGGGTTTTCAAAAAGCTTTCTTTTTATGATGGCGCTGTTTTTTTGTTGAAATGACAGTGACAGTAATACAAATAATTATTTCGTGACAGTATTGCCCGTAAATACAAGTTTTCGACTTATGCCCGGTAATTATCGTATGTTAATCATCATCATAGCAAAGCAACTGCTTTTTTGTCAAGCATTAATGGGTTCTTTTTACAGATAAAAAAAATTCCATGGTGATTAACTTACGGTCGTCGGTTAATATAGGAAACGGACATAACACACAATATACCTAGCGCCATCTTAAGCTATGTCTACACCAGTGCACTTTTATGTTTATCTTGCGTCTTCCTCTGACTTCTTCGCATGAAGCGCCGTAACGCATAATAGCGCATGCCCTTAGCGCACGCCGATGCGGCACCGATGGGTAGCGTGCAACATTCCGAGCATTTTACCAGTTGTTGTTCCGTTTTTTCAAATAATCTGTCTTCCAGATTCTCCTCTGCGTTTATTCCTTGCAATAAATATACCGCAAAGATAGCTAAGAGTTCACACGCGTCCATCTTGGCGTCTGATCGAGGCACACAGGTGTAGACGATAAGCTGTATGCGTCTATGGCAATCAACATTGCATACGCTTGACGCAAGACGAATTAAATAAAAAAAGTGGCACCCCGGGAGTGCCAACAGAAGTAAAAAATTTAACAATTACGAGATACTTAAATACAGAGGGGTCGGTAACGGTAACGGTAACAGTGTCGCGAGCTCAATGGTTTTTTCTCATCTCAAAAAATGACCAACGCGCTTAAAGAAGTTTTCACTTCAATAAATATTGCTGGACATTTCACACAGCGCTATCTACATAGCTCCAAACTAAGCAGAGCTTGTACTATGAAGTAAAATAAAGTTGAAGACGCAAGATGAACACAAAAGCGCACTGGTGTAAAGTTAGCTTTATGTAGGTAATCGGACCTTTCTTAGGGCACGTTCCACTGCCGTTGTAATGTATGGGACAGTATGAGACACGGTAAAAAGGTTGCGTGACTAATGTGCGTCACGCAACCGGTTTACAGTGGAACATGCTCGTCTATGCGTGCGCATATTATAATGTCGTGTATCGCACTTTAATGTTGATTTGAAAACCTCTCATTAATGATTTTTACCGCTCAATTTAATTTTAGGAGGGTACAGGTTTTATTAGGTACTATTCTTAAAATATTTTGACAAGGCATTATAAACTTTCATAGACTAGAACAGACATAGACTAAAACATTGATTTTTAAACAGATATTTTATGTTTTTTTTAACATTGCTCAGTTAACGGCGCATTGAGCCGTCAAGTATCCCAATGAGGGCTTTTCTTTTCACGGGCATGTTTTTATAACTGCTAACAGATGGCGTTGCTCTGTCATAGAATAACAAAGAAAAGTGAATTTTCAATGTCAATTGCCATGGCAACATTATTTTCCGAGGAACTTTAAATACAAAAAAACAACTAACATTGTGCTGTTTTATATGTTGTGTTGTTTTTGTTCTAGAGTTATCAAGGGTTTTTCAAAATTCAGAATTGTGACACTCTCTAGACACAGCAGCCACAAACAAGAACTAAACTGAAATACAAAAAAAATCATTTGTGTTTGTATTTCTGACGAAGTGAAATTGATTAAGACAAATTTTGATATTGTGTGTTTGAGATTTTAGCATAAAAACCACTATTTTTGGTGGCTTATTTCCAGACAGCGCCATCTATTACGCTTGTTGGAACTAGTTTTTTTAATCGAAAATGAAAAGCCCTCATTGTATCGCACAGGACGAGCGGTGAGCCCGTTGCAAAATTGGCATCGCGTTCCCAAGGGAGAGTGAGTTCAAACCCGTCTAGTACGTAATTTTTGTTGTTATTTTTTATTTGTTAATTTTTGATGTTTTTAATAATTCTTCAGGTATGTAAGTATGTAGAGTTTAAAATATTTAATATGTTTATAAATATTAAAACTTTAAAAGACTATTTAAAATTACAGTCAAGTTTATAACAAGAGTATATAGATATTTATGTATAGGAGTTCTAAATTTTTTTATATTTTGAAATTATTAAATTCTGAAACAGATTGTAGAAAAAAATCATTCCTCCATACCTTTAACCAGCCAAATCAGTCATAATCCACGATTTTTATTTGCAATCTTTAAATCTAAAATTCATAAGATATTTTATTCTAATTTATTTGCTACATTTTTATTCTAAATGTTATGTATCTTTTTGTGAATAATTCTGCAAAATTTAACCTGAAAATTTGTTAAAATGGTAAAAAAACACGTGATTTAAAATTATGAAAAAACTTCTTATGATAAATATTAAATAAATTTAATTATTCGGACACTCCCAATAGTATCCTTGAAAATAACTATATCTAATAAAGTCTTTACGATTTTTTGATTTCAATATATAAATCAATTTTACCTACACAATTTTAATAAGCAATTATAATGGTGTTTAATATGTAAAGTTTAAAAATGGGAAAAAATCGAATACTTCATAATTAAATACCAAGAAAGCAAACATTTTTTTTTTAGTGAGGTGACTTTTTGCATAATTATTCACTCTTATAACTCATGCAAAACTGAGCCACACTTACAACTAACTGGGTAGTTATAGTTAAAACCAGAGCTCTTATGAATTCAAATCCATTACTAACTGTGGTATGCCATTACTGTTTATAATTTGTGAAACCACGCAAATTCATTGAATTGCAATATAAAATAAATACTTACATCAAATTGTTTAATTTTGTGTTTATTTATGAGATATGGGGGAATCGCAATATCACGAAAGATACCAAAACCCGGCTCGTAGGGCGTTGGTATTTCCCATCTATACGCAGAGGAGACGTGGGTCTTTCGAGAAAGCGAGAAGAGATAGATGCTCTCGAAATGTGGTGCTGGAGAAGAATGCTTGGGGTATAATGGACAGAATTCCGTACCAATCAGTCCATACTCCAAGAACTCGGCGGCAAGCATCGTCTCTCTTCCATTGTGCGATCGCATCCTCACGTTCTTCGGGCACGTGTCGCGGCGTGGACAGGTGTCCATGGAGACACCTCTCGCGACCACGCGGTAGATCGCCAATGAGATGGACGGACCAAATCAAAGTAGTACTTGACGGTCCCGTACACGAGTGCACCGGAAAAGCGGCAATACGGAGGAGGGCGAAGGATTGTCAAGCGCGCCACTACCCCCAAAGTGACGACCACGACCACTCACCCAAGAGTGTAATGACTGAGAAGATGAGATGCTGGGAAATTACTTTAACTTCTAATAATTAAATTTAAGTTTTTTGTTCACTAAAAAAATTTCGTTTTTATATTAATTTTTGTCAATGTTTTTGAGTAGTTTCAACGAAGCTCTATCTATGTAGGTATTTTAAATTAATTATTAGTTTATTTTCAAATCCCTAAACTCAATTCCTATAACAACTATTATTACTTTCTAAAATAAATAACAAAAACCTAACGTACTAGTAAATAATGAAATTTAGCTAATTTATTTTATAAATAAATGCTTTCAATTACAATCTAAATAATATGTATTTTAACTACAAAGCAAAATGATATGATTGTAAATTGCTTGTATTTTTATCTTTATCGCGACTATTTTTAATTTATTCTATGACTAGAAAAAAACAATGATCTACATCTCTAGATAATAATTAAGAAACCAGATCTGTAGTTGTTATACGTTTTTTTTTAAAAAAAGCTCGTCTGAAAATTGCGGTCTTCACCAAGCGTATTTTTATAAATACGAGAAAATTGGATAATAGCAAAAAAAATCATATACGTTAAGTTTTTTCAAAAAATATTTTTGTAATGGTAAGCACATCCAAAAGGTTCATATTTTAGTTATAAAAAGTTGTTAAAATAAATTTATTTTAGCTGTTTTGTTTTGTGTTTACCCTGTGGCTTATAAATATAGCAATACAAAAAACTAACAGCTTTATTGTGAAGGCACGAATAAAAAAGCGCCAGTAAACTTAAGTGAAGCATTCAAAATGTGCCGGCCCGTTTACTTTACGCACACATTTGCAGAACGTGCTGATCGGCAGCCAATTGCCGCATGGTAATCATTGTGCAGCGTAACTGTCTTTAATTTCATTGGCTCTTAGGGAACGTACCCAATTTACGTGACCCGTTCAGGGGGGGAGGGCTTTGTCATAGGGACGGGGGAGGGGGCTTAGGTTTTCGTTACGTAGTCAATATCTAGGGAAATATCGCGCTTTTTTGAGCTATATTCACATATGGCGCGCAGCGTTTACAGCTTGTTGTACTTGTAATTATAGGTATGCACGCACTCTTGGCGTCACGCTTTGCAAAAGAATTATTTAAAACCATATTTATGTAGTAGAAAAGTAGAGGGGAAGGGGAGCATCTTGGCATATACTACAGGTGGTCACCGAGAGGGGGAAGGGGTAAAAATTTGTAAAAAATGGGTCACGTAGTTTGGGTACATTCCCTTATCTTACACACATCGATTAGTCGGAGCTTCAATTAGCAATTTCTTTTTATTCGTGAGTGTACGAAAGCTTTCTTTTAAATGATTAGATAATTCTTACTTTTTAAAATACCGAAAAATGCTTTTAACAATTAAGTTTACTAGATTTATTGAAGTTAATGGTGTTCTTTATTATGCAAGTAGAATATACTTACATATTTAATAACTAGATAGAAACCTCTGCAATATTAATCAAAAAAAGTTATTTTTGACGTTAAACATTAATTGACATATGAAATCAAATGAATTTACACCACGAAGCAATAACGACTCATAAAATAGTAAATTTAGAATATTCTTCCTTACCTCATATTATAAAACTGAAAGATAAATGTTAAAAATGAAAAAAAAGAATATACAACCTGTTTTGTTAAGTACGACATTAATTTAAAACACACGTCTGGAATCGTATTAACTGAAAAGGTGGGTTATCCAGTAATCGATACATTTACAGTAAACAATTTGTAACATAAATCGACGGCGCCTTCGCGACGTTGCCGCTTAGTCAGTTTAAGACATGATGAATTAATATGATTTGTTTAACTATTTCACACAGACTGTTTTATTCATATTTTAGGACTTGATATTACGGTTGTTTGAAAATTAAAAAAATTCTAGGGTAATAAATTAAAAAAAAAACCTATGATATAACAATAGTCATTATCCCTACCTGTGTTTTCGTGTCGTACATAACAAAACACGTAGTTTATAAACGAAATGAATCATAATTTCAGACTTGTTTTAAATAGAAGGTAAAGCAAGGTTGACAGTTAACCAATGTTATCATAATTCTAAAGGCATGACGCGTTTTATCGATTAGGTATTGCAACCAAGCGCGGGCGTAGCCAGGTTTTAGTAACGATGGGGGGCTCGAGGGGGAGGGGTTCAAGGAAATAAAACAACATCATTAAGAAAAAAAAATTCGTTAAAATAAGGTTGATAAGGTCATACACCTAATCGGCAAGCGATAAAAACGTTTGCATAAAATATTAATGGAAAATAGGTCGTAAAGTATTTTTCCCCCTCCTACCTTCATCCCCCATTTTTAGATCGCGATTTTAGTATTTTTATATGAACAATGGTGGCGATTCTAATACTAAAATTGTGTAAAATACGAACGGTCTTATTTTGCTCACACTAAAGATCAAATTATAATGATATTTAAAGTGACATTTCTAAATTTAAGTATTTTTAAATAAGAAGGCGTGTTTGCGGGCTAGTCTTAGTCAACACCAATTTGATTGATCACTAAAATTAGCCCGCAAACATGCCATCATAACAAAAATAACTTAATTTTAGAAATGTCACTTTAAATTTCATTCTAATTTGATCTTTAGTGAGAACAAAATAAGACCGTTCGTATTTTACACACTTTTAGTTAGTCAGCGTAAACAACAGACTTGCCACCAATACCCATATAATTTAACCGCCGTTCATTGAAGTGTCGCGTCACCTTGCCAAGAGTGTTTTATATAGTTTTTATTCGAAGTTCCTACGGGAACGGGAAATTTCAAGTGTGTGAAGCCGCTGGCGGAAGCTAGTATTTCAATATAATATTTTGAATATTTGGGGGGGAGGAGGTTGAATCCCCAAACCACCCCTCCCCTGGCTACGCCCGTGCAACCAAGTCCAAAGTGGAAAAAAAATTGCACTCTTTATTATCGTATTAAAGCCCTTTAAGGATACTAAAACCGTACATATCGCATGGGAGCCAAAATAATCTTGAAAAACAATAGCTAAACATGAAAAAACAAAAGTTAAAAGTGAAAAAACATGACGCTGCGTATCCTGGGCTTGACGACGCCGTTGTAGAAGTTGTCGACGACGAGCAGGTAGCGCAGGTAGGGCTGCGCGCGCAGCACGCACGCCGCTGCCACGCTTCGGAAGAAGCCTGCTTCGGCGCAGCGACAGCAGATTTGGTAGGTTGCGCGCTTCTCTACCGCCCTGAGGAAATAGAGATCAGAATAATGCGAAGAATTGATCGAGCGAATCGAGATCTCCAAATCAACTTAGGCAAATCGACGTTGTATGTATGTATGTTTGTTTGTCCGAGGATAACTTTTGAAGCGTTTATCCGATCATTGTAAAATTCGGTATATAGGTAGGTAATGATGGCACAATTTTGGTGTGAGACAATGAGCTAAAAATTTGGGGGGGTTGTTGAGATATTGGGGTTTAAGAGAGGTAAAAAAAAAAAAAAATGAGACTATTAGGTCGAGTGAGACGTCAAATGAAAGGTCTTTATTAGTACATTTCGACCCTGTTTTTACTTTTAGTAAAGTTTTTGTAGTTTTTGAGTTATTAGCCATAGTAAAAACTAAACTTTGACAAAATTCACAGGGTAGGTACACCAGTGATCCCACAGTGCTGTAATTTGGTATGCGTATAGCTTATGTATCACAAATATAGGCAAAAGACCTGAAATCTAGAATAATTGCAATTTGTACCCCAAAAAAGAGTAACCATATAACATGAACTCCCGTTACCTGTAATTTGAATGAAACTGTAGGTCAAGTTAGTTGTTTGTATTTCGTGGCACTATTTTGATAGTCAAAGATTACGAATAATATTTTTTTTGTTTTTATGGTAGACTCGCGAGATCTCAGTTCGGGGTGAACCACTAGTACCGCGGCCAGGACATATCTCTCGAACGTTCTCGATGGTTCCACTGACAACTAGAAATGTGTAGGTATTTCGACCTGACTACTATTTATTATTCTGTGCAACTGTAGGTAAAAACGTAGTATGTAGGTATATTCCATACCAAAGTATTACCTATTCTGTGACAGCCTTGGGCGTAACAATAATTTTAAAAAACTCTGTACCTACTGTGTGATGCAGGTACTTATTTATGGCGATTGGCCTAGTTACTGGATACTTAATGGATTTCAGGATATTTTAAATTAAAACAGATCTTTGTCTTGTTATCACAATGCGTGTAATGGCGTATATCTTTTTGTACAAAATTCGAGGAGAGGGGACAGGGACCAGTGCATAACATCCAATAGAAATAAGTTTTCAATAGTCACGTGATGGTGCATTGCGTGGATTGGTAGGATAACAACATCGTAAGGAAGAACAATTGAGCCTTGACTTTAGTGTAATCGCGAACAAACTCTTTTTAATGAACTCCATTACTAAAATTATAAATGCGAAAGTAACTCTGTTTGTTTGTAAGTTTGTCTGTTTGTTATGTTATCACGACTAAACGGCTGGATCGATTTCGATAAAATTTGGTATATAGAATAAGTATTGAAGTAATAAAGTGTAAAATGATTTTGAACACCCAGTTAGTTGAAAATAACACTATTGTTTTTCGTCTGTCCGTCTGTTATGGACTTTTTTTATAAGCTAAGATAAGCTTTTTGATAAGATAAGATTAGGACCGGGATTGAGATAAAGGCTACTTTTTTCTTGACTAAACAGAAGGAGGATTATGTTTTTATAAATAAACCACGTGTGTGAATACGCGGGCGGGTCAGTTAGTTGTCTTTAAGGCTTTCATTGTTTGTTCCTATACTTAGAAAAAAACATATTGGAACTCTTTGGTCATGACGATCTCTGTGGCGAAGAGGGCTAATAGCCGTCTGAGATCAGGAGCTTGCGGGTTCGATTTTCGCTGTGGGACAAATGTTTGCATGGTCTACAGATATTTGTTCCGAGTATTTTTCTATATATTATGTAATTAACAAAAAAAAAGTTCCTATAGTACAAGCTTTGTTTAGGGGCTAGATAGCACTGTGTGAAATATCCAGCATTATTTATATATAGGTACCTGTTAGGGCGGCGGCTGGGCGGGGGCGGCCGTCATAGCCCCGTGTCGAACATCTGCAGAGAGCAGGTGATCACCTCGTCTTTCAGGCAGGACTCCAGGAACTCCTCGATCGTGATCACTCCGTCCTGGTTCAGGTCCAGCTTCCTGAACACCATGTCTACCTGGAATATGAAAAAAATACAAATTAATATCAGTTACTTTGGTTCATAGACATTTCATTGACTTATGTATTACTAGCTGTTGCCCGCGACTTCGTGCGCGTTACACTACTAAATGTGTAGGTAACCTAGAAATAAAACTAAACACGCAGTTGCAACTTGACACCCCATTTTTATCCCATGGGAACTGATTTATGGGATAAAAGGTAGCCAATGTGGTAATCCAGGTTATAATCTACGTACATACTAAATTTCATCGAAATCGGTTCAGCCGTTACGACGTGATTGAGTAACAAATAAACAAATAAATAAATAAACAATCATCCAAACTTTCACATTTATAATACTAGTGGTTCGCCCCGAACTGAGATCTCGCGAATCTCTCAAAATAAATATTATTCTTAGGGCGACTTGCACATCGATGCCTAAACGTATTTAGTGGCTAAATATGACTTAAGGAGTTGTCAAATCATACAAATACTTCAAATTTAAACATGTTTAGTCGCTAAATACGTTTAGTGATCTTTGTGCATGCCGGCTTTAATCTTTGACTAATAAATTGGTGCCACGAAATGCATAACCAACCTACTTGACCTACAGTTTCATTCAAATTAGATGTAACGGGGGTTCTTGTTAATTGGGGTTTAATTTTTTGGGGTACCAATGACAGTTATTCTGGATTTCAGACTTTTGCCTATATTTGTGTCACTAAAGCTACACGAATACAAAAGTTTAGCATTGTGGGGTCACTGGTGTACCCTGTGAATTTTGTCATAGTTTTGTTTTTATTATGGCTAATAACTCAAAAACTACAAAGATTAAAATAAAAATAAAAACGGGGTTCAAATGTTCCAATGTAGACCTTTCATTTCACGTCCCACTTGACCTAATAGTCTCATTTTCATTTTTTTTACCCCATTTGAACCCCAATATCTCAACAACCCCCTAATATTTTTAGCTCATTCAGTCATACCAAAATTGTGCCATCACTACCTACCTGACGGATAGACAGACAGACACACGGACAGACAGACAGTGGAGTCTTATTAACAGGGTCCCGTTTTATTCTTTGGATACGGAACCCTAAAAAACGACTAGGCAAAAAGCGCGCGCTAGGCGCGCAGCTGGGTTCGCAGCTAGGCACGCAGCTAGGCGCAAAGATTTGCCCGTAGCATTAGACAGGTAAAAACCAGCCTACTACCAATCATTCTACACGAGCAGCCTGTGGATCAGTTGTTCTAAAAAGTCACTCAGTGCACTGCGTGCCCGATATCATAATGGATTCAAGATGTTGGTGGGGCTGCTTCGCTTCTGTAGCGCTTCGAACATGTTTGCAGAGGCGCGGGTCGATGGGTTCCACGGTATCATCCGCTAAAAGACTGCCTCACTGCTCAGTAGAGTGCGGGGCAGCATCAACACTACCCTGCTGGTCCTAGCTGACAAATACGACTCACCGATTATGAAGTCCTTCAATCGGGTTCTGATAGTATAGTCTTTGTGAGAGACTAGTGGCTCAGGACTTGAGTGAGGGACTTAAACTTTTATTGAAGTGAAAACTTCTTTAGGCACGTTGGGCATTTTTTGAGATGGAAAAAAACCATTGAACTCGTGACACTGTTATCGTTACCGACACCTCTGTATATAAGTAGTGAAAACTTCTTTAGGCACGTTGGGCATTTTTTGAGATGGGTAAAAACCATTGAACTCGCGATACTGTTACCGTTACCGTTACCGACACCTCTGTATACTATAAGTATCTCGTAATTGTTCAAGTTTTCACTTCCATCGGCACTTCCGAAGTGTCGATTTTTATTTTTTTTATTTTTTGAATTTTCTTTGTTGTATTTATAACTAGCTGACCAATCCGCAGCTTCGCACGCGTAGGGTTTCAATAAAAACATTACCCTCGTTCTGCGCAGTTGGGTAAAAAGTAGCCTATGTCACCCGGGGATAGTGTAGCTTCCCAACGGTGAAAGAATTTTTTAAATCGGTCCGTTAGTTTCGGAGCCTATTCAATGCAAACAAACAATCAAATCTTTCCTCTTTATAATATTAGTATAAGAGTATAGATTTGTACTATACCCATTTGACATGTTTAATTAAGTTTTTTACTAACATATATGGATCTGTGTCCTCTGAAAATGTATTATAAATGAATTGAATTGAAATAAGGTTGGGAAACCCTGCACTAGTGGGATATGAACAGGCTTATTACCTGTTCGTTAGCCTTAGCGTCATCTTGCCTGGCAGCAGGCGAGCCGGGCGGCGCGCGGCGTCCCAGCAGCTCATGCACGGCCACCACCACCTCGGCCAGTTCCTGCCGCGTGATGGCGCCGTCGCCGTCCACATCATACAACCGGAACGCCCAGCGGAGCCGCTCGTACACGGACCCTCGGAGGAGTGTGGATAGAGTTACTAGCAGTTCCTGAGGAGGGAAAAACACCTCATATTTAGATTCACAGTTACATACTTATCTTTTCTTTAAAATGCATGCTAGCTAAGTGTTGTACACTAACAATCCCCCTCATTGCACCTTCCGTATTAAAAGCTAGACCCAAAAACTGTTATCTCCATGAAGAGTCGTGATTCATTAATCTGATTTTTAATAATATTACTATTTATGTAAGTACATATTTATTTATTTTATATATGATATTTATTTATTTATAACTAGTTGACCCGGCGAACTTCGTACCACCTTGACATGCATATGACGCGGGCTGTCAATTTACGTCACCCCAGTAGAATTGAAAATCTGCCGTCATTATGTATGAGAAAATGAATTTTCTTCATAATTTCTTTTTGCGTGAATTTTTCCAATATTTTAATAGTTATTCTGCTATTCGGGACAGAGACAAATCCAAATAATCAAAGATCATCAAAATCGGTCCAGCCGTTCTCGAGTTATAAGTGTTCGAACAAACCCGACTTGGTTTTATATAGTGTTTGATAATATACGCACAAAAATGAAAGGGGTTATTTTGATGAGCATAACAAATAAATTTGTGAAATGTTTACCATAGAAATGTGAAATTTATTTTGGCATGTAAAACAAACACTTTATTAAACTTATGTTGTGCTATTGCATAATGCTTGCCATCTAACCACAGATTCTGTATTAGTGACATCTCGAGATATCTCTTGTTGTCCCTTTCTAACCCAAAGCCCGCAGTCATTTCCGAAAGAGATATCAAAAATACATGCCTGCCTAGATCTACGGTAGTAGGTAGGTACTAGTAGCAAATCAACGGTTTTGAGGATTACGGCCTTTAATTTTGGATGTCGATTGCAAGAGTGGGCAGTAAGTTTTGTATCGAATTAATCACCTAAACTAGTCAATTTTCTTTAAAATTTGGTAATATAACTAGTAGTTTTTTTTTCAAGAAGTCTTTTTTTATGTTTGAGAAACCGTCACTTGAATATCGTCAAAAATAAAGGCTGATTTGATATATCTTTCGGAAATGGCTGCGGGTTTTGGGTTGGAAAGGGACAACAAGAGATATCTGTGGTTAGATGGTAAGAGTATGCAATAGCTGAAAGAAAGAAAATTGCTCACCAAAGTACTGGTTTACTGAAAGGAGAAATTACAGCAAAGAAAATATGCAAAAATTCAAAAATTGCTTGGCCTCCCTATCATTTACAGAAGTGTACAATGCTGAATGTCCAAATGTAGCTTACAATTTGTTCCATGACGAATTTATACTGTTCTACAACCTCTGCTTTCCAGTAATGATACTCAAAATTGGAACTCATAGTAAGCCTAAGTGGATTACTAAAGGTGTTAAAGTATGCTCAAGGCGTAAGCGTGAACTACTGTGGCAATATAAAAAGAACCGTAATAACTTAACTAAATCTGATTTTAAAAACTATTCTAGTCGTCTAAACCGTATAATCAAACTAACTCAGAAATCCCAAAATGATTATTATATTAAAACTGCTACTAACAAATCAAAAGCTACTTGGTCTGTGATAAATAAAATTAAAAATAATATCCCCAAAAATGAAATAAGTGAATTAAAAATGAATGGTAAAATTGTAAACAATCCCACTGAAATTGCTCAATTGTTTAATAACTACTTTATTGATGTAATACCAACTCAATCAAACTCTCAAGGCTATCATATGCCATCCAGTACATCTAAATCCATATTTATGACCCCAACTACTCCTTGTGACATTCAACGTATTATAATCTCATTGCGAAACTGTAGTAGTACTGGATATGATGATGTTCGTACTAGTGTATTAAAAGAAACAACTGAATACATTTCTCCAGTGCTGAGCCACATTATAAATTTATCTATTGTCGCTGGGATATTCCCCGATAAATTAAAAAAAACCATAATAAAACCTTTATTTAAAAAAAACTACAGACATGATATGAATAGTTATAGACCTATAGCCCTCATACCAGTATTTTCAAAGATATTCGAGAAGGTTATTAACAAAACTTTGTCTAGTTTTTTTGAATTCAATAATATTTATGCTGAAGAACAAGTAGGATTTCGTAAAGGTAAATCTATCAATTTGGCTATTTATAAATTTCTACAAACCGTAATGAGCAATCTAGACAAAAACAAGATAGTATGTGCTCTATATATGGACTTAAGTAAGGCTTTTGATTATGTGGACCATAATATCTTATTGTCCAAGCTCGAAGCCTATGGTGTAAGAGGTAACGTTCTACAACTCATTAAGTCATATTTAAGTAATAGGAAGCAAGCAACTGAAATAACACGAATCTGTCCTAAATCAAAAAAAGAAATTATTTACAAATCAGAATTTAGAGAAAATAAGCACGGAGTACCACAAGGGAGTGTGTTAGGTCCACTTCTTTTGATTATCTACATAAATGATCTTCCTAAAGTTATTTCTGATCAAATAGTGTTATTTGCTGATGATAGTACAGTGATATTCACTGATATTTGCAAACTTCATCTAGAAGCTACCATCAACTTTACCCTAGAATTAATAGTTGAATGGTTAAAACAAAATAACCTGGTAATAAATCTTGACAAGACTAATTTGATGACATTTTCCAGCAAAAGATTTATTAATAAATCTGACATTAATATTAATTATCTAGGACATACAATTAATCATGTTGATACTACTAAATTTCTAGGATTGAACCTTGACTTTAAATTGAATTGGAAAGCTCACGCTACCACTATTTGTAAAAAGCTTAGTCAGTTTTCGTATGCGTTGTACATGCTCCGTAAAGTTGTAAATGTTTCTGCCGTCACAACTGCATACCACGGATATGCAGAGTCCGTACTAAGGTATGGAATTATATTCTGGGGGAATTCCACATTAAAAGACCAAGTATTTATAAGTCAAAAACGATGTATCAGAGCTATATGCAAGCTCAAGAAAACTGATAGCTGCAAACCTTACTTCACTGAACTTAATATACTTACGCTTCCCTGCCTTTATATTTGTGAGACAACGACATTTGTTAAAAACAATATTTTTAAAACCCGTATAAGTAAAAGACACAACAATCAAATTTGTTTCCCCCGAAACAAGACGGCTTTATACAATAAAAGTGTATTCTGCATGGCTGTGCGTTTCTACAATCATCTCCCAAAGAGTGTGCTAGATGCTCCTAGTTTAAATTTATTTAAGTTGAAACTGAAAAAGCTGTTAATAGAAAAAGCATATTATAGTGTTAATGATTACCTAGCCGATGACAATTTTGTATGACCCATCATAATTTTATTTTTTTTGTTTTAATTTTAAGTTTGACTAATTTTATTAATACTTTTTCATTGTTTTAAATTTTATATGAGGTAAGAGCTGCGAAAATTATGATTATTATAAATAAATAACTAACATGTAAAGCTTTGACATTGCATGCGTCAGCGCTGAATATGGCTGTACCTACACAAAAACTGTACCTACACCTTGTTTGTTACCCATATTACGCAATAAATACAATTTGAATTTGAATAGCACAACATAAATTTAATAGTGTTTGCTTTTACGTGCCAAAATAAATTTCACATTTCTATGGTAAACATTTCAGAAATTTATTTATTATGCTCATCAAAATAACCCCTTTCATTTTTGTGCGTATATAATCAAACACCCTATATGTACAAAAATCTCGTGTCACGGGTTTAGCGGTCGCACTCCTCCGAAACGGGTAGAGATTTTAATGATTTTTTTTGTATTTTGGTAGGCATGAGAACAGGTCGTACAGTATTTTTCATCCTCCTACCCCCATCCCCTCATTTTTTAATCGCGATTTGAGTATTTTTGTATTTACATGAAGTATCGCGTCACTTTGACAAGAGTGTTTTATATAGTTTCTACCCCAAAGTTCTCACGGGAACGACTAATATAAATATATCTTGAACTCCACATATTTTCACACCCAAAGGTTGTCTGGAAGATATCGCTTTTAGCGATAAGACCGCTACGTGTATTTGTTTTTATATTGTTTTTTTATTTTAATGTGATTTACAATAAAGCGTTTCCTATCTATCTATTTTTTCTTTATACGTTTTATTCATTTGACAATTCTATTGCAGAAACTTTATAGAATGTTGTTATTATCTGGTTGCTGGGAGACGTTGGGTGCCGCAAGATCGTACGCTCTATAAATCTATGGGGAGGCCTATGTTCAGCAGTGGAAGTCTAGTGTGATATGATGATGATGATATGAAAGCTGTTACAAATGTAGAGATTACAGAAGTAAGATAAAATGTCGTTCGGTTGTAAACATGTTCGAGAATTTGCAAATTCGAAATCCTTTGTAGGGTTGTCACCGAATGTATTATTTATTATCTGTAACTTCAGGTTCGCACATACTTTTTATTAAAACTAGTGGTTCGCCCCGAACTGAGATCTCGCTAGTCTCTTAAAAAACCAAAAACAATATTATTTATAATCTTTGAATAATAAAATATAGTGTAGTGGCATGATATGAACAACCATTTGAACCCCAATATCTCAACAACCCCCAACTTTTTTAGCTCATTTAGCTCATTACCAGGATTGTGCCATCACTACGTACCTGTGTTATATCAAATTTCACGATGATCGGATCAACGCTTCAAAGGTTATCCTCGGACAAACAAATATACCTACATACATTCTTACATTCATGCATACAACGCCGATTTTCCCAAGTTGATTTGGAGATCTCGCTTCGCTCGATCAATAAAATATAGCCCACTAACTGACCCGTCCGCGGCTTCACACGCTTTTTGTCAATAAAAACATTACTCTCCTTCTACGCAGTCGGATAAAAAGTAACTTATGTCCAAATCCCGGTTATAATAAATAAATAATGCAGGATATTTCACTCAGCGCCATCTAGCCCCAATCTAAGCAAAGCTATGGGAGCCAGATAACTGATAGAATACATAATAGGTTGGGGAAAAAGTCTTTTCGCATTATAGTATGTATGAACTTATAATAAAATCTCTTTGGCTATACTATTTGTATGTGGCTGGTTTTGGTATCATTCAAAGTTTAAATTTTAAAGAAGATAATTCCAAATTCAAATTAGGAAAATGTGTGATTTTTATTTGTTTTTCGTACTGTAAAGATGAGTGAATCTAATGAAGAAATTCGATACATTTTAAAATTTTACTACAAAAAAGGTAAAAATGCAACGCAAGCCGCGAAAAATATTTGCGATGTTTATGGACCTAGTGCAGTGTCTGTGAGAGTAGCAAAAATTTGGTTTAAGCGTTTTCAATCCGGAAATTTTGATGTCAAAGATGCACGTCGCTCTGGTCGCCCTATTACGGGTAAAATTGATGCCATTTATCAAAAAGTGGAGCAAGATCGGCATATCAGTAGTTATGACGTAGCTGAAGAACTGGGAATTGACCACAAAACAGTTTTGGCGCATTTGAAAAAACTGGGTACACAAAAAAGCTCGATATTTGGGTACCCCACGAGCTAACTGAAAGAAACCTAATGAACCGTGTACTCATTTGTGATTCTTTATTACGACGTAATGAAACTGAACCATTTTTGAAGAAGCTGATAACTGGTGATAAAAAGTGGATCACGTACGACAAGAACGTGCGAAAAAGGTCGTGGTCAAAGGCCGGTCAGGCTTCACAGACTGTGGTGAAACCCGGGTTAACTCGCAACAAGATGACGCTGTGTGTGTGGTGGGATTGGAAGGGCATTATTCATTATGAGCTGTTACCACCAGGCAGGACCATCGATTCTGAACTCTACTGCGAACAACTGATGAGATTAAAGCAAGAAGTTGAGAGAAAGCGGCCGGAATTAATCAACAGAAGGGGTGTGGTTTTTCATCATGATAACGCTAGACCTCACACATCTTTAGCCACTCAGCAAAAAATTAAGAGAGTTTGACTGGGAGGTGTTAATGCATCCGCAGTATAGCCCTGACCTTGCACCTTCAGATTTCCACCTGTTTCGGTCACTTCAGAATTCTTTAGGCAGTGTCAGGTTAACATCACGAGAGGACTGCCAAAACCACTTGTTGCGGTATTTTGATCAGAAGCCCCAAAATTTCTATAGCAATGGGATCATGTCCCTGCCTACAAGATAGCAAAAAGTTATCGAACAAAATGGTACCTACATACTTTAGTTAAATGTAAATAAACTATATTAAAAAATGTTTTGAATTTTCTAAAAAAATGCAAAGAAACTTTTTCCCAACCTAATAGTTATTCTGCTATTCTGGGCGGAAACAAATCCAACAGTTAGATTAGATTAGATATTTTCTTTATTGCACACCATTAAATATAAACATATTTAAGAAAATATACTTTTAAATCATAGGTACACTGGCGGCCTTATCGTTAAATGCGATCTCTTCCAGGCAACATTTCGATGGACAAGATCTATGTGAACAAATAAAGATGGCGCGGCGGCGTATATCAGATAATATTAGAACATATATACTATTTACAACGTATACACTATATTACAATTTATACAAAATATAGATAATATAAAGTAAAATGTATAATTATAATATATTCATAAAATTACATAAATATGAATATACAGGATGTTTGGTAATATACTGACGATATTCAAGTGACGGTTTCTCAAAACATAAAAAAAAAACTTCTCGAAAAAAACTACTAAGTAGTTATTATATCATCAAATTTTAAAGAAAATCTTTTAAGTTTAGGTGATTAATTCGATTTAAAACTTACTGCCTACTCTTACAATCGACATCCAAAAATAAAGGCCGATTTGATATCTCTTTCGGAAATGGCTGCGGGTTTTGGGTTAGAAAGGGACAACTAGAGATGTCTCGAGACATCACCAATACAGTATCTGTGGTTAGATGACAATCATGCAATAGCACAAAATAAGTTTAATAAAGTGTTTGTTTTTACATGCCAAAATAAAATTCAAATTTTTATCGTAAACATTTTACAAATTTATTTACTATGCTCATCGAAATAACCCCTTTCATTTTTGTGCGTATATTATAAAACACCCTATATATGAGTTATAAATGGTGTAACTAACCCGACTTTGGTTTATGTATATAGAATAAAAGAAAGAAAACATTTAGATTAGACATTTCAGTATAAATTATGTATGCTGTGTAAAATAATACTAATTCTTTTATTTCCGTGTATCTAGTCGCTGCCAGCCCTGCAAACCACTGCTGGCAAGACGCCAGGCCGTAGATTAGCTGTTGAAACTGTTGGAGTCGCGCACTGCTCCACCCTCCACCTGATAGCCTATTACAAGTTTACGCTCTATCGACTTCAAATTAATTACAAACTTTTTGAGTTATTAATCTGAACGAAAAATATAGAGGTAGTGGGTGGTGCAAAGTAATTACCCTATTGTCTAGTAAAATAAGGATTTCCCCTCGGAATTCGAGCTAACCAGCTAGATTTTTGGATGGACCTTTGTTTTGACTTTCAAAAGGTTGTCTCAAAAATCTAATATCGTATCGTGCCGGCGTTTTGAGATATTGATGGTCTAAGATAATAAAAATCGGTTTTTCGCCATTATCTCGTTTGATTTGCACTCTACGACATGTTTAGTTATTAGAAAAATTAAATAGCATAAAATACTCCAGAAATTTTGTCTAAAGCCATTTTCGATACCATGAGTCGTTCTTGAAATAGAGCGTAAAGAGTGGGGAGTGCTCCGCCCTATACATGTTATATGTTTTATGTTTATGTACCATAGTTACATGGTTATATGGCTATTTTTGATTCAGCTACAATACAACTTCTTTTAGGAATGAAACCAAAAACCCAAAGGAAAAAAGAAGTTGTAGCTGAACCAAATAAGGTCATTTGCGACACCCAGTTCGTAAGAACGAAAAGATTGAGTATTGATCATGCGAAGCGAGATCTGTAAATCAACTTGGGCAAATCGACATTGTGTGTATGTATGTTTGTCCGAGGATATTGGGGTTCAAGAGGGGTAAAAAAAATTAAAATGAGACTATAAGGTCAAGTGGGACGTCAAATGGAAGATCTTCATTAGTGCATTTCAACCCTGTTTTTATTTTTAGTTTAATCCTTGTAGTTTTTGAGTTATTAGCCATAATAAAAACAAAACTTTGACAAAATTGACAGGGTACACCAGTGATCCCACAATGCTGAAATTTGGTATTCGTGTAGTAACACAAATATAGGCACAAGTCTGAAATCCAGAATAACTGCAATTTCTACCCCAAAAACGTATAACTAATTAACATAAACTCCCGTTACCTGTAATTTCAATGAAACTGTAGGTCAAGTGAGATGGTTTCAGATTTCGTGGCACTATTTTTATAGTAAAGATTAATAATCATATTTTTTTGTTTTTATGCGAGATTCGCGAGATCTCAGTTCGGGGCGAACCACTAGTCGTATTCCACAATGTAATAATAGATGGTAATTGATAGGTACATGATCAAATAGTATTTATATTTTTATAGTGTTATCCGAACACTTAGGTACGGAAAATTCGAAGATTTAAAAAAGTCGTGGATGTGGGTAGAAGGATTAACCAGCTGAAGTGGAGATGGGCTGGACACTTGGCAAGGAGGAAAAACGGAAGATGGACGATGGCAGCAACCGAGTGGTGGCCGCGAGAAGGGCGCAGGCCAGTTGACAGACCACCAGCCAGATGGTCGGACGACATCGCGCGAGTTGTGGGAAGTCAATGGATGCGCTCGGCACAGGGCCGGAGAGATTGGCGTGATAACGAGCCCTATACCCAGCAGTGGGCTGAGATGTTGATGATGACATGATCATTATGGACCCTGTTGGGCAAAACAATTGTTCTTGTAAGGTTATATTCATTTTAAAAAGAAACCATTCAAATTTAATCGTCAAAGTAGGTAGTGGGCAAGTAAGTATCTAAAATTTGTCATTAAAATATTCGTCAATTGGCAGGTTAGTAGGTGGTTAGTAGGTATTATAGTAGTTTTATAAATGTTATGTTATTAATCCCAGTTTTGAACGCGTCAGTTAGTTTGTTAAATATTTTGATCGACATTACGTATGGGCTTGAAGAGCAGGTACAACTGGAAGAAAACTCTTGCTAAGCTCGATTTTATTTATTAACTTAAACTAGATAGAAGCTGAAGAAGGTTTTGGCTACAATGAAAATCTATGTAGGTAAGGTTTAACGTCAAGTTTTTAACAGACTTCAAAAAAAAAGGGATTCGTGGTTATTTTTCACAGATATCTTATTACTGGGTGAACAAATTTTGAAGGTTATTTTTTAAATTGATGATGTTTAACAGCTGAAAAAGCTGGGAAATTCAACAGATACCGTGTTTGTAGCTCAGAAGTGTATAAGGTCTATTTGTAACTTGAGGAGAACTGATTCGTGTAAGCTCCATTTCCAGACATTAAACATTCTTACCCTACCTTCACTTTACATCTACGAATCGGCTTTACATGTTAGAAACAATATCAAAAACTACGAAACCTTGAACAGCAACAGACATAAAGGCCACCTTCGAGCAATAACGTCTAAGATAGCTTTGTTTAATAAGAGTGTGTTTTGTATGGGAGTGAAGATATATAATAAGCTTCCTATTAATATAAAATCTATACGCAGTTCACATCTATTTAAGATAAAACTAAAAATTATCTGACCCAAAAAGCATATTACACAGTCAATGAATATTTAGATGATACACAATGACATTTCTAGTTTAAAATTCAATCTAATTATTTAATTAATATGTGCTGGCATTATATTAAGTACTAATACCATTTCTTAGTTATTCGTATAGTAATTTAATTTTAGGTGACATGTAATTTGCACGCTACTGTGGTTGAATATGGTGAAACCATTTAATTTTGTAACTTCTGTATAATTTTACCCATGTTTTGGCAAATAAATAAATCTTTATCTTTATCTTTAACTCTAGGATAGTCCCATTATGGTAAAGAGGGGTTACCTACATCATTTTACTTGCAGCCCATTGTGTGCGGTATTGTTAGAAAGCTCTCAGTACCGATTCCGATTTTGTTTTAGATTTTCTGTTTTCTGAATTCTTAATTTTTTTGTTAAAAAGTATTTTTATCATTTTTATAAATACGGGATTTATCACGTACCGTCTTATCGGTGTTCACGAAAGTTTTCTAAGTAAAAAGTATTTTTGTAGGTATTTAAACCGAGTTGGTAAAAAATCAGTAGGTATCAAGTATGGAACCTTATTTTCGATAACACTACATACAGTTCGAAGCCAAAAGTCCACAGATAAATAAAACTCTTCGACATCAAGATGGCGACGTCGGCGCCAAAATGGCAGACCTCCTGCAATATTTAGATAAAATCTCTTGGCTAGATGTCAACTTTCTGCTTGAGGTATAAAGTTATTGGGAACTATTTGCACATAACATTCACATCAGTTACGTACGGAGAAATAAGCATATATTAATACTAATATAATACTTTCGAAGGTTAGTCTGTTTGTATTTTAGTCGTAGGTACGACTAAAATTTTGTATCTATAATTTTTTAAACGACTATGTACATATTTTTGCGACTATGTCAGCCCTGTTACATCTTACAATTATATACATAACAACTATATTTATAGTAGATTATTTAAACGAGGGGATAAAGCAGTTTCTTGCGTCACGGGCGCTATATTGAATCCTGAGTGCAGAGAGGGATATAAGCACGTCCAAGATGCAGACAGCTTTATCCACGAGGAAAAATCTCTACTTTTCACACTTTCTGCGAGACAATAAAAACAAAATCTAGGTTGGCGCATTCTGTGCAGAAGTTAATTCCATTTACGAATAAGTTCTTATTGTGTGGGTCTCTTTAATTCAAATTTTCATACAGATGAGGTTCCAAATTCAAATCACATTCAGTACAGAAATTCAGTACAACTTTACTCCCGGCCTGCTTTCGGTGAGGTTTACATGACATATAATTTGACATTGTCGAGCAGGTGGTGTGAAAATAATATTATTCACTATAGTATGAAGTACTCTGGCTGCATTGCATAGCGGGGCGGACAAGGTACTTTGGAATACACCAACATCTAACAGATTCACATTATATTGGTTCTGCATTTGTGCTCTCAAAGACTTTGTATAATGTAACTATACCTATAGAATAGAATAGAATACTCTTTATTGCACACCAACAAAATTAAAAATACAGTAAAAATAAAGGTAAGTACAATGGGCGGTCTTATCGCTAAAAGCGATCTCTTCCAGACAACCTTTGGATGGACCTATTTACTGCAAATTCAATTTTTTTTTCAATCCTGAAATATAACATAACGCGGGCTGCCAATGTATGTTCATCCCCGGTAGAATTGTCAATCAGCCATCATTAGCTGCATCTATGTAGGTATAAGAAAATGAATTTTCTTCATAATGTTTTTTTGGGTGATTTTTTCTGATACTTTTATAATTATTCTGCTATTCGGGGCGGAGACAAATCCCACAAATCCAAATATCATCAAAATCAGTCCAGCCGTTCTTGAGTTATAAATGATTTAAGTAACGTGACTTTGTTTTATATATAGAAATAGATATATATTTATTGTGACCATAAAAGTTACATAGATGAGTTGTGTCCCTGTTTCCCAGAAAAGCATAAGCTGTGACCTAGGAAACAGTTCACGCTTGAATGACATATATCTATGTATATGATCTATGTATATCCACACTAATAACCAAAATGATAATTTATTGTACACCGGTCTTATCGCATAGAAGCGATTTCTTGCAATTGAAAATAATACTGAAAAATTCAAAATCTTGTAAAATGACCACTGTTTCAATAAAGATATAAAAAAGTATTCCAGAAAACTTTGACCAATAAAATAATTTGCAACAGCAACGGAAAAATCCTAACTTCGCCGTCTATTCCGCAGAAGTATTGAAACTTCGTAACTGGCTGGCTGCATAAAAACTTTTTCAATAAATTCGTAGCTGAACAATTTTTGATTTTATGCATCACAGAATCAACAGCACTTGATATCAATGTATACAAACTCTTATGGCTAATGCGTAATGCCAATAACAGATTCACATTTTATAGACCTTTAAGAAATTAGTCGCCTAGAGAAAAATATCAAAAACACAATACATTATATTAATTAATTTTCAAGGAATTTAGTAGGTACGCATTTGAAGATTTATTTCACCCGCCCGGTAGGTATCAGTAGGGAACTCTGACCTCAAAGTTATTGACGTACGTCTACCTTAGGACAAACAGTTGGGCAGGTCAATAAAAGGTGGGATGCCGTAATCGCCTTTTGTGACGAAGTAATGTTTCAGAAGGAAGCTGCGAAGCGTATAAGAGAGGATGATCCTCTCTCCGCTGAGCCGCTTCGCAGACGAAGGACTGCAAGAAGGCGAAGACAGTTTCCTCGCCTTCTTCAGCTCGATGAGGGCCAGCAGAGTTCGGGTGCGGGGAGCTTCGACACATCATCGCACAGGCCTCCTACGCTGAGGAATGTCTTCCATATTCCAGGACATTCCTCTCCCTCGAAGGAGGGGGACAGAGGGGTCCGCTTAAGGCAGACATTCACCGACAGGGCCGCAGTTGAATCCAACCGGGACCCCGTGACCTTGTCAGGTGCTAGTGCAGCATCGACCCGCTCATCCGATGGGCGGTTTGATGATGCACTGGCTCTGATGTGAATGAAGGAATATCATTGGGGTTTAAGTCGTTATTGTGGGTACTTTAACAGGTATGCCGTTGGTTGACAGCCTACGGAGAGTCCGACAAACCCCTTCAGCTCTCCCCGAGTTGGAGGACATGCGAATAACATTTTGAAAACGTAAAAAATAAAGGTCAACAAAGAGGTCAGTCGACGAATCCAACTCGGCTGGGTCGGGAAAGTATGTGACGTCTTCTCGACCAGAACTTCAGTGTCTTCAGACGAAACGAAGAGAGAAAGAGACGTGGTCTCTCACTATGAGCCTTATAAGAAGACACAAGTTCGCTCACCGTGCTACGGATGTACGGTGAGAAACACCAAACATGGGCTATGTTTGGTGTTTCTCACGAGATCCAATCACAAATGAGGAGATTCGTAGACGAACCCAAGTCACTGACATGACATAGCACAAAGGATTAGCAAGCCGAAGCAGTGAGCCGGGAGCATAGCTCGAACTTTCGGCTGTCGTGGAAGAAACATTCTTTAGTGGAGAACACGCACTGGAAAGCGTGCGATGGCCGTCTTTACAGGTTGCTGGTGAATTTGGCACCGCATAAGATCGGTGTTGAAATCTATAGAGGGCCTATGTTCAACATTGGACGTTCTATAGCTATTATGATGATGATAACTACCTACCTTAAACGTGAGATAAACATTATCCTCTTCTAAAAAGACTTGTTCTAAAAATCACTTAACTTTTTCCTCCAGAAACGCCACATTTTAAATCCTCATGTCGATCGCGCTGATAAAGCATGTTCCGAAAGGGGGATTTAGTATAAAAACGTAGAAGTGGGGAATAGCCGGCTGAGACGTAGGAAGTTGTGGGTTCGATTCCCGCCACGGAACAAATGTTTGCATGATCTACGGATAACTTTTGGAATTTTTTTATTATCAGCCATTCGTGTCCCACTGCTGGGCAAAGGCCTCCCCCCATTCTTTCCAGACTTGGCGGTCCTGGGCTGATTGTGGCCAATCCGTTAGGAATTTATCCAGCTCGTCCCGCCATCTACGTTTTGGTCTGCCGCGTCGCCTTCTCGCTGGATCAGGACGCCACTCGGTGGCTATCCTTGCCCACAGCTCACTTGGCATGCGACAGACATGCCCAGCCCAGTTCCACTTCAGCTGAGCGGCTTTGGTGGCTACGTCAACAATTTTGGTCTTTGAGCGCAGTTCAGTGTTCCGGACTCTATCTGTTCGCTTGACACCCAAGATGCTGCGTTCCATCGCACGCTGACAAACTTTGAGCTTGGACTTTAAAATGTTAGTCAGTGACCAGTTCTGCGCACCATATGTCAAAACGGGGAGGATGCATACGTCCATTAGCTTTCTCTTGAGCGTTAAAGGAAGATCTCCTTTCATCATATCTCCCATGGCCCAATAGCTCCTCCAGGCATTTTCGGTTCGCCGAGCGATTTCCTTAACCTGCCTGTCCTCGAAGGAGACTATTTGGCCTAGGTAGATATACTCTTGGACGTATGCTAGGTCTTCTGCATCCACCGTTATTCTGGTCTTAACGCTGTTGGTTAAACTTGGTTTTTGCCCTGTTCATTCCAAGTCCAATCTCAAAGCTTGCTATGCTAACTTTTGGAAGAATTTATTAAATATTTTAGGATTGTGCAATGTTTGCGCAAGTCTCAGTGGGTAGAATTTGTTCAAATTTATAGGATTGTGTGAAGAAATCGTTATGTGTTATGTCACGTCAATGTTACTTACTCTAAAGCTGATGGCACCACTGCAATTCACATCAAAGGCTTTGAATACGTAATGGGCGTAGAGGGCAGAATCTGAAAAGAAAATTTAAATAAAAAAGATATACGATGGCGTAGTTAGACTAGTTAGGTAACCAAAAGGTGTTTTTATTGCTAACTAAATCATATAACGCAAGCAAAATTATCGGAGAGCGGAGCGAGCTACGAAAAATATTTTAGAAAAAATGATGTAACCCTTTTTATGCTTCTTGCGCGCACAGATGAATGTAAGATTTGACATTGCTAAATGTTGTATGTAGAGAAGGAGGGGCGAATGCTAAAATTAGGATACAAAAAAAATACAATTTATACTCACTTCCGTGTGGAAAGAATTTGGCGTATATGTCTTTGAAGGATTCCTCCTGGACCACTCCTTCAGGACACTCCTGAAAATAAGATAATACTTTTACTGTAGTATACGCCAAGATTCGTGCCAGACGGGCCAACCAATAAACATGTTTGCTTCCTTTCAATACAATTACTGGTAATTAGTGTTAATAATTCAAAATCCAAATCTTTTTATTCATTAAAATCACAAGGATCACTTTGAAACGTCAATTTTACTGCCTGTTCCTTCGTGACCAAGCCAGGAAAGAAAAACAAGAAACAAGGCTGGTTGTTCTTTTTATTGATCCTTTTAGAATAGATACACTAGAGAAAACAAATTACAACTAAATTGTAACATTTTTGACCGAGTTGGAGCAATTTCCAACCCAAGCTTCTTTATCATCTAAATAATCCGATATGTTATAGTAGGTTTTTTTTATAAAGATTTTGTTTAATTACGTTTTTAAATTTGTTAATTGTCAATTTTTGTACATCACTTGGGAGTTTGTTATAAAAGCGTACACCTTGCCCTTTGAACGATTTACTAACTTTATGGAGTCTACAAGTGGCAACAACGAGTTTATCTTTATTTCTAGTTTTAACATTATGATTATCGCTATATTTCTTAAATAAATTAATATTTTTGTGTATATACATCAGATTTTCATAGATGTATTGACAAGGGAATGACATCATATCATAATATATATACATAATATGTTAACGATAAGTACTACCGTACATCACTACCGGCTCCCGTAAGGGCTGCAAGAACGAGCGAGATAGCAATATCATCACTTGTACCACGTTTTATGACCCCTTCTGGTAGGAGGAGCATTGGCTTGGCGTCTAGTTAATGAAAATGATTTATACAGCGCTGGTGTGCGCTGTACTGGAAAATCCAGCTGATCGTTTAGGTGCTACGTGGAACTATAGATACATAAATACAGTGTGAGTCTTCATAAAGCACACATATGAAATTGGGTGAAACTAGAACTTATAGAAGGAAAAAATAATTTAGAAAATCTAATTTAATTCGTAAATTCTTTCTTATTTTTAGAGATGGTAATTACTTATTATTAATTTTGTAGTATATTATATTTCATCGTCGTTGCCTGCTATGCTATGTACAATTATTACTGTTTTTGTTTTGACACAATATTAGAAAACTCGGTTCAAAAATTACATTGTTTACAAAGGGTCTAGTTTAGACCTGCCATAAATGTTAGAACGCCGACCGGGACTAGGGTTATCAACCCTACTATATATAATATAGTATCCTACTATATTAGGGGATCAAATACTATATTAAAAAATATACTATATGATGTATATAGTACTACTATATTTTGCGTAAAGCGGAACGCAGCCTTTCTTTTTTTAAAGCCCGCTCCGCTCTATAATTAGTAATTGCTGCGCAACTAAAAATTTATTTTAACAATTTGTATTCAGAAATCAATCAAATGGACAAAATTTTGGACATTGTACTAACTGATTAAATTTTTTTTTAATTTGTTGATTTAGTAATCAACAAATTCAAAATGTTGAAAAATATGAATGCTTTCTTAAAAATAAAAATTTAATTATTAAAGCACAGAGCAGCAAAAAATATTCATTTTAAAATAAATATTTTAACCACATACCTACTATATTTTTTTCATTTATTTGCATCATATTTTTAGAGGTAACAGCTTCGAAAATACTAAATCTGATAGAAAAAAAGTTGGTAATCCTAACCAGGACATTCCTATGGATTATAAGGAATGAAAATAGGCTAGCTAAACCATGGGTAATGCATACACTCGTATAATATGGTTTTTGTCATTGGCTCAGCCCACTGTTCAAGATAACGAATAGCAGTCCAGTGCTCAATAAATCTTCAGTTTCTTTGTCTAATCTTCCTGACTGTCTTGTAAAATGTGTCTTCATTCTTCAATTTGTTATAGAGTTGACTTATTTGATACCTACCGGTTTTTAGTTAGGAATAAGTGTGGAACTAGTGGTTCGCCCCGAACTAAGATCTCGGGAGTCACTAAAAACAAAAAAATATTATTCGTAATCTTTGACGATCAAAATAGTGCCACGAAATGCATTTCGAAATAACTTGACCCACAGTTTCATTCAAATTACAGGTAACGGGAGTTCATGTTAATTGGTTACTCCTTTTTGGGGTAGAAATTGCAGTTATTCTGGATTTCAGACTTTAGCCTATATCTGTGCCACTAAAACTACACGCATACCAAATAACAGAACTGTGGAGTCACTGGTGTACCCTGTGAATTTCGTCAAAGTTCAGTTTTTATTATGGCAAATAATTTAAAAACTGCAAGGACTTAACTAAAAATTGTAAAAATGTACTAATTCATACCTTTAATTTGACGTCCAGCCTGACCATTTTCATTTATTTTTACCCCTCTTGAAAACCAATACCTCAACAACCCCCCAATGTTTTTAGCTTATTTAGTTACACCAGAATTGTGGCATCACTACCTATGAATCAAATTTCACGATAATAGGATCAATGCTTCGAAAGTTATCCTCGGACAAACATACATACATACAATGCCGATTTGCCCAAGTTGATTTGGAGACCACAATTTTTACATACCGGGACAATCGATTAACTGACCGGGACAAATCCCAGTGTACCGGACGTAAGGCAGCCCTAGTCTAGTTTCCCCCAATTTTATTTGTACGTTTTATGATGACTTATACTGTTTATATGGTAGGTACATACATGGAGGTATCATACATAAGTACATACCTACGCGTGATATAAATACGCCCTCCTGCAGTCAGGTAATTACCGAGTTCGTGAGCTAAACTAGTAAACGTAACACTAACAGCTGGCCTTCGTTAATATTGGTTTGTTTAAATGTAGTGGCATTCGTCTCCTACTACGAAAATTCGGTAGCACTACGAAATGAGGGCTTTACATTTACGTTAAATAAAACTAGTTCCAACTAGCGTAATAGATGGCGCTGTCTGGAGATGCGCCGCCAGAAATACGGGATTAACTTTCTATTTCGAAAGTTAACCTTAACTAGAAAAGTTATGTTAACCTCACTCCGCTACGGAGGTCACCGGCTCGCTTTTCTCGCCACCTCCTCCCTTCCTTCACTTAGCCTCGTATGACTTGCTTCACTCAGAGGCGACCTTAAGAGCTTCTGGCGGGAGCCCACTCAGAGTCCAGGGGGTTGGAGAAAAAAGTGGTCTATGAAAACGTTCCCCTTCACCCTTCCTGTCCATTTCCAACATAAAAAAATGTTTTTTCATACTTAGCCTCAAAATAGATTTTTAATTTTCTCAAAAACTATGGGGGGGGGGGGTCCAAATCCCCCCGACCCTCTTCTCACCCCCCATGCCCCTATCGAACCGTTCCAAATGAAAATTCCTTCCAAAATTGTAGTTTGCACCTACCTATGCCAAAATTTCAAGGGCACAACATCAAATTATCTCTAAAACAATCTCACATTGTTAGATAAACAAACACAAAGATGAACATTCAATTTCAAGTTACTCTGAAAATAATGTTGACACGGAAATTGACATTGACAATTCACTTTCCTTTGCTATTCAGCGTAAGACAGAGCAACGCCATCTATTAGCAGTTATAAAAACATGGCCGTGAAACCCCCTCATCAGTATATAACTATCGTGGTTTTATTTTTAAAAGTTAGTGATACTGCTTTTAAACATTTTAGAGTCGCTTTCTTGACCCAATTCTTAAACCAGCGAAATGATAAAAAAACGTGTGTGTGTCTGTGTGTGTGTGTGTGTGTGTACATACTTATGTACGCACGTAAGAAGTTATACTTTGGCGTAACAGAACAAAATTAGCTAAAGATTTCATCCCGTATGCCACAACTGTTTGTTTATAGCTAACTTCATCATGTCGCTTTTTGGCTTTTTCCAAACGCGCCAAAGGAAGTACGCGTATAACTTCAAAAGTATCCACCTACCTACCGATCTAAAAGGTACCAAAAGTATCAATTTATTCTTCTTAGATAAAGTTGGTAATTTTGTACATAGTATTTTAATTTGTGGAGATCGAAAACAAATGGTAGGGTTCCCCGCATTGAAAACGAATAGCTCATTTTCATTCGAATTATAAAATAACGATAGATTCAAGAGGCACGCCAATTCGCGTGATTCTGAAATCAGGTAAATACCTAACATTTCACAATACCTCGATGAGGTTATACCTAGTGAATTTTACAATGCGGACTAAACATTTGTACTAAGAAAACTATCGTGATTTATTTCAATCATTATACACACATCAAGAAAGTCTAAGTAACACCTATAAATTTTAATTTTTTTAAATTTTATAGATTTATTTTAAATTATTTATTCTCTTTTTAAATTAAATGTTATTTCTATGTTGTATTTGTATATTAAACACGGTAAATTTCTTTAATAAAATGTTTATTTACAAATACAAGTTTGCTGTGAAAAATATAGAAGAATGTTTTTATTGTTTAAAAACCTAATTTACTAAAAAAAACTGCCGGTATTTATTTGTTTATCAAAGAGGTTAACTATTCAAAGAAGGCTTGATATTCCATGAAAGTTTAAAACGAAATAAAAAAAAATAATACAAAGTAAAAAATTTATGTGTTGCTTAGACTTTTTTGATGTATATAGTTTCGACAAACGTTTTACTGCTAAATTATTAGTGCTTTAAATTTAAAACTTGGCGTCTAAAAGACATAACAATGTTCAATAAACAATAGCCGAGGGTTTAGGATAAAATAACGAAAACCAATCTAACCAAAATAACACTTTTATTCAACACTAAAACGATAAATACACGAACTTAATCACAAGTAATCACAACACACTAATTCCACTAAAAATCACCGAAATACATATTCGCACGTAGATATCGCCAAAACCAAACTGACTCATTCGGACGTCTCTACGCACTATTTATACCGCGGCCAGGACATATCTCTCGAACTCGCTCGATGGTTCCACTGGCAACTAGAAATGTGTAGGTATTTCGACCTGACTACTATTTATTATTCTGTGCAACTGTAGGTAAAAACGTAGTATGTAGGTATATTCCATATCAAAGTATTACCTATTCTGTGACACAGTAGGTATAACTTCGAGAAGCCGACTATTACCTATTCTGTAACAGCCTTGGGCGTAACAATAATTTTAAGAAAACTCTGTACCTACTGTGTGATGCAGGTACTTATTTATGGCGATTGGCCTAGTTACTGGATACTTTCTTAATGGATTTCGGGATATTTTAAATTAATACAGATCTTTGTCTTGTTACCACAATGCGTGTAATGGCGTATATCTTTTTGTACTAAATTCGAGGAGAGGGCACAGGTAACAGTGCACAACATCCAATAGAAATAAGCTTTCAATAGTCACGTGATGGTGACTTGCGTGGATTGGTAGGATGACAACATCGTAAGGAAGAACAATTGAGCCTTGAGTTTAGTGTAATCGCGAACAAACTCTTTTTAATGACCTCCATACTAAAATAATAAATGCGAAAGTAATTCTATTTGTTTGTTACCTTTTCACGACTAAACGGTTGAACGGAACGTAATAAAATTTGGCAAGGAGATAGATTATATACTCGAGAGGCTAAATCTTGAAGGGGGTGAAATAGGGGTTGAAAGTTTGTATAGGCAATCCATAGTTCCTTAAGTAAGGGATCTGAAAATTCATATTTAGGGTAATAAATAAAGAAATACGCTACTATTTTGCAAAATCATCCCTAAAGGGGGGATAAAGTAAGGGGTTAAAATTATGAGGTATTCTTTAGATGCACTCTACATTATGTACCATTGGTATATAGATAGATTGTGACCGGGATTAGGACATAGGCTACTTTTTACCCGACTGCGCAGAAGTATTTTTTTTAATGACAAACAACGCGTGCGAATTCGCGGGCGGTCAGCTAGTTTTAAATAAATGAAAATGATGAATACTTAAATATTGAATGAAATTGTGCAATTTTATTGATTTTGCGCGCCAATAATAAGACGTAACTAATTCGATGCGGATATGTTTAGACATTTCTGCTGTTAAGTTATCTAGTGAATTGCCACTAAACATTTGTAATAGGTATTGAACCACCGCTCATCATCATTATCAACAGCTAAACATAACCTATAAAGTGAGTTTACGCTTTCACGTCGTAACGGTGGAACCTATTTCGATTAAAATTAGTGTTTAGATAGATTATAACCTGGATCGAGATATAGGGTACTTTTAATTGACAAACAACGCGCGTGAAGCTGTAAAGTAAATAAAGCTGTAATAGTTGTAATTCATTACAACTATTTTCTTACCGTGGGTAATGATAGGCACATCATCATCATCATCCACAGCTAGAGTTGCCATACGTCCGGAATTTTCCGGACATGTTCGGTAATATAGGTCTTTGTCCGGAATGAGGGGGGAATCCTAAACCATCCGGAAACTACCCCTCTTGAACCCCAATATCTCAACAACCCCCCCCAACATTTTTAGCTCATTTAGTCTCACCAAAATTGTGCCATCACTACCTACCTACATATGTATCAAATTTCACGATGAGCAGATCAACGCTTCGAAAGTTATCCACAGACATATGTACATACATACTTACATACTTACAACGCCGATTTGCCCAAGTTGATTTGGAGATCTCGCTTTGCTCGATCAAGAATTAGGCCGATTGGCGACACTATTTGTTTCTACAAGGCCCACTTTTCAGTTTGGTTTCTTGCCTAATATACTTAGGACTAGGTACTTAGTAGAAACCTTACAAACGAAGCTCAAATTAACTTATTTCGGCTTGAGTGGTCATTAGTACTAATTACGGCTGATATTCGTTACAAAATAAACTAGTGGTTCGCCCCGAACTGAGATCTCACGTGTCTCCAAACACAAAAAAAAATATTCTTAGGTCGACTCGCAACGATGCCTAAACGTATTTAGTGGCTAAATATTATTTAAGGGGTTGTCAAATACAAATACGTAAAACTTAAAAATGTTTAGTCGTTAAATACGTTTAGGTATCGTTGTGCAAGCCGGTCTTAATCTTTGATTAATAAAATAGTGCCACGAAATGCGCAACCAATTGACTTGACCTACAGATTTATTCAAATTACAGGTAACGGGAGTTCATGTTAACTGGTTTTCTTTTTTGGGGTAGAAATTGCAGTTATTCTAGATTTCAGACTTTTTCCTATATTTGTATCACAAATGCTACACGCATACCAAATTTCAGCATTGTGGGGTCACTGGTCTACCCTGTGAATTTTGTTCAGTTCAAAAAAAGTTCAGTTTTTATCATGGCTAATAACTTAAAAACTACAAGGTTTAAACTAAGAATAAAAATGGGGTCTAAATATACTCACAAAGACGTTAGACGACATTAGACGTGCCACTTGACCGGATAGTCCCATTTTGTTTTTACCCCTCTTGAACCCCAATATCTCAACAACCCCCCTTCCCCTCTACATTTAGTCACACCAAAACTGTGCCATCATTACCTACTTATATACCAAATTTCAAGATGATCGGATAAACGCTTCGAAAGTTATCCTCGGACAAACACATACATACATACATACAACGCCGACTTTCCCAAGTTGATTTAGAGATTTCGCTTCGCTCGATCAATTATATATAGTATTTACGTTGTACGTTGTTAGTTTTATAATGTAATTAAATATCCTGTTTAGTATTAAATCCCTAAAAATAGATAATTGAAGTTACTTAAGTTTTAGTTTGTAAGTTTGAATCTGCATTGTAAATGCAATCTTGCCACACCTTTACAGGGTACACGTCTATTAGAATAAGTACTATAATTATGTTTCGATGTACCTAAATAACTAATGTCATGTTGCATGCAATAAATGAATACTGAGTACTATCTCGGGTGCAATTGATCGCTTACGCCCAGTGGCGGCGCTAGACCAAACGTGGACGTAGGCGACATCAACTTTGCGAGACTCCGCCCATTTCCCAGTCATAAAAGAAAACGTTGAATTGAATGAGCTGAATTATTCACTAATGTGTGAGTACAAATTACATACCGGATTCCAGTTCTTTTGAGCATGGGATCGGTCAATTGCCAAAAAATTGGATTATTTTATACCATCCATAGTGTTGTCAGACAACTCTGCGACTCTAAATAAATACTATTAACGCATACGAAAATAATAACGAATAACTAAACTTTTAAGAAGTTGTTAAACATTTTTGCTTAGGCGCGAGGCCGTCAGTGTTCGCCGACATTGCCGACGACTAACGCCGCCACTGCACTCTGGAAACCACATTAAACCACGTGGAAATCACATTAGGTTTCCAGAGCGGGATTCCCCGCGATAGCGACGCAACATCAGCAGATGTTGCTAGACTAAATAATGATAAATTTGATATTTCAATAATAATATTTATCTAGAAAATTTTCGTGACTGATTTCAATCATTATTATAAATACGGGATTTATCACGTACCGTCTTATCGGTGTTTCGACCGACAATGTTTCGGTTCCATTCGTGAACCTTCATCAGGGTGGGTGCGATCCGCTCCGAATAACGCTCGTTTTATGACGGGTAAAATGTTTTCGTCATATTCACGGCTTGGTAAACCTCCGAGCCACGAGGCCCCTCGGACCACGAGGCCGTAGGCGGGGGGCCCAAGTTGCCCACGCCTTACGCCGTCTCTGCTGGGTTGCCAACCGTACTGTTTTCCCAGGACATGTCCTGCTTTTTGGGGTGTCCTGAGCTGTCCTGGATAGTTTTTAAGTTTAAAATTCACGCGCCACTACTGTCTCCAATGGTTTTGTCACTGGGTCCGCATCTCGCGTGTGATGTTCGTTGACACTTTTTAAAACAAGGAAGCAACGTCGAAAGCGTTCTGTACCTTTTGCAATAAAAGCATAAACAAGCTCTCATGAGGATTCCAAACACAAATGTGAGTCCTGGTGTTAAACCGAAATGTCCTGGTATTTCTACCTTCAAATCCTCGATTTCCAAATTTGGAGCTGGCAACCCTAAAGGCCTGCGCGTCTTGTATAACAATGTACTATGATTACAACTTCATACATACAAAATACAAAAAGTATTTCTCGCTCCCCCCTCCCCATTATAACAGATTGAGGCAGGTACTCTAAAACCAGGCAACCTAGACAAATTGCTACTTACCTGTGCAAGTATCCTCAACCACCCCGCGAAGTGCTTCCACCCTCTTTAAAACAGACTGTATGATCGTCTCGGATATTTTCATAACCGACTTCGGGTTTTTATACGAATGTTCAGCGATAATTCTTTACATCTTCCTTTTTAGAAAGGTGTGGTTCTATACAACCTGTTTTGTTATCTACGTCTTTAATTTAAAACACACATCCGGAATCGTATTAACTGATTTTAGATCTGGATTTAAGACCGGGAGTTTTAATATTTATCCAGTAATCGATACATTTCCAATAAACAATTTTTAACGTGAACCAGCGGTGCTAGTGGTTCTGTGAGAATAGTTGACCTCACGAGCCCTTATTACCATGCAATAACCGACACTTTCCCCTTTCCCCTCGCTTAGCGATTACTCGCATTGTCCTAGGTCCTAGGAGGTCTAATCTGGTGTCTACGGGTTCGTCTCGTGAAGGCGGAGAGGACTGCGTAGTCTGATTGGTATAGGTAGGTACAAATTTTCCGAAAGAATATCAAAAATTGAAGTTCGTCCATATATAACGCTACAGCAAACTTCCCCCCACTTACCCCAACTCCACTCCTTTTGGATTTTTTTCGCAACATCTTGTGTAGAATGAAGTCCTTAGAGTGCCTCTCAAATTTGATTAAAACCCATCGATAAATAACGCTACAGCCTACTTCCCCCCTTTCCCCCCTCCACTATTTTCCCCCAGTAAAAAATTGCGATCGACTAAAAATTTAAATCAAATCAAGGAACTCGTGTGCCAATTTCCGTCAAAATCGGTTGAAAAATGCGACCTGTAGACGAGAACAGACAGACAGACAGACTAACTGACAGACGGACAAAAGCATTTTTTGGCCAACCTCGAAACTAAGACGCTTCGCTCGCTTGGCTCGGTCGATCAATGATGAATGAATATGATTTGTTTACCTATTTTATACACACTGTTTCATTGATATTTTTGGACTTGATATAAAAGGTTGTTTAAAATTTATAAATTTTCCTAAAAATGAATTTGAATAAACTTATTTTACGACAATACTAGACCTAGGTACGTGTTTAATTATTTAATGTCGTACATAACAAAACAGGCTTGATTTAAACATTACATGTAGATAAAACAACATAAAACTTAAAGTACACAAATTGATGTCAAAAAGGACATTAGAATCATCAAAAAAAAGTTTTATCAAATATGTTCTTCCTGACAGAGATTAATAGAAACATTCCACGTAAGCTCAAATCTCAAAATGAAACCGCGAAACTGCAAATAGCAGAACTATTACCGCTAATGAATCGGAAAGAGACGGCTAGACAAGTTTTTAGATGATACGAGAGAGATGAGCTTATTTTTAGGCGTTTCGCTAGCACGAAAGGTCAGTAGGTAAAGTCGACGACCGTTCGCGCCAAAAATAGGAGAAGCGCGCGCTTTCTTGTCAACGATGACATATGTCGGCCATGTTGGTTGTAAGTGTTGGGGTGAAGACTCAACAAACATGCTGGCCGCGAAACATGTCAAAATTGTAATTGATATTATTGTAAGATTATTAAAACCATCTCAAAAATTGTCAAGCCTAGACGGGATTTAAACCCACAACTTTCCTCTTGATACGAGGATGCTACCAATTATGCTACAGGCACTTGTCACGCCAGGGTCAAAATTAGTGAGATGATTCAGATTAAGACTAAAGCGATTTTTGAGATGGTTTTAAGAATCTTGGAATTATCGTAAGTGTTCGGATAACACTATAAAAATACTACCTACTACTCCATTGGCGCAGGGACCCAAAGTGAGTCTTGGCCTCCGATATGAGAACTCCCCACTTTCCTCTGTCCATTGCCATCTCTTGCCAGTTGTCGGCTCCAAGGTCACACAGGTCAACCTCCATCCCGTCATTCCAGCAACACTTGGGACGACCAACTGGTCGGCGGTCAGTCGGTCGGCCCAAGTATGCTCTCTTTACGCTTCGATCTTCACCCATTCGCAGTAGATGGCCGAGCCAGCGGAGTCTGTGTGACTTGTATTCTCCTATGATGTTAGGCTTGGTCACAAGATCTTCTATTTCGGCGTTTTTACGGACCCTCATCTTCTCTTCTTACTGGACCCAGGATTTACCGGAGAACTTTTCTCTCTGCTACTAAAAGCTGATTCTCCTCCTTCAGGGTTAGCGTCCAGGCTTCAGAACCATACATGAGGATGGGCCATATTACGGTTTTGTAAATTCGGATCTTGGTTCTTCTGCTGAGAAGCCTGGATACCAGTACCTTATGCAGTGCAGCACTGCACCGCAAGAAATTCTGGATGCGAATTTGAATCACTTCTTCGCGGGTGTTTGTGTCTATGATAGTGCATCCTAGGTACTTGAATTTAGCCACCCCCTTGTACGTAGTAAGTATCTCCAACGTGTACATCTTGGCGCGGGATGCGATACTTGCGAGATCTCAGTTCGAGGCGAACCACTACTAGTTTAGGCCGTCTTGCACAACGATCCCTAAACGTATTTAACGCCTAAACATGTTTAAATTTGACGTATTTGTTTTATTTGACAACTCCTTTAATCATATTTAGCCACTTAATACGTTTAGGCATCGTTGCGCAATTCACCTTTAGTGTTGTAAGCGTTGCCCTAAAAAGTCAAATTCACCAATGTACTTTATAATAATTTGCATAAACTGAGCACCTCAAAATACTCAATTGAATTCCAAAATGAATAATAACTTCTCCTTGAAATTCAGATGAAGCCGGAACAAAGCCATGCACAACGGAACTCTGATTACCGCTCCGACCGTAATGGTAGAAAATCGTTTAGTATCGGAAATTTAAAGCTAAGGCCGCAAAGGACTTCAAACCTCGAAACAAGTTTCAGAATGTATTTTCAAATTAATTGCTATCATTTAAACAATTTTTATTCCAAATTATCGCAGGCTACATTTATAAATAAAAAATAATTAGTACGTATTTGATCTACATTCTGATACTTGTTTCTAAAAACCTTGCTTTCTATCTTTAAATTATTATCTGAAGAGAAAACTTTGTACTTAACCCTTTCACGGAGTGTGGGGTTTTGCTTATGAGGTACTTACTTAAAGTTTATAATGGAGAAGCGGACAATGCTATGATAAACAAAGTGGCACTCCGGGAGTGCCGACAGAAGTGAAGACTTGAACAATTATGAGACACTTATATAGAGAGGTGTCGGTAACGGTAACGGTAACAGTGTAGCAAGTTCAATGTATTTTTTCCCATCTCAATCAATACCCAACGCACCTAAAGAAGTTTTCACTACTTATATATTTATTATATACAAAGAGGTGTCGGTAACGGTAACAGTGTCGCGAGTTCAATGGTATTTTCCCATCTTAAATTATACAGGGTGTTTGGTAATATTCTGACGATATTCAAGTGCGGTTTCTCAAAACATAAAAAAAGTCTTCTCGAAAAAAAAACTACTAGTAATATTATCAAATTTTATCAAAAATTAATAACACGCCTAAAGAAGTTGTCACTTCAAAAATTGCTTTGCTTTTCGATTATAAGTAGTTTCAATTAGGTTTGGTAATAGGTTGTAGACGGTAATTTGGGTCAGTTGTTTATCTATAAAATTATGTTTTGGTAAAGGTGACGGGGTTTTTTTAAGTATCTAAATAATGTGTAGCGGCTCGAGTGTCTAAACACCGAGACACACCTCTAGGGTTGTACAGTGCTTTAGGTATTTAGTTTAGTTATTTAGGTATTTAGTTTAGGTATTGAGTTAGTATGTAAATAGTACATTACTGCAGCAGCCAGCAAAAGAGGCATTGATGGACGAACGTGTAAATGTGGGCCGAAGCGAAGCCAAGCCACACATACTCGTACGTAAGTCCATCTATGCCTAGTTGTGGGCAAGGCTTGTAAAGTACTTTTCTGAAATAATGCGTGGAAATTATAAAATAAAATAACAAATACAATTACTTTTCAAAATCAATGACGAACAACGAACAACAATAATTTTTCTCGCGTTAAAGTGTTCTTTTGTTTTTTTTTCAATAAACAGCTTTTTATTTGCTAGTCAGTTCGAAATTTAAATAAAACCTTTGATAAGTTACCTCCTTGGTTGCCATGTTTCGGAGTAAAAGATCGTTCCAATTTAATTACACGACAGATATGAGTTTACTATGTAATTTATTTGGCCGCTAAACCACGACAGATATGGATTTTCATGCAACTTTTGCCAGCAGGTGCTCGCATGTATTTGTACATGTTATTTGGCCACCAATTTCGATTTATTTCGAAGAAGGTTGTCAAAATAATCCTCAAATTTCCAAGCATGTTTGAGAAAAAAATAATAATGGCTGGATCCTGACGTAATCAAAACGAAAACTTTTTTAAAGACAAACGTGTCGTTATCGATAACTGACAACATTTCAAGGCCATACAACAATATACAAGATACTGAATCTGACTCTTGTACCTTGGGAGAAGGGTGTGGGACGCCACGTGCGTTGATACCCTTGCGCCATCTCATCTGTCTGGTACAGCAGTTGGGGCCGGTGCGGTGGCGCAAATATGGAAGTCTCGACAGAGCTAACGTATTTGAGCCCTTTGGGGTCGAGACCCTGAGTCCATGAGGTATCGGAGCCCATCGCGTTTACAAATTCTTTCTGGGCGTCTGGTCGAAGCGAGCATTTCAATTCAATTCAATGCAGTGTCTTGGGGACCCTTCCGCCTGGTAGTGATTTGGAGCAGTTGAGCTATCTATAGATCGTTTGTAACGGTCATTAGATGTGTAACGGACGATCAAAGCTAGATTTGAATATATAGGTAGTTATAAGATGTAACGGTCAAAAGAGCAAGATAGCTGTATGTAAGTCCGTCTAGCCTTTCTAGAAATTTCGATGTAGAAAGTTGACTTGTGAAAATGTAGATTATTATCCCCGCACCATGGCTAGGGCGAAGACTAATTTTGTATAAGTATAAACCGATTTGAACTGACATTTGTGATCATCAAGTACGCGATTTGTACCTTGTGAACTAAGACCTACCACTACTACTAAGAAGCAAGAAAATACAGTCCACTGTGCTACGTACCGAGCCTATCATTTCAAGGAACTCTACAAGATGACTCAAGTGTTTCTTCTGTATTTTAGTCATGTACATATTTATTGTTATAAAAGCATTTTGCCCCCCTTTAGATATTTAATTGCATACACACGGAGGAAAATATACACCTGGTTTTAAGCGGGATTCTGCACTCATTATGAGGTAATTATGAGGACCTCTTAAAAAACGACTAGGCGTCCAAACGCAAATATTAACAGGAAACTGATAAACCAGCATTACTCGGTAGCACACCATAAGATTCGGAAGGTATTTTTAGGTAAAAAGCATGACAATTTATTGTTCGTAGCAATTTATTTTAACATGACAATACCTATAACGGTAAAAAATATCAGTTTATCGTTAAAGTGTGCGTAAAAACCCATATATTAACAAAAGTTCTATAAAAATATCATTTGTACTGTCATTTTTTCGTTCTCACAAAATTAATTTTTCTCCGTGCACAAGTGTATAATAAGTAAAAACTAGGTAATGGCACTTTATACTTGTTTGCCCTTTACGAGCATCGCAAACTACTTACTGATTACTAAGAGAGATTTCCACAAAAAAAAACGAGCCTTACAGTAGTCGCATATGATGACATGTGTAACATCTGACCACCGCGCGCGCTCATTGGTCAAATCAAATAGTGCGCGCTTCCCCGGTTTCCTGTTACACATTTCCGTCCCTTTTGCCAAAATCACTCCCACAAACCGAGAGCAAAGATGTAACTCATCAAAAAATATATTACAAAACAATCAATAAACATTTCAACATTTATGCACCTACAATCAGAGTCAAACGGAAACGAACTGAAAATTGTTTCGAAACCAGTTAGCGAGTTTGGAATAGTAGTTAGCCTTTAGATCCCACTTCAGTTATGGAATTGACGTAACGAACTCAGTCAGACGAAAAAAAAGCTGGACCATTTCACAGGTGTATTGCGCGACGTATACAATGCACTGCAATGCACAAAGCGAAGCGACACGCGACTGACAGCTACCCTCTTATTCGACGCTACAGGCACTAAGATCATTTCAAAAACACTTCATTCTAACAATGAGTTTTCACGCCCATGTTTTTACTGCTAACAGATGGCGTTGCTCTGTCATAAGCTGATTAATCCAAAAAAATAGAATTGTCAATGTCAATTGCCGTGTCAATATTATATTCATAGGAACTTGAAATAAAAAAACATTTGTGTTTGCTTATCTGACGAAGTGAGATTGTTTTAGACACATTTTTATATACTGTCTTTGAGATGTTGGCATTTAAACCATATTTCTTTCCAGACAACGCCATCTATTACGCTAGTAGGAACTAGTTTTAACTTTTTAATTGAAATTTTAAAGCCCTCATTGACGTAACGAATTCAATCAGATTAAAATAGCTGGACCATTTCACAGGTGTATTGCGCGACGTATACAATGCACTGCAATGCACAAAGCGAAGCGACACGCGACTGACAACTACCCTCTTATGCGACGCTACCAAACACTTGGATCATTTCAAAAACAGTTAATTTTGTCAATGAGTTTTCACTGCCATGTTTTTGACGTTTCAAAGTGATCCTTGTGATTTTAATGAATAAAAATATTTGAATTTGAATTTGAAATTTACAACTTCTAACAGATGGCGTTGCTCTGTCATAAGCTGAATACCTAACTAAATAAATAATAACCAAATATTGCTGGACATTTCACACAGTGCTATCTAGCCCCAAACTAAGCAGAGCTTAAACTATGGGAACCAGATAACAATTAAAATACTTATATACACGCGTGCGCAGCCGCGGGCGGATCAGCTAGTACGATATAAGTACATGGTGACCTAAGTGAAGGTTTTACCGAATAGCTAGTTCGAACGACATCAGCAAGCATCCGGCCTGAGCGCCCTTTCAACATGAGTTATGGTCAAAGTCAAACGCTGAAGCGGAAAGACCGAAAGGTGTGGTGGAATTGACCTTCTTCTTCCTGCCCTTTTCCCACATTACGTGGGGTCGCCACAACATGAATTTTTCTTCCATACGAGAGGTATATATATCAGCCGTCATCTCCGTTGTCACTTCTTTCTTATCATTCTTCACATAGTCCATCCATCTTTTCTTCGGCCTTCCTCTACTACTATATCCATCCACATTCATATCTAACACTCTTTTAGTCACATGCTGGCATCGACCTTATCGCCGTAAAATCATCATTATCATATCAGCCGTAGGACGTTCACTGCTGAAGACAGGCCTCTCCCATAGATTCCAGAGTGACCGATCTTGTGCGGCACCCAATGACGCCCAGCAAGATCAGGTCGTATTTCCATGTAGTGGGGGCCGTACTACGCTGCGCTTTCCATTGCGTGGTCTACACTGGAGTTCTTTTCTACCCCAACTACAGTCAGTTCTTCGAGCTATGTGCCCGTCCCACTGCCACTCCAGCTTGCTGATCTCTTGTGCTATGTCGGTGACTTTGGTTCATTTACGAATCTCTCATTTCCATTTGCTCGTAGTTAGTAGATAAATAAAAACCGCTTCAGTGCATTCTTTGAGCGAAAGGCTGTCGGATGTTCGCCGGTGTCCTTGAATGCCAGCGTATTGAAGCCTTTAGCCACACTGGTTCTTTTGACGTCAGTTACTAGGTTCTTCTTAGTGTCCACTATAGTATTTACTAGCTGGTGACCGAACTAACGGCCCGGGGGGGAGGGGGGGGGGGCTATGTTCAGCAATATGCAATAGCAATATGATGATTATGTTGAGCAAATGGAGGATTTAAAAGAATCGATTTAGTATATCGAGTGGTCAGTCTTTTTTGGGGTGGTAGAAATTGCAGTTATTCTGGATTTCAGACTTTTCCCTATATTTGTGTCACTAAAGCTACACGTATACCAAATGTCAGCACTGGTATACGCTGTGAATTTCGTCAAAATCAGTTTTTATTATGGATAATGGATAACGTAAAACTACAAAGCTTGCACTAAAAATAAAAACGGGGTCGAAATGTAGTTTTTGAGTTATTAGCCTTAAAACAAAACTTTGACAAAATTCACAGGGTACACCGGTAACCACACAATGCTGAAATTTGGTATTCGTGTAGCTTTAGTGACACAAATATAGGAAAAAGTCTGAAATCCAGAATAACTGCATTTAGTACCTACCCCAAAAAAGGGTAACCAAATACCATGAACTCCCGTTACCTGTAATTTGAATAAAACTGTAGGTCAAGTAAGGTGGTTATTATTTTGTGGCACTATTTTGATAGTCAAATATTACGAATAATATATTTTTGCTTTAATCGCAAGATCTCAGTTCGGGGCGAACCACTAGTTATTATAAGCGATAAGGTCTCAGGAATCGTATGTAAAACAAAACCCGGTGTCTCGACTTGCGCAACGATGCCTAATCGTATTTAGTGCCTAAATATGTTTAAGAGAGTTGTCATATCATACAAATACGTCAAATTTAAACAATATGTTTAGTCGCTAATTACGTTAAGGTATCGTTATGCAAGCCGAGCTAAAATTCAGCTCTTTCTCGACCTATTCATGAAATTACAACTATTCGCTCGTACTCGTAGCATATCCCAAAACCTTTACTGAAAGGTTCGTTTGTACACAGTTTAATAGCCAGTTAGTACACGGATGACTTCGTAAACGTTGTTTAAAGGCAAAATTTTGCAGAAAAGGGGTTTTGACCAGGTATTGAACCGTATCTTGTTGTGATAAGAGCGGTATTTGAATGGCAAAACATTTACTGTTTAGTTTGAAAGGTAAAACGACTAGGTTATCTGTTATGTATGACCTAGCTATCAGGAATTAATAAACGCTTTTATAATGTTTACGAACGAACCTTATAAATAAATGATGGCCATTTCACACAGCGCTATCTAGACCCAAACTAAGCAAAACTTGTAAAATCGCTCTCAGCGGTAAGACCGCCAATTGTATATATTTATATGTTTTAAATATGATTTGTTAATTTAAGTGTGGTATACAATAAAGCGTTTTTTATATATCTATCTATGGAAACCAGAGAACTGACAGAATACTTCATTAACATCATATCAGCCACAGGATATTCACTGCTGAACATAGGCCTCCCCCATAGATTTCCAAAGCGACCGCTCTTGTGCGGCACCCAACGGCTCCCAGCAACCTTTATCAGGTCTTCTTTCCATCTAGCGAGGGCCGCCTCCTACGCTTTCCAGTGTGTGGTCTCCATTCGAACACCTTTCAGTTCTTCGAGCTATGTGCCCTGCCCACTGTCACTTCAGCTTGCTAATCCTTTGTGCTATGTCGGCGACTTTGGTTCGTCTACGAATCTCCTCATTTCTGATTCGATCTCGTAGAGCCACCAAGCATAGCCCTCTCCATAGCTCTCCAGATATTTACTTTTTATACTTTCTAAAAATAATGCTTTTTCTGAAAAGCCCACCCAGTACTCGTATGAGTAGACATTTTATGTTATCGATGAGTTTATGGCGGGCAGATAAAAAACAGTGCAGCTCTATTTTCATTAGTTACATTTAGGATTCGTAATTTTGAATAACTTAATTATTTTATAGTATTTATTCTATTTGTTATACACACGAGATTTTTATATATTAACTAGATAGGTTAAAAAATTGCTGACTGCGATATAGCTTATAAAATTTGAATAATATAAAATGTGCTTCTAATGTTTTGTGTATTTCATTTTGTATTGATTAATTTAAATATTTTAATGAATAAATAATAATAAAAACCGCTGGACATTTCTCAAAGAGCTATCTAGCCCCAAACTAAGCAAAGCTTGGACAATGTGGACCAGATAACTGATAGAATACTTACATATATAGGTCAATTTTTTTTTGTAATTACATAATATACTTATAATATATAGAAAAATACCCAAATCCGGAACAAATATCTGTAAACCATGCAAACATTTGTCCCGCAGCGGGAATCAATCCCGTTACCACTTGCGTCTCAGCCGGCTATTCACCCACTGCGCTACAGGGGTCATCAAATTAATGTATATTGACATAATTTAATTTAATTTTTGCATACTACTAAGCAACACATGTCTGTACAATATCATTTCTTTGTCATCCTTCTTTACCTGTTTTTCTAATTAAATACTGGAATGTAACAAACTATGAGCTTACCGTTTTAAATCCCCGATACATGACCCTAATCTCCTGCTTAGAAAACTTCGTCTGCCTACACAATTCTTCCAAAGCCACGGGAATCGGTTTAGGCGTCCGACTCGGTTCCAACTCGTAGGCATGTTCCTCTACGGGTGATTCAGGAGGCGTCGCCATCTTGTTTCCCTAATCCACTACAACATAGTCAATCTCCCGACGATTCGGCACAATTTTATCTCTGGCAACTCAACATTTTGACATTGACAGTAGAGTTCAAGGTTTATTTTTAAAAATAGAAGAAATTGGATGGCTTTGTAGGGCAGGAATCAGATCTGAAACAAGTAATAACTTTTTTACACTAAAGTTAATGTAATAGGTCCGAGTTGAAGTCTATCATTTTGCATGCCGTTATAACTTTGTAAGAACGTCTACAACAAAAAAATCTAAACATCAACGTCGTCAGCCACATAATGCCAATTAATTATTATGTAATTATATGTACAATATAACAATGAAAAGGTGTAAATACCAAAGCACCAAGTATCTCTTTATATTAAAAATCTAGCTGACCCGCCCGTGGCTTCGCACGCTTGAAATTTCCCGGTCCCGTGGCAACTTCGGGATAAAAACTATATAAAACACTCTTGTCAAAGTGACGCGACACTTCATGTAAATGACTTCACGTCAATGAACGACCGATAAATTAAATGAATATTGTTCATACAAAAATACTAAAATCGCGATTAAAAAATGGGGGGTGGCCACATGGGGTAGGAGGATGAAAAATACTTTACGACATATTCTCATACCAACCAATATATTTCACGACCCCTGAGTTACTTTAATTGACGGATAAAATTAAACATCATTCTCTCTTTATGTGTTTTTATGTGATAACAAAAGACAAAAGATATATTGTATCTGTTGGATAATGTTACTTAGAGGTGGTGAAACAGGAACATTTATAACATTACAGAAAACCAATGAGCTCTAATAAAACAAAGACAAAAAAAGAACAAAATTAAATTAGAGCCAACGATAATCCAAAGTTTGTTTGTAGTATTACATAGTAACATAAAAGTAAATCAGCTGTTATAGACAAACGGACAGACGGAGAAAGTCGCGATGTAAGGGTTCCGTTTTTACCATTTTGGTCCGGAACCATAACAGCAGAGTTTCTTAACCTTTCTAAAGTCACAGACCACTAGCAACATTTAGAAAATATGGCGGACCCCTTCTAATCTTTATATTCGTGAAACATAAGGAAAGAAAACAGGAACTTTTTATTTATTATAAAAAGTTCCAAAGTAAAGACAAATCAAGTAAAGATCTACCTACCGCGTGACGGTCAGGGAGAATGGTCGCTGCTGTTTGATTAGCACGTTCAATTGAGGAATTGCCTTTGACAACGCAAGGCGCATATCATCTTTCACATCTAATCGGTTACGATTTTTTTATATTTTTTATGTTATTTGTGGGGAAACGGGCTTACGGCCCACCTGATGGTAAGAGGTCACTGTCGCCTATTGACACCGGCAACACCCAGGGTATTGTCGATGCGTTCCCTACTGTATAAACCTCTTTACATTTCTCTTGAAGCGTGCCATGTCGTAGCCTAACGGGAAACCCTCAGATGGTAGCTCATTCCACATCTTAGAAGTAGAAAAGAAGTAGGGTAGAAAAGATCGCGTGAAAAATGTGGTGCACGATACCCAATTGTAGACGATATGTGGATGAGCTTTATTACGTTGTCGAGAAGTGCGGTGGTAAAATCTTGACAACGGGATCAGATCGAATTATTAATTACACGATATTATTAAGTAATTATCACACAATATTATTATTATAAATACGGGATTTATAATAATGATTGAGATAAATCACGAAAGTTTTCTAAGTAAAATCACACAATATTATTCTTAACATGAAAACTGACATGGACCCCCAGCACTTATTCTATTGACCCCTTAGGGGTCCATGAACCCCAAGTTAAGAAACCCTGCCTAAGAGGAAAGAAGTTTGCTTTTACTACAACTATTTCATATTGGCTGCATTTTCGTTGGTATTTTAGCGTGGTCGTAAAGTAGCCTTTTGGTTTTTGGTAGGAAATTGCGAACATTTGGTAAAGTAATGAAAATATTGGGTAGAGTGTTTTAACAAATCTATTATGTTGAGAAACCTTGAGACACCATGTTGGGCGCCAAAAAATAGTAGCTTCGTGGTAATCTAAAAGGTCGGATTTGTTAAGTGTCATACTACCAACGAACAACAAAACCAAATGATACATTACTAGTGGTTCGACCCGAACTGAGATCTCGCGAAAAACCAAAAGAAATATACAAAATAGTGCCATCAATAACCAAATAACTTGACCTACAGTTTCATTCAAATTACAGGTAACGGGAGTTCATGTTAATTGGTTATAAGTTTTAGGGGTAGAAATTGCAGTTATTCTGGATTTCAGTCCTTTGCCTATATTTGTGCCACTAAAGCTACACGCATACCGAATTTCAGCACTGTGGGGACACTGGTGTGCCCTGTGAATTTCGTCAAAGTTCTGTTTATATTATGGCTAATAACTCAAAAATTAAAAATATAAACGGGGACGAAAGGTACTAATGAAGACCTTTCATTAGACGTCCCATTTGACCTAATAGTCTCATTTTGATTTATTTTTACCGCTCTTGAACCCCAATATCTCAACAAACCCCCAACATTTTTAGCTGATTTAGTCACACCAAAATTGCGCCATCACTACACACACCTATGTATCAAATTTCAAATTGATCGGATCAAAGCTTCGAAAGTTACCCTCGGACAAACATACATAGAACAACGATTCGCCGGTTGATTTGGAGATCTCGTTTCGGTCGGCCATTAATACTCATTTACAGTGTATGGATATTAAAATGATTATTTAGCATTATGTGGTCGATTCTTCGTTTTTTTTTAATAATTCTGGACATTTCGCTCAGCGCTATCTAGTCCCAAACTAAGCAGAGCATGTACTATGGGAACCAGATATTTGATGAAATACTTATATATCTACTTTTTTTTTACATACATAAGTACTTATAATATATAGAAAAACATCCAGACCCAGTACAAATAGGTAAGTATCTGTAGATCATGCAAACATTTGTTCCGCGGCGGAAATCGAACTTGCTACCCCCTGCGCCACGGAGGTCGCCATAGTTTAATATGTAGACGTTCGTACAAAGTTATCACGGCATGCAAAATGACAGGCGTCAAATCGAACTTATTAGATTTCCATAGGTATATCTGTTTACTACTGATTTTACCAACAGGAACAAAGATATATTGCATTAAAGATCTAAACAATAATTGCCTATGATTCATACATTTTTCATTCTAGTTTTCAAATGAAATTGGTTGAAAATGAAAGGTTGGGTAGCATACCAAAGGGCGCTTGAATTAAATAGAGCTGAATTGAAAACTCCAAAACGAGTCCCTAATACCGAAATCCGACGCAAAACGAAAGTCCAAAACGTCGAAACAAGGGTGGTGGAACTCAAGTGGTACTAGGCAGGACACTTGGCTAGACGAGGTGATGGCAGGTGGAGTAAATCTTTGACCGAATGGTGGCCAAGAACAGACCTACGATGTCCAGGACGTCCGACGGCGCGGTGGGTTGACAACATTAGTCGCGGGCAACTCCTAGATGCGCGCAGCACAGGACCGGGAAGAGTGGCGTTTACAAAGGGAGGCCTACACCCAGCAGTGGGTACTTATGGACTGTGGATGATGATGATTAAAACTAACGTTGTATATAAAACTAGCACGCACGCGTTGTTTGACAATAAAAACAATACCCTCCTTCTGCGGAGTCGGGTAAATTAGTCTTTGTCTAACTCCCGGTTGTAATCTATCTATATACCAAATTTCATCGAAATCGGTATGTTCGTTTGGTTATGACAACGACACAGACAGACATTTATAGAAAATTCTTAATTGCACACCAAATCTATGTGATATAATTGGCGGTATTATCGCTTAATAGCAAACAACCTTCGGATACTTACAAACATACATACACATAGTTACTTTCGAATTTATAATATTAGTATGGATTCGGGCCACGTTAGGCGCCAAAATATGAACAGTCATCTTTATTTACCGCGAAAATACTTAGTGGTAGCGTCATGAAAAGCTCTTATGAAAATTAATTTCTGTAATAATTCCTGGACTTGGCTCGCCAGCAACTTTTATAAACGGCGTTTAAGTACTCGTATTTTTAAATTTTATAGATGCAGTCACTTTTGTAGTAAAAGAGATTGTCGCAATATTTCAATTATAATCAAGATAATAGTAGATTATTTAAGCAGTGTCGTCACGGGCGCTATATTGAATCCCGAACGTAACGAAGGATTCTAGAGTTACTAGAATCCTGAGTGCAGAGAGGGATATAAGCACACCCAAGATGCAGACAGCTTATCCATGAGGAGAATACTCTACAATTCATACATTCTGCAAGACAATACAAACCAAATCTAGGTTGGTGCATCTGTACAGAGGTTAGTTCAATTTACGAATAAGTTCTTATTGTTTACCCACCCACTCTTTAGTTCAAATTTTAATACAGATGAGATTCTAAATTCAAATCACATTATGCCCGCGAGGGCATAATGAGATAACTCGACCGTAGGGAATTAATCACCTGCTTTCGGTGAGGTTTACATGATATATAATTTGATATTGTCGAGCAGATGGTGTGAAAAATATATTAGTACCTTGGTATCTTAATGAGGGGTTTTCATTGGGTTTTTATAACTGCTAACAGATGGCGCTGCTCTGTCATAATCTGCTGTCAAAAGAAAGTGAAGTGTCAATGTCAATTGCTGTAGGTTGGCTGTAGGTATAATTATTTTCCAAGGAGGTTGAAAACTTAATTCATATAATCAAAATAGAAATCGAGCAATTCTGTAGTTTATGCTTATGTTATTAGTACTCTGAGCACCAAAACATAAGCTTATTCTTTCAGCTTAGCTTATAGCTCACAGTAAGCAATGTTGTAACCACCAAACTTGTGAAATAACACTACATCATCTTCCTGAAATAACTAGTGGTTCGCCCCGAACTGAGATCTCGCGAGTCTCCCATAAAAACAAAAAAACATTATTTGTAATCTTTGACTATCAAAATAGTGCCACGAAATGCATACAGTTTCATTCAAATTACAGGTAACGGGAGTTCATGTTAATTGGATACACTTTTTTGGGGTAGAAATTGTAGTTATTCTGGATTTCAGACTTTTCCCTATATTTGTGTCACTAAAGCTACGCGAATACCAAATGTCAGCACTGTGTCACACTGCTACTGGTGTACCCTGTGAGTTTAAAAGTTTAGTTTTTATCATAGCTAATAACTTAAAAACTACAAGTAAATCGGGATATTTAAGTACCATGATTTGTGAGTTTTTTTTCACTCGACTCTGCGACCGTCGTCGTCAAGTGCGTCGAAATATCGGGATAATCAAAAACTCACAAATCGTGGTAAATATCCCGTTTTTACTGCAAATAGTGTTCCTATTCATGATAGTTTCAAAAACTCATAAAGATTATAGTCAAATATTTATATTGTGTCCTTGTGATTTGACGGTTTAGCAAGTTTGACATATATACTTTTTTTGGCGTTTTATCTCCACAAAGCGCCATCTATTAGGCTAGTTGGAAAGTTTTTTTTTTAAATTGGTAATGAAAAGCCCTGAATACTTTAATGACAGCGCAAAAGAAGTGTAAATGCATGCATGGTATCTGATCTCATTATATTAACCTTAATAAAATGTAGGTTTAGGTAATCCTACATTTGGCCGTGACAAAAACGCTTAACATGCAGGTACACTCAGTCCTAAATCAGGGAGTCTTGTCAGTTTCTGTGTCTACTACGTGTAGGGCTAATGGCTAGTATTGTTGTGAGGTTAGGTTTTTTCAAATAGGTACTTTAACTACCATAGAAAATTTTAAATTTTCAAACAATCTTAATATCTAGTTCTTAAATATGAATGAAACAGCCTGTATAAAATAGGTAAACAAATCATATTCATTCATCATGCCAGTAGGTACCTGTTAAACTGATTAAGATAGATAGATAGATAATTTCTTTATTGCACACCATTTAAATACAATCATTTATAAGAAAATACACTCTTAAACAATAGGTACAATGGGCGGCCTTATCGCTAAAAGCGATCTCTTCCAGGCAACCTTTGGATGGACAGGATCTATGTGAACAAAATAAGGACGGCGGCGTAAATCCGATATTAATAGTACACGTATATTTATAAAAAATATAGATATTATAAAATAAAATGCATAATTATAATGTATAATATAATCATAAAATTACATAAATATTAATATTATAATACATAAAAATATATATTGTCATACCTACATATATAAATTATAAAAATGTAAAATTAATAAGTGGTCTAGTGAGCGATGGATGACATATAGTGTTGTCTGACCAAGTTTTTAAAGATAGGGAGAGATTTAGCGTGACGAATTGAGACAGGTAGGGCATTCCAGAGCCTGGTAGCCTGCAAAGTAAAAGAGGAACTATAAAATACTGAGGTATGATGAGGAGTTTTTAATTGAAGGGTTTCAGAGGAACGTAAGGGTCGAGAGTTGGAAAGGTGAAGAAAGTCAAAGCGTTCTTTGAGGTAGGACGGAGTAGAAGGGATGAAAAGGATGCTGTAAAGGAGGGAAAGGATGTGCGCATTCCGGCGAAGACGGATAGGTAACCACTTAAGTCTGTGGCGATACTCTGAAATGTGATCGTACTTGCGCAAGCCAAATATGAATCTAATAGAGAAATTCTGGAGACGCTCAAGCTTGTTGAGTTGATCTTCAGTTAAATCAAGATAGCTGGCGTCAGCATAGTCGAGAATAGGATGCAACAATGATTGTGCAAGTGCAATTTTGGTGGAAGTCGGAAGGAAGTTTCGCAGCCGTTTAAGAGAGGCAGCTGCAGCAAAGGTTTTTCGGCTTACCGCTGCTAGTTGAGGTCCCCAAGATAGGTGACTATCCATGAGTACCCCCAGATTTTTGACTACCTTGCTGATTTCTATTGAAGTACCGTCAAATTTTACCTTTGGGAGATCAAGCCAATCGATTTGAGTAATCATCCGCGAGCTTCCTATTACTATTACTTGGGTTTTTGATGGATTGACTTTAAGCCCGTATGAGTTGCTCCATTGTAGTATATTCTGCAAATCATTGTTTATGCCATTAATGGCTTCACCTAACCACCCAACAGGAGCTTGGGTATAAATTTGCAAATCATCTGCATAGAGGTGGTAGGACGAAGTGAGTTGTTCGGAGATAGAATTTATAAAAATAGCAAAAAGAAGAGGAGATAACACGCCGCCCTGAGGTACATCGGAACTCAATTGACACCAAGAAGAATATGTATCGTCAATACGGATACGTTGCCGGCGTCCAAACAGGTAACTACGAAACCATTCAATTACTGTTGGAGATATGTTAAGAGAGCAAAGAAAAGCTAAGAGAATATCAAAATCAACGTTATTGAACGCATTGCTGAAATCCAGGAGGGAAAGGACAGTGACCAGTCCGTTTTCCATACCATGCCTGATGTCATCAGTGATTTTGATGAGAGCAGACACGGTGCTATGGCCTGTATTAATATAATTAATTATAATTATGTATGTGTATTAAGCGGCATCCGATTACTGGATTCAAGCCCAAAACAGGTTTAATATAAAAAAAGACCTAGGTATATTTAATGCATTCCGGAAAATTTCTCGTGAATCTCTGAAATCTGGAAAACGTGCGCAAATTTCAAAGCAACGTGGGTACTCAAATACGAATTCAAAATTATTTTGAAATAGTACATTAATTCTAAATATTATAAAACTCTAGTTCATAAACTTATTAAGTTAAATAAATATAAATACTCCTGAACATTTCACACAGCGCTATCTAGCCCCTAACTAAGCAGAGCTTGTGCTATGGGAACCATATAACTGATAGAATACTTATATACTTTTTTTTGTAAATACATACTTTTATTATATAAAAAAACATCCAGACCCGGAACAAATATATGCAGATCATGCAAACGTTTGTTCCGCGGCGGGAATCGAACCCGCTACCTCCCAACTCTCAGCTGGCTATTCGCCCACTGCGCCATGGAGGTCGTCAAAAAGTTATTACACTAGTTCTTTTAAGAAAATTATAAAAAAAACACGTCCGAATCGTTACATCCGTTTGGCAATTACGATGCCATAGACACACATCATAGGCGTCAAACTCATAACACTCCTCTTTTTGCGTCAGAGGCTAAAAAGGGATTTGAAATTGTATTTTTCAAACTTTCGCGATCACTGTTCATAATTACTGATTTAAACAGCAACACAGTCGAAAAGTCGGAACAACAAATACAAAAGGGTAATACACGATAAATACCCGTTTAAATAAGTAAACTCTAATATGGGGTGTTCACGGCCATGTTTTTATAACTGCTAACAGATGGCGTTAACATTATTTTCCGAAGAAACTTGAAATAGAATAAAAGTGGCACTCCGGGAGTGCCGACAGAAGTCAAAACTTGAACAATTACGAGATACTTATATACAGAGGTGTCGGTAACGGTAACAGTGTCGCGAGTTCAATGGTTTTTCCCAATCTCAAAAAATGCTCAACGCGCCTAAAGAAGTTTTCACTTCAAAAACAAACATTTGTGTTTGTTTATCTGACGAAGTGAGTTTGTTTTAAACAAATTTTTTCTATACATATTTTTGGCGGTGCATCTCCAGACAGCGCCGTCTATTACGCTAGTTGGAACGAGTTTTTTCTTTTTGATCGAGCGAAACGAGATCTCTAAATCAGTTCAAACCAGCGATATACAGTACTCGTATGTATGTTTGTTTGTCCGAGGATAACTTTCGAAGCGTTAATCCGATCATCGTGAAATTTGATACATTGGTAGGTAGTGATGGCACAATTTTGGTGTGACTAAATGAGCTAAAAATGTGGCGGGGGGTTGTTGAGATATTGGGATTCAAGAAAGGTAAAGAAAAACCAAAATGGGACTATCCAGTCAAGTGGCACGTCTAATAAAAGGTCTTTATAAGTACATTTCGACCCCGTTTTTATTTTTAGTCTAAATCTTGTAGGTAGTTTTAAGTTATTAACTATAATAAAAACTGAACTCTGATGAAATTCACAGGGTACACCAGTGAGCCCACAGCGCAGTAATTTGGTATGTGTGTGGTTTAGTGTCATAAATATAGGCAAAAGTTTGAAATCCAGAATAACTGAAATTTGTACACCAAAAAAAGAGTATCCAATTAATATGAGCTCCTGCTACCTGTATTTGAATGAAACTGTAGGTCAACTTAGTTGGTTATTTATTTCGTGGAACTCTTTTGATAGTCAAAGATTACGAATAATATTTTTTTGTTTTTAGGGTAGACTCGCGAGATGTCAGTTCGGGGCTAACCACTAGTTAAATCGAAAATGAAAAGCCCTTATTGTCTAGCTACATTTAAAGTTGACTGTACTGAAATACTTTAACGTCTTGCCATTAACACGGTAGGTACGTAATACTGATCTTTATCGTGATTTATTAGATATAATCCTGACGTAAATAGTAAGGGCATTTGAGGGTTAGATATTTGTGTTGGTTGAAAAAATTTGCAAAGAATGTTTTTATATCGAACTCCTATTTCTGGTTTAAGATTATTTCATCCAATGTCGTTATTTTCTCTCACTTTTCAATTCCATCACTTCCTGCAAGAACTCAAGTCTCAAGTGTCATATATCCAACGTAATAAATCAGTCAAGATTACAGCTGATGTCTTGCAAGCGGATGGAATGTCCACTTGAGATTGTAAAAGAAAATCAAGTTTCTTTCGTCCATATTTTATTGTTACTATTATACAATTGATTGATTTTATTTGGAGTGCAAAAAAAGAGTTAGGTAGCTACATATCTACACATATTACGAGTACATAAATAGTTTATTTATTTATTTTATTTTTAACAGACTTTTTTTAAGTTACATGTGGGAAACAGGCTTTCGGCCCACCTGATGGTAAGCGGGGAAGCGGTCACCGTACCCTGTAGAAACCTACCATGCGATTTCAAAAAAGAAGGAGATTATTGCGCCAATTATTTGACTGCCTCCGTGGCGCAGTGGGCGTATAGCCGGCTGAGACGCAGGAGGAAGCGGGTTCGATTCCCGCCGCGGAACAAATACTTGCATGATCTACAGATATTTGCTCCGTGTCTGGGTGTTTTTCTATATGTATATTATAAGTATGTATTTACAAAAAAAAGTATATAAGTATTCTATCAGTAATCTGGTTCCCATAGTACAAGCTCTGCTTAGTTTGGGGCTAGATAGCGCTGTGTGAAATTTCCAGCGATATTTATTAAAAAAAAATTATAAATTGATTTGGACAATTCTTTTTTTGTTTGGTAGGTCATACTTTAGAGGTGGTCCCATATAAGTGTTATCAAAATTGAGAAGGTAAGCGCTTTTTGTAAAAATCACCAAGAAATTTTTTTTTTTTATTTGTATCTCTCAGATTTGTCCCATAGAAATTTCTTCAAAATCCGTTCAGTAGTTTGGTTAAGTCGGTTAGATTTTTATTTAAAAGTTACTTGTTTGTTATTTAGATTAGTTTTTGAACGAGGAGGAAGTATTAGGCGCCAACGCCGCCATCTTTTATGTCGATCTGTTTGGATACCTGATCTTTTGGCATTAAAAATGTTACATTATTTTTACGACTACATACGTCAACATCTTTAAAAGCAATTGAGAACACGTACATCAAAGATCACGCATTCTGCCACTGCCTCGTTAAATGTATAAAAAAACTTCATTGATGTACAGACAACGTCGCTATCTGGTAACCCCATTAATGTTTAAAGCTTCAAATTAACACTTGTAGAAACATGATTTTCAAAAAGTTTTTATTAAAATATACATTATATTAAATATATAATAGTTCAGTGTTGGGCATAGGTCTCTCCCAGGGTGCGCCATTGAGCCCGATTCGAAGCTCTTCTCATCCATTCCTTGCCAGCTACAGCGCGCAAATCGTCACTCCATCTAGCCGGGGGGCGTCCTACACTTCGCTTGAGACGTGGTCTCCACTCCAGAACACGTTTACCTCAACAGTTATCGGTTCTGCGGCAGGTATGACCGGCCCACTGCCACTTCAGCTTGCTGACCCTCTGAACTATGTCGATCACCTTGGTTCTCTGTCGGATTACCTCATTTCGGATTCTATCCTTCAGAGACATAATACATTTAACACGTTTAAAAAACATTTTGGAAATTATCCTTTTAAAAGTTTTTATTTCAAAGGGGTTGCCAGTCTGTACCTATTTTCAATTTATGAAGATTGCCTATTTGATAACCTACCATAAAAAATATCCAACCTGAGATTTTCCAGTTTTAGATTGCGCGCTCCACTTTATTACGTTTTTTAGGGTACTGGATCAAAATGGTAAACACGGAACCCGTAAGTTACGACTTTGTCCGTCCGTCCGCCCGTCTGTCACAGCTGATTATCTGCATCATCGCTTACCATCAGGCGAGATTGTGGTCAAACGCTAGCCTATAATTTATAAAAAAATAAAAAGTGGCACTCCGGAAGTGCCGACAGAAGTGAAAACTTGAACAATTACGAGATACTTATATACAGAGGTGTTGGTAACGGTAACAGTGTCGCAAGTTCAATGGTTTTTTCGCATCTCAAAAAATGCCCAACGCAATGATAAAGAAGTTGTCACTTCAAAAAAAAATCTCAACAAAAGGAATAGTCATAAATAATACTGACCTACCTCTATCGCAAATATGCAAGTAAATAAATTCAAAAATATTTTCCAAAATGGTGGCGGTTAAATTTCAAAATAAGCTTACGAAGTCAAGCGGGGTTTCAAATCAGAGAGATTTACATATTCCAAAACCATATTTTAATTCAATTAATTTCAATAATAATTTAAACAAATTATTGTTCCCTTAAAAAAAAACTCTGAAGTTTGCTAAGTAAAAAATTTTAAATTAATGAGATTGATAGATATTTATGTAAAGATTACATGAAAATTATAACGAAGTCTCTATTGAAAACAGTTTTTTAGATATCTGGGTGTGGGGACCAGCGAGAATAACCCAACCGTTCGCAAATTTATTATTAATAACTGCATTTATTACTATAAATACAGAATTTATCACGCACCGTTTTATCGGTGTTTCAACCTACAATATTTCGGTTCAAAGTGAATATTCATCAAGGCGACTGCGATCCGCTCCCAGCTTCGTCTCGTCTCGCAAAATATAATAATATATACCTAATTTTAATCAATTAATAGTAGATTATTAAACGAGGGGATAAAGCAGTGTCATGCGTCACGGGCGCTATATTGCATCCCGAACGTAACGAAGGATTCTAGAGTCCGCTCGTGAGATACTAGAATCCTGAGTGCAGAGAGGGATATAGGTAAGCACGCCCAAAATGCAGACAGCTTTATTCACGAGGAGAATACTCTACTTTTCACACTTTCTGCGAGACAATACAAACCAAATCTGTGTGCAGAGGTTGGTTCGATTTACGAATAAGTTCTTATTGTGTCTTATTGTTCTTATTGGGTCTCCGGTTCAAACTTTAATACAGATGAGGTTCCAAATTCAAATCACATTCAGTACAACTTTACTCCTGGCTCAGCCGTAGGGATTTAATCACCTGCATTCGGTGAGGCTTACATGACATAATAATTTGACATTGTCGAGCAGGTGGTGTGAAATAGGTAGTTATTTGTTATACAAGAGTGAAAAATTGCTTTTTAACCGCGTGCTCAATTTTGATGACCGTGCAAGCGAAGGATTCTAAAATTACTATTAGAATTCTGAGCGTTAGCGAGGGAATCAAAAGAGCACGAGGTGAAAAATCTTTGCACTCGAGTGCAACACGTAACTTTTCATCCCACCTCAGCGAAAATGACTAAATGAAAAAAAAAAACATTTACAATCACAAGATACTTTTATTTCAGTTTAGGTATTAACTACTACATTATGATAGGTAAGTATTACAGAATAATCTTTAAATTATAACAAATAATACTTAGGTATTTTTTTTTTATTACTAACCTATATTGTCCCACTGCTCGGCAAAGGTCTCCCCATCTCCCCTCCATCCATCACGGTCCACAGCCAAATCTGACCAATCTGGACCTGGATGCATTCAAGCATCCAGGTCGTCTCTCCATCTTTTTCTGGGCCTACCACGGCTGCGTCGTCCGTTCGGTATCCACTGGGTGACTAGATTCGCCCATCGTTCTGGATGCATTCGAACCACATGGCCTGCCCAATCCCATTTTAAGCGGGCGGTCTTAATGCCTGCATCGGCTATGCCGGTTTTGGCTCGTAGGTCGGTATTTCTGACTCGATCGATTCGCTTCACTCCAAGGATGCTTCTCTCCATCGCTCTCTGGCAAATCTTGAGTTGGGACTTTTGTGCTTCTGTCAAGGACCAAGTCTGAGCTCCGTAGGTCAATATGGGCAGGATACACATGTCGATGAGTTTTCGCTTCAGTGTCAGTGGAAGGGAACCCTTCATAAGCTGCTTCATGGACCAGTAGCTCCTCCAAGCGTTTTCCAAGCGTTTAATAAAGCATTTATCAAGATTATTTTGGCTCGAATAGAACAAACGCTCGATAAACATCAGCCACCAGAGCAAGCAGGATTCCGGCCAAACTATTCCACCAATGACCACCTCCATACCCTAAACCAAATTTTAGAAAAATACCTAGAGTTCAACATCCCCTTATACATAGCATTTGTTGACTATACAAAAGCTTTTGATAGTCTGTCACACTCATCCATATTCTCAGCCTTAAGTAATCAAGAAATAGAAAAAACATATATAGACCTTCTAAAATACATTTATAACAACAGCACAGCCACCATCAAGCTAGACAATTGCGGACCATCTTTTAAAATCGAAAAAGGTGTAAAACAGGGTGATCCTCTATCGCCTAAGCTTTTCACAAGTACGCTTGAGGAAATTTTTAAAAAGTTGGCAATTTCCTGGAACATGAGAGGGATCAGCATCGGTGACAAAAGACTTACAAACTTACGTTTTGCTGACGACATCGTTCTCTTCGCTCCATCCGCATAAGAACTTCAACAAATGCTCCAAGACCTGAGCGCAGCAAGTCTTGAGGTGGGATTGGCCATGAATAGATCAAAGACTCAAGTCATGACCAACAGTATAAAACGTAGGGTCGAAGTCGATGGGCAGGTCATACAATATGTCGAGGAGTATATTTACCTGGGCCAGCTAGTCTCCTTCTAAAACCGCCAAGACACAGAAATCAATCGTCGCATTGAAAACGCTTGGAGGAGCTACTTAGGTATAATTAAGAAAAATTGAAAGTAACGTTGCTACCGTTACTTGAGTGTAATATCGATATGTATGTCTTTTTTCATCTTTATTGTTGCTTTTAGCATTGAATACGTACTACATAGAGTGTTTGATTTCTTGGTCTCGGATAATTCAATAAAGTATGCCAGCAGAACGTTTTCTGAGCAAGTTTTGGCTCCTTTAGCTAGTCGCCACGCGTTAAACATATCGTACTGTTTCAAATACTTCTCGTGTGATTGTTGAGGGAGAAAGCTCATTTACGCATTTTTAACAGTTTCAGTCAATCCTGTTGGCATCAAATAAACTTCCTCGTCGCTAGAATCACTCATTTTAGGGTTTTCACTTATTTTCAAGTTTCTTGTTTTTAACCTAAGGTTTTAACATTTAGACGTGAAAAGAAAATGGTGCGCATAAAGCAAATTAAAAAAAAGTAATACACCAAGAAGGTTCCGAGTCTGAGTTATTAACAAATTAAAAAAGGTTGTATGACAAATTCGGCACCATGGACGTAGAAGTAAATAGGTTTAATGATGTTTTGAATTCACAGACTTAATGCACACGATGTTCTAAATTCAATTTACTTTATCCTCTAGCGGATAAAAACGGCTTTTGCACTCAGATATCGAAGAGCAAAAAAACTCTCCGAGATGGGGGATGAAAAAATCTTAACCGTTACATACTAATAATTATTCTGTATCCCTGCCTAAGTGACAGTAGAACAAGAACACAAAGCCGAAGCTTTTGGCAAAGCGCGTGCAAATCAAATTACCGAAAAAATCCACAGATAAAATAAACGCAGCCGCGTGGAGCTCCCGCCAAAACTATTAGCAGAGAGGCCATCTATGCGGTCGCTAAATTAAATTACAAACTAAAATCGAGTTGTTATACTGAAAACTAAAATGGCAAACGGCCAGGGTAGCTTTGATACTGTATCCATTCGTTTTTATGAACTCTCATAGATCGTTCGGCTACAAGGAAATCCCACTTCACTAAATACCTATGTACACGGGCGTAGCCAGTAGGGGGGGGGGGGGGTTGAACCCCCGTCCCCCCGAAACAAAACATCAAGACAGCCAAAAAGCGACATGGTGAAGTTAGCTTATAACTGTCTCATGCGCGCGCACACCGATGGCCAAAAAGTGACATGGTGAAGTTAGCTGATAACTGTATCATGCGCGTGCGCACCGACAGCCAAAAAGCGACATGGTGAAGTTAGCTGATAACTGTATCATGCGCGTGCGCACCGACAGCCAAAAAGCGACATGGTGAAGTTAGCTGATAACTGTCTCATGCGCGTGCGCACCGACAGCCAAAAAGCGACATGGTGAAGTTAGCTTACAACTGTCTCATGCGCGCGCACACCGACAGCCAAAAAGCGACATGGTGAAGTTAGCTGATAACTGTCTCATGCGCGTGCACACCGACAGCCAAAAAGCGACATGGTGAAGTTAGCTTATAACTGTCTCATGCGCGCGCACACCGATAGCCAAAAAGCGACACGGTGAAGTTAGCTGATAACTGTCTTTCACGTTTCCGTGAAAACTAAACTATATTTATTAATTTATCATTCCTTTCACAAACAGAGAGTTGTGGCATATCTACGGGATGAAATCTTTAGCTATTTTTGTTCTGTTACGCCAAAGAAGTATAACTTTTTACGTGCGTACATAAGTACCAAGTACACACACACACGTTTCTTTTCATAGTATAAAGTTTGAGGTTCATGCACATTTTCTTTGTTTTATTTTCTTAATATCTATGTTATCAATTATGATTGTTATACATATATATAAGTACATTATTGGAACTATCATTACCTATATTACTTTAAGAGACCTTTAATTGCCTTTATAATTTTAAAAACATGATTTTATGTTATTAAATGTTCTGTATTTGTAGCTATTAGTCCTTTTAATAAAATAATCTTTAGGCTAAGAACTTGATATCTTTAGTTCCAAACTGACCCAGTTTGTTAAAACTGTCATATATGTATATCCTCCATCTTAATAAATATTGTCACTCAGATGCTTAATTCGAGTTGTTAGATTTCTAATTTAAAAAAATATGTATATGTAAATGTTAATCGCTTAGATATTTTGATATTAGTTTTAGTTATGTTTTCAAATTCTCAGTGCAATCGCCCGCATACAAATAATGGATTCACAGATTATTTATTTTTTTATTCTTTATTTACAATCGATCTTATTTTGTTCACACTAAAGATCAAATTAGAATGAAATTTAAAGTGACACTCCTAAAATTAAGTTTTTTTTGTTATGATGGCATGTTTGCGGGCTAATTTTAGTGATCAATCAAATTGGTGTTGACTAAAACTAGCCCGCATACACGCCTTCTTCTTTAAAAATACTTAAATTTAGAAATGTCACTTTAAATATCATTCTAATTTGATCTTTAGTATAAACAAAATAAGACCGTTCGTATTTTACACCATTTTAGTTAGTCAGCGTAAACAACAGAATCGCCACCAATAAGTATTTTAAATTAATATATCTGTTGGGGGGGGGGGGGGGGGGGGGGGGAGAGGGAAGTAAAGTTTTGTATTGTAAATAGTTACAATTTTGCAGCACAGGCTTTGCTATACCAGTTCCGAGTTACACCTCCGTGAGGTCCCCCCTGGTAACTGTAGTGAGAAGTCTTTAAACCGAATTGGATAACGTTAAATGGGACATTTTGGGTTTGTCAGAAGTTCGACGAATGGGAGAAGATCTAGTAACATTAACATCCGGGGACCTATTTTATTACAGGGGTCCTGAAGACAGATCTTACGGGGGTGTCGGATTTCTGATAAACAAAAATATCGCATCTTCTATACAGAACCTAAAGAGTATATCCACCCGCGTTTGTTTTACAGTACTCAAACTAAACAAACGTTATTCTCTTAAAATAATTCAAGTATATGCCCCGACGACTGACCATCCAGATGACGAGGTTGAATTGTTTTACGAAGATGTTGAGAAAGCTGTCTCTGAGGCACCTTGTCACTACACTACCATCATTGGAGACTTTAATTCAAAAATTGGTGCTCCTCTGCTTGGTGAAAGCTCCATCGGCAACTTCGGACTAGGACAACGTAACGATAGAGGACAGGTCCTCGTCAATTTCCTTGAAAAACAAAACCTATACGCAATGAATACATTTTTCCAAAAGCGAAACTCAAGGAAGTGGACTTGGATAAGTCCTGGTGGTCACTATAAAAATGAGATAGACTACATAATATCCTCACATAAAAATATAGTCACTGATGTTTCGGTTTTGGCACGTTTTAAGACCGGTAGTGACCACAGATTGGTTAGGGCGACATTCAAGTTTGATCTTAGAAGAGAAAGAGCAAAGATGATAAAAGCTCAAAACCGATACGAGAAACAAGAAGTGACATCTTTAGAAGCTCGGTTTCATGAAGATCTTCGAAACCAGTTTGATGGACTCAACGAAACAAATATGGACGTCGACCAAATTAATAAGTTACTTTGCGACGCTATAGCCGAAGTAGCTCACAAACACCTAAGCACCATACCTAAAAAAGTTAATAAACTCTCATTAGAAACAAGAAATATGATCGAGCAAAGACGAGTAATGAAACAGAACACAGTAGAAGATCAACGAAAATTTTTAGAATTAAATAAATTAATACATAAATCTATTAAAAAGGACTTGAGAAACCGCAACACAGATATAATCATAAATACTATTAAAAAATACAGAGGACCAAACATTTTTAGAAGAAAAACAAAAATTGGTACTAAACAGATATTAAAACTTAAAGATAGGGATGGTAATTGTGTGACCGACCGGCAGCAGATGCTTAGGGTAGTTGAAGAATTTTATGGAGAATTGTACGCATCACAATCAATAGACCACGAACAAATGACTGACGATCCTAGAGCACCACCTGTTCGGATCCTAGACAATGAGGATAAATTACCTCGCATATTGTCTCGTGAGGTGGAACATGCACTTTACCAGATGAAGAATGAGAGATCCCCTGGCCAGGATGGCATTACCATCGAACTGTTGCGTGCAGGAGGACCACCAGTGTTAGACGTATTAGGCAAACTCTACAATGACGTTATGTACCAAGCTCGCACACCTGAGTCTTGGAAGAATGCCCTGGTAACAATTATTCACAAAAAAGGAGACATTTCAAAATTAAGCAACTACAGGCCTAAAAGTCTTCTTTCGCAAATATACAAACTTTTTGCCAAAATTATATGTAATAGACTCACCCGATCTTTCGATGAATACCAACCAACTGAACAGGCTGGCTTCCGAAGTGGGTTCTCTACCATTGATCATATACACTCAGTCAAGCAGCTGATGGAGAAGAGTCACGAGTACAACCGACCCCTTTGCATGGCCTTTATCGATTACGAAAAGGCCTTTGACAGTGTTGAGCATTGGGCCGTGTTGAACTCTCTCCATCGCTGCAACATTGACGCCCGGTATGTGGATCTGCTTCGGGAGATATATAGCTCAGCTACCATGCAAGTGAGGCTACACAACTTAACAAACCCCATATCGATCAAAAGGGGGGTGCGGCAGGGAGACACAATTTCACCCAAGCTTTTTACGGCTGTCTTAGAAGACGTCGTAAAAACGCTTTCTTGGGACCAATGTGGTATAAATATTAATGGTGTCTTCCGGTCGCATTTGCGGTTCGCTGATGATCTTGTTCTGTTTGCCGAGACGATAGACGACCTGCAGGCCATGTTGAATGAGCTTTATAATGCATCTTTCAGAGTGGGCCTCAAGATGAATATGGGCAAGACGAAAGTTATGTCGAGTATTTCTGGAGGTTCGGTCCCAAACGTCGTTGTTGAAAGCGAGAAACTAGAAATAGTCGACTCGTACGTTTATCTTGGCCATGTTTTATCTTTTGGCAAAGAGTATCAAATAAAGGAAGTCACCAGGCGTATTCAACTTGGATGGGCAGCTTTCGGCAAACTAGATGATATATTAAAATCTACGCATATTCCACAATGCCTTAAAACACGTCTCTATAACCAATGTGTCCTGCCAACTATGACTTATGGTGCCGAGACATGGAGGCTCACGAAGGAGGCTGTGCACAAAATAAGTGTAGCACAGAGAGCCATGGAGCGCGCCATGCTCGGCATCACACTCTTAGATCGAGTTCCCAATACCGAAATTCGCAAGCAGACTAAAGTACAAGACGTCAGCAAGCGAATATTGGGGCTCAAGTGGAGTTGGGCAGGACACTTGGCCAGACGTAGTGACGACAGGTGGACTAAGGCACTAACAGATTGGAAGCCGAGAACTGGCCATCGAAATAGGGGACGTCCACCAGCGAGATGGGTCGACGACATCCATAAGACCGTGGGGTGTACGTGGTTCAGACTGGCACAGGATCGGGAAGAGTGGCAGAAACAAGGAGAGGCCTATGCCCAGCAGTGGGTCGACACGGGCTGAGAATGATGATGATATCTGTTTCTACTTAGCAGTATGCTTCATTAGTAAGTTATTTTAGCTGTTTGTGCACATGTGTTTATGTTGCAATCCAGATCAAAACAGCATTTATGTAATGTTTAATTGTAAGTAGTTGTAATGTGTATGCGTTTAATAAATAAAATAAAATAAAAAATTATAAAACCAAGACGCTACATAAAAACTATCCAGGACAGCCCAGAATACCCGAAAAAGCAGGAAATGTCCTGGGAAAACAGGACGGTTGGCAACCCTACCCTAACCGATCCTCGACATTCGCAGTGGGTACGTAAAAATAATTCAGAGATAGGTACATTATAAACTCAGCTATTTTTATTGACTGTTCTATTTCTGTACTGATAATGTATTTTTCATCACTCATGCTCTCGGTTGGTCATTGTTAGCTCGATACCTGATGCGTAAATGCAATTTACGCCCCTAGGGATGTAAGTAAATTTGAAAATAGAATATGGCTCATTGCATTCATAATATACCAAAATGAAATAAAACCTTCATGATTTATCATTATGAAAGAATGAAAATACTCTTTATAGTACATTGTAGAACATGTTATAAATAAAAATAAAAAGTGGCACTCCGGGGGGAAACAGAAGTGAAAACTTTTTTTGAAAACGTTGAAAACGTGAACAATTACGAGATACTTATATACAGAGGTGTCGGTAACGGTTAAGGTAACAATTTCGCGAGTTCAATGGATTTTTTCCAATTCTAAAAATGTCCAACGCTCCTAAAGAAGTTTTCACTTCATATACAGAGGTGACGGTAACAGTGTCGCGAGTTCAATGGTTTTTTCCCATCTCAAAAAATGTCAAACGCGCCTAAAGAAGTTTTCACTTCAAAAATACTTACTTAGGTACAAACAACCTTCTTTTTGCTGCGGGAGTAAAAAGCTAAGAACAACCCCAGCTAAGCTAGAAAACCGTCTGAATCGGTCCATCCGTTTGGGATCTAGATTTCATCTATATCCCCCCGACAGACAGACAGTAATAGGCCTGAAATGTATAACACTCCTTTTTTTACGCAGAGATAGAGTCACAAAGCAATGGCCCTATTGTACCTACAATGCTCTTATCGATTTAAAGCAATGCTTTGAAGTTAATAAGTTACAATCGCTTTTAATTTTAAAACGTATGCAATGTGTGAACAGCCAGCTGGCGATCAATATTGAAAACTATTGATTGAAATTCCATGCTTATTATACAGTACGATTATAATTTCACATTTTAAGTAAACTTCGACAAATAATTTGATTTTTATTTATGAAATGTCAAAATGCGTAAGAATGTTGACACACTCCAACCGCAGTGTTTATACAGCACAAATTTAAATGAAAGACTGATTCAATTCAGCTCCATAAATTGAAAAATAACTCAATGTCTCATCACTTTACCTCTCGTCAACTCAATGAGTCAGATCAACTGAAGTAAGTGTGATATTACGGCATGATAATGAAAAAATCATTGTCTGTGATTTTTCGCATGTGAAATAGCAATGATACAATATAATCATATGACCATATAAAATTTATTTAAACTAGTGGTTCGCTACGAACTGAGATCTCGCGAGTCTCCAAAAACACAAAAAAAAATTTTTAGGGCGACTCGCGCGTAAGAAACGTTTTTAGTGGCTAAATATGATTTAAGGAGTTGTCAAATCATACAAATACGTAAAATTTAAATATGTTTAGTCGCATAATACGTTTAGGGATCGTTGTGCAAGCCGGCCTTAATCTTTGACTAATAAAATAGTGCCACGAAATGCCCAACCCACAAACTTGACCTATAGTTTCATTCAAATTACAAGTAACGGGAGTTCATGTAACTTGGTTAATCTTTTTTGTGGTAGAAATTGCAGTTATTCTGGATTTCAGACTTTTCCCTATATTTGTGTCACTAAAGTTACACGCGTACCAACTTTCAGCATTCCCTGTGAATTTTGTAGAACTTTAATTTTTATTATGGCAAATAACTTAAAAACTACAAGGTTTAAACTAAAAATAAAAACGGTCGACGAAATGTACTTACAAATACCTTTTATTAAACGTGCCATTTGATCAGATAGTCTCATTTTTTTTATCCCTCTTGAACCCCAATATCTCAACAACCACCCCACATTTTTAGCTCATTGAGTCACTTCAAAATTGTGCCATCACTACCTACATATCTATATATCAAATTTTAGGATGATCTGATAAACACTTCGAAAGTTATCCTCGGACAAACAAAAATACATACAACGCCGATTTGCACAAGTTGGTTTAGAGATCTTGATTCGCTCTATCAAAAAAATAGCAATTATTTCCATGCCTAACATGTTTAATAATTGTAACATTTGCTACATTGTGACCCGCGGGTTTTATTGTGTAACAAGAATGTAATTTATTTAATGGCGAACGTAACTGCGTTCTAAAATACTACACAACATTTTTACAATAAAGTTTTATTTCTGAGTTGGGGATTCCGTTTTATTCTTGGTAGAATGGCTTTTTGAGATAGCTTTTACCTTGGGTAGAATGTTTAATGTACCTAGGTAAGAACTAAATACAAAAAAGTATGATTTCACAGTGATTACCCATACCCTTTCGACGGAATACTCACATCCTTCATCATTTATAATAACATCTTAACCCTTCCGCACCTTCCTATCTTAAGAGGAAATCCGGGAAGCAAGACATTTGAAAAATAGGTATTTAACAAATGTATTGATGTCGCGCTGTGCCCTATATGCCCTATGTGCGTGCGATAGAGACAACTGCAGGTCGGACTGTTTATACCTATTTAAAATAGACGAAATCACTGTTTCGTAGTCCCCTATTTCCTCCTCCAAAACTAGACCGATTTTGTTTTTTTTAATATGTAATAAAAAGGGTTTAGCTGCATTAGTAGCATGTTTGTACATTTCGTTTTTTTTATTTATAATCGTCAAATTTGTTTGCTGGATATCTGAAAATGGGCAGTAAAAATTAGCAATTTCTGTGACTTTGGAAGGTTCCTAGTTCTTATAATAATTAATTTATGGAGAAAAACTAAACGTAGGGACATAACCGTGGTACTTGTAGATTGTATGGTAAAAAACTATTTGCTCTAGTATCACTATCCAGAGAGGAAACAGGGGACTACGTTTGTATGGGCGAAACGCATCCCACATTCCCTCTTAAAGAACGTTTCCGTTTCCTCCATCAATCCAATCGACCGACCCTCTCCAAATCAGGACACCTGTCCTCCTACTATGATACTCTTTTACAGTTCAGGCTGCCCGATTATGGAACGCGCTGCCGCATATCAGGGTGCAATTCATGTACCTAATACAATTTCAAAAACAACGAAAGTTGATCCAAATGAGATTGGATTATGAATTGAACATAATTTGGCATTCTGCTCCACTAATATTACAATATTAGCTTGATGTAGGCACAGAATAGATAAAACACCAGAAGAAGTGAACGCGCCTAATACTGAAGCGTCAACATTTACTCCAAAATAGATGAGTTATATGCGAACGAAGTTACAGTGTGACCGTCGGTCGTCACGTGTGACGTGTTTTACAGTGTTCAATTTAATTAAGTTATGCCTTCGTGTAAAAATTCCCAAAGTGTAAAAATTCAGCGGGGCTCAAAAAAAAACAAGATGGGTTCACATATCATACGTAAGTAGCGCATTTAGATGTTGTGTTTTTTGTTTATTGAATAAATTGTTCGGTTTCTAATTTTCGTAAATAATGATCCTCCATTTTGCTGGTGTTGTCAAATATCAAGTGATATTATTTTCCCTACTCTAGGATTCTGAGATTAAAAACTGTTATTAGTTGTAGTTTTAAATTATACAAGTGGTTCGCCCCGAACTGAGATCTAATGTCCAAAAAAACTAAAAAAAAATATTTCTAGGGTGATTTGAGCAACAATGCCTAAACGTATTTAGTGGCTAAATATGATTTAAAGAGTTCTTAAATCTTACAAATATATCAAATTTAAACATGTTTAGTCGCTAAATACGTTTAGGGATCGTTTTTCACACCGGACTTTATATTTGACTAATAAAATAGTGTCATAGTTACATTAGTCGTATCTTATCAAAAACATTTACCCCAAAACGGGTATATAATGACTAAGCTAGCAAAATTACGCGGGTGGGGGTGAGGTGGGTGCGGGACGCGGGATTTGTTTTATGGACACAGCGCACGACTTGCAATCACAGCTGAAAACGTCTTCTGGTGTTTTATCTATTCTGAGGATATAGGTAAATAAAGTGTATAACAGCATACTTATCAGTCAACTCATACCATTGTATTGTCAGTAACGTGAATACCGTTTATTTAGGCCAGACTAGATCAATACTCGATAATACTATTTTAAGTTACGGGAATGAGCCCCAGATGTGTTAAGTCACTCGCTATCTTTAAACGAATGCTCAGGGAATAATATTTTATTATTTATCGCTGAATATTTAGACATAGACAATCATTTATTTGCTAAATAGCACACATAATACATAGGTATACAAAATATGATTTCAAATAATTAACATAACAATAAGTATTATACAGTACCTACATTCAAAACAGAAATGATTATCCATCCATTTCCATGGATTATCGTGTTCCAGGGCCGCTGGTAGGATTTCCCGTCATGCTAGCCTTAATGATATCATACGCGACGCTTTTCGCAGCGTCAACGTTCAAGCCGTTCTCGAACCAAACGGTCTGATACGTGGCGATGTTAAAAGGCCTGACGGTATCACTCTTGTACCCTTGCGCCATCTCATCTGTCTGTTACAGCAGTTGGGGCCGGTGCGGCAGCAAATTCAGCCAAAGATCTCAAGTGGCGCAAATATGGAAATCTCGACAGAGCTATTATTTGCTATTATTTTCTATTTGAGCCATTTGGGGTCAAGACCCTGGGTCCCGCGAAGGGCCCCCGTACCCCTTGGGCGTCTGGTCGAAGCGACGTGTGATCCGAGAGCTGGCGCTTATCTGGGTCAACGTAGGCATTGCAATTCAACGGGGCAATGCAGCCAGTGTCTTGGGGACACTTCCGCCTGGTAGTGATCTGGAGCAGTTGAGCTATCTATAGATCGTTTGCAACGGTCATTATATGATTCAACTGTTTCTTCTGTGTGTTATTGTAAATAATTGTTGTAATTATTTATATTAAACAGAAACAAATAATATAATATATTTATTTATTTTAAACATGAGGTAGGTATGTTGTGTGGTATAGCAGCAAAAGGGCCTAGAGTCCGCATTGTGTTAACTGGGTTAGCAGTTGACACTATTATTCTACCGAAGACCGTTTAATCACCCGCTAGACCCTGTGAGAGCAAAATTATAATTGTGTGATGTCAAGGATGAAAGATATGATGTCAATAATGAAGTATGTGATGTGTATTACATATAAATAAAAATATAATAATGTCAGGTGAATTGAATTGTAATTTTAAGAATATTTTTTTTTTCTCTAACCTATCTTGTCCCACTGCTGGGCAAAGGTCTCCCCCAAGTCCCTCCAAGTACCCCTATCCGTCGCTATCTCCCACCATCTTATTTGGAAGGTGACCAAAGAATTTATTATATATGTTTAATCTAATGCTTCTAATAAATAAAAATCTCGTGCCACGGTGTTTGTGGTCGCACTCCCCCGAAACGGGTCGACCGATTTAATTGTTTTTTCTTGTAAATTTGGTAGATATGAGAATAGGTCGTAAAGTATATTTCACCCTCCTACCCCCACCCCCCATTTTTTAATCGCGTTTTTAGTATTTTTGTATGAATAATATCCATATAATTTGAGCATCGTTCATTGACGTGAAGTTATTTACATGAAGTGTCGCGTCACTTTGACAAGAGTGTTTTATGTAGTTTTTATCCCGAAGTTCTCACGGGAACGGGAAATTTCAAGCGTGCGACGCCGCGGACGGGTCAGCTAGTTGTAATATATATTTTTACACACCACCTGCTCGACAATGTCAAATTATATATCATGTTCCTCACCGAACACCACTCAAAGCAGGTGATTAAATCCCTGCGGCTAAGCCGGGAGTAAAGTTGTACTGAATTTCACTATGCCCGCGAGGGAAATTTCATTATGCCCGTGAGGGAAATTTCAAGCGTGCGAAGCCGCGGGTGGGTCAGCTAGTTGTAACATATAATTTTACCCTACGGCGGAGCCGGGAGTAAAGTTGTACTGAATTTTATTATGCCCTCGCGGGCATAATGTGATTTGAATTTGGTACCTCATCTGTGTTAAAATTTGAACCAAAGAGACCCACACAATAAGAACTTATTCGTAAATCGAACTAACCCCTACATAGAATTCACCAACCCAGATTTGGTTTTTCTTGTCTCTCAGAAAGTGTGAAAAGTAGAGTATTTTCCTCGTGGATAAAGGTGTCTGCATCTTGGGCGTGCTTATATCCCTCTTTGCATTCAGGATTCTATTAACTCTGTCGTTCCGCTCGTGAGTTAGCTCTAGAATCCCTCGTTACGTTCGGGATTCCATATAACGCCCGTTATGCATGCCACTGCTTTATCCCCTCGTTTAATAATCTACTATTATGTCATTAGTATAAGCAGTGGCGGATTTGCCCTAAGGCCCAGTAGGCCCGGGCCTAGGGCGGCCAGATATTAGGGGCGGCCAATCGTGACATAAAGTTCATTGATTATAACAAGAAATAACTCAAAAGTACCTGAATACTGTAAAGGCTCGCGCACATTATGGCAGGCTGCACTACACCGCATCGTATAACAATAATCTCCCTAAGTCACTTTCGTACATCCCGGGTCGAAAATAAAACTTTCTTTTGTCTTAAAATTTAAGTCATAATTATGTCAATTTTATTTAGCTAAATTAAGACAGAACCAGTCAAAAGTTGCCTTTTTTCTTTTAGAAGTATAAAATTTCCATAACATTTGACTTGATTTTGACATTGGCTTAGTTAGGATCGATTTAAACTAAAAAGTCATATTCAAGTCTAAACTTTGCTTGGTTTTGGTTTCATTTAAGTCAAAAAGAGGTAAATGTAAGACAAAATAAAATCAATTATATCTTATCTTGTCTGAGAATAAACCTATAGTCATATAAATAAAACCTAAAACCATTTTAAATATTTTATTTAAATGTGCAATTATCCCTGAAACCTCGGAAAATATTAGATACTAGTAGATAGTAATAGCTTGGGGGAAAAAGTTTCTTCGCATTTTTTAAGAAAATTCAAAACATTTTTTAATATAGTTTATTTACATTTAACTAAAGTATGTAGGTACCATTTTGTTCGATAACTTTTTGCCATCTTATAGGTAGGGACATGATCCCATTGCTATAGAAATTTTGGGGCTTCTGATCAAAATACCGCGACAAGTGGTTTTGGCAGTCCTCTCGTGATGTTAACCTGACAATGCCTAAATAATTCTGAAGAGACCGAAACAGGTAGAAATCTGAAGATGCAAGGTCAGGACTATACGGCGGATGCATTATAACACCTTCCAGCCAAACTCTCTTAATTTTTGCTGAGTGGCTAAAGTTATGTGAGGTCTAGCGTTATCATGATGAAAAACCACACCCCTTCTGTTGATTAATTCCGGCCGCTTTCTCTCAACTTCTTGCTTTAATCTCATCAGTTGTTCGCAGTAGAGTTCAGAATCGATGGTCCTGCCTGGTGGTAATAGCTCATAATGAATAATGCCCTTCCAATCGCACCACACACACAGCATCACCTTGTTGCGAGTTAACCCGGGTTTCGCCACAGTCTGTGAAGCCTGACCGGCCTTTGACCACGACCTTTTTCGCCCGTTCTTGTCGTACGTGATCCACTTTTCATCACCAGTCATCAGCTTCTTCAAAAATGGTTCGGTTTCATTACGTCGTAATAAAGAATCACAAATGAGTACACGGTTCTTTCAGTGAGCTCGTGGGGTACCCAAATATCGAGGTTTTTTGTGTACCCAGTTTTTTTCAAATGCGCCAAAACTGTTTTGTGGTCAATTCCCAGTTCTTCAGCTACGTCGTAACTATTGACATGTCGATCTTGCTCCACTTTTTCAAAAATGGCATCAATTTTATCCATAATAGGGTGACCAGAGCGACGTGCATCTTTGACATCAAAATTTCCGGATTGAAAACGCTTAAACCAAATTTCTGCTACTCTCACAGACACTGTACTACGTCCATAAACATCGCAAATTTTTTTCGCGGCTTGCGTTGCATTTTTACCTTTTTTGTAGTACAATTTTAAAATGTATCGAATGTCTTCATTAGATTCACTCATCTTTACAATACGAAAAACAAATAAAAATCTCACATTTTCCTAATATGAATTTGGAATTATCTTCTTTAAAATTTAAACTTTGAATGATACCAAAACCAGCCACATACAAATAGTATAGCCAAAGAGATATTATTACAAGTTCATACATACTATAATGCGAAAAGACTTTTTCCCCAACCTATAAGTAGTTAACTAAATTTCTGATTCGATTTCGATAAAAGTTGTCAATAATGTAAATTCATTATGTAGTCTTATACGATGGGTGCTCAGAGAGGGGCGGCTGGCAACATGGCCGGGGCGGCCAAGACTGCAAATCCGCCACTGAGTATAAGTAAGTATGTACTTAGTAGGTGTAGGTAGTACACCATGACACACCAGATAATATCCACACAGTCCATTCCATCCAAAGGTTGTCTGGTCAAGATCGCTATTTAGCGATAAGACTGCCAATTGTAAAACATATAAACGTTGTTCTGTTTTGTTTTATGGTGTGCAATAAAGTATTTTCTATTCTATTCTATGATCATAAAATCTAAAAATAAGTTAAATCTTGCCGTTGCTTCCTCTTCTAATGGTGCATAAAAAACATTGTATTATTGTAACAAGTTCATTAGTTTTGTCTTGTTTTCTGACAAAACAAACTCATCTCATTTTTAACCGACTTTAAAAAAGGAGGTTCTCAATTCGTCAGAATATTTTTTTTTATGTGTGTGTGTACCGATTACTTGAAGACGCCTGAACCGATCCGAGAAACTGTTTTTTGTTTAAAAGGGTAAACTTTCCAGGCAGTCCCATTGGCACCAAGTCAGGATCTGATGATGATCCCAAAAAAATTGAGGGCAATCCTCAAATTTTAAAAGAACGCAATTCGATTTTCTGTTTGTTACCTCAGAACACCGTCATTTATCAAGCGATTTAGATAATTTCTTTTTATTTGAAAGGAAATACTTTCAAATTGGTTTCATAGAAATTTCATTAAAATCGGTTCAGTAGTTTGGTTGAATCGGTTATATTTTTGTTAAAAATTTAGTTGGTATCTCCTGCGTTTTAGGATAGGTAATGTAATATAATGGCCAATGTTATTTAAAAAAAAACTGCCAATTTTGATAATCATCATCATATCAGCTGACAGGACGTCCGCTGCTGAACATAGGCCTCCCCCCATAGACGGCTCCCAGCAACCTTTATCAGATAGTATTTTTATTTTTATAGTGTTACCCAAACACATACGAATAATCCAACGCGACATCTCTTGTCAATGTACTAAACTGCAACGTTTGGCATTGAGCGGCTCAAAAACTGTATAAGTTTTCCTGTAGATGGAGCTAACGGCGCTTTAGTCGTAATCTGAATCATCTGAATCTGAATCATGGCCTGGTAGCATATTTGGATAGTGCATCCTCGTGTCAAGAAGAAGGTTGTGGGTTAAGTCCCGTCAAAGCTTCCATCTGTCTATTGTGTCTATCCACTGTCTCCATGCTATCTTATAGAACGTTTTTCTCTTCTTTTTCCACCTGATCGTCCTTCTAGTTCTTCTCAACATCTTTTAACCAAGACCCTTGAGCATAAAACTTCTTTCTTCACTAACTCTTTCACTGTGACGGCTATCCGCTTGTGGAACTCTCTTCCAGTGGAAATCCGCAGGGCACCCTCTATGGGTGCTATATTTTTCTATTCTATTCTATTCTATGGGAATCTTCAAATCCAAACTCTTTAAACACTTCATCTCTCTTCAAGATACCCAACATAATTGAGCACTTTATGTAGGTATATTTTATATATTTCGTTTATGTAGTAAGTGTATTATTATTTAAATTTTTACAAATTTATTTTATGAATCCTAAGCTAAAGCTTTTTTTTACTTTTCTATTTTCTGGCACTACCACTTTCTCCACACGACACAAAGGTTAGCTGGAAGAAAATGTTAATTAGTATTATGTTCGCCTATATATTATTTTTTTAGTGCAATAAAGAATTTTCTAATCTAATCTATGCCTGAAATTTTTGAGATGGTTTTATAAAAGATCTTGGAGCCTTTATCAGGTCGTCTTTCTAGTTGGGGGCCGTCCTTGTTTTGCAGTGCACGGTCTCCACTTTAGAACCTTTCTGCTCCAACGGCTAGTTCTTCGAGCTATGTGCCCCGCCCACTGCCACTTCAGCTAGCTAATCCTCCTGGCCATGTCTGTGACTTTGGTTTGTCTACGGAACTCCTCATTCCTGATTCGAACTCGTAGAGAAACAGCAAGCATAGCCCTCTCCATAGCACGCTGAGTGACCGCGAGTCTTCCTATGAGGCACATAGTGAGGGACCACTTTTCTGTGCCAGACATCAACACTGGTAACACACTGATAAAATACTTTCGTCTTCAGACATTGAGGCATTTTTGATAGTGTGTTATATCGTAAAGAACAAATCGGTGATAAAAACCTTTGGTGAATGTGCGCAAGATCTTCATGACTTTATCCATTCTCCCCCCTTCCACCACCGGACAAGTAGACGTACCGAGAAGTACCACCCATACCTGGTCGGCATACCACCTTGCCGTACCAAACGATTTGCTTCAACTTCTCTTGTTAGCGTGTGTTTTTCCGAACCAGTATAATCTTGGAGTCTTCAAGTTCAGAGTGAATAGGTTCTTTCTAGGCAAGTGTACTCCATCTTCGATCACACCTTCACTTACCATCAGGTGATTTAGTGGTCAAGCGCTTGGCTATCATGAATAAAAAAAAAGAAAACCTCATTTTAAACAATGTGGCGCTGCGCAAATATAGACACTTTTGTGTTTTGTGTCGTACCCGTGAATATATTTTTTTCGTTCAATATGTAATCAAACACTACCTGCGCTGACTTAAACACAGTTTGTCTCCAGTGGCTTCCACTTGACACACAAGGATTGCCATGGAAAACCACGGTTTCCTGTGTCAGCCTATTCATTGTACTCATTATGAGTCTGTATAAATCATTTTATTCATACGTGGAGAGGAAACTTTAGCCCCTGCGTGTACGGAGGAATGTGAGATTTGGCATACATAGTTAAAGTATAGGTAGTAGGTACTAATGGTTCGCCCCGAACTGAAATCTCGCGAATCTCACAAAATAAGTATTATTCTTAGGGCGATTTGCACAACGATGCCTAAACGTATTTAGTGGCTAAATATGATTTAAGGAATTTTCTAATCATACAAATACGTCAAATTTAAACATGTTTAATCGCTAAATACGTTTATTGATCTCTGTGAATGCCGGCCTTAACCTGTAGGTAACTAATAAATTAGTGCCACAAAATGCATAACCAACCTTCTTAACCTACAGCTTCATTCAAATTAGAGGTAACGGGGGTTCTTGTACATTGGTTAAAGTTTTTTGGGGTACGAATTGCAGTTATTCTGGATTTCAGACTTTTGCCTATATTTGTGTCACTAAAGCTACACGAATACCAAATTTCCGCATTGTGGGGTCACTGGTGTACCCTATGAATTTTGTCAAAGTTTTGTTTTAATTATGCGTAATAACTCAAAAACTACAAAGATTAAAATAAAAATAAAAACGGGGTTCAAATGTCCTTATGAGGACCTTTCATTTGACGTCCTACTTGACCAAATAGTCTCATTTTCATTTTTTTTACCCCTCTTGAACTCCAATATCTCAACAACCCCCTAACATTTTTAGCTCATTTAGTCACACAAAATTGTGGCATCACTACCTACCTATACATCGAATTTCACGATGATCGGATCAACGCTTCGAAAGTTATCCTCGGACAAACAAACATACATACATACAACGCCGATTTGCCCAAGTTGATTTAGAGATCTCTGTTCGCTCGATGAATAAGGTGTTGTGACGTGTGTGGGCTCCATTACACTACGCTACGTCACTTACTAGCCTAAACTTGACTAAGCTAGCCCGGCGTGCACAACGATGCTTAAACGTATTTAGCGTCTAAACATATTTTTTGGTGTATTTGTATGATTTGATAACTCCTAAAATCATATTCAGTCGCTAAATACGTTTAGGTATCGTTGCGCAGCTCGCCCTAAACTAGGACGTCTAATTGCTACCTGGTTTCAGAAAAACAGAAAATCGATAAATGTCCAGATACTTTTGTGAATTGAAGATTTGATGATTTTCTGACAAAATAAACTATTCTGATAAAATAAACATTAAAATCAGTGAACATGATAAGAAATTATCACTGAACATAAATTAAAATGTATAAGTACCTTCTTTTTACGGCAAAGCCATTTTTTTTTTTTTTTTCGAATGGACTAATCTCGCTGTTGGCCTCTGAGGCCGTGACAGCTTAACCGAACAAAGGAAGGATTATGTTTTTAGCAGTCTATGGAAGTATGCTCCACCGTAGCGCCTAAACTACTGTTACGCCGAGGCTGTTAAACAATGAGTAATAATTTCTCGAACGCTTTTGTCTTACCTGCTGTGTTATTGTTTGCGGTTGCACAGGATGGGGATTGGTCATTCTGTCGAAACACCGACCCTTTTCCTGGAACGTTCGAGATCGTTCTAGTGTAGTGAATTGTGTGCGATATAAATAGGCCGGAGAGATGGCCGGCCAGTCAGTCTGGATTTGGCTATACGTGCGAACATTTCGGTGACTTTAAGTGGTGCACCAGGTGTGAATTAGTGTGTTGTGATAACGTGTGACCAAGTTCGTGTACTCATCGTTTAGTGTTGAATAAAAGTGTTATTTTGGTTAGACTGATTCCCATTATTTTATCCCGAACCCTCAGCTCGTAACACTAGGTACTTATCCGATTTTGATGAATGAGGTGTCAATCGATTCGTTATTATAATGGTGTGGGTAACATAGGCTACCATCGATATATCTATTACTTAGTTTCAGTTTATAAACTTATGTACTTAGCTTGTTTTAAAGTCGGTTAAATAGGTAGTTACTTAGTAACTAATTTAACTAGTTACAATGTGGGTGTCCTACAAAGCCGGATTGAATACAGCTAATTACATTACACTAGCACTAGCAGAGATTATCTGCCATTACACCATAGAAATCTAGATATAGGCATTGCTGCTACTTGCCACCAGACGCTGTGTATATCATTTGCAATAAAGGCTTTTCATAAACTAGCGGTTCGCCCCGAACTGAGATCTCACGAGTCTCCTAAAACACAAAAAAAATATTCTTTGGGCGACTCGCTCAACTATGCCTAAACGTATTGAGTGGCTAAATATGATTTAAGGAGTTGTCAAATCATACAAATACGTAAAATTTAAACATGTTTAGTCGCTAAATACGTCGTTGTGCAAGCCGGCCTTAATCTTTGACTAATAAAATAGTGCCACGAAATAATTAACCAAAATAGTCGACCTACAGTTTCATTCAAATTACAGGTAACGGGAGTTCATGTAAATTGGTTATCCTGTTTTGGTGTAGAAATTGCAGTTTTTCTGGATTTTAAACTTTTCCCTATATTTGTGTCACTAAAGCTACACGTACATAGTACAAGCTCTGCTTAGTTTGGGGCTAGATAGCGCTGTGTAAAAATGTCTAGCAATATTTATTTATTTATTATTAAAAGATTTTTATATATTTGCTTCTCAAAATGAAGAGCTTTTAAAAGCTGTTTCTTCTAACCATAAATATAAATTTAAAAAATAGATTATCTTCATAAACATTGCTGTTTTAATTGTATCCCATAAAATACCTAAACCCCGTATTTTTATACTGGTAACCCTTTAATATACTATCGGCAGGGGCACCCTAACCCCAAGGACCCCAAACCTAGTGTTGGTACAGCGTAGATTTTAACGAAAGAGTGATTCAATTCAGCTCAATTTTCTTTAAATTGAGATAAAGTCTCAGCACTTTAACTCTCATCAACTGAATGAGCCAATTACTCGTCAGATGAACTGTTCATATTTTCACGCCACTATTTTCCTCAACCCGCTAAATGTCAAAAATATGAATCAAATTATTATTTATCAGTGTAGTTATCAGATCATCCATCTAAACAATGATTTCCGATTAAAATCTCAATCAAAACAATGCCTACCTACAGTGTCAATACACAAATCTTGAAGATCTTGGCGTTGTTCCAAATGTACGAGTCAGATTGTGTAGGTACTTTTGGAAGAGATAAACCGTCCCTGAATTAGGTTAGATCGGAGTTTTCGTGGATCGGAGTTCCTCAATCTATTTTGTTCCGGGTAACTCGTATGCCTACTGTATTTTGATGTAATAAATAGTTGTTTTTAAGATGTTTACATACATTAGACATGAAATAGATAAATGTGTATGTTTATTTTTAATTGATGAGGTGAGTTAGGGGGCGATTGATTACGTGAGACTCTGGGGGGGTTGGGTCTAACCTCACCCGATCTCACGTGAGGTGAATGGGGGGGGGGAGGGTTCTCAGCAAATGTCACGTAATTTACTAATAACTATTAATAAATTCATTTCTTTAGAACAAAATCTTTCATATACTATTAAATATGAATAAATATTTTTCAACATTCAATAAATAATTTTTAGCTGTTAACAAATATTTATTAATAGATAATAATTTTATTATTTTTTTTTTATTTTTTTTAGGGGTAAAGAGAATCGACAGATCCGCAATATCACACTGCGCGCGAAGACCGGCATCGCAGATGTTGGCGACAAGACTGCCAGACTGAAGTGGGACTGGGCGGGTCACGTCAGTCGTATGGTCACAGACAAATGGGCAACAGTCGTCACACAATGAGTGCCTTGCCTGCAGATGGGCGTCGAAGCCGGGGCAGGCCGAGGAAGCGTTGGCGTGATGACCTCGATGCATTCGAAGATGGCTGGTGGGACGTGGCGAGTGATCGTGAGATGTGGAGGAACATGGGGGAGACCTTTGCCCAGCAGTGCGAAAGTATAAGTTAAAAAAAAAAATTAGGAGTGAATAATTCTTGTACAGAATTTCTATTATATATTATATTATATTATTTATATTATTGTTCTAGTCTTAACTAAGCTTAACTGAAAAAAGAAATTATAAGTAAATTGTTTTTTCTAAATAAATCTAATGCAAATCAAGCACAGATTAACTTATTTACATTAAAAATATGCATTTCGAAAAACCTCACGCGAGATTAGTGGCGAGAGGAGGGCGTCGAGCAAAATCTCACGAAATCTCACCAAGGGGGGAAGGGGGGTTGAAAAATCGCCAAAATTGCCTCACGTAATTAATGGATGCTCCCTCTCCTTGAAAAAATAGATTATGAAAACGTATAATCACAAATATTTTTCACGGCTATGTCAAAGCTACAGCAAATGTCAAAAGTGGTATTATTTGTACTGGCTTGCCAGGAATATCTCCTGCCATAAACAATAAGTATGAATTTTAACGTGCAGACGTTAACGTACAGTTTGCTAAGTAGATAATTAAGTATTGCAGTAACAACTATGAACGTACGTACTTATGAATTTTAATCAAAATGAATAACAAAAATGAACAATCCTTAGTATCAATTATTTAAAATATGTATTTATTTAACAATCTTTAACACAGGCATTATCGGGGCTGAAGCCAACGAAAAAAAGTTCAATATGAATATTGATTGCAAGATTTATGTGGGACAGATGGTACTACTATTGTATAAAATAAAAGAAGTACATACTTATTTGTGATGCGGCCTGATGGTATGCGGTCACCGTCGCCTATTGACACCGGCAACACCTGGGGTATTATCGATGCGTTCCCTACCCTGTAGAAACCTTTTAACATTTCTCTTGAAGCGTGCCATGTCGTAGCCTAACGGGAAACCCTCAGATGGTAGCTCATTCCACATCTTGCAAGTATGGGGTAGAAAAGATCGCGTGAAGCGTGTGGTGCGCGATTCCCAATTGTCGATGATATGTGGATGAGCTTTATTACGCTGTCGAGAAGTGCGGTAGTAAAATCTCGACGACGGGATCAGATCGAATAGCTCCTCAGAACATTCCCCATTATACAGGCGGTAGAAAACACTGAGCGATCCGATGTCACGGCGTTGACTCAGTGGTTCCAGTCCAGCCTGTTGGCGAGTTTGGGATCGCTGATGAGTCAAAACGAAGCAAAGAAATTATTAAAACAAGGTTGGTACCCTTTTACCGGTATATATGTAATAGTACATTATGATATACCTAAGTGCGGTAAGTTGAAAATCACAGCCGAGGCGATATTGCTAGGCCGAGCCGTAGGCGAGGGCTACAAGTAAGTGGAGGCTATAATTATCAAAGCGCACGTATGTCATACGACGTTTTGTAACATATTTGCGAGGAAATAAATAAAACTCGAACTTTCTTAAACGAATAAATCTTTAATCACTTGTTAAAGCAGTTAGAAAAATTTGAACAAATTGTAAAATTGATTATTACGTTGCCAGTTGGCATTTTAATGTTGTCAATTTGACCACTTTCTGACATAAAAACTCTTTGCTAAAATTTAAAAAAGTACCGTTATTTTAGACGGAGCATCTTGATAAACCGAACGTATTACCTTATTAAAAAGAAACTCGTGCATTTTACATTACACGCACACGTACGTAATGACATACATTACGATATTGAAATTGGTGAAATAAGAGAACCTTTACGAGCAAATGTGTTATAAAATTATATTACCAACTTAATTTTTACTTTATAAGTATAATGATTCTGTTTGGTTTCTTTATAAAATATGTGTCAACGATTAAAAAAATATCAGCAGTGGACGTGGTATGGATGATAATTTATGTGTTTTCACGTCTTTAAAGTGTACTTTTATTGTTTCATGGTTACTAATATTATATGTAAATGCGAAAGTTTGGATGTTTGTTTATTCTTTTATTTGTTACTCAATCACGTCGTAACGGCAGAGCCGATGTTGATGAAATTTAGTATGTACGTAGATTATAGCCTGGATTAACACATAGGCTACTTTTTATCCCCTAAATCAGGTTCTATTAGATAAAAATGGGGTGTCAAGTCGCAACAGCGAGTTTAGCTTTATTTCTATGTTACCTACATATTTAATAGTGTAAGGCGTACGAAGTCGCGGGCAGCAGCTAGTAGTAAATAAATGATTGTCTATATCTCAAAACTTCAGAAGATCTGTGTGTATTTAGTCTACAAACATTGTTTGTACGACGCCGTACTATTACCGTCTTGATCATTCGATCGGAACTCTGTTCAACAACAACATTATTTATGGTGTATTTTATTTGAGTTGTAATGTTGTTTTCTTACTTTTGTAGTGTCGGAATGTTTTTAGTTCAAATTGAAGTATTTTATTTATTGAAAACTAGCTTCCGCCCGCAGCTTCGTACGCGTGGTTTGTCAATAAAAAGTAGCCTGTGTTAATCCAGGTTATCAAAGTCAAATATTTTTATTCATTAAAATCACAAGGATCACTTTGAAACGTCAATTTTATTGCCTGTTCCTTCGCGACCAAGCCAGGAAAGAAAGGCAAGAAACAAGGCTGGTTTTTTTTAATGATCCTTTTACAATACATAATACAGAAAATAAATTACGTCGAAATTGTAACATTTTGAACGAGTTGGAGCAATTTCAATTCCAAGCTTCTCTATCATCTAAATAATCCAATATTTTATAGTAGGCTCTTTTATAAAGATTTTGTTTAATTTTTATGTTTTTAAATTTGTTAATTGTCAATTTTTGTACATCCCTTGGGAGTTTGTTATAAAAGCGTACACCTTGCCCTTTAAACGATTTACTAACTTTATAGAGTCTATAAGTTGCAACAGCGAGTTTATCTTTATTTCTAGTATTAAAATTATGATTATCGCTATTTTTCTTAAACAACTTAATATTTTTGTGAACATACATTAGACTTTCATAGATGTATTGACAAGGGAATGTCATAATATTTATTTCTTTAAACTTATTGCGTAATGATTCTCTCTGATTATAATCTAAGTTCATACCAAATTTCATCGAAATCGGTTCCGCCGTTACGACGTGATTGATTAACAAATAAATAAAAAAACCACCAAATGTTCGCATTTATAATATTAGTGTGATGTGATAATATTATGTTAAAATGTTCGGTTTTTTGATTGAAAACAAGCTGACGTCATAAGCGCCTTTTTCTTCGGCTTGCTTTACAAATATTTAAATTTCATAGTGATGAGAATGAACCCACATCTATTTTGTCGGCTGTCTGATGTCGTTGTCCTCGTAGCGATAAAAATAAAGTATGTGTCCGCAACTATAAGACCGCCTTAATGCGCAAAAGCATCTTCTGTAAGGCTCCGTTCATTTACAACAAGCTCCCGGAGTCACTGAGAGAGCTACCTTGTTCAATGTTTCGGAAAAAGTTAAAAACTACTGTTAAATAAATCTTACTATACTATAAATGAATATTTAAATGAAAAATAATAGCTAAAATAATGCCAAATTAAATTTTATATTTTTATTAGTTCTATTTTATTTCATATTATTATTATTACTAATTTTGTTTAGGTGTTATTATTTAGCGTAATAATATGACTTTGTAGATTATAATATTGCATGCCTTGAACGGCAGAAATGTATTGATTCTGTATCTACTACTGACATCTTTGTAACATCACATATATTTTAAGTATAAATATATTTGCTTTGAGATTTTTTTATCAAAATATTATTACCTACGCTTTTCAAACGCGACATCTGCCAGCCAACCTTTCGTTGGTTAGAGATATTTTTTAAACGGAGTCAACGGATATTTAAATAAGTATTTATACATGTATTCGGTAGGTAGGTACCTTACCTACATGTAGATAAATTGAACCGATTTTTTTAAATATAAATTATAGGCTAGCATTTGACTACGATCTCGCCTGATGACGCGCGATGATACAGTCTACGATGATACACGCTTGCCTAGAAGAAACCTATTCACTCGCGACTTGAAACTAGGTTGTAGTTATCAGGAAACACATACTTCCAACAACAAAAACAGGCAAGACGTTCCACTTCTTGGTGGTGCGCATAATAAAAGGTGGAAGAGTACCGCGGTACTCTTCCACTTTATTATACGTCTACCATGTAGCGGTGGCGCACCACGGAGCGTCTGGTTGTCCGATGGATCCGAAAGGGATCAGGTGACAAAGCTCCGCAGCACACTCTCCGAAATGTATCCGAGTAGGTAGGTACTAAAACGACGAAATAGACGAGTAGGTACCTACACTACCTACCTATATTTATTTAGCCTCGTAGCATTAAAATATTCCTGATTTCTAGATAGATTAGATTTATGCTAGATTTCTTTGTTGATAAGGTAAAGCCATCAGATATGGTCACATTTAAGGTAAGGTAAAAAGTTTAGATTAATCTGACAGGTTTTTAAAACGAATATTTTCTATCAGTCTTGTCGATCGTTAGTTTTAATGGTGTTCCACAATATACAAGGAGTTTCTATACCTACGTAACCCAGAAGATCTGATGCAAGGGTTGAAAGATGTCGGACGACCTAATACAAAACAACCAAATTGGAAAGTGTTTCAAGCGGGAGAAGTCGCGGGCTAGTGGCTAGTAAAATTATATTATCAGAGCAAGCTCATTTGGTAGCTAAATGATTATGCCATGATTTTAAAACTCTTACGAGTTAATTGAGATGAAAATGTATCTGCCTACACTTTTTAAGCCGTGAGCTTTTAATATATTTATATCGGTCGTCTTATAGGTGTTTCGACCGACAATGTTTCACCGATAAGACGGTACGTTATAAATCCCGTATTTATATTAATGACTGAAATCAATCACGAAAGTTTTCTAAGTATTTTTATCTATTATTAAAGGCTTCTAATCTGCACGGCACGTTGATAAACCCATCAAAAACGATTATGAAACAAATCAAATTATGACCAAACAAACAGACAGGTAGGTAGGTACCCATAATATTATAGACCTGGGAATTGGTTTACCACAATTTTTTCTGGAAAAATATTACACTTAGGTACTAACTAGGTATTTGTCTTAAATAAAACTTAATATAAGTCATACTAATGAAATCATCAAAATCAAAAATACCTACTAACATTTCAAATAAATAAAAACACACAGTGAATACAAATAAAATAACAATGTCTTAAATTCATGCAAAGTAGGTACACTTTATTAGGTAGGTAGGTACATTAATTTATAATTATTATAATAATCACAAAAAAGCCACACAATATGTAAGACAATCACGCAGGTAGGTACATTGTGAAATTAAAATAAGATAAAAAAGGTTGCTAGGTTTGTTAAATTTAAACTTTAAGGCTTTTCGATTATTATGCACTTAGCGTACGCAATTATTAGAAAATTATAATATAGAAGACATTGCAAATAATAAGGCAAACTAAATAAAGCAATAAAAAAACGTCCATACTACATCAAATACTTACTTTTTTACATTATCAAGGGGAAAACGCACATAAAAATATGCCTAAATTCACAAAACCCAATATTATTTTATCACGAAACCACAGTTAACACGCACACATAGCCAGGTTTCTAATTATTAATAACACTATCCATTCACATTAACACGTTTTATCGATTTTTTCTATTCATTAATTATTTTGCAAGCTGTATTCGATATTAAATGGTGTAAAACTATCGAGTTTTTGTTTTTTTATTCATGGTTAGGTATGGGGCACGGGCGGCTCGCGGCGGAAAGGTGGAATGATAAAACGTGCGCAATGACCCGATCCCGGGCGGCAACTAGAGACGGCTACGAGTGGCGCCATCTACAATATCTTATCGATGCTACTAGCACAGATAATAATAAGGGATTCGGGAAGTGAGTTCTGTGATTTACGATGACAATATTTATTTATTGCGAACAACACGTTATAAAATAAACTGCGTGTCCTACATATGTCCACAGATTAAAAAACTGTTTCTGATCTCTTAGTCTCACGTATACTACTGACAGTGCTCAAGCCAAGCTTTGATTTTTAGACAGCTTGATAAATTGCGCACCCTGTATAAACTTACTTCTTCAATAAGTCAAAGCCAAGCAATCTTCATTCATTGCAATCAAGGATCATTTTTAAACGTCTCACTGTAAACTTCAACGGAGCTCTCAATTTTAGCTTAAAGTTATTTTTTTTTTTTGCTAAAATTGATGACCCCAAGCTCAGATTATACAAACAAACAGATAGAGCGCGCCGAACGCGCGAGTGAAGCCACACAAGCGAATACAAATTTAAAAGCGAATACAATCTCGCGGCAGTGCTAAAGATAGCGTCGTACTGCTTGAACGTCTCGAGTGATTCATTATTTTCTGTCAAAAATGCCGTTTTGTGTTATTAAACAGTGTAAAAATTGTTCCCAAAAACAAAAAAAAGTGGATGGAATATCATTTCACAAGTAACTATAAATTATTTAATTGATGTTATTATTTATTCACCCAATAATTAATTAATTAACCGTTTAAACGGTTGTCTCGAAACACAAAACCTCGACATTAGTTTGACTGTGTTGCCAGTTTTCGGCAAAATGTTTTCCTTTCAATTGGGGAAACTACCTGTTGATCTAGGCGTTAGCTAGCCTGACTGTTAAATGTACGGACGTGGGTTCGATTCCCACGCGTAATCTCACGCCTAAATTGTTATTCCGAATTTGTATGTATTTCTATAATTATGTTATTGCCGTTTACTGTGATTCGGTGATTAATATCTTATGAGGGATTTTAAATATAATTGTATATGTATAACAATTTAGTTCCGTATGTATATATGTAATGTATATACATTACATATACATATACACATATATAATAAATTATATATATAGAGAAGTAATAGCGATCCGCCCTCGCTTCGCTTCGGGAAAAATATCCTAACAGAACATTTTACCGGAACAAAAATATCCTATATGTTAATCCAGATCATATTCAGTATGTGCAAAATTTCACAGAGTGAATCTGGTGAAGTTGTTGATAGAAAAGTATTTAATGGTGCGATTGCACTATATAGCAAAATTAGAAACTAATTCTCGACATGTAGAAGCCAAACGGCAATATTACAAGAAATTAGTGCAAAATTAAGGTGGTTAATTTTTTTGGCAATATAATTAATTATGATTTTAATAACTATTTTGGATTCATATGTATGTTTTTTTTATCAGTCTAATGAAATGAATATACTATATATATATATATATGTATAATACTATACTATTTATATATATATATATTAGGGTGTCCCTTATATACGTGAAAAATTTTTTTTTTCGGATATCGAAATGCATACCCCGTAATTCTTTTTAAACTACCCAGATCTACTTAAATACAAAATTTTATCTTCCTATGTCAACATTAACCCGTGCCGACAAGGCCGTAAAGATTTTGAAAATAGCTGCCTTTGACCCTTTTCGATATTCAACTAAACAAAATGAAATATTTATATTTTATAAAAACAATAATAAAAATTTAGTAAGAAAATAGGTATTTATTTATTAAAAGAACATAAAATTACAGATTAGCAAGGATATTTTCTTTTAATGGTCTCTTTGTTACAGTCTGGATAAAGATTTCTGTGCTCTTGTACACAGCGTAGTAAAAATTGTTTCTGTTCTTCCTTTGCAGTAATTAAACCATGAAAATCTTGCATAAGTTTTACAGCTCTTTCAGCTGTATCATTCACTGCCCTTAAAGAAAAAACCTTTCTTTTTGCCTGTAAATAGGCAACATCTTCTTCCCACGTAGAAACAGGTTTCTCCAAGAAGTTATCATCAATTTTTAAACGAGAAAATAATTTTCTGCTCTTGATAGACACAAAATCACTCAATGATTTTCCTGTAACAATAGACAAGACAGTATTATTATCAGTTTATTAAAACAATTTAAGACATAGTAAAGTAAGCTTAGCGTTAGATCCTTTTACATGTTTTTTTTTAATAAATGATTAATAGCTAACTTTAACATAAAATTAAGTATTCCCACTTACCATGCAAATAATCAGACATATCTTCCTTCGATGGAATGTATCTCTTCCCAGAATCATACAAACTCTCTCTTTGTAAGTTCTCTACGATACTTCTCTTGGTTGCTTCATCAACTTCATCATAAAAGAGTGACAAAACAGTAATTTCTTCTGACAAGTACCAAAGATGTTGACTAAACTTTTTCAAAGCTGCTTGGGAGATCTCTTTGTTAATAGTTTCGTATTCCTTAAGCCTTTTTAAAAAGGACAAATCTTGATTTGGTGCCTTCACCGCCAGACTACATCCCAGCCATGATTTCACATATACAACTGCAATGAATAAACAAATGTCTTGGAGTGCTCGTTTATCTTTGGCGCTAATTTTGAATTGAGATTGCAGCAAACATATTTTCAAACAGTAAATAGCTCTTGCCATCCACCTTGCTTGATGCATTGCTCCAGGAGGTCTTATTTTAATTTTTTTCTCACTATCGCCTCCTAAGAAAATAATAGACAGTTCAATCAGTTCTCGATAATCGTCACGTACAATAGATTTTTGCAGTTCTTCATTATAAAATGTCAACAGTTCTTTAATTTTTGTATTACAAAAATGTTGTGTGACGATGTGGCTGTGTGTTTCAATAGCAGCAGAATTAATAGTATTCCAGCTGTCTCTAAACTTTTTAAACATCGGGATATCAGGGCTATTTGTTATTTGGTGGATTTTTGTTTCAAATACACACTTTAAAATCAGTTCGTAAACGTGATGGCGGCAAGCAAAGAGTAATAATTCCCTGTCTAGCTTTTGTTCCAAAAGTACACAAGCTCCTTTCAATCGCCCTGTATTAGATGCAGTTGTATCACAGCACATTATTTGTACTTTGTCCTCGAGGTTCCAGTCATAAAGTGCGTTTAACACAGCTTTAGCTTGATCTTGACCAGAAGAGCTCTCCAGCTTAGGCACAGCCAAAAGTTGTTCCTTTTCTTCAAATGATATAAGGATTGGCAGGCGTTCTTCTTTAGAACTTCTTACGTCCAGTCCAGGTAATAATTTTCCATCCCAATGAACGGTCACACTTTCAGGTAAATTATTCTGAAAATCTGATTTTATAGATTCCGCTCTATCTTTTCTAGTCTTTGTACGAATGCGTTGAATAGACGACTTGTTTATCGGGAAATCATCACTACTAAGATCTAGGGCTTCCACTACAGCCTGAAGTATATATACGGAATCTCTTATGCTTAATTGACATCTATCCAAAGCTGCAACTAATTTAGGAGTGATGAAATCTTTCCTTCCCCTTTTTGTAATACTTCCAGAACTTACCGTTTGAGATGTCGACGGTAAGGGTTCGTCGATGCTTTCATCAGAGCTGGTAGGTTGATCGGGATATCCTGGTGTCTCAATAAGATCTTGTGTAGTTAAAGATAAAGATAAACTCTCGTAACAGATTTGATCATGTCTTTTTTTCTCTGTCTGGATCTTTCTTCTTTCTCAGCTAACTTTTTATCTACACCGGCTAAACATCCTGGACGCCCTGGTTCTCTTTGCTTTTGTAAAAAGATTTTATCTTCTTCTATTTTCATCCATTCCAAAGCATTAGCGTGTGCTATGTCGAATAAATTATCTAAATTGTTTTGAAAGTCCTTCTCACGGTGCTTGTAAATATCTTGTGTTTTTTGGAATTTTTTTGCAACTCTCTCCAAGCATGGTGAAGATCCACAAGTTTCTTTACGCAGTTAGGAATAGCTCTGGTAGGGATTCTAGCTTTTTCCCAGAATATAATACACTCTCGAACGACGAGATTTGCGCTTTCACTAACACTCAATTTAACTTCACGGATGTTAAAAAAGAGGACTGCAAGAACTTGACGGTTAGACGGTAACTTTGCCCCAGTTATTTGATAGTTCAAGTCACCTACTAAGAAAATACTTTTTTTATTGCTTCTTAATTCCACTGCCATTTTTTAACGTAAAACAATATGTGTTCATCACGAGATTAACTAATAACAAATGAAAATACGGCGAGTACGCGCCGCTATTTCCGCGTAACTTGTATGAACATGATTTGATGCAAGTCGGCACGGGTTTCCGTTCTCCAAATAAGGTAAAAATTAATTCCCGAGTGTTTTAGGTACTAATGAACAAAACTAAGACCTATGCGCTAAAAAATATAAACTTTGAAAAATAAGGGACACCCTAATATATATATATACTATATAATAATTACTACAGAAAAAACTAAAGTATTATTATAAAGTCCATTTTTCCAAAAAGTGTTATTGTAATTTTTCAAATTCTAATAACAGTCCGGAGTCAGGAATATATCCTGCGTTGTTGGCTAGTCTCTTGCGAGATGGCCGCCGTAGCCGTAATTCGGCCAGGAGGACATTAAAGTCCATGTAAACCTCAATAAACACCGGACGGACCGCTAGTTATAAAAATCTTCACATATTATTTCTTCTGTAATTTTACAATGCGTTTACAATGGTACATGACATATTTAAGTGTTTAATAAACTAGTTAATTAAACAATTGTTCAATCCTAATACTCACACAAATTTGTATTCAATTAGTAACAAATTCATGTATCCAAATAAAATTTTAGAACCTGTTGTCGTAAAAGGACATAAAAAAATACAGGGAGTTTTTTTCTTTTTCTGGTATCATTACACGCACACTGATGCACGTGTCCCTACAGAGCTATTTCTAATCGCCACGCACACATGAATGATAAGTGGCGTCATACTGTTTGTTGCGTACACTCCATCTGTTTGTTTGTATAATCTGAGACCCCAAGACTAAACCAAGAAATAATTAGGCAACAACCATAACTAGTTAGGTACCTATTTTGTTTTTGCTTTTATTTTCATCCATATCTAATTAGAAGCTCATATGATACATGAGGTAAGTATCATATATATATCAATATTATCGATTAGCGACTGATCTTTTGGGACTGCACTCAACGGCTACCCTTTATCAAGGTCGTATTTTTATCTAGTGGGGGGCTGCCTTACTCTGCGTTTTCCAGTGCATGGTCTCCACTAAATAAATAAATAAAAACTTTATTTTCTCTTCACAGAAGGTTCACAAAATAGGTACAGCAAATTAATTGTTCGGACCATAGACATATATTCTACCAATCGATATATATGTGCATAGTACATATATATGATGGTTCGGACTAATAATAACCCGTTTTTTGAGAGACTGGTGCCTGAGATAGGTTGAGAACCTGTGTTACAGGTCACCAGTGCTCCCCTCCCCAGATAATTACTCTTACAGAATAGTAAGTACAACACAGCTGATCATTTGAATGATGCATGGTGCAACAAAGAAAACAAGAATAATCACAAATAGAAATAGGTGTCAAGCGTACACCAACAAAGACTGAAGTATTGATTACAGGCCACTCGAGAACCTTTCTGCCCCAACGGCCGTAAATTGTTCCAACTATGTGTCCGCCCATTGCCACTACAGCTTGATAGTCCTCTGTGTTATTACAGTGGTTTGTCTTCGAATCTCTTAATTTTTAGTTAATACGTAGGTAGTTATTTTCTTTTTTATTTAATTTATATTTTAAGGACCACTTCGTAGTGATTTAGATAAAATTTTAATAGATTAAATATTCATTTTTAGATTTTTAGCTAAGATTTATTTATTATGCGAACTCCGCGGTCTTTACTTGGATGTATGCCCGCTTGTGGCATTAAAGCACAGAAAGCGCCGAGTTGAAGCGCTTCTATACTTCAGAGGGCACATTGGGATGTTACTGGCAATACAAGTCGTCAATGTCGGAGGTTTCACAATCGGGACATGGCGCAAGGACTATTATCCAAACCAAAACAAATAAAAACAAATATATTGGAGGAATTTTACATACTTTGTACTTCAAAATATATTTAATAAAAAATAAACAATAAAATACTTAAGTAATTACATAGTTAAAAATAATATAAGTAGGTACTTCGGTAAATACATTAAAGTTGTTTTTTTAAATAAAAAACAGCTGTCGAAAAAAAACATGCTTTTATTTACAATTATCTGTTACATAATTACAAATAATGTTACTTAAATTTGGAATGTTAAAAAAAGTGGGTAAGATTAATAATATTAGTGAAAATCCTTTGCGGCGTTAAGACCCCCCGTCCTGGGAAAAAAATATTGGCTGTTACAAAAGTTTTGGAAAAATATAAATACAATACATAGCCAATCTAATGTTAGGTGGCATCGCCAAAGCATTGCCTCCTAGCCACGCACCTTAGGAATGCGATAGCCTTACGATGTCCTACCCTGCGTCCATCAACTTGAGACATAGGTACATGTGTAAAGCCTCATGTGCGTGTAACTTCACCGGCACTCATACCTTTCAATCAGAAACACAGCAATGCTGGAGAAATAGATTTGATGGTAGTACTTGAAACAGCGACATCTATCGCTACATGTAAGAACTCCTTGGACTGAGTATGATACTGAGACGGCGACATCTAGCGACAAATATAATAAATCCGGCGCTAACTGAGCTAAGTTGAAACTAAGCTACGAAACTATTTGTCTATTTCTACGAAAGCTAAGCTAATGAATGAAAACATTCTATTGTTGAAAACAAAACGGTTCGAGACATGTTTTTTGTGTTTTTGGCGTTTACAGTTTGTAAAAAAATATAGCATGAGTCCTCTGACAGCTGTCAGAATAACATGCCTACAAGGTCTGGGACTATGTCGATATTTATTGATCGTAATTATCGATATTAAGTAATTGAATATGTTTCAATTAAATCAAACATAAGTAACACAGTACACGTTTTCATTCTTTAAAGATGATGAGCCCAAATTCGATTTCGATGACAGCTGTCACAGGATTCATCCTATATTTTACAAACTATAGAGTAGAATAGCCACCTTTAGAGCAAAAATAGTGATGTGAAAAAAATTACAATTGATCTGACGACGACTCATTCGAGTTGATGAGAGTTATAGAATAGAATTGAGACTGACGTTTGACTCAATTTAAAGAAAATTTAACCGTAACTGACCTACTGTATTTCAAACGTCGGAAAGATGTAGCATCGATCCGACACTTTTTTCGGATTATATTTCTATTCCAAAACGCTATTTTAAAACTATTTCGGACTGATCATAAAGCTCGGATACCTTCTCTACACGGATTCAAAGGCTGATAGTAGTTATACAAAATAGCGTTCTTTGATTCGAAATAGAATCCGAAAACTGTCAGTACGATTCGATAGCTTTCCGACGTTTTAAAATAGCCCCGCTGAATGAGGGTTTCTCATTGTCATTGCGTAATAGATGGCGCTGTCTGGAGATGCGCCTTTAAAAAATATTATTTTTATGCCAAAATCTCAAGACACAATACCAAAATTTGTCATAAGCAATCTCACTTCGTCAGATAAACAAAATAATGTTTGTTGTTTTTTTCAAGTTCCTCGGAAAATAATGTTGCCAAGGCAATCGACATTGACAATTCACTTTCCTTTGTTAATCAGAGCATAACAGAGCAACGCCATCTGTTAGCAGTTATAAAAACATGGCCGTGAAAACCCTTCATGAATCGAATAATTTGTCGGAGTAAATGTAACATGTTGTATTCATCGCAAAATTATGACCCGTAGCCTTATTACGTAAGCCAATTACTTTCGCGTCGCTATCGCTGGATAGGCCGTCCCTATAGACACGTGACTGTTTGTGTGAAAGGGACGGCCTCTCCAGCGATGGCGACGCGAAAGCAATTGGCTTACGTAATAAGGCTACCGGACAGGACTTGATTCCACAACCTTGTTACGAGGATTGATTTTCCCGTATGTGTATAGAAAGGAGCACAGTAAAATCAACCTTAAGAACCATAGTAACCATTTACTCAAGCATTTATTTGACGGTATAATTTATAACTAGCACACTCACATATTATACACTATATATAAAATTGTCTTTGTAGGTATGTATGTATCATACCATGTTTCGGCCGGTATCTCCCGCTATCCTATTCACGATCTGAAAATAAATAAATAATTATTAAAATAATAATAATTATTAAAACACGTTATGTAATTGATGACTGACAATAAATTCAATGAGGGCTTTTAAATTTCTGATTAAAAAAAATAGAATTAACTAGTATTCAGTTGACTGTGGTGCAGTGGGCAAATAGCCTGAGACGCAGGAGGTAGTGGGTTTGATTTATGCCACGGAACAAATGTTTGCTTGATCTACAGGTATTTGTTCCGGGTCTGGATGTTTTTCTATATATTCTATGCATGTAATTTAAAAAACAGTATATAAGTATTCTATCAGTTATCTGGTTCCCATAGTACAAGCTCTGCTTAGTCTGGGGCTAGATAGCGCTGTGTGAAATGTCCTTCAATATTTTTTTTATTATTCACCATTTTATTACATTGGTATGTTAAAAATATATTACAAATTGTCAGATATTAATAAAAATAAGCAAATAAAAAAGTTGCAAGATTCCACCCGGACAAACATACATACATGCAAATTAATAAAAAGCATGTAAAAAAGGTTTGATTATTTTTAAGTCTGAATGTCGAATAATATTAGCTATTATTCGGTATTCGACGAATAACAAAAAAAAGTAGAGCAATGGCGATTAACGAATAATAGCGAGTATTCGCGGCATCTCTTTTTATGGCTTGTCATCCTGTAGATACGTTCCTAGATTGTAAACAAACACAAATGAGTTTTTTTATGATAATAATAATAAATAATAAATATTGCTGGACATTTTAAACAACTCTTCTAACAAAGCAGACTAAGCAGAGCTTGTACTGGGAACCAGATTACTGATGGAATACTTATATACATTTTTTTTGTAAATACATACTTAAAAATAAATATAGAGAAACAACCAGACCCGAAACAAATATCTGTAGATCATGCAAACATTTGTTCTGCGGCGGGAATCGATCCCGCTACCTCCTGCGTCTCAGCCGGCTATTCGCCCACTGCACCACGGAGATGATGATGAATACTTACCCCACTAATGATAGGTAGATTTAGTAATGACCCGAGGACAGGAACCATTCTTAAGAAGTTGACTGCCGCTGGTAAGAATCCCCTAAAACATACAAGACATTAATAATTCATCATGCTCAGAAAGAATGAAAATGAAGAATGAAACATTTTTAATGAAAAAATAAAAATAATCTATGCATAGGCGGACTTAATGCTAGATAGCATTCTCTTCCAGTTAACTTTTGCGTAATGCGGACAAACAGTTATTATAGGTAGTGCATATTTGGTAGAGGGAGAGGTTTAATTTAAATTCTAAGACACATAAGAGAAAGAAAAAAATGAATAAACATAAAGAAAAAAGGTCAAAGAAGAAGGTCATCTAACTCGAACACTGAACTGTAAATGAACAACTTAAACTGAACAACTGAAAATGGCCCTAGAGCCGTAAGTAAATTTGAAAATAGAACCAAGCTAATTAGATTCATACTATGCTCTAATGAATTACAATCTCCATGACAAATATTTATTTCTATTTAAAAAAGAAACTGGCCACAGTTGTGAAAAAAAAACAGCAGAACTTTTCTTTTTAGATGCTATGACAACTACTTTTTTAATATCCTCGCATTCGTGATGAAAAGTTACGTTATAATTGGGTGTAAGCGATCAATATCACCCTCGATTAGCGTCCTCGCTCGCATCTATAAGTAATATATCATATTTAATTTAAGACCTTATTTTGTAACATTATCAGTAAAGAATAAATGACTTATTATTATTATTTATTTGAACATCAACATAATATATACATTACCACATTATAATGAATCAATTAATATTTCCACGAGCTAAATGTTACTATAATTACAAGTGAAGACTACATTGACTAATTTATTGAGCGAGCAACATAAAAAAACAAGCAATAAAAAAAAACATACCCAAAAAACATACATAAAACATACGTAAAAAAACATGCTTTTTATGATATTTTTTTTTTACGAGCTGAAAATTATGATAAAAATGATGCATTACCTAAATAATAGCAGGAATCCGTACATCTCCGCGATCATGCCAATCATGGGCCACCCCAGGAGTACGATAGTGATGCCTCCAAAGAACGCCATGGAGGCCTTCACTTTATGCCTTTGGAAGAAGAAGAAGAATGTTCTTTGGAGCCCTATCACGCATGCTAGGCCACTGATGAACAGGATCTGAAAATGAAAAATGTAATAAAGTTTAAAAATGTAAATGTACAATATGTACGTAAAATTAAATGTACATACGTAATAAAATATTAAGATTATTTTTTTTTTTAATAAGTTATTGGCTAGATTTTGATAGTGATCTCGCCTGGTGGATCTAGCTAGATGGTAAGCGATGGTGCATTGTACGATGGAACACGCTTGCCTAGAAGAAACCTATTCACTCGCGACTTGAAGACCCTAAGTTGTTGTCAGGAAAAACAGACTCAGGCAAGGCGTGTTGGAGGTGCGCATAAAGGTGCGCGAGTACCGCTTTGTGCGTATGGGAGGTATGTCTAGCAGGTAGCGGTGGCGCACCGCGGAGCGTCTGGTTGTCCGAAGATAAAATGGGGATGGTGGGATCCAGATTGAAAATATCAAGCGACTATTTTAAATACGTGAGAAGTTGCTACTGAGATGCACTTGGCTTGCCCCCCAGTTGTTAATGATTTTTCAGAGAAAATCTCTGAACACTGCACATTATATATATATATTCTTAATAATGCTGGTCATTTCACACATATCTAGCCCCAAACTAAGCAAAGCTTGTACTATGGGAATTAGATAACTGATAGAATACATAAATACCGTTTTTTGTGAATATATACATATAATAATATAGAGAAACAACGAGACCCAAAACAAATATCTGTAGATCATGCAAACATTTGTTCGGCGGCGGGAATCGAACCCGCAACCTCCTGCGTCGCGGCCGGCTATTCACTCACTGCGCCATGGAGGTCGTCAAATAGATGGAAAGAAGACTGATAAAGGTAGCTGGGGGCCGTTGGGGGCCAAATGAGATTGGATGCTCTGGAAATGTATGAGTGAGGCCTATGTTCAGCAGTGGATCTCCTACGGCTGGTATAATTATGATTAAGTAGTTACTTACATTGCCAATAGCCAATAGACCTTTGTCGAACAGTAACAATACTCCTAAGAATAGGAATGATATGCCGAACCCGGCGAGCCCGACACCTATCTCTGTAATTACAAAAGAAAACATTATTTAAACTAGTGGTTCGAACGTAAACCGAACTGAGATCTCGCGGGTCTCCCAAAACACAAAAAAATATAATCTTAGGGCGACTCGCGCAACAGTGCCTAAATGTATTTAGTGGCTAAATATGATTTAAGAAGTTGTCAAATCATACAAACACGTAAAATTTAAATTTGTTTATAATGGTTTGGTTAAATAATGTTTAGTCGCTAAATACGTCATTGTATAAGCCGGCTATTATGTTTATGTACTAATATGTTACTAATACTAATGTGGACCGATAGTGCTAATACGTTCTACCGGCCCACATACAACCTGTTGAAGGAGGATGTTCTGTAGTTATTTCTGTAGACAATTACGGAACTGACATTGTTGTAAAGAACAACGCAAGTTCGATAAAAAATAGGTTTTAAAATAGAAAAAGTATTAATGTTATAAAGAAGTAAAGTTAGTTTGTTTGGGCGTCGGGGGTAATCTCCAAATCTACTGATCCGATTCGATAGTTCCCTGAGTGCTACAGGCTATATTTCACTTTGATAAGAATCTGTGTGAAGCTGGGGCGAGTCAGTTATAGTATTTCTATACTATCTACCTATGTATACATACATAGAACATTTCCAACCCCGCTAGTTTGTCGTTCCCTCAACGCAGCAGTACATAAAGTTTTATTGCAGTAACGACGACACTAGGTTGTCTATTATAAGCGGTCAGACACCACAAACATGCAAAAATGCATTGGCGTGATCGTGAGTTAATAATATTAACAGGCAGGAAATGTCTCCATGTAGATGGCATGCATCAATTTCATAATAAATAAATAGTGGTCTAATAATGTGTGCGACATAAATAATTACTAAATAAATTGCCAATTCAATCACATATTTGCTTGGTAAATAATAATGTGTAAATATCACGTATTATGCAATTTTAAGCCATATGGAAATTATAGATATGAAGTAGTATATAATTTCATTGATAGCACTTCATATTTCATTGATAAACATCGAAATTGAAAGAGATATTGATGAGAAATACAGTAAGAGCATACAGTGGGTTTTACAAGACAAATACTTACTCTGCGTGTCTGAAATCTCAATCATTTTGTACCCTGCTTATTTACAGAACTATCTTAATACTTTATTTGTTTAATTGACCTAATTTATATGTAATTTAATAATAAATTGGTCACTAAAACAAATTTATAACCTGCCTCCACGTCATTTTTGATTATTTGATTTGTTGCTGTCATGCAATTAATGTCAATGTTACTGAAAATGACGTTTTTAAATCAGTGCTGCCCGAACCAAAAAATGCAAATTGCTGCATATTTTTTATTTTCTGGCAACTCAAATCCTAACCTGAAACCGCGTCCCTGCCATTTTGATTGTATTTTGTTGATTTTCACTAAAATACGTGAAATAACCCATAAAATTTGTGTAAATTACCTTTGTAATTTACAACTCTACAGTATTCTTACCAGTACATTATCCAAAAAGTACTGACCTAGGGAAAACAGTGAAAACAAAAAGTTCAATTTTGACCGAAAGTTAGGACTTCAAAAAGCCACAATATCTCGTGAAATGGTTCGCGGTGGAGGCCGTGGTGGCCGCGGCATGCCGGGAAGAGGTGGTATGAACCGCCCGCCGTTCAACAGACCCAGAATGATGTTGTTAAGACCACCGTTCGACCTGATCTTGGCCGAGCCCGCCTTCCCCAGATGCAAGCCCGCGCCTGACGATGCTGCACTTACTCAGGTGAACTTTGAATATATAGACATATTTAGAATCGAAGCAGATAAATAATTTCATCACCTATTCGTACAAAATTTTCTTATTTAGTTACCTACCAGAAGTAAGAATAAACAACTATTTACATATCATTAAAGAAAGAACAAAAGAGTAGTAGAAGAGTTCTTTGTGAAAGGGCTCGTCCACTTGTCAGAAGCCTAGAACCTTAATGATTAGACCGTAGTTACATATATGTTCCTTTTGCTAGATATTGTACATATTTGTTCTAGCTTACCAGGCCTGATTTGGCACAAATGTTATCAAATTAAAATATAGCACTCAGGGATAGTGTAGATTTATAAAATCGGTTAAGTAGTTTTTTTTAATCTATTTTTTATAAGGAGCTTTGTATTGTTTAATGATGATGTCAGCTCCATAGTACTTTTTATTAAAGACATTACAACTACAATTACTTAAGCACTTTCATTTACCAGCTTGTATGTGAACCAGTAGAGCATGCTAGCTACATCTGATGATTGTTCAGCTAACATGCTCTGAAATAGACCCGTACGCTCCAAACAGTTCCTCTCATAGATCAATAGATGTACTCCGGGCACATTCCACCAAAAGGTGGTATAGGTCATCTGTCATTCCACACATATCACAATCAGGGCTATCCACCTTCTTCATTAAGAATTTGAAGCTATTTAGTGGAATGTGCCCGGAGCGCAGTCAATAGCGATCCGGTTTAGTAGTTCCGGAGATTACCCATTTTATTCAAACTTACATACATTTTACCTTATAACAATTATAGTATAGTAGAGCAAGATGGAGCATAACAAAATGCAACTGTCAAAACCAAAGTTTCCAGACTTGAGTCATTTCTGATTTTGTATTTTCAGGCCCTCCTCAAGAGACACGCAGAGCTCTGTCCGACACCAGCAGAACAGGCGGCCGTCTTGAGCCTGGTCACGAAAGTGCAGACCGTTCTGGATAACTTGGTGGTGGCTCCCGGAGAGTTTGCAGCCTGTGTGAGTGTACCTGTAGTCCGTACTCTGATTTTTAATTCAACAAACTACTTTTTAACAGAAATATAACCGACTTCAGAACACAAAAAATTAGAAAAATTAGAAATTACATTACACCCTATGCGGGGCGTCAGTGCAGATCTTATTCCCCCATCCTAGAATAACAAAAAAATTAATGCTTTCAGTAGTCCGAAATAATTAATATAAATATAATTAATATTTTTCTTTTTCTGTCACAGATTTTTCTTCTCTCCATTTAACGACAACTCTCTATAACGTCAAAATATGCACAGTCTCTTGACTCTCGTTATATAGAGTTTGCACTGTATTTAGTGGTTTTTTTTTGGCATACATAATTCATTATGATTTAGACAGCCATTTTTGGTGAGGTGAAGCTGCTAATTTGATGTCAAATTAGCGGCCTCTATGAGTGACCCAAATGTCTTCTAAACTACAGTGTCTATTTCTATGCTTTATCTGATTATTTATGACTATTGCATGTCATTTTTTGCCATACTTTTATGTAAACAAACCATCCATAATTACTTAACCTAAAAATCACCAGCTTGATTTTAAAACAGAATTTGCATTTGTTGTCAATTGATGAGCATCAGGTGAGATTGTGGGCAAACGACTACAATTTCTATCCACATTCTATCCAGTTAAAACAAAAAAAAAAACATAATTCAGGATTGTCATTTTAATAAAAACCTACTTTACGGGTGACTTGAGTACTCAAATCATATGAATATGTCAAACATGTTTAGCCGCTAAATATGTTTAGTGATCGTTGTGTAAGCCAGCCTAAGTGAATTAATTTCATGTTGTTATAAACAGTTTGTTGACAAATATTCTACATTGAATTTGGCTGAAATATACCAGGGATGTTGCGAATTTTTCGCATCCGCAAATGCGGAGTCTCCACTTCGATTTAGACATGTGCATTCGTATCCGCAATAATCGATGCAGATGCAGATGCAACGCATGTCGAGACAAGAAAGAAATGGTGTGGGGCTTGCGCGTGCCGTCGGCACGTGCTGATTGAGCAATAGGAGCAAAGATTTTGATGACAAGATCTGACGCATTTGTTATTGTTTATCATTTATATCTTGTAAATCAATCATAACGTGTTTACTTGCGTTTATCGTGAGGGAGTATTGTATGTTAAGTGAGTTTTCTGCAGTTAATACTTCATATTTTTGTTTGTTTCTACACAAAAACGAAGTTGTTGAAAAAAATCTTAAGATCTGCATCTGCGGATGTGAGCCTTCAAAAAATCTGCATCCCCAACATCCCTGGTATACACACACAAATATTTTCAGAATTGGTTAGTTACTGTGATTTCCCCCTACAAACATACAAACTGTACATCTTTAATATTAGTATAATTAATATTTCAGCAATTAGAAGAAGTGAGACAAGTGGGCTCTTACAAGAAGGGTACTATGATGGCCGGCAAGAACGTGGCTGATATTGTGGTGCTGATGAAGACATTACCCACCAAGGAGGCTGTTGATGGACTCTCCAATAAGGTAACTAGAACTGCTGCCATCAACACAAACTTAAGTTTCTACTCAGTTTCTTCAAGGAGTCAGAAGCTCAGGGTTAGAAGGGGGGTAGTGCACAATACACCCCAATGCAGGACATCAGTGCAAATCTAATTCCGCCCACCTTTTTTTTTTTTTTTTACGTGGAGTTATCCTCATGGATACCGCTCTGAACCCAGGGAGCGGTATGTCGGACTCCTACCGGCTAAAGCTCCACGGCGTTCCTCCGCGAAGTATTCCGCCCACCCTAGAATTAGAATTAAAATGTAAAGATTGATAATTAGTTTTTTTTTATATTATCAACAAAGGGAAAACATGCATACATTAATGCTTAACATTTGGCATTCCTTTAACGGGTATTACGCCACAAAGACAGATAGACAGCATATGCGTCAAACTTACAATACCTCTCTTTTTGCGTGTATGGTAAAAAAAATGGGGATAATAGGCATGATGACAGATTTTGAAAAACGGTCCTATAATAGAATAGAATAATTCTTTATTGTACACCAGGAATACTTAAAAAAAACTAATTTATGATAAATATAGTACAATGGCCTTATCGCTGAAAGCGATTTCGTGTAATATATAATTGTATTGATATAATGTTCGGAAACGTATATTATACCTAGTCAGGTCATAAGTATTGTCACACAGTAAAAACTTTTCTTTTAGAATGCTGGCCACAAAAAAGTTTATAGAATTCGAATTTCGAATTGTTCATGAAAATAAAAATGTATACTTTTTAGAATTTTACCCATTTTTAAATATGGAGTGGACGCTTAAAGAAGACCGTGTTGCAGTTATTGCGTTGCATCGTTGCGGTTACGCGCCAATTCAAATTTTTGACATACTGAAAAATTTGAATATAACCAAAAGATTCGTTTATCGCACCATCAAACGATACAATGAAGACTCGAGTGTAGATGACAGGTCAAGAAGTGGTCGCCCTCGGTCTGTTAGGACTCCAGCAGTGATAAAAGCTGTGAAGGCGCGAATTCAAAGAAATCCCAAACGTAAGCAGAAACTGTTGGCCCTTCAGATGGGGTTAAGCAGAACCACTGTGAAAAGGGTGTTAAATGAAGACTTAGGGCTTCGGGCATATCGAAGAAAAACAGCACATCGTTTGAATGCTCGTCTAATTGACCTGAGACTGAAGAGATGCCGCGCTTTGTTGAAGCGGTACGCGAGAAAAAAATATCGGGAAATTCTTTTTTCGGATGAAAAAATTTTTACCGTAGAAGAGAGCTACAACAAACAAAATGATAAGGTGTACGCACACAGTAGTGAAGAAGCGAGCAACCGTATTCCGCGTGTCCAACGAGGTCATTTTCCATCCTCGCTCATGGTATGGTTGGGAGTTTCCTATTGGGGCTTAACAGAGGTACATTTTTGTGAGAAAGGTGTAAAAACGAATGCAGTTGTGTATCAAAATACAGTCCTGACGAACCTTGTGGAACCTGTTTCTCATACCATGTTCAATAACAGGCACTGGGTATTCCAACAAGATTCGGCGCCAGCTCATAGAGCGAAGAGCACACAAGACTGGCTGGCGGCGCGTGAAATCGACTTCATCCGGCACAAAGACTGGCCCTCCTCCAGTCCAGATTTGAATACGTTAGATTACAAGATATGGCAACACTTGGAGGAAAAGGCGTGCTCAAAGCCTCATCCCAATTTGGAGTCACTAAAGACATCCTTGATTAAGGCAGCCGCCGATATTGACATGGACCTCGTTCGTGCTGCGATAGACGACTGGTCGCGCAGATTGAAGGCCTGTATTCAAAATCACGGAGGTCATTTTGAATAAACTTTAGTGTCATAAGAATCTATGTTTTGTTAAGTTCATTTTGGTGTATACGAGGGGTGATCCAAAAGTAATGATAATCAATAATAAACACAATGAATAAAATAAAAAAATAAATTTATTTCTCAACATAGTCTCCTAGCAAGTCTATACATTTAGTCCATCTCTTTTCTAAACCTAAAATTCTCTTAGAAAAAAAATCTTTATCTTGACTCTCAAAAAAGTCCTCAACCGCGTTCATCACGTCGCTATCATCGTCAAATTTCTTGCCTCGGAGGTGTTCCTTGAGTCGTGGAAAGAGATAGAAGTCACTGGGGGCTAGATGTGGTGAATAGGGGGGGTGTTCCACCAGCTTGAAGCCCGCTTCCTGAATGGCAGCCATGGCAATTGCAGCTTTGTGAACCGGTGCGTTGTCTTGATGGAACAGCACTCCAGCCCGCAGTTTGCCTCGCCTTTTCTCCTTAATAGCCTCCCGCAATCTTCTTATTTGTTCTGCATAGTAGGAGTCTGTAATAGTGGCCCCCTTTTCCAAGTAGTCCACCATGATTATTCCTTTAGCGTCCCAAAAAACAGACGCCATAACCTTCCCTGCTGAGCTTGACACTTTGAATTTCTTCGGCGTCGGTTCATCGGATCGTTTCCATGTCATCGATTGTTGTTTTGTTTCAGGATCAAAATGGTGGATCCAGGTCTCGTCCATGGTCACAAAACGTGACAAAAAATTATCTTTGTCTGCCTGAAACTTTTCGAGATTTGCTCTTGACATGTCGACTCGTTTCTTCTTTTGCTCGTCGTTTAACATTTTCGGTACCCAACGCGCGGAGACCTTTCTCATATGCAATTCGTTCGCAAGGATTCTTTGAATACTGCCATATGAGATCCCTGTGACCTCAGCTACATGCCTGATAGTCACTCTTCGATCTTCCAATACAACTTCTGCAACTTTTTTCACATTTTCTTCAGTGAGGGACGTCGATGGGCGTCCTTCGCGGTGTTCGTCTTCTGTCGATGTTCTTCCCAGCTTAAACTCCTTAGCCCAGCGTGCAACTGTGGAATATGGAGGAGAAGAGTCCCTTAATGTTTCCACCAAGTCGCTGTGTATGTCTTTGGTACACATTTTTTTCAAGCAGAGGTATTTAATGACAGCTCTGATTTCGTGTTTTTCCATTTTTATGTTCACTCCTTGACAGTCCGTATTCAAATGAATGTAGCTCCCGGGAATCGTGGCCTATTTATATGATTTTTTTTTTCCTGATCTAGTGGGTAACTGAGCAAGTGACTGATATTTTTTTGTATTTTTGTGTGCACTAGAAATAACTGATTATCACTACTTTTGGATCACCCCTAGTAAATGGTTACATAACGAATAAACTTGTTTTAATTATTGTATATTAAACATGTGACAGAATTTATGACCTGACTAGGTATATATAACGAATAACATTCCTGCAGATAATAAAGGTTAACAAAATTACATTTTAGAAGAATATTTAATTTAATTTTAGAAGATATAATAACATAGTGCCGAGTACAATGAAGGATACATTTACATATTCTTAGATATAAAAATAAGAATTTCAATCCTAATACTTATAAAATAATCTAATATATTATAGGTATACACATATAGCAAACAGATAAAATACTTAAATTGTGAATAATTTACGCTAGGAGAATGATATCATCACGTAATGTTGTTTCAACTTGAACTATTTATAAACCAAATTTCATCAAAATCGGTTAATCCGTTTAGTCGTGAAAACAACAAACAGACAGAGGGACAGTTACTTTCGAATTTATGACATTCACGAATATGGATATTTAGGTGAACGAAGAGCTGAATAAGCTGATGCTGGCGGACGGCTCCGGGGCTGTGGTGTCGTCTTGCCACAGCCGCGGCTTCACGGTCACCGGGGCTGCGGCAGCCGTCAGGGTGCTGGTCACCACCCTCCTTCAAAACCTGAGGAAACTGGAGCCTGAAGTAAGTACCAACAGTCGACATTAAATCAGTTTGGGATCCGATACCCTCCAAATTTTTAAAACACAGCCTAATTTAAGATGGGTCGACATCAATAAGTCCATGGGTCGTACGTGGTTCAGACTGGCACAGGATCGGAAAGAAGCAGTAGGTCTACAAGAGCTGAGAATGATGAAGATGAAATTTCATCATGTATGCTTGATAAAGTCTTCGATCTTCACGTCGGAGGAACAAGAGGAACATTTAAAAAAACAGTCGGCGAGATTTTTCTTGTCATAATGTAGTAGTTTTTCAATAAAAACATCTCCCTCCTTCTGCGCAATTGGGTAAAAAGTAGTCTATGTTACTCCGGGATAATGTAGCATTTTAATGGTGAAAGAATTTTTGAAATCAGACCAGTAGTTTTTGAGTTTTTTGTTACAAACATACAAATCTTTCCTCTTTATAATATTAAGTATGTATAGATATTACCTACTCATTATCAATGTTCAAATGTTTAATTCATGTGCTGCTTAATAATTTGAACTGTTTAATTACTGACCTGATGTACCTATTATTATTCGAAATATTGTAATTAGTATTGTTGTTATGGCAGTTCTAGTTACACAAATAATAATATTGTTTGTGTAATGAAATGTAATGAATATTCCAGGTACATTTGGAGTACAAGGTGATCAGCAGCCACCTGGCTGCCATCCGCCACAGCAGGTGGTTCGAAGAGAATGCGCACCATTCCTCCATCAAGGTAATTACACGTACACATATATTACTAGCGTCCGCCCGCGGCTTCGCACGCGAGGTTTGTCAATAAAAAGTAGTCTCGAGTTAATCCAGGTTATGATCTACGTACATACCAAATTTTATAAAAATCGGTTCAGCCGTTACGACGTGATTGAGTAACAACCATCCAACCCTTCGCATTTATAGTGTGATTATTTTTCTAACCTGTACTTTCCCACTACTGGACATTGGTCTCTTCCAATTCTTGGATTAAAAAACGAAAACGGTGTTTGCAAATGGGTGGTATATCAACTAGGTACGGATGGTACCGATCCATGCGCCTGCTTGTCCTTTGATGGAAGGGAGATGGCGGGATCAGATCGTATAGTTCCTGGCCCCAAAATGTATTTTGTAAAAGATTGATAGGTTTGCAACTTTACACATAGACAGACATCTATTTGCTACCATAGCACACACAAATTCACACAATACATTCAAAAAGACATCAAAGAGAAAGCACAAGTAGGAGAAAACAGAAAATGACATACAACAAATATAGGAACAATAGAATGAAATAATAAATATACAATGTAAACAGGGAAAAACTAAAAACAGGTAAGTAGGTATATACATACCTACTTACCTGTTTCAGTAGCACATACGTGCTACTGCAGTAAATGGGTTTCAGCTCAGCATTACGCCTCGCCACCGATCGATAGCTCGGCGCTGTTATTCTGCCGAAACCTTTATTAGATCTCGTAAGAACGAATAGGCACTAATTGGTGTTGGCATACAATTATGATAGGCTTAATTGTATAGATAAGATAAAATATGAGTGATAAATACATTATGTAAGTAATAATAATTGAGCGATTGAAGCGACAAATCGAGCTTGGGCAAATCGGCGTTGTATGTATGTATGTTTGTTTGTCCGAGAATAACTTTCGAAGCGTTGATCCGATGATCGTGAAATTTGATACATAGGTAGGTAGTGATGGCATAATTTTGATGTGACTAAATGAGCTAAAGATGTGGGGGGGGGGGGTGTTGAGTTATTGGGGTTCCAGAGGGGTGAAAAAAAATATGAGATTATTAGGTCAAGTGGGACGTCAAATGAAAGGTCTTCAGTAGTACATTTCAACCCTGTTTTTATTTTTAGTTTAATCCTTGTAGTTTTTGAGTATATTTGTATTTGTATTGTAGTTATTAGCCATAATAAAAATAAAACTGACAAAATTCACAGGGTACACCAGTGACCCCACAATGCTGAAATTTGGTATTCGTTTAGTGCATTTTGTACCCCAAAAAAGATAAACCACTTTATATGAACTCCCGTTACCTATAATTTGAATGAAACTGTAGGTCAAGTTAGTTGGTTTTATTACGTGGCACTATTTTGATAGTTAAATATTATAATTTTTTTTTTGTGTTTATGGGAGACTCGCGAGATCTCAATTCGGGGCGAACCACTAGTAACGATAAGATATGTTAGAGAACGAATTATAATAATACGAATAAATATAATACTAATATATTATACTAGGAACTTCACTCTTGCGTCAGAGTGAACCAGACAACCCAGTTTTTTGTTTTTCAATTAAATGTTTTTTAAATGTAAATTTTGATTTTAGTAGCCGAAAAGGTGGTGGTATGTTATTCCAACACTTGGTTGCCTGATACCGAAAATTGCCCCTAAACACTACAGTTTTATGCTTACCGTAATGTAGCAAGTCACGAGTTAGTCTCAAACTGTACTTAGTCTTTGATCGGTTAAGCTTGGCGTACACACACTCTGGTATCTCAGATATCATGACACCATGTACCATTACTCCTAGATGAGACTTTGGGTCTTAGTTTAAAAATATTATTTAATATGAAAATAATTTTTTTTATTGAAATTATCAAACTTGTAGCGCAGTAGTATCTATCAGTTTTTATTATTTTGTTTTTGTTTTTCCATAATTATCGATTTTAAATTGTTGATTCGAACCATAATTATTTAATTAATTTATTAATTAACCATCATCATCATCGCCAGCCCTTCTCATCCCACTGCTGGGCATAGGCCTCTCTTCGCTGTCGCCATTCGCCTCTATGTTCTCCTGCACTGTTCTAACCCACATACGACCTGCTATCTTTATAATGTCGTCGACCCATCTTGCCGGCGGACGACCTGCGTTCATGGTTCCATCTCGGGGCCACCACTCTTGGCTACATGTCCTGCCCAACTCCATTTGAGCCCCAATATACGCATGCTAACGTCTTGAACTTTAGTCTGCTTGCGAATTTGGGTATTGGGGACTCGGTCTAGCAGTGTGATGCCGAGCATGGCACGCTCCATGGCTCTCTGTGCGACTTTAATCCTGTGCACAGTCTCCTTCGTGAGCGTCCATATCTCAGCACCGTAGGTTAATGTTGGCAGGACACATTGGTTGTAGAGGCCAGTAAATAATTAACCAATTGCACTGAAATAGTTTTAATTTTATTTTTTACTAACAAGTTATGGATGTAACATCTGAAATAAATAATTTGAATTTGAAAAAGGTAGATAAGATATTTAACAATATTTGGCGGTCTATGGTTCAACCGGTCCAACCAGTATATTTCTGTATAATACTGTCCATGTATGTGCAGGTTCTGATCCGGCTGATGAGAGACATGTGCTCGCGGCACGCGGGACTCGAACCCCTGACCCCGTGGATGGTGGACCTGCTCGCGCACCACTGCATCATGAACAACCCGGCTAGACAGGCTCTTCCTATCAACGTGGCGTTCAGGTAAGGATTAAATCTTTAATCAATCATCTTTTTAAAATGGTTCCAACTGAAGATCAGCGTTGTGTCAAAAGTAAAGAAGTGATTAGTTATGTTAATTTCTCAAGAAACTCTACTAATCGTTCGTTGTGCATAGACGCGCCCTGTCCCTGATGGCGGGGGGGCTGTTCCTGCCGGGGTGCGCGGGGCTGCCCGACCCGTGCGAGGCCGCGCACGCGCGTGCGCACACCGCGCTAGATCTGCCCAAGCAGGACCAGGCCGCCGCCACTGCACAGACGTACGTATACATACACATAAATATGCACAGACTTACGTATACACACACAAACGTACGTATACATACACATAATTATACATAGGGGTACGTATGCATACACATAATTATACACAGAAGTATGTAGACATACACATAATTATACATAGACGTACGTAGACACATTATACACATAATTATAGGTATTAAGTTATGTCGATTATATTTTTGTTAAAAGTTACTTGTCTCATAGTAAATTTTTAACGTAAACGTCAAATTATTTTTTTTACTTTCTTTCAATCAGAGTAATCAATCATCTAAAGCGATTAAAAGATAGAAAGAACATACATTTATTCATAACATTAAATACAAAAGAAAAAAACAACAAATTACAGTCGAAAATTTTCAGTAATAACCCGGCTTGTCTGTTTTTGTCCAGTTTACTCCGCGTAGTAGCCCGCGGCGGTCACCGCTACGTGCTCGGGCTCCAACCCTTCGAGGGCGGCAAGGACATCTCCGCGGAGATCACCGTGTGGGACGGCGTGGTGGTGTCGCCTCTCGCGCCTGCCTACCACGACGAACCGGAGCCGATGGACACCGACGATAAAGGTGTAGCAGCATTAACATAGATATAGCGGCTGTGGCCAGAGTGAATATAGCAGAGTTATATATATATGTATATCAGCTGCGGTCAGAGTGAATATAGCAGAATTATCTTAGATATAGCGATATGACTAGAGTTAATATAGCAGGATTATTATATATATTATCTATGAACCAGAGTGAATATAGCAAATTATTTTAGATATAGCGATATGACCAGAGTGAATATGTCGAGAGTTATCTTTCATATAGTAGCTATGACCAGAATGAATATAGCAGAATTATCATAGATATTGTTCAATGCACATTGAACAACTTTAGCTCAGTTAGCAATTTTGGCTAGAATAATCAATTTATTGATAAAATAATTTACAAGTCAATTACCGGTCGAGCCATCATTAGCATCATTAACGTAAAGTAACACAATAAATTCATTTCCTAAAAGCATCCATATCTTATATCTTTCCACGACCAAGCCGCGCAGGTAATCTCCTACAGATATTGTAGCTATGGCCAGAGTAAATATAGCAGAATTAACTTAGATTCATATTCATTGATTGCCAACATGTGCAGACATTTATTACAGCTTTTGTAAACTGAAATGAAAATGAAGACATTTATTTTGAGGACTTACATCTAGATATATCAGCTATGTCTTTAGTGAATATAGCAGAATTATCATAGATAAAGCAGCTATGATCAGAGTGAATATAGCAGAAATAATATAACATATTTTTGTTTCAGACGAGGATTTGAACCTAGACGGCGTTGCTGCATAAACCAAACTCCTATTTAAGTGAATTTAAGACAAAGATCTTCAATAAAATTTCTATTATTAATTCGGCTAAATTGTCATATTATTTCAACTTCCTCATAAGGGTCCTATACTTATAAGTAGTTATAAATATATCCATACTAATATTATAAATACGAAAGTAACTCGTGTTTGTTCGTTACCTTTTCACGACTAAACGGCTGAACGGATCATAATGAAATTTGACAAGGAGATAGATTATATAGATCGAGAAGAACATCGTCTCAAAAAACAATCTTGAAGTGGTTGAAAAAGTTGGTATTGGCAATCTATGTTAGGGATCTGAAAATTCATAGACTTTCGGTAAGAGTTAAAGAAATACATGTTTCAACTTCTTTGCAAAATCATCCGTCAAAGGGGGGGGGGGGGGGGGGGGTAAAATTATGAGGTATTCTTTTTAGATGTACTCCATATGTACTGTTGGTTTATAGATAGATTGGGACATAGGCTACTTGACAAACCACACGTACGAAGCCGCGCACGGGTCAGCTACTATATACTACCTTATACGAGTATGTAAGTAGCAATAGGTAAACATTTTTTATTATAATTAAAAAACATAAAAAGTCGTTTTACGACAAAAACTTTACATTTTTAAACTAATTTACCTAGGAACCAACGCACCAAATACATTATTTCTATTACCACTTATTTTGAGTTTCCTCGCTTTTTGCCCCAAAATATCATTTCCGGGATACAGACAAGACACTTTAGTCCGTACTGTTAATCTGCTCAATTTATATTCTACGTTTTTGATCGAAGAAAAGCTATTAAAGTTCTTCGATGTCGAAGATATTGAGCTAATACGGTTGTGAGTTATGCCTTTTCGAAGCTCGACGTAACTCGATTTGAATTTCCCGTAGATATCGATATGCTGAATGATTTTCAGAAGCCCACATTTATCGAAACGGTCTTCTAAAGTTTCCTCCAGATAACTATCGTTGAATAAAGTTTGGGTGGCGACGTCTTTTGTCATTTGCATCATTATTGCATTAAAGCTTCTAAACAGATCTAAATTTACATTTTGGTTCCTTTTTACATCGTCAAATGACAATGTCAAGACATGAATAATAGACAAGACAATTGAAGAATAGAGTAGAAGATCTTCTCTAGCGAAAACGACTGAGGTTTTGACGACCTCTGTGACACAGTGGGCGAATAGCCGGCTGAAACGCAGGAGGTTGCAGGTTCGATTGTGTCCGATTCACCGGCCACCGGTAGCAGTGGCTGGTGTCTCGTTTGCGCAGCGCCTTACGGTTTTACTTTAACATGTTATAAAGGGTGTCTCATGTAAAATACATGAAAAGATAACAAATAAAACACAATAATACAAATTAAGTTCATTATATTTTGAAAAAAAAATTATGTAACAATAATTTACTTCAAACCGTGATAAAAATCGCTACTGTTCAATTATTACTTAACCAAATAATTACACATTACGAAATAATGCGGAGTTTACTAAAAATACTGCGCTAATCTCAAAAAAATATATTTTAAATCTATTTTAAAACAAGCACTTAAATTAGTTATGTACATTTGCGATGTTAATAAAAATAAGCTAATATTGGAATACAGTTAATAAAAAACTAAGTAGATACGTCTTTTTCAAGTGTAAGACTAGTTATAAAAGAAATAAGCTGTTTTTGATGATTCTTGTCTTTGGTTTACATGCGCAAGATGAAGGTTTATGGCAAAATAAGATAGAGCATATCATTTTACGTCCTATTGTGTTAGATTCAATCAAAATTTCTTCTTAAAATAGATTTGAATTTAAAAATTATTTACGAAACTAAAGTTGTTAATTTTTCTTAACATATAGCAAATTCTTAACCGGAACTGTAATTTTATGAAGGCAATCGAAAATGTATATAAAATAAAACATATTTTCTTCAGTTTCCGTCGTATAAACGGATAATAAGTTAGAAAAATACATTACAATCATACTTAATAATTATGGTTACATAAGATGGCTAAGAATACTTAAAAATAAGAATTAAACTGACGAAATAACAAGCGATTTTGAGCAGTTATTTAGAACTTTAAGTTAGTCAAAGAAAGTCATCAATTCACACAAAAAAAACTTTGATTTGAAATATCTGAGAAAATCATGTGAAAATAAGGCAACAACGTTTTTAGCTGTATCGTTTAACCACCGATGCAAAAAAAAAGCGTTATTAGTAACAACCTTTATCTTGTGTTGGTGGCATCGATGCGTGTTTACAAGTTTAAGTGCTACGCTAATTTTAGTGGAAACTAATACTTAGGTACATCAGTTTTCTCGGGGATTTGTTTTTATAATTAAGTAGCATGTTTATTTTCTGGTGGGACACCCTGTATAACATTTAAGGGCCTCCCTTCAATAAGTAAAAGGTCAGTAATTATTATTTAATATTTTATCTAGAACTCATCCATAGATTAATTGATTTTTAATACGACATATCTAAAAAGGGGCAACATCCCTTAACACATTGCAGGCACATTAATTTACTTTACAATAAGCATAATTATCTACAGCGTCAGTCATGTCCTGACTAAATACCATTTACAAATATAATACAACTATTTCTCTAACTTTGACTAAATTAAACTGCGCTCACGTGTCTAGACAGACGGACTGCATCATAACTGCACGCTGCCAACAATCTGCGCAGTCAGTTGGTGAAAATTTTTTACATACATACCATTATACCATTGAGATATAGTTCAATGATGATGATGATATATACCAATATGATGACTCATCATATTAATCATAATCATCTTTATTTAGAAAGTTTAACAAGGGTTTAAATACAAAAATGAAAACGATGATATCCGCATGAGTAATAAATACTGTGTCGCAGATACGGTTAGTAGTTTCGATGCAGTGCAGTGCAGTTATGATGCAGTCCGTCTGTCTAGAAGTCTGTTCAGACGGGCATCAACCACACTACAACGACAAAAATGTACGTCAAATCGTATAAAAACGTAAAGTTCCATTTACACGTACCACATTTTGCAGTCCCGTTCTGTGTCGCGAACGTGTACTAACGGCATCGCGGCCACAACGCAACTTCATGGTTCCCATTCACAATAGCTACTGCCCGGCCACATTTTTGTCGTTATGTCGTTGTGGCCCGTCTGAGCAGACGCTAAGATTTTCAAAATCATTCCAATAGTTACGAAAATATCCCGTTTTGTGCAATAAAGATGATTTATGTAATCAATGTAACACATGTACGTAACAAAATGAGATTTTTTATATTATGATTACATTAGTGTTTTTTTTTGTTTTATTATGGATGATCAACTATAAGTCGGGATAGTAAATAAATTAATCTGTAAAATGTATTGGCGTGATCCATGAAATAATTATTAATACAGCAGGTCGGGCTACCATGACAGACCACCATAAAAAAGTTATAAAAGACATTTAAGTCAATTTTTCCTTACAGAAATTATATTAGGGGCCATTTTATGCCTGCCAGGTTCGTAATTTTTGGAATTATTATAAAAATCTTACGTTTTTACCGTAATTGACGGATAACCTTTTCAAAATAAAAATAACTAACTTACGCGACCAAGAATCGATACACGTCTTGGCAACAGCTATTGTTCCATGGTTATTGGAAAATAGCTTGCCTGTAGTTATAATAGAGAAGATATATTAAGGGCGTACCTAATACTTTCTAACGACATCAGAACATCTATTGATGGCAAGTAACAGGACTATAGTTTACGCCAAGACTCGCGGCAGACGGGCTAACCGATAAACATGTTTGTTTCTTTCAATACTGGTAATTAGTGTTATCGATTGGTACTTGGCGCATCACTAAAAGCTCCCGCAAGGGCTGCAAGAGCGAGCGAGATAGCAATATCATCCACGTTTTATGACCACGTCTGGCAGAAGCATTGGCGTCTAGTATAGCTGGGTAATCGCCGTAAAGCCTGGGACATGAGCCTTTACGAGTTAACATTTACGCAAACGCCTATAGTTTTAGTAGGCTCGCTTAGGGGCGCTGCAAGTGAATGTATGAACTAAAAACGCTCACAAATTGACGTTTGCGTAATTTGACAACTAAAGGCCAAGATTTTAGTAGCTAAATCTGTGGGTTTATAAGTAGACAACACTAAGCCAAACATGGGAGATTTCGAAAATGTTAATTGAAGATACGATTATCATTATTGGTGGCTAAAACACCGTTTTATCAGTCTATAGAAACAAGTTCTCTAACACACAAATGACTATATTACCTATAATTCAGCGAATAATCTACATTTATTCATAGTTACAGAAAACTATAACAATTTACTGGCCAATTCTGTTTGCACTGTTGGTATACAAGACTAAAATGACAACTGAGGAGGTTAGGTTAAGTTAGTTTTTAGTAGTTGAGTTTAATCATTATCTGTTCAAAAAGTGACTTGTTTCATAGAAAAATAAATCTAAATATCTGCTTCCGGAACATATAGTAACATTTTAATTCAAAAACAGTAGTTGTTAGTTATTTATTTTCTCAATTTACTAAAAAAACTAAAATGTGTAAATGCACCTCTTGTTCCTAACCTCCTCAACTGTCACTATTTATCCTGAGATTGATAGAAAAACAATAGCAATAATTTCAGTGCTCTCAAACCTAAATAGCGTTTAGGTTGTGCTAACAGAATTGCCCTCGTCAGATCTAGTTCTCAAAACAACCCCCACGGGCGCTGATAAATTTGTATGGTTTTTGAAACCCAAATATCTGTATGACTAAAATATTGTTCTTATTAACATTTAGTGATAATTGAAAAAACCTGATGATTTACGATATTGTGTCAATGGTGAGTGACTTTTTTAGGTCCTAGCCACATCATCATTTAAGAGTAGCAATTTCCTTCTGAAAATCCAAATCGTTCGCTAACAAAAAATCGATATCATAAGTACATGCTAAGTAATATTTTACTTATTATTGTACTTACGTATAATACTTCGTTCACTTCATCAAACACATACTTGATATAATATATATACATTGTGTTGTTTAAATTTGAAGATACAGCTTAAATCTTGATTTTTTAGGTCTATGCTAAAAGCTAGGGCGACTAAAAGCAGCATAATATTGTTGACAAAACTGAAACTATTAAATTTTCTAATATCCTACATAATATTTAGGCCTATCAGTGCAGGCGATATGTATCTTATGTACGTACATTTACGGTGGACATAGATATAAGAAAACATAGGCCAATTATTATTGATTTCCTCCCACCCCACTGGTTCTCTCATCACTCATTGGTCACAAAGGACGCGTACAGTTCACGAAATTAAATATATATTTAAGGTGGTTCGATTCCTATACAAACAATCAGTGCACATTCACTATATAACTGAACAGTACATATGTCTAAACATACAATACAATTACTAGTAATAAGTGTTATCGATAGATACTCGGCGCATCACTAACGGCTCCCGGAAGGGCTGCAAGAGCGAGCGAGATAGCAATATCATCGTCGCTTGTCCCACTCTTTATGACTCCGTCTGCCATGAGCGCTGTCGTCTTGTATAATATACCATGATCCAAAATTACCTCTAATACGACAAATAATTCAATTTATATTTTGACGTTTATGAAATTAACTAGCTCTTGCCCGCGACTTTGTATGTGTTACACTACTAAATGTGTAGGTAACCTAGAACTCGCTGTTGCAACTGGATTTGACACCCCATTTTTATCCCATGGGATCTGATTTATGAGATAAAATGTAGCCTACGTGTTAATCCAGGTCATAATCTACGAACATACAAATTTCATCGGAATCAGTTAAGCCGTTACGACGTGATTGAGTAACAAACAAACAAGTAAATAAACATCCTAACTTTCGCATTTATAATATTAGTGTGATGTTAAAATGTGTTATAATGTTGCCACACCCCAACCGCTAGGGTTGGTACAACACAAATTGTAACGAAAGAGTGATTTAATTCAGCTCAGTTAGTCCAATCTTCTTTAAATCAAGTAAGTCAGCATTTTACCTCTCATCAACCCAATGAGTCGTCCGATCAACTGTTAACTTTTTTCTCTTTACTATTTAGTTTTCCTCTAATTAGAAACCAGATAAACGTCAAAAATATGAACCAAATAATTTGTCGAAGTATAGACCCATCTATAACTTGCAAAAAATATTTGTAAATATATGACCCACACAGTAAGCAGTCGATTACTAAGCGCTCAACGTTATCCAAGATCACCATATGAGCCGTATGACGTCCAATACTTCAGGATATAGGGTGTTTGATAATATACGCACAAAAATGAAAGGGGTTATTTTGATGAGCATATATAAATAAATTTGTGACATGTTTACCATAGAAATGTGATTTTTATTTTGGCATGTAAAAACAAACACTTTATTAAACTTATGTTGTGCTATTGCATAATGCTTGCCATCTAACCCCAGATGTTGTATTGGTGACATCTCGAGATATCTCTTGTTGTCCCTTACTAACCCAAAACCCGCAGCCATTTCCGAAAGAGATATCAAATCGGCCTTTATTTTTGGATGTCGATTGCAAGAGTAGGCAGTAAGTTTTATATAGAATTAATCATCTAAACTTAGTCGATTTTCTTTAAAAGTTGATAGTATAACTGGTATTTTTTTTTCGAGTAGCCTTATTTTTCTTTTGAGAAACCGTTACTTGAATATCGTTGGTATATTACCAAACACCCTGTATAATAATAGCGAATTCAGAGCTATTTTGTACGGCCTGCAGCACCCAACGGCTCTTTCTTATCATTCTTTTGGGGGCCGTCCGTGCTTGCCGTGATAAATATTGAGAACACGAGTAAACGAATTATTGGTTTAAACGGGTATTTATCGCCTATCTATTTAACGTCGGGATAACAAATAAAAAAGGTACATACGCGATAAATACCCGTTAAAATCAGTAATTAGTTTACTCCTGTTCTCAATATTTATCACGGTAAACACGGACGGCCCCCAAAAGAATTACAGTAGTCTCACTAATCCGGCACTGTTAAAAACTAGGGGGTGCCGGATTATTAGAATGTTCGGATAATTGGTTTGTATAGAAAAACTCATAATATGTAAATAAAATACGTGCGCAAGCGCGGAATGAGAGTAGCGAGGGGTGAGGGAGGCGTGAGCGGAGGGTGCCCGATTATTGGACGTACCGGACTACTGAAGTGCTGGATTAGTGAGACTACTGTATAGGAAAGAGCCGTTTGGTGCAAGTCGTACAAAATAGCTCTGAATTCTTTCCGTAGGCTGCCCTTATTTCAGCTTTATAGTGATTATGTACACTGATCGCGAAAATTTTAAAACAGGAGTAAACTAGTCAAAATACCTTTAACAACCCTCAAAATCAGCCTTCTTTATCAGTTCACTCCATGCTGTCGCTATCCAATTCCTACATTCGGCGTAAAGCCTTCTTTCTTAATACTAATGCAATTAGGCCGTCCAATACAAAGATTTACACAATATATAAATTATAATTTATAACACTCTTCGCCATTTTTCATTTCATATCGTGTAATATAAAAATACTCAAAACTCAAAGAAAACTTCAGCGTTTCTTTTTGAATTATCGACTTAAAAAAATACTACACGCATTCCCTCTTAATCCTAATATAGTAAATTGACCGCGCCGATAATAGCTCATCTTTTGACTTTTTAATTTGGCACAATATTTATACAAAGATGGACGATCTCTATCATCGTATTTTAGAACTGCACTTACCACCGTTGCTTTCTTTTAGTCCCACTGGTGGGACCACGAGACAAACTTATGTGTTAACCAGAGGGCTTAGCCAAGTTACATTCGACTAGCGATGTCGCTAGTCGATAAGTCCGAAAATGTATGGAATTGATACATGCTATGGAAATATCACGTGATATATCGACAACAAACCTATGTAGAAAACGAATCGATTCGAAGCGAATGTGACTTGACCCTCAGGAACTCAAACTATGCAAGCCAAATGTGTTTTCTTTTATATAAGGTTGTTTAACTTGTGTTTCTTTGGCAATATCAGTTTTACGTGGTTATAAGGGGTTATTTTAATTTTACTTGACATTAAGTGATTGTAATTTGTATACTTATCATATGTACTTTTAAATTTGAATATTTGTTTAATATGTATGTTAGGGACATCATTTCACATATCAGTACCGAACAAGCGAAGTGAACATCATCGATAACCGGGTCTACAGACTCGTTGCGTCGATGTGCGTGCGTGCGCACACTGCACTTTGCGTGAGAGCTGCAGGTAAGGGCCTCAGGTATATAAACCATCGCCCTGGCTTCTACTCGCAGGGACTACGATCCCCGGGTCTCTAGGCTCTGTTCTTTGGAACCCCGGAACTTTACGGAGGCCATTCTGTGGCGAAGTGAACACGTTCTGCTGCGCTAACATCTTGACAGTGGCATAGATTGACATTAATTTCGTGGTTTTTGCATCGAAATTCGAAAAGTCGTAGAACCAACGCGGAACAAACATTGTTCGTGGCAATGACCCCTTTTTAATTTGTTATACGTACTCCTAAGCACCTGTCATAGTTTAGAAAGCCTTACATGTTTAAACATCATTTATTGGTTTTTAACAATATGCTGAGACGGGGCCTGTTTAGCCCACAGCACAGAGGATTTCTACCTAAGAGGACTACCACTAGGTACCCACCCCTTCCTGCTTCATTTCGCACCTACCTTATTCTTTCTCTTATTTATTACTTGTTTTTTTGTGGTCCTATTTTGATGTTTATTTTGGCGCGACAGGAGAAACCAATCAAAGTGTATTTTCAACGTGTGAAGGAAGTTGAGCGCGCCGATGTAACACCATGAAGTTAGTTTTAACAGTCTGTAGTCGTTCAAGTGGTTCGCAAATGACACACGTTATTCACGCCAAAGAACAAATTACGTGCGTACGAACACACGCTTTTTTTTCTTAATATTTAGACATGGTTTTGTAAGTCTAGTCGTAATGACTGCTAGCGAGGCTAGTCCTAGAAGAGTGTAGGGTAGAGTTGTGATGCGCAAGTGCAGATGAAGGCGGGATCCTGGTGTTGGCAGCTTGGCGCTCCTGCTCGTCCAATTGCGACGCGAACTCTTTATCCAATGCCTGCAATCATTTTCATTGTGTTAGTAGATATAAGCCATTTCCAAGAAGATACTTTTGTTAACTATACTCCGACATAATTAAATTCATATTTTTGGCGGTTATGAAATGGCAAAATGCGAAATAACATTGCCGAACCCCAATCGCTAGTGTTGGACAGATTAGATTTTAATAAGTCCGCGATTAGTCAAAATATAAGTTGAATTATTTGTCAGACTAGCTAATTATATCCACGTTAATCAACCCTCGAGGGGATATTCTTTAAATAAATAAAAATAAAAAATAAATATATACCAAAAGTGGCGTATAAAACATTTGTAATAACACCCCCTAAAGGGATTTATCATCGAATGCAAGAATTGAACTCGCTGCCTTTTCGCATGTCATGTTTTTGTACAAAAAGCGATTGGTAAGTACAAAACAATATCAGATTAAAATTTGTTAAAATACCTACTTTTTCTTAATCTCAACCATGTTACCTTCCAGGAGAGCATAAATATAAAGACATTATTAGAATTAATATTTACATAATAATTTAGAATTAGAAATATTAGTAATTTCTAATTAAAAATCCATTCCAATAAATATATCTAAATAAACGTGCAAGTCCATATTTACAAAATAAATGTAAGATGAAAAAATAACCTAAATTCATACCCTAAAAATGGTTAAAAAATCTCATGGCGAGCAAAGCCGCGGGCGTTTCCGTAGTATCTTAAATAAGATTTGTGTAGATCTACTTACTGTACTATACGGTATCAGGTAAACAGATTTGGATAAACTTTGTCTTTCATGATTTTAAAACTACATTATCGTTTTTTTTATCGATCTAGAATTAAGCTGATTACAATTCAACTCATATTTATTTGTTTTTATTTTATGATTTCTCAACATTTGCATTTTATAAAATTAAGCCAATGAACAAATTATCAGGCAAAATCTTTTACCCTTATTAGGACACCGAACAATTACTTACCACCGCAATTTTTGACCTTACTTTTTGTGTGACCTTTTAAAAATTTGTACTAATGCCCTATTAGGAGTAAAAATATCAAAAATGTAAATCAACTATCTAACTAACTACCACACGAAGAAAATCGCGTGCAAAAGCTATATATTATTAAAAACCACATACCATGCATTCCTTGGTAGTCAATATCCAGGTCCCTTGGTCCGCTTAAGCTCATGCAATGCTGTTAGGTATATTTACAATAACCTAAAATGTCTAGAAGCGATCGAGAATACAACTGAATCGGGTCAGCGCACTCAGGCCCGTCACTAGAGTTTAATTTAAAGTAGGGCAGCAGTGGTTACAAGTAGGGCGGAAGTCAACATTTAATGTGATCTGATCTGTTCAATCGATTTTCATCGTACTTGTCAAGAGGGGTGATGGAAGGGGGTTCTTTTCTTTTCAAAAACCAGAAATACCATGTAATCTATGGGCCGAATTTACATTATACCATACCATGAACAGTTTACTTAGCGTAATTTCTTAGTTGATGGTATTTTTTAAGGTAGGGCATTGCCCCACAATGCCTCCCCCCCCTAGCTACGGCCATGAGCGCACTACGGCCCGTACACTAAAACGATACTCAAACGTGAATCTTTCTGAAAGTTTTCATTGAAAGAACTGCCAAAAATCTATGAGACCGATGAATTTTAAGAGTTTTGTTCTAAACTACGAGCCTAAGTTGCACCGATTACTAATGGCACACTTAGTGTGGGGTCTTATTTAAAATTGAGAGTCGAGATAGCTAATATTTTTATAGGCAGGACGCTTTGAAATTGTTTGTTAGCCCAAAAGGGGGACATTGTAGTTTGCTCCACGACTTTTCGAAATTAGATGTTTTCGGGTTCCGTATGTATTCTCAAATTTTATTATTGAATTTTATTTTAAGAGAAAAAAAATAAAGCATTTTGGATATAAAAACCCCACAATTCTTCTGCAATCATTTTTTTATATTCAATATTTTTAAAAATATTTGACGTCAGTTCAAGCGGATAATTATTGTATGAGACTCTTAATTCAGTTGTATTCTTGATCGATTTTTTGTATAAATATTATTAGCGCATCAATTAGTACTATTGTTATAACAGGCAACTTAAACTTGACTAATTTATGAGCGATTGGTCTAAAGTAAAATCAGATCACATACCTATTTGAAAGGATTCTAAAGAAAATATAATGAATACAAAAACAAATGTTTTATTATTCATACCTAACTACCATTCTGTAAGTGTCTTTTTGTACTAATCAAAACCGTAATAATTTATACTATAACGTATAAATAGTCGTAGTAAGATAATTTAAGGTAAATTGACAATCAATTCTAATTAACCACGACTGTATATAAAATAATAATTCATCTGTATGCCTGTACATTAGACCAGCATCGCCCAACCTCATTTCAAGCATGTTTCTGTTTTTTTAATTCTGAAAAAGATTCATAATATCCGTTTATAGAAAAAATCTTCATGATCATAAAAGCTTTGTCCATTTTGTTATCCTAAAATTAATCCTTCCACCACCAAAGCATAAAAATAAAGTTAAATAAATTTAAAAATACAGTTAGAAATAAAACATCTTTATTTACAACAAAATATTTATTGTAATAATGTCATTTTTTAAATATGGATATGGTTAAAATTTAATATTAAACATGCTAACAACTATGGCGTAATAACATGCTAGATTCTCGACAGAATCTTATATAATTTACAAATAATTATGTATGTTAGCCCTAAAAGGCGGATATTACAAAAAAAAAATAACTTTATTCGAAATTATCACTAAAAACGGGATATTTACCATGATTTTAACAGTGATCGTAACGCATGCAACAACTCACGTTAAATGATGGTAAATATTCCGTTTTAGTGTTGTTCATTAACAAAAAATTCAAAATAAATTGTTTTAAATTCAACAATTTTGAGTTTTGTCAGAATGATCTCCTGAGTTAGGTAACATATATAACACATTGTATTAAATTTAAATACAAAATATTAAGTAATTCGTATGAGTGGCCGCCCAATGGCAACGACACTGCTTGACTTCTTTCAGCCAAGACTGTCTAAGCACCCCTCCGAACTCCAAACTACAGAATCGCTTAGTTAAAAACGCATTCTGAATATTAATAACAAATTTGTAGCAAATTTTTAACAGTATTGTAGTTTTTATTCAATTAAAATTTTATGACAGTAACATAATTGTTCATCTTATAATTTATGTAAGAATGATTTATGTTGAAAATGATGAATCGCGTTTCAAACATACAAAATCTTGTCAAATTGCGTTAGGCTAACCCCTTTTCGACAAAAAATAATTTGATTTAAACTCTATACGATCCGATACATTATTTTAATGATAATAATTTATATTTCACTAACAAACTTATAGCTAAAAATCAAACTATTTGTAAAATGGAATGTTTAAAATGAGCTTTTAGACTAATATCTTATAGAAATATTTGATTACGTCACTATCTAAGAAAAGTTTTTTTAAATATCAACTTTACAACCTGTTTTAATCTATTAGCAAGAGCTTAAAAAATCCAATCAATACAGATGTTTAACCTTCGATGCAAACAGAGGGGTGTTATAACTTTGAAGCCTTTGTCTGTCTGTGGCATCGGACTTCCCAAACGGGCAGTTTAACTGGAGTGATTCTTAGCTATGTCAGTTTTACGGGGTTTTTATGTGTTAAGGGAATTTTAATGATACTCGTTTTTCACTGTATTTAAGTTTGTTTTATTACTATTTAAGGGTCTTCCCACAAAAATTAAACGCCAGCTAAACACTGCTTGAAAAAATCCTAAACAACGAAGAACGGTAAGGAATTTTTTAAACAAGGATTAAACAGTGTTTAAAGCAAAAACTTTTTTTTTGTAACAAGATTAGTGTTAATAATTGATTGGTTTTAATTGTTTGAATCCGAACCCCCATCTCAGGGCGACGACATGCGCAACGATGGCTCAACGTATTTAATGGCTAAATATGATTTAGAGAGTTGTCAATTCATATCATAGTTGATATTTATAACAATTAACAAACTCCCAAGTGATGTATAAAAATTTACAATAAACAAATTTAAAAATGTAATTAATAAAAATCTTTATAAAAAAAGCCTACTATAACAAATCTGATTATTTGAATGACAGAAATTGCTCCAACTCGTTCAAAAATGTTACAATTTTGACGTAATTTATTTCCTTTATTGTTATGTATTCTAAAATGATTATTAAAAAGAACAACCAGCCTTGTTTCTTGCCTTTCTTTCCTGTCGCGAAGGAACAGACAGTAAAATTGACGTTGCAAAGTGATCCTTGTGATTTTAATGAATACAAATATTTTTAATTTAAATACAAATACGTCAAATTTAAACGCTACAGCTAAGTCGCTAAATACCTTTATGGATCGTTGTGTTGGACTCAGACAGATTATTCGACAGCTCAGTGAATACTGTCTAAAACCTACGCCTTGAGTCTTGTTTTGTGTCTGGCATACGGGTCAGGCTAAACTCTTTGCTCGATATATAAAACAGGCATTTAAATGTACATATTTAAAACTTCTAACAAGGCATTGTAAGCACCTACATTAATTACTATAATATTTTTGGAATTTAGCCCCCGCGACTAATCCGGCAGAACTTACGAACGGCCAGGGATTGGCGGGATAATATAGTCGTCATTGTGTCGACACACACTCTTAACATCTAAACTGTTAGTTGGAAGCGAATGTTTTGGCAATTAATCTAAGATTATAATTTTTTGGACAATGTTTAAGTTAGACGCAATCATTATCATATCAGCCATGACATCCAATGCTGAACATAGACCTCCCCCATATATTTCCAGAGCAATCGATTTTCTTCGGTCCCCAAGCGCACCGCAACCTTTATCATAACTATCGTCTTTGAGGACAGCCCCTAATAAGATTGATCGCTCTCAAATTCTATGGTCAGTGGATGTCCTATCGCCGGTACGATGCTGAAGCTTTACCACTTATCATGAGATTTCCAAGAGTAGAAACAGCTATAGTATACGCCAACACTCGTGGCAGATGGGGTCAACCATTAAACATGTTTGTTTCCTTTTCAATACAATTACTGGTAAGTGGTAATTAGTGTTATCAATCAGCCCCGGATCTAGAATTTTACTTAACCGAGGCAGAAACTTGATGTGGCGCCCCCTCTCCTCTAACGTTTGAAAGGGGGGGGGCTAAAGTTTGAAGCGTTCCAAATCAAATGAGCAGCCAGGTGAACTATGTAGGTGGACCACGGCCAGGGAGTGGAACAATCGATAGTACGACGATGCATTATTACGACGAATAATAAAAAATGGCGCCTCCGAAATTGCCGCCCGGGGCAGATGCCCTGGTTTGCCCCCCCCCCCCCATATCCAGATCCGGGGTTGTTATCGATAGGTACTTTGCGTATCACTAACGGCTCCTCTAAGGGCTGCAAGACTGAGCGAGATAGCATTATTATCGTCGCTTGTCCCACAGTTTATGACCCCGTCTGGCATGAATATTGCCGTCTAATATGCAAGTGTACAATGTTATAACCAACACCCAAGTTATGTTCTACAATTATCTCTCTGTCACGAGCCTCTATGAGGTTCCAGCATCCATCCACCCAACTAATTTATTTATAAATCACAAAAGCATCATGATTTATTTTGGCGATTTCTAATTACAATAATATTCTAAGATTTTTAAAATCATCTCAATAACTTTCAAGCCAGGCGGGATAACGCAACCTCTTGATACGAGGATGCACTGCCAACTGTGCTACAGGCTCTTATCACGTCAGGGTCGAAATTAGTGAGGTGATTCAGATTACGACTCAAAGCGCCGTTAGCTCCATCTACAGGAAAACTTTTACAGTTTTTGGCCTTAGAATTTTCCGTAAGTGTTCGGATAACACTATAAAAATAAAACACTACAATAATATTTCCAAAATATGGCGAGTTTTGTGACAAATAATACCAATTATAACACAGACTTCAAAATATAACTTGTTAAAATCTTTTGGACATAGCAGATACATGAGACTTCGCCTGTATGTCTCAGGGTCCAGTAATAAAATCAGAAGTTACGAGTGCGAGTAAAACATATGCTTTACTAGCTTCCGCCAGCAGCTACGCACGCTTAGTTTGTCAACACAACGTAGCCTATGTTTGAATCCAGGTCATAATCTATCAATACACCAAATTTCATCGAAATCGGTTCAGCCGTTTCGGCTAAAAAAATATGAAGAAAATTCATTTTGTCATACATTGATGCAGCTAATGATGGGCGATTGACAATTATACCGGCGACGTACATTGGCAGCCCGCGTCATATGCATGTCAAGGCGGTACAAAGTTCGGCGGGTCAGCTAGTGAATAATAAATATAAATGAGTCTTTATTATTAGCTGAGATGACGGCACATCTAATGTTACATGAGTTCCACTGTTTATAACAACTGTTATACACATATTACGTACAATTAAGATTTAACCTAAATGGTGCATTGCGCCTGTCCCTCTGAGACATACAAATGAAGTCTCATGTGCATCTAATTTCACCGGCACCCATACCCTTCAACCCGGAACACTTTATGCAAGCATTACGGCAGAAATAGGTATACAAATATATTTTGAAGTAGGCTACTAAAGTTAAAAATTTACAAATTTGTTAGTAAAAATAATTGAGGAGGTTAGGAACAAAAAGTGATATATTTTTGCGTATTTGGTCATTTTCGTTTTTTTGATCCGACTCAAAAGGTTGAGTTTTATCATTCAAGATCAAGTAAAGATAAAGTTCAGAAAGTGACTTGTTTCATAGAAAAATAAATCTAAATATCTGCTTCCGGAACAAATAGTAACATTTTAATTCAAAAACAGTAGTGTCTAGTTATTTATTTTCACAATTTACAAAAAAAAACTAAAATGTGTAAATGTCACCTTTTGTTCCTAACCTCCTCAATCATAGGAAGCATAATTTCTTAAACTTATAACGGATGCAGTGGCGCAATAAAATATCGATTAAAAGATAACATTCCACGAAACAGTAACGATATGAAAACCCTACTTTAAGCTGTAGATATGTGGCAAATGGCGATTGAAAACGAAAGCGCTCATTTACCCTATAAGAATATATATTCGATAAGAACTCGAAGCACGCGGTCAATTTCATCGATCTGGGGCCTTTACAAGGCAAAATAATAGATGATTTAAATAAATATTAAATTGGATAAGATATGCATTTGCTTTCGCGGCTACAAAGCTTTTGATAGGTATAAATAAAAATCCAGATTTTTCTGTACTTAGTTACGTGTGTTGTTTCTGTGTGTTTGTTACTTGTGTTGACATAAACGTCTCTATCTGTCTAGTCACGAAGGAACAAGTAGTAAAATTGACGTTTCAAAGTGATCCTTGTGATTTTAATGAATAAAAACCATTTTTTTTCCCATCCTACAGACGATCCAAGGTTCGCAGCACGTTCATGCCTTTTGTACATTTGTATGTTTCTAATCTTAGAAACTACTGAACTTCTGTTTGTTTTACTGGTAGCAAGCTAAACTTAATTTAGACTTAATTTAACTTGTTAATTTAGACACAATTTCCCAAACTATTTTGGGCAAGAGAACCCTTTTATAAACTGAACTGAAACCTCAGGACCCCTATAGCCAAATTACTTTAAAAGTCCTATCTCTAGTTTTTTTCCTATTGATACAAAATACTTACCTATTCAAAAACTTTGCGGTTGGCTAAGTGAGTAAACTTTACATCATTTTATCATCAAAATTAAACAAAATAATTAAACAAAAAATTCAGTAAATATCAAGTGTAATTAATATTTATTAATAAAAATTACGTAAAAATACTTAATTATTACGTAATTATTTATTTAAAAAATACATTAAAATCACAAAGTACAGATAAATAAAATATATGTCCACCCCTGGGAAACGGATTTTGACCCCAACCAAGGGGTCAATATCGACTACTTTGGGAATCCCTGATATAGACTGTCTGTTTATAAATACTTTTTTATTTAAACTAAATCCGTTTTTGGCTGTATTAGCTAAAGAATAGTTTGTATCTATATAATAAATAAAGTGATTTTGTGAAATCAATATAATTAAAATTAAATTTAACTATCACTGATGCTCTAGTAGGCTGTATTTTATGTATGTAAGACTCCCTGCGAAACCAAGCCGAAGTTTACTATTACTTAAGTTCGTAGATATTTTAAAACATAGATGACTTATTCTTAGAGTTTTTTTTTACAAAAAAAGGCGATAAGGCGAACTTTACTGCTCGCCTACACAAATAGGTAGTATTATCCCGGACTCTTTAACACAAGGAGTTTTACTACTACCGAATCTACATCACAAGATGCTGCAGATGAACTACCTAGAAGAGGATCAGAAACCACGGCTATAGGCCCACCTCCATTCCTCCCTCTACCTTTCACCCAGCTACGATCATGGATACAGAATCGTACTCTAAACCTACACAACGAACGCTGGGCATAGACCATGGACTGCTGACAGTCGAGGGCGGCTCTGCCGGTCGTCTCGCCACGACTGACACGTCGACTGCTTAACCTTCGAATCATCGTGGGGACCCTTACAGGACATGGTCCCCTGGACAAACACCTCTACATCATCCGAGCAACAGACAACCCACTCTGCAGGGGATGTCTCAAAGAAGAAGAATCATGCGAAGACCCCAGGAAACTTTTGCGCTTCTGATCGGAGTTAGGCTGGCTATCCATATAGTCAGCTCTCTCACGCATAATGGACCACTATAGAGTTCGAATACGGAAAAGGGAGTCCACCAACCAACATCTACATCACAAGCGTTTCGATATGATCACAGCGCTTTCGTTTTCAACTGTCACTTGTCTAAAATACGACACGGCCCATACATTCTCGCTTAAGACTAAGCAAAGTGAGCAGCGTCAACGTTTTTTAAATCGTTATCATATCGTTATTGTACCGTTATTAAAAATACTTCAAAAACTTATCTAATTTAGCACTTGTATTTTGAAAATGCATGCAAAATAAATAAACATGCTTGCCATAACATCTCAATTACTAGGAAGTATTTAACTATATTTTAGCCATCCCTGATCACAAACGTTTTAAGATTAAATAAAAATCAACAATTACGAACCAGACTGGATTTGTACCCAAAAACTTCCCATACGGGCACGCGATACTGATTTCGCCACGGGCTCACTGCTCATCCAGTGCTAAATTAGTGGGATATTAATTTGAGGTTCACTTATCGCACAGATTGGTCATCAAATTAAACTCTGTGGGTCATCTTTCGTAAACAAAATGAACTTTTTGATGTGTAACATCTTTCCTTTCGGTTTGTGGGAGTGATTTTGGCAAAAGGGATGGAAATGTGTAACAAGAAACCGGGGAAGAGCGCTATTTGATTTGAGCAATGAGCGCGCGCGGTGGTCAGATGTTACACATCATATGCGACTAATGTAAGGGCTCGTAGTTTTTTTTGTACTACATGGAGATGGTTTTTCGTTGTTATGGCACTTTTAATTAACAAACAACGCGTGCGAAGTCGCGTGCGGAAGCTTGTAGAGGCTTGAATGCACAAAACTAGTTATTCTTGTGAAATTAAATGTTAGTTTCAAAGAATTTAAAACGTTTGCAAATATGGATGCTAAAACAATTGAACATTATGTACCGATATATACTATAATAGATAACCGATAGCTGTTAGCCTACTTGAGGCATTTTGACAGATATGTTCACAATGAGGGGTTTTCACGGCCATGTTTTTATAACTGATAACAGATGGCGTTGCTCGGTCAGGCTCTGAATAACAAAGGAAAGTGAATTGTCAGTGTCAGTTGCCGTCTTAACATTCTTTTCCGAGGAACTTGAAATAAAAACAATCATTTGTGTTTGTGTCTTTGAGATCTTGGTTTGGGACCAGACAGATTACGCTAGTTGGAACTGCTATTTTTTTTAAATCGAAAATGAAAAGCCCTCATTGAAAGACATTCTACCTACACAGGTATTTTTACATTGCCCCATGTTTTTTCGCACTTGACATATATTTTGTTAATATAATTGTTAATTTCACTGATGGTTAGGCTATAAACCAACAGGTTTTGGTAAAAAAAAGCTTAATTTAGTCCTAGGACCAAATTTTTTATTTTAAGTCTATGTTAAAATCTGCCGCCGTCCAAGCGAATCACACAACCGAATCTGGCGGGCCGTTCTTATCGCTAACAAGGCTTTTCTTAAGATTTAACGTAGACAACTGACTGACGGGAATATCTCCGGAATTGGAATAAGTATTCGACCCTCTAACCGGCCCCCAGCGGCTAAAATGAGTCTCATCTACATCAGAGTTCTGCGAAAACGTACTACTACTTTTAAAGGAATTGTATTTACTGCCATCCAACGATGGAAGGTCAATCATAACTGCTTCTAATGCAACATCATGTTTTAAACTCTGCTGGGAAATACTCCTCTTCATCTGTTGGGGAACAATTTCTGATTGAAACAGATGCTCAGACATGCTTTGCCTGTTAAGTTTCTTATCGACAGGCTTCGAGCGTACAATCTTTTTGTGCTCTGGTATATCCTCGTAAGCCATTATAGGATCACGTCGCAACTCGGTATTGAAGACGGAGAAACCAGATATCTTTTCGGAAACCAGTTTTAGGTTCGAAGTTGATGCGTATCGCGACGCCTTAGTTAATTTCCCACGTTTAGTGTTATAGGCGCTGGCTGCAGCGGATTTCGTTTCCCGATTAGGACTGTTACTTTTCCTCCTGTCCATATTAGGAGTGTTTGCAGCCGATAGGAAGTTTAGACTAGTTCTGGATCTAGATAGGGACCCTATGAAGCTGTTTCTCTGTTGGTACGCCGTTAAGATGTGTTGGAGTACGTTTTTCGGCCACGGCGCGTCTAAATACACGCTTCGATCGGGTATTTTTTTGCCGAATTTCATCTCATGGTCGTCCAGATGCTTTGTGAATGTCATTATCAGTTTCTGTTGTGGGACAAGGTTAGTTTACTGTAGTTTATTGAAATGCCCTGTTGGTAGCCTAACAGACGTCACGACTCTGGTTTTTGGGGTGCGATTTGTAATGAAAAGCGTTGATAGTCCTTGAAATTAATTTACAATCATACCAATTAGAAAGAATTAATTATTAACAATTTTAGTACGCTGTAACATAATGATAGACAATAAACTAGCATTTATCTATGATTTTATTGTATTTAAATTTGTAAATAGGCTCGAATTAATTTATTTTGCATGCAGTCTGTACTCTTTAATTATAGTAGCACTAAGTTTTGTTATTTGTACATGTAACCTCTAAATATCGGCAGAGTATGCTATGATGATGAACATAGCGCACATAATACATCTATAACAGATGAAACATAACGTAACAACCGGCTTGGTTGTCCGTAACCACCGGCCTGGTTGTCCGTAACCACCGGCCTGGTTGTACGTAACCACCGGTTTGGTTGTCCGTAACAACAGTCGTGAGGAAGCGGCGTAATTGATCTTAAAATATCTTTACTCAATGAAAATGTTTAGACATTTTATAAATGTTATTTAGGAGTAAACAACATTTTTTACTAACATAAAAGAGTAATTTCCCTATCTTGACATCAACGCTTTTCAATACCACTCACCAGTGTTGACCTATATCCCACCACCACAAATACTCCCACCATCCACCACCAACACACATTGAAAGAAGACTACCTCCAAAAAATATCAGAAGGTTAATACAACAATGAAAAACTTTGACTGCGAAAGCAAAACGTGAAAACATTGTCTGATTTATATATACATATGTATGGAGTACCATTTTATCGCTGTTTTGACCGACAATGTTTCGGTTCAATTCGTGAGGGTGAGTGCAATCCGCTTCGAGAAAGTTTTCACCTCGCATTGCATTTAAAAAGATATATAACATATAAATAAAATATAAAATAAAATAAAAAATATTTAATGCTAAAAGAAGATGCCAGATTACATAATATTTTTAAGAGCTTGTCAGCGAGACCCCATCACATAAGTTTAATTAATAAAATGTATGTACTTTTGCTCAGGAGGGGAGAACCGTTAACCCCTCAAAATGAACCAAAAAAAAACTTAATTTTTCATTCAATTTTCTTGTTTGGGGGCGTTCAAGTATTACTTAACGCAATTTGAGGGGGGAGGGGTGTCTTGTAAAACGTCACGCGTTACATAGGGGGGAAGGTCAAAAATCTTCAAAAATTGCGCCGTTTAGTTTAAAAATGGAATATTTACAATGATTTGTGCATGCAACTGAGCCGAAATACACACTAAAAAACTCACAAATCGCGTAAAAATCCCGTTTTAAATAAAAATAATATTCAAACCGTTGTAAAAGTTATACAAAATCAATAACTACTCGACCAAAATGTTTAAGTATTTTATCCACCTGTATTTTTTGGAGTAGCCTTCTTACATAAGTTATTATATACATCCAGCTATGTACAATGAACACACAAGCATGCAGACACACACATGCACCAACCCCATACATACAGAATTTGTAAACAGTTTACAAATTTTGAGGAACCCTGTACATTGTACTATTTATTTTGTCCAATCCACAATTCCATACAAAAAACTCAAAGAAAAAACACTATTTACTGTACTGTCACAGATGTCTTCCTTAAAATTTGATATACAAAAGGTGATAATTTAAGATCAAATCAACTTTGAATTTAAAGAAGTTTTTTTAGCATTTTTTTTATTGATAGTCAAGCGCTTGACCACTACCACACCAGGGCCCGTAGCCAAGTTACATTCGCTTCGAATCTATTCGATTTCTACATAGGTTTGTTGTCGATATATCACGTGATATTTCCATAACATGTGTCAAATCCCATACATTTTCAGACTTATCAACTAGCGACATCGCTAATCGAATGTAACTTGGCTAAGCCGTATTACATTCAAAATGTTTTTTTATTCATACATAAATAGTACAAAAGTATTTTTCAAACATTCGCGATCCCTGTACATAATTACTGATTTAGACGGGTATTTATCGCGCATGTACCTTTTATTTGTTATCCCTACAGTCTACCCACGGCTGTTGCAACAGTCGAAACGTCGGGATAACAAATAAAAAAGTACATACGCGATAAATACCTGTTTAAATCAGTAATTAAGGAGAGTTGTGTCTTGTTTTTGAGCAAAGGTTAAAGAAGCTATTATTAAAATGATTAAGAAAGGACACTATTATAGCTGACTATATTGTTGATGAAACTCCAATTTAAATTGCTCCAACTATGTTACAATTACGTTACAATTTAAAATATGTTACAATTTAGACGTCATTTATTTTCTTTATTGTTATGTATTCTAAAAGGATTCATTAAAAAGAATAACCGGACTTGTTTGTTTCCTTTCTTTTCTGGCTTGGTCGCGGAGGAACAGGCAATAAAATTGACGTTTCAAAGTGATCCTTGTGATTTTAATGAATAAAAACATTTAAGTTTATTCTATTTCCGTGGCCCAATGTCGCTCACCTTCCCGACAGCTGATATTAATTTTTTTTTTAATTGTTCGTGAACCTAGGTACATAATTGATGGTTGAACTTATAATATAACTATTCTAGGTTTCTTGCAATCGATAGTTATTTTGAGATAAATCCGTGCAAAGCTGAGGCGGGTCAGTTAATTGCAAATTTCCTTATCATTTTTGACATAATTCTTTGACTAATTTGATCTTAAATTTTCAGCAACATAGAAAACACATTCAAAATAAAATTAGAATATAGTAAAAACACATTAACCATTTTTATAAAAAAACAAATGAAATTAACTTTAACCAACAAATGATATCTCTGGAATTGTATAAATATTCGGAATTACTTATCACAATGCAGTCGAGACTATTTTTAAGACTTCAAAAAATAAGAATATCTAAATAATTGTCTTGACATCTTAGGACTGATTTGGACGCTATTTTTGTATTGAATGCCAATTAAACTAGGATTGTTTTTAGCTATGTAAGTTTTTAAGTCCCAATGCGAAAAGAGGGAGTCGCGGGTTTTTGTTGGTCAAAGTTCAACAAAACACAGTATATGATAGCAAACAGTAAAATAACTCACCATCTTCCTGTCTCCATGAGTTCCCCTCCACTCCTTCAGCTCCGAGGAGTATCTCTCCTCCACTGTCTTCAGCTTATTGCTCTCGTGGTTCATCAGCGCCTTTCGTTTCTCGTTCTGGTACTGTTCCAGCTCTCTCAGCAGTGCCTGAGGAGTTTCGGATAGTGAAACTAGATGGCGTTGGTAAACGATTACAAAATTCATTTTGAATGTATTAATATTTGAAGGTAGATAAAGACAAAAAGAAAACATTTCGACATGTTGGTTTATGGCGGGTTCCTATATCTGTGGATAGCCGACATCGACTCGTATCTCCTTGGAAAAGTGTATATAGTGTCAAACTCTTGACACATTTTCAAGGAGAAACGAGTCGTAGCTGGTTACCGACGGATATAGGAACCCGCCATTAACCATTAATTATTATTAATATTATTAGTGTAAACGAAAATATATTACACTAGCTGACCTGCCCGCGGCTGCGCACGGGTGGTTTTTCAATAAAACATTAACCTCTTTTTGCGCAGTTGGCTAAACAGTAGCCTGTCTTTTCCCAGGGGATATAATCTATCTCCTTGCAAAATTTCATTACGATCCGTTCAGCCGTTGTATGTATTATACATATAAACCTTCCTCTTGAATCACTCTATCTATTGCTGAAAACTGCATTGAAATTCGTTGAGTAGTTTAACCCTAGAGTGGTCGCGTGGATTACGTATGTAATCCACACTTACGGAATTGTAAAATTCTCAAAAACCGCTAACGTAAATTACGAGCGCTTCTAGGTACTTTAAGTTAAATAATTGACAAACGCACTCAGTGCTGCGCGCGAGATTTTCTTGTAATTATCCAGAAATCACAGCGACAACGTCAGCACAGACACCAACTCGATCCATAGATCGCTGCCACGACTGCGGAAGAAGCCGCAATAAAAGCACTCTAAAACTATGCAACACGTGCAAAAAGTTTATTTGTGGCGATCATTCGAAGGTTGTTTGTCTGTCTTGTTTAGAAAACATTTATTAGTATTTTTGATTTTTTGTGCCATTTTAGAGGTTTTTTTGTTTTGTTCATTTTTTTTATATTCAGAGGTTGTGATTCGTTTTTATTGATTGCTTTTAATACAACAATACTTAATAACACTATTACAATAAGAATTAAACATAGTTGAAGCTCAAATGTATTTTTATTTGAATTTATAAATGGTATACAATAGTACTCCACGCGACCAATCAGGTCAGGTTTTAGTACGCGACCACTGTAGGGTTAAAAGATCTAGGCGAACAGACAGCGAAAGCGACTTCATTTTATACTATGTAAAGATGAGTAACTTTTTAACAAAAATATAACAGACTTGAGCAAACCACAGAACCAGTTTTGATGAAATTTCTATTGGACTAATCTAAATCGGTTGATAACGGAATTCCGAAGAAACAAACAAAAAAAATACAACCGAATTGAGAACCTCCATTTTTGAAAGTCGGTTAAAAAACATAAATACATGTGATGTACAAAGGCGAGCTTAACCCTAAGAATAATTTTGTTCCAGCGAATCTTTGAGGCTACAGAAATGATTTTAAAGGTAGGTGAGAAATGAAACGGTTTTGTCGCTAAATGTATATAACCTTTGGATGTCAGATTTAAGGATATAAATATATATATATATATTACTGGACATTTCACACAGCGCTATCTAGTCCCAAACTAAGCAGAGCTTGTACTATGGGAACCAGATAACTGATACTTAAATATAATTATATTTTTTTGTAAATACATACTTATAATATATAGAGAAACAACCAGACCTGGCACAAATATCTGTAGATTTGTTCCGTGGCGGGAATCGAACCCGCTACTCTCTGCGTCTCAGCCGGCTATTCGCCCACTGCACTATAGAGGTCGTCAATATATCTATATATCTATACATATAAAATGCTTTGTCCTGAATGACTGACTGACGGATCAACGCACAGCCTAAACCGCTGATCGTAGAGACCTGAAACTTGGAGGGTGTGTTCTTTGTATGACGTAGGCATCCGATAAGAAACGATTTTCTGAAATTCTACCCTTAAGGGGGTGAAAAATGGGGGCAAAGTTTGTATGGGACAGCGTCATTCCCTGGTCCAATCTACTTCAAATTTTGCAAACCTTATTTAACAGAATTGATGGAAGACGTGTTTCGTATTTTATTGAAATTCATCACATAACGGGGCTAAAAAGGAATAGAAAGTTATATCAACACTCCTTAGTGCTTTTGATTTATATTATATTTTGACATGTTTGGGCACTAATTCACACATGTTCAAAAAAGGTTGCACTTACTTATAAACATAAGCAAATACTCTTTAAAATTGGAATGTCTCGAAAGTCACCTTACTATATTAGTACCTCATTTGAAGGTTTCTAAGCTTAAAGAGGTTATGCACTTTAAGGACACGGCCTCATAGGGACGTAGAGTTCGAAATTTTAAATGACAAGGACTACGAGAAGAACATATTGGTCAGAAGAAAATAGTTTTCTTTTAGTTTGTCTTAGAAGTTTAATTTAGTGTGTATTGTTTTTCTCAAATTTTTTACATTACACTAATATTATAAAAGTGAAAGTTTGGATGTTTGTTTATTTGTTTGTATGTTACTTAATCACGTCGTAACGGCTGAACCGATTTCGATGAAATTTGGTATATACTTAGATTATAACCTGGATTACCACATAAGCTACTTTTTATCCCATAAATCAGTCCCTACGGGATAAAAATGGCGTGTCAAGTCAAGTTGCAACAGCGAGTTTAGCTTTATTTTTAGGTTACCTACACATTTTGAAGTGTAACGCGTACGAAGTCGCGGGCAACAGCTAGTAATATATAATTAGATCTTCTGATTCTATCGTGTCACTGGTAAGCTAATCTATTTATAACCGACTTCAAAAAAAAGGAGGAGGTTCTCAATTCGTCGAAATATTTTTTTATGTATGTCCCGATTACTCGATTACTCCGTCATTTATCAACTGATTTAGAAAATTCTTTATTTTACTTGCAAGGACATACTTTCATAATTGTCTCATAGAAATTTCAAGAAAATCAGTTCAGTAGTTTGGTTAAGGTGGTTATATTTTTGTTAAGTTACTTGTAGAGTAGGTCTTTGGTACTTCAATAGCGTTGGGCGTTGGGTGCGGCTTTGAGGCACAAGGGACACGAGAGCAGGCGAGACATGGACTGACTGATGCTCCGCAGTCGCATTCAGTCCGGGAGGAGTCTTGTATACCCCACTCACACAGGCACTTATAATTTCATTATTTCTTGAAATAATTATGTGTTAGATGAAAGGTGTGAAAAATTCCCAAATAAATTGATTCAAACCCCAAGTTTTGATGTTCTGATGAAAGAACCAGTGCAGTGAGAGTACATACCTCTCCTTGAGCCTTGAGCTCCTCTCTGGCCTTGGCGTGCTTGGTGGCGAGGCGCTGTTGCTCCGCTCTGTACCGTTTCTTCTCATTTTCTTGGAACTGAAGCAGAAAATACTACTTATAATACTAATAAACTACTATATGATATGTAAATCAGTTCTTTTCTGAAGACTCGTATACTACGTGTCTTGTTATGTACGACATTAAATGAAAACACGGGTAGGGCTCATGGCTAATATTGTTGTAAAATAGGTTAGGGTAACAAATACCCGTTTATATCAGTAATTATGTCCAGTGATCGCGAAAAATTACCTTAATTTAGTTTAAAAAAATCTTTATTTTTCTCATTTAAAAATCACTGTCACTTAGAATGAGTTAAAATATTATAGTAACATGATATTATTAGTTTAGGGTTAGATAAAGCTGAATGAAATGTATATGGGTAGACGAATCATCAGGCACAGGCCTATACCCAGCAGTCGTGCTGCGGATGATGATGGTGTACAGTACCTTCTTCAGCTTGTCCCTGTCGTCGTCGTGCGAGGCGGGCAGCGCGCTGATGCGCAGCGACTCGCGGAACATCATCTCGCGCGCCTTCTGCTCCGCGCGGATGCGCTTCGGCAGCGAGCGCTTCTCCAGCGCCTGGCATTTCGCGACCTCCTCCTCTTTGCGGCTGTTTTTCCTGTAAAGACATCTTGTTTTAGTTTGATACAAGTGGTAAAGAAGATCAGGCTTACAGTCCACCTGATGGTAAGCGGTCACCGTCGCCTAATGACACCGGCACCACCCCGGGTATTATCTTAACATTTCTCTGAAGCGTACCATGTCGTAGCCTAACGGGAAAACCTCAGATGGTAGCTCATTCCACATCTTGCAAGTATGGGGTAAAAAAAGATCGCGTGAAGCGTGTGGTGCGCGATACCCGCTTATCGACGATATGTGGATGAGCTTTATTCCGTTGTCAAGAAGTGCGGTGGTAAAATCTCGACGAGTTGAGATCGAATAACTCAGAACATTCCCCATTGTACAGGTGGTAGAATACACTGAGCGATCCCATTTCACGGCGTTGACTATCTGGTTCCAGCCTGTCGGTGAGTTTGGGATCGTCGATGATTCTAATGGCTCTTCTCTGAAGGGAGTCAAAACATAAGGGAGACGAATTATTATTTGATCGTGGAATAGAGCGTACAATATTGCAAAAATATTAAATTGTGCAGTTTTACAATTTTAAAACGCGCAGTATTGCAGAATAGTATCAATTGTGCAATATTTCATGAGAAAACTGCACAATTGGTACTAAAACTAAAATTGCACAAAAAGTGTGTATTTCTCCGATTCATTTTCACCGTGCAGTTTTATACCACTATGCAATACATTACCTCTTAATTTGCTCCAACTCCTTATCATGCCTGACCAGCATCTGATGCCGTCTCAGCAGGAACTCGTCTTTAAGCTGCCGCTTCGCCAGCTGATGCCGCTCGTGTATCTGCTTTTCTTCCAGCTCCCAAAGCGCCGCTTCGTGGTTCCTCATTATCTGGAAGTCACGAGATATTTAAGTAAAGTAAAAAACGTTTATTTTTCATCATCATCATCAACCTATAACAGTCCACTGCTGGACGTAAGTCTCTCCCAGGGTGCGCCATTGAGCCCGATCCTCAGCTCTTCTCATCCAATCCTTGTCAGCCACAGCGCGCAAATCGTCACTCCATCTAGCCGGAGGGCATCCTACACTTCGCTTGCCTAGACGTGGTTATTTTGCATTACAAGGGTACTTTAAACACAATAGGTACATGAAAGCAAAAAGGGTCGCCACTCAGCATTATGCTGTTCTAGCATAAATGTGCACCACTACAGCGCTGGTCTTCCGTGGTGCCATTGCCGTGCGTGCAGGCAGCGTATTAATAGGTACATAAGAACTAGTAGCATGTGCTATCTGTGCAAGAGTTTATCTTGGCAAACGGGAAGGCTCCATCCTATACACATGCCCAGTTATGTTACAAAGACAGTGCTAAACCTGACATGCCATCTTTTAACATCGACCCTAACAACAGGGAAAAAGCCTCTAGAAGACCATGATAGGTGGAGTCCGATGGGACAACGCCTGGTTCGATCTATTGTCCCAAAAGCGTGACCAACGCCATCAATGCGCTGCACTTCCACCATCATCGCCAGGCAATTTGTCTGGCAGTTCTGCAACCGTTGGTGTTGCTCTCGTATCGGCCTTACAAGTCATATGCGTTAGTGACGAACCTCACAAACGGACGCTGCTTAAACCATCTTTTATAGATGCTAAACGTATATATATGATTAATAACTTTTAAACAAAATAAAATACTAATATAAAACAACAGTTAACACATGCACATCATAAAGATCTTTGAAAATGAAGTAGGTTACTAGTATATGAGTAGTTACTAGTATAAGTAGGTATATGAGCAATTATATTTCCTATTAATCAATTCTTCAATTATAGGCTAAAGTCTCGTCAATACGAATATACAAAAAACCCCGACATTTCAAAGGTGCTAATAATCTTCGAATCGGCTGACCTGATCTTCATCACGCAAGGCTAAGAACCACCCCAGTAGAGAAACAACCAGACCTGACACAAATATCTGTAGATCATGCAAAAATTTGTTCCGCGCCGGGAATCGAAGCAACCTCCTACGTCTCAGGCGTTTATTCGCCCACTGAGTCACAGAGGTCGTCAATATTGTGTAAATAAGTGTTTGCTGAATATCAAAAGGATGGTTTCGAAGCCATCCTATGCAAGAACACTGCATCTCTGATTCGCAGTGTGGGACATTCAAAACAGCATCCTGCCCGGCTAACATGGCAGGTACGAGAAAATTTTGTCACGCCATTTTGTCGTCGTATCTCTACATCTCGACTGTCGGTAACATAGAGTTCACTTATGTCATGTCGTTCTGTCAAACGTAGACTTCGTGACAAATTTCTCTAAAACCGTAACATGCGCGTCTTATTTTCTCATCGCTAGTCGACTTTTGACAACTAGACTTGACTAATTTGTCGTCATCATTCTTTTCGACGAGATTGAGAGACAGCAGCGATATTTTCTAAAAATTAAATTGAAATCGGTTCAATTTGCTGAAAAAATGGCAGTGCCGTATTACAACTATATTGCAACAATTTATGAAGAGAGATGGCAAAGGAAAATTCAAAGAAAGCGGATACGGGATATCTGCAACCCGTTTGATCTCCGTGACAGCGAGTTTCAAGCGCTTTGGCGCATATCTAAGCCAATGGCTTTGTATATTATAGAGAAACTGCGAGTGGACCTCGAGCCTCGGAGTGGCGACACTATGCCTGTGCATTTAAAGGTAAGGTACTTAACTTGATTGCTTATAGATATTTTCTTCTGTCAAATTCATCTCAAAACAAACCACACTCTACTAATTTTATGCTTTGTTATAGGTATTATGCTCCATACAGTTGCTGGCTAACGGTGGTTACCAGCGCCAGTTAGGCCAAGATCACACCTTGTGCCAAGCACAAACCACCATAAGCAGCTTTTTGGACAAATTTCTGACATCTGTATACAATAGGTAATATAAATTTTAAAAAAGTTATTTATTAGATTAGTATGTATTATTATTATTTTTTTCAAAATAAGCAATTTTGTAAACAAAGAACGGTTTAAGATTGCAATTTTTATTACAGGCTTCTGGCAGAGTGGGTACATTTTCCAGGAAATGAGCAAGCCCGGAGAGAGGTGGCAGGACTATTCGAGTCAAAATATGGTGTGCCCAGTGTGCTGGGGTTGGTGGACTGCACACACATTAAAATTTTCCCACCTCCCGGACCCCAAGGAGCACAGTATAAGAATAGACGCAAGAGCGCACATACTATAAATGTGCAATTGGTAAGATATGTTGCAGCAACTATTGCGATTATATATCACGCTTGCAAAATTTTGTTACACTATATTGTATGGATGCACCTTGTTAACCTTGAATTACCTGCAGGTTGCTGATGCGGACTGCCGGATCCTGAGCGTAAACGCCAGGTATCCGGGCCGAGTGCATGACTCATTCATTTGGAGTCACTCCCGTGTTAAGGAAGAGATGAAGCGGCTCCACGACAACAGGATTGGGAGCTATTTTCTTTTGGGTTTGTACCATATTTAATTAAACACACTAAGAATACAGATACAGCATCCATCCATTTATTTATTTTAATAATAATTAATGTACCTACAGTCTTTTTAATTAACATAAATCAGTCTTTATTGTGAACAAAAATAATCAGCTGTTTAATTTTTAGCACTGCAGGTGTTATCTTTTTTTGTTGCTTCTTCGCCTCCTGTAACAAAAACATTTCTTAGTATATTTACAATATTATATTTTAATGCAGGAGATTCGGGATACCCACTAGAGCCATGGCTGATGACTCCAGTGCTGAACACAGAGCCCAACACCCCGGAACAACGCTACACTGAATGGCATTGCCGAGTGCGCAATGCGGTTGAGCGAACGAACGGCTACCTCAAGGGAAGTCTTCGGTGTTTGGGTATAGACAGAACACTGCATTATTCGCCCGAAAAAGCATCGCTCATCATTTATGCCGGGTGCATCATCTATAATCTGATGATACATTTTGGGTATGTACAAGTACTGAGACCAATTCACATAGTCATGTATAACTTTTTCCTATTATTTATCATTATTTTATAGGGTGGAGAGAACAGAGGAAACGGCTGATAATGACAACGGAAATGATGAAAGCGATTCACAGACTCCTCGTCAATTACTCAGGCTGAGTCAAGCCAGACGGGCAGAACTTATTGCTCATTATTTTAATTGATTATTTTTTATTTTATTAAATTGAATGTTTTCCATTACTTACATTATATTATTTTGTTCCTCTCTCAATCTATTACTGCGGCGCAATTCTGCCAATATTTCCTGAAAAAAAAATGTAGATATAATTAGTATAATAATATGTGAATATTTAATGAATCATTATTAAGTTGGTATAGCCTTGGTATAGCATAGCCTCTGTAAGACGAAGGCCAAGATTTTGAGGTACTGATTCATAGTAAATCGGTAAATACTAGACTTCTGCCTGCGGCTTTGCACGAGTAATTTCGATTCATATCATTGAAACTTTATTCTTCTGTTTCACTCCGTTAGAGGAAAATTTCCAAAAATCCCTTCTCTGCGGTTTGGGCTCTGTGTTGATGTCAGCCAGCAACCGATCATTTAATATTTATATATAGTATGCAGTAGGTAAGTATGTAACTTAAACTTTGTTTCTTGGTTTTGGGATTAGACATTTTACTAGATATCACTTTTTAATTACATATAATAATTATCATACTTTCTTACCCTTAATAACATATTGTTCTCGTTCTGAGCTTTAAGAAAACGATCCGGCGGGTTGGGTTTCCGTACCCTGGATTTTCTTGCAGTAGGCGGACCTCCAACAACTGCACGTGTAGGCAACGACTGTGCATGATTTTCTGATACAGCTTCTGTATTCTAAGACAAAATGCATTCCTATAATATCAGCTTCCTATCGCAACTGATTAATATAGCAATCCAAATAGGAAATGCTGCCAGCCTGCTAGGAACTATGTCTTAAAGAGACGGACACTTTTTATTTGTAATTTCTTTCTTTTATTATGTTTTTGTTATAGATATTGTATTCATATTTATGTAAAAGGACAATAGTTTTACTCTTCAAGAAAGTCAAATATGCTTACGCCAATAGGAGATTCGTCGGGGCCAAATCCTGCGGCCATCTCCACCCCAATAGTGCTTAGCACTAGAGCTGCGTTCTCCGACAGCTCGGGGACCTCTAAAGAGTTCCCCGTGGCATTAACTGCTCGCGTTGTTGCGCCACCCTCTACCCGCGCCTTCCTCTTCTGATCCCGCCAGCACTGGAAATAACCATTACTTATAATGTACCTACCTAATAACAACATAAAATATTTCAATACTTAAGTTTTATTTGTTTGTTCATAAACTTACTACTTTCCACTGCTCCACCGACCTGTCGGGGCCTAGCTCGTCTAGTGCCGCTTTCAGCGTTTGCCACTGGCGCTCCATAGCCGCAGCACCTTGCGGCGTTTTGAAATCACCAGCAGCAAACGCCGGATCTTGCGCCATATATTGGCACAAGTATTGTATTTGAGCTTTATTGCTCCTGATCCTACAAAAAAAATTGTTTGTAAAAAACTCATCTTAGTACCTAGATAAAAACTATTGAAAGGTCGCAAATAAACTCAAAAGTCGTAAATATACTTACAATTTCTTCTGTTGAACTGACATTATGAATTTTCTCCGCGGTCGTTGTTATTTCCATAAAACAAACACAAAATGAACGCTTTCAACAAACACTGAACTGACATTACAGACGTTTCAGGGAAACTTTAGCATAGAGAATAATATACTTTAATAGATTTTCTCTATCCTTGTCGTTTTCCATAGGAAGAAAAGAGAAAAAAAAAAACCATTCGTTCATGCATTCGTTCAAACGCAGTGTGAATAGCGGGCTTTTGTCCATAGACACGCTCAAAAGTCAGTGTTCCCATTATTAAATAAAATTTGACATTTTGTCTCGAGAGACTGTGAGATATTTCTCTGTCTTGACACGTATGTTACCGCTAACGAGTAAATCTCGAAATCGACAATTTTTTCTCATCTCGTCTCGATTTTATCTCGTGCCTGCCATGTTAGCCAGGCTGAAAACCGTATTGGACAGATTTACCTTTCCGTATGGAAGTGTTTCATGCTGAGAGTGATCAAACAGACCTTGGTTGGTCACTTTCAGCGCGAAGACATTTTGTTTTGTTCTATTTGATTCCTATTGTGTGCCTACTAATTTAGTCTTCGTATTTTTATGATTCGTTAAGCGATTTAAATCAAGAAATTTCGAAATTTCAACCGGGAAAATGGCTATAGACTCTCAACGTCCTGGAACCCGGTGATTGCTAGGTGTGCGCGTCGTGATCGGTCGTCTCAGTGCGTAGATACGGTTAGTATAGTGTGTCGTAATATGAACGAGGACATTTCTAATTCTGAAGACCAAGTGAGGGTAGTTGCTGCAGCTGCCATTACATCTCGACGGTAGCTCCAAGTTCAGTCAACCCGTGACCACGACTGTTGCAACACAGCCGAAACATCGGGATAACTGGTTGGTCTGACCAGAACCGTACAACTCAAGATTCTAAGCTTCATGATGCCATACATGTCGCCGACAATAGACACCGATGGAGGAGAATAATTAAAGAGTAAATCACCCATGGGTCATGACCATGGGCATTGAGGATTACGTCTCGAAGAGAGAGAGAATTTAGTTATAACTAGCTGACAGCTAATCATATTGTTAACAAACAGAAAAATAGACACACATTCAAACTTTCACATTTATAATATTAGAGTGTGATGAAGAGAGTGAACTGGTGTCACTACGGTATCTGCATTTTGTATCATCATTGTGACCACATTAAAATTAAAGGGAGTGGATTGCGGGTCGCTACAGAAGCTGATTTTTTTTATGACTCATAATTGCGCCTATATCTAAGATGAAGAGAGTGGGCTGTAGTCACTACATTGCTACGACCAGCTCCACCTCTTGTTGCAAATAGTACCTGATGTCTCTGCTGCAGGTACTGGCGGTCCTGAAGCGCCTGCCGGTCGCGATGGTTGTCGTGTATCCGGCGCAGCGTCGCGTCGTGCTCGTCCGCGAGAGCGGCCACGTACGCGCGCTCGCGGCTCGCGTGCTCGCCGTCGAGCCGCAGCCGATGCGTGCGGTACGCCTCCTTGCGGCGCTCTTTAGGGACCAGCTCCACCTCCTGTTGCAAAATGAGCGGTTAACATAACTGAGTAACCGCGACACCAGACATAGGTGGGACATTTGCTGGCTACGACGTATAGAACAGCAAAATGTTTATAAGAATTTCGTACATGTATACAAATAGTTATATACTAAATAGGAATGTTTGAGTTGCGCTTAGGACAACAAAAGAAGGTTTTATTATGTGTATTATTTTTGTAAGTATGTGTTTTTAAAGATAAATAAAAAAAAATTACTCACACAAACTATACAACCTGTCACACTATTAATGACATTAATTTTTAGGAAGGACTCATCTATCTAGTACAGCAGTTTGGTGTGCTGCGCCAAACTCTGCCGAAAATCTCAAGCGGCGCAAATATGGAAGCCTCGACAGAGCTTACGAATGTTAACCATTTGGAATCGAGACCCTGGGGTCCATGGTTACCAGGACCCATCACGTTTTTAAAATTCATTCTGCGACGTGTGATCCGAGAGCATTCGCTTATCTGGGTCAACACATAAACATTGCAATTCAGCGCAATGCAGCCAGTGTCTTGGCGACACTTCCGCCTAGTAGTGGTATGTAGTAGTTGAGCTATATATAGATCGTTTGCAACGGTTTTTTATGCTTTTACACAGAAACACCGACCTCGCCGGCGAGGTCGACGAGTCCCTTCAGTCGCCGCCTATACGAGGTACAGACATGTACCCGGGCGTTTCTCTCCTATCCCCACCCCGGCAACAGCCCAAGCCGAGGTGCCTTCGTACCTAAGTGGTGCCCTTGCGCTAGTTGCCTAATAAACTTACTGGGCTGAGCGCCATCTGCGCTCGCCAAAAGTTCGGTTAAGCTGTCACGGCCTCAGAGGCCAACAGCGAGATTAGTCCATTCGAAAAAAAAAAAAAAAAATTTATGCTATTTATGGGGGAACAGGCATACGACCCACCTGATGGTAAGGCGGTCACGGTCACCTTTTGACACCGAATCCCGACCGATCTATTCTGGTCAAATGGTAAAATACTTGTACGCCGCAAGGAAAAATCTAGCGCTTATATAAAACCCCTATCACGTAACATTGTACCTAGATTTATATGGAATAAATGAATATAATCTTTAGATGATTCAACTGTTTCTTATGCTTTTTATAGTATTGTAAATAATAGTTTCTTTCTGTTTATAAATGTATATATTTATGATTAATTACATACCTGAAAGTATTTTATTTTTATAGTGTTATCCGAACAATTACGGAAAACCCTAAGATTTTTTAAAACTTTCAAGTCGAACGGGACTTGAACAATTGGCAGTGCATCCTCGTATCAAGAGGAAGGTTGCGGGTCAAAGTCAAATATTTTTATTCATTAAAATCACAAGGATCACTTTGAAACGTCAATTTTACTGCCTGTTTCTTCGCGACCAAGCCAGGAAAGAAAGGCAAGAAACAAGGCTGGTTGTTTTTTTTAATGATCCTTTTACAATACATAATACAGAAAATAAATTACGTCTAAATTGTAACATTTTGAACGAGTTGGAGCAATTTCAATCCCAAGCTTCTCTATCATCTAAATAATCCGATATTTTATAGTAGGCTCTTTTATAAAGATTTTGTTTTATTACGTTTTTAAATTTGTTAATTGTCAAGTTTTGTACATCCCTTGGGAGTTTGTTATAAAAGCGTACACCTTGCCCTTTAAACGATTTACTAACTTTATGGAGTCTACAAGTGGCAACAGCGAGTTTATCTTTATTTATAGTATTAAAATTATGATTACCGCTATTTTTCGTAAACAAATAAATATTTTTGTGAACATACATTAGATTTTCATAGATGTATTGACAAGGGAATGTCATAATATTTATTTCTTTAAACTTATTGCGTAATGATTCTCTAGGGCCTATATTATAAATTGCACGAACAGCCCTCTTCTGCAGCACAAAAACGGTGTTTATATCTGCAGCACTCCCCCACAGCAGTATACCGTATGACATAATGCTGTGGAAGTAGCTGAAGTAAACTAGTCTAACTGTGTCTATGTCTGTAAAAAGACGGATCTTTTTGACTGCGTATGCCGCAGAACTAAGTCTCTTCGACAACCCATCAATGTGAGGGCCCCATTGAAGCTTATTATCTAGGGTTATACCTAAGAATACGGTGGTGTCCACAAGAGCCAACTCTTCGTCTTTGATTTTTATATCTGCTTTAACTTGTTTAACAACATTAGGTAGTATAAATCTAATACACTTTGTTTTCTTTTCATTTAGAAGTAGATTGTTTACATTGAACCATTTTACCACCTTAGAGATTGCATTGTTTACATCGTCAAAACCGGTTTGTCGTCGCTTTAATTTAAATAATAGTGACGTGTCGTCTGCAAACAATACAACCTCATGATCGTCCCTTACAAGATGGGGAAGATCATTAATATATACTAAAAACAAAAATGGTCCCAGAATTGATCCCTGTGGTACACCCATTTTCACCAGAGACCCCGGAGAACGCTTCCCATTCACGTCAACTCTTTGCACTCTGCCACTTAAGTTCAAGGCACAAAGGTTCAAGTTCCGTCTGGGCTTGAAGTTTTAGAGATGGATTTAAAAATCGTATTAAATACCTGTTTCATAAGCCTAAGTTCTTTCTTCAGCGTGTCTCGGAACTGGCGCAGCTTCAGCTCGTGCTCGGCTCGGAGTCTCTTAGCTGCAGCTCGGAGCTCGCTCTCCAGCTGCTGCTCGGCTCTCTCTGCCGCGGCTCGCTGCGCTCTCGCCAGCGTCTCCAGATCGGAATCGTGCGCGCGCACGAGCGAAGCGAGCTCTGCTTCGAACCTAGAAAAGAGAGCTAAATGAGTAATCGTTCGTCACTTTTTTTATTTTTTTTATTTGCGGTCGGATCAGCTACTAGCTGGCCACCGTGGTACGGGACTGCGGCTTCGCACGCTTGAAATTTCCCGTTCCCGTGGGAACTTCGGGTTAAAAACCATATAAAACACTTTTGTCAGTGACGCGACACTTCATGTAAATGACTTCATGTTAAGTGTGTTTACAGGGTGAAAAACCCTTTACGACCTATTCTCATACCTACCAAATATACAAATAAAATTCATTAAAATCGGTCTACCCGTTTCGGCGGAGTGCGACCACATATACCGTAACACGAAATTTTTATATATTACATTTGAGTAACTACAAGGGCTATGGTCAATTATACTAATTACAATATTTACAATACATGACATATTAATAATATTTGGAATAAAAATAGGCACATCAGGTCAAGTAAATTAAACAGTTCAAATTATTATTAGGCACATTAAATTTTTATAACTTGCAAATGACTACTAAATCATTGCTTCTACTCTGTTATTGAATTTTTGACATTAAGATTATTCTAATGTTAATTAGAAATTTATTGTTGGTGCATTGTAAAACTTTGCTAGCCCTTACCGGCAGATAATATTTATAATTTATTGTATTATATTATTATATTTTATCATATTATTTTTATTATTGTTTTATAGTTCCCTCATGACATTTATATGAATTGTTGACATAACAATATGTACCTAAAATATTTAATTAATGTAATTGGTTCTCACTAAGTTGATTAATAAATTAAATAAACATTTTAATACACTTCTGCCAGGTAGTGATCTGAAGCAGTTGAGCTATCTATAGATCGTTTGGAACAATATTTAGATGATTCAACTGTTTCTTCTGTAATTTAGTCTAGTAAAGAATTGTATATTCCTTCTGTTAATAAAATTACATTAATCATATTTAATTTAAGACCTTATTTTGTAACATTATTATCAGCAAAGAATAATCCACTTATGGAACAAACAAATGGCCCAACTAAGTGGTAACCATCGCCTATACTTACGCATTGCCTCCAAGGTCACGTACCTTAGGAATATGTCCTACGATGCACTGCCCTGTATCCATCCACTTGGACTATACACTATGTAAGAATCTTCACAGCACCCTAAGGCAACGTAACTTATCACATGTCACCCTAATCTCCTTAAATCCTAGCCTGCATAAGCAAATTAGAGCAAATTACATCGATACTGTCACCCCTTCCATCATTTCCACCTCCAATTTCCACTCCTGGAGCCATGGCACCCCACTTACTTTTTCTCCTGCTGGTCCCTCAGCTGCAGCTCCTTCGCGTTCAGGTCCTGGAACTGCTTCTGCTCGATCTTCTGCAGCATCTTGATCTCGCGCAACTCCTGCTTGCGGAGCGCGTGGTCATCCCACGTGCGGCCGGACTCCTCGTCACCCCATATCACCTGGAGAACATACAATGGGTGTCAATGGATGACATTCGTAAGGCCTATACCCAACAGTGGGTGCAGACGGGCTGAGATGATGATGATGATAATCAAGCAGTCCAGATCCCTTGGACACGGGATCGGGATGTCTGGAAGGAATGGGGCAGGCCTTTACCCAGCAGTGGGACAGAAGTTGCTGATAATAATAATAGTCACCCCTGCGGGCACGCTTATGGCGAGCGTTCGGTGCGACACCGCGGAGCCCCATTACTCCCTTGGGTTGACAGAAACCTCTGACCCTTGGTTTGCCTTAGTTGGCCGGTCAAGGGTGGAGACGCAAGAGCGGAACCTATGCTTTAAGGGTTGAAGTGTTAAATGCATAAAGCCAGGAGTAGCGCTTAGTAAAACTGCAGCACACCTCTCAAAACCCTTTAACCGCCCACACCAACGTTGCCCCTTACGCTGCCTTCTATTGGCGGCGGCACTTATGGGGGCCCATTTAGTGGACGGCTAGTCACCAATCATTCTTAATATTACAGCATTGAGAGATGCCGTATCTTATTTCTCTGATAATCCGTACTCTAACAATAGCCCGAACTATAATCCATGTGTTGCAATAGTACTACTATCTGTCACCTCCATCTTGCCATAGTCATTTTTATAAAAACAAACAGGCCTCTTACTCGTTGGCTTCGGCCCCGATAATGCCTTTGTTAAGATCCAGGCCTATTACCTGAGTTAATAAATAAATACGTGGAATAATAATAATAATCATCAATCTGGGTATTCCCCGTGTTGAATGAATGAATGAATGAAAACATTTTATTGTACACATTAAAAAATAAAAATTACGGACTAAATAGAAGACGCAAAGCAAATAAGTATAATAGGCGTATTGCCGTGTTATGTATGGTAGCGGATTCAAATCCCGTTTAGTTCGTAATGTTTGGGATGATGTTAAAAATCTTATTTTCCCTTGTCGCAGATAACACTTTGATATTAAAATGGCATTTGGCCTGAAGACGAAATAGAATGATCACTGTTCCTCGATGGACTAATAGACTAAAAGTGTGTTAGATATGAGTGTGGATGGATATAGAAGCAGAGGAAGGCCGAAGAAGAAATGGATGGACTGTGTGAAGAATAATATGGGTAGGAAAGAAGTGATGGCTGATAGAGAGGTATGGAAGAGGAATACATGTTGTGCCGACCCCGCGTAATGTGGGAAAAGGGCAGGAACAAGAAGAAGACTGCACCTCGATGGAGTCCTTTCTTTTTTGAATTCCATCATTTTTGAGTTCCATCATCAAGTCCTTTTTATTGCAACGAAGGTCTGCCAAATAATTATATTAGGTAATAATTTAGACGTATAACCGGTTGCCAATATCGGAGAAAAAAATGTATTTACGATGTTGCCCATCCATCTTGCTGCCAGACATCCTGCCCTTCTATACCCGCTCTCGGCCAGCATTCAGTCACTGCCCTGCTCCATCAGTTATCACTACGTCTAGCCAAGTGTCCCGCTCAAGACCTTTTGAGTTCCATAACTGGAATCCCAATATCATGAACCATCATTTATGGATCTCGAGGTTTGGAACTCGATCTAAGAGTTTGATGCCGAGCATGTTACGCTCCATGGCTCCAGAAGCTTATGAAGAAAGATTATACAGTCAACTTTTAGCTGAACACATTTCCATTTGCAGCCTGTCGGAAACTCGAGTATGACGACAGAACAGTACCTTGGAGGTGGTAGTGGTTACCACCACGCCGTCAATCTCGAACTTGCGCGTCCGTTTTCTGGTCTTCTTCTTGAGGTTCGCCATGTGGATGTCCTCCTTCGAGCGCTGGATCCTGTTCTCCTGAGGTTTCCTGCGGAGCACCACCTGCTCTGAATCCTCTTGACTCTCTGCGTTCACTCTGAAAACAATAATCATATTAATATTACAAATGCGAAAGTGAGTTTGTTTATTTGTTTATTACGCTTTCATGGCGAAATAGGTTGAAGCGATTTCGATGAAATCGTGCCCTGTTCTGGATGAGGATGTAGTGTTACCTGGCTGAGCCGTTGAGGTGCGCTAGGTGGAGATGGTCGTCGTGCGACGCCGTGGTGGGCGTGGTGGCGGCGGTGCTGGTGGCGAGCGAGTCAGCATCGTGCCCCGTTCTGGATGACGATGAAGCTACGCTGCCGCTGTCTGATTGAGAGCGTCTGAGGATATAATTAATTTGTTAGGTAATTTATGATCTCAATGAGTTTTTATTGGGTACAAATAAAAGATTTATATTAAGGAAAAAGACAAATGTTTCTTCCTTATAATGAATAAGCTTTTTCTACAAGCAATTTTTCCTTGAATACGTTTAGACCAGAAGCATATAATACATATTATTTTTTAGCATAAAATGAAGAAAAATTTCTGTCTTTTTTCTACTGTAGACTGCACCAATGTATTCTTTACTATATAGAATGTCCTTATTACTATGCTTTTCCATAGAGATAAACTTCCTAGGATGGTAATGCTAGCCTGGCCGGTCTCAATTTACCTTTCAAAACTATCTGGACTGAGCCGAGTAGAGCCGGAGGAGCCCAGTGCTATGTGTGTGGCTGCGGAGTCCTTCACCCGGACCTCTTCGTTGCCAACAGTAACTACTGAGACATGCGATGTGTCCTGTTAAATTAAACTAAATATTAGGAAAAATATGTAAACATTTTCATATAGTGATGAGATGGGCTTCAAAGGGAAAAAGGTATCTGGATCTACTAAAAAGCCATGAGCAGCTGAGGCAGGACCTGTTTGGCAATGCGTGGCACGGAGCGGGACTAGTTAGTACACCTACCTACTGGCTGGGTAGGTACCTGTGTTCTACCTATGTTATAATATCTCATTCTACTGTATTTTTCCTGTCTGTCTACTATTTTGTTTGTGATCCGTTCTGTGTTTCTTTGTGTGTGTTAAATAAATATATTCTATTCTATTCTATGAAAATCCGCTGGCAAGAGCGCTGGTGGAAAATCGATCCGACACAATGCCGACTGAAAAGAGTCCATGTCTCGGACAACCGGCTTGCTGCTTGAAAAGAAGGGAAAAAGGACTTACTAAACCTCTCAAACTTTGTGATAAAATGAGTTTCTTGTTGCCCCTGTAAAATTTTCCCATATGGACTTACGAATTCTGATAATTAGGCCGACGTAATATGACTTGATCCCGAATGCCAATAGTCCTCTAACTGATTGCGGATCACAAAGAGATCAAAAATAATGTGGTGTGGCTGTGTCATGGCCACGGTCGTGTGTTGTACGTGAATACGTGTACGTAACAGGTAATATTGTCTATAAAAAACATAAAATACGCTATTTAATGTATGTAATAATCATGTTTGAACACTAAGAAGTCATACTAAATGGAAATTTTGCAGCGTTGCGAGACAACGCAGCAAAATGACTTCAAAATGACGGCGCTTCCCCCTCGATGCGCCACAGTTCTCACTTAGCAACGAATTCTTTGATCCGTTATCTATCCAGTGGTGTAATTAAATTTAGGATGGGATGATTTCGATTATATACCAGGACGGCATAATCGCATGTGTGACCAAGCACTTTTTAATGATTGAAAAAAATCAGATGTTAACAACCAGGAATTCTTAGTGTGAGGACTTACCAAGTTGAGTCCATTGGTGGCGCTATCGTCGAAGACTCCTGAATCGATGGCGGCGGCGCCGGGGCTTAAGATCAGTACCTCACTGCTGTCCAATCGACGGCCACGAGTCTTTTCTGTAACAAAATGTAATTTTTCATCCATTTATTCGAAGAGGTGAAGGGTTACTCGATAAGTGCGCGCAAAATGGGTCATTCCAGCGCACTTAAAAACAGTGACGAAATGACTTTTGAATTTGGAACACTATTTTAAAAAAAAAGTTTGAACGCAATTTGATTCGATAAAATCCTGGACGGTAATAAAAAACCGGCCAAGTGGCGAGTCGGACTCGCGCACAAAGGGTCCCATACCATTATCTATAAAAACGGCAAAAAAAGCACGTTTATTGTATGGGAAAAATATAATAAAAATTAAAAATAAGGTTTATATGTATAATACATATACATAACTCAATTTGTTTGTTACCTTTATACGACTAAACGGCTGAACGGATAGTAATGAAATTTTACAAGGAGATAGATTATATCATGAGAAAGAGCATAGGCTACTTTTTAGTCAACTGTGCAAAATGAGGGTAATGTTTTATTGAAAAACCACCCGTGCGAAGCCGCGGGCGGGTCAGCTAGTGTTAATGTAAATTTGTAATTCAGTTATAAATATTCGCCACTACTAAAAGCATCTCTTATTTATTTTTCTCATAGGGGATGAAAAGCAGAATGTGACACACGGCGCCAAAATTATTTAACCGCGAGCGACATACTTTGAATCCCTCGCTACGCTTAGAATTCAAACAATCGCTCACGCCTTCAATACATTATTTTGGTGCCTTGTGACACAATCTACTATTAAGTTGACATGTCAAAATGAGCTGTAAAACCTTGACCTTTCCTTGATTCAATATAGCTACAGCTAAGCGAAGTTCAAAATACTTCCTCCACACTTAAAGGAGCTTGGTTCTATTGATCCAAACAAGGAGTTTTTTGACTGTAATTTACATAAAAATCCCGAGTGCGATGCGATTTAGCACTCCTGTCTTTTTGCTTCACTGACTGTGAATCTATTCATAGAACCGCCTTGTGAATACATTCTAAACACTTTTGGAAGTTTTGTATTTTTGCTCCGGACTCCACTGACTCTGAATATACCTATTAATAGATCAACTATTAATATAAGTCTCTTTTACTGACACCCAATCTATATATTTAGTTCGTTTCTTGAGCGAGAAAATAGTTGATAGCTAATCGCTTACTCGCCGGCGGTGAGACAAGTGTCTAATGGTATGGCTCCATAATAGTTTATCTTATAAATTAGCAGAATCGGGACCCTGATAAAGGTTGCTGGGAGCCGTTGGGTGCCGCACAAGATCGGTCGCTCTGGAAATCTATGGAGGAGACCTATGTTCAGCAGTGGACATCCTGTGGCTGATATGATGATGAAAGTGACCAGCAGAGATCAATTACCTGTATAACTGCTGGTGCAGTCGAGCGAGTCGAGGGATGAGGGCGCGAAGCAGTCATCATCAGAGGATGAGCCGGCGCCGACGATCACCACTTCGTCAGCAATGGGCGGGGTAGTCGATATTGTTACTGCATTCGGTGGTAACTGAAAAGAATATAATTCAATTCATCATGGGGGGGTTAATAATTGCTAAAAAACATCACGTGATAAATGGACGACCCCTATCTACTAACCTGTGCAGCAGTACTGAGCACGGGTGGATGGGTGGTGGTGACGGTGACGAGTCCGGCGGGAGTGGAGGCCGCCAGCGAGTTGGGTTCCACCACAACCACGCTGTCGACGAGCAGGTTGTCGACCGCGCTCTCGTTAACGGCGACCACCACCGGCGAGGCGACCACCACTACTTGCTGTGGTGGGAGGGGGGCGGGTGGTTTGGGGGTAGTTGGCGTTTCTGGGTCTTTGGGTTGTGGCTGGAATATAAAAACAGGTATTTAATTAATTGCCTTTTTATAATATGGGTTCAAAAATTTAGAAAATGTTAATATTTTAGTTGAACTATTTCGTCATAGGCTTAATGTCTAATGGAATGTATGGAGAAATTTCTCTGACTAATTTAAAATGATCCTTGTGATTTTAATCCATAAAATTATTTTTGCTTTTATGATAAGAATGATTGAAAATACAGCGAGATTGAACCCTTTATGAATATTAAAAATGTGCTTACCGTAACTGGCCTGATTTCTACATTCTGCGACAACCGCTTATCCTCTTTCCGTCTCTCTTCTTTCCTCACCCCCAACTCTTGAACCCTCTTCTCATCAGCTGAATTAGACCTGGAGAAACTCCTCTCTATCCTCTTAATCTCAGCATTCACTTTATTAACTTCCGCGGACACTCGATTAACTTCAGCGGAAACCCTGTTCACTTCTGTGGAAACACGGTTCCTTTCAGCTGATCTATTGACTTCTGCACTATTCCTGTTCACTTCTGTGGCAGATCTGTTCATTTCTCTGTCATCTCTGATTTCAACAATCGGTCTGTCATCTTCCGAGCTCGATCGAGAATGACGTTTTTCGATTCTGTTGATTTCTGCGCTGACACGATTTGATTCGAGTTTATCTTGTAGACTTTGTGAGCTACGTTTGAAGTTTTGGTCATCAATTGATGATGATCGCGACGTTTTTTTTATTTCTATGTTCTTCGCTTCGATTCTCTCATCGATGGAGTTCGATCTTGAGAATTCGTTGGTTTCTTTATGGTCTTGTAAAACTTTTTCTGTGGAATCGGACCGTTCTTTGACTAGGTTTTTGACGTCTTTTTCCTTTTCGAATTGTTCCTTTGGTTTTTCTGGTGATTTATCTGTTTTCTTCTCTTGTACTGCCTTTTCGGCGTCACGGCAAACCTGTATATACACATTCTATTAATTTCGTCACTGAACAAGCTCATACATATCATCAAGCCAGAAATAAAGTGACATACATAACAAACAAAATTGACCAACAAAAGTGGAGATGGAGGGTCACATGATACGAACTAGACCAGTCAAATGGACGCAAATTGTTACCAATTAGTATCCACGAGATAGAAAGAGGAGTCGAGGTGGATAATACTGAAGATGGGAGGATGAGATCAAACTTACAGCGGGCCCCAACTGGAGAAGGGGGTTGCCCGAGAGATCCCAATGCAAAATTCTGGAGGAGGCCTTTGCCTGCAGGCACACTGCACTGAGAGACTTATTAAAACTAGCACAAAATAAAGAAAGAACTCAGACCGGATACAAAGGCTATAATAATAATAATCAATAATCATAATAATTTAGTAATTGCTGGAGAACAGGGAAGATGCTCGATGATACCGATAGAGTTTCTCAGCAAGTGGCCATTAAAATGGACATGGACAAAACAAAAATCATATCAAATATTTTGACGACCTCCGTGGCGAAGTGGGCGCATAGCCGGCTGAGGCGCAGGAGGTAGGACGCGCAGAGTTCGATTCCCGCCACGGAACAAATGTGTGATCTGTAGATCATTGATCAATGATCTACAGATAATTATTCCGGGTTTGGATGTATTTCTATATATCATCAGTATGTATTTACAAAAAAAAAAGAATATAAATATCCTATCAGTTATCTGGTTTCCATATTTCCGTACAAGCTCTGCTTACTTTGGGGCTAAATAGCGCCGTGTGAAATGTCCAGTAATATTTATTTATATCATGTCCATATGGCGTCCACCCCGGTATCAGTTGAAAACTTTAACTTCGAAGTTGTTTACACAAGGAATCCCATCTGCATCACTGAGGCTGTTTTCTTACACTAGATGGCGTCATATGAGTCGGTGCGTGCCTAGGGCATACCTGACGAGCTACAGAAACGATTGTGGTGAAAGATATCTTCAACTTGATTAAAAATACAACTTACTTGTTCAACAATATTAGCGGCGGTGTTGTTCGGGGAGGAGGCGGGCGGGGGCGGCGCGGGGGGTTTCTTAGCCACGGGGGCGGGGGCAGCGGGCGCGGCGGGGGCGGCGGGCGACGCGGGGGGAGTGGACGCGGGCGGCGGCGGCGCTGGACCCTTCTCTTTCTTTGGAGCCTGGGGGTGGAGCATCAAGTTAGAATAGTGTTTGAAAAGATGTACTCCTTTATGCTTATGCGAGCCTAGTTAATTCACTATCAAAGTTGTTGATAAGGATGGAAATTAATGAAAACACTATAATAGAATCCATACTTTTTTTTACAAACAAAATAGAAGACACAAACCAAATAGTTCAATGGGCGGGCGAGAGACTCTTGATAGACAACTTTCGTGATTTATATTATAAATACAGGATTTATCACGTACCGTCTTATCGGTGTATCGACCGACAATGTTTCGGTTCAATTCGTGGTGGTGACACGCACTATAACTTTATTTTGATTTATACTAATAGTATGAATGACGTGTAACTATGGGGTTATAAATAAATGTATAATATATGTATTGCATTACCGGTGCCTTCCTATCCGTAGGCGTGTGTTCGTCCTCGTGCGGGCGCTTCGAGGGAGCGGGGGCGGCGGGCGCGGGGGAGGGGGAGGGGGACGCGCGGGGGGGCGCCGACACGGGCGTAGCCCCGGCTGGGGGCTCTGACTCCACCACTGTGGATAAACAAAATAATGATTTTGACAGTGCTTTTCTATTTAGGTTAATAATATCTATAGAAGAATCGATGGGAGAAGGTTATAAAAAATTAGGGTAGATTAGGGTAAACTAATTGCAATACTGTACTCACTTTTGACGTCCGGCGTCTCCCCCGAGCGCACAGAGGTGGAGTCATCTTCCTCCATTGGCATATGGGAGCTGCGCGGCTCCTATCAACAAATATATACGTTACTATACAACACCCAACACACAAGCTTCTCTGGCAGCACAATTGATAATCTTAAGTGCTGCCGGACCAGTTAATAATAACTACATAAAATACTACATCGATCGAATCAAAAAGTGCAGATAAATATAGCATTTATAAAATAATAAACATCTATTTAGATCCACTTCCCATTCGGGGATGGCAAATAAAAAATTGGGTTAAATGTCTAAAAATCCGAATAAGGGGCGGTTCTATTCACTGGCGTACAACATCAAAATCAAAATAAATTTATTATGAACAAAAAAAATCTTATTATAATGTTAATCAATTGTTCCAAAATGATGACCAGTTTTTCCATCGTAGGAACAATAAATCCAATTGATAAGCTTTCTATTATTTTTACCAAAAGAACACTAAAAAACAGATAGTCGCCTACAAACACAAAATAAATCTAGCTCAAATATCTAAACAGCAAAACTAATGATAAAAAAGAATTATAAATAAAATCTATTTTAAATTTGTTGTTAAAAATAGCGAGAATTGCGGTAAACGGGGGCCAACCAATAAACACGTTTGTTTCCTTCTCAATTACTGGTAATTAGTGTTATCGATAAATACTCGGCGCATCACTAGCGGCTCCCGTAAGGGCTGCAAGAGCGAGCGAGATGGCAATATCATCGTCGGTTTATGACCCCGCCTACCAGGAGCATTGGGGTCTAGTAAAAATAAACTAGCACCATGCTTGGAGTAGTTAAAAGTTTGAATATTTCCTGTATAGATGTTCGTTTGACCACAGTCTCTGCTTTTTGTAAGCGATGGTAATGAAGGTAAAGGAGCGACATAATCAATATTTATAGCTATTCCTAGGAAAATGCGTATTCATTAGGTGGCCTGAAGGCTTAGCCTAGTTACATTACATTAGCGATGACGCTAGTCGATAAGTCCGAAAATGTATGGGATTGACACATGCTATGGAAATATCACGTGATCTAACCTATATAGAAAACTAATCGATTCGAAGCGAATGTAACTTGGCTAAGCCCTCTGATTGGTCACGAAGGAACAGGCAGTAAAAATAGAATAAGAGTAAAGTTTATTTCACCAAAAGTAACATGCAACTTAAATACAAAATTTAATTGATTCAAAGTGATCCTTCTGATTAATATTCCATGAATTTTGATTTTTTTTTTTGCCACTCACATCAACGATTTCTTTGCGAAAGCCTAGAAATTTAAACGAATTTTTCCCACAGAGGGTTGCGCACAGAAGTCATTACATGTGTGGGCCCCATTAGTAACGAAGTTAGTGTGAACATGTGATAAAAAAATAACCAATTATAACATCATCAACATCGTCAGCCCTTCTCATCCCACTGCTGGGCATAGGCATCTCTTCGTTGTCACCTTTCACCTCTGTCCTGCGCTGTTCTAACCCACATACGACCTGCGATTTAAAACTTAATTCTAATAAATAATGCCTAAGAAAGAATCATGCCAAATTAACGAGCAACTCACATTACTAAAGGCGTCCAAGCGTGTATTGTTCAGTGCGCACTTCAATGTGATATCTACAAGGTATTTGGTAATATACTGACGATATTCAAGTGATGGTTTCTCAAAACATAAAAAAGAGTTCTCGACAAAAAAAACTACTAGTTATATTATCAAATTTTAAAGAAAATCGACTAAGTTTAGGTGAATAATTCAATATAAAACTTAGTGCCTACTATTGCAATCGACATCCAAAAATAAAGGCCCATTTGATATCACTTTCGGAAATGGCTGCGGGTTTTGGGTTAGAACAAGAAGAGATATCTCGAGACGTCACCAATACAGTATCTGTGGTTAGATGGCAAGCATTATGCAATAGCACAAAAAAAGTTCAATAAAGTGTTTGTTTATACATGCCAAAATAAATTTCACATTTCTATGGTAAACATTTCACAAATTTATTTATTATGCTCATCAAAATAACCCCTTTCATTTTTGTGCGTATTACCAAACACCCAATATATTAGGATCCCATTTATCTAGTTTTTCCATAAATTAATAAATTGTTCCATGCTATCAAATTATGTTCCATTAACTCAATTGTTCTATACATACAACCTGTTTTGTTATTTACGACATTAATTTAAAACACACATCCGGAATCGTAACTGATTTTAAAGGTGAGTTAGCACCGGTAGTTTGAATATTTATCCAGTAAACGATATATTTCCAATAAACAATTTTTAACGTAAATCGGCGGCGACTTTGCGACGATGCCGCTTAGTCAGTTTAACAGGTAACTACTTACGTGATGAATGATTATAATTTGTTTACCTATTTTAAAGAGGCTGTTTTATTGATATTTTAGGACTTGATAATAACGTTGTTTGCAAACTTGTAATATGCTATGGTAATGAATTTGTAAAAAAATATATTTTACAACAATACTAGCCATTGCCCGTGTTTTCAATGAATGTCGTACATAACAAAACACGTAGTATAAAAATCTATCGATGTTATTTATCAGTTTTTGTAAATACAAAATGATTGCCACTTAGTGGGTTTTTTTTTCAATTTTTTTAAGCCATTCTTTTAGTTACCATCCAACTCCTTAAAAATTATCAATAGGTTGTTCCTAAATCTCAATTTATGATTATAAATCTAGCAGTTGTACCTTAATCACAATAAGTTGTTTTAAATTGACACTAATTAGGTCTACTGTTGTTAGATTTTAAATCAAATTTATATTTTTTTTTTGAGGACAAGTTAACTGATAGAATACTTTATATACATTTTTTTTGTAAATACATACTTATAATATATAGATAAACATCCATATAGACAAACCCAAACATTTGTTCTGCATGGGAATCGAACCCGCAACCTCCTGCGTCTCAGTCGGCTATTCGCCCACTGCGCCACGGAGGTAGACCTAATAAGTGTATATTAGGATTTAAAACAACTTTTGTGATTTAGGTACAACTGGTGTGTGTTCCACAGTTGAAATGAATTGTTCCAATGTGTAGTCGAGTTGTTCCTTCAGAGGAACAATATCGTACCTTCGACGCAGGCGGATGCGCGCGCAGCTGGGGTTCCGGTTCGCATGCAATGTAAGCGGTACAGAACCCACATTAACGTATTTCAATTCAATTTCAATTTTAAAAGTTATTTTTTAGATAATATAGGCTTAGTATAATTCAAGTGTGAATTTAATCCTAGAATTAATAATCAAACATTAACGTATTGAACATTGTTCCATCACTTATTTTGCAAACATGTGTAGGCGATCATTATTACAAACGACAATGTTTCGGTTCAACATCGATGTCGATTGGTACACCGGGTAAAAGAATACGGGATTAATCCCGTAATGATTGAAATAAATCACGAAAGTATTTTATGTAAAACATGTGCAGGTGTAAATATAAAAGATCGTATGTGACAGGTGTCAAAATACTACCAACGAACTACACAATCAAATATATTATTTGGTTTGGGGTCGTCCTTGAATCACGTGAGGTTTGAGGGGGGTGAAAATCACGTGTATATTTTCCGTGCAACCACGTGAAATCCTGAGCGATCGCTTTCAGCGATAAGGCCGCCGATTGTGCTATATTTAGCATTAACTACTTTTTTAAGTATTCCTGGTGTACAATTAAGCATTATTCTATTCATAACGACTATATTTATATCTCAGCAAACTGTCCTCCCATGCGCCACCCGATTTCAGAATCGGATTTTACGATAATTTTTCATTGAAACACTCTAAATCATTTACTAATAAAAAAATCACGTGATGTTGGCTGAGGGAGAGTGAGTGGGGCAGTCTAAAATATCGCGACGTATCACGAAAGGAATAAAAAAATGGCCTACAACATCACGTTATTAAAGAACGAACCCTTTTGTTGGTAGTATTTTGTCTAGAAAAATAACCCTGTAGATGAGTTAAGACGGTAGTGAAATAAGTTGATACAAAAAATAGTATTACACAAAAATGTGAAGAAATGTGCCAAATCAATTGCCGAGTAGTGGGCAAAAGATAGAAAAAAAAGTCAATTAAATCCATCCAAATACTAACCGATTCGTTGATACTGCTCCTTGTTAGGCTTCAGGCGTGCTCTCTTCTTTGCCTATCGTTTGGCAACGATAGCATCGGAAATGGGCAAGCCGTTGTTAGTAAGCGTGCGTGGGAAGCAACCCGTGTTAGTTTTATTCAATGTTATTACATTACATAATGTGTTGCAATTTAAACTAATTCAATCAAATTCAATTCAAAATAAAACGAAATCAACATTTAGAGAATATCAATAAAATGCTACTCAACGAAATGTTAGATAACTAGCGTAATGTGCGATGTCACAGAAAACTATAAAGTTACTTCGAGCCGATCAACAACCCCGTCCAGTCAATTACCCGGCCCGATCTATGTACCCAACCGGTCAACAGACCGCGTGCGGTGCGTAATATGCTTCGTCATTATTTTTAGTTTAAATTGCAAAACCTCATATTGTTATTGAATTCTAAATAATTCCAAATACAATAAGTATTTAATACATTTTAAATACTATCTTAAAATATGATATACATTTACACCTAGTTTATTATAATATAACATTTTCTTTTTCAGGATACATTTCTTGATCTTTGACAATAAATCTACTATTTTTCAGACCTTCTCTAGAGCTTACCTTACACACAGGTAATGTTTGACCTAGTCTATGACTTAAACCAGCTGGGAAACAGTTTTAGCTGAACTCAGCGGATTTTTATCAAGTGATTCTTCAATGATCATCGAATTCACAAAAGTGGTAGAACATTCGTTGTTCTCAAGCGTCGAGTGTCAGTAGCTTTGTTTAAAATGTTCTGAGCTATAAAAAAATACTTATATTCGACCTACTCCGACGGCTGCGCATTGCCAACTGAGCGCTAATTTGATTTATTAGATCGTTGTAATGAGTATTGCATTTCTGAATGATCGGATATACAAATATTCCTAGGGCTCCACGCAATCCGCTTGAGATTTCGCACACACGGACGGTTTTTCGAGAATCTTATGGAGTCGCGTCCCCGTGTATAGCCAGCTTTATATTAAACAGGCGGTAGGCGGCTACTTTGCCGCGTCAGATTATAAACGTTTTAGCATTACATAATGTAGATTAAATTTGGTTTAGTTCAGTGCTATGATCAACTTTACATACAACAGGGTGGGGCAGCTGGTTAATTTATAATATACGGTAATTTACCAGTGAATAAATGAATACTGACCTCGGTATCATCATCGATCATTTCCTCCTCGACAACCTCAGCTCTGTACTCCAGCAGCAGATCTCGGAGCGGCTTCGAGTCGATGTTCCCCGTGATGAAGTCGTGGTTCAACAGGTCCACGGCTGTTGGCCTTTTCTCTGGATCCTTCATCAAAAACAGAATGAAAATTCATGATCCAACAAACTAATAAAACAATATGAATAGGCTCGATACTATCCTTACACAACCTGTTTTGTTATGTACGACATTAATTTAAAATACACATCTGGGATAGTATTAATTGATTTTAGAAGTAGATTGAATGTTTATCCAGTAAACAATATATTTCCAATAAACAATTTTGAACGTAAATCGGCGGCGCCTTTGCGACGATGCCGCTTAGTCAGTTTAACAGGTACCTGCTTACATGATGAATTAATATGATTTGTTTACCTATTTTATACAGGCTGTTTCATTGATATTTAAGAACTCGATATAAAGGTTGTTTAAAAATTTAATATTTTCTATGTTAATGAATTTGAAAAAAACCTATTTTACAACAATCTAGCCCTTATAATTTTTTAAACTATAATGGTCATGAACACTATTAGCACTAATTGCGGATCTAAATACGGATTTGTTTTTAAATGTGTTACGTAGTATGGGTACGTTTGGGAGGCTATAGGAGCTATATTACCTTGACAAGTGCCTTAGCGATGAAGTCATTGAACATCCGGCTCCATATCGATGGCTGGTCCAGGCTCGGTGGATCGCTCTTCTGTATCTTGAGGAGCACCCTCATCGGAGTCATCTCGTGGTTGGGAGGTTCCATCTGTGCGAACTCTATGAGGGTGATGCCTAGTGACCAGATATCCACCTGAAATGGAAACATTTAGATAATATTAGCGATAAGACCGTCCATTATACATTTTCTTGTGTGTTATTTTGATCTACCTTGTAAGGTAAAATAAATATCTATATTAATTTATTTGAAACAACATCACATACACCTTCCGACCTCTGTGGCATAGTGGGCGAATAGCCGGCTGAGATCCAGGAGGATTCGATTCCCGCTGTGGGAAAAATGTTTGCTAAGTCTACAGTTATTTGTCTTTCTAAAGTCTGTTTTTAGAAAAAAAATATTCTATTAGTTTGGGGCTAGATACCGCTATGTGAAATGTCCAGCATTATTTATTTATATAGAATTGGGGGTTGAATAAGTATGATCTCGTAGAAAAATACCAATAGCCTTCTCCTCTCCATAGCACGCAGACTTTGAGCCTTCTCATGAGGCCCATTGATACAGATATTTTGCTAACTGACCTTAAAATCATAAGGATTATCTCTGAATGTCTCGCACAGAACCACCTCCGGCGCCATCCAGTATGGAGTTCCAATGAAGGTGTCGTGTTTCTGCAGCGTTGACTTATTCTTTGCTGATACGCCGAAATCCGCTGAAAAATATATTTTAGTTTATAATATGTGCGAGTACAAGAACTGAAGGCCGCGGCACATTACTACACACTTACTGTCTAATTCAGGATATACAGGATATTTTGCTATACTTTTACAGTAATGTTGCTATGATACAAGATTTGGTGCTATACTTCATATCAACAAAATTTAACACTGCATGCATAATGCAAGGGGCATAGTAGCAAGCACATTCCCTAGTGGCGCGAGTGCAAGAACTGAAGGCTGCGGCACATTTCTACACACTTTTTGCTAATTCAGGATATCAAAGGGAGAATGATAATGATACATTAACAGAAACGTAGCTATAATACACGATAATGAGCTATTCTACATCATAATGAGCTCTACTACAAGATTATGAGCTATATACTACATATTTACCTAGTTTACATCCCCCTTGCATAGTAGCGCTACCGTGTAAAGCCGTATACCGTATTAAAAAAGTATATTAAAAAAGTTCGATTTGAGTAAACGCGCAAATAAACTTTATTTGGTGTTTATTTTTTATTTAGTTTTTATTCTTTCATTTCATTTCTAAAGTATGTAGTGTTCGGTATTATTTTCAAGGTATTGTAATTATCTACCGGGTCATATGACTTTTAATGCGATATTTAAAAAAATAAACGTATTATCGTCAAAAAAGTGTTGTATCATGATACAGTCCTCTGGTAATTATGGTATTGTTATGGCAAAACACTGTACTTGTGTGTTTATTGCGAAATCCGCGCATATATTTACTTGAATCACAATTAAACCATTTATCAGCGTTAACTAAATTCATCATCATCATCATCAGCCCACATTAGTCCACTGCTGGACATAGGCCTCTCCCAATACGCGCCACTGAGCCCGGTCTTCGGCTCTTCTCATCCAGTTTCTATTTCACAGTTCAGTTTACTAAATTAACTGTGTGAACTGTCCAGAACTAATTGAAACTGTCGCAAGCGCCTATATCCTTAACCTTCCTTCCGGCCCGTGCACCCCGCACTCCGCCCGTGTCATACGGGTGCATAGCCACTATTAGTGGACCTCCCCGCCAGACTCGCGCGCTACCGTTAAGAATCAGAATCGGAATAGGTAATAGGGTCTCGATAGTTTGGATTTTTGAACACTATCTTTTTCGCGCGTCAATTTGTTTTAATAATTTAATATTTGATTAGCGTGTTTGATGTCCGATGTTGAACCTTATAGATTTCCTGAATACAGTGCTTTTTAAATCGTATTTTCTCAGTGTAGGTATTATAACATCGGTTCGCAAAAAATATATATTTACAGTTGTATAAAACAGATCAAAAGAAAACGATTGAGCCCTGTTAAGGCAAAACACTGTAACTTAAGATACAGTGTATTGGCTTAACACGGTAGCGCAGCTGGACTAGCGTGTAAGTTCCCCGCCTTTAAGTCTCTGTGGATGATAGGCGCAAGTGCAAGAACTGAAGGCCGAGGCACATTACCACACACTCTACTGTCTAATTCAGGCTATCCAGAAAATAATGATAATGGGGCATACATTTGAAGCTATGCACAAGCAGCTATACTTCAAATTTATCAGCTATACTACAAGATACAGCTATTCTACAAGTTTATGAGCTATATTACATATTTACCTAGTTTAACGCCCCCTTGCATCGTAGCAAGCACATTCCCCGCCTTCAAATCCCTGTGGATGACCCGACGCGAGTGGAGGAACTGAAGGCCGCGGCACATTTCACGACACACGTATGCTATCTGCTTCTCGCTCAGGCCTTTTTCCAGTTCCGCCATCACGGAGTCGAGGGCGCCGCCGTCGCAGTATTCCAGAAGCATCTGGAAGGAGATGGGTTAACAAATTTAATTTTGCTCTCACAGGGTCTTTTTTTATACATTTCTTGCGTTTGACCACGATGTCACCAGATGATAAGCGATGATGATCTAATGGGTGATTAAGCGGTCTTAGCAGAATAACAACGTCAACTACTAACCCAGTTGACATAATGCTAAGTCGAGGCACTTTTGCTGCTACAGCACACACCTACCTCATTATATTATTAAATTAAATTCATTTATTAAATCAAACAATATTGGTTTACAAGTCTGTTTGTGTTAGTAGGTATATAAACTTAAATATCTAAGTTAGTTACATTACATGTATTTTGTTAAAACTTTCATTCACATGCCAACCCAATAGCCTTAAGGCTATTTGATCAGCATCCGAATGAAAGATGTAATGACAGGCAGGTCATATCTATCAGGTACCACCTGCAGAATGCTGTTGGAGCTGGTCCGTACTCTGCTTAGCAATGAGGCTGTTTTCTCACGGATTATGGCATGGAAGCCATCGACCCGCGCCTCAGCAAACATGGTAGATGCACTGCAGTATCGAGTATTCATATCTTACGTATGTGGTTAGTTTCTGTTTTGCATGTACTTTTTTATAGTTATTTTTATGTTCATTATTTTAAATCATCTTTCTTTCTCTTGTGTCTCACTCTTCTTCTTCTTGCCCTTTTCCAACATTACGCGGGGTCGGATAATATATATTACTCCTCCACATCTCTCAATCAGCCGTCATCTCCGTTGACACTTCCTTCCTACCCATATCATTCTTCACGCAGTCCATCCATCTCTTCTTCGGCCTTCCTCTACTTCTATATCCATCCACACTCATATCTTAAACTCTTTTAGTCACATGATTTTCTTCCCTCCGCATGACATGCCCATATCACGCTAGCCTCTTACTCCTCAATTTTTCTATCACTGGCGCTACTTTTAAACTTCCTCTAATATACTCATTCCTTATCTTATCCATTCTCGTTACCGCACACATCCATCTCAACATTCACATTTCCGCCACGTGCACTCTTCTTTCATCCGTCCCTTTCGTGGCCTAACACTCAGAACCATACATTACGACAGGTCTTATGATCGTTTTGTAAATTTTCCCCTAAGTTTAAGGGGCATTCGAGAATCGCACGTTGTTCCTGTAACCTGTCGCCATTTCATCCATCCCGTATTTATTCTATTTTTAACGTCCCGGTCTATGTCGTCCTCGTTTTGGATCAATGACCCAAGGTACCGAAAGTCGGAGCAGACTGGTAGGTATACACCATCCAAAGCAATATTTGTAGGGGAGTTACTTACCCATAACTTATTATCTATAAAGTACGCCTCGTGCAGTTCGACGACGTTGGGATGTCGACATTCGGAAAGTATGTCGATTTCGACCGTGAAGTCGGCTAGGTCGTCCTCATTGTCCAGCACGCACATCTTCGCAGCTGCGAGCTGGTTCGTGTCTTTGTGCTGGGCTTTGTACACCTGGAAATTAAGATTAAAGATATATTTATTTGCCAGAACATAAATAAGAAATAAATAATGCTGGACATTTCACACACCGTTTTCTAGCCCCAAACTAAGCAATGCTTGTACTATGGGAACCAGATAAGTGATAGAATACTTATGCATCTCTTTTTTGTAAATACATACTTATAATACATACATAGAGAAACAACCAGACCCGTAATAAATATCTGTAGATCATACAAACATTTGTTCCGCGGTGGGAATCCAACCCGCAACTTCCTGCGTCTCAGCCGGCTATTCGCCCACTGTGCCACGAGTAGTAAACAGACATACAAACTTTCACATTTATAATATTAGTGTAATGTATTTACAAAAAATATATTTATGTGTATCAGTATTCTATCAGTTATCTGGTTCCCACAGTACAAGCTTTGCTCAGTTTGGGGCTCTAGCCCAAAACTGAGCGCTATCTATAGCGCTGTGTGAAATGTCCAGCATTATTTCAATTACGGTACTAATATTAAACTCGCCTTTCCGAACGCGCCATCGCCCAGCTCTCCCACCATGTCCCAGTACTCATTCGGATCGCTATTGTCGCGAATGTTGTTAAACACCTTCTTCTTTTTCGCGTCATTTCCGCTGCCCAGGTGCAGCACCTGGAAGAGAGAAGATCATTTTGTACTGGTTGTTTCTAGGTCACAATCGTCAACCTGCGAAAGGTGTGACTATATATCTGAATAGCTCCCATCCATTCGTTGCTGATAGGCGTCATAGGTTAGCGATAAGACTGCCACTTGTATTTCTGCATATATTGTCGTTTGGTTTTTATATTATTATTATTTTTGTATACTACTAAGGAAGCAAACAAGCATACGGCCCACCTGATGGTAAGCGGTTACCGTAGCCTATGGACGTTTGTAACACCAAAAGTATTACTCGCGCGTTGCCGACCCTTTAAAATATTGTTTTTTATTTTAAGTGTGATTTACAACAAAGCGTGTTCTATCTATCTAAATACCCGTTTTAATCAGTAATTATGTCACCAACAGAGCCAAGAGGTAAAATTTCTTAGTGATAAATCCCATGAATAATTTTATTGAAGCTGATATTATATTAATAAATAAAAATAAATATATTAATAATTTTCTATTTTAAGATACGAGCTGACTGTTGGATATTATAAACTAGCTTCCGCCAGCGGCTTCGCGCGCGTTGTTTGTCTACAAAAAGTAGCATATGTGTTAACCCAGGTTATAACCAAGGTTTATACCAAATTTTATTGAAATCGGTTAAGCCGTTACGACGTGGTTGAGAAAAAACAAACATCGAAACTTTCGCATTTATTAATTTAGTCTGTCAATTTAATCTTATTAAATTTAGATTTTCTATGTTATAAAGCATATGGACTAACTCAAACTGTATCACAAACCACCTGTTACTAACCCATATTCGCAATAAATAAATTGCTTTGATTTGATTTGATTTGAGGATTGACAAGCTGAAGTAGCAGTGGGCGGGCGGGCACATAGCTTGAAGAAGGAACCTTACCTTTTTCAAATTATTAAAGAACGACATTGTTTCATAGGGCGGCGCGTGCGCGCCTCATCCGATATCACACATTTCGCGATTCGTAATGCAGTGCGGCGGTCATACTCCTCATATACTGGACATAATCTGAAAAAAAAAACAAACATTATGTTAATGAGGGGCTTTCACGACCACGTTTTTATAACTGCTAACAGATGGCGTTGCTCTGTCATGCCCTGATGAACAAGGAAAGTGAATTGTCAATGTCAATTGCCGTGTCAACAGTATTTTCCGAGGAACTTGAAATAAAAACAAACATTTGTATTTGTTCAACTGACGAAATGAGATTGTTTTAGACAAATTTGTTATTGTGTTTTTGAGATTTTGGCATATAAACAATATTTAAGGCCTCCTTAAAGTAAGGGTGAATAGGTTTCTTCTAGAGCTTCGTGCTCCATCTTAGACCACATCATCGCTTACCATCAGGTGAGATTGTGCTCAAACTAAGTTGATTGATTGGTTGATTGAAAATACTTTATTGCACTTATAAAACTAGTACAAAGGCGAACTTAATGCTAAAGAGCATTCTCTTCCAGGTAATCTTTGTGTATTGTAGATAAAGATGTGTAGGTAGTGCACAGAAAAAGGGAACAAATGAAAATTTGCACAGGACTATCAAAAATAGCATAATATAGGTACATACTACATAAATAAACCTGTATATAAATACAAAGTTCTATACAGAATAAAAAAAATCTTTGGCGGTGCATCTCCAGACAGCGCCAGCGCCATCTATTACGCTAGTTGGGACTAGTTTTTTTCTTTTTAAATCGAAAATGAAAAGCCATCTTGCCAAAGTAATTTACATTTTATCTAATACTCGCATTGTTTTTTTCATACTAACATTGATTATTATAGAGATAAAGTTAGTTAAATGTATGTTTGTAGGAAGTAAATCTGTGAATGAAACTACTGAATGAACCAATTCTGAAAATTCTTTTACTTTCGAATGATGCACACTATCCCTGATTACTATATTTAAAAAAATACAAAAGAAACAGTTGAATCATCCAAAGAACGTTAAAAAAGATCTTTAGAATATAAAAAAAACTAGCTGCCGCGACTTTGAACGCGTGGTTTTTCAATAAAACATCCTATCTCAATCGATCTATACAACCTGTTTTGTAATGTAACTTTTGAAACTATCATGGATATTAACACTATTTGTACTAAAAACGGGATATTTACCATGAAATCAAATCATGGTAAATATGCCGTTTTTAGTACAAATACTGTTTGTAATGCACAACATTAATTTTTAACACAAATCCGGTACCGTATTGACTAATTTTAGAGGTGGGTTTAAAATACCAGTAGCTTGAATATTTATCCAGTAATCGATACATTTCCAATAAACAATTTTTAACTTAAATCGGCAGCGCCTTTGCGACGATGCCGCTTAGTCAGTTTAACAGGTACCTACTTACATCTAGAATAAATATGATTTGTTTACATATGTTATACAGGCTGTTTCATTGATATATTAGGACTTGAAATAAAAGTAGATTGTAAATAAAAAATAAAGCATTTTCATGAATTTGAAAAAAACTATTTTACAACAATACTAGACATCAGTCCTACCACTGATTTAAATTAATGTGATGTGATATTAAGGTTGTTTGAAAACGTACTTTCGAATTTATAACATTAGTATGGATTACAATTAATAAATAAAAAAAGTAAGGCAAACAAATTATAATACATAATGAAATTCACGCAATATAAATCTCTACAGGTATGCCTAACGCACCACACCCATAAATTTCCTATCTTACTCTTAAGATCTGAATCATAAGTGCTATTTTCCTCTACGCTGTTTGCATGTTAACACACGTTATCAGCCCGCAAGGACGTAAGGAGGCCGTAACACGTACGCCGTCAGAATAAGGTCGAATGTCGCATATTGTTTTAATTATGTACACTTACGACAGATTTGGTGTTTGGTTTATGTGATAATTTATGCTGAAATCCATGTTAACAAATTAATTATGCGAGGATATAGAACATAACTTTTAGGGTTCCGTTCCTCAACAGGCAAAAAAGGAACCATTACAGCAGAGGTTCCTAATTTTATTTGGCCATGGAACCCTAATTGATCATATTTTTTTGGCAGAACCCAAGCTGGTTATTTCGATAACTAAAGTGTTTTCCTTGTAGTTTGAATATATTCATGTTAGACTCTAAGAAAGAACGAATTATAAATGACTAACTGACCAATCCGCAGCTTCGCACGTTTAGTTTTTCAACAAAAACATTACCCTTATTCTGCCTGCGCGCAGTTTTGTAAAAAGTAGCCTATGTTACTCAGGGATAATGTAGCATTCTAATGATAAAAGAAATTTTGAAATCGGACCCGTAGTTTTAGAATTTTTTCGTTACAAGCATACAAAAATACAAATCTTTCCTCTCTATTGATCGAGCGAAGCGAGATCTCTAAATCAACTTGGGCAAATCGGCGTTGTATGTATGTATGTTTGTTTGTCCGAGGATAAATTTCGAAATGTTTATCCGATCATCGTTAAATTTAGTATATAAGTAGGTAATGTTGGCACAATTTTGGTGTGGCTAAATGAGCTAAAAATGAATTGGGGTTCAAGAGGAAAAAAACCCATAATGGGGGTCAAGTGGCACGTCTAATAAAGGTCTTTGTGAGTACATTTCGACCCTGTTTTATTATTTATTTTTAGTTTAAACCTTGAAGTTTTTAAGTTATTAGCCATAATAAAAACTAAACTTTGATAAAATCACAAGTTACACCAGTGACCCCACAGTGCTGAAATTTGGTATGCGTGTAGCTTTAGTGACACAAATATAGGGAAAAGTCTGAAATCCAGAATAACTGCAATTTCTACTCCAAAAAAGAGTAACGAATTAACATGAACTTCCGTTACCTGTAGTTTGAGAGAAACGGTAGGTCAAGTTATTTGGCATTTCGTGGCACTATTTTGTTAGTCAAAGATTACAAATAATATTTTTTTTGGTTTTTGCGATACTCGCGTGATTGAGTTCGGGGCGAACCACAATAAGCCCAAGTTGATTTGGAGATCACGCTTCGCTCGATCAATTATTTTTACTCGCGTGATTGAGTTCGGGGCGAACCACTAGTTAATAAGCCCAAGTTGATTTGGAGATCACGCTTCGCTCGATCAATTATTTCATTTACATTTTTAGGGCGTCGTGTGTACATGTTGTGAAATTGTGTATCAATAACTTATAAAAGTCAAAAGGACGTATAAAGAATTGTTTGCCTACACGCGTAACGCGTGCGTACATGTTGCGTGTGATAAGATAAGGTGATTATAAACGGTTTTCTTTAATTATAATATCTTTCAAGAGCCATCAATTTAGATGTTTCACATCTACCTGGCGTCTCGTGACGACCACATTATTTTTTCCGACATCACCATCCACAGTCCAACTTCACACACTGCTGGGTATATGCCTCCCTTTGCATATGTGCCATTCTCCAGTCCTGTGCCCGCCTCATCCAGTTTCGACCCGCGATGCTTGCTACACCACCTACCCATCTCGCTGCTGGTCAGCCGACGTTTCTGTACCCGACATATTTCGTCATAACTCCAAAACCATACTGTAAATTTTTGTCTATGTCGAACGCTAGCCAGCCGAGTTCGACTACTGAACTCTTTTTCGAAGTTGGACCTGCCTAACTGGACTGTTTGTCCTAGGTAGACGTACTCCTGAGTATCCAACTGATACCAGGTTGATTGGTGAAACCAATGGTATACATATAACATGGATGGTAACATATCCTAAAATTATGCGACCCACAATTATGATCCACAATGTATGCGACTCTTTATCAGCAGAATGTCGTAGATGGGGGTGATTCAGTGTAATTATTATTAGTAATGCGTTTATCGGGTTTCCGCTAAAAGGGTGATAATAAATGAATTGGTAATTTAGCGCTGTGTATGTGTCAGTTGTTTTAATAGTTTATCTAGGAAATGTCACATACGTATACCCTAACGGAAGGATATATAAAAAAACGTAGGTACTTGGATAATATGATTCCATTCCTATACAAACGTTCAGTGGCGTTTCACTAGATAATAAAATAATGCTGGACATTTCAGACAGCGCCATCTAGCCCCAAACTAAACAAAGCTTGTACTATGGGAATCAGTTAACTGATTAATACGTGTATAGTACTGTTTTTTTGTATATACCTACTTATATATAGAGAAACTAGCTGTTGCCCGCGACCTTGTACGCATTACACTTCTAAATGTGTAGGTAACCTAGAAATAAAGCTAAACCCGCTGTTGCAACTTGACACCCCATTTTTATCCCATGGAAACTGATCTAAGGGATAAAAAGTAGTTTATGTGGTAATCCAGGTTATAACCTACGTACCTATATACCAAATTTCATCGAAATCGACTTCGCCGTTACGACGTGATTGAGTAACATACAAACATCCAAACTTTCATATTTATCATATTAGTGTAATGTAAAAAAATAGCACAAAACAATACACACTAAATTAAACTTCTGAGACAAACTAAAAGAAAACTATTTTCTTCTGACCAAAATGTTCTACTCGTAGTCCTTACCATTTCAAATTTCGAACTCTACGTCTCAATGAGGTCGTGTCCTAAAAGTGCATAACCTCTTTAAACTTAGAAACCTTCAAATGAGGTACTCATATAGTATGGTGACTTTCGAGACATTCCAATTTTAAAGAGTATTTGCTTATGTTTTTAAGTGAGTTCAACCTTTTTTTAATAAAATCGGATTGATTTTTCAAACATGTATCAAAATAAAATGTAAAAAAAAAAATCCGTGGTAGAAATCGAACCAGCAACCTCCTGCGTTTCAGACAACTATTCGCCCACCGGTGTAAAACAATAAACAAGGCCTTTTAGAATTCTAGATTACGGTCAGAGGCATCACATTTTTTTTGATTTAGCGAATCGAGATCTCCAAATCAACTTGGGCAAATAGGCGTTGTATGTATGTTTATCCGAGAATAACTTTCGAAGCGTTTATCCGACCATCGTGACATTTAGTATAGAGGTAGGTTGTGATGGCACAATTTTGGTGTGACTAAATGAGCTAAATATGTAAGGGCGTTGTTGAGATATTGGGGTTCAAGAGGGGTAAAAACAACTAAAATAGGACTATCCGGTCAAATTGCACGTCTAATAAAAGGTCTTTGTGAGTACATTTCTACCCCGTTTTATTTTTAGTTTAAACCTTGCAGTTTTTAAGTTATTAGACATAATAAAAACTGAACTTTGATAAAATTCACAGGGTACGACAGTGACCTCATTATGCTGAAATTTGGTATGCGTGTAGCTTAAGTGACACAAATATAGGCAAAAGTCTGAAATCCAGAATAACTGCAATTTGTACCCCAAAAAAGAGGAACCAATTTACATGAACTCCCGTTACCTGTAATTTGAATGAAACTGTGGGTCAAGTAAGTTGGTTTGTTATTTCTTGGCACTATTTTGATAGTCAAAGATTACGAATAATATATTTTTGTTTTTATGGGAGACTTGGGAGATCTCAGTTCGGGGCGAACCACTAGTTTAATACATTTTATGCTTGCGTTTCACCACCATCTCGCCTGATGGTAAGCGATGATGCAGTCTACGATGGATCACATTTCCTGACAGTTTACAAAATTACCTCGTGTATGCCTCTCGACTTCGTCATGCCACAATTAATTCTTCCTACATTAGGTCATACGAAAAAAATCGTAAAATCCGAGAAATGTGTTTATAATAATTCACTGAACACAAATACACATGACGCGCTGTCTTAAGTTAGTCAGTGATGACATCACTCTTTGTGTTCTGAGAGTGGTCTCAGTGGAACGATGAAGCGAGAGGGAAAACAATAAAATATCTAAGTACGACATGTACCTTTTTAACAAAAATATAACGGGCTTCAGAAAACAGAAAATCTAACGTACAGTGCCTTTGCAAATATATTTTGGGGAATGTGCCCAGGAACTTTACGATCTGATCCCGTCATCCCCTTTCCATCAAAGGACAAGCAGGCGCACGGCTCAGAACCATCCGTACCTGGTTGATATACCACCCATTCGCCCACACCGTTTTGGTTCTACGTTCTTGATGCGTATTGCTAAGGTATGGACCACTTTACCGTCGTCTGTTTTCCTAAAGAATACAATCTGGGCCTCTTTAAGGTAAGAGTAAATAGGTTTCTTCTAATTCATGCTTCATCTTAGACCACATCATCGCTTACCATTAGGTGAGATTGTGGTCAAACGAAGAACTATACAGTACATAATAGTATAGTATGTGATTCCTGTTTATTTTATAATTTACAAGCTGACCCGCTTTGCCCACTTGAAATTTCCCGTTCCCGCGGGAACTTCAGGATAAAAACTATATAAACACTCTTGTCAGTGACGCAACACTTCATGTAAATGACTTCACGTCAATGAACGACGGTTAAATTATATGGTAATTGTTCATACAAAAAAACTAAAATCGCGGTTAAAAAATGGGGGTAGGGGTAGGAGGGTGAAAAATACTTAACGACCTATTCTCATACCTACCAACTATACAAAAAAATCATTAAAATCGGTCGACCCATTTCGAAGGAGTGCGACCACAAACACCGTGACACGATATTATTATATATTAGAAGATAATTTTTATGTAAGTAGGTATGTACTGTTCTGAATGGTCTGTCCTGTGTATGTGTGAAATAAATGATCTTTTCTTTTTTTCTTTCCTGATGTACAACAAAAAGAATGTGGCCGTCACGGGTTGCCCAGCAGATGTGAAACATCTAAATTGAGGGTTATTGAAAGAATTTATAATTAAAGAAAATCTTTTATAATCATTTTATAAATACGCGTGATGGCAAACAATTTTTTAACCGTATTTTTGACATTCGATTTTATATTTACTTTTTTTTACTACTCTTTTACTTTATGAAGACACTTTTTTTATTAAGACCTATTACTTAATACACGACATCTTACTCCAGTCTTATTTATGTAATTCTTATCATATTGGACGCATGCCGTGACGGCGTGGCGGCATTCGAGGCGCGCCAATAGGTGTTTCACATCAAAAAAGACTCGCTACCGCTTATATCCAAGCTCGCATCCTTATCCAATTGAGACAGACGCTGCGTAAAGCAAGAGGTTCTAATTGGTATCTGTCTTCGTGTTTAATTGTCAATGCATTGGATATTATCTAAAGTCCTGTCACAGAATCGTACAGGATTGAAGTTTAGTACAACGAGATATTACATGCGAACACAAGATGCGCGCGCACGAGGATCTCGGATCAAGTCGGTCGAACTCAAGTCGCAGGTGCCGCGCTTTGGCGAGACGTAAATCATGTTTTGTGTGACATAATTTTAATCTAGTTGTGATAAATTACGTTAAAACGTTTACGTGACAATGAATAAACGTTCTTATCAAAATTGTTGTCATATTTCTCAAATAATCCATAATATCTGATTTACGCCGCCGTCCTTATTTGTTCACATAGATCCTGTCCATCCAAAGGTTGCCTGGAAGACATCGCTTTTAGCGATAAGGCCACCCATTGTACCTTTGATTTAAAAGTGTATTCTGTTATATGTTTATATTTAATGATGTGCAACAACGAAATTATCTAATCTAATAATAATAAAATAAATAAATATTAAATATTGGTGGACATTTTACACAGCGCTATGGATGTACTATGGGAACCAGATAACTGTTAGAATACTCATGTACTTTTTTTTGTAACAACATACTTATTACTTATAATATATAGAAAAACATGCAGACCCGGAACAAATATTTGTAGTTCATGCACACATTTGTCCCGCGGCGGGGATCGAACCCGCTACCTCTTGCGTCACAGCCGGCTATACGCCCACTGCGCCACGGAGGTCGTTGAGGTCGAGGAATCTAATCCAGGCACAGAATTTCGTAGGTGCAAATAGCAATACTAAGTCTCACCCTATGGATATTATGTCTGATTCTGTATATAATATGCTGTGTTTATTTTATTGTGTTCTGTTTTGTTCTGATTGTGGAACTAACTCAGCTGAAACAAATAATTGTTACTAATAAAATATGGACCTGTTCTGAAATAAATGTAGGTATATTATTATTTTATATACCAGATGGCACATCCATCGAATTTTTAATTCTAGGACATGCCGGTATTCGGTCGGAAAAATCTATTGGTGCAATTCCGGAGTCCGAATCTAAAACTTCCGAACCGGAAGTCGAGGTAGACCTCAGTAGGTCACTACGGCTCTTAAATGTTCGCGCATCTCAAGCCTCGTACGCACTAGGATACATTTGTCTCGGGACATTGTATCGAGAGTTCGAGACACGGTCTCAAAGTATTTTCATGTCTCGAGACCAAAATTTTGGTCTCCAGACATGTTTCTCCGTATGCGTCGGCTGTCCGGTTTTGTCAAGACATCATAGGCCAGAGACAGTGTCGCGAGACTTGTCTTGCATGTGGACGTATTTGGAGACAAGGAAAGTGTTTGGACGATCGAACGCGTTCTTCAAACATCTCGGAAGATACGTGTTTACGAAAAAAACACGAAGACATGAGATGTTTTCTTTTTAAAATGAATATAACCTAACAAGAACAAAGACGTCCTCCTCTCTCCCTAAGATTGTTGTGTCCAACAGGGTCCATAATGAACATGTACCTATCAATTACCACCTATTATTACATTGTGGAATACAATAAACGATTGAGTATCGAGATAAGTTGCGAATTTGCGATGCATGTCTCTAGTGAGTAGCGTATGTGAGAACATGAGTTTCGACCGAACTCTATATTCTATCTATCTTTGTTTTTGCCTTACCAGGGCGGTAAGCAAATCAAAATGTCATAGGTAAATTGTACCGTGCGTAAAAGTGTTGCGCACAGTTGCTTATTGATCTCCAAATCAACTTGGGCAAATCAGCATTGTATGTATGTATGTTTATTTGTCCGAGTTTTCACGATCATCGTGAAATTTGATACATAGGTAGGTAGTGATAGCCCAATTTTGGTGTGACTAAATGAGCTAAAAATGTTGGGGGGTTGTTGAGATATTAGGGTTCAAAAGGGGTAAAATAAATGAAAGAGACTATTAGGTCAAGTGGGACGTCAAATGAAAGGTCTTCATTAGTACATTTCGACTCCGTTTTTATTTTTAGTAAAGTTCTCGTAGTTTTTTAATTATTAGCCATTCTAAAAACTGAACTTTGAGGAAATTCACAGGGTACACCTGGGTGCTGTAATTTGGTATGTGTGTAGCTTTAAGTGTCACACATATAGGCAACAGTCTGAAATCCAGAATAACTGCAATTTGTACCCCAAAAAGAGTAACCAAATTACATAAACTCCCGTTACCTGTAATTTGAATGAAACTGTAGGTCAAGTAAGTTGGTAACAAATACAGTAGAGCCTCGATAATCCGTACTCAGGCTAATCCGAACGTCGCTATAATCCGAACTGCATACCCCACCCCACTTCCTCGCCTTCGCCTCGCTGCTATGTTGTTTATTAATTAGTCTGCAGTTACGACTGCCACGTTGCGCGTCCATTCCACGTTTTTCTGCTCTGTACTCGTGCGCGGCGTGTTTTTTGAGGTTATAAAGATGGTTCCAACACCAAAACGCAAACATAAAACTTTGACTATAGCCGAAAAGTGCACCATACTAGACAGTTTAAAGGACAGAGTGTCGGCAACTTCTCTTGCTTGTAAGTATGGCGTTGGAAAATCAACAATTACAGACCTCAAGAAAAATGAGCAAAAACTGAGATCTTTTATAGCTAAAACTGAGAAAGGACCAGGGTTCAGAAAAACTCTAAAATTACCAGAGAATCCAGTGCTAGAAGAAGCACTGTTCACATGGTTTTTAGAACAAAGACGACGCCACATTCCATTGTCTGGTGAAGTCGTAATGGAAAAAGCGAGATTCTTCCATAAAAAACTAACAGGTTCGGATTTTTCTGCAAGTAGAGGATGGCTTGATAATTTTAAAAAACGTCATGGCATACGTCAGCTGAAAGTGTCAGGTGAGAAAGTCTCTAGCAATACGGAAGCTGTTCAACCATTCCAAGAAAAATTCCTAAACGAGATAAAAGAAAAGAACCTTTGCCCTGAACAAATTTACAATGCCGACGAATCAGGATTGTTTTGGAAGGTTCTGCCGGACAAAACTTTAGCCTCTTCTGCTGAAACTAGCGCTCCTGGGTCGAAAGTGTCTAAAGAGCGAATAACTTTTATGCCTTGCGCAAACTCTACAGGGAATCACAAATTACCATTGCTAGTTGTGGGGAAGGCAAAAAAGCCAAGATCTTTTGGATCTGTAAAATTACCAGTGCATTATGAAGGGCAGAGGCGTGCTTGGGTAACCAGAGATATTTTTCTCGAGTGGTTTAGAGGCCATTTTGTTCCTGAAGTCAAACGCCATTAAAAAAAAATGGGACTGCCACAAAAAGCATTGCTACTCTTAGACAATGCCCCTGGACATCCAAATGCTGAAGATTTGACAACAGAAGACGGCAACTTCTCTGTACTGTACATGCCTCCAAATTGTACGCCTTTGATCCAACCTATGGATCAAAACGTAATCCAAAATGTCAAGATAAATTACAAAAAGAAACTCCTGATTCAAATGTTCGTGCAGCAAGAAGCCGATGAGGCTTTATCCTTGCATGATGTTATAAAAAGCGTCACAATTAAAGACGCCATTTTTTCGCTAGCGCAATGTTGGGATCATGTATCATCGTCTCTTATCGAAAAATCTTGGAAGCCTCTTTGGCCTGAAAAAATAAATTCAACAGAAGATAGATCAGAAGAAAATGATGACTTCGACGTAGAAGACGATCTCCCGCTCAGTCTTTTACGTAATCGTGGTTATACAGAAGAAACCATTTCCACTTTCTTGTCCATGAGTGAAGAGGAGAATTGCACAGATCCTATAACTGATGATGAGATCATAACCCAAATAACGCAAGAGAATGACGAGTCTTTAGCTGAAGATTATTTTGCTTCAAATGTCAAGAAAATTACTCATTCACAAGCCATATCATCTTTGAACACTTGCTTGGAGTGGGCTGAAGAAAATGACCTGTCCTTATCGGAAAAGATGATGCTACGTAACTTGAGGGACAAAGCTTTTTTCTGGTCCATCAACAGGACTCGCCAAACTAAAATAGATCAGTTTATGACTAAATAGACAATTTACACCTTACGTATTTTATGGTACCTAATTATTATGTAAATGTACGGTAAGCAACGAGCCGGGCTTTTCATTTGCATTACGACTGTAGTCCTTACGCTGCTTGTAATAAGAGCGTTCCCAAGGTCAATATGTAAAGCCCAGCTCGTTGCTTACTGTACCTCTTAAACTATGTATATAATTAAACACTATTTTAAGAATAAAAATGTTTTTTTTTCTCCTTACATACTATAATCCGAACGCTTCGTGAGTCCGAACAGGGGTTAGTTTTTGCTAGTTCGGATTATCAAGGCTCTACAGTATTAATAACAATATAAATAACAATTTATTGGCACTATTTTGATAGTCAAAGATTACGAATAATATATTTTTGTTTTTATGGGAGACTTGCGAGATCTCAGTTCGGGGCGGACCAATAGTAGATAGAATATAGGGGGTTCGAGGGGATTCGGCCGTTAGATGATGGATCAGAGACAGTCATGTAACCATTCCACGAGCAGCCAAACATGTCACTGCACTAAGTACCATTCCCCGCCTAGCCGTCTAACAAGTAATCGATTTCTAAGCGGCTTAGCACGTTTTCTACTGAACCAGTTTCAGTATCAGATGGATTACTCATTGGATTGTTTGTTCCCTATTTACGTTTGAAATATTATTGTCGACCTCCGTAGCGCAGTGGGTGAATAGCCGGCTGCGACGCAGGAGTTTGCGGATTCGATTCCCGCCGCGGAACAAATGTTTGCATGATCTACAGATATTTCTCCGGGTCTGGTTGCTTCTCTATGTATTTACAAAAAAAAATGTATATAAGTATTCTATCAGTTATCTGGTTCCCATAGTACAAGCTCTGCTTAGTTTGGAGCTAGATAGCGCTGTGTGAAATGTCTAGCATTATTATTTTATTTAGCCATGACTATCCCACTGCAGGGCGAAAGCCTCCCGAACGAATTTGGTTTGTGTCAGTGTTGAATCGCGAAGAGTAGAAGAACGGAAGGAAGTTTAAAAACAAGCTTTTATAAAATTCATAATCAGAACCGCAAGCAGATTCAAATGAGTCCACACACTAGCTGCGTCATTTTATTACAGAGTTCCCATAGCCACCTTCCGGCTCCATCATCAGACCCTGGATATCGTCCAGTGATTTAGCGACTAAACACGTTTAATTTAACGTTTTTGTTTGATTTGACAACTTCTTAAATCATGTTTAGCCACTAAATAGGTTTAGACATCGTTGCTCAAGTCGCCCGAAATGATTGTCCATGTCTATTTAATTTTTCTCATTCACAAAAACCGCTTAGGACATTCTCAAAGTTGAGAAAGGTCTAAATACTTGTTAACTGGTGACCGCCGAAGTACAGACGACAACAAAAGTGAAATCCTTACTAGTATTATAAATTCTACAGTAACTCTGTCTATCTGTTTGTTACGATTTCACGACTAAACGGCTGGACCGATTTCGTTGAAATTTGGTATATAGATAGACTATGGCTACTTTTTATCAGACTACGCACTAACAGAGTAATGTTTTTTATTGACAAACCACGTGCAAAGCAGCGGGCGGGTCAGCTAGTGTGAAATACTTCTGAGAGCTGGCGCTCAGATCATCATCAGCCATGGGATAACTTTGTTGCATTCAATCAGTCGTCAAAAAACCCGACCAATTTACAAAGTATTAATGTAGTAGAAACGCGTCTACAAACGTACTAACCAATTTAAATCAACCGTATAATCCGTATTTATCCATTTCAAATTAAAATTGTGAGCAACGTAAGTTGCGTAATTGCCCCCTAGGTTACAGCGTTGCTAGTGATCCTTGGACTCTGTTAGGCACAACAAAACACAAGCTATACAAGTTTTAAAACTGAAATCCGACTACGTAATACCTATGTCGATGGTAGCCTATATCACCCGCACCATAATAACGAATCGAATGACACCTCATTCATTAAAATCGGATGAGTAGTTTAGCGCTACGGTGGAACTTACGTAAATACAAACAAACATACACCTTTCGGCTTCGCCGTAGTCGGTTAAATAGACAACAAATCTACGAACAAACAGCCAGAAAGTGAAAACTACCAAAGCTAACACTCGTCCCGTCAACAGTACTAAGGCTTGTACTTAGCGAAACACGAATGCGTCTGTGACACGCTTTCATTTCTAGCGATTTATTTACGCGTGTTTATATGCACGGGGGGTAGGGGGACATGTGGACAACTCACAGACACTGTCGTGGATAGAAATAACTGCATTTTTATGTCGTTTCTGTGTCTGCTAAGTTTACATTTATAATTCAAATCAAAGATAAAAGATATAGAGCCATGATCAGCATATAAGCATGCAAAATTAACTACGAATATTATACACTACATGCTACATTATACAGCGGCTTCGCACGCGTTTTTTGTCAACAAAAAGTAGCCTATATGTTAATCCAGGTTAAAATCTACGTACATACCTATTTGAAAGTAACTGTCTCTCTGTCTGTTTGTTATCATTTCACGACTTAACGGCTCGGCCGATTTCGATGGAATTTGGTACCTATATACCTAGATAGATTATGAATGGACTTGAGACAGGATACACTTTACGCGACAGCACAGAAGGAGGGTAATGTTTTATTGAAAAACTAAGCGTACGAAGCCATTTTTATTGAATTCGGTTCGGCCGTTATGACGTGATTGAGTAACAAACAAACAAACATGTGATTAATTATCAGTTCATTATAAATCTATTAAAAATATGTCAAGTCACTGGAATGTGTCTATTAAATATTCCGTCTATAGCCTATTTATAGTGTAGTAAGCTTTCTGTACAAGTATTTTTTTTTTAAGTTGGACTAATCAGCGTTTGTATGTATTACTTTTTTATTTATTGTATGTATGATTGTCTGAGGGTAACTCTTAAAGCGTTGATCATGTCTTCTTGAAATTTGGTATGTAGGTACCAAGTGATGCTACAATCCTGGTGTGTAAGGAAGGTATGCTCCAATAAACCTTTTATTAAATTAAAAGTTGCTAAAAAACATCACGTGATGTTTTTGGGACGACTCCTACGACGCGACAATCACATAAAAAATTACGTATTAAAATAATACAACACCCAAATCATTTGATCTTTAAAACCATAAAAACTAATCGGTGACAATCATGCCCTTTTAAGATATCTATTTTTACAGAAATCCTTACGACGCGTTGATAATTATATCCGCAGGGTGGCAGGATGTAGTACTCTCATTTCCTCTGGGAACTTCAGATCTGGCGGAAGCGACGTTTTGTTGGCTTGATTCTGTTCTTTATTTGCGTTGTTTGTTACATGTTGTTTTTGTAGGGTTTCTCTTTTTAGGGTTCCGTGCTTCAAAAGGAAAAAAATAACCTTTATAGGATCACTTCGTTGTCCGTCTGTCAAGAACCTTTGTCTCAAGAACGCGTGAAGGTAGCAAGTTGAAATTAATATCAAATACGTAGGTTAATGGTCCCTTGAAGCTGTGAAAAAATCAAGCTTCTAAGGCATCGCAATCGAAAAATACGGCTTTTTTTTTGCCGCGTATTTTGCTCGCAACAAATCCAAACCAATAGAGTACTTCCCGTTGAGCTAGAATCATAAAATTTGTCAGAGAAGCAAGGTCTCACAGCACAAGTAAAGGAAAAAATACAAAATTCGTTCATTTATAGTCTCACTAATATTATAAACGTGAATGTTTGTATGGATGCATGTGTGGATGTTTGTTATTCTTTCACGTCGTAACGGCTGAACTGATGTCGATGAAATTTGGTATGTACATAGATTATAACCTGGATTAACACATAGGCTAATTTTTTTTGACATACCACGCGTGCGATGCCGCTGGTGGAAGCTAGTTATCCATATAAATGCAAAAGTAGCTCTGTTTATTTGTTTGTTACCTTTTCACTACTAAACGGCTTGGCCGATTTCGAAGAAATTTGGTACATAGATAGATTATGACAAAAATTGGGGCATATGCTACTTTTACCCGACTGCGCAGAAGGAGGGCAATGTTTTTTTGACAAATCACGCCTGCAAAACCGCGGGCGGGTCAGCTAGTATGACATAAATTAATCATTTTTAAGGAACCCTCAGTGCGCGAGCCAGACTTGCACTATCCGGTTTTTTTGTTTTCTGAAATAACTATCTCGCCATATGGTAATCGATGATGCAGTCTTCGATGGAACAATCTTGCTGAGAAGAAACCTGTTGGTTAAAGAAACCCCTAGATTGTAGTTATCTGGAAACACAGACTCAGGTTGCGCATAATAAAGGTGCGCGAGTACCGCTTTGTGCGTATGGGACGATGTAGCGGTGGCGCACCGCGGAGCGTCTGGTTGTCCAACGATATAACGGGGATGGTGGGATCAAATTGACAAATCACGAAAGTTTTCTTAGTAAAATAATGTTCCTAACTACGAGGCGAGTGAAGCCGTAGGCTTGAGTTATATAAGTTGCTTATTAGTTTGTGTTTACTCGATCGAATTACGAACTTGATATCAAACGCTTGATCAATCCCCGTCTCGCAATAGCAAAATATAATGTAATAATAATATTATGTACAGATGAACTTACACATACAACTAACGGTTTTTTGGAGTTCATATAGATATTTAAAAAAAACCGGCCAAGTGCGAGTCGGACTCGCACACGAAGGGCTCCGTACCATTATCTATAAAAACGGCAAAAAAATCATCACAAGTCTGTTGTATGGGGAGCCCCCCATAAATATTAATTTTATTTTAATTTAATTGTTAATTTTTTAAGTGAATAATATAACTCAATATTCTGTGAATATTTCAAACGTCTACCTGTTGTCATTATCAATATCGAACAAAAACGAGCAAAAAAATCTTGTTTGTTATATGGGAGCCCCCTTAAATATTTTAATTTAATTATTTATTTTTTAAGAGAATCATATTACTCAATATTCTGTGAATATTTCAAACGTCTACCTGTTGCCGTTATCAATATCGAGCAAAAAGGAGCAAAAAAAAATCATGTTTGTTGTACGGGAGCCCCCTTAAATATTTATTTTATTCTGTTTTTAGTATTTTTCGTTATAACGGCAACAGAAATACATCATCTGTAAAAATTTCAACCCTCTAACTATCACGATTCATGAGAAACAGCCTGGTGACAGACGGACAGACAGACAGACAGACATCGGAGTAATAGGGTCCCGTTTTGCCCTTTGGGTACAGAACCCTAAAAACAAGCTAACTAAAATGTTTATCACGCTGCACTCAAAAGAACTGTCGACAGATACGTAATAGAACCTCTACTGCAGTCCCGATGACAAAGATTATTTCTATTCACCCGCTATAACCTTCTAGGTATCTATTTGTTATTAGTAATATGACATTATTGATCGAGCGAAGCGAGATCTCCAAATCAACTTGGGCAAATCGGTGTTGTATGTATGTTTGTTTGTCAGAGGATAACTTTCGAAGCGTTGATCCGATCATAGTGAAATTTAATATATATATAGGTAAGTAGATAGTGATGGCATAATTCTGGTGTGACAAAATGAACTAAAAATGTTGGGGGGTTGAGATATTGGGGTTCTAGAAGGGTAAAAACCAATCAAAATGAGACTATTAGGTCAAATGGAATGTCCAATGAAAGGTCTTCACTAGTACATTTCGACCCTGTTTTTATTTTTAGTTTCATCTTTGAAGTTTTTGAGTTATTAGCCATAATAAAAACTGAACTTTGATGAAATTCACAGGATACATCAGTGACCCCACAGTTCTGAAATATGGTAATCGTGTAGCTTTAGTGACACAAATATAGGGAAAAGTCTGAAATCCAGAATAACTGCAATTTTTACCCCAAATAAAAGTAACACGTATCAGTTATCTGATTCCTATATAACAAGCCTGTTTAGTTTAGAGCTAGATAGCGCTGTGTGAAATATTCGCATTTATTTGTTTAAGGTTTTTTTCTTGCGTTGATAAAATAAATTCCTTTGATATCATAAATTTCAAGGTCGTAAAATGGACGACCGAATTCATACCAATAAAGTTTAACCTTGTGAATATTTCTGCAAACACGCAATATCAACATATCGATTTAAAATCACAAGGATAAATTCGATTTTGATTTGTCATAATGAATTTAAGTACGCATTACATTATCTATGATTACTAATACATAAAAGAGTATCTTAGTGTGGGGTCAGGTCAGGCATTGATTTATTATAACCAGTGGTTCTCCTCGAACAGAGATCTCGCGAGTCTCCCAAAACTAAAAAAAAACTTGAGTCGATTCGCGCAACGATGTCTAAACGTATTTAGTTGCTAAATATGATTTAAGGAGTTGTCAAATCATACAAATACGTAAAATGTAAACATGGTTAGTCGCTAAATACGTTTAGGGATCGTTGTGCAAGCCAGCCTTAATCTTTGACTAATAAAATAGTGTCACGAAATGCCCAACCACCTACTTGACCTACAGTTTCATTCAAATTACAGGTAACGGGAGTTCATGTTAATTGTTTTTTTTGGGGCAGAAATTGCAGTTATTCTGGATTTCAGACTTTTCCCTATATTTGTATCACTAAAGCTACACGCATACCAAATTTCAGCACTGTGGGATCACTGGTGTACCCTGTGAATTTTGTAAAAGTTCATTTTTTATAGTAGCTAATAACTTAAAAACAATTGGGTTTAAATTAAAATCAACGTTTTTATAAATATAGTATCTGACCCACCTGCGGCTTCGCACGGGTGGTTTTTCAATAAAACATTACCCTCATTTTGCGCAGTGCTAAAAAGTAGCCTATGTCCTTTCCCAGGATATAATCTATCTCCTTGAAAAATTTAATTACGACCCGTCAGCCGTTTAATCGTGTAAAGGCAACAAACAAACAGAGTTGTGTATGTATTATACATATAAACCTTTCTCTTGAATCACTCCATCTATTGCGAAAACTGCATTAAAATTCGTTGAGCAGTTTAAAAAATCTAAGCAAACAGACAGCGGAAGCGACTTTTATACTATGTAAAGATAAAGTGATTATATTCCTGCCCAGTCTAGAATTCCTACTTCCCACTAATATTATAAACGCGAAAGTTTGTATGGATCTTTGTTACTATTTCACATCGAAACGGCTGAACCTATTTCGATGAAATTTAGTGTGTACGTAGATCATAACCTGGATTAACACATAGGCTAATTTTTATCCCTTAAATCAGGTCCCATGGATAAAAATGGAGTGTCAAGTTGCAATAGAGTTTTGCTTTATTTCTAAGTTACCTACACATTTAGTAGTGTAACGCATACGAAGTCGCGGGCATCAGCTAGTATAAAATAAAATTAATAGTAACTGTAATATTTTAATCAGATTATTTACGTATATAATTAATTTATATTTTTAGTTCATTTAATTTATTTTTGGTTTAGGTACATCTCTGTAAGTAGATATAGTCATAATATGGAAGAGCACTAACTGCCAAGATACAAGTTTTCACAAACTTAGTTGGCAAGTAGAACGCCATTTAATAAATCATTTTTTTTTATATAAATTATAGGCTAGCGTTTGACCACTATCTCGCCTGATGGTAAGCGATGATGCAGTCTACGATGGTACACGCTTGCCTAGAAGAAACCTATTCACTCGTGACTTGAAGATCCCTAGGTTGTAGTTATCAGGAAACACAGACTCGGGCAAGGCGTTCCACTCCTTGGCGGTGCGCATAATAAAGGTGGAAGAGTACCGCTTTGTTCGTATGGGAGTATTTATTTATTTGTAGTATTTACCTACTAGTTGACCAATCCGTAGCTTCGCATGCGTAGTTTTCAATAAAAACATTACCCTCCTCGTGTCAGTCTCGTCACGTCAGTCACGTCTCGTCTCAGCCGGCTATTCGCCCACTGCGCCACGAAGGTCGTCATAAAGGGTCGGCAACGCGCGTTTGTTGCCTTTGGTGTTACAAACTTCCATAGACTACGTATACCGCTTAGCATCAGGTAGGGCGTGTGCTTAATTGCCTCCTAAAATCTCACTTATCGCTTAGTCCCACATATCTGCTGGCACCTTACAGATGGCATAACTTACGGAATTCCTTTCAAGTACGTTGCCTGACATTTATCGGAATGCTAAACCTGAGTGTGCAGTGCGGTCTTATTAGTTACTAGCTGACCCGCCCGCGGCTTCGCACGCGCGGTTTTTCAATAAAACATTACCCACCTTTTGCGCACTCGGGTAAAACGTAGCTTATATCCTTGCCGATTGTCATTACGATCCGTTCAGCCGTTTAGTACGAAACGTACTTTCGCATTTATAATATTAGTATTGATCATGTTTGTTGTTGTTAGATTGAGAGGACCTCCGCGGTCCAGTGGGCAAATAGCCGGCTGATATGAAGGCGGTTGCGGATTCGATTCCCGCCGCAGAACAAATGTTTGTAATATCTATAGATCCGGATCCGGGTCTGAGTGTTTCTCTAGAATAAGTATTATATCAGTAGATCAAATGAACTGGATGCATGACATAATATTCAGGAAAATCTTATGAAAACTTACTATTATCATGGCCCGCCAAAGACCCAACAGGTTTTGTGGTCAAATATTATAAATTTCCTGCGTGTGTACCTCTGTGGTGTAATGGGCGAATAGCTGGCATCTGACACAGGAGATTGCGGGTTCAATTCGTTTGGCGGAACTTATTTGTGCAAGATCTACAAATATTTGTTAGTTGTCTATCAGTTACTTGGTTTCTATACAACATTTGCTTAGTTTGAGGCTACATATCGCGGTGTGAGATGTCCAGCATTATTTTTTATTTTAAAAGATGCGTGTTTTGAAGTAATCTATACTTAGGAAAACCAACTTTTTTGAAATTATCCCTCAACACTTTTTATTTCAGATTTCTAACAAAATACTAATACTTTCTTTACCTGATATTTTAGAGTTAGTACATAAGTATTCTATCAGTGATCTGGTTCCCATAGTACAAGCTCTGCTTAGTTTGCGGCTAGATAGCGCTGTGTTAAATGTCCAGCAATATTTATTTATTACATTTTTTACCTAATTTCCTGCTTGACTCTCACATAGGGATAAATTTATCACAAATTTTATTAAAAAAAATTCTACAAAATCAACTTTCCTTCCTAAACGAGATAAAAAACAAATCGTTTATTTTACAAACTGAAATAAAGTTATGCACTACCCATAAAAAATACATTTACAGTTTATATATATGGTTGTACACAGGTATTAAAAAAAAAAGTTAGGCTGAACTGGGTGAATGCCTAGCTCGTGGCTTCGGCCGCTTGTATTGGATAAATCCAGGCCTTCCTTACTCAACTCAGGGGAGCCAGTAAGGAAGCGACACATTGATCAGGAAACTACACCATTATGGCATTAGGAACGCTTCTAGCTCTAGTCTTGCTCACTTCTTATTTAAGTGGCAGAGTGCAAAAAGTTAACGCGAATAGGAAGCGTTCTCCGGGGTCTCTGGTTAAAATGGGTGTACCACAGGGATCAATTCTGGGACCATATTTATTTTTAGTATATATTAATGATCTTCCCCATCTTGTAAGGGACGATCATGAGGTTATATTGTTTGCAGATGACACGTCACTTTTATTTAAATTAAAGCGACGACAAACCGATTTTGACGATGTAAACAATGCAATCTCTAAGGTCGTAAAATGGTTCAATGTAAACAATCTACTTCTCCTAGACTCCATAAAGTTAGTAAATCGTTTAAAGGGCAAGGTGTACGCTTTTATAACAAACTCCCAAGGGATGTACAAAAATTGACAATTAACAAATTTAAAAACGTAATTAAACAAAATCTTTATAAAAACCTACTATAAAATATCGGATTATTTAGATGATAGAGAAGCTTGGGATTGAAATTGTTCCAACTCATTCAAAATGTTACAATTTATAAGTAAATTATTTTCTGTATTATGTATTGTAAAAGGATCATTAAAAAATACAACCAGCCGTGTTTCTTGCCTTTCTTTCCTGGCTTGGTCGCGAAGGAACAGGCAGTAAAATTGATGGTTCAAAGTGATGCTTGTGATTTTAATGAATAAAAATATTTGACTCTGACTTTGAATGGTCTTGAGGGAGAGCGCATCAGTCATTAATTAAATCAGTTCCTCGCACTAGCGCTACTGCGCAAAGCGCACTTTACAATGGTAGCCATATTCACAAATAAAGCATTTAAGCATCCAAATGACCGTTAAATGTTAAATAGAAACATCTACACCAATTATCTCCGTTCTTGACCGTTCGTCATAATATGGTTGTAACAAGCTTCAGTGTGGCTTCACAACCTGTCTCAAACCAAATCATAATTGAAATATATACTGAATTTCATCAAAATCGGTCCACCCGTTTAGTCGTGAATACGTAACAAACAGACAGAGATAGAAGGACAGAGTTACTTTCGAATGTATAATATTGACGACCTCCGTGGCACCGTGGTCGAATAGCCGGCTGAGATGCAGGTAGTAGTGGGTTCGATTCCCATAATTTGCATGATTTACATATATTTGTTCCGGGTCTGGACGTTTTTCTATATATTATAAGTATGTACTTACAAAAAAAAGTATATACAATCAGTTATCTGGTTCCCATAGTACAAGCTCTGCTTAGTTTGGGGCTAGATAGCGCTGTGTGAAATGTCCAGTAATATTTATTATTTGTAAAGATTATGTAGTATGGATATGCAAAGACAATTACAATTTCTTCAAACACCGACTGCATTGCAGTGGTAACTGCTTACCATAAGAGTAGGTGACAGATGATCCACATCTGAAACTTATTCTAGGGACCACATTCACCTTTTAAAAATTGATAATAGGCCACTGGCCATATTAGTTTCTTATTGTGGATGGGTTTACAATCAAGTGGGGCTAGGCATGAAAAAAAATTCTAATCAAAAGACACGTAGATAAAAACAATTGACACATTTAATGATAACAATTTAGAGAAATATATGTGTTGTCACAAAGATAGTAAGTATTATGGGTGTAAAGGAATTCCTGATAAGATCACTTCCTATCTGTATGATTATTTACTGATAAGCAGAAACTTTAAGATGATTTATCAAGCGATAAATACTATGTTTGTAGTACCTCTGTGGCGCAATGGGCACGAAGCAGGAGGTTGCGGATTCTATTCCTGCCACAGAACAAATGCGTTTGCATGATCTACAGATATTTGTTCCTTGTTTTGTTATTTTTCTATATAATATGATAAAAATATTTACAAAAAAAAATAAGTAAATATATGAGTATTCTATCACTTATCTGGTTCCTATAGTACAAGCTTTGCTTAGTTTGGGGCTAGATAGCACTGTGTGAAATGTCTATTTTTTATTTACATTGAATAGCTGCTTGAAATAGAAATTAAACTTTTTATTAGGATGCTCTTAGAACTAGCTTAAATAATAGCTCTGCTTACAAACCTTAGAGGGCCAATTCACGTAGTAACATTTTAAAACATTACTTCAGTTGACCCAAACGAGATTGAAGCATGAATTAAATATATTTTGCCATTCTGCTCCACTAATATTACAATATCATCTTAATGTAATTTAAGTTTAATTATAATCGCATATCAGTCAACTCATACCATTGTATTGCCAGTTATGTGAATACTGTTTATGAAATTTAATATATCGAGACTAGATTGAAGTTTGAATTTTACGATTTTATGTTACATGAATGACTTAAGTAATTGTATTATTTTAAATAGAGAGTACTATGGAGCCGACACCGTCGTTAAACAACGCAAAGCTAATTTGAAAAAAGTTACATGATTTGGCCTCCAGATGGTTGGCAGCAATATGCTGAGATGGGCCAGTTATCACAGTACAGAGGGCTACACTAGGTACTCACTTACCTACCTGCTTCATTTTATACCTACTTATTCAAATTAAAATATCTTTAATTGGAACAGAGTACATAAACAAAATTAAAACAGTGATACCTTTTGGTGGTACTCTTACTCTTTTGTGTGATAGTATGTAAATAGCTATTCTTCTAGGCAAGCTTTGGCTGGACAGTAACGAACGAAGGAGTAATGGTGTTGCACAAAATATGGCATAAAATGTCACATGGTAATAAATAAAAAAACTGTACCTACATCATATTTGACAGTGCCATTTGTATGGAAAAGTAGATTATTTCATATATAAAATGGAGCAAATATTTGCAGACCCACAAAACTATCATAGAACAGGATAAATGACAGCCAGTTAGCCAGTAATTTAATTTTAATGACATCAATTTAATTTTAATGACATCAGATACTTCAACTAGGCAAATTAAACTAATTTAGATCTATTACCAACATGTGTTTTTTCACCTAAGTACCTAAGTAATGGGGAGTTGTCTTGAGTAAATAAAGTGGGATTACCTTGTTTGCAGATGACTTCAAAATTTAAATTAAATACACTGCAATCCAAAAGTGACACCATACACAAACACTTCTTGTTAGGCCAGAGAAAATACGCCAAGTCGCGCCTACGGTCTCTAATTCAATTAGCACAGCGCGCGACATGAATGAGGAACCGAGAAAACTGAAGATATCCCGGCCTCGCCTATCAGCATTAAAAAACCTGTTCTGACGATTCACCCACTAAACTAAAGAAGGTTTCCGGTCACACAGATTCCGTGCACGCGCGATATACGCAGCACCTGAACGTGCATTCAATTTGTAAAAAGATAATTCTACGATTTAGCAGGATAAATTTATTCGATAGGTGAAAGGGGCATACCTTCGAGAACGTAACAAACGTATGAATCCAGTCCAAAACAGTCCTGGGGTAAAATATATGTATGTATCACTGGACGCACAATTTGTATAGTATCACAATTTGTCTTTATCACTTGTAAATTCGAACACTAACGATAGTAAAAACCGTTTCACACAAATGCAATAAACGCGCCGCTAGCCCGAGAAAGACGCCATTTTGATTTCGTCAACTAATAATCATAGACAAGAAATGATAGAGAAATGTGGATCTATCTATTTGACTTTTGTTATTTATAGTAAATAACACAGAAGAAGAAAAATTTAAAAACTATAAAGATAATATTACAATATATTCCATAGGTATTTTAATAAACAATTTTAACAACATTTTTCCTTACACCTTTATGATTTATAGTCTGTGGTAGCGTTTTAAAAGTAAACAATATGGTCTATGATTCAAGGATGGTATTGCCAGTAAATAAAATTTCCCATGATGTAAAGGGGATCTGAGAGTCTATAAAAAATTACTTTATGAGCTAGCGAGCGATACGCTAGACAGCAACGTTAATGTCCATAACATAACTTAACTCCTACGGCTCAGTGACCCGAAGTGTGTCTTGGCCTCCGATAAAAGCAGTCGCTGTTTTGGTCTGTCCTGTACAGCTTCCCGCCAGTTCTCCACTTGTAGCTCACGCAGGTCCACTTCCACTACATCTTTCCAGCGGTACCGCGGGCGTCCAACGAGTCGTTGGCCGGCGAGGCAACCAAGATAGGCGTTGTAAATGTGTCAATCCTCTCCCATTCTCTCTAGTCGGCGATGCACTGTCGTTTCACCAATGATGTTGTGTTCTTTCACTAGCTCCTCGATCTCGTTCTTTCGGACTCTCAGGATTCCGTCTTCTCTTCGGATTGGTCCCAGTATCTTACGGAGGACCTTCCGCTCTGCCACCAAGAGTTAGTTCTCTTCCTTCAGTGTTAGCGTCTAAGTCTCACAGCCAGTGTTAATGTCATGCTGGTTTTTTTATTTTTCTTGGTATAATTTTAAGGCTTGTAAATTGTATGCTGTAAAGAGCATAGCAAGTGTTATATAAGGACGGTTTGTTTACAAACATTTGACATCGAATTTGTCTGAATTATAGTTGCTTGACTGACAGACTTAGTAAACAGTCATTAATTCAGTTCAAAGATTCCAATCCCCCATGTTTTATTTAATTTTTCTTTTACCCCAAGTCAAAAACTTGGTACAACTTTTCTATGGATCTGTCAGCCCCGTTGTTGAACTGTCATAAAAAGGTGCAAGCTTCGCCAGCTGTGTGTACGTGTTTTTGTTCAATAAATTCGCGAAAATGGCTATTTAGACCTACCGCGACATAAAAACTAAATGTGAAACGTGAGAACAAGATGTCGAGCCGCCGTTCTATGCTCGGTTCGGCGCTGGACACGCTCCCCGCGCCCACAGATCCCCTGCGCGAGTTATTTGAAGCCTGCAAAACAGGCGACGCAGCCCGAGTAAAAAAGTTGATTACTCCTCAAACTGTGAATGCCAGGGACACAGCTGGACGTAAATCAACTCCTCTACACTTCGCTGCAGGTATTTACAATCACGAAACATTGATTTAGTTGTCTGTTTTGGTACAAAATAGACTTGTTGCCGAAAGTGAAAGGCGTGTTTGGGTAGTGTGTGATTATTTTCGACAAATTGCATAATTTGATACGGTTGTTGGGTCCGACGCTCTTGTGTAGATCAGATTAACGTCCTCTTTTGATTCATGAACTACATAAACTGGCTTAAATGTGAATGTATGAGATTGTTATGTTATTTTTTCAATGTTATTGCTTAATTCCTTGTTGAAGTAGTCGACTGTGTTAGAAAATCTGTTTTAGAAGCTGGCATCTTTATTATTCCAGCTTGGCCTGCATGAGTAAAATGACATTACAATAATAATGTAATGATTTAGGTTTTAATTTGACAATTCATGTAAATAATTCTTTGAATTCTTGTGTAATTGGGTAATCTGTAAATAAAACAAATAAATTTAGCGTATAGAGTAGAAACACCATTGTACAAATGTTTCTACTGTCTAAGCTAATATGATCCATAGAGATAAACTTTTCTATGATGGTCATGCTAGCTAGGCTGTTTGTTTTTAAAAGATATTAATATTTCTGTTAGACTGAAAATCTGTATTTTATAAATGTTATGAAGCATTAATATAGAATAGACAATGTCCATAGGATATAAAACATCATAAATCAGAATCATAAAATTCTTTATTTGGAACTTAAACAATACAAATGATGTGAAAAAACGATGATATCTGCATAAATATTAAACTGTGTCGCAGACATCAATATCCTTCTCCGGGAAATATTAAAGTAGGTCCCAGTTACACATACAGTGTGTACTGTGTATGTATGTATGAGTCTGTGCCTGTAAGTGTGTGTGTGTGTGTGTGGGAGGGGGCATTTGTGAGTGCATGTGTAATTTACATTTTTCTCTAACCTATCTCGTCCCACTGCTGGGCAAAGGTCTCCCCCAAGTCCCTCCAAGTATCCCTATCCGTCGCTATCTCCCACCATCTTCTTTGGAAGGTGACCAAATCGTCCCGCCAACGCTTTCAACAATTTACATTAAACTAATTATTTATTTAATTATCTTGTTTAAAGACAAGTAGCATTGCTGATATGTGTACATCACACAGTGCTGAGTCTCTTAATGTTCACTTTTGTAGCAATGTCTTATTAATTTGTAGCCAGTTTTTGAGTTGGTTTTTAAAAGATACACGCCATTTGAGTTTAGTCACAAAACTGTTTTATTCAGATACCCACAATCAATTATTAATCAGCTGTCAAATACATAACAGTTTTTAAATGAGTTTATTGAAGTAGCAGTTAACTGTTTCTGATAGGATGTTCCAATTATGGAGCACCCTGTTACTGAGGTAGAAAATTTCTTTCAGCATTAAGCCCACCTTTAGTACATTTAAGTAATGTGTGATATGTACAATATACATAGTATACTTATTTAGTTTGGGGATAGTTAGCGCTGTGTGAAATGTCCAGCATTATTTATTGTTTAATTACAAATTCCAGGATACGGCCGCAGAGAGGTTGTAGAGATTCTCATAGCAGCCGGCGCGACGCTCCAAGCCCGGGACGACGGAGGCCTACAGCCGCTCCATAACGCATGTTCCTTTGGACACGCGGACGTGGTCCGAGCGCTTCTCACAGCCGGGGCTGCGCCGGCGGCTCGAGACAACTGGGGCTACACTCCGTTACATGAGGCGGCGGCTAAGGGGAAGATCGATGTGTGTATAGGTGAGTGGTCTAGCCCGTGGAGGCCTACAGCCGCTGCTAACAGCTGGAGCTGCGCCAACCGACGGCTCGAGACAGCTGTGGAGTGTGGACATGTGTATAAGTGAGAGGTTAAGTCCTGGACCATGGTCTATCATTATTAACTTATAGGAGTCCACTTTTTTTTTTTTTTTTTTTTTCGAATGGCCTAATCTCGCTGTTGGCCTCTGAGGCCGTGACAGCTTACCGAACTTTTGGCGAGCGCAGATGGCGCTCAGCCCAGTAAGTTTTTTAGGCAACTAGCGCAAGGGCACCACTTAGGTACGAGCCTCGGCTTGGGCTGTTGCCGGGGTGGGGATAGGAGAGAAACGCCCGGGTACATGTCTGTACCTCGTATAGGCGGCGACTGAAGGGACTCGTCGACCTCGCCGGCGAGGTCGGTGTTTCTGTGAAGTGTTTGCTCTGTCTGATATAGATGACTCACCTTCCGCATTAGCAGAGGTGATTTCGTCATCCGGGTCTCCGAGAACGTGTCTCGGACGACGGAAATAGGAGTCCACTGATGGACGTAAGTCTTTTTCTAGTGCCGACGCGTTCTACAGTATGCTTACTTAGACGAGGGATTCACTCAAGAACATGTTTACCTCTACGGCAATCGGTTCTTTGGCAGGTATGATCCGCACACTGCCACTTCAGCTTGCTGACAGTCCGAACTATATCTACCACCTTGGTTCTATATCGGATAACCTCGATGCGGATTCTATAGTTCAAAGAGACTCCAAGCATGGAGTGGCACGCTTCAAAAGAAATGTAAAGAGGTTTCTACAGGGTAGGGAACGCATCGACAATACCCCGGGTGTTGCTGGTGTCATTAGGCGACGGTGACCGCTTACCATGAGGTGGGCCGTGAGTCAGTTTCCCCACAAGTAACATAAAAAAAAAGCATAGGCCTTTCCATTTTTCGCTGAGTGACTAAACTTGTGGATCAATCGAACCGTGAGGGTCCACGTTTCGGCAGCATAGATTTTTTTGACGCAAGCGCTGCAAACAGCCGGACTGCGCCACCAGCTCGAGATAAATGGGGGTATATTCCAATGCATCAAGAAGGTGAAGTTTGGCTCTAAATTCTACAAAAATCATGGTAGCTAAAGTTTAAAGTCGCGTTAAGTTTAAACGACAATTGGATATCTAAGATTAAAAATCACAAAATAATTGTCAGAACCGTTTATAACGACATCGTTTACAACGACCTATGGGTTATTACAGCCAGATTGTATGGTCCCGTCCGAATTCCTAGTAAACTATTCAGTAAACAAACCGCTTATAACAACATCGGATACAGCGACATATCGCTTACAACGACGAAACTTTATCGATATCTTATTATCTTATAAATCTTATTGATAAGCATTGAAAAAATATTTAGGCATATTATTACTTACGCACTTTCTCCCACCTCATCCGAACCTCTTTGCGGCCATTTGACCTTGCATATTTTACACCAATTGTTTAGTGCGCTAGTTGACTGCGTGAGTAACAGCTTGATTTAAAAGTGTTGGTGTTGTTTAGACTGTGCATTTGTGTGTTATCATGTCGCTGAAAGAAGCTGAAAGTAACAACCGTAACACTGACGAAGAAAACGAAGACCAGCAAGACCCTGAAGAACAGTTTCAGCCAACAACAATTTCCGAGGCTCTTAACGCAGTTTTGCAAAAATTTGTTGCCTTTAACGAACAGTTTGATATTGACGATGCTTATACCTTGAGGAGTATGAAACGTAAAATGCAAAAAATATTTGAGACTGGGCTAAAAAAAAGACAGACTAAAATGACTGATTATTTTAAAAACTAGTGTTATTTTATAACCCGTAACTGTAAGCAGCTAAATACATTTTGTATTCTAATTATTTCGTAATAAATGTTTTTATTTCTTTTCTGACTCGTTTATATACATAACCTATACTAGATAGATAACTACATATGATAATATAACTACTGTACTTGTGTATATGACTGTATTGCTTAAAACGACTATCGGATATAACGTCGGCAACTATACGGTCCCTTCGATGTTGTTATAAACGGTTTTGACTGTATTTGAAAAAAAAATTAAAATGATCTAACAGCCGTAATATATAGTAACTTATTTTGGCAACGAGGATGGTTAAAGTTTGAGGCTGGATCTAAATGTTTAATTTTGAGATCTATACTAATGCTAGATAAGACATCTTATTTTTAAAAACAATAAATGATAAAAACTGCAGCTGGATCTTTAAACCGTTACCTTGTTACCACAAAAAAGTTAAACAACTGCTTAACGCGTGTTTTAAAACTCACTTACCAATTTTTATATGGGATTGTTTTGAGGAACATGAGGAAAACAATGTTTAATTATTTTTGTGGTAAGACCCTTAAAGTTTTTGTTAAAAATAAAGTTTACTTTTCAGCTTTACTACAACATGGCGCCGATCCGAACATCAGAAACACAGAGGGGAAGACGCCATTGGATCTAGCAGACTCCGCTACCAGGCCTGTGCTAACAGGTATTACTGAATGTCTGTTATATATTTGGCACTAGGGTCGGGGCCTGTAACGTGGGAACCTTTTACGATATATATTTTTTATTTATCCAGAAACAATTTATCTATCGTATTTGAAATATTAACTTACCGGCTATTACTTATTCTGTAACATGTTCAGGCGTAAGGGGGCGTCCATTAATTACGTGATGCGTTTTTGACGATTTATTCCCCCCCCCCTTCCTCCCTTATCTCACGTGAGATTTTTCAAAATTTGTATTCAATGGGTAAATGCGTTGGTCTTATTTATACAAAAACACAATTGGCTTCATTATTTTTATTTAAGACTAGTATTCAAAATTGTTGCAAATTAATGGACCCCCCCTAAGAATACAATACGGGCCTCTTTAAGGTAAGAGAATAGGTTTCTTCTGGATCTTCGTGCTTCATTTTAGACCATATCATCGCATACCATCAGGGGCCCAATTCTGCTAATTTATAAGAAAAACTATTATGGAGCCATATCATTATTAAACGATTATGATTGTTATTCCTGTCATATGCTACCAAATGTTCAATGGGGTTGTCATAGCAACGGCAGTCATTGAAAAAAGATTGTGTTAGTAGAATACAAAAAGGTATCTATAGTAGCGATTTTTCGACGATACCATAGTCATAGTGAAGCGATTGGTTTAGTAGAATTGGGACCCAGGTGAGATTGTGGTCAAACGAAGATCTATCCAGTTTAAAAAATCAAAACACATATTCTGTGATGGTCAAGCATAACAGTATGATGCTACATTAACACCCTCCAGGTGAATACTGCGCAGCGGACGTGCTAGAGGCAGCTCGGTCGGGCGCCGACTCACGCCTGGCCGCGCTGGTGACGCCTCTCAACGTGAGCGTGCACGCGGGGGACGGACGCCGCTCCACGCCGCTGCATCTCGCCGCCGGCTACAACCGCGCGAGAGCGGTGCGGTTGCTGCTGCAGAGAGGCGCGGATGTGCATGCTAAGGATAAGGGGTGAGTATCTCTTATAATGTACAAAAAAAAAATCAAGTACACAAGTTGATGGATTTAGGGCAGTGCATCGTAGGGCACATTGAAGGTGCGTGACCTACGAGGCAATACTTTGTTATAGGCGTTCGTTACCACTTAACATCAGGTGGGCCATTTACTTGTTCCATCTCTAAGTTGTATAAAAAAGTCTTACCCGGGGCTGTGTATGTGAGTGTCGGATGGCATACCTTAAATCAAAATCAAAATGTTTTTATTCATTAAAACCACAAGGATCACTTTGAAACGTTAATTGTACTCCCTGTTCCTTCGCGACCAAGCCAGGAAAGAAAGGCAAAAAACAAGGCTGGCTGTTCTTTTTAATGATCCTTTTATCAAATCAAATCAAATCAAATCTTTTTATTATAAATAAAACATGGGAACAAAGAAGAGAGAGTTCTCTGTCTTCTGTTTTAGTTTAAAAAACTGTATTACAGAAGACAGCTTCATCCCCGATACAATGCTGTCACATAATTTTTTTTTAAAAAGATACAATTGTATGTAAAGCAAAAATAACGCTTGGTTGATTGAGCTTAGGGACTAAACATAGGTTTATAATGTAAGAAGGTTTATGTACTTGTTCTTTAGGTATATTTCGTTATACAGTAGAGTAGGAGTTTGTGTTGGTGGCAGCAAGTCCCCGAGGTCGTTGCTGATGTCGAAGATGACTCGATGAGGTCATACAGTCCCTTTTTTAGTCTTTGTGTGTGACCGTACAGGATACGTACTCCACTAATACACTATTACACAACCTGTTTTGTTATGTACGACATTAATTTAAAACACCCATCCGGGATCGTATTAACTGATTTTAGAGGTGGGCTTAATACCGGTGGCTTGAATATTTATCCAGTAATCGATAAATTTCCAATAAACAATTTTTAACGTAAATCGGCACCTGCTTACATGATGAATATATGATTCGTATACCTATTTTATATAAGCTGTTTCATTTATATTTTAGGACTTAATATTGAGGTTGTTTGAAAGTTAAAAAAATTCGATTGTAATGAATTTGAAAAAAAATCTATTTTACTACAATACTAGCCATTAGCCCTACCCGTGTTTTCATTTAATGTCGTACATAACAATCCACGTGGTAACGATTTGTCACAGAGGCCTAGTCCCGCTTCACAACGCGTGTTCGTACGGCCACTACGAGGTGACGGAGCTGTTGGTGCGCGCGGGTGCAGATGTCAATGCACCTGATCTGTGGGCCTTCACGCCTCTGCACGAGGCGGCGAGCAAAGCGAGACTCGAGGTATTACACACCATTTTATTGTTTACTAGCTTCCGCCAGCGGCTTCGCATGCGTTGTTTGTCAACAAAAAGTACCCTATGTGTATACCAAATTTCGTCGTAATCGGTTCAGCCGTTACGACGTGATTGAGTAACAAACAAATATCCAAACTTTCGTATAATACTAGCTTCCGCCAGCGGCTTTGCACACGTTGGTTGTCAACAAAAAGTAGCCTATGTTTGAATCCAGGTCATAATCTATCAACACACCAAATTTTATCGAAATCGGTTCAGCCATTACGACGTGATTGAGTAACAAACAAAGAAACATCCAAACTTTCGCACTTGTAATATTAGTGTGATTTCAATTTATTTCTTTTTCTTCTTGCCCTTTTCCCACATTACGCGAGGTCGGTACGAGGCATGCCTTTTAAGTTTTGTCGTTTGAAGAAAAAAACACATCTAGAACCTTATAGTACTTTTTATTGTTTTTCAAAGTATTCACAACGTAGCTTAAAACACTTTTCCATTCGCTCAAACCAGTTATTATAACATTTATTCCGCTCTAAATTGGGGTGTTCAAAATGGCTGTCTTGAAAGCGTCGACTGCTTCTTCACCGGACTGGAACCTTTGACCACGAAGACTTTTCTTAATTTTAGGAAATGTAAAGAAATCGTTAGGGCTTAGGTCAGGACTGTATGGAGGATGGTCAAGAATTTCTACTTTTTCCTGCTTCAAATACTCAATCGTTTGACGAGCGCTGTGTGAGCTTGCGTTGTCGTGGTGCAGGATGATGCGTCGCTTTGAGTTAGATTTTCGAAGTTCGGCGATGACTTGTGGTAAACAAACTGTAGTATACCACTCTGCGTTAACCGTTCTACGATCTTCAAGTGCAATAGTCGCAACATGGCCGGTTTTTCCAACGAACGTGGCCACCATCTTCTTTGAAGTGCTTCGAGAACGAACAACTTTAGTCGGCTTTGGCTCGTCTTGAAAGACCCAGATTGTAGATTGTTGTTTGGAATCAGGATCGTAGGCATAGATCCAAGATTCGTCACCACTTATGATGTCGTAGACGTGATTTGACTCCCCTCGGTTGAACCTTTGCAGAGTTTTCTTACACCATCTGACGCGGGCCGCCTTGTGATCGTCGGAAAGCAGATGCGGTATCCAACGGCAAACTAGCTTTCTCACACCAAGCGCTTCATGCAAGATCTTCTGAATGGTTGTCCCTGAGATGCCTAATAGAGCCTCTATCTCTCGATACGTCACATGACGATCTTCGAGAATTAGTTGTCTCACAGCAATGATGTTATCTTCAGTGAAGGCGGATTTTGGGCGTCCTTCGCGAAATCTGTCACTAACACTAGTATGTCCACGCTGGAATTCTAAATACCAGCGTTCGACAGTCCGCAGACATGGGGCTACATCACTGAACACAGATGTTAGCTCTTCTAAACACTGAAGCCGTGTCAGGCCTCTTCTAAAGTTGTAGAAAATTATTGCACGAACATTTTCCTTAGAAAGATTCATTTTCGTACGTGACCTGACAGATTCAAATCGAAACTGTGACTAAACAATAGCATTAATCCTAATACTTTCAACTGTTTTGAGATTCAAAATGTAAACACATTCGAATATAGAACAGTTCCAAATTCAAAATTGCCGGAAAATATGGAAACGACAGAACTTAAAAGGCATGCCTCGTACACCATGTATTTCTCCTCCACATCTCTCTACCAGCCGTCATCTCCGTTGTCACTTCCTTCTTACCCATATCATTCTTCACGCAGTCCATCCATCTCTTCTTCGGCCTTCCTCTACTTCTATATCCATCCACACTCATATCTCTACACTCACCTCTTTTAGTCACATGATTTTCTTTCAATTTATTTGAACAGTTCTCGTAAATACAATTAAAAACCGAACGCTCGAATCCTGTATCGTAGGAACTGTTTACGATGTAAACATTAACTTAAAATTTAAAAAACTGGGCGTTACATATATTAAACAGTGATGGAGGATTTTTGACGACCTCCATGGCGCAGTGGGCGAATAGCAGGCTGAGACGCAGGAGGTAGCAGGTTCGATTCTTGCCGCGAAACAAATATTTGCATGATCTACAGATATTTGTTCCGGGTCTGGTTGTTTTTCTATATATAAGTATGTATTTACAAAAAAAAAGTATATAAGTATTCTATCGGTTATCTGGTTCCCATCTTAGTTTGGGGCTAGATAGCGCTGTGTGCAAATGTCCAGCAATATTTATTTAAATTCATTATTTTTTAAGGTATGTTCGTTGCTGCTGAGTGAAGGAGCGGACCCCACTCTCCTCAACTGCCACGGCAAGTCTGCGTTAGACGTGGCTCCTACTAGAGAACTACAGGAACGATTGGCCTGTAAGTATTATTATATTTTTTTCTTAAATATCTTCTATACATATATTAGGTCTTTACCTATGAAATTGGCGTTTTGTATGGAATAAGTAAAACTACTTATTTTTTTAAACTTTTATATTTCTGTTATTCAAAGTAATCACCCATGCAATCGACGCATCTTTGCCAACGCATTGGCAGTTTATTGATGCCCTTCTTGTAAAAATCAGCTGGACGGGAGGCAACAAACTCTTCAAAGGCATTTTGTACTGCCTCTCGGGAATTGAATTTTTTACCCACTAAAAAGTTGTCTAAATTTTGGAAAAAGTAATAGTCGGTAGGTGCAAGGTCTGGTGAGTATGGCGGATGAGGGAGAGCTTCCAACCCCAGCTCTTGCAGCTTGGAGACTGTCTGTTGTGCAGTATGGGGTCGCGCGTTGTCGTGAAGGAGCAGTGGGGACGACCGATTGACCAAAGCTGGTTGCCGATGTGCAAGCTTCTCCATCATTGTCTCCAGTTCTTCACAGTACACATCTGCAGTAATGCTCATGCCGTTTTGTAAAAAGCTGTGGTGAATCACACCCGCACTAGACCACCAAACAGTGACCACCACCTTTTTAGGGGTCATTTTTGGTTTAGGGCATTGTTTTGGTGCTGAACCAGGATCTAACCAACTTGCTGAGCGCTTTCGATTGTCGAACAGAATCCATTTTTCATCGCACGTAACAATTCGGTTCAAAATTCCTTAATTTCTTTGCCTATTGAGCAGCGCGAGGCAGGTCTTGACGCGTAAGTTGCGCTGGCGATCGTTAGGTTCGTGGGGTGCCCCACGAACCTAACGATCTATCAAGTTTTTTTACCTTGCCTATTTGTCGCAAATGGATCAAAATTGTTTTGATGCTAACATCAAAAGCTGCTGCTAGCTCAGCTGTAGATTGAGTTTCGTCAGCTTCCACAATAGCCTTTAATTCATCATTGTTGACCAGAGTCTCCGGATGACCACGAGCTTCATTTTTCAAGTCAAAATTTCCAAAACGGAACCGGGACAACCAATTACGGGTTGTGCGTTCGTTTGTGCAGTTCTCTCCGTAAACGTTTTTGATGTTACGTGCCGTTTGTGTACCGTTGGTGCCACGACGGAACTCATATTCCATAATTACACGAATTTTTAAAGTATCCATTATGACAAAAAATGTTCAAATGTAATGAAAATACAACGCTAATCAATAAACAAAAGACTGAGTTTGTAAAAAGAATGTCATGGTTTTAAAACAAAATTAATTTGAATTTAGAATACAAAGCCATTCCAAACTTTTTTCTATTTGAAATGACCAGTACGGAAGATTGGCAATTTCATAGCTAAAGACCTATTATATAATTCTTCTGTACGTGTGTTTGTTACCTAACTCCTCCCAAACGGCAGGACCGATTTTGATGATCTTTGATTTGTTGGATTTGTCTCCGCCCCGAATAGCAGAATAACTATTAAAATATCGGAAAATCCACGCAAAAAAAAATTATGAACTTAATTCATTTTGTCTACATAGATGCAGCTAATGATGGCCGATTAACAATACTACCGGTGTCGTACATTGACAGCCCGCGTCATATGCACGTCAAGGCGGTACGAAGTTCGGCGGGTCAACTAGTTAATAATAATACTTACAAATAAATGATAAAATGACCTACTTTGAGAGCTAGAGTGATGAAATATGAATATGTATTTCAGTTGAGTACCGCGGTCACTGCCTGCTAGAAGCGTGTCGGATGTCGGATCCGACGCGCGTCAAGAAGCAACTCTCATCCGTCTCGCAGCCACCTTCTCATCAGCACCAGGTATGACACCCCACAGACACGTACTCAGTCACAATTATACTTTCGACGTTATAACAAGCCCGATTTACGGTATGTCATTTTTCTCGCCGTGATAACTTTGAATGAACGTCTACACAAGAAGTCGATCTAGAAGAAACCTATTCACTCTTACCTTTAAGACCCCCTGATTTAGGGTTGCCAGATGCCCCGTATTTTACGGGCTACCCCGTTTTTCAGGCTAAGATAATAAAAAAACCCGTAATTTCGTAAATAAAATACGGGGTAAATAAAGCTCCTGTATTTTTTATTTAAAGAAGAATTGATATAATAAAGGATTTTAAAGAAATAGAAGCGATAATTACTCGGCTAAATATATCCAAAGTCAACTTAGATGAACTTTATAGATCGATAGATATAGCCATTTATTTCGACACAAGTAACAGAAACACAGAAACTATATACAGTGGATAAGTAAAAACCTACAATTAAAAACATGTTACATAAACAAAAAAATAAAATAAAACAAAAGATATGTACCCATTCACTATGAGCCCTGTGCCGAAAAGGGGAATGGCTCAGCATTATGCTGAACAATAAACTTATTGCTCAGCGCTGGTTTTAAGCCATGAAACCTGCATTGACGTCACGGACGTCAGTTAAAAGTGTCTTATTTGAAAAATAATCTATGATCATAAATTTATGAAGAGTTTTGTGTGATTTCACCGTTAATTAATAAAAAGATGCACAACAAAAATCCGCCGGCGAAAGCGTAACCATATGGACAACTTTTTTTAAAGCTTGCAAAGGCAGCAACTTCAAAAATATGATTCATATTCTACAACTGGTTTTATCCATTCCAGCTTCTAACGCTCCAGTAGAAAGAATATTTTCCTTGTGCGGCAATGCATAGACAGATAACCGAAACTGACTCAATATTGAGACTGTCAAGGCGGAGCGGAGTTACAAGTCAAATGTAATTTTAAGTTATCATGCAAAGATTTTTATATACATGCTTCTCAAAATGAAGAGCTTTTAAAAGCTGTTTCTTTTAACCATAAATATAAATTTAAAAAGTAGATCATTTTCATTAAACATTGCTGTTTTAATTTTTTTCCCGTAAAAATGTCTAAAACCCGTATTTTTCATACTGGCAATCCTTTAATCAACTAGCGGCAGGTGGCAACCCTACCCGGATTACATTATTTAGGAAAAACAGACGACGGCAAAGTGTTCCATACCTTAACGTACGAATCAAGAACGTCTTAGCACCTTTCTTTCCGTCACCAGAAGTTTACGCTCTTCTTTCTGGGTCAGCGTCAGACTTCACATCCATACATCAAGATGTTACAGTACAGTTTTATAAATTCGGATCTTAGTGCGTTGGGAAAGGAGCCTTGACACTAGGATCTTATGTAGGGCTGCGCTGCACCCTACATAAGACCCAAGACAGTGTTGGATCATGAAATCATTGAAATTAATATACTTAGGCCGAAAACACAGTAGATCTGTAGTGACATCTATCGCTACATGGAAGAACTACTTTGTCATCAAGCTTACCTACAGAGCGAGCGGCAATACGGAGACGATGAGACGGCGACATCTAACACCAATTGCTAGAACATAGAATATATCTGCTTATCGCAACATATAAGGTGTTACCGAGCAGTATTTTATCGAACGTGCTATTTAAACTAATTATATTTCAGGGACGGTTTCTACACTAAAAAGAAGTAAAAAATGTATCAAAAAAAATTTCTTTTTTGATCATCAAAATCTCGAGAAAATAAAATGCATTTGGACGAAATGTTAGAGAATTAGCGTATTGTAGCGATCTACGACCTCGCTCGTTCAATGACCCGGCCTGAACAATGCATCCAACCTGTCAACAGACCGTACGGTGCGTACGGCAAGGCGGTAACTTACATGTTAGGCAAACACAAAAACAAAGTTTTTTGAATTAAAAAAAAATCTTTTTATTTATTATTTATGATCTCAAAAATATGCTCCGTCATTATTTGTAGTTTATATCTTCCAGAGTTCCCAGTCATCGACTGCCGGCAGCACACTCTCGCTGAGCGAGTGCGGTTCGGACGCACTGTTGAATTACCCTCATCTCTCTACGGGGGACCGCCCGCTGCACGCCGCCGCAGCATCGCAGTACCCTAAGCGAAAACAGGTATGTTTGTCATTACAGTTATAACTTAATATCAACTCCTAAACATATCAAACAGCCCGTATAAAATATTTCAAATAAATCATTGACAGTTGTAAAATAGTTTTTTTTTATAACTAGTTATAAAAAAACAATATTTTAATAAATAAATAGTTTAATATGCAACTAGTGAATAAAAGCCGGATTTAAAGCAAGGACCATAGATGAATCACGAGCAAGTGAAGGATTCTAACGACAAATAAAAAAAAATATGATAATGATTAAAAAGAAAAAATTGTTATAATATATAAAAAATGTTAGAATCCTGAGCGACGACAGTGATTCATGGCCCTCGATACAAATCCGTTTTATTCAAGAGGTGCATACTATATTTTATTCCATGACTACGAGAAAAATAAAGATTTAAGCTGAAGTAGACATTTTAGTGAAGAAAAAATAAAGATTAAATAAATTAAAATGCACATTAAAATAAGTTAGAAAAGCATACTCTGAAAAAGTGCCAGAAGCTTGATTTTCATTTTTCCACTTGCAAAACTCATGCTTTGATTGAATGCTTTGATGTAAACCAATCGTGATTTGTTTGGTAGCAAGTTTGCTTTTTATTATCTTGCAATGTATGTATGTTTTTCCGGGTGGAATCTTGCAACTGAATTTGGAATACTTATGTAACTTCGGTGACAATGCAATAATATGGTACCATGGAGGTTGTCTCATGATGGAGACGGATGCTAGACAACTGAACTACTGAATGAATTGTAGTAGGCTACTAGTGTTTGGGCTCATTTGAATATGTTTCCGGTTCCGATTATGAATTTTATCAAAACTTGGTTTGAAAAAGTAATAAAAAAAAACTTATTATTTGTTATCCCGACGTTTTAATACAGTCGAAACGTCGAGATAACAAATAAAAAGGTACTTAAGCGATAAATATCCGTTTTAATCAGTAAATATGTACAGTGATCGCGAAAGAAAAATACTATATTGTGTAGGTAATGGAGATGCTGATAAGGAAGGGTGCGCGCGTGAACGAGAAAAATAAAGACGAGCAGACGCCCTTGCACGTCGCGACCGATCACGCGCATCTAGACGCTATGGACCTGCTGCTGAGACATGGTACGTATTACAATTGACGACCTCCGTGACGCAGTGAGCCTGTAGCCGGCTGAGACGCAGGAGGTAGTGGGTTTGATTCCCGCCGCGAAACAAATGTTTGCATGATCTACAGATATTTGTTCCGAGTCTGGTTGTTTTTATACCTTATTACATAGTATAAAATGAAGTCGCATCCGCTGTCTGTTCGCTTAGACCTTTTAAAATACTCAACGGATTTTAATGCAGTTTTCAGCAATAGATAGGGATTCAAGTGGAAGGCTTCGCACGCGATGTTTGTCAACAAAAAGTAGCCTATGTGTTAATCCAGGTTATAATCTACGTACATACCGATTTGAAAGTAATTCTGTCTCTCTGTCTGTTTGTTATCTTTTCACGACTTAACGGCTCTACCAATTTTAATGGAAATGGGTACCTATACTCCTAGATAGATTATGAATGGACTTGAGACATAGGATACACTTTACGCGACAGAAGGAGGGTAATGTTTTATTGACAAACCACGCGTACGAAGCCGCGGGCGGGTCAGCTAGTTATTTATAAATTGTATTTTTTCAATCCAAGTACTATTTTTTATTGCTGACCGTACTTAATAGAACTGTAATTTGAGCCAGGTACCGAGTTAAGTTGACGGAGTTATACTAGGGTGTAAACGATCAATTGCATCCAAGATATTTTGGCACAAGAGCGAGCGAGGACGCTATGAGTCGAGGGTTCTACAATGTACTAATAATATGTATTTCAGGTGCAAAAGTAAACGCGTGTGACGCTAGAGGTGAAAGCGCTCTCTGCGTAGCGGCGCGGCGGGACTCGGCGGCCGCGTGTCGCCTACTGCTGGCGTGCGGCGCCGACACCCGCCCCGACACACACTACAACCAGCAGCTAGGTAACTACTGCTAGATCTCGCGGCCCCGTGTAGCCTACTACTAGCGTGCGGCGTTTAAAAAAAGTATACATCCTGTTTTGTTCTGTACGACACTAAATGGAAACACATGTAGGGCTGAACAATACTAGCTATTGTTGTAAAATAAGTTTTTTTTCAAATTCATTACCATAGAAAATTTCAAATTTTTGAACAAGGCTTTATATATATATCATTAAAAAAGCTTGTATAAAATAGTTAAACAAATCATATTCATTCATCATGTAATTAGGTACCTGTTAAACTGACTAAGCGGCGGATTTAATATAAAAATTGTTAATTGGAAATGTATCGATTACTGAATAAATATTCAAGCTACGGATATGAAACCCACCTCTAAAATCAGTTAATACGATTCTGGATGTGTATTTTAAATTAATATCGTACATAACACAACAGGTTGTATAAGAATTCTTATGAGTTATCACGTTCCCATAGTACAAGTTTTGCTTAGTTTGGGGCTAGATGGCGTTGTGTGAAATGTCCAGCATTATTTATAGATTGATGGATATGACAGTTTGTATGACAGGTGCAAATTTGTATCATTTTTACAGATGAATGCTCAAACGCGGCGGCCTTGAGACTACTGGAGGCGGCGCGCACGGGGGACGTGGAGACTGCGCGCACTGTGCTGGACTCCAGGCCACGGCTGGTCAACTGCCGAGACGTCGACGGCAGACATTCCACACCACTGCATTTTGCCGCTGGGTGAGTCACAAGAGTGGAACGCCTTACCCGAGTCTATGTTTTCTGATAACTATAACCTAGAGTTTCTAGGCAAGAGTGGTCCATCGTAGATTGCAGCATCGCTTACCATCAGGCGAGATCATGGTCAAACGGTAGCCTATAATGTATTTAAAAAAAGTTATCCTGAAGACTGCGCCAAGAGAAAAAATAAGTAAGACGGCAAAATACAAAATTTGTCTAAATGATGGTGCGCATGTTAGCATAGGTAGACATAAACGGTAGACATGACGACCTCCGTGGTGCAATGGGCGAATAGCCGGCTGAGATCCAGGAGGTAGCGGGTTTGATTCCCGCTGCGGAACAAATGTTTGCGTGATCTACAAATATTTGTTCCGTTTCTGGACGTTTTTATATATATTATAAGTATGTATTTACAAAAAACAAAGTATGTAAGTATTATATCAGTTATCTGGTTCCCATAGTATAAGCTCTGCTTAGTTTGGGGTATAGCGCTGTGTGAAAGGTCCAGCAATATTTATTTATGTATTTTGCACGAAAAAACAAATCAACTGCCGTGATGTTGATGGCAGACATTCCAAACCACTGCATTTTACCAGATATCCTGAAGGCTACGCCAGATAAAATACAAAGGAGATTGCAAATCTCTTGTTTAAAAATTATTCGTAGTTTTTTTTTGTAATCATTTTTATACAAGATAAAGATGGAACAAGCGCATGATATTAAGCACAAGATATTAAGTGGTAAGTAACAAAGCATTATCATTATTTAACAAGGAAGTTCATTCTTATGTATTCTTATTCTTAGTAACACGGCGAATGATGTAGTTATAATTTATTTTATTGTTTCAGATACAATAGACTGCCCTTAGCTCAATTATTACTACAAAGAGGTGCCGATGTCCACGCGAAGGATAAAGGGTGAGTGATTGCGCACAGGGGACGCAAGTGACTCCCGAAACTTGAATTTAGGTGTATATTGTCCTTATTACAGCATATTTGGAAAAAGGGTTTTGGAACAGCGTTATCTTGACAGGTCGAACGAATGGAATTAATTCTTGAATGAATGAACGAAAAATGAATGAACATTAAATAAGTAGGCAGTACGATGCGCGCAACATACGTCGCGAGGCTTGCTTGCATAGGGAACGTAACATTTTAAATTTGAAACACACCCACATCTAAATTTTTAAACGTACAACCTGTTTTGTTATGTACGACATTAATTTAAAACACACATCCGGAATCGTATTAACTAATTTTAGAGGTGGGTTTAATACCGGTAGCTTGAATATTTATCCAGTAATAATATATTTCCAATAAACAATGTTTTAAGTAAATCGGCGGCGCCTTTGCGACGATGCCGCTTAGTGAGTTTTACAGGTACCGACTTACATGATGAATGAATATGATTTGTTTACATATTTTACACAGGCTGTTTCATTCATATTTTAGGACTTAATATCAAGTCCTAAAATATGAATGAAATGAAAGGTTCTTTGAAAATGTATAAATTTCTATGGTAATGTCGTACGTAACAAAACATGTGGTATATAAAAGATATTGATTGCAGCGGCCTAGTTCCTCTCCACAACGCGTGTTCGTACGGACACTTCGAGGTGACAGAGTTGCTGGTGTCTGCGGGCGCGGGAGTCAACGCGGCGGATCTGTGGCGGTTCACGCCGCTGCACGAAGCCGCTGCTAAAGGGAAGGCTGATATCGTACGATTACTGCTGAAGGTAAGGGTCGTTATATGGTGAAAGACAAAAATGGGTTATCTTGGTCATAAGTCATCTGAACAATATTTGGGGTATGTGGACAAAAATTGGGGTATCATGGCCAAAAGACAGGGTATTTGGACAAAATTTTGGGTCAACAAAAGTCGGGGTATTTGAAAAAGTTCATTTTATTTACCCAACACTAGCCGTAGTATCACCGTAGGAGCGGAAATCAGACATCGTACGATTACTGCTAAAGGTCTTTAGATGATAAGTCATCTGGACAATATTTGTGGTATGTGGATAAAAGTTGCGGTATCTTGACCAAAAGACAGTGACAAGACAAAAAGGGTTTATGCAAAAGTTGCAATATGTGAACAAAATTTGCGGTATATGGACAACATTTAGGGTATCATGAACAAAAGATAGGCATAAGACAAAATGGGTTTCGATGCAAAAGTTGCAATATATGGACAATATTTGCGGTATATGGACAACATTTAGGGTATGTTGCGGTATCATGACCAAAAGACAGTGACAAGACAAAAAGGGCCTCTTTACAAAAGTTGTGATATTTGGGCAGAATTTTACACACAGCACACTACTTTCCAAATAATCCGCTGGTTAAACGAATGCGTTTGATCTGTGGCGGTTCACGCCGCTGTATGAGGCTGCCGCTAAAGGGAAGGCTGATATCGTACAATTACTACTAAAGGTAACTTTAGATGGTGTAGTTTAGACTTGTTCATATTTTTTTTTTATTTATGCTACTTGACTTTGTAACGTGTACTTTATTATTGTAAATGTGCACTTACTTACGAGAAATAAATACAATACAAGTGGTAACGCCATCTTTCGACGATATAAGGTAACTCTTCCCAATTCCTTGTCTATTCCAATATTTTTCCAAACCCTACCCGCGCGCCCCAAAATCTGACATGATGGCGCTGACTATGAAGATACGCAGAGTCGTCCCCGCACCGCAGCGCGTAAAAGTCGAGTTTTTGGACTTGTGTACGCGACCCGCTGAATTCAACCGCAAAATACTTAATTAAACCGTGTTTTACAAAAGGCAATAACTATAGCCTCAAACTTCATGTGGTGTTGCTGAATTTACTGACTCCTGGTGAATTAGTAAAGGTGTGCGCAAAGGAAAACGTTTTCAGGCTGCTTCAAGGATCCCGAAAGGTCAGTGGGCGCATTCCTGATTCCTATTTGTCATCCCGATTTTCCAGGAGTTATCTTATGGGCTGTAAAAAGCCAATTCGAAGGCATAAGATCCGCAAACGGCTTCACCATAGTCTTCGAGCCGGATGTCTCAATCCGTCCTGCATTTTAATGTATTTCGTCCTTATCGTAACCTAATATTGGTACAATAAGCTATTTACCGCTCTCACTACGAAGTACATTGTGTATTTCGGATGATTTTGTCATATTTAGTCATTGTGACGTACCCCGCTCGCGACATTGTGTCGCAAAAATCAGACAAAATCACTTTAATCCCGCAACATAATTGTAAAATTTGTGTTTCCCTACATTTAATTGGTGTTTACCCATAAATATGTATCGACAAATTATTGCATAGTATTCGATATAATAATTATTCATTTGTAAATTCATTTATCTTCAAATAAGTACCCGCATTTTCATATAACTTGACCACGCTAGGTAGGTCACGCGCATCATAATTAGCATTGAATAACATTGTGTATTTAGTCGTATAATATTAGCTAAGTAAAGTTTAAATAATGACTACGCGATCAGCTGTTTCTAAGAAACTCGACGATGAGGTCAAGGACACTTCCGTCCGCGATTCTCAGCTGTCAATATTACAAGCTAAACGGGAAGCTATTTTTGAATTGATTCAGAGTATTTACGATTCATCGACGAATATTGATGCGTCGAATTGTGAAAACTTTCTAGCACAGTGTGCTAGTATAGATATGCTACGTAGTGATTTCCTGAAGCTGTTGGACGATTACAACTCGCGATTATTAGTTGTTAATACCGCTGCAAAACCCGACTACAAGTGTTTGGTTGCATTCGAACAATTATATAGCCGCATAAAAAGATTGCAAGTACAGTACTCGCCGCTGTCAGCTCATGATAGTGTTGTGCCACCGACACAGGTTGCACTTAGCAAAGCCAAACCTAGATTGCCACCCATCGAGTTAGTTTCTTTTGCAGGAGATATCCGTAAATGGCCTTTGTTTTATGCCTCATTTAAATCGAGTGTCCATGATAATCCGACGCTAACCGATGCAGAGAAGTTATACTATTTGGTAGGTAAACTGTCAGGGAAGGCTGAGGCCCTGTGGGCAGGTATTACGCCTTGTCCAGAGAATTATGAACTGATCTTGCAAACTCTTATCGATAAATATGAAGATAAGAGAATGATAGCCTCCGCTTATCTAAATCAGATGTTCGACTTCAAGCCTTTAGGTACTGCGTCCGCTAGTAATTTTGATCTATTTACTGACGAGTTTATCAGTGCAGTCCGCGCTCTGAATAATTTAAAAATAGAAAATTGAAATGAATTAGTTTTAGTGCATATCGCCTTGAGAAAGTTAGACTCAAGTACTGTCCGCGCTTTCGAGTTGAGTCTAGGTTCTAAGATACCTACCTTTGACGACCTTGAGTCGTTCATAACAAACCGTGCGAAGGTATTTGAGCGCACAAAGTCCGCAGCCGCTAGTGGGCCCATCCCTAGCAAACTTACTTCAACTAATAAAGTTGAGCGCGTTCGCACGAAGGAAAGTAATGTAGATAAAACGCCGCCAAAATATCACGCTTATGTAAACACCGTTGATCACGCTTCTAAATGTTTGTGTACAAACATAACGCACCAGCATTTATTTAAATGTCCTGAGTTTCATAAATTGACCCCCGCAAAACGTTTTAAAGTTGTTAAGGATAACAGCGCATGTGTAAATTGCCTTAGCATTAAACATAGGGTCTCCTATTGTAAGTCAGATACGACTTGCCGCTTTTGTAAATCTCGCCATCACAGCCTGTTACACTTTGAGTCGAGAATCGAACCCGCGTCCACTGGCACGGCCGCTCTGAAGCGAAGTGAGGTGAGTGATGTAAGCCTCGCCCCCGGTCCTGCCGTTCCCGAGCGCACGGACGGACATAGCTTTGTGTGCGACGTCCACTGCATCGAGACAGGGCGCGTTATCTGAGCTCGTTCATAACGAGCAATGTACAACCGTATTACTTGCGACCGCGCAGATAATCGTGTATGATAGTACAGGTCGCAGGCATTTATTGCGTGCCTTGATAGATAGTGGCTCTCAAAGTCATTTTATAACAAAACAAGCTTGTGATCTGTTAGGTATTCAAGTTCACAATATCGGACGTACTATTATCAAGGGGTTCGGTGGCTCTGAGAAAACAATAAATTCAAGTTCCGTAAACTTAGTATTTTATTCCCGCTTTGATAAAAATATTAAATTTAATATTTCACCGCTGGTAGTTGATAAAATTACCGACCAGACACTACCTAGTGCTGTGGTAGATATGTCTGTCATAACACATTTGCACAAATTACCGCTCGCTGACGAGACTTTTGGAACGCCTGATAAAATAGATATTTTAATAGGCGCCCTATTGTTCGCGCATTTATTACTACCTGCCGTGAATCAAGCATCTCACGCCCCGCAAGCCATCCGCACGGTATTGGGATACCTAATAATGGGTTCCGTACCAACAATATTTTCCCGCCAGGCTTTAACATGCTGCCTAGTGCAGGAGCATGGTTTAGATAATCTTATTAAAAGATTCTGGGAGCTCGAAGAGCCTCCTTTCGCGCCGCCCGTTCTGAGTCCCGCCGACGCAGAATGTGAAGAGTTTTATAAATGTACTACAACCCGCGATCCCACTAGTGGTAGATACACTGTTGGCCTGCCATTTAGTGAGGATATATACTCGTTAGGTAAATCCTACGATATCGCCCGACGGCGCTTCTTGTGCCTTGAGAGAAAATTAGAAACCTCGCCTAATTTAAGAACCGCTTATGATGGAGTGATTAAAGAATATCTGGAGAAAGACTATATTTCTCCCGCGCCTCCAGATATATCTGATAACTCGTCACCCATCTATGTAATCCCGCACCACGGAGTTATCCGTGAAGATAAGACGTCGACTCGTCTCCGCATTGTTCTGGACGCCAGCTGTAAAACCAGCTCCGGAATATCGCTAAATAATATATTGCATCACGGGCCGAACTTGCAAGGCGATCTATTTCAAATAATTTTAAATTTCCGCCTCTTTGCCGTCGCAATGACTGCAGACTGTCGCCAGCAATTTTTACAGGTTGCGGTTCGTGAGTGTGACCGCCGTTATCAGTGTATACTGTATAGATTCAGTCCACAAGATTCTCTGACCCTTTATCAATTTAAACGAGTTTGTTTCGGATTGGCTTCGTCTGTGTATCATGCAATACGCACGGTCAGACAACTGGTTATAGATGATGGCGCTAAGTACCCTCTCGCTAGTGATATAGCTTCTTCTTCATTGTATATGGATGATGTAGTATTTTCTGTGAAGAGTGAAAGCGAGGCGGTCGCCGCTTCTAAGCAGCTGATCGAATTGTTCAAAGGTGCACAGTGGGATCTTGTCAAGTGGAATAGCAGCTCTCGATCGGTCTTAGATCACATTCCCGCTTCACACAAACTGCCCACTGAGATTGAATTTGATAAATCTGTGCAACATAAAATATTAGGGTTGCATTGGTCTACTGACCATGACGCATTTTATTATAAAATAACCGCTCCCGCAGATGAGAAGTGCACTAAGCGCTCCATCCTTTCTACTATCGCCCGCTTATGGGATGTTATGGGGTTCGTAGCACCCACAGTTCTCTTCGCCAAGCTGTTAATAAAACAGCTGTGGCAATTAAATTTAGATTGGGACGATACTCCGCCGCCTCACATTATAAAAATGTGGAATATGTTTTGTGTCGAGCTACCAGCTCTCAATGAGCTACGCATACCAAGTCATCTCGGTGTGTTCGCGAGATGCATTGTCTCCCTAGTGGGTTTCTCTGATGCCAGTGAACATGCTTATGGTGGTGTAGTTTACCTACATGTCAGTTCCGACAGTGGTAACACCGTTCGTTTGGTTTGTGCCAAGTCGAAGGTCGCACCAACGAAACCGCTCACTATTGCTCGACTAGAGCTGTGTGGAATAGTCTTGCTTTCTAAGCTGCTACGCACAGTTCTAGATAATTACGCTAACCGCATCCCGATCAAAACATACGCCTTCACAGACTCTAAAGTCGCTTTATATTGGGTTAAAAGCTCGCCTCACAGGTGGCAGACCTTTGTTTCCAACCGCGTGGTTCAGACTACTGAAAATATTTCAGCTGACCACTTCTATCACGTTTCGGGTACTGAGAATCCAGCTGACTGTCTGTCGCGTGGAGTCACGCCGCAGAATTTGGTTTCACATCCTTTATGGTTGCATGGGCCTCCGTGGATCACACTTGACCCGTCTCAGTGGCCCCTCCGCAAGCTCGATGGCCAGCCTGTCGATAACATGCCGGAACAAAAGGTACTGTCTCATGCCGTATGTACACCTGTGAAAGAATGCGCCGTTTATGACCTTGCAACGCGCTTATCTTCGTGGTCTAAACTGCTTCGCATTCTTGTATACGTTTTTACGTTCGCTAAATTAATAACCCAACGCACTACTATTGCAGTAACAACAGAACAACTTCAATTAGCTGAAAATAAATTAATACTCGTGCTGCAAATGAAACACTTTGCAGAGGAATTTGACAACATACGACAAAAGGAATCCTGCTCCCGTGCCTTCAACAAGTTGAGGCCCTTTATAGATAACAACGGACTGATTCGTGTAGGCGGTCGTCTTGCAAGTTCCGGTCTGACTTACACCCAGATTCACCCGCTCATTTTACCGCGCAGTGACCATATTGTCAACCTGCTGATAGAATATTATCATTTAAAATACCTACACGCGGGTCCAGAGTTATTAATGTCGCTTCTTCGACAAAGGTTCTGGATCCTTTCTGCACGCCGCATTGTGAGACAAAGAGTACACTTGTGTAATACCTGTTTTAGGCTTAATCCGCGTCCAACTTACCCGTTAATGGCAGACTTACCTGAATGTCGCACACGCCAAGGAGTCAAGGCTTTTTCGCACACAGGTTGCGATTACGCCGGTCCTATCGCATATACTCCAATACGCCGTCGCGGAGTGCACAGCGAAAAGGCTTACCTATGCCTGTTTACATGCTTAACGACAAGGGCTGTGCACATAGAGGTCGCCACCGACCTCAGCACCCCCAGCTTTCTCGCCGCTCTGAAACATTTTCTCGCGCGTCGCGGTCCTGTCCAAGTAATGTATTCTGACAACGCGACCAACTTTAAAGGAGCCGACGCTTACATACGCGATTTGTATAAATTTTTAAACAACGAATTACGTCATAAGCTCGAACAGGCATTTGCTGAAAGTCGGATCAGCTGGTCTTTCATTAGTCCAAGATCACCACATAAGGGTGGTGCTTGGGAGAGTATGATTAAGGTTGTAAAAACGCATCTATACCGTGTAATCGGTCAACAACTTCTTTCTTATGAGGAGCTCTGTACTGTCCTCACTCAAGTAGAGTGTTTACTCAATTCGCGACCGCTGACGGTACTGAGTTCTGATCCCGCGGAGCTTTCAGCTCTTACACCCAGTCATTTTTTGCATACTGCGCCTTTATGCTCTTTACCCGCGCCTGAGGTAGAGTCTGATAATCTCAGCCTACTCCAAAGGCATTCGCTGCTAGACAAATTAGTTCAATCGTTTTGGCAACGATGGAAGATGGAATATCTACACGGATTGCAGGTTAGGCAGAAGTGGAATACTCCTTCCACGCCTATCACACCCGGGCTTGTAGTGGTTGTGATAGAAGATAATGTTCCGAGTTTAGCCTGGCCGTTAGCAATTGTAGAGAAGGTACATCCCTCAAAGGATGGAGTAGTTCGTACTTGTACAATTAGAACAACAGGTGGCACAACTTTACTTCGTCCGACCATCCGTATATGTCCTATACCGCGTCAATAAATAATGAAATACTGTTTAAGTTTATAAGTAATTTGTTGATACATATAATAACACCCGCTTCATATTAATACTGTTCTCGCACTTATAATTTCTGCTCTTTAGAGCTTATAGAGTTTATTAATTTAGCTTCTCAATTATGAGCTCCGCTAAGAGATATTGGGTTTATCCTAGTCTCCCCTTCCGCTAAGAGATATTGGGTTCATACCAGTCTCCCCTTCCGCTGCGAGATATTAGAGTCATTCTAGTATCACTTTATAATTGTCTTTTTTATGGTGACCCATCAAGGGCGGGCGGAAATGGTAACGCCATCTTTCGACGATATAAGGTAACTCTTCCCAATTCCTTGTCTATTCCAATATTTTTCCAAACCCTACCCGCGCGCCCCAAAATCTGACATGATGGCGCTGACTATGAAGACACGCAGAGTCGTCCCCGCACCGCAGCGCGTAAAAGTCGAGTTTTTGGACTTGTGTACGCGACCCGCTGAATTCAACCGCAAAATACTTAATTAAACCGTGTTTTACAAAAGGCATTAACTATAGCCTCAAACTTCATGTGGTGTTGCTGAATTTACTGACTCCTGGTGAATTAGTGAAGGTGTGCGCAAAGGAAAACGTTTTCAGGCTGCTTCAAGGATCCCGAAAGGTCAGTGGGCGCATTCCTGATTCCTATTTGTCATCCCGATTTTCCAGGAGTTATCTTATGGGCTGTAAAAAGCCAATTCGAAGGCATAAGATCCGCAAACGGCTTCACCAACAAGTCATGTGGACAAAATTTGGGGTATGTAGACAAAAGTTGGGGTATTTGGACAAATATCATACAAGTGACAAAAGTCTATTTAAGGTTAATGATTTAAGTGTTATAGTAACAATAAAGTGAATAATTAGGTACACAAAAATAACATAGAAACATAAAAACAAGTTAGAACTATTGAGACACTAAACGTGTACTGTGTGCGCTCTTGTCCTGTGTTTTTGTGATTTTTATTAATTATTATATGTTACAAATCGACGCCCCTTTACAGCGGATATTACTTTTATAATTAATTTATTGAAATTTATTAGGTGATTGTTATGTAATATGTTTTTTCGTGAAATTCGATACATGGGTAGGTGGTGTTGGCACAATTTTCGTGTGACTAAATGAACTAAAAATGTTGTGGGGTTGTTGAGATACTGGAGTTCAAGAGGGGTAAAAAAAAATGAAAATGAGACTATTAGGTCAAGTAGAACGTCAAATGATAGGCATTCATTAGTACATTTAAACTCCGTTTTTATTTTTAGTAAAGTCCTTATAGATTTTGAGTAATTAGCCATACTAAAAACTGAGTAAAGGTACATCAGTGACCCCACAGTGCTTAAATTTAGTATGCGTGTAGCTTTACTGACACAAATATAGGCAAAAGTCAGTAATCCAGAATAACTGCAATTTCTACCCCAAAAAACCATAACCAATTGACATAAACTTCCGGTATCTGTAATTTGAATGAAACTGTATGCAAAGTTATCTGGTTATCATTTTGTGCCACTATTTTGATAGTCAAAGATTACAAATAATATTTTTTTATTTTAATCGGAGGCTCGCGAGATCTCAGTTTGGGGCGAACCACTAGTTAAGGAAGAATATTTTATGTTTACTATCAAAATTATGGATCCCTCTCTGGTTTGAAATAACTTACTTACTCCATTGGCGCAGAGACCCAAAGTGAGTCTTCGCCTCCGATACGAGAACTCTCCACTTTCCTCTGTCCATTGGCATCTCTTGCCAGTCGTTGGCTCCAAGGTCGCGCAGGCCATCTTCCATGATCTTTACAATGTACGTGGACCGAGGGATCCTATCGCTCCAGAGACCAATCGGTCGGCCCGTGTTTTATTTATTTATAAATTGTGTGTTTCCAGCACGGAGCAGATCCCACGAGACGAAATCGAGACGGACTTACAGCGTTACAACTTGTACGAGCGGGAGATAACGACACGGCAGATGCACTCAGAGGAGACGCGGCCTTACTGGACGCGGCGAAGCGAGGAGACCTGGCACGAGCGAGGTATATATGGGGTATACTAAACGAAGAAAGAAATATTTTTGTTATTATGCCAACCACTAATAATAAATAAAATCAAATCAAATTATTTATTGGGAATATGGGTTAGTAACAGGTGGTTAGTGATACAGTTTGAGTTCGTCCATAATCAGCGTTTATCGCATGCAATTTTAGTCAGCCTTAAAAGTATCCACATACCACAAAGTATCAACATAGAAAAACAATATTTATGCTTAAAATATTTACAATATTCAACTCTTACCTTAAATAGAAAATTAGTAATAAAATGTCAGATTTACATACAATAAAATTACAATAAAATTATTCAAGGGATAAAAGTAAATAAAAGTAACTTTAACAAAAATATAACCGACTTAACCAAACTACTTAATTGATTTTAATGAAATTTCTATGAGACCAATATGGCTTTCAAATAAAAAAGAATTTTTGAAATCGATTCATAAATGACGGAGTTCTCATGTAAGAACATAAAACCGAATTGCGTCTGTATGAAATTTGAGGGTTGCCCTCGATTTTTTTGGGATCCCATCATCAGATCCTGTCTTGGTGCCAATGGGACCACTTGGGAAGGGACTCGTTTCAACAAAAAAAAAAAAAAAAATCTCGAATCGGTCCAGGCGTCTTTGAGTAATCGGGAAACATAAATAAATAAAAAAAAAAGAATCCGACGAATTGAGACCCTCCTCCTTTTTTTGAAGATGGTTAAAAATAAAAAATAAAAACCACTAATAACAACACAAAAAAATACAGTACAACAAAAATTCAATAGATATCAGTTATTAGTAGCCGCCACAAAAAGGTTCGAACTCAGCATTTTAGTGTGTCACAGAGCTGGTCTTCCGTAGGCACCTTTGTGAGCCCGGAAGCAGGGATGTTGCGGATGCAGATTTTTTGATATCTGCGGATGGGGATACGAATTTTTGAAGGCTCACATCCGCGGATGCGGATGCGTATCTTAAGATTCTGTTTAAGAAACTTCGTTTTGGTGCAGGAAAAAAATTTAAACCATTAACTGTAAAAAACTCGCTTAACATACAATACTCACCGTATACTCACAATAACACTCAAAAACTAATAAGCGCAAGTAAACACGTTATGATTGATTTACGAGAAACAAATGCGTGCCATCTTGTTAGCCAAATCTTCGCTCCTATTGCTCAATCAGCACGTGCCCACGGCACGCGCCACTCGCCCCACCTAATTTCTTATTTGTCGCGACCTGCGCTGCATCCGCATGAACATCCGTATCGATTGACGCGGATGAAAATGTCCGAATCGATGAGAAGTCTCCGCATTTACGGATGCGGACGCGAATATTTGCAACATCCCTGCACGGAAACCAGCTAACATAAAAATAAACAAATAGGTAACTTATTTAAACACAGGTAGCATAATAACTAAAAACAAAAACTACATAATTAAAATCAGATAACATAATTAAAATCAATCAATGCGTTTAACGACAAAATTAACAAGCCTTAAAGGGGTCCTGAGGGACCCCAAAAATCGTTTTGACAGCGTTTCAACTTGTAATTTAAAAAGAGGGGTGTTATAAGTTAAACACCTGTCTATCTGTGGGATCGTAGCTCCCAAACGGATGGACTGATTCGGACGCGGTTAAGTTTTTAGAAAGCTAGTTTAACTGAGGTGGTTATTAGCTATGCCAGTTTTTAATTTCTGAAGCAAAAAGGGACGCCCCTTGGGGTTTTTTTATTACGACGTATAAACGTATGCATTGGAGTCGATGGAAACCATTTTGAGCAACTTATTAGTTATGTAAAATTGAGATATCAAAAGTAATTTGTAAAAATTTGTTATATCCTTTATTTTTAGTAATACATTTCTTTGCAAAGATTGATCCTTAACAGCTGTCTTTTTTTAAAATCATTCTTGTCGATTTCCGTCAAATGTATAAGATAAAAAAAACTAAATATGCAGTTATTAGTTATAAATCGAGGGCATGACTCCTGAGTGGTTTCAGGCTTGGCCATCACCGCCCTTCTCAAAAAACCACCCTGTATAATGTTTGCTTTTAATCTTAGTTTATTACTTATTTTCAGAAAACTAATAACACCTCAGAATGTGAACTGTCGAGACGCACATGGAAGGAATTCCACTCCCTTACACCTTGCCGGTAAGTTATTATAAAACTAGCTGTTGCCCGCGACTTCGTACGCGTTACACTACTAAATGTGTAGGTAACATAGAAATAAAGCTAAACCCGCTGTTGCTACTTGACTTGACATCTATTTTTATCCCATGGGACCTGATTTATGGGATAAAAAGTAGCCTGTGTTACTCTATGTACATACTAAATTTCATCGAAATCGGTTCAGCCCTTACAGCGTGATTGAGCAACAAATAAACAAACACCCAAACTTACGCATTTATAATGTTAGTGTGATAGTGTGACTAGCTGACTCGCCCCGCCTTCGCATGAATTGTTACCTATCGAACTTTATGGTTCTATCGAGGAAAAATAGTAAAAAAATGATAGTATTTTCTATATTTTGTCGTGCAATAATAAGTTTATCTATATGTAAATACGAATGTCTGTACGTTAGCCGGCTACAACAACCTGGAAGTAGCCGAGGCCCTCCTGGAAGCGGGGGCCGGCGTGTCCGCCCGCGACAAGGGGGGCCTCGTGCCCCTCCACAACGCGGCGTCGTACGGACACGTGGAGCTGGCGGCGTTGCTGCTGCGCGCGGGCACCAACCCCAACGCGGCGGATCGCTGGGGCTTCACCCCGTTGCACGAGGCCGCGCATAAAGCACGCACGCAGTTGGCAGCTCTGCTGGTGAGTAGCTTACTTCGTCTACCATTAACCTTCTTCGTCAAGCATTAGGTATCTTACTTCGTCAAGCGTCAGGTATCTTACTTCGTCATGCATCAGGCATCTTATTTCGTTAAGCATAGGGCACTTTACTTCGTGAAGCATCAAGCGTCCTACTTCGTCAAGCATCAATTGCGTACACTAGCGCCACCTAATAAAGAGGCGGCAACAGATAGAACTACTTACCTAAATTAGACGTTTCGCGACCGATTGCTGTCGTGTTAGTGTCACTGATTTTACGTAATTAGGCAAGCTCAAGTTAATCTTTTTTCCTCAGCTCGCCCACGGAGCCGACCCATTCCTTAAGAACCAGGAAAACCAGACAGCTCTGGAGCTTGCGGGCGCGGAAGACGTACGCTCCCTGCTAGCGGACGCGATGACGGGGGCCACTGGGGACGCGCCCGCGCCGCGCCTCGCCCCCGCCGCGCCCGCGCCTCCACCCCCGCACCTGCCCGTGCTCATGCCGAGCGGGGGCACCTGTCATCTCTCCACGCCAGTGAGTTACACTCCAGCTCTACTTCGTCAAGCATCAAGCGTCACCTAGAATCAATATAGATTGTAATGCTTGATGATTCTACTTGCATCAAGCTTTTAGTTCTTGAACCATCAAGCTTCCTCAGGCATCAACCATAGTCATGCACTAAAGATTATCAAAAGTCAAGCACCATCTAGAATCAAGTTAAATCTTGATGCTTCACGATTCTATTTGCATCAAGCTTCTAGTTCTTGAAGCAGCAAGTTTCGTCAAACATCAGGCATCGTTATTCACTAAGGATGGTCAAAAGTCAAGCACCGTTTAGGATTAAGCTAGATATTGATGCTTGATGATTCTATTTGCATCAAGCTTCAAACTGATTCTTGAAGCATCAAACATCTTCATGGACATAGACTATAATTTATTTGCCAGTTAGCACACATAATACAACAAGATAAAAACATAAAAAAATAAATTTACCAAGGATCGTCAAGCATCTAGCACCATCTAAAATCATTATAGATCTTGATGCTTGACGATTCTATTTGCATCAAGCTTCAAACTAGTTCTTGAAGCAGTAAGCTTCATCAAGCATCGTGTCATGCCAGGTTGTATGCTTGTTTGCTACCTATATGTAGAGGTAAGTATATTTTTTTTCGAAAACTGACAAAATCGTCTGAATTCTGTTACAATCAAGCTAGTATCAAATTAGGTGTTTAGTTCGAGGGTCTAATAAAGTCATATTACATTATCCGTTGTTCCAGGTGGTACCAAGCGACTACTGGGCGGAAGGGTCCAGGGGGAGTCTGGAGGAGGCAGCCGGTAGACCTGCATCAGCGCTCTCCACCTCCGAGTCTCTACAAACCTTCCTATCCAGGTAAAAACAAGTGACTGTTTCAATGTTCATACGCATTGTACATGCTCGGTAAACATGTCTGCCGTAATTACTGCCTGTCACGGGTATGCCGAATCCATTTTAGGGTACGGGATTGTATTTTGGGGTCTGTATTAGATGCTTCAAGTCTGAATGTATTCAAGGCAAATCTGAAAAAAATGCTTGTAGTAAAAGCTTATTATAGTTGTAAGGAATATTTAGATGACAAGGATCTTGTTTAATAATAATTCTAACTAACTCAATAATGTTGACATTGTTATTGCAATTACAATGGAACCTACTAATTAAACTCGACATTGCATGTGTAATACGCTGAATATGGCTGCACTTATACTATGTAATACTAAACACCTTGTACCTACCCATATTACGCAATAAACTGATTTGATTCGAAAGTAACTCTGTCTTGTCTGTCTATGTCTATGGGGGAGACCTATATTAAGCAGTTAACATCTTGTGTTGACATGTTATATCATATTGTTATTTTTTATTTTGACATTTTCTTAGTTAATCTGTTTAAGTTGTCTGGAAGAGATCGCTTTGCTAAGCGATAAGACTGCCCTTGTTAAGATGTTTACATTTCTTTCATTTTTTATTTCTTTATTTTCATTCAATCTTTTCCGTTGAAATGTATTGTTTACTTTTTATTTTGACATGTTGCTAATTATCGTTTTGTATTATGTGCTTACCAAATCTATTGTTCTTTCACATTATGTATGAAAAAATATCCAATAAATGTTCCGACACAACCGTTTATTGTTTGAGAATAAATGAAATATGATGTGGTTGCGTACTGTGAGGTTCCAGAGGAATTTACTCCCTCAAACACTTCGCTAGTAGAATGGTCTTCCTGCTAGGGTTTCCCCCAGGGTCTACAGTATGGGGTTCTTCAAAAAGGGCGTTTTAAAATGTTTATAGGATCGGCAACGGCGAGTGATACTTTCGGTGTTACAAACGTCCATACGTCCACGGTCCATAGGCTACGGTAACAGCTTACGATGAGGTGGGCCGTATGCTTGTTTGCTACCTTAGTAGTATAAAAATAATGAAAAATGAAATGTAAATGTGGTTGTATGTTGATAATGATTATTTTTTAATTCCAGCATCGGTCTAGAACAACTAGCCCCTGTCCTAGAACGCGAGCAAATAACTATAGACATCCTATCAGAGATGTCACATGAAGATCTCAGAGCTATAGGCGTAGCCGCGTACGGACATAGACACAGGCTGATGAAGGGGGCGCGACAAAGCCTTAGCTCAGGTTCAGGTGAGAGAAACACCCCTGTTACTAGCGCAATAAGGTCTAAGATAACTGTAGACATCCTATCAGGTCTTAGATAACTATAGACATCTTATCAGAGATGTCTCATAAGCACAGGCTAATGAAGCGCGCGCGACAGAGCCTTAGGTCGAGTTCAGGTAAGAGAAACAACCCTGTTACTAGCGCAATAGGGTCTAAGATAACTATAGACATCTTATCAGGTCTTAGATAACTATAGACATCTTATCAGGTCTTAGATAACTATAAACATCTTATCAGAGATGTCTCATAAGCACAGGCTGATGAAGCGCGCGCGGCAGAGCCTTAGGTCGGGTTCAGGTGAGAGAAACAACCCTGTTACTAGCGCAATAAGGTCTAAGATAACTATAGACATCCTATCAGGTCTTAGATAACGATAGACATTTTATCAGAAATGTCTCATAGGCACATGCTGATGAAGCGCGCGCGACAGAGCCTTAGGTCGGGTTCAGGTAAGAGAAACAACCCTGTTACTAGCGCAATAAGGTCTAAGATAACTATAGACATCCTATCAGGTCTTAGATAACTATAGACATCTTATCAGAGATGTCTCATAGGCACAGGCTGATGAAGTGCGCGCGACAGAGCCTTAGGTCGGAATCAGGTGAGAGAAACAACCCTGTTACTAGCGCAATAAGGTCTAAGATAACTGTAGACATCCTATCAGGTCTTAGATAACTATAGACATTTTATCAGAAATGTCTCATAGGCACAGGCTGATGAAGCGCGCGCGACAGAGCCTTAGGTCGGAATCAGGTGAGAGAAACAACCCTGTTACTAGCGCAATAAGGTCTAAGATAACTGTAGACATCCTATCAGGTCTTAGATAACTATAGACATCCTATCAGAGATATCTCATAGGCACAGGCTGTTGAAGGGCGCGTGAAAGAGCCTCATTACTTGCTCAATAAGGTCTAAGATAACTGTAGACATCCTGTCAGATATGTCCAATTTTGAATTTTGACGACAAATTTGATATTGCCATGATTTTTATAATCTTAAATTACATTTTACTTGAAATCTCAAAGTGTAGTTACAGCACAGTCGAAAAGTCATGATTTTATGGATGGCACACACCTCACAATAAATCGAATGGTAACGATTAATCGTAACGTTTGTGCCGAAAATCATTACATGTTTCGATTAATAGTCCATTAAATAAATAGGTACAAGTTTTTATTTAAATCTTTAAACATGCAGGCGGTAACCATTCAGCGACGCTGCCTGAACATACACGATAAATACCCATGTTAACAATAGTAAAATATGCTTTTGTTTTGTTAACAGAATGGTACGGCGGCACCACACTGCTGGACGTGAACCCGCCGCCGGACGGCGAGTGCGGAGAGAACGAATACGTTATAGTAGAGAGGGAGATGCAAGCCACCGTCCGCGCGCATCGCGAGCACGCCGGCGGGAACTACTCGCATTATAACGTAGTCAGGGTGAGTATAGCGTCGCTAGCGTTACGTTATAGTAGAGAGGGAGATGCAAGCCACCGTCTGCGCGCATCGAGAGCACGCCGGCGGGAACTACTCGCATTATAACGTTGTCAGGGTGAGTATAGCGGCGCTAGCGTTATTTTATAGTAGAGAGGGAGATGCAAGCCACCGTCCGCGCGCATCGCGAGCACGCCGGCGGGAACTACTCGCATTATAACGTTGTCAGGGTAAGTATAGTGTCGCCAGCGTTACGTTATAGTAGAGAGGGAGATGCAAGCCACCGTCCGCGCGCATCGCGAGCACGCCGGCGGGAACTACTCGCATTATAACGTTGTCAGGGTGAGTATAGTGTCGCTAGCGTTACGTTATAGTAGAGAGGGAGATGCAAGCCACCGTCCGCGCGCATCGCAAGCACGCCGGCGGGAACTACTCGCATTATAACGGTGTCAGGGTGAGTATAGTGTCGCTAGCGTTACGTTATCGTAGAGAGGGAGATGCAAGCCACCGTCCGCGCGCATCGCGAGCACGCCGGCGGGAACTACTCGCATTATAACGATGTCAGGGTGAGTATAGCGTCGCTAGCGTTACGTTATAGTAGAGAGGGAGATGCAAGCCACCGTCCGCGCGCATTGCGAGCTCGCCAGCGGGAACTACTCGCATTATAACGTTGTCAGGGTGAGTATAGTGTCGCTAGCGTTACGTTATAGTAGAGAGGGAGATGCAAGCCACCGTCCGCGCGCATCGCGAGCACGCCGGCGGGAACTACTCGCATTATAACGTTGTCAGGGTGAGTATAGTGTCGCTAGCGTTACGTTATAGTAGAGAGGGAGATGCAAGCCACCGTCCGCGCGCATCGTGAGCACGCCGGCGGGAACTACTCGCATTATAACGTTGTCAGGGTGAGTATAGTGTCACTAGCGTTACGTTATAGTAGAGAGGGAGATGCAAGCCACAAAAATAGCCATAAAAATAGATAATATCATCAAAATCGGTCTAGCCGTTTAGAAGGCGAAGAATTACTAACACACGCACACCGGAATCTTATTTATAAAGTAATGTAATGTTTGTTTTCATGTGGTGTGCAATAAAGTGTTTTTTATTTCTGTTGTGTCGCTAGAGTTACGTTTTATTTAATAGAGAGAGAGACAGAGATAACATAACGGTCTCTTCCATTCCAGATACAAAAGTTAGTGAACGGTCGGCTCTGGGAGCGCTACCAGCACCGGCGGCGCGAGGTGGCGGAGGAGGCGGGCGGCGCCAACGAGCGGATGCTGTTCCACGGCTCGCCCTTCATCAACGCTATCGTTCAGAAGGGCTTCGATGAGCGGCACGCTTATATCGGTCAGTATTACATCAATTAGGTCAGTTTAATCACGTTTATGTCACCGTTTTGTTATTGTAACTGTTTTAGACAGTTTTGTTATTGTATTGTCACTATGTATGGTACTTAACGCCCTGCCGTAAGTTCCCTGTTGACATGTCGGTGCATTGAGCAGTGGGATCGTTGAACGGCTCTTAGTAACTTTTTAATAATATGTGGCATCGTACGATAGTTTGATAGTTGCTAGTTCTCTAACCTTTCGTCGAGCAGCATTTTATCGATTTCTCGAGATTTTGATAATTAGACAAGAACATTTTATTGATAATTTATTTGTTATTTTTCGTTCGCATTATTAATTCTGTTGAAATTATTTTTACTTATATATAATTTTGTTTAAATTGCACTTACATATATTTAATTATTATACTTATTTTCAATGTAGTAACTATGTGTATAATGTATTTATTTTAATTAGAAAATCAGTGTACCTACCTAGAATTATGAAACTATGTAACAATTGTTATGCCTGTAACAACCAATGTTATAATGTATTGTATATTTGTACGTTATACGAGTAATGTATTTTATATATGTGCGTAATACGAGTAATGTATGTACATATACGTGCGTTGTACGAGTAATGTATTGTATATATGTGCGTTATGCAAGTAATGTATTGTATATTGTGCGTTATACGAGTATGTATTGTATATTTGTGCGTTATACGAATAATGTATTGTATATTGTGCGTTAAACGAGTAATGTATTGTATATTGTGCGTTATACGAGTAATGTATTGTATGTTCGGTCAGGTGGTATGTTCGGCGCGGGCATATACTTCGCGGAGCACTCCTCTAAGAGCAACCAGTATGTGTACGGGTTCGGCGGCGGCTCCGGCTGCCCCGCGCACAAGGACCGCAGCTGCTACCTCTGCCACAGGTTTCATAATATACTATACTATGATTATCAATTCGAAAGTGCATCCTCGTATAAAGAGGAAGGTTGCGGGTTCAAGTCTTTCAAGTGAGAGTATAGGGGGGCTTATGGTTTGTTGATATTTCCAGACAAATGCTCCTGTGTCGTGTGACGCTGGGGCGCGGCTTCCAGCTAGTGTCGGCTATGAAGATGGCGCACGCCCCACCCGGACACCACAGCGTGGCCGGCCGCCCCAGCCACGGCGGACTCTGCTTCCCTGAACATGTCGTCTATAGAGGAGAACAGGTATATAACAAATGCTCCGAATACGTTGTCTATAAAAAACAGGTATATAACAAATGCTTCGAATACGTTGTCTATAGAGAACAGGTATATAACTAATAATCCGAATACGTTGTCTATAGAGAACAGGTATATAACTAATAATAATCCGAATACGTTGTCTATAGAGAACAGGTATATTACAAATGCTCCGAATACGTTGTCTATAGAGAACAGGAATATAACAAATACTCCGAATACGTTGTCTATAGAGAACAGGTATATAACAAATATATATATATATAAACGCAGGAGGTAGCGGGTTCAATTCCCGCCGCGGAACAAATGTTTGCATGATCTACAGATATTTGATTTGGGTCTGGATGTTTTTCTATATATGTATTTACAAAAAAAAGTATAATATAATATAATATATATAATATAATATATATAACATATAATATATATAATATATATATATATATATATTAATATAATATGTGTAATAAATAAATAAATATTGGTAGATATAGTATATAAGTATCCTATCAGTTTTCTGGTTCCCATAGTACAAGCTCGCTTAGTTTGGGGCTAGATGGCGCTGTGTGAAATGTCCAGCAATATTTATTAAATTTTTTTGTTTCAGGCCTATCCAGAATACCTGATAACTTATCAAATCGTGTGCACTGAGGCGACGGGTGCCGTGTAAATAAATAACATAATTTTATATTAGATTACGAAGTATTTACATTTGGAAAATAATTACATGTAACTTACTCCAAAATTCATTAAAATCACAAGAATCACTTTAAAACGTCAATTTTACTGCTTCCTCCGCGAACAAGATATGAAAAAACTAGGTAAAAAAAAAAAATTGAGATGTGTCAAGGGACACCCGGATGGAACGAAGTTCCTTTCATAATTCCTTCCGTTAATAAAAAATATTATTTATTATTTACAAAAAACCTGTATACACTCAACAAAAATAATCGTCGCGACACCACACTGTTCAATGCGAAATAGAAATGAAAATATCTGGCTTGCTTTCTATAAGAGAGAGAGAGAGAGACAGACAGAGAAACATGCGACGCCGAAATATCTGGCTTGCTTTCTATAAGAGAGAGAGAGACAGACAGAGAAACATGCGACGCCGCACAGCTTACAATAGCTTACTATAGCAAAATGTGTCGTGACAACTTTTCGTAAGAATTTTTTCCGTCTAGCCCCCTTTCACAACGCGCGATGAGGAACTTCGTTCCAATAGATATGTACTACTAGCTTCCGCCAGCGGCTTCGCACGCGAGTTTAAATGAAAAATAGCCTATGTGTCAATCCAGGTAATAGTCGACATATCAAATTTTATTAAAATCCATTCAGTACTTTTTGCGTGAAAGAGTAACAAACATCCATACAAACTTTCGCGTTTATAATATTAGTGGCAGGGATGAACGATTTAAAACACTATTGTATATCAAGTTGATGGACGCAGGGCAGTGCATCGTAGGGCACGTTTCTAAGGTGTGTGACCTACGAGACAGTTCTCTGTTATAGGCGATTACCACTTATCATCAGGTGGGCCATAAGCTTGTTCCATCTCCAGGTAGTATAAAAAAATATATAAAAAACTCAAAGCTCAATCGATAAGAAGCTATTTCTTACGTTATATTACGTATTACCGACTTACGTTACAAAATAAATATGAAATATTATTATTGACGACCTCCTTGGCGCAATGGGCGACCGGCTGAGACTCAGGAGGTAGCGGGTTCGATTCCCACCGCGGAACAAATGTTTGCATTATCTACAGATATTTGTTATGGGTCTGGATGTTTGTCTATATATTATAAGTATGTACAGTAGTCTCAGTAATCCTGCACCCTCTGCTCACGCCTCCCTCACCCCCTCCCTACTCTCGTTCCGCGCTTGCGCACATATTTACATATTATGATTTTTTCTATAAAATCCAATGATCCGGCACCCCCAAGAACAGCGCCGGATTACTGAGACTACTGTATTTACAAAAAAAAAAGTATATAAGTATTCTATCAGTTATCTAGATCCCATAGTACGAGCTCTGCTTAGTTTGGAGCTAGATAGCGCTGTGTGAAATGTCCAGCAATATTTGTTGTGTATTATCGTACATTTTATATGTAATTATTTTTCCAAATGTAAACATAATTTAGATTAACGTGTGGTTCACACTGTGTATATAGTTTTGGTAACGTTGCCAATCAGTATTTTTAATACATTGTAAATTATTTGTAGCGTACACTTTTCGAATAAATAGATTTAGGGTTCCGTAACTCGAAGAAAATTATTTAATTCGGAACAAGTCCATAGGTACATCACATTATAATAGATTATATAAGATTAAAATAAGACAAAAATAACCTTCTTTGGTATCAATGGCTGTTTGACTTCTAAATTTTATTAGCCCAATAGAGAGCAATTTCCACATCCCTCTCTGTTGCCTGGTACAAGTCCTCTCGTGTGCGGGTGGTTGAGCAGAGAGGACATGAGAGTGGGTGGGGCATTGTTTTTAAGGTGAGATGGCCCCGCAGTGGCACTGGCTCCAGAATGGGTCGATGTTTGGCTAGATTGTCTGAATTGAGATAATAGATTGGCTAAATCGTAAAACAAAAATAGTAAAAATCGTACATAACATTCAAATAAAATAATTATTGAAAATGGTCTAAATTACAATATGTATAAATTTTAAAGGCAAAGTTTTAAGAGAATAAAATATGCATTTGCATCAATAAGTTTTTTTTTAATTCATACAGCACCGGCTTAGGCAAGGTACCCATACTACGTGACCCGTTCAGGGGGGGTGGGGGGGTCTTCAAAATACCACGCTTGGTTACAGGGAGAGGGGGCTGAGGTTTTCGTGACGTAGTCAATATCCTCTAGGAAAATATCGCGCTTTTCTTGCTATATTCAAATATGGTGCGCAGCGTTTAGAGCTCTCTTGCCGTCACGCGGCAAGCGCTGTATTAATAACTAGCTGACCAATCCGCAGCTTCGGACGCGTAGTTTTTCAACAAAAACCTTACCCACCTTCTGCGCGGTTGGGTAAAAAGTAGCCTATGTCACCCGGGGATAGTGTAGCTTCCCAACGGTGAAAGAATTTTTTAAATCGGTCCAGTAGTTTCGAGCCTATTCAATGCAAACAAAGAAACAATGAAATCGTTCCTCTTTATAATATTATTAGGTCTTTACCTATGAAATTGCCGTTTTGTATGGAATAAGTGAAAGTAAAATTAAAAAAAAATGGATCACGTAGTATGGGTACGTTCCCTTATCACAGTACTGTAGAAATGTTTTTTTTTCATCTTAACACGTTGACATCAAAACAAACCATTTTGGTGTTGGGGATGAGACAGACTCGTATGTCGTCACGCTGTCATGTTATATCTGTGATTATTAATAATAAAAAAATGACGGCTTAATTTTGTAATTTTTTGATTTATTTATTTATTACAAGCTTCCGCCCGTAGCTTCGCACGCGTGGTTTGCCTATAAAAAGTAGCCTATGTATTAATCCAGGTTATTATCTCCGTACATACCAAATCGGTTCAGCCGTTCCGACGTGAAAGAGTAACAAACATCCGTACATACATACAAACTTTCGCGTTTATAATATTAGTGGGATGATTACGCGCGTGGCGTGAGCGGACAGTGACGTGAGCTACGCGAGAGATCCGCTCTGGCGGAGACCATAATAATGTTGTAGAAAACTGCTTTTATATTGTTCAAAAAGTATACGCTATACAATTATAAATAAGGCGATCCCGTTTTGGGAAAAAGTGAAATTCAAAATTTTGAGGCTTCCTATTTGTTATGACTTCATTTATATAAATATTTTATGAAATAATTTCATTCATATTTGCAAGACATTCTGAAGTACAAGAGTTCAAGGGTTATAGACATTTTAATGAAACATTATCAAAACTGGTTCAGCTGAGTTGAGCTGATAGAATTATCAATTATTCTTATTCGAAGGCTGAACCAATTTTGAACGTATAAATGTCTTAAATATTAATAAGTTCAGCTGATATACATTAGTATAAAATGCGAAATAATTTTGTATGTTTTTTCGAATAGGCGATAAATAAAAGAATACAATTCAGTATGTATATTTTTTTATTTTATAATATTGACTAGGTTTACATACAGGGTGTCTCGAATATATATACAGGGCGTAGCATCATTTACATTAAATTGGTATCCAAATTTTCTCACTACTACAAACATATTATATATTTTTTTTTACAACCTGTTTGCGCCAGGAATTTGATTTTTGAATAGGGATTTTTTTTATTCTATTTTTGAAGTGTGATACTTCTTTAGGCGCGTTGGGCATTTTTTGAGATGAGAAAAAACAATTGAACTCGCGACACTGTTATATAAGTATCTCGTAATTGTTCAACTTTTTACTTCCGTCGGCACTCCCGAAGTGCCACTTTTTTTTTAGACTATCGTTTGGACGATCTGGTCCTGATGATAAACGATGATGCAGTCTACGATGATACACGCTTGCCTAGAAGAAACCTATTTTAATTAAAAAAGGAATTTACATTTCCGTAAACAGTTCGTTTTTTTTATGCAATTTGGTACGGAATTCCATACATCAATGAGGGTTTTTCGCGGCTATGTTTTTGTAACTGCTAACAGATGGCGTTGCTCTGTCATGCTCTGAATTGAAAGTGAAAAAGTAAAAAAAAAAGTGAAAAGTGAATTGTCAATGTCAATTGCCGTGGTAACATTATTTTCAGAGGACCATGACAAAAAAAAATACATATGTGTTTGTTTATCTGACGAAGTGAGATTGTTTTAGTCAAAATTTTATAATGTGTCTTTGAAATTTTTGCATATAAACCAAGTAAGTTTTTTTCTTTAAAAGTCAAAAATGGATAGCCCTCGAAACAAGGTGTCGTAAATAACGTTACACCCTGTATAGTATAACATTAGAATCACCTTTTATCTTAAGATTACAGATACGCCTTGAAGATTCTTGAAGGGGTAGGCACAGAATGATATTTTTGCTATGTTAATTACAAAATTAAAAAACACAATTTATTCTATAAAATATCGTTATTAATTAACTTGATAATAAAACTTATTATTATATTCTAAAATACTGACACTAAATATATAAATAAAAACAATGTAAATAGGGCAAAATGCCTACAACTAATTACATAACCAAAATATAGAAGAAACGCTTGAATCATCTAAATACCGTTACAAACGATTTATAGATAAAATACTGACAAAATATCTATAAAATGGACTAGATTTTCTTTGTTAATCTACAAACACACATAATAATTAATATGTTATTACTAAATGCATATTACAGTAGTCTCACTAATCCGACACTATTAAAAACTAGGGAGTGCCGGATTATTGGATTGTACAGAAAAAATCGTAACAGTAAATAAAATAAAGCATTTTACAAAAATAAGAGTACAGAGGGATGAGGAAGGCGTGAGCGGAGGGTGCCAGATTATTGGACGCACCGGACTACTGAAGTGCCGGATTAGTGAGACTACTGTATATACTCTACTTTAAATATTCTACTAAAGTTGCTTTTGAACGGTTATGAGTTTTGATTATAACATATACAAGTAACAAGTTATAAAAAAACAAAAAAAAACCTCTCTTCTTCTTGCCCTTTTCCCCCGTTACGTAGGGTCGGCACAACATGTATTCCTCCTCCATACCTCTCTATCAGCCGTCGTCTCTGTTGTCACTTTCCCAACTTACCCATACGGCCTTCCTCTACTTCTATATCCATCCACACTCATATCTCTTAATATTTATAATACTGTTACGACGCTGTTGAACAATGAGTAATAATCGAACCTTCTCGAACGCTTTTGTCTTGCTGTGTTATTGTTGCTATTGTTTGTGGTTTCGCAGAATGGGGAGTGGCCATTGTGTCGAGGGACCGACCCTTTCCTGGAAGGATCGACATCGTTCGTCGTTCATCGATATAAATAGACCGGAGAGATGGCCGGACAGTCAGTCTGAGTCTGAGTGAGTTAGTCTCAGCGAGGCCCTGGAGGACTGACGTGGGAAGGGTCTCGTGTGAACAGTAGTTGCTCCCGAGTCAGTCTGGATTAAGCTATACGTGCGATCATTTCGGTGACTTTAAGTGGTGCACCAGTGGTGAGAATTAGTGTGTTGTGATACGTGTGACCAAGTTCGTGTATTCATCGTTTAGTGCTGAATAAAAGTGTTATTTTGGTGAAATCGATTCCCATTATTTTATCCCGAACCCTCAGCTCGTAACAATTTGGTGTCAGAAGTGGGATAAAATAATGCCGGTTCTACCAGTGGATAACGTGGACGGTGTCAGGACGAGAGGTCAACGACAACAGGAAATGGATGAAAGGCGGTTTGGAGATTCTCCGGTTCAAGAAGCTCGGCAGAGTCGACAGCCGATGGAGATGGAATCAGCCGCCGCCGAATCATTTGGAGCACCATCATCATCATCCGTGGGCCAAGCTCCTGTGACAGGCGATCTTGCTGCTATTATGGCCATGCTTTGTCGTCAACAAGAAGAGCAGCAACGTTAGCAGGAAGAACAGCGACGTCAGGATAAGGAAGAGCAGCGTCGTCAGCAAGAAGAGCAGGCTCGGTTGCAGGAGGAAGAACGCCGTCAGCATAAAGAAGAGAAGCGTCGTCAACAGGAAGAGCCGGCTCGGTTGCAGGAGGAACAACGCCGTCAGCATTAAGAAGAGAAGCGTCGTCAGCAGGAAGAGCAGGCTCGGTTGCAGAAGGAACAGCGACGTGAACAGGTGGAGCAGACTCGGTTGCAAGAGGAACAGCGACGTCAGGATAAAGAAGAGCAGCGTCGTCAACAGGAAGATCAGCGACGTTGGCCATAAGAGCGTGCTCGACTGATGAGGGAATCGTTCGGTTCATCTGGAAAGGAATTCCAGGAAGTGAAAGAACAGATAGAAATCATGAGAGCCGTGTTTTGGAGGCTGGAATTGGGATCGCTGATGAGAAAGGGACTCTGGGTGTCCTGAAGTACTGGAGACGGCAATGTGGCTCCTCTAGTTGCTACATCTTCAGCGCGAGGTGCGCCTAAAATTGTTCGTGTTGATCGGCTGCCGCGATATGGGGCTAAGAATGCTCGGGACGAGCATGTTTTAGGAGGGGGCAGTGTTACGCCGAGTCTGTTAAACAATGAGTAATAATCGAACCTTCTCGAACGCTTTTGTCTTGCTGTGTTATTGTTGCTATTGTTTGTGGTTTCGCAGAATGGGGAGTGGCCATTGTGTCGAGGGACCGACCCTTTCCTGGAAGGATCGACATCGTTCTCGAACAATCGAAATGTGTGCGATATAAATAGGCCGGAGATGACCGGACAGTCAGTCTGAGTCTGAGTGAGTTAGTCTCAGCGAGGCCCTGGAGGACTGACGTGGGAAGGGTCTCGTGTGAACAGTAGTTGCTCCCGAGTCAGTCTGGATTAAGCTATACGTGCGATCATTTCGGTGACTTTAAGTGGTGCACCAGTGGTGAGAATTAGTGTGTTGTGATACGTGTGACCACGTTCGTGTATTCATCGTTTAGTGCTGAATAAAAGTGTTATTTTGGTGAAATCGATTCCCATTATTTTATCCCGAACCCTCAGCTCGTAACAATACTGTTTTAGTCACATGAATTTCTTCCCTCCGCATGACATTCCCATATCACGCTAGCCTCTTACTCCTCAACTTTTCTATCACTGGCGCTACTTTTAAACTTCCTCTAATATACTCATTCCTTATCTTATCCATTCTCGCTGCCCCACACATCCATCTCAACATTCGTATTTCCGCCGCGTGCACTCTTCTTTCATCCTCCTTTCGTGGCCCAACACTCAGAACCAAACAATACGACAGGTCTTATGATCGCCTTGTAAATTTTCCCCTTAAGTTTAAGGGGCATTCGAGGATCGCACGTTGTTCCTGTAACCTGTCCTTTAATATCCTCATTCCTTATTTCTTAAAAAATAAAAAAACCTAATCAAAAAATACAGATAACAATGATTTTCTCTTCAAGCACAAGGATTCAATTCCTCGGTCATGTTAATATGTGAACAGGTGACTTTCTGACCCGTAGGAACTGCAATCCGGAACAACTTCCCCTGAGGCATACAGACACACACTTTAAACTGGCCTGTAGCCGAACCAGTCTTATTAACAGGCAGAGCTATAGGCAGATACCTCACATCGATATAAACCCCCTCCTTACCACTCAGCACCACGGACCCGTTGATGGACTTGATGTAGATGTCCTGGTCTGCGGACCAGAACAGCTCCTTGGACTCCATGTGTGTGCCTTCTGCTCCTCGGAGGAAGGTGGATGAGTCTGAGTGGAGGGTCAGGTCTTCGTCTACTGGGGCTGTTATGCGTTTTGTCGAGATTTGCTGTTGGACAAATAATGATCTTAAAATCCAAAGAATCTTAAAACAAGAGATATAACTCCGTCAATTTAACTCGGTACTTGGCTCGAATTAGGTCTGTTAACTTTTAACTACGGCCAGCAAAAAAAAAATAGTAATAAGATTAAAAAAAAAGAAAATAAAATACTCAAATATAATCTTAAAATATTGACAATGATTTTTTATTTTTATATTAAAAAGAATCATCATAGTTTGGTTCACAGGTTCTAACTCCAGACATGGTATCACTGCCATCGTCGTCCTAAAATTTGCTCTCCGACTCGTTATAAATAATAACTAAGTCCAAACGTAACAAAAACAATAAACTTTAACAACCTAAAACTTAACAAAAAACAGCATAAGAATAAAACTCTGAAGTGAACTGAAACAACGCGCACGCGTGTATCGCTAACAAGTATGCCAACGCTACTGGCGGGAGTGAGGCGCGGGGAACGGGAGAGGGGTCGCGTTTCGAGCCAGGTACCGAGTTAAGTTGACGGAGTTATAGTTGTGACAGAAATAGCCTTCACTCAGCATGTGCTATGCCAATGCTGGTCTTCCGTGGTCGCCGTGCCAGCAGATAGTAACTACTGCGAGACACGGGCACAGTATTGATACCATTACTATTATGTACCAGCTAAAAAGTTAAAGTCCAGTAGTAATTCGAGTATTAATGCTAAATACCACTTCCATATGGAACCACCATAGTTCTGACGCCCCGCATAAAGGTGTAGGTATTGTGCATTAACCCCCTCCCCCTCTAACGCGGTTACTATCATCCTAAGTTTATACTAGTAGATCGCCACGAACTGAGATCTCGCGAGTCTCCTATAAAAACAAAACAATACTGTTTATAATACTTTAACTACATATAACAAATTTTTTACACTCCGCTAAGCTGACTGTACGTACATATTTTCTAAAATCCTAAAATTCAGTTGTTTTTTTCTTTAAAATAAATCTATAATTTCCTAAGAACAAAACCTTACTGGAAAAGAGAAGGTAGCTGACTGCCACCTTTTCTCGTTGGGATATTGATACCTCATCGGAATATTGATACCCATAAGTTAAAATTTCGCCCCATTCTGTATGATGTACTTACGGCTGCGTGTAAATTTTTGACAGCGTCGGGAACGGAGCACGCCCCCCCTCCCCCCGGAGCCGTGCTGAACACCACCTATATTAAAAAACGAATTTAATACATACTGCACTAGCTTCCGCCTGTGGCTTTACACGCGTGGTTTTTCAATAAACCCATTTTATCATTTAAATGAATACATGAGCCTCATCTGCATGAGTAATGTCTGCTGTAACCAATTGCTTATTCCAATGTTCTGCTTAGTTGTAATTTGTTTATTTTAATTTATTTCTATTACTAGCTGTTGCCCACGACTTCGTACGTTACTACTAAATGTGTAGGTAACCTAGAAATAAAACTAAACTCGCTGTTGCAACTTGACACCCCATTTTTATCCCATGGGACCGATTTATGGGATAAAAATTAGCCTATGTGTTAATCCAGGTTATACCTACATACGTACATACTAAATTTCATCGAAATCGGTTCAGCCGTTACGACGTGATTGAGTAACAAATAAACAAACATTCAAACTTTCGCATTTTTATATTATAGGTGTGATTTACTGACATTTGTTATATATTTTTGACATATCAATATAATCCAAATTTATAACTAGCGAATTATGGATACTGAAATAAAAAGTAGCTTGTCTTGATCCATATCATAATCTATTATACCAAATTTAATCAAAATCGGTTCAATAGTTCAGTCGTGAAAACATAACAAACAGGCAGTTACTTTCTAATATATTAACCCACTGCAAAAAAAGAAGGATCTCAATTAGGATTGTTAATTTTTATGTATATTCGCGCATTACTTTTTACCGTGGACCCAATTTTGATGATTCTCTTTTTAATTGATGGGTTTATCACTAGGGTTACATTTCATTGTGGTAAATACTTTTGAAGGTACTTGCCATTAAGGTAAAGAAGGGTTCAGAAAAAAAAATTGCTTCCATCCCCTTGTGTAGTGTTTTTTAAAATAACTTATACTGTCCCACTGCTGGTCAAAGGTCTCCCCCATTTCCTTCCATTCCTGACTGGCAACCTACAGGACGACGGCATCGAGACAGCGATGGCAACAAACGATGGCGTGACAATCTAGATGTGACTTTTGAAACTATCATGGTTACGAACATTTGCACTAAAAACGGTATATTTACTATGATTTGTGTGTTTTGTTACATACTAAAAGTATATTTAACGAAATGCATGACACTTCATTTAGTTTGAATTAGCCGCGTAATAACTTTGATGTGTACTTTATATGTGAACTCATTTGAGTCTATGGTGCTGTCTGTCATATTGACTGAATGACACAGCAGGATAAAGATGGATTATGTTATGTACAAGTAAGAAATTATATTGTAATTTGAATAATTAAAATAATAGGAACTGGTGAAGCAATAGCTTTAAATGTTGTTTCTCTTTTCAGGTGAGTTTGTGATTAATTAATGTTGTGTAAAGAATGTTTTGTAAAAGTGTAATAACTGGTTTATGTACTAAATAAAATCAATCTCTTTTCAGAGCAACTCAATTTTGGTTATAGTTTTACTGTTCGTCATACTATCCAAGGATAATTATAAAACGCATTATATATTTATAAGAAAAATGTCTGGTATATGTCCATAAAATACCTGATTGGAAGTGTTGCAAAGAAATGTCATTATCATCATCATCGTCAGCCCTTCTCATCCCACTGCTGGGCATAGGCCTCTCTTCGTTGTCGCCATTCGCCTCTGTCCTGCGCTGTTCTAACCCACATACGACCTATGGACGACCAAGGAAATGTATTTAAGAAAAAACATACGCTGAGGCTTTTAGACAATTGTTTTTATAGTATAAATGTTTTGTTTTTCAATTGAAATATAAGGTATTGACATTATTGAATTACCTACTGACAAATATTAGCGCGCATTAAGATCTTTTAACGTAGTTTTTGTGTATATAAACGATTGAATTAGAATTAGAATTTTTGAGTATGCCTATATTTCAAAAATCAAATTAATTAATTCCCCACAAATCATGGTAAATATCCCGTTTTTAATGCAAACAATCTAGATGTGTTCCACTCTGACTGGCAGGACATTTCTGAAGAACGTGTAGTAATTACATATATATTTTGCTTATGTAAGTGCACGGTTTATTCAATATTCAATTTTTTTTATTAAAAGCTACCGTCCTATAACGTTCTCGTGAAATCCACTCCAGCCAAAGGTTGTCTGGAAGAGATCGCTTTTAGCGATAAGACCGCCACTTGTATTTCTGCGTGTATTGGTATTTGTTTTTTATTTTGTTGTTAAAGAGTGATTTACAATAAAGCCTTTTCTAGTAGGTATTTTTCAAACTTTCGCGATCACTACATAATTATTGATTAAAACGGGTATTTATCGCGTACATACCTTTTTTTAAAAAGCGTTTTCTATCTATCTATATAAAATGATACATACCTCTCCAGAGGCAGGATCGCGGAGCTCCAGAGAACTGACTCCTCGAATGAACACGCCTGATGTGTTCACCGTCATACGCGTGTCGGAGCGGGACACACTGGAACAATTATAAAATCATTAAGATTTGCCGCACGACGTCCACTGCTGAACACCGGCCTCCCCCATATGTTTCCAGAGCGACCGATCTGGTCATCTTTCCATCTAGTGGGGGGGGGGGGGGGGTCCTGGTTCCTATGCTGCGCTTTCCAGTGCGCATAGGCGCACTCGTATCTCCTTGAAAAAGTGTCAAACTAGTGTCAAACTACACTTTATTATCAGGTAATAAATAACAATATATTCAAACATTACCCTCCTGCGCAGTCGGGTGAACAGACTGTCCCAACCCGGTCATAATCTATTTATATATGTAGGTATCAAATTTCATCAAAATCGGTCCAGCCGTTTAGTCGTGAAAACGTAACACACAGATTTACTTTCGAATTTATGATATTAGGTATGTAGTATATAACAATATAAAAAGCTTACCAAATGAATAAAAATAACATAATAATTTAAATAAATTCATCAAATAAAATACATAAAATGAAATTGTAACGGACGATCAAAGACGGGGAAGGATCGAATCTAGATTTGAAATGTGTTAGGTAGTTGTAAGATCGAATCAGATTCAAATGTTAACAGGTAGCTAAGATTGTAACAGTTTAAACTTGTAAAGGTCAAAAGAGTGAGATAGCTACATGTAAGTCCCCGTCTAACTTTGCTGGAAACTTCGATGTATTAGGAATTATATAAAACGATTTGTGAATGCGTGAATTACGATCCCCGCACCATGGCTAGGGCGAGGAGTAGATTTGTATAAAGATAGACCGTTTTCAAGCAGAAATTTGTGATCATTCAAGAACGCGATTTATACCTTGTAAACTAGCAACTAAGAAGAAAAATAAATACAGTCCACTTTTGCACCGAGTCTATCAATGAAGCCTGGGTAGGACCTCTACAAGTTTTGGTCCTACGAGCCGGATAAGCAGTTCCTACAAGTTTTGGTCCTCCGACCCGGATAAGCCGTTCCTGAGACGACCGGACCAGTTGTTCCTGCGGAGCCGACAAGACCCGCTCCACTGGGTTTCAAGAAACAGTTACATCGTATAACCACTGAAGAGACGGCGCGGGCTTGAAGATCACCCAACGGTGCGACGAGCATCGTTGTCAAGACCGGCGCAAGGGCACGGGGTGCCTGAAGATCACCCAACGGTGCGACGTGCGACGTTGTCAAGACCGGCGCAAGGGCACGGGGTGCCTGAAGATAAGCCCGCGTCCGTTGAAGACAACCGAACGAGGACGTCACCCGAAGAGTGAAGACCCCCCACCCCCTCACGTGGCTGGTCCACGGCCCGTTTATTCCGGCCACATAACGGTGCCAAACGGTCGGAATAGCGGGTAAACGCCTTAGGGCGGTTTTAGTGTTAGTGTTAGGGACCGCTAGGTAGGTAGGGGCATCAAGTGCTGAAGAAGATGACCACCAGGAGCCCACCAGTGACGAGGGGGAAGAAGGCTGCACTTCGCGTCTACGAAGACTACCCCGCGTCCCCGTCCGAACCCGCGCTTCCGAATGCTCCCGTTGAGCCGCGACCCGCCGAAGCGGGACCCTCCTCCGCTCGCGTAGCGTCAGAGACGACCGCGCCCGCGCCCGCGACCGAGGTAGCACCGCGAGTGACCGCACACGCCGAGCCCGAACGCCGGCGTGCCCCGTCCGTCCGCTCGCAACGCTCCAGCGCCAGCGCGATGGCAAGGATACGGCAAATTGAATTTGAAGCTGAAGAACGACTGGCCGAGATTAAGAGGCAAGAGCTCCATATTCAAGCGGAACTTATAAGGAAGAGGTTGATTGCCGAAGTCGCTACAATACGGGAAGAAGATGAACAAGAAAGCATCCAGGGCACGGGTGCACGGAACGGGGCCCTAGACACAGAACACAGAATAGAGGACTGGCTCCAACGCCATCATAAACGGGGGGAGCCAGAACAAGTGACGGATCAGGATACCAGGTATCTCTCATCGACCACGAGAGAACAGAATACGGAGCGGTATCCTCCGATTACGAACAATCGGGTCACTTTTGAACCACGAACACTGCGAGACAGATCACTCACGCCGGACCGAACGCGAGACAGAGGGATTGATCGGTTAACGGAAGCCATAGAGAAGATGGTTCACCGTAGACCACCTCCGAGACAGACGTACGACCTACCTGTATTCGGAGGTGCTGCGGGGGATTGGCTACCGTTCAAGGCAGCCATGAAGGAATCAACGACCATCCACAAGATCTCATCGGCTGAGAATCTAGCGAGGCTTAGAACATGCCTGAAAGGCGAAGCCCGTCAAGCAGTGTCGGCTTTATTATACACTGCAACCGAACCGGCAGTTATAATGAAGACTTTGGAGCAGTGTTACGGTCGCCCAGAGATGATTATAGACAACGCGTTAGAAGAGATTAAGAAGCTACCGCGACTGGGCGCGACCGCAGGCGAGTTAAACGCTTTCGCCATCAAACTACAGAACGTAGTAACCGCCATCTCTTGTATGGACCAACGCGGCTACCTGCAGAACCCGATGTTTGCGCGACAGGTAGCCGAGAAGTTGACACCGCACATCCGATCAAAATGGTGCGACTATGCAGAGGAATTTGGCAGCATCAATGAACCAGAAATATTGACGCTGTCCCAGTTCCTGATGAGAGAGGCAGATCGCGCAATGCGATACGCGTATACAGCTACGCCTTCGCAGAGCACCTCAAAGGCCCGACCTACAGAGCAGCGACCCAGGGTGAACGAACGAAATCGTGGGTCGGTGTACGCTACACAGAACGCGGCATCGGAGGAGGAAGCCTCAACGAGACAGAACGCAGCAACGGACAAGAACGAGTGCCGTTGCTGCGGGGGCAACCATAGAACCGTCGAGTGTAAAAAGCTTGCGGCGATGCCAGTAGACAAGAGATGGGAATGGGCCAAAGAGACAGGCATATGTTTTCGCTGTCTGAGCAGCAAACATAGACGCTTTATGTGCAAGAGCAAGCGATGCGGAGTAGGTGAATGCACACGTCCGCATCACGCACTGTTACATGCGCCGAAAATAAGGAACGAGGGTGCCAGTGAGCAGGGCCAGACCGAAGAATCAGCCATCACTGCATCTGCGCATGTAACAGCAAAGAATCAAGTCCTACTGAAGGTGTGTCCAGTCGTGATTAAGAGCAGTAACGGCATGGAAATAAATACGTATGCGTTACTGGACGAAGGATCAACGATAACTCTGATCGATGAAGAGATCGCCGCGATGATCGGAACGGAAGGCCCGACAAAAGCCTTGAACATCGTAGGGGCTACGACTAGTCAGAGGGAACCCGAGAGCCGGGTAGTGGATATCGTGATCCGAGGACACAAGTCGGACGCACATCGGATCACAGCGCGTACTGTGAAGAACCTGACCTTAGGAAATCAACTCGTCAGTACCGATGTGTTAAAATACGCGCATTTAAAGAAACTCCGTCCAGAAGCCGTGTGCTATGCGTCAGCGAAGCCACGCATACTCATCGGGGCCGACAACTGGCATCTTATTGTGACGAGGAAGCTTCTGACAGGGAAGAGAACCCAGCCAGCTGCATCACTAACGCAGCTGGGATGGGTAATCCATGGATCAATCCCCAGGAGCACAATAAGACAGCAGGAGACGGTACTACACGTCCATACGTGCCAAGGTGTCCAGAACGGACATACTTTGAACGACCAAGACGAGGAATTAAGGAAGCTCGTGAAAGCACACTTTGAGATAGATGCTTTGGGCGTTTCAATTAAAAGAAAGCCAAACGCAAAGGATGAGCGGGCTCAAAGCATTTTCGACAGAACAGCGAGACGAGTGAACGGTCGTTTTGAAGTGGGACTACCTTGGGCCAGCGATGAGGTGAAGATGCCGCCCAGCTACGACATGGCCATACGACGCTTACATGGGATCGAACGTAAGATGGACAGATCGCCGGAGTTTAGAAGTGCATACACCGCGCAAGTGGAGAAGCTGCTAGAAAAGGGATATGCAGAAAAAAGCGGGGAGGAACAGAGTCAGAACGAACGCCTCTGGTTTCTCCCTCACTTCGCGGTGACAAACCCCAACAAGCCGGGGAAGTTTAGAATGGTTTTCGATGCAGCCGCGCGCGCTAATGGAACATGTCTCAACGACGCGCTGCTGGACGGACCAGATCTACTACAGACATTGCATGGCGTCTTGTTTCGCTTCAGAACGAAGCCGATCGCGGTCACTGCAGACATTCGGGACATGTTCCTGAGGGTGACCATAAGACAAGAGGACCGTACAGCCCAACACTTTCTATGGCGCGGCGACAACCGAACAGATCCACCGCAGAAGTACATGATGAAGTCCATGATATTCGGAGCGAGAAGTTCTCCATTTCTGGCTCATAGCGTCAGGAACAGGAACGCGAAAGATCACGAGCGGACACACCCGCTAGCGTTTGACGCTATAACTCGGAACCACTACATGGACGACTGGGTGGACAGCTTTGCAACGGAAGAGATAGCCGCCAGAGCTATAGCACAAGTGCAAGAGGTGCATCAACAAGCGGGTTTTGAACTTGCAAGCTGGAGCGCAAAGCGTGAAGGCTTACTGGATAGTATTACCCCGGAGAACCGAGCGCATGCACCAAAAGAGCTAGCGGCCAATGCACATGTATATGGAAATCATAAGGCTGAGCGGTAGGATCAACGCCGCTACAGTACCGGATCACCTGAAGGATCCACCCATTCTGGACGGAGCGCACCGCTTATCACGTCTACTGATCAGACGGGAACATGAGAAGAATAAGCACGCGGGCAGAGAACAGATCGTGAACAATCTGCGCCAGCGATTTTGGATACTGCGGTTGCGTCCGGCGGTCAAAACGGTTCTGAACGATTGTACGCTGTGTAAGATAAGGAGAGCGAACCCAAAGAAGCCAGCAAAGGGTGACTTGCCGAGGACTCGCCTAGAGATGAACACGAGGCCGTTCACTAACTGCGGCATCGATTGTTTTGGCCCTATGTGGGTGGCGATCGGGCGGCGCCGTGAGAAGCGATGGGGAATGCTCTTTACGTGTTTAGTAACGAGAGCTATACACGTGGAGCTTATAGCGAGTCTCAGCACCGACTCGGCTATTATGGCTATCAGGCGAATGGCTGCCCGAAGGGGGACTCCTCGTACAATCGTGTCAGACAATGGAACGAACTTCCACGGATCGGAAGTGGAACTAAGAAAGGCTTACGAAGAATGGCTCCCAGGCCTAAAAGAGTACGCACTCAAAGAGCGGATCGAGTGGCGGTACATCGACCCTGGTGCGCCAAACCAGGGGGGAGCCTGGGAGCGAATGATAAAAACGGTGAAGAGAGCCCTAGCCATCACTTTAAATGAACGTGCCCCGCGAGAGGAGGTATTGAATACGCTAATGACAGAAATCGAGCACACCGGAAACTCGCGGCCTTTAACGCATGTACCCGTGGACCCAGAGGAAAAGGAAGCTTTAACGCCGAACCACTTTTTATTGGGGACGGCAGTAGGTTTGCCATATGTGGGAGACTGCGACGTAGCCGACAGAAGGACGTGGCGCGCCGCACAAGCTCTGGCAAACTCCTTTTGGAAGCGCTGGATCGACGAGTACTTGCCTACGTTGGCGCCCCGAGGCGACGTCAGAAGACAGCAAGAGAACGTCAAAGAAGGGGACGTCGTCATAATCGCGGACGGTTTGCTACCTCGGAACGTATGGCCGCGGGGCCAGATCGAGCGCGTGATTACGGGTCCGGACGGAGTAGTTCGGAGCGCTGAGGTGCGGACGCGGGGAGGCGTTTTCCGGAGGCCAGTGAGAAGGTTGATCGTCCTCCCGATTGAATAAGAAGGCTGCGAGGATCTGCGCCGGGGGGAGACTGTAACGGACGATCAAAGACGGGGAAGGATCGAATCTAGATTTGAAATGTGTTAGGTAGTTGTAAGATCGAATCAGATTCAAATGTTAACAGGTAGCTAAGATTGTAACAGTTTAAACTTGTAAAGGTCAAAAGAGTGAGATAGCTACATGTAAGTCCCCGTCTAACTTTGCTGGAAACTTCGATGTATTAGGAATTATATAAAACGATTTGTGAATGCGTGAATTACGATCCCCGCACCATGGCTAGGGCGAGGAGTAGATTTGTATAAAGATTTTCAAGCATCAATTTCAAGCATCAAGACCGTTTTCAAGCAAAAATTTGTGATCATTCAAGAACGCGATTTATACCTTGTAAACTAGCAACTAAGAAGAAAAATAAATACAGTCCACTTTTGCACCGAGTCTATCAATGAAGCCTGGACCTCTACAGAAATTATAAATAAATAATAAATAAATATTGCTGGACATTTCACACAGCGCTATCTAGCCCAAAACTAAGCAGAGCTTGTACTATGGGAACCAGATAACTGATAAAATACGTATATAATTTTTTTTTGTAAATACATACTTATAATATATAGAAAAACACCCAGACACGAAACAAATATATGTAGATCATGCAAACATTTGTTCCACGGCGGGAATCGAACCCGCTACCTCCTGCGTCTCAGCCGGCTATACGCCCACTGCGCCACGGAGGGAGTCAATTAAATAGTTAATATAATGTAATGGTTACCGGGTTTGTAAATTGAAAACCACAGAGCCGTTCTCGCTGGACATTGACATTGGCTCATCCCTAAAGCTCTCAATCAGCCCGTCTCGTTTGTATAGATGATCCAAATCCGTGTTTCCAAAGAATTTTATAGCATTGTGTTCTGGTAAGAATTCCATACTTTCTAGGCCTGAAACAATTTAAATATTTAATTCGCTTTATACATCACAATACCAAAGTTGTAAAATCTGCCAGACACGACCTTATTCCCATTTTAAACCATATCTTCAATCTGTCCATATCGTCGGGTACCTTTCCATTTGCCTTCAAAAAAGCAGTTGTACGTTCTATTTTTAAAAGCGGGGATAGGGATTGTGGCTCAAACTACAGACCCATTTTCGTTCTGACAGTTTTCTCAAAGATTTTTGTAAAAATTCTGAACAACAGGCGAGTAAAATACCTGCGCGACAAATCAGTCCTATCTCCAAACCAATTCGGTTTTGGGTGTGGATGGTCCACTGAGGACGCTGTTGTAGAGCTCACTGACACTGTTGTTCAAAATATTGACAAAAGAAAAAAAAACACTTGGCATCTTCTTGGACCTATCAAAGGCCTTTGACATCGTCTCAATTCCCATCTTACTAAACAAACTGGAGTACATTGGTGTCAGAGGAATTGTCCTTGATATGTATCTTAGTAACCATTCACAGTACTATTGTATTCCTATTGTATCCTATTGACAGTTTTCAGAGTAACGAGGAACCCATTTGTTTTGGAGTCCCTCAAGGTAGCGTCCTCGGACCTACCTTATTCCTAATTTATATAAATGTACTCTGTAATTTGTCATTCCCGAACTCCAAAATTATTACATACGCTGATGACACTGCCGTTCTTGTTCACGTCAGACTTGGCAAGATGCTCGTAAGAACGCTGAAAATGCTCTCACGTTTATTATGTACTGGCTACGGACAAACCTCCTCACACTTAACATTTCAAAAGTAAATTTATTCCCTTTTCCACAAACATAGCTTCCCAACCTCCCCCTTCATTTAGTATCCGTGCCCACGTTTGCTCCGAAGTTTCTCCTCCTTCAGCAACTGCTTGTCTATTGAACGTACTACAGCTCTCAAATATCTTGGGGTCATGGTAGATAGAGTACCCTTTCCTGGAAGCAACAAATTGAATCCACGGTTTCGCGAGTCAGAAGACTCATATTCGTTTTTAAAAATTTAAGGTCTGATCTGGACAGGACAAACTCACATGCACACATAATCACGCATGCTTATCTTGTATAATATAAAAAAAAAATGGAAATAATAAACTCGGAGGGGGGCGTTAGTGTTCGCGACACAGTTTATAACTTCTGCGAATACTATCGTGTTCCAGTATTGTTGTACCATGTTTCTGTTCCAAAATAAAGTTATTTGAACGTTATTTTGATTTGAATAGTAAGAAAGAACGAATTTATTTTTTTCAAAAACCACCAGTAAAAGAGAAAAGAAAAATAAAACACAACCATAACAAAATCTAACCTAAGCACTAACAAACATAATAATCGTTAGAGTACATCATACATTTTACATTTCAAGATATCATAGTCTTTTTGTTTTTTGTCTGTCTTGGAGATGGAACAAGATTATGGCCCACCTGATGTTAAGTGGTCACCATCGCCTATAAAAAGTATTGCTAAAACAAAACAAAGTTATATTAATATTTTGTGTAAAGAGTTTGTGTCCTTTCCTTTAAGTCTGTTTGTGTAATTTACTAACTAAATTGTGTTATTCAATTGATTGAATACCTATCCATCAACTTGAGGCATACAGGTGTAAAGCCTCAAGCTCCTGTAATTTCACCGGCAACCATACCAAATTCAAATTATCAAATTCAGTATCTTATATTCATTAAAATCACAGATCACTTTGAAACGTCAATTTTACTGCCTGTTCCTTCGGGACCAAGCCAGGAAAGAAAGGCAAGAAACAAGGTAGAATGTTCTTTTTAATGATTTTTTTAGGATACATAACAATAAACAAAATAAATTACGTCTGAGTTGTAACATTTTTGAACGAGTTGGAGCAATTTCAATCCTAAGCTTTTCTATCATCTAAATAATCCGATATGTTATAGTAGGCTTTTTTATAAAGATTTTGTTTAATTACTTTTTTAAATTTGTTAATTGTGTATTTTTGTACATCACTTGGGAGTTTATTATAAAAGCATACACCTTGCCCTTTAAACGATTTAGTATTACCCTTCTTATCGAACTAGTAATGCTGCTTGGTGGCAGAAATAAGTAAGGTGTTAGTACTTCCCTGGGCAAGGCCTTCCACAGGGAACTCTAAATAAAATAGAATCTGCCTAAAAATATATATGCCGGGCTATCATCGAAAGAAGATACGGCAGATTTAGATAGAAAAAACTTGTGAGATGCTCGAGAGGGAGTATGGCGGCAAGAGAAACTTACCGTGACCGAGCCTCAAAACGGCAAGAATGGTGAACGTTAAAATCAAGTTCCCAACAGCCAGAACCAGCAGCAAACACACAAGAGTCCAGAACGCAAACGTTTTCCTCCCTTTCTGCACAGCTTTGGTTACATCGTTCCCATTTTTATCGGAATAATTTTTGATCCCAGTCTTGTGTTGACTGTGGATAGGTGTTTTTGTAATAAGAGCTTTTTCAGCGCGGTTACGCTCCAACGTTTCGTCTGACATGGCTTCGGAGGCAGGGGAGACTCCGCGAAGAGCTTCCAACATATCGCACTATGTTTATTCTACGGTTTTAGCGTGGAAACATGAAAATTAAAAATAGCACACAAATTTCATTGATGTCAGTCAATCAAAATATCGAGCGGGAATCTTGCTTCTCCATTGGCTGAAGGTTGACCATCGACAACGTTGAAGCTGACCAATTAGGATTTTTTGGGTTTGTCTGTTAGCTCTTTTCGCCATTTCAGTGTTTCCAACTAAAAAAAACATAAATTGAAGAACATACATGAGGTTAGTTTTGCTTTTGACGTACAATGATGACAACATGATAGAGCAAAAATTATTTGACAATTTGCTTTGTAATCATGGCGTCAGAGCGATACAGTTTTTCTCTCACAACTTTTAGGTAAAATAAATTTATTTACGCCTTTTTGAGCATCTAAAACGATTAATTCCTCTACAACGATGATGCCTCATGTCGTTTTATAATTTTGTGAAGTTCATAGTGCTGTAATTGCGCGGCTACAGAGTGTTCAACTATTTAGTACATTCCCTGTGAAACTAAAGATTTGTGTTTTTCCACAGCCCTTCAGGAAAATTGGTCCAAATCGAATATGCGTTAGCTGCTGTAGCCGCCGGCGGTACCTCCGTCGGCATCAAAGGTAAGAAATTTAAACTTTAGAGGTTACTTTGGCGTCTTCTACTTTACCCCTAAACTGTGCAGTTTCTCTTAAAAATTCTTAAATACCGTACTAATATAACCAGGCTTAGTTACATACTTCTGAGTCTTAGTGTAAAAAAAGGAAAATGTCGAGTCATTTTCATTCGAACACAAATCTATACATAATATATAATAATTTTGTATATCTATTTACAGCATCAAATGGAGTCGTTATCGCCACAGAGAACAAACACAAGAGCATTCTGTATGATGAGCACAGTGTCAACAAAGTGGAAATGATCACCGGACATATTGGTAAGCTTTTATATGATCAAATACATTTATTAACAGAAGAAATATAGAATTATTTACGAGACTAAAATACAGAAGAAACTGTTGAATCATCTACAGACCGTTGCAAACGATTTATAGATAGCTCAACTGCTCCAGATCACTAGCAGGCGAAAGTGTCCCCAAGACATTGCCTGCATTGTGCTGAGTTGACCCAGATAAGCTCCAGCTCTTGGATCACATGTCACATAGACCAGATGACCAGAAAGAATTTTGTAAACGTGATGGGCCTCTTGACCCCAAATAGCTCAAATACATAAGCTCTATCGAGACTTCCATACATGCGCTTGAGATCTTCGCTTTTATATTGTTTGTTTACCCAAAACAAAACACAGGGCTCTCCAAAGACTAGCTGTTATCCATAGGGTTGTGTAATATCATTACAAATGGACAGCCTCTGTGGCGTAGTGGGTGTTTAGCCTGCTGAGATGCTACAAGTAGCAGGTCGATTCCCGCTGCGTGATGAACAAATGTTTGCATGGTCTTCAGATATTTGTTCTGGGTTTGGGTATTTTTCTATATACATATTATTTCAAGATTTTTAAAACCATTACAAAAATTTCAAGCCTAGATGGGTTATTGTAATAGTTTTGAAAAGCTTCGAATTTTCTGTATGTGTTTGGATAACACGATAAAATAAAAAATACTACATATTATATATTTTTCTTAGATGAGCAGCATTATTGCTGATATGTCTACATCACACAGCGCTGAAAGTCTATCAATGTTCACTTTTGTAACAAATTATAAGTTATATGTATTTACAAAATATGTATATGTTTTCTATCAGCACATGAGGCTTTACACCTATATGCCTCAAATTCATGGATGCAGAGCAGTGTATTGTAGGGTGCGTGGCCTACGAGGCAATTCTGTGTTATAGGCAATGGTTACCACTTAACATCAGGTGGACCATAAGCTTGTTCCATCTCCTTGTTGTATAAAAAAAAGTCCTAAAACACATTTCCTGTTAGCCATTTTCTTAAACAATTTCTAAACCAGGTACATTGTATGTAATATTCCAGGTCTGGTGTACTCTGGAATGGGTCCGGACTATCGTCTGCTGGTCACACAGGCCCGTAAGATGGCCCAGCAGTACTACCTAATGTACCACGAGCCGATCCCCACTGCTCAGCTTGTGCAGCGAGTGGCTACTGTGATGCAAGAGTACACACAGTCTGGGTGAGCATTATCATCCATACACATTGACAACCTCAGTGGCGCAGTGGATGAATAGCTGTCTAAGATGCAGAGGGTTGCGGGTTCGATTCCCACTGCGGAACAAATGTTTCGATCTACAGATATTAGTTCCGGGTCTGGTTATTTCTTCATCTAACTTCCTTCATTTGATACTCCTTGCCAAAAGATAAAAACATGGTCAAGATAAACGTACAAAAATGTTTATTTAAATATTTTTTTTTATAAATTTTGATTTCCACTACATCAGTGGATTCGAGAAGGAATGGTGGGAATCTGCCAAGGATCGCGATGGGTGGAAAAAGTTCCCTAAACGTAGGCTAGTTAAATACATTTTTTTGTTTGACTTAGAAAACTTAAATGATTTATTTCAATCATTGTTATAAATGATGGATTATAATGATGGTGGAGCGGATCGCACTCACCCTGATGAAGGTTCACGAATTGAACTGAACCATTGTCGGTTGATACACCGATAAAACGGTACGTGAACTTCTTCCGGAGGTTTTCCCGGTGGGCTTCAATGTGTACGCCTTCAAGAGAGGTGTAAATAAAGCATTAAGTTTTAGGCAACGCGACTGCAGGAGTCCTGCAGGAGTTTATAGGCGATGGTGACCTCTTAACATCAGGAGGCCCGTCAGCTTGTGTGTCTAAACGTATAATATACATAAAAACATGATAAATCCCGTACATATAATAATGGTGTTTTATTTGTTGAATTCTAGTGGGGTTCGTCCATTCGGCGTATCTCTGCTGATCTGCGGGTGGGACAACGACCGCCCCTACCTGTTCCAGTGCGACCCTTCGGGCGCGTACTTCGCGTGGAAGGCCACCGCCATGGGCAAGAACTTTAACAATGGAAAGACCTTCTTAGAGAAGAGGTCAGGGTTCATTCTCATTATACTACTATTATAAACTAGGTGTTGCCAGCGGCTTCGCCCGCTTTGTTCTGGGGTGCAAAAATACATATAGAAACTTTGACATCCCATTTTTTTATCCCAAGGGAACTGATTTATGGAATAAAAAGTAGCCTATGTGTTAATCCAGGTTTTAATCTACGTACATACTAAATTTTCGAAATCGGTTCAGCTGTTTTGACGTGATTGACTAACAAATAAATAAACAAACATCCAAACTTTCGCATTTATAATATTAGTGTGATGAGAAAGTTTGGATGTTTGTTTGTTATTCGATCACGTTGTAACGGCTGAGCCAATTTCGATGAAATTTTGTATACAACCTGTTTTCTTATGTACAACATTCATTTAAAACACACATCCGGAATCGTTTTAACTGATTTTGGAGGTGGGTTTAATATCGGTTGTTTGAATATTTATCCAGTAATCTATACTCGATGTATCTAATCTAGATAGATTTTTAAAAATGTTAGTTTTCTTGGTTTACCGGTCACATAACTGGATGGCGCTGCTTAATTAACATAAATAAACCTATCTAGGTTCGGAACCCTCGGTGCGCGAGTTCTACTCATGCTTGACCGGTCATTCTTTATTAGTGTACTAGTTGACCCGCCCGCGGCTTCGCACTCTTGAAATTTCCCGTTCCCGTGGGAACTTCGGGATAAAAACTACATAAACACTTGTCAGTGACGCGACACTTCATGTAAATGACTTCACGTCAATGAACGACGCTTAAATTATATGGATATTGTTCATACAAAAATACTAAAATTGCGATTAAAAAATGGGGGGTGGGGGTAGGAGGGTGAAAAATACTCTACGAACTACTCACATACCTAAAAAATATACAAAAAAATAATTCATAAAAATCGGTCGACCCGTTTTCAACCGACTTAAAAAACGGAGGAGGTTCTCAATTCGACTATTTTTTTTTAATGTTTGTTACCTTTGAACTTTCGACTGGGTGAACCGATTTTGATGATTCTTTTTTTATTTGAAAGCTGGTGCTTCCCGTGTGGTCCCATTCAGACAATGGCATCCATGAGAAAACCTTATAAGTCTTAAATTTGTTTAATTTTTATGTTATGTTTGTTAGTTTAGAACTCCGTTATATATCAACCGATTTGGAAAACTAGTTTATTATTTTAAAGTTATTACTTTTAGATTGATCCCATGAACATTTCATAAAAATTGGTAGAGTAGTTTGGTTTTACTGTTATCTGAAGTCGGTTATATTTCTTGTTTATATATATTATATATTAATTCCAGGTACACAGAAGACTTGGAGCTGGATGATGCCGTTCACACCGCGATCCTGACCCTGAAGGAAGGCTTCGAAGGTCAGATGTCGTGTGACAACATCGAAGTGGGCATCTGCGACGCCGCCGGCTTCAGGCGCCTCGAACCCGCACACGTTAAAGACTATTTGGCTAACATCCCCTAATATATATAATAATTATAGTATTAAACTACATAAAAGGTTAAATAAATCTTCTTTTTTATTTTGAGATTTTATTTTGACTTCGCAAATAGTATTCACATTAATATTATAAGTGCGAAAGTTTGGATGTTTGTTACTCAATCACGTAACGGCTAAGCGATTTCGATGGAATTTGGTATGCACGTAGATTATAACCTGGATTAACACATAGGCTACTTTTTATTGACAAACAACGCATGCGAAGCCGCGGGCGGAAGCTAGTACTATAAATTACTGGACTGGTAATAGTACTGAACATTTCAATCAGCTATCTAACCCCAAACTATGCAAAGCTTGTAACTATGAAAAACCAGAAAACTGATAGAATACTGAACTTATAATCATACTAAATTGATCGAGCGAAGCGAGATTTCTAAATCAACTTGGGCAAATCGGCGTTGTATGTTTGTCAGAGGTATGTTGTCTTAAGTTTAGGTGATTAATTCGATATAAAACTTACTGCCTGCTCTTGCAATCGACATCCAAAAATAAAGGCCGATTTGTTCTCTTTCGGAAATGGCTGCGGGTTTTGGGTTAAAAAGGGACAACAAGAGATATCTCGAGACGTCACCAATACAGTATTTGTGGTTAGACGGCAAGCATTATGCAATAGCACAACATAAGTTTAATAAAGTGTTTGTTTTTACATGCCAAAATAAATTTCACATTTCTATGGTAAACATTTCACAAAGTTTTTATGCTCATCAAAATAACCCCTTTCATTTTTGTGCGTATATTATCAAACACTCTAAATATATGTGCCGTAGAATTAAGTTTTATCATGTTGTACTTTTCTATTGTTGCCTGAAATACTGATTTATTATTATTAATAACCAATGGTTATTGTGAAAAATCGAAAATACAAACATCTTTTGTCATATCAAAAACTACCTATGCTAAGTATCTTTTATAAACCATTTACGAGCTCTATACCCGTGTCTTTGTAATAATTCGTTTAAAATGTAACCATTGTAGCTGTCCCGATTTGAAAACCAAACCCCCGATTATTTTAACCTTCCGTTCCGAAATTTTACACATTGGACCTGGCAACACAACATACGGCCCACATGATGTTAAGTGGTAACCAACCATCGCCTATAACAAAGAATTTCCTCGTAGGTCACGCACCTTAGAAACGTGCACTATTATGCACTGCCCTGCGTCCATCAACTTAGGCATACAGGTGTAAAGCCGCATGTGCCTGTAATTTCGCTGGCAACCATAACCTACAAACCGAAACACAACAATGCTGCTTGAAGACAGAAATAGGTGAGTGAGGGTATGGTGGTAGTACTTCTCCGGGCGAGCCCTTTCACAAGGAACTCTACTTACTTTTTCTTAGGTATGTCAGAGTGTACCCCACCCGTCGTAAAAAGAAGTTTTTAAATTATGTACAATTTGTGTGTGTGTGTGTGTGTGTACCTAATATTTACGTTGATTCGTTCGTCGTTGGTCGCCTTCTATTGACGCAACTTACAAAAAAATCCCAAATTTCAAGTCTATAGGTTATATTTATAACAACTTCGTACGCGTGTCACACTATTTGTTAATAAATTTATTATGTACTAGCTTCCGCCCGCGGCTTCGCGCGCGTGTTTTGTCAATAAAAAGTAGCCTATGTGTTCCTAGTAAACCATTGTAATATTTTCTTTGTAATATTTTATTGTTTGTGAAATATTGAAGTTTGTTGTTGAATAAATAAAAATTAATCTTGCTTCACGTCACGTCAAAATCAAGGTAATGATCAACGAACATTCCAAATTTCATCGAAATCAATTCAGCCATTCCGACGTGAAAGAGTAACAAACATCCATACTTACCTACAAACATTCGCGTTTATAATACTAGTGGGATACTTCTTGTATACCTACCTACAAAAACTTGTATAGGTTGGGGTAGAAAGTTTCTCGAGTGAATACCATGCACTGGAAAGCGCAGCGTAGCACAACCGCCAACTAGATGGAAATACGGGTTGCTGGGAGCCGTTGGGTGCCGCACAAGTAGTCGCTTTGGGAATCTATGGGGAGACCTGTGTTTAGCAGTGGCCGCTCTATGACTGATATGATGATGATGATGAGTAATAAAATCAAACTATCGACCGCTTCTAACTTCAGGTGAACAAATACATTCCGAACTTGCTCGTAGCAACTGTGTATCTGACTGACTGACCATGACGGACCGGACGGACACAGTGACCAGTGCTGCCAACTCGGCTATGCAAAAATGCTTTAAAAAAGATAAAAAAGCGCTAGATTCGTTGCCAAATTCAAACAAACCACCCAATAATGATAAGATAACTCTTTATTGTAATTACCACACAAATACAATATAACACTAAAATAAAACAAAAAAGGCAATGGGCGATCTTATCGCTGAGAGCGATCTCTCTAAATAATGTAGAATATTAATAACCGTATTTTGCTTAAAATAGTAAGTATCTAGATAATACAAATTAACTTGTTTGCAGTATACCGAAAATAATTTAAAATTAATAAGTGGTTATTTAATTATATTGGATTATATTTATTTATCTATTATCATTTTTACGATACATATCAGCGTTTCAGTGTTACTAGTAGTAAGTTACTGTTCTAAAAACGTAGGTACATTAAAACAACTATAAGTATTAATACGTGATTAGTTTCGTTTTACACATACCACCGAATATTTAATAGTAGGTCTAATAAAAATATCGCAAGTTAAGCTACGTTAGGCTAAGTTTTAACAAAATACATGTATAGTTACTAATCTAGATATTTAAGTTTATATGTCCACCTAATAACACAAATGGACTTGTAAACTACTATTGTTTGGTTTAATAAATGAATTTAATTTAAGAATTTTTTTTAGTGCTGCTAATGACGTGACATTTTAAGGTGTTGATTTCTTAAATTAGGGTTAAAAATAAGATCTAGGAAAAATATATGAAGTTAAAAACGCGCTAGATTTAGCGCTGAACGCGCTAAGTTGGCAGCACTGACAGTGACTGTCTACTTGACTAGTGATTGGTCTATCTAGTCGACCGGCGGACTCATTCATTCATTCATTACCCACATATTTTTTTATTCATTCTATTTCATTCTTTCGGCGGGTGGCGGACATGGCGGTAGTGCGTGTTGAATTACGGACTAGCGGTTTATTCCTGCTCGTATTTTTAATAATAAATACCTGTGCTGTGTCGCCACCATGGATATTTTCCGTGCTAGTTAACAACGCAACGTGTGATAACATTAAATGTGCTTACAATTTGGACGTTGAAGGTGATTTCGATGAGTGGTCGATAACCTACTCGTTGCCGGAAAGCGGATTGTGTTTACCGGATTTTGTCGCGGGGGAAAATGGGTTTATTGAGTTGCCAAATACTAAGAACAGGCTGTATTTTTGTGCAAAGAGTTCGGGTGTGTGGCAGCACCAAGGAGGACGTTTATATTTGGATGCAGATGACGTCATCACGCGAAGCAAAGATCTGTGAGTTCATTCAGCCCTAATTTGAGTTTATCGTGCTATGTTTGGGGAAAACAGCGGGAGCGTAAGCGCCGGTTTTCCCCAAAATATCTAATTAATTATTTATAATATGTACATTAATCAGTATGTCATACATATTTGTAATTACCTATTGTATTCCGTAGGTAGGTCATATACTAAACAGCTGTTGCTGTTTTTTTGAAAAACTAAGTTTAGTTTTGAATTAAATAATAATCTTGTTACCACAAAAAGTTAAACACTGTTTAGCTCGTGTTCAAAAAATGTACACAAAAATTGTTAAGGAATTTCTTAAACGCACGTACCTACTTTTCTGTGGTAACAAGTCTCGTCAAGGAGCTATAAGTACCTACATTTTTTTATGGTTGTGGAGCCCTGACCGATTACGATTAGGTCGCTTGAGGTACGAGAATTCGAAGTCTCTATGGCCTATGGCGCTTATCATTCGAATTTCGAAAGCACTTGGACACACTTTTTTTTTCTCGTCGAAGGCCTAGTAGACGCTGGCGTGACGATCTCGATCAAAGATCTCGATGCCTTCGAGACGATTGGTGGGATTTGGCAGTCCAGCGAAAGTCCTGCAAAACTAGCACAGCGATTTCCTTGTCTACTCTTCAAAGGGACGACAAGGCTCTCTCTGACCGCAACTTGTATAAATGATGGCTATCGTGCTCGGCGTTTTACGGTCGAGGAAGTGTCGACAACGTTTCTTCCCGTTCACTCGCAAACACCGTGCTCGAGACGGACGACAAGTGTCTTCTTTCTTCCGAAAAATAACTAGTCAAAACCCTTCTCTACAGTTACTGTGCTAGGCCTACTGGAAGACAATGGGGGAGACCTTTTCCCGGCGGGGATTACACAGGTTGATTTAAAAAAAACAATTATCTACCAACCTACATAAAAATTCTGATGTGTTATCTGAATTAGATAATCAGTAAATCCATCAGTATAATCTTGTTTGTTTATTACGATTTTCTGATAGGAGTGTACGAAGGTTCTGTATTTTGCGTCATCAGCTGATCTGATAGTACCTAAAGTAATGTCAGTTGTTACCTACCACAAGTAACATATTAACAAAAATATAATCGACTTAACCAAACTACTGAACTGATTTGGCGAAATTTCTATGAGACCAATATGAAAGTAAGTACCTACCTATAGCCTTTCAAATAAAAAAAAAAATCCAAATTGGTTGATAAATGACGGAGTTCTGAGGTAAAAACATAAAACCGAATTGCGTTTCTATAAAGTTTGAGGGTTGCCCTCGATTTTTTTGGGATCCCATCATCTGATCCTGGGTTGGTGCCAATGCGACCATCTGGGAAGTAGGTACCTATATCCTTATAAAAAAAAGAATTTCTTGAACCGGTCGTCGAAGCTTCGAGTAATCGGGGAATATGCATATTATGCATACCTAAAGAAAAAAAAACAAAATGAAAAACGAAATAAGAACCTCCTTTTTTGAAGTCGGTGAAAAAGAATAAACACTTTGTGACGCGTGTTTAAAAAAATCGTTTACAATTGGTAAAGAATTTCTTAAACACGCTTTTTTTTATTTTTTCAGTCTATACATCTTTCAGTCTTATTAAAAGCAAATCCATTAGAATAATCTTGTTTAATACGATTTTCTGATAGTGTGCGTGGGAAGGCTCTGTATTTTGCGTCAGCAGCTGATCTGATAGCAGGTTATGTCAATTTCCAAATTTGAAATTGTACCTACATACCTAATTGACCGGTTTTGTTTAAAACATTTTTGTGGCGAAGTATTGGTTTAATACTGAATGAAGTTGTCAGTAAATAGGTTAGTAGGTTATGATTTTTTCAACTCCAATGTCAGTCATACGACATGACGTCATGCCACCCACATTTTTCGAGAAAAATAATGTTATTTTTATCTGTCATGTTATGTAGGGACTTAGAGCTTTTTGTAAATTTGGTAGTCTATAACTAGTGGTTCGCGCCGTACTAGAAGTCTCCCATAAAAACAAAAAAAAACCTATTATTTGTTATCTCTGACTATTAAAATAGTGCCACGAAATGCAGAACTAACTTTACATACAGTTTCATTCAAATTACAGATAACCGGAGTTCATGTAATTAGTTACCATTTTTTAAGGTAGAAATTACAGTTTTTCTGGATTTCAGACTTTTCCCTATTTGTATCACTACACGCATATCAAATTTCAGCACTGAGTCACTGGTGTACCCTGTCAATTTCGTCAAAGTTCAGTTTTATTATGGCTAATAACTTTACCCCTCTCGAACCCCAGTATCTCAACCCCGCCCCCCCCCCACTACGCATTTTAAGCTCATTTAGTCACACCAGGATTGTGCCAGCACTACCTACCTATATACCAAATTCCACGACGATTGGATCAACGCTTCGAAAGTTATCCTCGGACAAACAAACATGCATACATACAACGATTTGCCTAAGTTGATTTGGAGATTTCGCTTCGCTCTATCAAATATCTCGAATTAAAAATGACAGTTTAGTTTTCAGTGCACAGTTGTTAATCGACCGTAATTTTTTTTATGTTTAGGTTATTTTTTACATTCGTTACTCCTTCTCCATATAACCGTTATCTATGCCAAATCCCACATTCCTCCATGCGCACATTATAGCTGAATTCTTTCAATAACTATGAATTTAAATATTTCACAACTGCCGGGGCCGGCCACATTATTTTGAAATGACTGTACTGCACGTGATATTGTACTGCAAAATGAGGACTAACTTAGTCATTGGATCTTTACGATCTTCGGATAGTCTATTGTTCGTTTCTAACTACCTACGACTGTAGTCTTTGCTCTTCTGAAAAATACCAATTAAACTTGCACATCGATAATAAATAGTGCTGGACATTTTATCAGAAACGCGTGGACGTATGATGTTGGAATTCAAATTATGGATCGAGCGAAGCGAGATCTCCATATCAACTTGGGCAAATCGGCGTTGGAAGTATGTATGTCCGAGGATAACTTTCGAAGCGTTTATCCGATCATCGTGAAATTTGGTTTACCTACGTAAGGTAGGCAGTGGTGGCACATTTTTGTTGTTATTTGTTGTTGTCAAATGGCACGTCTAATAAAAGGTCTTCGTGAGTACATTTCGACCCCGTTTTTATTTTTAGTTATGTCCTTGCAGTTTTTAAGTTATTAGCCATAATAAAAACTGAACTTGACGAAATTTCTCAGGGTACACCAGTGACACCACAGTGCTGAAATTTAGTATTCGTGTAGCTTTAGTGACACGAATACTGGTCACCACCAGGTCACTGGTGTACCCTGTGAATTTTGTCAAAGTTTTGTTTTTATTATGGCTAATAACTCAAAAACTACAAATATTAAACTAAAAATAAAAACAGGGTTGAAATGTAGTAATGAAGACCTTTCATTTGACGTCCCACTTGACCTTATAGTCTCATTTACATTTGTTTTTACCCCTCTTGAACCCCAATATCTCAATAACCCCCCAACATTTTTAACTCATTTAGTCACACCAAAATTGCGCCATTACTACCTACATATTAAATTTCACGATGATCGGATAAACGCTTCGAAAGTTATCCTCGGACAAACAATCATACATACATACAACGCCTATTTGCCCATGTTGATATGAAGATCTCGCTTTGCTCGATCAAAAATAAAAAATACAGCTAAAAAACACTGACACTGATTTTAATCGGATGAGTGTAGATAAAATGAGCCGAAACGTCAATGTTGAATGGTGGCGCGTCATTCATGACGTCATTACGACGTTTCTTGGCAATCACGCAAATACTAAAAGGATTATTTTTTTATTTCAGTCAGTAAAAATACCTACTAATCTGTAAACTATCTAGTATGTATCATCATATCAGCTACAGGATGTCCACTGCTGAACATAGGCCTCCCCCATAGATTTCCATAGCGACCGATCTTGTGCGGCACCCAACGGCTCCCAGCAACCTTTATCAGGTCGTCATTCCATCTAGTGGGAGCCGACTAACGCTGCGCTTTCCAGTGCGTGGTCTCCGCTCTAGAACCTTTACCCCAACGGCCGTCAATTCTTCGAGCTCTTGGCCCCGCCCACTGCCAGTTCAGCTTTCTAATCCTTTGTGCTGTCGGTGACTTTGGTTCGTCTACAAATTTCCTATTAAAAGTTACTCATAACAAGATAGAGGCGTTAAAAATTACTCTTGGTTGAGATTGGCTCATCCGGCCTAAGATCTGAATCCCTGAAACGTTTCATTTGTATTATTCGGATCACCGGCTCTGACGTACTTGTGAAGCTATCGCAACACAGAGCCAGATCTATATAATAAACATCATCTAGATCTGACACATTATGTTAGTATCAGATCCATTTGCATCTCTTTTACCTTTGCGCAACTCCTACTGGTTGTCTCGTTCACTAGCATGATACTTACTAGTATATTATAAATGCGAAAGTAACTCTGTTTGTTTGTTAGCTTTTCACGACTAAACAGCTGAACGGATCGTATTGAAATTTGCCAAGGAGATAGATAATGTCCTGGAGAATGACATATGCTATCCTTTTGGCTCAAAAAATAATCTTGCAGGCTGTGAAATCAGTAGATAGTTACATCATTACGAAAGGGAAGACATTGGGGTTGCTAATGTGTTTGTGCAAACATTGCTTGTTTGGCTGTATATGAGTCAGTGTGAAATAGGCGTTTCATTTGATAGGCAAATGTGTCGGGTTTATATTTAGGATGATTCATAAAACCATATGGATAAGTACAATGAAGTCTTCAAGGACCATTTGAATCACCCCTTTTAGTTCTAAGGATTTTTTACTTTCGTCAAAAACGAGTGCCACCACTGTTTTTATTCTTGATATAAATTATTGATCGAACTAAGCGAGATCTCCAAATCAACTTGGGCAAATCGGCGTTGTATGTATGTATGTAAGTGTGTATGTACGTATGTATGTATGTTTGTTTGTCCGAGGTTAACTTTCGAAGCGTTGATCCGATCATCGTGAAATTTAATTGATCGAGCGAAGCGAGATCTCCCAATCAACTTGGGCAAATTGGCGTTGTATATACATATGTATGTTTCTTTGTCCGAGGATAACTTTCGAAGCGTTTATCCCATCTTCGTGAAATTTGGTATATAGGTAGCTAGTGATGGCACAATTTTGGTGTGACTCAATGAGCTAAAAATATTGGGGGTTGTTGAGATATTGGGGTTCAAGAGGGGTAAAAAAAAGAAAATGAGACTATTATTAGCACATTTGACTCCGTTTTTATTTTTAGGTTATTTTTTGTAGTTTTTGAGTTATTAGCCATAATAAAAACAAAACTTTGTGAAAATTCACAGGGTACACCAGTGACCTCACAATGCTGAAATTTGGTGTTCGTTTAGCTTTGGTGACACAAATATAGGCAAAAGTCTGAAATCCAGAATAACTGCCATTTGTACCCCAAAAAATATACTTAACCAAGTTACAAGAACCCCCGTTACATCTAATTTGAATGAAACTGTAGGTCAAGTAGGTTGGTTGTGCATTTCGTGGACCCAATTTATTAGTCAAATATTAAAGCCGGCATGCACAAAGATCACTAAACGTATTTAGCGACTAAACATGTTTAAATTTGAAGTATTTGTATGATTTCACAACTCGTTAAATCATATTTAGCCACTAAATACGTTTAGACATCGTTGTGCAAGTCGCCCTAAGAATATTAGGTATTTATTTTGGGAGATTCGCGAGATCTCAGTTCGGGGCGAACCACTAGTTATTATTAACCCAAAGTCCTGCTCCGTTACTTCAAGGAACTAGGATGGCTGAGGTTAGATTAGAAGGGGGGTAATGCACAATACACCCCAATGCGGGACGTCAGTGCAGATCTTATTCCCCCCATACTAGAATTAGAAGTTTACATGGGCAAAATCACCCCTGGGAACTCTTGGAAATCTAATAGGTCGGATTTGACAGGTGTCAAAATACTACCAACGAACAATAGAACCAAATAATACAACAATGGAATATCATCCTGTCGAAATATTGAATCAGGATTAACTAGCGTTTCTGAGCGTAATTTTTAAATCTAAAGTGTAATTGTTGTCATGGCGTGAGTTAGTCTTGCGTAATGTGTAAAATGTAGGTATAGATAGATAGATAGAAAACGCTTTATTGTAAATCACACTTAAATTATAAAACAATATAAAAACAAATAAAAAAACACGTATAAATACAAGCGGCGGTCTTATCGCTAAAAGTGATCTCTTCCAGACAACCTACGTATACGTATAATATCGACGAATGTGAGTACTCAGACATACCTTGCTCGGTTTTTAGGGTATAATATTAAGGTTATATACACACTTACATTGTTGTAAATATGTAAGTAAAAAAAACTTGGTGCTTATTGATCGAGCGAAGCGAGATCTCTAAATCAACTTAGGCAAATCAGCGTTGTATGTATGTATATATGTTTGTTTGTAGAGGATAATTTTCGAAGCGTTGATCCGATCATCGTGAAATTTGAATGAATGTACACACAACAGATATATAAAAAAAAACAAATAAATGTAAGCATAATGGGCGGTCTTATCGCGTAACAAAGCATTGATACATAGGTAGGTAGTGATGACACAATTGTGGTGTGGCTAAATGAGCTAAAAATGTTGGGGGGGTTGTTGGGATATTGGGGTTCAAGAGGGGTAAAAAAAATTGAAAATGAGAGTATTAGGTCAAGTGGGACATCAAATAAAAGGTCTTCATTAGTCCATTTAGACTCTGTGTTTATTTTTAGTATAGTTCTTATAGTTTTTGAGTTATTAGCCATAATAAAAACTGAATTTTGACAAAAATCACAGGGTACACCAGTGACCCCACAGTGCTGTAATTTGGTATGCGTGTAGCTTAAGTATCACAAATATAGGCAAAAATCTGAAATCCAGAATAACTGCAATTTGTATCCCTTAAAAGTGAACCATATCACATGAACTCCCGTTACCTGTAATTTAAATGAAACTGTAGGTCAATTTATTTGGTTATGCATTTCGTGGCACTATTTTGATAGTCAAAGATTAGGTACAAATAATATGTTTTTGTTTTTATGGGAGGGTCACGAGATCTTAGTTCGGGGCGAACCACTATTTAATTTATGCTCATTGTTATAGTGTACGAATAAAATAATAATTATATGGCATTATGCGGTTGATTTTTCGTTTTCTTGTGTACCTAATAGTCATACAAAGTTATCACGGCATGCAAAATGATAGACGTCAAATCAGACCGATTAGATTTCTAATAACATAGGCTAGGTAAGGTATATACAGATTAAAGGTAAAAGGTTGTCTGGTAGAAATCACTATTTAGCGTACATTTACGTTTTTTAATTGTATTGTTTTATGGTGTACAGCAAAGAAGGAAGACATCGCTCTCAGCGATTAGATCGCGATAAGATCGATTTTATATTATTTCTGTGTGGTAATTACAATAAAAAGTTATCTTATCTTAATATAGAGTTATCTATCTATCTGCAGCTGTGGTTTCAGGGTACTTAATCTACCATGTATGAATTACGTCTGTTATTGTTAAATGAATTCTCCAGCATATTTTTCAAACTTTCCCGATCACTGTACATAATTAATGATTAAATAAATAAATAATAAATATTGCTGGACATTTCACACAGCGCTAACTAGCCCCAAACTAAGCAGAGCTTGTACTATGGGAACCAGATGACTGGTAGAATACGTATATACTTTTTTTTGTAAATACATACTTATAATATATAGAATAACACCCAGACACGGATCAAATATCTGTAGATCATGCAAACATTTGATCCGTGGCGGGAATCGAACCCGCTACCTCCTGCGTCTCAGCCGGCTATACGCCCACTGCGCCACGGAGGTCGTTAAAACGGGTATTTATCGCGTATGTACCTTTTTTATTTGGTAGCCCGACGTTTCGGCTGTGTTGCAACAGCTGCCATCACTTCTCGACGGTAACTCTAAGTACTCCAGTCCAACCGTGACCACGGCTGTTGCAACACAGCCGAAACGTCGGGATAACAAAAAAAGTACAAACGCGATAAATACCCGTTTTAATCAGTAATTCTCTAGCAAACACAAAACCCTGTAATTATTTAATTAATCTGGAATTCAAGTCGAGCCAGAACAGACCAAAAACGATGTTGAAAAACATCAATCTATATCAATTGAGGCAAGCGGAGTGTTTAGCGTTAATTGGGGCCAATGGCCGTGTTGTGGTATGGTCAAAATAAAAACAATATGGCCTTTGAGCAAACAACAAAACCAATTACTAAACGTACTTGGACATAATTAAATAACTAATTAACATAAATAATGGTATATACATACTACATAAATAAACCTACTTAATACATTATTTATTATACTAATACCTTTTAAATAAAAGATATGTAGTTATAGGGGTACCAATATCAATCCCCATTATGTAAATGAAAACTTTCGATTAAAAATCTGTTTATTACATACTAGCTGACTCGCCCGCGGCCTCGCACGCGTTGGTTTGCCATCATTACCCTCCTTCTACGCAGTCGGGTAAAAAGTATGTCCCAATTACATAATAGATAGATAGATAGATAACTCTATTGAATTACCGCAAAAACAGAAATATACAAAAATAAGTATAAGGCTAGAATAAATAAGGCATTACAATGGGCGGCCTTATCGCTGAAAGCGATCTCTTCCAGGCAACCTTTGGATGGAGCGAAATTTACAATACGGAGTGCGGTGTACTTTGTAGGATACATTTACACAAATATTCTTAGGTATACTTAAAAATATGATAAAGTTTCAATCCTAATACTTAAAATACTTATAAAATAGACTAATATATAGGTATATGCAAATAGCTAACTATACTAACAGATAAAATGTTTAAATAATGTACCTGTATACGAAATTTGATCGAAATCGGTCCAGTTTAGGCGTGAAAATGTAAGCAACAGACCGAGAGAAAGGTTGATAGAGTTACTTTCGAATTTATAATATTAGTATAGATGAAGATAAAAATTCAAAAAGATAAAGAAAGAATATTCTTACATAATTAATAAACTATTTACCTACTGACTTACTTGACTGACATATACGTTAAAAACATATAAACTTAAATCGTATTTTTTATCTAATCTGGAGAGTTATATTATGCACCCACACTTACAGTGATCGCGAAAGTTAGAAGAATACTAATCTAGAAAGAAACGTACCAGTTATTAATGACTTGTTACATACTTACCTGGTTCCAATCAAGTCTGTTATAGTAGATTATTGAACTAAGGGATAAAGCAGGGATAAAGTGATAGTGTCTTGCGGGCTGCGGCACGGGCGCTATATTGAATCCCGAACGTAACGAAGGATTCTAGAGTTAACTCACGAGCGGAGCGAGGGAATTACTAAAATTCTGAGTGCAGAAAGATATAAGCAGACAACTTTATCCACGAGGAGAATACTCTACTTTTCACACTTTTTGCGAGACAATAAAAACCAAATCCAGGTTGGTGCATTCTGTGCAGAGGTTAATTCGATTTATGAATATGTTCTTATTGTGTGGGTCTCTTTTGTTCAAATTTTATATAAGAATAGAATACTCTTTATTGCACACCAACAAAATTAAAAATACAATAAAAATACACAAAAATTACGGTAAGTACAATGGGCGGTCTTATCGCTAAAAGCGATCTCTTCCAGACAACCTTTGGATGGACAGGACAAAACAAAATCAAAAAGACGGCGGTGTAAATACGAGTATATTCATAAACTTACATAAACTACCTATACTTACTAATAAACTAAATATATATACTTACAAATATAATAATATAACTTATATATAAACTACAATAAAGGAGATAAACATAACGATAAACTAGCAGTGCGTAGACAAAGAAAGGAAATGGTTGTATACCTTAGCTTTGAAGATAGGAAGAGATTTAGATGATCTAATAGAGAAAGGTAAAGCGTTCCACAGCCGCACAGCTTGAACTGTAAAGGAGTCACCATAAAATTGAGAACTGTGGACAGGGGTTTGGAGACTTAGAGCTTCAGATGAGCGTAGGTTTCGATCATGCGCCTGGTGCAAGAACACAAAACGCTCCTTTAGATAGGATGGTGAAGAAGGATTGAAATGAATGTTAAAAAGAAGGGACAGAATATGTGCATTCCGGCGAAGACGGATAGGGAGCCGCTTGAGTTTTGCGCGAAATTCTGAAACATGGGTCATATTTATTAATATAAGATATATTAATAAGACTAGAGGTCGCGTGTTTTTCTTTTTGTCGAAGAAGCAATCAAAGAGGATATCGACGTGTTAAAAGCTATCAAAGAGAATATCCATGTGTAAGAAGCAGTCAAAGACGTTATCCAAATGGAAGAAGCAATCAAATCAAAGAGGGTATCCAAGTGGAAGCAGCAATCAAATAAGATATCGAAGTGTAAGAAGCCATCACAGAGGATATCGAAGTGAAAATGCTATCAAAGACGAAGACGCAATCAAAGATAATATTGCAGTGCAAGAAGCAATCAAAAGGAAATCCAAGATGATATTGAAGTGGTAGAAGCAATAAAAGAGGATATCGAAGTGGAAGAAGCAATCAAAGAGGATAACGAAGTGGAAAAAGAAATCAAAGTTGATATCAAAGTGTAAGAAGCAATTAAAGAGGATATCGAAGTGAAAGAAGCTATCAAATATTAATAAGATGTATGGTTTTATTATGAGGTCTTCTGCAGATTTAGGACGATCTTCAGCATTCCTTTACCTTTATAAAACACTGGTACGTTGACAGCTGGAATACCTACGCGGTATATATGATAGAGAGGGTTCAGCGAAAGTACCTGCGTTCTATGACCTACAAATGTTTCCATCAATACAACTCATACCCAAATCTACTCTCTTGGTATAAATCTTCCAGTCGCAAATACCTTGAAGCTGTTATGTATAATGTTGTGCATATTAAATTTGATTGCATTGATCTTGTCACAAGACTATGCTACGTCGTCCCGAGAACCTGCACCCCACGAGCAACTCGCTCTCGAACTCTGTTTGCGTTTAGCTCCTGCCGCGCTAACTTGGGGCTTCGTGTCCCCATTCGTAGTATGATTGAGTCCTATATTATGTACTTTGTAGAGATAGATATTTTTGCTTGGAATATCTATAAATTTAATAATCTAGTATTATTATCCTTTTTAGTGCTGATTCTGTCCTGTATTCATCTTAGTTACTTTAGTTGTATAATTTCACATTGTATCCCTATATTCTAGTACCTAAGTAGATCTTTATTTTATTTCTGTAAATATGACAGACTTCGACAATTGTCGTTGTACTCTTAGACTCTTTAATAGCTCCTTATTTGTATCATGTATTTGTTTTATTATGTGGATAACATTGTGGGCTACATTATCAATAACTTACATTCCCAGAATATACCTACTTGGATTGTATTTAAACAGTATAATATAATTGTTTGTTGTTCCTTAATAAATACAAAAATAAATTTGCTTAATACAGATTATGCCCGCGAAGGCATAATGAAGTTCAGTACAACTTTACTCCCGGCTCAGCCGTATGGATTTAATCACCTGCTTTCGGTGAGGTATACATGACATATAATTTGATATTGTCGAGCAGGTGGTGTGAAAAATTACTTATCTACCTACCTAGCACTGATATTATTTATTTTGAACTGAGCGCTTCTGAGCTTCGGTTTTTACGATGTCGACTTTTTTTACGATAGTATTATCCCTACAAACCTTAGTGGGTTTAAGTGCAATTTTTATACATCACAGTTTGTTAATTTAGGGATAAATAAAAAAAAACGCAAACTTACAAGTTGAGTAACAATTAAATGTAAAATGGGCGGTCTTATCGCTAAAATAAGCGATTCAAGACAACCGCTGTATGAAGAAAAGTATTAGCAAATAAAATCCGGTATAAACCAGCAATTACATTACTGGTTAACTTCGCACGCGTTGTTTTGTCAATAAAATAAATACCCGCCTCTGTAGTCCAGTAAAATTAACTTGTGTCCCAATCCCAGCCATTATCTATCTGTATACTAAATTTCATCGAAATCGGTCCAGCCGTTTTGTCGTGAAAACGTAACAAACAGACAGAGTTACTTTCAAATTTATAATATTGGTATGGATGGTATGGCAACCTGCCAAATAATTGGTTAGTCTCGTCACGGTTAGCACAACCTCCATTACGTCACGCTTTTTGCATGTTTATTGCAAAGGGTAGGGCCTTTCAAACGCGTGCTATACAACTGAAGACAGAATAAATAAATAAATAATGCTGAACATTTCACACAGCGCTATCTAGACCCAAACTAAGCAAAGCTTGTACTCTAGGAACGAGAGGGCTATGATACTAGTTACATTCGCTTCGAATCGATTCGATTTCTACATAGGTTTGTTGTCGATATATCACGTGATATTTCCACAGCATGTGTCAATCCCATACATTTTCGGATTTATCGACTAGCGTCATCGCTAATCGAATGTAACTTGGCTAAGCCCTTTGATAACTGTAAGTAAATACTTATATACTTTTTTTATAAATACTTACGTATAATTTATAGAAAAACAACCAGACCCAGACCAAATATCTATAAGATACAAAAGATAATAACCTAAACTAAACAATCTACTGTCATAAGTTGGAAAAAAGATTCTAACTCAGCATTTTTCTTCCATACCTCTATCAGTCGTCATCTCCGCTGTCACTTCTTTCTGACCCATATCAATATTCACACAGCCCATCCATCTTTTCTTCGGCCTTCCTCTACTTCCATCCACATTCATATTAAACACTCTTTAGTCACAGAAAAAGGGCAGGAAGATGACGAAAACGAAAATAATGTTTGTAGCACACGTCTAAAAGAGCTGTGTTTTCCTCGCACTTAGACTACCACCATTGAATAACAAAATGTATTTTTTTTTCGCCGATCGCATGACTCTTTAGTAGATAATCTGTGAATAAGAGGAATTACGTCATCGCGGTTTCGCCCATTCACTTTATTCTGTGATTCACAGAGTTTGTAATAAGTAGTACTTATACAAAGGATAAAAGTTCAGTCAACTAAATAACCTCATCATCATCATATCAGCCAAAGGACGTCGATTGCTGAACGTAGACCTCCCTAGCAAAATGCTGAGTTGAACCTTTTTGTGGCGGCTACTATATAACTAATTTATTCTTTATTTTATTCATTCGATTTACTGTATTTTATTTGTGTTGTTAATAGTGGTTGGCATAATAATAGTAGATTATTAAACGCGGGAATAAAGCAATGTCTTGCGTCACGGGCGCTATATTGAATCCCGAACGTAACGAAGGATTCTAAAGTTAACTCACGAGCGGAGCGAGGGAGTTACTAGAATCCTGAGTGCAGAGAAGAGGGATATAAGCACACCCAAGATGCAGACAGCTTTATCCACGAGGAGAATCTTCTAATTTTCACACATCTGCGAGACAATTAAAACCAAATCTAAGTTGGTGCATTCTATGCAGAGGTTAGTTCAATTTACGAATAAGTTCTTATGGTGGGTCTCTTTGGTTGAAATAATACCTACAGATGTGGTTCCAAATTCAAATCACTTTCTAAATTGAATGGTATAAAATTCAGCACAACTTGACTCCCGTCTCAGCCGTAAGGATATAATCACCTGCTTTCGGTGAGGTTTACAAGACATAATTTGACATTGTCGAACAGGTGGTGTTAAAACATTTTTTTTCTTTCGAAGCCAATACAGCTCTTAAGAACCTTTTCATCAGACAACCTCCACAGTATCTGTGACTGATGAGTCGGATGACCAATTATTCTACTATTCGTCACGTTAAACATTCCGTAGCCGCCATAAACTTTAACGAGCAATCAATTTTGTACTCTAAAGCACTTCTAATCGTTTATTTACGAATTTTACGATCACTTTCAGCATCACTACCGTTTCGCGCCAATTTTAGGCGCCATCTTTTTTTACATTGTCATAAACGCCGTCTGGTAGAGTGTGGCATTTGGCCAGCAACTCGATAGACAGTGACGTCTGCAGTTTAAATTTGGAATGTCATGGAAGTTGGGTCGCGGTAGACGCGGTTTGTTGCTGATTTTTCGTAGACGAAAATATACGACCAAGGAGATTGATAACGTGATTTTTCGAAAGAATTTACAGATTCCCATTTAATTTGACATATTTACTTATCAATAGAAGATGATTTATCTATTACTTAAATAATTGCATGGTTGAAATGTAATGAGGGGTTTTCACGGCCATGTAGTTAGAACTGCTAACAAATTACGCTACCTGCTCTGTTATTATAAGGAGATTCTTGCTCTGAGATGAGCTGTTTTAAAAGGAAAGTGAATGGGGGGTTTTCACGGCCATGTTTTTATAACTGCTAAGAGATGGCGTTGCTCTGTCATACGCTGATTAACAAACTAAAGTGAATTGTCATGTCAATTGCCGTGCTATCATTATAATCCAAGGAACTTGAAGTACCATTTGTGTTTGTTTATCTGACGAAGTGAGATTGTTTAGACACATGTTTATATTGTGTTTGATATTTTGGCATATAAACGATATTTTCTGCCGGTGTATCTCTAGACAGCGCCATCTATTACGCGAGGTAGGACTAGTTTTTTGTAATCGAAAATGAATAACCCTCGTCAGTCTGAATAGCCGGGTCAATACTATTTTATGAGGAAATTTGGAAACAATAAAAAATCATTTATTTATAAACTGACAAAATGAGTTAGTTTTAGACAAATTTTGATGTTTGACTTTGAGTTTTTGACATTTTGGCTATATATTATGGCATAAATCATCATTTTTGGCGGCTTATCTCATAAGCTAGTTGGAACTATTTTTTATATAATTCAGAAAATGAAGCCCTCATTACAATTACAAGATGTCAATTTAAATCGCGTGTTTCCTCCTTGGTTTTTCCACGATGTTTTTCGTATATTTTACCGCCCTAATAAAGGCTTCTGTCTTCCGTTTTCACATTATTAGGGCGACTTGCGCAACGATACCAAAACGTATTTAGTGGCTAAATAAATAAATATTTTTACTGGACATTTCACACAGAGCTATTTAGCCCCAAACTAAGCAGAGCTTATACTATGGGAACCAGATAACTGGTAGAATACTTATATACTTTTTTTGTACAAACATACTTATAATATATAGAAAAACAACCAGACCCGGAACAAATATCTGTAGATCATGAAAACATTTGTTCCGTGGCGGGAATCGAACACACTACCTCCTGCGTCTCAGCCGGCTGTTCACCCACTGCGCCACGGAGGTAATATGATCTAACGAGTGGTCAAATCATACAAATACGTCAAAGTTAAACATTTTTAGTCGCTAAATACGTTTATGGATCGTTTTGCAAGTCGGGCTTAGTGTAGTCAATATCTCAAATAAACGAGCAAACTTGACCCAAACTCAACCAAACACAATTAGACCGAATTACCCAGTTCAAACTGGACTTGACTGGAATCGCTCAAACTGGACGTCGACTAGGGTTGCCATCTTTATTTGGGACAAATAGAGTATTTTTATCAGGTAACGTGAGTTCATGTAAATTGTTTACACTTTTTTGGGGTACAAATTGCAGTTATTCTGGATTTCAGACTTTTGCCTATGTTTGTGTCATTTAAGCTACACGCATACCAAATTACAGCACTGTGGGGGTCACTGGTGTACCCTATGAATTTTGTCAAAGTTCAGTTTTTATTATGACTCAAAAACTATAAGGATTATACTAAAAATAAAAACAGAATCTAAATGAACTAATGAAGACCTTTCATTTGACGTCCTACTTGACCTAATAGTCTCATTTTAATTTTATTTTACCCCGTTGAACCCCAATATCTCGACAACCCAAACTCAACAAACCTTTTTACCTCAGTTACACCAAAATTGTGCCATCACTACCTACCTATGTATCAAATTTCACGATAATCGGATCAACGCTTCGAAAGTTATCCTCGGACAAGTTGATTTAGGGATCTTGCTTCGCTCGATCAATAAACGAAATATATACAAATATAATAAAATATACAATATACATACTAAATTTAAAACTAAAAACAAACTTAAAGGCAATAACAGTAAATCATAGTAAAAAAAACTACAAACATCTGACCACCGCGCGCGCTCATTGGTCAAATCAAATAGCCCGCGCTTCCCCGGTTTCCTGTTACACATATCCGTCCCTTTTGCCAAAATCACTCCCACATACCGAGAGTAAAGATGTTTCACGTCAAAAATAGATAGATCATAATGTAGGTAGAGTATTTTAGTTTATTGGTGACATAGATTATAAAGTACATCTGCACGAAGAGGACAATACTCTATTTTGAGTGCGGGTGGCAAGTTGACAACCCTAACGACGACGGACGCTGTCGCGCGCCAAAATGCTGTCATGATTAGATAAATACACGCTGGTGGAGAAAAAGAACTAAGGCCGGGTTGCACAACGATCCCTAAAAGCATTTAGCGACCTAAACATGCTTAAATGTATCATATTTGTATGATTTCACAACTGTTCAAATCATATTATCGTCAAACTCATTTAGTTCTATGTACGGGCACTGGTAACTGCGTCACAGTATTATTCAAAAAGGGCGTTTTAAATATTTTAAAGTGTCGTTCATAAAAAAAAAATATTTGTGTTTGTTTACAAACGAAGAAGTGAGATTGTTTTAGACAAATTTTGGTATTGTGTTTGTGAGATTTTGCGAGAACCATCTTTTTTAGCGTCTTAATTCCAGACAGCGCCATCTATTATGCTATTAGGTACTAGCTTAGTTTAAATCAAAAATAAAACTAGAGCGATGACTTGGACGTCTTCCGGAGGGATTATTAGGATCCTGATCAGTGGAAGGAAGAGGGAGAGGCCTTTACCCGGCAGTGGGACAGTACGAACTAGTAAAAAACGAAAATTAAAAGCCTTTATTCCAATGAGGGGTTTTCATGGCCATGTTTTTATAACTGCTAACAGATGGCGTTGGTCTGTCATGCACTGAATAACAAAGGAAAGTGAATTGTCAATGTCAATTGCCTTGTCATTATTTTTCGAGGAACGTGACAGAAATAAAAACATTGTTTAATGGACAAATTTTGATATTGTGTCTTTGAGATTTTGGCATACAAACCATATTTGTTGAAGGCGCATCTCCAGACAGCGCCATCTATTACGCTTGTCGGAACTAGTCTTTGTAAATCGAAAATGAAAAGCCCTCATTCGGATCGGAATCGTAGTCAAGATTAGAGCCCTAGGGCCCTTGATGTGAACGATTTCCTGTATTGGATTGAGTTCTAGAATGAGCCCTTAAACTCCGACTACTCTAGTAAAAAATCCTCGTGAAAATGTCTTCACGCCATAAGCACGTGATAAATAAATTACAAGTCCTAATTACGGTATTAAAATGGCTATGAAGCACCGATGGCCAAAAAAAAACATCGGAATCAAAACGAGCATAGCTTTAGAAATATACATGTATACATGTTTGTATACGACATTGATTTCAAAAACACATCCGAAATCGTAATAACTGATTTCAGATGTGGGTTTAATACAGGTAGCTTGAATATTTATCCAGTAATTGATACATTTCAAATAAGCAATTTTTAACGTAAAATATCAGCGCCTTTGGTTTCACCTGTGGTCTTTCACAGTAATTATTTATAAAGTATTTTCTAATTGTAAAATGACAAAAATTCCACAGAATAGTTTATTGTTTGAGAATAAATAAAATGAAATGAAATGATGCCGCTACCTACTTACATGATGAATGAATTTGATTTGTTTACCTATTTTATGCAGACTGTTTATAACATATATGTTAACAGAGAACAGATAGTTGCAAACCCCTTTTTCAAAAACACAACATTCTCACCCTACCATGTATTTATATTATGGACATATGTAAATTTGCTAGGAAATATAAGCATTTCATTACACAACACGGGAAGAAATGCATACAACACACTCATTGCGATATACATAATCCAGGTTATGATCTACGTACATACCAAATTTCTTCGAAATCGGTTCAGGGGTTACGACGTGTTTGAGTAACAAACAAACATCCAAACATTCGCATTTATAATATTAGTGTGATAAAGACGCAAGTATAGGGCGGTCTTATAAATAAAGCGATGCCAAAATGATAGCCATCCACTGTTTTCACTGTCTCATTCTCATGGTAGTGGAATAGGGGGGCGAGGCATGCTTCGTACGAAACCAATTCGCAGCCTTGACTCGTGAAACACTGCCCGCTAATAAACAGTTTGAAGAGACAATTGACACTTATAATTTGTGAGGAGAACAGAAGAATGTTTTTGGCATAGAATAGAATAATGCTATAATGTACAACAGGAATATTTAAATAACTAGTTTATGCTAAATATAGTACAATGGGTGGCCTTACCGCTGAAAGCGATTTCTTCCAGGCCACTTTTAGATTACTTAAGCCGCGTTGACACGTCATCACACTAATATTATAAATGCGAAAGTTTGGATGTTTTTTTGTTACTCAATCACGTCGTAACGGCTGTACCGATTTCCATGAAACTTGGTTGTACGTAGTTTTTAACCTGGATAGTTACTATGGGTAAATGGTTTTTTTGGTGAATACTTATATGTAATATATAAAAAATTCCAGACCCTATAATAAATATCCAAATAATTAAATTTAATTACAGGCTAAAACAGACAGAGAGACCGTCTTTTGAATTTATAATAGTATGGATGGCATTTATTTACATGTTCGCCAAAAAGTGCCGTTTATTTTTCCATCAAAATCATGACCTCCATTAACTTAATCCATCAGTTTAATTAATGATACGATATTAAGGGGTGGTCATTGCGTGAGCCACCGCCCTAGCCAATATAACTATGAGAGGAGAGGTAGTCTCCATTTTCGTACGTCATTCGGGCCAAGATTGTCTGATTTTGTTTCTATTCCTACTTCCCAGTGGTGGTCCTAAATATGTCTCGTTGCAGTTGAAATAATTAGAATACAGTTGGGTGTATACAAATTGAAAAAGACCTACATGAAACAATATTTATTGTTTTACAATAGATATTAAAAAAAATTAAGTCCAAAACATGAGCCCCGCTGGGGCACCACATACTCCATTGGCGCAGGGACCCAAAGTGAGTCTTGGCCTCCGATATGAGAACTCTCCACTTTCCTCTGTCCGTTGCCATCTCTTGCCGGACGTCAGCTCAAGGTCGCGCAGGTCAGCCTCCATCCTATCGCTCCAGCGATACTTGGGACGGTCGGCGGCCAGTTGGTCGGCCCAAGTATGTTCTCTTGACGCCTCGATCTTCCCCCATTCGCAGTATATGGAGTCTGTGTGACTTGTATTCTCCTATGATGTTAAGCTCGGCCACAAGATCTTCTATTTCGGCGTTTTTGCGGACCTTCAAGCTATCATCTTCTCTCCTTACTGGACCCAGAATTTTCTGAAGAACTTTTCTCTCTGCTACTAAAAGTTGATTCTCCTCCTTCAGGGTTAGCGCCCAGGCTTCAGAACCATGTATGAGGATGGGCTGTATTACGGTTTTGTAAATTCGAATCTTTGTTCTGCTGCTGTGAAGCCTGGATATCAGTACCTTATGCAGTGCAGCACTGCACCGCAAGAAATTCTGGATGCGTATTCGAATTACTTCATCACGTGTATTATGTTTGTGATAGTGCATCCTAGGTACTTGAATTTGGCGACTCCCTTTGGCACTAGATACAATGATATTATTATGCACTTATTACTATATTAGTTTTTCCAAAAGAATACAATCCGGGCCTCTTTAAGGTAAGAAAGAGTAAATAGGTTTCTTCTGGATCTTCGTGTTTCATCTTAGACCACATCATCGCTTACCATCAGGTGAGATTGTGGTCAAAGGAAGATCTATCCAGTTTTATAATTTTAGTTAAAGTTAATACTTATAGTTAAGTTTACTTACATAGGTACATAGTTACTTACCGACGATTTTAGGGATAATGTAAACATTAGAAAGAGAGCGTGGGGCTCTGGCGGTTAGGGGTAATATGTTGACCCGTAGATTCGCCCGGTGCTCTTACACACAAAGTAACTTTTTAAGGCATATTGTCAGAGCCTGTACACGGGTAATCTATGAGTAAACTACACCAAAAAATTACTGGATGCCCTACGATTCCAGTATAACAATATTTTTAGAATGATATTGAGGCTCAGGCTCCCCCGTTTTTGTAGTGCCTCAATGTTTGCTCAGAATCGAACTGATGGTCTCACGCCATCATTCGAAAGAAAACAACGTCTCTGATGAGCAGGACGCGGGCCAGCCCCAACACCATCCTACAAACTGTGGCAGAGCGGTGTGTGTTCCCTATATGGACACACTTCCGGTGTATTGCTCCAGCGTGTGCGTACACCGATGCCTAATTTTAATTTATTTTAATTTTATTTATCAAATTTGTAATCTCATTTAATTTATTATTTAACTTCTATGTTAACGTAATATGTTTGTTTATTTAAATTTACTTAAGTATATGATAATATTAATTAATATTAATTTTAATTAATTTTGATTGTAATGTATTATGAATTATCTGAAATAAATAAATACAATACAGCAGGTACTTTAACCCAATAATTCAGTGTCAGATTAACATTTTAACGTAAACTATCACAATTAAATTCACAACCACAATGAATGAGGTCACATAAAACATGATTTTATGTCTCACCAAAGCGCGGCAGACTTGCTCCCAGATCCTCGTACGTGCGTTTATATGTGCGTGCGCCTCTTATCGCCCGTTGTACTAAACTCAACTTCTGTACCGATATATTTTGTGCTATCAGTCTACAAACGGAACGCAATAAAAAATAAAAATACCTCTTAGCTCTTATTCTACAGAGCCTTCGCCAAATACTATAACTTCTAATGGAATCGTGTGGTTAGGAAAAAGCCGCGCATCAAATTGACGTAACAAATAAATTAAAGTAAGTAGGTATGGTACATAGACCGGGCGAGCGCTTTAATAAACTGTACATTATCGAGTACGGCAAAGATGACACAATATAATAAATAAAATAAGTAAATACATATAAATATTGCTGGACATTTCACACAGCGCTATCTAGCCCCAAACTAAGCAGAGCTTGTACTATGGGAACCAGATAACTGATAGAATACTTATAATTTTTTTTTTGTAAATGCATACTTATAATAGAGAAACAACCAGACCCGGAACAAATACCTGTAGATCATGCAAACATTTGTTTCGCGGCGGGAATCGAACCCGCTACCTCCTGTGTCTCAGCCGGCTATTCGCCCACTGCACCACGGAGGTCGTCAATGTACCCTGTTTGTTTATATTTTTACGGGGATTTATTTTGTTCTCCCAAGTTGTAACATAATTGTGACTTTTAGGTAAAAAATGGTCACTTGGATGTTACGTAACGTTTAGAAAGGGTGGGGGGGGGGGGTACAGAAAAACGTAGGAAGGGTCTAAAACCTTCAATCATTGCGTTACATAGTACGCGCCCTTAGCCTAAAATATATCACACTAATATTATAAATGTGAAAGTTTGGATGTTTGTTTGTTTGTTATTCAATCACGTCGTAACGGCTGAACCGATTTCGAAGAAATTTGGTATATACGTAGATTATAACCTGGATTACCGCATATGCTACCTTTTATCCCATAAATCAGTTCACATGGGATAAAAATGGAATGTCAAGTTGCAACAACGAGTTTAGCTTTATTTCTAGGTTACCTACACATTTAGTAGTGTAACGCGTACGAAGTCGCGGGCAACAGCTAGTATTATAACAAAAAACTTATATCTATTTACTATGTAAACAATTTGAGTTCTTGTATTTATTACTAGCTGACCTGCCCGCGGCTGCACACGCGTTGTTTATCATTAAAAACATTACTTTCCTGTGCAGTCGAGTAAAAAGGAGCCTATGTCTCAATCCTCATAACCTATCTATAAATAAACACATGTAAGATGTGTAATAACACGTGCTCTATTTCTGAGTTTGTCAGTTAAATATTCCAGGTAACTTTGAAATTGTTAGATTTTTGTAAAAATTATATTCTTGTTGAACTAATATTGCTTGTTGAAGTTATACTTCTTATGGCGCGTAAAAACGTGTGTGTGTACTTATGTATGTACGCACGTAAGAAGTTACACTTCTTTGGCGTAGCCGAACGAAAATAGCTAAAAATTTCATCCCGCCCCTGATTACGTAAAATCAGCGAAAGCAAAGCGATAGCAATTGGTTGCGAAACGTCAATTTGCACACAATTTGCAGAACAATTTTCTCATAGTAAATTTGACGTTTCACGACCAATTGCTATCGCTTTGCTTTCGCTGATTTTACGTTATCAGAAGACCCGGCTGCTACTAGACGCACTCTGTGGATAAAAAAAAACTCCCCACCGCCTGATTTTACCACCCCACAGGAACAGTTACCACCCGGGCATGATCTGCAGTGGCCAGTATGGAAGTCCTTAAACAGGCTCCGCACCCAGGTTGGCCGCTGCAGACTTAGTATGTGCAAATGGGGATTCAGGGACCCTAACTTGACGCAGTGTGACTGCGGTGATCCCGCGCAGTCGATGCAGCACTTGCTAATGTGCCCTTTATGTCCGAACACATGCACGATGGAGGACCTAATGGCCGCTTCGCCTGATGCCATTTCTGTGGCCAAACACCTGTCCACCATACTATGATTGGAAACGTAGAACTCTTGACACGCTAAGAAGAAGAAGGGGGCCGTATGCCACAACTCTTTGTTTGTAGCTAACTTCATCATGTCGCTTTTTGGCTATCGGTGTGTTTAATAGTCTCCTATTAGGTCAAATGAGACGTCTAATAAAAGGTCTTCATTAGTAAATTTCGACCCCGTTTGTAGTTTTAGTTTAAACCTTGTAGTTTTTAAGTTATTGGCCATAGTAAAAACTGAACTTTGACAAAATTCACAGGGTACACCAGTGACCCTACAGTGCCAAAATTTGGTATACGTGTAGCTTTAGTTACACAAATATAGGGAAAAGTCTGAAATCCAGAATAACTGCAATTTCTACCGCAAAAAAGTGTAACTTATTAACATGAACTCCCGTTACTGGCAATTTTGAATGAAACTGCAGGTCAAGTAAGTTGGTTGCGTATTTCGTGGCACTATTTAGTCAAAGATTATGAATAATATTTTTTTTGTTTCTTGACAAACTCGAGAGATCTCAGTTCGGGGCGAACCATTAGTTATTTGGTTAACAATTGAATTATCGGTTAACTGGGTCAAAATCATCATCTAAAACTACTTGAAACTACAATGAAGTACTTTCACCTTGGTCACATAATTATTGGGTCATGAGTTTTTTTTTATTGGTGATAATCAAGCGCTTGACCACAATAACCACTAGTCCACCACTAGTTTTTTATACCACTCGGAGATAGAACATACATATGGTGGAAGTGGTAACCATCGCCTCTAATAAAGTATTGCCTCGTAGGTCACGCACAATAAAAACGTGCCGTGCACCGTCAGCGTCCATCAACTTAGGCCATGTAAAGCCTCATTTGCCTGTAATTTCACCGGCAACCATACCCTTCAAACCGAAAGAGCAATGCTGCTTTGCTGCAGAAATAAGTATGGTGGTAGAACTTCCTCGGGCGAGTTCTTTCACGAGGAACAACACAACTCTTACAAGGATACCTCATCTGATGGTGGTGAATTAACATTCATTTACTTGTGTATTTTTATATTTATTGATCGAGCGAAGCGAGATCTCTAAATCAAGTTGGGCAAATCGGCGTTGTATGTATATACGTATGTTTGTTTGTCCGAGGATAACTTTCGAAGGACTTTTGGATTGGACTATTTGGTCAAGTGGGACATCAAATGAAAGGTCTTTATTATTACATATAGACTACGTTTTTATTTTGCATTCTCACATGATTAACTCGAATCCTTTTCTTTACAGGCTGATCGAGAAAACCTTAGACCTAAACATAGAAAATGAAATCAATGACGATCTTCAAGATGACATATCAGTCAACGACTCAATCGACGAAATTGGAGACGTTGGTATCGAACAATTCAGCTACATACCTCAATCTCAGCTGACACAACGTATTAAACGCCAAGCAGACAACCCTACTACAGAAACACTAGTAGATGATAATACAGACACAAACCAAACTATTCCTAAAAATGAATCGACAATTGACACAAAACCTAAAGCCGATAAAGGTACTATAAGGGTCATGGGTTTGAGAGTGGAGGAGTCAAAAAAGGAGCCAAAAATAGTTGATGAAATGATTCCTAGTGTGCAGACGGATCTACCGTTTACGATGCGATTGTTTGGAGAAGGACTGTCCAATGATACTGTGATCGCTTTTACTCATACGCCAGATGTGCATGGGAATGAGTGTAACCATTTGCTGAATGGGGATTATAAGGTAACTATTATTTTATTTCACAAATAACCCGCCCGCGGCTTCGCATGCTTGAAATTTCCCGTTCCCGTGGAAACTTTGGGATAAAAATGATATAAAACACTCTTGTCAAAGAGATGCGAGACTTCATGTTAACTTCACTCCAATTTAACCGTCGTTCATGACTTCATGTTAATGAACAACGGTTAAATTATCATACAAAAATACTAAAATCGCGATGAAAATATGGGGGTTGGGGGTAGGAGGGTGAACAATACTTTACGACCTATCAATATACCTACCAAATATACAAAAAAAAAATCAGTAAAATCGGTCGACCCGTTTCGGAGGAGTGCGACCATTAAAACGGTGACCACGATATTTTTATATATTAGAGAAGATAATAATCCATAGGCCATAGGTGGTCCATAGGTCGTCCACCGGAAAGATGGGTCGACGACATTATAAAAATCGCAGGTCGTGTGTGGGTTAGAACAGCGCAGGACAGAGGCGAATGGCGACAACGAAGAGAGGCCTATGCCCAGCAGTGGGATGAGAAGGGCTGACGATGATGGTAATGATGATGGGCCATAGGCTTATTCCATCTCCAGGTTGTATAAAAAAATACAAAATTCTTATACAAAAAACTGTGTCTTATCTTGTGTTAACTTATATTGTCATGTAATTCAGCTTTATTTTAAGTTTTCAAATGCCAAGGCCTACTGTTAAACTGGGTTACGCATTTAGATTCGCTATCTAATTATCTATCCACTTCAAGAATTGTCAACATTTGAGATAAAATGTCTCTGTAAATCCATTTTGTAATGTTTACGCGACTCGAGTGCTATCGACATGGGCCCGTACATAGATAAAGATAAAAGATAAAGATTATTTATTTGGCAAATAAATAACGGTACAACTTCTTTGCAACTAAACTAAATTAAAGTATCCTAATAAATAAATAAGCATTGCTCCACATTTCACACAACGCTATCCAGCCTCAAACTAAGCAGAGCTTGTACTATGGGAACCAGATAATTATTAGAATACTTATACTACGTGTTTTGTTATGTACGACATTAAATTAAAACACGGGTAGGGCTAGTATTGTTGTAAATTAGGTGTTTTTCAAATTCATTACCATAAAAATTTGTAAATTAACGGGAATGTTTTTTTTTTACCTATACTTTCCCACTGCTGGTCCTATCCTTAACTTAAAGTCTTAAAATTCAATGAAACAGCCTGTATAAAATAGGTAAACAAATCATATTCATTCATCATGTAAGTAGGTAAGCGGCATGGTCGCAAAGTCGCCGCTGATTGACGTTAGAAATTGTTTATTTAAAATGTTTTGATTACTGGAAAAATATTCAAGCTAACTGTATTACCCCTACCTCTAATATCATTTAATACTATTCCAGATGTGTGTTTTAAATTAATGTCATACAACAAAACAGGTTGTATACAATTTTTTATAAATACATACTTATAAAAAACCTCCAGACCCGAAACAAGTATCCAGTCCTCACTTCCTCACTTAGCGTAACGAATTCCTTTATCCTTTAGCTATCCAGTGGTTAATTAAATTTTGGATGGAGATGATAGATATGTAGCTGAAACACCAAACTGTATCCTCTGATTTAGTTAACATTCGGTTTTTAAATTGCCTCCCACTACGGAAGTAATTTTAAAAACGTATTTATGTCAAAAAGTTTACAGATCAAATCTTTTCTTTTCCACAGGCCAAATTTAGCGATGGAGACTCCGCCCTTTTCGAGCTAAACGCGCCTCCGCCGTTAGACGACTACAAATTCTACATATGCGCGAAAAACGGTGATTCTGGCCATTATATCCACCAAGGGAAAGAAGCCTGGAAAATCCTCGCCACACACAACAAACTGTTACCGCTCTGGGCATCCCTAGCACTAATAGTTATCCTTCTTATGCTAGCTTCTTTATTCTCCGGTCTAAACTTAGGTCTCATGGCATTGGACAGAACAGAGCTGAAGATAATAGCGAATACTGGAACAGAGAAGGAGAGAAGATATGCCAGAGCCATCATGCCTGTTCGCTCTCACGGAAACTATCTCCTGTGTACGATTTTACTGAGTAACGTGGCTGTGAATTCTACGTTTACTGTCATTCTGGATGATCTGACGTCTGGATTGGTAGCTGTTATAGGATCAACGTTGGCTATTGTGTTTATTGCTGAGATTACTCCGCAGGCTATTTGCGCGAGGCACGGCCTGTTTGTTGGGGCGAAGAGTATTTGGATTATGAAGGTAAGAATACATTTGTAGGTTTTATTCTTATTTATATTGTGTATCAGAGTGTTTATCTTGGACATATTATATCGTTTGGTAAAGACCATCAGCAGAAGGAGGTCTCTAAAAGGATCCAATTGGGATGGGCTGCATTCGGCAAGCTAGACGACATCCTTAATCTGTTGTGTTCTGCCAACCATGACCTACGGTGCCGAGACATGCACGCTCACGCAGGAGGCTGTGTACAGGTTAAGAGTTGCACAGAGAGCCATGGAGCGTACCATGCTCAGCATCAGACTGTTAGATCGAGTTCCAAATGTCGAGATCCGTAGACGAACGAAGGTTCATGAGCTCAAATGGTCTTGGGCGGGACACTTGGCTAGACGTGGTGATGACAGATGGAGCAGGGTAGCGACAGAATGGTGGCCGAGGAGCGGGTATAGAAGGGTTGGATGTCCGGCAGCGAGATGGGTGGACGACATCGTAAATGTCGCGGGCCGTCGGTGGGTGAGACTAGCGCATGATCGTGGTGGATGGCACAAACTTGAGGAGGCCCATACCCAACAATGGCTGAAGTTAGGCTGTGGATGATGATGATGATATTGCTTAATACTGAATGCTTATTAGCTGATTATGGAGGATCTGAATTTTATGTTTCTTTTATCATCTATGAGCTGTACCCATTTTCGCATTGAATAAATTAAATGGTCCGTCCGTCCGTTTGTCACAGCTGATTATCTCAGCAACTACTAAACCTATCGGTTTGAAAGGAATAGAGCTAAAGCTTCTATAAAAAGCTGCGGTGTTAATTCATTACAAACCCATCATCAACATAGGCACCAGGCCTATGTTGATAATTGGTTTTTAAGGAATCTTCTGCTACCCCGGAAAAGGGCAAGGGAAAAAATGGGGAGTGGGCACAACATGTATTTTTATGTCTCTCTATTAGCCGTCATCTCCGTTGTCACTTCTTTCTTACCCATATTATCTTTATTCTTCACACAGTCCATCCATTTCTTTCCACTACTTCTATATCCATCCACATTCATATCTAACACTCTTTTAGTCACATGATTCTCTTCCCATGCCACGTTAGCCTCTTACTCCTCAACTTTTCTATCACTGGCGCTACTTTCAAACTTCCTCTAATATACTCATTCCTTATCTTATCCATTCTCGCTGCCGCACACATCCATCTCAACATTCGTATTTCCGCGTGCACTCTTCTTTCATCCGTCCCTTTCGTGGCCCAACACTCAGAACCAAACAATACGACAGGACTTATGATCGTCTTGTAAATTTTCCCCTTAAGTTAAGGTTTTAGGTAATTAATGTGATTCAAATTAATTTCTAATGATCCATAGATCGTGATGGGTATCTGTGCGCCGCTCGCGTGGCCTACCAGCAAGCTACTGGATTACTTCCTAGGAGAAGAGATTGGTACACATTATAACAGGGAACGGCTAAAGGAGTTGGTCAGGGTATGTATTTAATATAGTTTTACTTTTTTGTTTAATAACAGAAAGAATATACGATTATTTAAAATAAAATACAGAAGAATAATAGATATATATGCATAATAAAGAATCTATAGATAGCTCAAATGCTCCCACTACCAGGCGGAAGTGTTCCCAAGACACTGACACTCCCGTTTTACCTTATCTAATACATATATAAAAATCTTTTAGTGGTCGTACTCTTCCGAAACGGATCGACCTATTTTAATGAAGTTTTTTTGTTTATTTGGTAGGTATGAGGATAGGTCGCGTAAAGTATTTTTTACCCTTCTTCACCGGTACAATTGTACCGGCGACGTACATGGGCAGCCCGTGTCATATGCATGTCGCGAGTTCGGTGGGTCATCTAGTAAAAAAATAAAACAAATAAAAGAGAATGCACAATTAAATCAAAGGTGCAATGGGCGGCATTATCGCTAAAAGCGATCTCTTACAGGCATTCTTTGGATGGACAGGGTCTATGTGAACAAATGAGAAATATTATAAATTGGAAAGTAACCTGAGGGCTTAGCCAAGTTACAGTCGATTAGCGATGACGCTAGTCGATACGTCCGAAAATGTATGGGATTTGACACATGCTATAGAAATATTACGTCATTCAGCGACAACAAATGTATGTAGAAATCGAATAGATTCGTGGCGAATGACATTTGGCTACGGGCCTCGGTCTCTGTGTCTGTTTGTTTCGATGAAATTTGGCATATAGATAGATTATGACCGGAATTAGGGCATAGGCTACTTTTTACCTGACTTCGCAGAAGGGGTAATGTTTTTATTGACAAAACACGTGCGCGAAGCCGAGGGTGGCTCAGCTAGTATAGATAAACAGATATCTGTAGATAATCAAAAAATATGGTACCACCACGTGTCTTAAGTTTTCTAGGTTAAGTTATTGTGCGACCTGTGCGAGTGTCGCACAGGATAGGGATAGATGGAAGAACTTGGGGGAGACCTTTGCCCAGCAGTGGGACTATATAGGTTGATAAAAAAAAAGTTATTGTAATTTGGTGTAACCATTAAGAATTATCTATCTATCTATATGAGGATCCTTTTGTAACATACTAGCGGCCCGTCCTGGCTTCGCACGGGTGGACATTTATACTTTAAAAAATGTTTTACGACATATTTTTTACACCTTGAATTACATTATTGAAGTTTCAGTAGGGATCCCTAATTTTTTCTAGTACGTATAGCCAATGTTACTCAGGGATAATGTAGCATTCTAATAGTGAAAGAATTTTTGAAATTGGACCAAGTAGTTTTTACTTCATACAAACATACAAATCCTTCCTCTTTATAATATTACTAGCTGACCTGCCTGCGTCTTCGCACGCATGGTTTATCAATAAAAACAATACCCTCCTTCTGCGGAGTCGGATAAAAATAGCCTATGTTAGGTACTCAGGGATAATGTAGCATTCTAATGGTGAAAGAATTTTTGAAATCGGACCAGTAGTTTTTGAGTTTATTCCTTACAAACATACAAAAATACAAATCTTTCATCTTTATAATGTAAGTACATATGTATTATATTATATAACATATAGATATATCTGATCGATTGAAACTTAAAGAAAACGATAAGCTACCATTTGCAAGCCATAAAACACTGCACACTCAATAAATAAATTATGAATTATCATTATGACAAAAAGATTATTTTTATAAGTCAATAAAATAAACTTTTATGTTATCATATTACTTAGCCATGTTTAATTTGTGAGAGATAAAAAAGAATCAGGTAATGTGTTTATTCTATCATAATACGTCCATGTTATCTCCGTCTGGTTTTTATAGTAGATTATTAAACGAGGGGATAAAGCAGTGCCTTGCGTCACGGACGCTACATTGAATCCCGAACATAACGAAGGATTCTAAGAGTTCTAACTCACGAGCGGAGCGAGGGAGTTACTAGAATCCTAAGTGCAGAGAGAGATATAAGCACGCTCATGATGTAGACAGCTACGAGGAGAATACTTTTCACACTTCCCTAAATCTAGGTTGGTGCATTCTGTGCAGAGGTTAGTTCGATTTACGAATAAGTTCTTATTGTGTGGGCCTCTTTGGTTTGGATTTTACTACAGATGAGGTTCCAAATTCAAATTCAGTACAACTTTACTTCCGGCTCAGCCGTAGGGATTTAATCAACTGCTTTCGGTGAGGTTTACATGACATATAATTTGACATTGTCGGTAAGGCAAAACCAACCCATAAAACATTTATAAATTAAAAATAAATATTTATTATTATTATTGTTTATTTTACAAAGCTCCCTTCACCAAAATGGTAAAGTGCTGATAATCTTCGGATCAGCTATCTTTATCACACACAGCTAAGAACCACGACTATTAAACTAGCTTTCTGTTTAAAAAACCGCGTCCATCCGTTTGGAAACTACGACGCCACAGACGGACAGGCGTCACACGTACATATATCATCACCCCTCTGTTTGCATTTCATTTGTGAGAGATAAGAACGATTTTGGTAATGTGTTTTTTTAACAGTAATACGACTGTAATCTATCTGGTTTTACAGAGATATTTGTTAATTGAGTCGTATAGCATCAAAGTTGACAATATGTAATTTTGAGTAATTTGTTATGAATGTGGCAACTTTAATAAGTCATATTAATAATTGAATCAGGTCGAAACATGGCAAACTACCTTATAAAACTGATCGTGAGATTGAGATTGGCATCAAATGTGGCAATGTGGCTATCTGTGTTTAGGGTTGTCAGGTCTTAAAACCGAAAAGGCGGTCAGACCAGCCAGTTTAGCCGCACATTTGGGTAAAAAAGCCGGACACCCTTAATTTTTTATGCTTACACGACAATTTTTTTGAAAGTAAAACAAGGCTTTTTTATCGTTACCATAAAATATTCTTAAATTTTAATGAAACAACAATAAATGGCGGGCGCCCGCGCCCGCCGATGGGCATCGCGCGTGGAATTTATAAAGCCTTACAAAAGCCGAACAGGCCGGACACTAAAAAGCCTGACAATCAAAATCAAAGGCGACTATCTGTTTTGCTCGACCAATTTTGAGCGTTTATTCCAGAATGACCTACAATAGATTTCAGTTCGTTTCAATGGAGTCGTTTTTTTCGATTTATCAACATTCTGAAAAATGACAGATTACCACTTTTGTTCCTAAACGACTCAATTACTAACAAAGCAAAACTCAGACAAAAATAATTGGTCAAGCACGTGTCGGACCACTTGATGTGAAGGATTATGTAGTCAGTACGGCTGTATATCTTTCTTTCTTTATCTTTATACCGTACGTACCTGCTATATTACAAGTTGCTATATTACCAGCACTACCTCACATTATGTAATGCACATCATGTAAGGTAGTGCTGGTAATATAGCAACTTATAATATAGCTGATATGGTGTTTATAAATACTAGGGTTGGCAACTAACCCCAATATTTTCTCCAGGTAACCGACCACGTCAACGACCTGGATAAAGAAGAGGTGAACATTATATCTGGTGCTCTTGACCTTCGCAAAAAGACCGTCTCCAACATCATGACAAAGCTGAAAGACTGCTTCATGCTGCCGATAACGAGCATCCTGGACTTTGAGACCATGTCGGAGATTGTCAAGTCAGGTGAGCGGGAACTTTTGGACAAAACAGATAGAAAATACTAACTGAAAGATTTTTTGAAGGTAATTATTTACAAGACTATAAATAAAATACATAAGAAAGAGTTGAATCATCTAAAGGCCGTTGCAAACGATCTATATATAGCTCAACTGCTCCAGAGACCAGGTGGAGGTGTCCCCAAGACACTGGCTGTATTGCCCTGCTGAATTCAATACTTATGCGTTTAATTCTAAAATACAAATCGGATGACAATATTATTATGACATGGAGCTGATCTGATGATGGAGCCGGGAGGTGACCATGGGAACTCTGTAATAAAACGACGCAACCCCATCGAGTTTGGGCTGGTTTGGTTCGTATTGACAGGTACTCTGGTCTTAGGTGAAATCCAGGGTATGATGATGGAGCCGGAACGTGACCATGGGAACTCAGTAATAAAACGACGCAACCCCATCGAGTTTGGGCTGGTTTGGTTCGTCTTGGCAGGTACTCTGTTCTTAGGTGACATCCAGGGTCTGATGATGGAGCCGGAACGTGACCATGGGAACTCTGTAATAAACAGCGCAACCCCATCGAGTTTGGGCTGATTTGGTTCGTCTTGGCAGGTACTCTGTTCTTAGGTGAGATCCAGGGTCTGATGATGGAGCCGGAACGTGACCATGGGAACTCTGTAATAAACAGCGCAACCCCATCGAGTTTGGGCTGATTTGGTTCGTCTTGGCAGGTACTCTGTTCTTAGGTGATATCCAGGGTCTGATGATGGAGTCGGAAGGTGTTTGGGCTCATTTGAATCTGCTTGCAGTTCTGATTATGAATTTTATAAAAGCTTGTTTTGAAAAGTAACTTTTCAACAAAAAAAATGTTTTAATATCAACATCATTCCTCCAGGTTACTCCCGTATCCCAGTATACGAAGGTCACCGCGGCAATATAGTGACCGTCCTCTTCATCAAGGATCTCGCGTTCGTGGATCCTGATGACAACACGCCGCTCCGGACCCTCTGCCAATACTACCAGAACCAGTGCAACTTCGTCTTCGAGGATATCACGCTGGACGTCATGCTGAAGCAGTTTAAAGAAGGTAAAAGAAGCTTAAAACTCCACAGTGTCTGAAGACCCGCTTATTTAGCCCACCATGACTTACGGTGCTGAGACATGGACGCTCACGCAGGAGGCTGTGTACAGGTTAAGAGTTGCACAGAGAGTCATGGAGCGTACCATGCACGGCATCAAACTCTTAGATCGAGTTCCAAACCTTGAGATCCGTAGACGAACGAAGGTTCATGACGTTGGGATCGAGTTATGGAACCCAAATTGTCTTGGGCGGGACACTTGGCAAGACGTGATGATGATAGGTAGAGCAGGATAGCGACTAGATGGTGGCCGAGGAGCTAGTATAGGAAGGTAGGACGTCCGGCAGCGAGATGGGTGGACGCCATTGTTGAAGTCGCGGGCCGTCAATGGATGAGACTAGCGCAGGATCGTGGCGGGTGGCACAAACTTGGGGAGGCCTATACCTTAACGTTAACTAGAAAGAAAAGAAGAGTCCTTAGAATCCTTCGTTACGTTCGGGATTTAATGTAGCGTCCGTGACGCAACACACTGCTTTATCCCCTCGTTTAATAATCTACTATTACCACCGTCTGGTTCGCGTCATATTTGTTTAGTCTATATATTAATGGGCGGTAAAGAATGAGTGATCGCACACGTGCAAATCTATTAGTAGCTAGGATTTTAAGCGTTTTTATTGCAATTTTATAGATGCATTATTAAAATTCTTGATTTATAACCTGGGTTCACGTGGTGCCCAGATATTTAGTATCATTAATTTATCTACGCATTTACTCGTGGTTAAAACGATGAAGGAAAAAATTTCATCATGTAAAAATGATTAAATGGTTGGCCTACACCAGGATTTCTCAACCTTTCTAAAGTGACGGATCACAAGCAACATTTAGAAAATCTGGTGGACCCCTTCTAATCTGTATATTGTATATTCGATATTTATAGGGAAAGAATACAAGGCATATTAAAACAACAGGAACTTTTTTTGGAGTGAAATCTTCTTTAGGCGTGTTGAGCATTTTTTGAGATAGGAAAAACCCATTAAACTCGCGACACTGTTACCGTTACCGATACCTCTGTATATAAGTATCTCGTAATTGTTCAAGTTTTCACTTATGTCTGCACTCCAAGAGTGCCACTTTTTTAATTGCAAACTAGCTTCTGCCAGCGGTTTAGCACGCGTTTTTGTCAACAAAAATTAGCCTGTTTGAATCCAGGTCATAATCTATCAACACACTAAATTTCATCTAAATCGGTTCAGCTATTACGACGTGATTGCGTAGCAAACAAAGAAACAAACATCCAAACTTTCACATTTATAATATTAGTGTGATCACAAATAAAGTAAAGATGTGACGGTCAGTGAGATGATTGCTGCTACTTCGTTCAATTGAGGAATTGTCTGTGACAACGCAAGGCGCATATCATCTTTCAAATCTAATCGGTTACGATTTTGTTTACACAATATTATTCATAACTGACATAGACCCCTAGCACTCATAGACCTCTTAGGGGTCCATGGACCCCAGGTTAAGAAACCCTGGCCTACACACAATGCAATATGGGTGTACGTGACGTCACATCGGCCAAAACGGGTCAACCAAACTGGATCGTCTATCGATATTTTACATTCCAAGGGTCAATGTTGAATTTTTTTTCTGAACTACATAACTAATTTTAACTTTCACATCATCATCAACCTATAACAGTCCACTGCTGGACATAGGTCTCTCCCAGGGTGCGCCATTGAGCCCTTCTCATCCTATCCTTGCCAGTCACAGCGCGCACATCGTCACTCCATCTAGCCGGAGGGCGTCCTACACTACGCTTAAGACGTGGTCTCCACTCCAGAACACGTTTACCCCAACGGTTGCCAGTTCTGCGGCAGATATGCCGGCCCACTGCCACATGTCACATCATATTTGTACGACGCTAAACGAATCTCGGCAAAAATACAGTCGAAATTGAAGACTTGCCAAAATTCTGGAAGAGTTTTTAATAACTAGTTGCATAATCCATTTCTTAGTCGTGATTCACTAGCCGAACCGCCGAACCTTTTGCACTGATTTAATCATTATAAAATATGGCACTCAGAAGGGCAATTCACGTAACATGAAATAGTAAAACTCAAGCATCGATCTAGTCTCGATATGTTACGTTTCATAAACGGTATTCACGTAACTGTCAATTTTAAACAGTACACTTAGAAAAGTCAATATTTTACATAATAACAATTTGAATATCGTCATATAAACAAAAATTAAAATAAATTAACTAACATTAAACATTGAGTACGTAGTACAAATTTATATTTCAAAGAATAGCATTATCAAATAATTTAACTAAATAACAAAAATATATAAAATAAATAAATTCACAATGTACATCAATACAAATATCAGCAAGTGCTTCGTCAATAGTATTTTGCTTTTTAATTTACCATCTGATTGATCAAGCATATGGCCCACCTGATGTTAGGTGGTTACCATCGCATATAACAAAGTATTGCCTACGATGCACTGCCCTGCATCCATCAGCTTGAGGCATACAGGTGTAAAGCCTCATGTGCCCGTAATTTCACCGGCAACCATACCCTTCAAACCGAAACACAGCAATGCTGCTTGGCGGCAGAAATAGGTATGGTGGTAGTACTTCCCCGGGCGATCTCTTACACAAGGAACTCTACTACTCTTAAAAATATATGATTTGTCCAATAACATCTTTCTAATTTTATTTCTGAAGTCGGCAGGACTACATTAAATTTAAAATTACATAAAATTGATATAGCTAAGAGCCATCCCAGTTAAACTAGCTTTCTGTTAAAAAAATCCGTTTGGGAATAACGATGCCACAGACAGACACGCAGACATAGGCGTCAAGTTTATAAAACAATCTTTATCTGTGGAAAAGAAAAAAATATCATTATATGTACCTATTCTATTAGTGTTCTGGTTCCCATAGCTTTGGGGCTAGATAGTGCTGTGTGAAATGTCCTGAATTATTTCTTTGGCACTAATTTCTCCAAAGTCAAAACCTTTTATTAAAATCAGAAGGATCACTTTGAAACGTCAATTTTACTGTCTGTTCTTTCGCGACCAAGCCAGGAAAGAAAGGAGCTCCTTTCATAAGAAGGCTCGCTGTCGCTCAGCGTGCTATGGAGATGGTTGTGCTCGGTGATTCTCTAGGAGATCCAATCAGGAATGAGGAGATCCGTAGACGAACCATTGGCCAGCATAGCAAAAAGGATTAGCAAGCTGAAGTGGCAGTGGGTAGGGCACACAACTCGAAGAACTGACGACCATTGGGGCAGAAAAGTTCTCGAGTGGAGACCACGCACTTGAAAGCGCAGCGTAGGACGTCCCTTTATAGTGACGACATATAAAGGTTGCTGGGAGCCGTTGGGTGTAGGCCGCACAAGATCGGTTGCTCTGGATATCTATAAAAAAACATTTATTTCAAGCAATTATGTAGACAATATAGGGAAGGACGCAACACAAAAGGTATATTAAACAGGGTTTTGACCTATAGGGTAGGCCTATGTTCAGCAGTGGACATCCTTATGTGATGATGATGGTGACTAATTTCTTCTTTATTCCAGGACACAAGGGGCATATGGCATTCGTCCAGCGCATAGAGGAAGGCGATGGAGATCCAGTGTACGAAACCGTTGGACTGGTTACCTTGGAGGACGTTATCGAGGAGATGATACAAGCTGAGATTGTGGATGAGACCGATGTTATCAGTAAGTGAATTTTAGTCAAAACTTAATCAAATTTATCATTGATGACCTCCGTGGCGCAGTGGGTGAATAGCCGGCTGTGACGCAGGAGGTAGCGGTTGTGATTCCCGTTGCGGAACAAATGTTTTTCTATATATTAAAGGTGTGTATTTACAACAAAAAAAGTATTTAAGTATTCTATCAGTTATTTGGTTCCCATAGTAGAAGCTCTGCTTAGTTTGGGGCTAGATAGCGCTTGTGAAATGCCCAGCAATATTTATATATTATTAATATTGATATTAATTCAAACATTGACTGGAGACCACGCACTGGAAAGCGTAGATGTGTCGAATCTACTCCTTGTTGTATGGTACAGTCAACGCCAAAAGTCTCTGACCATTTACAAACTTCTAAAAATCCTATTCACCTTAAAGATTAAAAGTCGGTGATCTGTTATGGCCCAAGACATCGCTAGCCGAGAACGTCTTGTTTCCGAGATACGGGTGTTTGAAGTTTGACAGCTATCATCAGATATGCAGAGCTTAATGTTACCTACCATTTGTCCCAAGACACCGCTAGCCTAGAACGTCTAGTTTCCGAGATACGGGTGGTAGGTACTATGTTTTTATGCGTTCAGTAATTTTTGTTTCGATGATGTTCACCGACTTTTAATCTTTTAGGTGTATACGATTTTTGGAAGTTTGTAAATGCTCTTCGACTTTTGGTGTTGACTGTACGTGCGCAGTACCTACACTAGATACTCACATACCTATTTATCACATACTTTTCGAATAATAATTTTTATTTTTATTTTGTTCTGTTTAATTAAATAACACTTGTACTAACCATTTTACATGTTTAATTAAGTTTTTACTAACAAATATTGATCTTTGACATCTGAAAATAAATGAATTGAAGAAAAAGAATTTAAAAGTTTGTGTGTGTCTCCAGGTGACAATCGTACCAAGAAGCGCCTTCTTCGCCCCATGAATAAGTTCCACGACATGGCAGCATTCGCGAGTCATCATGAGCATCAGCGCGTCCACGTCTCCCCACAGCTTGTCCTCGCCACCTTCCAGTTCCTAAGCACCAGTAACTATACCATTTTTATGTTTGTTAATATTACATTTGTAATATTATTTTAGGTAGGCATGTAGGTATGTTTTTATTATTATCTACACTAATATTACTAGTGGTTCGCCCCGAACTGACATCTTGCAATTCTCCCAAATACCAGAATAAATATTATTCTTAGGGCGACTTGCACAACAATGATGCCTAAACGTATTTAGGGACTAAATATTTATTTATTTTATTTATTATTAACTTAAATACAGTTACATTTGTACCGTAGGTATATTATAAACTAATTAACATCGTGAATGATATGGTGAAATGAGTTGTCAAATCATACCAATACGTCAAATTTAAACATGTTTAGTCGCTAAATACGTTTAGTGATCTTTGTGCATGCCGGCCTTATCTTTGACTAATAAATTAGTGCCACGAAATGCATAACCAACTTACTTGACCTACAGTTTCATTCAAATTAGAGGTAACGGGAGTTCATGTTAATGTTCACTATTGTTATTCTGGGTTTCAGACTTTTCCCTATATTTGTGTCACTAAAGCTACACATACCAAATTTCAGCATTGTGTACCCTGTGAATTTTGGCAGTTTTGTTTTTATTATGGCTCAAAAACTACAAGGATCAAACTAAACATAAAAACGGGGTTGAAACGTACAAACGAAGACCTTTAATTTGACGTCCCATTTGATGTAGGGTGAACTCATCTAATTTCGTGATAAAGGCATTTGAGTAATAAAATACCAATAAATTATTAATTATTTTTATTCAGGCTTCGCATGAGTTTCAATCAGTCTTTTATCAGGAATATAGGCACAATTAATCACAGTTTTTTCTAAAATCTTAAAAGTTATATCAAATTTACTAAAGCAAGTCAACTTTCCTAATTCCGTGGTGACCTCTTTAAGTCCGTGATAGCTACTACTTTAACTCCGATATAACGGAATTAGGCAAGTTAACTTATTTTTGTTGTACAAAATTAAAATCTTAAAATTAACATATAAACATAAAAAAACAAGATATACATTTTAGTAATATCTTCTAGAATTATTCTTCGGCAAAACACATATCACACTTAAAAATCGTCGCATTAGGACATGACGATCTGTGCATCTTGATTATCCTCTCGTAGAGTTTTGTACTTAGTCACATTCTCTTTTAACGTCGTCCATGGAATCTTAAACTCCTTAGAAGCTCTGTATACTGTCATTGTTGAACTCAAAACATTTTCGACGGCGGTTTTCAGATCAGACTCCGAATACTTTCGGTTCTTTTTGTCTTCCATGAAATCTGAAAGTAAACAAGCAAATTATAATAATAATTACATACCTGCTTAGATTTAGCGTCTGTTTAAATTTGCAGCTCGTATTAATAAAACAAATGCTGCGAAATTTGGTAATAAAACTACTCACGTAATTACGTGACAAGTGCAAAAAAGTCTCACTCAATTCCGTGATAGCAAAATATACATATAGAGTAAGTGCGCCAATTATGGACCACCATAAGGATTTTGTGAAATAAAACTCAGAATTATAAAGATTAATCAGCCTTATATATTTTGAACAGTTCGATAATTATTTGGTATCAAAAACGAATATCAGAATTCTTAAGAAACATGAACATCTTAGAAATAATCAACATTTTCTAAAATATAAGATTATTTTGCATTTACAAAAAGTGGACAAAATATGGACCACATGGTTTTAAATATGGACCACAGTAAATTGGGTTCAAAATTATATACTTAAAAAATGGACGTGTTGCCTAAAATTAAATCAGGCATTTTTGATGGCACTACTGAAATGCCAGTTTCGTCCACGTTATATACATTGGTTGCAGGATACTGGATTTTATCAAAAGAACTCTCCAACAAGTCAAAAAATGCGTTAAAATTTTCTCTGTTAAATCCTTTCATTCTAGCGATTGATGTGCCCGTTGCACGGCGAAAGGATAGGTTACGATGGCGCTTGAGGAATAACTTTAACCATGATCTTCCCGCAGATTCATTATCTTGTGAAAACCCGTGCTTTAAGTTATTCTTTTCCGCTAGCTGGTAAGCCATAGATCTGATGTCCCTGCGTGTAAGACCAAATCCCGATTTTTCCATTTCTAGAATATAATCACATAATTCAGCTTCCACTTCACTCGGCAAAGTCGATTTTCTTCCAAGTTTATGGTTTGTAACGTCGCTAAGTGATTGGTCTTCCATTTTTGATAAGCGTATAAGCGTAGTTTTGGGTACTCCGTATGTTTTTGATGCTTTCAAAAAACCCATTTGCTTATCTCGTATAGCTTTAATTGCATTTGCCATTGCATCTTTATCCCATGTTTGTCTGATCTTGCCTTTAGCTGTAGAATTTGTAGATGCCATCCTAAAACAATAAAAATAAAATATAAGTGACTGTTTGTAATATGGACCACTAGTCCATATTCAAAACACGCCGGTGGTCCATATTATAAGACATATATTTCTAGGTTAATACTGTTGCTAAGAAAATTATAAAAACTATTGGATATTGCAACTTAATATGAATAATTTTAAAATAACTTACCTTTCCCCTAGTTTAATCCACTTTCCCAAACAGTAATATTTGCTGAAATTATGAGCTTACGAAATTAGGTAAAAAATTACATCGCGCGTTGATAAAAACGAAAAATGACTGCAGTGAACACGCGCGCTCTCTCTGCCGACCGGCAAGCGACTAGCGAGGCGCGGGAGGGGTGGAGCTTAGCGCGCGGCGATCGGTGGCTTAATACGACGGACGGTTTCTGAGAAATGAAGGTAGTCCATATTACAAAACCAGTCCATATTTGGCGCACTTACTCTAATATTGGCTTAAAGTCATCATTTTAATTGAGACAAGATAAAACTAATCAAATAACATCAATCTTGTCTACTAAACTCAAAATAAGTCAATACTTTCAGTGAAAACCACAAATAATTGTATATAACTACTCTAATTCTGTGATAGCACAAAAACCACTCAACTGCTAAAACGCTAATATTTTTGACGAACAAAATAAGCTCTAACACTAAAACGACGCAGAACTATGACGAATTTTTTACTGCCACATCAAGGAAATATCATTTACAATTCATTATAATAGAAAGAAGCTAAGAAATCGGTTAAATACTTACATAAATAGAGCAAAGTTCGCCACCAATTCACAGACACTGCCGAAACCGGCGAGATTTGCGCGCGGACTGACAAAACCATTCGTTGTTACTATCTCGCTCACTCGAGCGTCCCCAAACTTTACAGACGAATTTGAACATTATTACAGAGGCATAAGGTTGTATTTCCAATCATTGATTTCGCTCGTACAGGCCTATGGTAGAGCTCAAACCAAATACCACTGAATTAGGCGAGTCACAGAATTAGATGAGTTCACCCTAATAGTCTCATTTTCATTTTTTTTACCCGTTTGAACCCCATTATCTCAACAATACTGAATCACATTATACCCTCACGGGCATAATGTGATTTGAATTTGGAACCTCATCTGTATTAAAATTTGAACCAAAGAGACCTACATAATAAGAACTTATTCGTAAATTGAACTAACGTCTGCACAGAACGCAAAATATGTATTAAATAGGTCTTCATATGTCTTTCTATATATTCCTATGTTTTACTATTTTTTCTAATGTCTTCTTACATCTTCTTAGACCTTTTTAGGTTTTCTTGTGTCTGCGTATCTTCTTAAGTCTTCCTTAGTTTTCTTAGGTCTTTTTATGTCACCTTGTGTCTTATTAATTCTTCTTAAGTCTTCTTAGATCGTCTTATGACTTTTTGTGTCTTGTGTCTTCTTATGTATCCTTGTGTCTTCTAAGTCTTCCTTTGTCTTCTTAGATCTTTTTATATATTTTATTGTTTCTTATGTCTTTTTATGTCTAATTAAGTCATCTTATGTATTCTTAAGTCTTCTCATGCCTTCCTATGTGTTCTTAGGTCGTCTTATGTGTTTTTGTGCCTTTTTAAGTCTTCTTAGGTCTTCTAATGACTTTTATGTCTTGTTATGCTTTACGTATCTTGTAAAGCAAATGCCGCGAAACGCTGTTACAAAGACACAATCTGTGTGAAAAGTAGAGTATTCTCCTCGTGGATAAAGCTGTCTGTATCTTGGGCGTGCTTATATCCCTCTCTGCACCCAGGATTCTAGTAACTCCCTTGCTCCGCTCGTGACGTAACTCTAGAATCCTTCATTACATTCGGGATTCAGTATAGCGCACGTGGCGCAAGACACTGCTTTGTCCCGTTGTTTAATAATCTACTATTTATTTTTATTCCAGGTGTGTCCGCGTTTAAGCCCGATATGATCTCTGAGACGGTGCTGCGTCGACTCCTCAAGCAGGACGTGATCCAGCACATCAAGCTGAAGGGAGACGAGCCCAAAGATGACCCCAAGAGATACGTCTTCACTGAGGGGAGAGCTGTGAGTGACTGACATTTGTAATATATTTTTGACATACCAATATGACGGAATACTCGGTGGAAGTTCTCCTTTTTCCATGGTGGACTTATCTCCTGCAAAATATCTTGTTTTATGTATATGTTTGTGTTCCAGGTGGATTACTTCGTGTTGATCCTGGAAGGTCGCGTGGAGGTGACCGTGGGGCGCGAGAACCTGGTGTTCGAGGCGGGACCCTTCACGTACTTCGGCGTGCAGGCTCTCACGCAGAACGTGGGCGTCGGTGAGTGGACGACACAATGTATACAGGGCGTTACACTCGCGTGCAGGTGACGGTGGGGAGCGAGAACCTGGTGTTCGAGGCGGGATCCTTCACGTACTTCGGCGTGCAGGCTCTCACGCATAACGTGGGCGTCGGTGAGTGGACGACACAATGTATACAGGGCGTTACACTCGCGTGCAGGTGACGGTGGGGAGCGAGAACCTGGTGTTCGAGGCGGGACCCTTCACGTACTTCGGCGTGCAGGCTCTCACGCATAACGTAGGCGTCGGTGAGTGGACGACACAATGTATACAGGGCGTTACACTCGCGTGCAGGTGACGGTGGGGAGCGAGAACCTGGTGTTCGAGGCGGGACCCTTCACGTACTTCGGCGTGCAGGCTCTCACGCATAACGTGGGCGTCGGTGAGTGGACGACACAATGTATACAGGCCGTTACACTCGCGTGCAGGTGACGGTGGGGCGCGAGAACCTGGTGTTCGAGGCGGGACCCTTCACGTACTTCGGCGTGCAGGCTCTCACGCAGAACGTGGGCGTCGGTGAGTGGACGACACAATGTATACAGGGCGTTACACTCGCGTGCAGGTGACGGTGGGGCGCGAGAACCTGGTGTTCGAGGCGGGACCCTTCACGTACTTCGGCGTGCAGGCTCTCACGCAGAACGTGGGCGTCGGTGAGTGGACGACACAATGTATACAGGGCGTTACACTCGCGTGCAGGTGACGGTGGGGAGCGAGAACCTGGTGTTCGAGGCGGGGCCCTTCACGTACTTCGGCGTGCAGGCTCTCACGCAGAACGTGGGCGTCGGTGAGTGGACGACACAATGTATACAGGGCGTTACACTCGCGTGCAGGTGACGGTGGCCCGCGGGAACCTGGTGTTCGAGGCGGGGCCCTTCACGTACTTCGGCGTGCAGGCTCTCACGCAGAACGTGGGCGTCGGTGAGTGGACGACACAATGTATACAGGGCGTTACACTCGCGTGCAGGTGACGGTGGCCCGCGGGAACCTGGTGTTCGAGGCAGGACCCTTCACGTACTTCGGCGTGCAGGCTCTCACGCAGAACGTGGGCGTCGGTGAGTGGACGACACAATGTATACAGGGCGTTACACTCGCGTGCAGGTGACGGTGGGCCGTGAGAACCTGGTGTTTCTTTTTTATGTTATTCATTTAAACATGTTTTTTGTGTCCAGCGGAAGCTCCATCGCCTACAACGTTGGGCTCGCTGCAGAACCTGAACATGGACTCTATGCTGGGGCACACCTTCGTGCCGGACTACTCGGTGAAGGCCATCGTAGAGCTCTACTACGTCGCTATCAAACGGTGAGAACCAACACCATTCTAGCACAGTATCAGGTACGGTTCCGTTTACCATCAGGTGGACCGGGTTGTCAACCGTACTTCATAGCGAAAAGACCGCCCATTGTACTATTTGTCACAGGGTTAAGTGGCTGCCTTCGCCGGATCGCGCACATCCTTTCCCTCCTTTCATCATCGATTTCATCACGACTACTCTGTCCTACCTCAAAGAACGCTTTGGGTTTCTTTACCTCTCCTACTCCCGATCCTTACACTCCTCTGACGCCGCTAAGTTTAAAATGCAAGCCCATTCCTCTGTATTTATACCCACTCTTGTACTCTACAGGCTACCAGACTATGGAATGCCCTACCTGTCTCAATTCGGCATGCTAAATAAATTATAAATAATTATAAATCTCTCCCTACTTTTAAAAATATGCTTCGTCAACATTATTTGTCATCACCCAATTTGTGTATCATAAGTAGCTGACCCGCCCGCGGCTTCGCACGCTCGAAATATCGCGTTCCCGTGGGAACTTCGGGATAAAAACTATATATAACTCTCTTGTCAAAGTGACGCGACACATGTAAATGACTACGTCAATGAACGACGGTTAAATTATATGAATATTGTTCATGCGTAAATATTAAAATTGCGATTAAAAAATGGGGGGTGGGGGTAGGAGGGTGAAAAATACTTTACGACCTATTCTCATACCTACAGAAATAGAAAAAAATCATTAAAGTCGGTCGACCCGTTTCGGAGGAACGCGTCCACAAAGACCGTGACACGATATTTTTAGTAGAGAAGAATATTAATATGTATGTAATTTATTATTTTTATCAACATTTTGTATGTATGTTTATTTTAGGTACCCATAAGTATATTACTTATTTCATATAAACCTGTTATTTTATTAAACTTAAGATTCTTTTAGGTTAGAACTATTTAATTAACGCCGCCGTCCTCATTTGTTTACATAGATCCAGACCATCCAAAGGTTGCCTGGAATAGATCGCTTTTAGCGATAAGGTTGCCCATTGTGCCTATGATTTAAAGTGTTTTTTTCTTTTATTTGAGACGTTATCTATTTTTAACGACCTCCGTGGCGCAGTGGACGTATAGCCAGCTGAGACGCAAGAAGTAGCGGGTTCGATTCCCACCGCGGAACAAATGTTTGCATGATCTACAGATATTTGTTCTGGGTCTGGGTGTTTTTCTATATATTATAAGTATGTATTAACAAAAAAAAAGTATATAAGTATTCTATCAGTTATCTGGTTCCCATAGTACAAGCTCTGCTTAGTTTGGGGCTAGATAGTGCTGCGTGATATGTCCAGCAATATTTATTTATTTATGTGTTGACTGTTTTTTTGTTGTTTTTAGGTCCATGTACTTGGCAGCTAAACGCGCGACCCTGATGGAGAAGGGAGCCCTGAACAAGGGGGGCACCAATGAGCAGATCGAACCAGAAGTCGATAAGGTACGGAATTATGAAGAAATAAAAAAATTATAGAATAATTATTTGCTGCAGAAAAATTAAAAAAGTCAAAACAAAGAACTTACATACCATGAGTACTTAAACTATACTTAAGTTTAGTGCTGAAATAATGCTGGTGCTGGACATTTCACACAGCGCTATCTATCCCCAAACTTGTATTATGGGAATCAGATAACTGGTAGAATACTTGTATATTTTTTTTTGCAAATAAAAACGAAGCCACTGAAGACTGCAAATTGAGGCGAGGAGTATAAATTATTACCGACGATCAACCTTCTGTTATTTTTTCACATTTTTAATTTGTTTTATTTTTTTGAACCCCTTCTTGGAAAAAGGGTACCTATATAAGTATTTTATCAGTTATCTGGTTGCTCTGGTTAGTTGGGGGCTATATAGCGCTGTGTGAAATGTCCAGCTTAATTTATTTATTTTTATTATGATTTGTGTAATATAACATAATATTTTTCATTCAGTTGCTTCGCGAAGGTGAGACCAGAATGGATGATATCAGGGAGCTGGATTTGCCTAAACAGGTAACTAATTAATTTCCTGGATTTGTTCAAACTTTCGCTAATCATAATTACTGATTTAAACGGGTATTTATCACGATATTTACCTTTTTATAATAAAAAGGAGTAGTAATAATATTTTATTTTTATAGGGTTATCCGACACTACGGAAAATTCTAAAAATTCTAAAACTATCTCAAAAAAAGAGTGTGTGTACTTATGTACACGCGTTAGAAGTTATACTTCTTTGGCGTATGGAAAAAAAATAACTAAAATGCAGTAGTGATTAACGATAAATATTAAAATTAATCAAAAAGATTTTATTTAAATAAATTATTAGTATCACCGTCGTATATGAAATTGATTTAATAAAAACACCAAAATAATATTTATTTATTCACACTGGTTAATTGTACCCTTACGAAACACGTGTTCTACATATAAAAATACTAGAATATACAACTTGAACATAGTTATCAATTTTCATACCACCTAGAACTAACTTCATGCTGTTAAATTTAGGTGTCGGTGTGCGCGCGCATCGTAAAAATTCACTCTCATCGTTTTTCTCCATCGTGCCAAAAGAAGTATAACTTCAAAAACTTTCAAGCTGGACGGGATTTCGACCCGCAACCTTCCTCTTGATACGAAAATGCATTATAATCTTATAACAGTAGGAAATTAATTTAAGAATTAGGCTGGCCTCATACATCCGGAATGGCTGTCTGGATTCATAATCTGAATTCATATTATTAATCCAGAAAGCTCGTAATACAATATCAGTATGCTCCACATACATTCAGATTTTTTCAGATTATGAATTTCTCAGATCGGATCCGGATGCCATATAGCCAGAGCCTAAGTCAAGTCAAGTCAAATATTTTTATTTATTAAAATCACAAGAATCACTTTGAAACGTCAATTTTACTGCCTGTTCCTTCGCGACCAAGCCGGGAAAGAAAGGCAAGAAACAAGGCTGGTTGTTTGAAAGAATGATACAGACGAGTATTCTGAATTCCAGATCGGAATATTTAAAATCCATTCACATTTAAAGGATGAATCCATTGTTTGCGTTTGCATTTCTTTTTTTTATTATGTAAAGCCAAAAGCAATACGATTAGTAAAAGTTCCTCAATCTGAATTTTTAAGATATGTGTGATGCAAGGTGCCGGAATTTAGAATATGAATTTTAGATTATGAATCCAGAGAGCCATTCCGGACGTATGAGGCCAGCCTTAGAGTTCTTAGTGAAAGGTCTCGCCCGGGGAAGTACTACCACCATACTAATTTCTGCAGCCGAACTCCATTGCTGTGTTTCGGTTTGAAGGGTATGATTGCCGGTGAAGTTACAGGCACATGAACCTTTACACCTGTATGCCTGCTGATGGACGCAGAGCAGTGCATCGTAGGTGCGTGACCTACAGAGGCAAATCTTTGTTTTAGGCGAATGGTTACCACTTAACATCAGGTGGGCCATAAGCTTGATCCTCCAGTCATTAAAAAAGGGGTATTTATCGTGTATGTACTGTACACCTTTTTCTATAATAAGGTACATATATGATAAATACCCATTTAAATCAAAAATGAATTTCCTAGATTTATACAAATATAAGCGCTATAGGCTTTACCTATATATCTTACAGTGGGTTCTCACTATCTGTGATTTTACGACAGATCACCATACAGCGTGTCACCGCATTTACGACATTCATTTAAATCACCGGTAGTGCTGATTTAATGAGGAAAATTAAAAAAATCATGGTCATGAATTTTTTAAATTTTCAATATCTTAATTTCAAGTGCTAAAATATCGATGCAACAGCCTGTATAAAATAAGAAAACAAATCACATTCATTCATCATGTAAGTAGGTAACTGTTAAACTGACTAAGCGGCATCGTCGCAAAGGCGCCGCCGGTTTACGATAAAAATTGTTTATTGGAAATGTATCGATTCATCATTATTCTCAGCCCGTGTCGATCCACTACTGGGCATAGGCCTCTCCTTGTTTCTGCCATCCTTCCCGATCCTGTGCCAATCTGAACTACGTACGACCCACGGTCTTATGGATGTCCTCGACCCATATCGCTGGTGGACGAATGTATCGATTACTGGATAAATATTCAAGCTATCGGTATTAAACCAATCTCTCAAATCAGTTAATACGTTTCTGTAAGTGTATTTTAAATTAATGTCGTGAATGCGGTGACAGACTATACAAAACTTCATCTAATTGGTACCAGCCATTTAGTCATTATTTTTATTTAACAGTTTTAATATCCTTTTCACGCTGCTAGTCCTTGGAAGTGCCGAAAACTCGGTATTAAAAAATGGTTTGTATTACTTGCTTATCAATAATGTCGTTTTAAATGACGACTCCTTCTGCACAGTTGAGTAAAAAGTAGCCTATGTCTCAATCCGTGTTATAATCTATCTTTTTACCAAATTTTACCGAAATCTGTCCAGTCGTTTAGTCGTGAAAACGTAACATACAGGGAAGAGTTATTTTCGAATTTATCTTAGACACGCGGTAGCGTGTCAAGCCAAGTTCAAGCTAACAGAACTGGCGAGCAGCACCGTCTGTCTTGTCAATATTTTATAACAACTTAAAATATAATTTCTTCTCATAACTATCCTCGGATGGATAGCAGCAACACCCTGAGACGGGGCCTGTTTGACCCACACAGCACGGAAGACCATATTATTTGTAATTACCTACCTATATTATATGTACTTGATTTTTATCTTGTGTGTTTCCTGTTTCTTTGTATAATTTTTCTTTGTTAATAAAATCTGTTTGTAAGTAGGTATTTTCGTTCTGTATATGTTCTGTTTTCAATAGTCTGTCCTGTGTGTGTGTCAAATAAATGTATTTTTTTTTCTTTCTTTCTTTCTTAACTTAGGATAATATATTGAAGCCTAAGGTCTGACTTGTCTAGTTCGCATATACGAATTATGTTATAGCCTTCGCAAGGTCTAAAGCTGGAAGTTCTCATTTTCTTCATCCGACAATTTGGCTTGATGGTAGAAACTAGCCATCGAACATAGGGCTCTTCCATGACTGTTTTAGTAGGTACTTAATAATAATTCGTATAACTAACTAGCCAAGTCAGACTTTAGGCTTCAATATATTATTATCCTAAGTTATAAGAAGAAATTACATTTTAAGTTGTTATAAAATATTTTATGTTGTTATAAATAAATTTCAGGACTGACTATTGAACTTGGCACCCATTTAGATCTCACTTCTTTTGTCGTTGAAGTCAACAACCAAGGCATATATCATAATATTGAACTTTGCTCTCATTTCACATTTATGTTTTTTATGGAATAATTGTAATATCAGTATTAAAATAATTTATATGGTCGTGACGGATATACATGGCTTTTCTTGTATTGACATGACATCAAATCATACTATAATGATGTCATCAAAAAATTTTTTTTTTATTACGAGTACAGAAATTAGTGCGTCATTTGGTTCAAATTGGGTTCTGATACATAATAATTTGAAAACTATATCAAGTTCCGAACTTAACGAATTTGCCGACGAGTTTGAGTTGGGGCCAATGGAACACGGGAGAGCCCTGAGTCATTCTGTGGTATACCAAAAAGCCTGCCACAAAGAACCCTTATGAACTTCTGCTACGAGGATTCGTCCAAACTTGGAATCAATATTTTTGCTCGATATTTGGGTACCCCACGAGCTCACTGAAAGAAACCTAATGAACCGTGTATTCATTAGTGATTCTTTATTACGACGTAATGAAACCGATCCATTTTTGAAGACGCTGATAACTGGTGATGAAAAGTGGATCACGTACGACAAGAACGTGCGAAAAAGGTCGTGGTCAAAGGCCGGTCAGGCTTCACAGACTGTGGCGAAACCCGGGTTAACTCGCAACAAGGTGATGCTGTGTGTGTGGTGGGATTGGAAGGGCATTATTCATTATGAGCTGTTACCACCAGGCAGGACCATCGATTCTGAACTCTACTGCGAACAACTGATGAGATTAAAGCAAGAAGTTGAGAGCAAGCGGCTGGAATTAATCAACAGAAGGGGTGTGGTTTTTCATCATGATAACGCTAGACCATCTTTGGCCACTCAGCAAAAATTAAGAGAGTTTGGCTGGGAGGTGTTAATGCATCCGCCGTATAGTCCTGACCTTGCACCTTCAGATTTCCACCTGTTTCGGTCTCTTCAGAATTCTTTAGGCAGTGTCAGGTTAACATCACGAGAGGACTGCCAAAAACCACTTGTCGCGGTATTTTGATCAGAAGCCCCAAAATTTCTACAGCAATGGGATCATGTCCCTACCTACAAGATGGCAAAAAGTTATCGAACAAAATGGTACCTACATATTTTAGTTAAATGTAAATAAACTATATTAAAAAATGTTTTGAATTTCTTAAAAAATGCGAAGAAACTTTTTTCCCAACCTAATATGTTTTATTCATTCGTCGATAATTTGGCATAACGCTTCGATAACGCGTTTTAGAATCGGACACGTTAGCAACGCCATCTAGTTCTTAACTTGTGAAATACGTGATGTATTGTTCATAAATGCACAACGTATTTAGCCGCTAAATACGTTTAGGGATCTTAATTATTAATTCATTTATTTCGGAACAAGTCCATAGGTACATTAGATTATACAATAAATTTAAAGTTATACAAAAATAAAATATCACACCCTTAAAAAATAATAAAAACCAAAATAAATTTACAATAAAAATAATTAAAATGGGGCTTAATTACAATAAAACGTCAAAATTAAATTGATAAAAGAATTATAATAATTATAATGATTAAGGTAATAATTCAAATCTGATCGGATCTGATTTCAAATCGGAGAGGATTAAGGTTAATATTTCACTCCCGGAGTGCCACTTTTTTAATATGACTATGGAACCCTTTACTGTGCGTAATTCGACACGCTCTTGACCAATTTTTTTTTTAATTTCAGATTGTTCCTGCCTCAGCAAGCCCCTACACTAATTCCAGCTTCAAGGAACGAAACTCTACAAGACCCGAAGAAGAGAAATTACTTCAAAAATGACATTAGTTGACTGGGAACTTATTTTCATTGACAATTCTTATAGATTTATTTAATTTTGCAAATAATCAGATTTAACTGAAAATCCCGACTGCTGAATCATAGAAAATTGGCGAACGTCTTAGAACGTGAGACCTAGACCAATTTACATAACTACTCTCCATTGACAAAATAAAAAAAAATAGTAAATTCGTAAAGAAAGTCTTAAAATATGTTTTACAACTTTAATTAAGATGTAAGTTAACGTACTTACATGTTATTTTAATATCAATTTTAGGACTAAAGTTGTAAAGTAAGTCTCAGAAATTATTCTACGATTTCAATTAAGACGTATGTACGTAATCTTACGTACTTATGTATTTTACTTTCTGACATTTAAAATCATTTTTTAAGACTTAAGTTGTAAAGTAAGTCTCAGAAAGTGTTTTAAGACTTTTAATTAAGTCTTTAAGCAGCGTGCATAAATGTTATTTTATTTTATGACATATAAAATCATTTTTTAAGACTAAAATTGTTAAGTCAGTCTCGGAGTGTTTTAAATTTCAATTAAGACACAAACAATAATGTTGTACGTACTTTTCTGACCTTTTAAACATTTCTAAGTCGAAAGTTGTATACTTAAAGTAAGTCTCAGATTATGTTTTACGACTATGACTAAGACGTTAGTACGCATATTAATTGATTTTGTTTTCTTGATTTATACAATACTTTGAATGAAAAATCAATTAAATGATCCTGAATTATTTAGATTTTATTAGTATTGGGTCCAATCTTGACAATTTTCTGTAATTAGTGACAGTGGCATCTATCGCCGCATGTGAGAACTTTTTAGACATCGAGGCCTTCAAGCTAAAATAACTCTTTTTAGTATTTTATTTTTATAGTATCCAAACATCTTATACCTCTTTTTATAAAGTGCAGTCGGGTAAATTATTTTTTGCAATTGCTTTTTTTAGTAATAAAGAAAATAGTATTTGATATTTTGCATTTGTTAATGATACTGGGTGAATTTGTTATCAGTTGACAAATTTTAATGATTATACAATTATTTACGATTTATAGATAGCTCAACTGCTCCAGATCACTACCAGGCGGAAGTGTCCCCATGACACAAAAAAATAAAAAATAATAATCAATAATTAATTAATTATCAATAATAAACTAAGTAATTAATAAAAGAATAAAAGTAAGTACCTAATATAATCGCGTGTGCTATTACTATATTTGTAATTTTTTTTGTTGAAATAAGTTCTCTTTCAATGAATTGTAAATTCTTGGATGAGAATGTCTTAAATTCGATAAATTAATTGTAAAACAAAAAATGTGTAAAAATTGCAAAATTCAGATAATATCAGCTGTTGAGAGGCTGAGCGATATGCATGAATGATTTTACATACTACGTGTTTTGTTATATATGACATTAAATGAAAACACGGGTGGCTAGTATTCTTGTAAAACAGATTTTTTTAAATTCACTACCATGGAAAATATTATATATTCAAACAACCTTAATATCAAGTCCTAAAATATGAATGAAACAGCCTGTATACAATAGGTAAACAAATCATATTCATTCATCATGTAAGTAGGTACCCCTTAAACTGACGAAGCGCCATCGTCACAAAGACGCCGCCGGTATTAAACCCACCTCTAAAATCAGTAATTACGATTTCGGATGTGTGTTTTAAATTAATGTTGTACGTAAAAATCAGGTTGTATGTGAGGTGAATTTTAAGTTTCATTATTGCATTGAAATAAACAATATTTATTCAGGATTAGGAGTACCTCAAAATTTGTTAACTGTATACAAATTCACCTTGTAGGTAGGTCCGGCGTCCTTAGATAACCCTACATCACAGAGTAGCAAGTTTAGTAGGGTTCTCTATGCCGCCGCCCAGTCTACAAGCGTTACTAATAAACTCGCACTATTCTTGGGAAAAAACTAAAATAGAACTTTATTGAGGACTATTCTAAAGATATGTTTTAATATTGTAATTAAATGAGAGATTGTACAATACACTGGTACCTACCTAATTAGTTGTTTGTATTTGATTTTAAAAAGATAACATAAAAGATATTATTAAAATGATAAATAGTTTTTTATATATTTTTGTTTTATATACAAATATTGACAAACGCAAATTTCAGTAAGAAAATAATAACACCATAAAATTGTTAAGGGGATTACGGGACTTTTTTGTCCACATATCCCCTGCACTCAACATTCTTTGTTACATATATGGACATTCAATCCCGATACGTGTCTGCTTGAGCACTTTATTGTTAATTTTATTACAATAGTTGTTGATAAATTCTGAAAATGTGTTCTATAATTCTGTTAGTGTTCTACAATGTACCTACAGTGGAAAATAAGTAAAATTAATTACAAGCTAAGAGGATTTGTGGACTAATAGTCAGGACTATCCCCTGCGCAGGGAATTGTCTTAGGGGATTTGTGGAATAATCCTTCAGAGCTATAATTAATAATTACCGTTAACATATAGGGTGTTTGATAATATACGCACAAAAATGGAAGGGGTTATTTAGATGAGCATAATAAATAAATTTGTGAAATGTTTACCATAGAAATGTGAAATTTATTTTGGCATGTAAAAACAAACACTTTATTAAACTTATGTTGTGCTATTACATAATGCTTGCCGTCTAACCACAGACACTGTATTGGTGACGTCTCAAGATATCTCTTTTTGTCCCATTCTAACCCAAAACCCGCAGCCATTTTCGAAAGAGATATCAAATGGGCCTTTATTTTTGGATGTTGATTGCAAGAGTAGGCAGTAAGTTTTATATCGAATTAATCACCTAAAGTTAGTCGATTTTCTTTAAAATTTCATAATATAACTAGTAGTTGTTTTATCGAAAAATCTTTGTTTTATGGTTTGAGTAACCGTCACTTGAATATCGTCAATATATTACCAAACACCCTGTATAAAATAAAAAAATGCCGACCCCCCTCTTTTTGCGTTGGAGGCTAAAAACTGACAGCACCCCAGACTAAGAACCACCCCAGTTAAACTAGCTTTCTATTATAAAACCGCATCCGAATCGGTCCATCCGTTTGTGAACTACGATGCCACAGACAGACAGGCGTCAAAGTTATAACACCCTTCTTTATGCGCCGGGGGATACAAACAAGGATATTGCTAGTTTATTTGTAACGCGGGTTTAGTTAAGATGTTAAATTATTTCAATTTGATTTGTACTTATTTTGCGTTTTAAGTTACGTTTTAATCTATAATTTTAATATCATCACAGTTGAATATTTAATATTTTATTTGATATTATGTTGTTAGATATAATTTATTTTTACGCATTTATTTCAGTACATCTTAGTATACCGATATTATGAACAATATCCTGGTCGGTCTTATCGCTAAAACGCGATCTCTTCTAACCAACCAAAAATTATAGATGGGCAGTTTATACTACGTGTTTTTTTATGTACGACATTAAATGGGAATACGGGTAGGGCTAATGGCTAGTATTGTCGTAAAATAGGTTTTTCACATTTTATACAAATAACCATAGAACATTTTAATATGAATGAAACAGCCTGTATAAAATAGGTAAACAAATCATATTCGTTCATCATGTAAGTAGTTACCTGTTAAACTGACTGAGCGCATCGTCGCAAAGGCGCCGGCGATTTATGATAAAGATCTTTTATTGGAAATGTATCGATTACTGGATAAATATTCAAGCTACCGGTATTAAACCTACCTCTAATTTCGATTAATACGATTCCGGATGTGTGTTTTAAATTAATGTCTTACAAAACAAAACAGGTTGTAGATGGCAGTTTATATTTTAAAATATCATAGATTTTAACTAATTTTGTTAGAATTTTAAAAGTTTATTGGACAAATTAGTGTTAGATACATACCTAATTAATTCTAAGCTTATATGTTGACCATCATTTTTAATGATCACTTGTTATCACGCCCGGCTTCGCTTGGATTACAAAATAAAATATGGCTTAATGGTTTTGAGTTCATAGAAAAATCTCATAGAAAAAAGGACATTCAGTTTTTCCAGAATTTTCAAATATCCCGGGCAACTTTTCATAATTTTATTTCATACAAACCGTGTCCTGAAAATTACAAAAACATTACATTACAAAACACATATAACAACAAAAAAATCATCAAAATCGGTCGAGCCGTTGTCAAGTAATAATCTTTCATACGCCAATTGATTTTTATATAGATTTATTAATATCTAAAATCAATATAGAATATATGAAGCAGTTCAGAGTTCAGCCATTATAAACCGTATACCTACATAAACTCGCCAAGTGCGTGTCAAGCTACACATGGTGTAGGGTTCAGTAGCAATTTTTTCTTATAGTTTTTTCAATGACAGATGCACTGATCGATACTATAAAAAGTGCTGCGGAAGCCTGACATTACATTCATTTTAAATCAGCTATTCTTCCCCAACGCTAAATACTATGCAAAAAGTGGACATGGATCAAACATGTTGGACTTGCCTCTGGCTAACCCTTGTGAGATATCTTCACTGTCATACTTAGTAAGAGATTCGAGGATATCCATCATTCGTGAGTATTAATTATTTTTTCTTGGTGCTTTAAATATACTATTTATATTATTAATTTTTTAAATTATAATTTTATTTATACAATATTAAATATTGCAATTAACAGAAAAATATAATATTTTTAAGATATACCTATGTAATATAATAAAATATAATCATGGTAACAAAAAATTAAAGGTACAATACGGTCTTATTGCTAAACGTTTCCTCCAGACGACCTGGGTCTTACCACAAAAAAAAATTAAACACTGTTTAGTGCGTGTTTAAAAAATCCTATACAAAAATTGGTAAGGAATTTTTCAAACACGCGTGGAACAGTAGTTTAACTTTTTTTGTGGTAACAATGAGAGAGCATTATTTCACTGTACGGTCTTATTACTAAAGGCCATCTCTTTGAGGCAACTTTAATACCGTTACAATAGAAAACACTATTGTACATCAAATAAAAACATACTTGCCAACAATAAAATACTGGATATAATCGCGAAGTGCGGCGGACTTATCGCTAGGAGCGATCTCTTCCAGATAACCTTGGGATCGTTTTACATAAGGGTCCTATAGATTATGTGACACCACGATATTTTTGTATCTATTTTACAAAAATTGTAAGAATCGTTTTAATAAATATTGTAGAGCCATTGTTGTGCCTTAAATATAATCGAGAAGGTGCTATATTAATATATCTTAACCATAATATTGTCATTGACATCAAAACATGTTTAAAAAAATAAGCTAACGTTTAAAAAAACCATTCACTAATCACTCACCCTTGATACAACATTTAGAAACATTTTATGAGACTTAAATAGAAGTAAGTCATATTTTTTTTTATCGCAAAGTAATTTTTCTACGTAATTTTACGTTTCGTTCAACGATATGACGTTTTTAGTAGGTAAGCCTACAGATAAGTTTCACACCACCTGCTCGACAATGTCAAATTATATGTCATGTATACCTCACCGAAAGCAGGTGATTAAATCCCTACGGCTGAGCCGGGAGTAAAGTTGTACTGAATGTCATTATGCCCTCGCGGGCATAATGTGATTTGAATTAGGATCCTCCTCTGTATTAAAATTTGAACTAAAGAGACCCACACAATAAAGCTTATTCGTAAATCGAACTAACCTCTGCACAGAATGCACCAACCTAGATTTTGTTTTTATTTTCGCGCAGAAATTGTGAAAAGTAGAGTATTTTCCTCGTGGATAAAACTGTCTGCATCTTGGGCGTGCCTATATCCCTCTCTGCACTCAGGATGCTAGTAACTCCCTCGCTCCGCTCTTAAATTAACTATAGAATCCTTCGTTACGTTCGGTATTCAATATAGCGCCCGTGACGCAAGACACTGCTTTATCCGCTTGTTTAATAATCTACTATTATATTATAACTTTAAAAAATTACATAGTTCCATTTATTAATATCAGAAATAATAATGTGCGTTACCCCCAGCAAAAAGTTATCTCCTTTGAAACTCACATGTATGAAACTTGAATATGTCGAGATTTTATTACTGGGAATTGGTTTTATGAACAATATACAAGTACTCGATTGTACAAATTGCTTGCATGTTATTTTATTATGTATGTTTATTGTGTTTAGTGTAGGTAATAAAATGATTTGAGCTTCCTATGGCGTTGTTTTATTAAATTTATTTGCCTATATCCCACTCAAGAGGTTTGAAAAATAGATATTTCGGTGGGTAGGTCGGTTGTGTGTGTGTGGGTTTTTAAGTACCTATTTAAATAATGTGTAGCGGCTTGAGTCTCGAGCACCGAGACAAACCTTTAAACTTAAGGTTTTACAGAGCTTTATGTATTACTGTTACTAAGTAACTTTTTGTCAAATTAAAAAATTAAATTTATAATTTTGTAAAATTACTTTTTAAAAAATTGTTTAAATAAAAAAAAATATTATGTACATATTCTTTATAGTTACACCAAATTACAATTACTTGATCTAGAAAACCTATAGACGTGGTGCGGTGGTGCATTATCGCTCACGCCGCTCGGTTGGGTGCTGAATGGGAGTTAAACGCACACACGAGGCCGTCGCGTTGACTACGTGTCTCAACATCACGGAAATGCAAATTAAAGGTCACAGCTCATTACATCAACCCGGCACCCGACCCGCACCGCCTCGCCTCGAGCGGTTTCTTTTCTTTATGTGAAATTGTATGAATGTATCTGTAGTGTCTGTTCAAAGTTTTCACTTCTGTCGGCACTCCCGGAGTGCCACTATTTTTTGTTTTTATGGGAGACTCGCGAGATCTCAGTTCGGGGCGAACCACTAGTTTATAACTATTCAATTCAAGCCGAAAGGTCCAGTAGTAGCTGAGATAATCAACTGTGACAGACGGACGGATGTTATCGCTACTCGTTGTATTAAGCTCATCTTCTGTTATATTAGATAGATAGATAACTCTTTATTGAATTACCACACACACAGAAATAATACAAAAATAAGTAATAGGCTAGAATAAATAAGGCGATACAATGGGCGGCCTTATCGCTGAAAGCGATCTCTTCCAGGCAACCTTTGGATGGAGCGAAATTTACAATACGGAGTGCGGTGTACCTTGGAGGATACATTTACACATACATATATTCTTAGGTATAATAAAAATAAAAGATTTATTCCTAATACTTAAAAAACTTATAAAATAGACCAAAATATAGGTATATGTAAATAGCAAACTATACTAACAGATAAAATACTTAAATAGTATATTCTGTGCTGTGAATTAACACAATATTATCAAAGGACTCAAAGGTAAAGTGCAATGGATTTATTGAAAAACAAATTATCAATTTGACATCAATCTATTCAATCATTTCATTTAAACTATCTAGACTGACTCACAAAAAACCTCAATCTATTAAAAAATATGTTATGTACTAATTTTTTTTTATTTTACTATATATCGATAAGAAGTTAGGTTCTCATACATAGTAATTTGCAAAACGCTTCTTTAGTGCGTTCTAGGATCGGACACTTTTTAGCAGCGCATCTAGTTCTGAACTTGTGACACATAAGTGATGTTTTTGAAATAGCGCTATGGATATATTTTACATAAACTAGTGGTTTGCCCCGAACTAAAATCTCGCCAGTCTCCTATAAAAATAAACAAAAAAAAATGTTAAACTAGTGGTTCGCCCCGAACTGAGATCTCGCGAATCTCCCAAAATAAATATTATTCTTAGGGCGACTTGCACAACGATGCCTAAATGTATTTAGTGTCTATTAAATATGATTTAAAGAGTTGTCAAATCATACAAATACTTCAAATTTAAACATGTTTAGTCGCTAAATACGTTTAGTGATCTTTGTCCATGCCGGCTTTAATCTTTGACTACCTACCTAATAAATTGGTGTCACGAAATATTTAACCAATCAACTTGACCTACAGTTTCATTCAAATTAGATGTAACGGGGGTTCTTGTGATTTAGTTATATTTTTTTGGGGTACAAATGGCAGTTATTCTGGATTTCAGACTTTTGCCTATACATATTTGTGTCACTGAAGCTACACAAATACTTACCAAATTTCAGCATTGTGGGGTGACTGGTGTACCCTGTGAATTTTGTCAATGTTTTGTTTTTATTATGGCTAATAACTCAAAAATTACAAAAAATAAACTAAAAATAAAAACGGGGTTAAAATGTACTAATGAAGACCTTTCATTTGATGTCCCACTTGAGCTAAGTCTCATTTTCATTTTTTTAACGCTTTTGAACCCCAATATCTCAACAACCCCCCCCCCCAATATTTTTAGCTCATTGGGTCACACAAATTGTGCCATCACTACCTACCTATATACCAAATTTCATGATGATCGAATAAACGCTACGAAAGTTATCCTCGGACAAATAAACATACATACATACAACGCCGATTTGCACAAGTTGATATGGAGATCTCGCTTCGCCCGATCAATGCAAATATTTATAAGCTTTGACTATTATTAATATATCACTATCTGGGACCAAAATAGCGATAAATATATTTTTCATCCCATCTATTCTAAAAGTCTAACTAAAGTGTCTAAAGTGGTCTAAACTGTTTAGCCAGCAGCTTGGAATGGAAGGAGCCACCAAACAAATTAATCATATCATTAGGTGTCATCTAGTTTGAAAGTCAGAATTATTTGTGTAAGAAGTTGAGCTACTCCCTAACAGATGGCGCTCTTTGGACCTGGTGGTATGAAAGAGGCCTTTGCTTGAAAAAAAAAAAAACAATTACGTTTCATTCTACGATATTGTGGAGTGTTGTTCGTGTTATTTTTTGGCATTTAATTATGTATGATGCCTAGAACTATACCAAGATGTTTGAGACTAATAACTTTGACAACGACTCTAATGGATTTATGCTGGTGAGACATAACATGCTTAGAGTTCACATAAAGTAATTATTAGGGAACGGGTACATGGCTGGTTGAAAATATGTAAGGTAGGTAACGGAACGTATTCTAAACAAAATGTCAGTGGCTGCAGGTGAACTGCGTATTTTGATCGCGTTTTGATTTACTAAAAATCACAGTAAACTTGAAATTCATAAATTTTCTTCTGTAATTTTTAAATAACCTGCGTAACACTGCAAGATCTCGACAAATCCAGGATTGTTTGGTTGACACAACAAGTGAAACGAACTTCAAAAAGAGTTCAACCAGAAGTTTCAGTGCAAACGATTTCAATGTTCATTGGAAAATATTCGAAAACGATTTAAGAAGATGGAAAAACACCACTGAATTCATCAGACGTAAGTTTTTACTGATAGTTTGTTGTCAAAGTGCACTGCACTGAGCGAGCGCAGTCAATTTAAAATGGCGGATGCATTTTTCATGTGTATTATTTTTGTTTATCTAATCGTTAGGCTTTTATAGTTGGTATTACTTCTTATTTTCTCGGTCTACTGAATCCCTATACAGGTAGTAAATACAGTGTTTTAACTAGGTCATTTTAGGTTATTGAACTTGTTGAGACATGTCTAATTTTTCCCCAGAAACAGGTTTTTATTTGGATCTTCAGAGCGTATTTATTGTTTCCTTCCTGGCTGGACTGGATCTACAATTCACGTTTCTATGGTTTCTTTCACTCATAATTGCTTAGATATTTCGACTTCTAATATTTGGTCTCAAATCACCATAATAAATATTGCTGGTGAAAAGCTTGTAATAGGGGAACCAGATAACTGATACTTATTTCATTTCTATATAATATGTAGAGAAACACCCAGACCTAGATCTATCTGTAGATGGAAATTATTGCTAATCACTTCATCATCATATCATATAGATCATGTATGATTTTTTTTACTGACATTTACATATGAAAAATTGCAGGCAATGATTTTTCATTATGATGCCGTATAGTCTAAGATCCGATTATGAACGACCTTCACCCATCTGTTTAATTGATGAAAAATATTTTGTATCAAATTTAATATGTTAAAAAATATATCGCGAATGGGTTGGCTAAAAAATTCCTGGCAAAACTATGATTATTTAATAAACAACATTAACATGAACTCCCGTTACTTGTAATTTGAATGAAAATATAGGTCAAGTTTATTTATTTATTTATTTATTAAGGAATAACAAACAAAGTTAGTTGGTTGTGCATTTTGTGGCACTATTTTATAGTCGAAGTCACGAGCATCCCAAAAAACAAAAAAAATATTATTCATAATCTTAATAACTAATACTAACAAAATAAAATAGTGCCACTAAATGCTAAACCAACTAACTTGACCTATATTTTCATTCAAATTACAAGTAACGGGAGTTCATGTTAATGTTGTTTTTTAAATAATCATAGTTTGGCCAGGAATTTTTTAGCCAACCCATTCGCGATATATTTTTTAACATACTAAATTTGATATAAAATATTTATCATCAATTAAACAGATGGGTGAAGGTCGTTCTTAATCGTATCCTCTACTAGTAATTTCACACTTTCTGCTCCTACTTTCCTACTAGTGCTAATTTCATGTGAAAAATCACCGGCAATGAATGTGCCCAATGAATTAGAAATAAATGTGAACAACTGTGATTTATAGCAGACCCGAATAACTGCAACCTAATATATCGTGAAAACTGGAAGTGATTTAATTTGAATGATTTTTAGTAGGTTATGCGAAGGAAAATAGCAGGTATGTCATATGATTTTTAATTTCATATGATTACATGCTACTCGTGAAACATTCCATTCCTAGTAGATAATGAAAACTCTTGTTCCATAGGGGAAATTGATCCCGCAGATTCCTGCGTCTTCCAGGGAAATCTTGATTTTATTATATTTTTGTACTTCGACAGCTTCCACCTCCATCATTATGTATTCTTATATATGTACAGTCAAAACCTGTACTTACCCTTCTCACTTAACTTGTTTTCTCAGAAGGCCAATTCACGTAACTTAAAATAGTAAAATTATAGCTTTGATCTGTCATAAACAGTATTCATGTAAAGCCAATACAATGGTATCAGTTGATTTGACATGAGATTATACACTTTAATTTTTTTTTTGGATACTTACAGCTAGGTACACAGAAAACCTAATTATTTTAATACATGCAAAACAGACATGTATGCTTAGGGCCAATTACAAATTTCCACAGTAAATCATATCAAGATGATATTGATATATTAGTGGAGCAGAATGCCAAAATATATTCAATTCATAATCCAATCTCATTTGGGTCAACTGTTGATCGGTTTTTAAAATTTTAGTGATTTGATCCCCGGGTATCAATAACATATTTATCATGTTATTATGAGTACCAATTCATCCCCACACAGAGCTTTTAAGTTTGTTAGTGCTTAGGTTAGATTTTATTGTTATTGTATATTATTTTTCTTTATTACTGTGTGGTTTTTGAATAAAATGTTTTCTTTCTTTCCTTCTTAAAATATTTTGTACTCTCTAGCTTCTGCTCTTCTTTAACATGATTTGTCAATAAAAAGTAACCTATGTTCTTCAAAAAGGGCATTTTAAATGATCGGCAACACTCGATTAATACCTTTTGTTATGAACTTACTTGACTATTCAATACTCGGTATTGAGGTAGTAGAAGAACTTGTTGAAAGCATCATCTGCCCACATATTTGCTTATTCATTAATGTCAATCAAATGTCACTATTTACACAGATTATATAGTTAGGTATGCAATACACCACACCTTTGGTGTTACAAATGTCCATAGGCTACGGTAACCGTTTACGATCAGGTGGGCCATATGCTTGCTTGCTACTTTTCTAGTATAAAAACCTGTTTATTTATTAATTTTGTTTATAGACGAGCAGCATTATTGCTGATGCATCACACTTCACTTATGTAGCAATGTCTTATTAATTCATAGCCAGTTACCGAGTTTGTTTTTAAATGAGTTTCTAGCAGTAGCAGAAACAAGTGTTTCTGGTAGGATGTTCCAATTATGGAGCACCCTGTTACTGAGGAAGTTCTGTCCAATCAGTGTCAGTGTGTGTTATAAGGAGCACGATTTTTTAGTTGGTGTCCTCTGGAAGCTCTTACATGCTGTTTCATTGTGAAGATGTTGTAATATGTGTGTCTCAATGCAGGTCATAATCTAGGCATCTACTTAATTTTATTGAATTCAGTTCAGCCGGTTAGTTGTGAAAACGTAACAAATAGACAGATGGACAGAGTTGCTTTCAAATTTATAAATTAGTAAGCATTAATAGCAATAATTTACTTATTTAGGTGGTAACAAGGATCCAAATTGTTTACAAAAAGCTTAAATCTACGGGAGTTAGGGGAGTTAATGCGATTTACCCATAGATGCCATCAGATAATATAATATTAACAAAGAAAGAAAGAAAGTAGAAAGAAAAAACATTTATTTGTGACAGTACAAAACACACACAGCACACAAGTAAGGTACACAACAACAAGAGAACATATTCATGCACACAAGAACAGCAATACCTAACAAATGTGTGTCTCACAATTACCTATATCTAAACGACCGATGTCACAAAAAGGTGTCCAACTCAGCATTTGTTGTGCTTTTGGCACAATGCTGGTCTTCCGTTGGAACCATTTAAAAATTAAGATATCACAGATTACTGCCCGCACATTACTACAATTATAAAAATTATGAATATATAGATAAATATAAGTTACCACACCAAGAAAATAATAAATATGTAATAGCTATATTAAGTTACAACAAAAAAACTAAAATTTAGATGATTGGAGAGAACTAGGTGAGAATGTGCAGTAATCAGTCCCACTGCTAATAATGGTGGACATTTCACACAGCGCTATCTAGCCCCAAACTAAGCAGAGCTTGTACTATGGGAACTAGATAACTGATAGAATAATATTTATTTTCATTTTTTTATAAATACATACTTATAATATACAGTCTGTCACCACATACACGACATTAATTTAAAACACACGCAGAATCTTTTTAACTGATTTTAGAGCTTGGTTTAATAACTGTAGTTTGAATATTTATCCAGTAATCGATACATTTCCCATAAACAAATTTAAACGTAAATCAGCGCCGCCATTTCGCCGATGTCGCTTAGTCAGTTTAACAGGTGAATTAATATGATTTGTTTACTTATTTTATACAGGTTGTTTCATTAATATTTTAGGACTTGATATTAAAGTAGATTGAAAATTAAAAAAAAATCCATTGAAAAATTGAACTGAATTTGAAAAACTATTTTACAATTCTAGCCATCAGCCCTACCCGTGATTTAAATTAATGTCGTAATGTGACACACAGTAGAAAAATAACCAAACTATGAACAAATATCTGTGGACCATGCAAACATTTGTTCCGCAGCGGGAATCGAACCTGCTACCTCCTGGGTCTCAGCCGGCTATTCGCCCACTGCGCCACAGAGGTCGTTAGATCCTTTGTCTAAACCTCGTTCCCATAATAATACAGTTAATTATAAGTAAACAAGGCTCACCCATAAAAGTAATCGAGCCTATTAACTACAATTAGCGGGCATTTGTTTAAATGTTCTGAGTCATACGCTTCACTTCATACAATTGGATGAGTATGCATGACTTGCTCCTTGTTTCTAGGTCAGGCAAGGATTATCTGCTAGAAATAACCACATGGTATACAGTCACTGTACAAGTAAATATACAACTTCCCCTTTCGGCTTGGCACGCGTGGTTTGTCAATAACAAGTAACCGTACACGAGGACGCCACTCCACAAACTCCACGCCAACACTCCAAAAGACTCCAAGACCGTCTGTGTGTGAGATATCTCAAGTGGATTGCGTGGAGGCCTAGGAATATTTGGATATCCAATCATTCCAAAATCAAAGATGCGCGGAGTGCAGCGACTCAAATCCGCACGGGCCCGTCTGCGGCCGATACATTAACTCAATAAATCCAATTTATGCTCAGTTGGTAGTGCGCAGCGTCGGAGTATGTCGCGTATAAGTTTTTTTTTAATTCTGATCATTTTATACAGCATTATCTAAACAAAAAAAACTTAGGGGCCTACCACAAAAAAAAATAACACTGTTTAGCGCGTGTTTAAAAACATCCTATGCATGGTAAGGGCTTTTTTAAACACGCGTTAAATAGTTGTTTAACTTTTTTGTGGTAACAAGGTTAATGTTTATAATTTATGACTCGCCCATTTGGAGTCTTTGTATTCGAGTGTGTGCTCGATTTATTACTCGCACTCCGCCGGGCTCCACGCGACGCGTAGTGATAGAAATGGAGTCCTCGTGTATGGCCAGCTATGTTTCCATCCTGGTCAACCTTCATATACCAACTTTAATTGTAATCGGTTCAGCCGTGTTTAGCCATGAAAGTAGAAATACAGACTATCGAATTTATATTAGTGTGGAATGCCCCAACTAGATGAGGCAGAAAGGTTCTCGAATGGAGACAGTGGCGCTGCTAGATCAAACGTCGGCGTAGGTGACATCAGCTTTGCGAGGCCCGTTTTATTTCCCACTCAAAATCACACTAAGTAATATTATAAAAGCGAAAGTTTGGATGTTTATTTGTTTGTTACTCAATCATGTCGTAACGACTGAACCGATTTCGATGGAATTTGGTATCTACGTAGATTATAATCTGGATTAACACATAGGCTACTTTTTGTTGATAAACAACGCGTGCGAAGCCGCTGGCGGAAGCTAGTATTATATTAAATTATAAGCCTGTTGTGCCCACTGTAGGGCAAAGGCCTCCCTCCCCTCTTTCCACTCGTCTCTGTTGTTCGCGAGTAAGAACCAATCCATAAGGTAGGAGTTTAGCTCATCCCGCCACCTTCGTCTGAGCCTTCCACGCTGGCGTCGCCCGTTGTTTGGAAGGCATTCTGTGGTGGTCTTCGCCCACATTGTGACTGACATACGGCACACGTGTCCGGCCCAGTCCCACTAGAGTCTTCCAATCAAAAAGAAAACGTTAAATTGAATGAGCTGAATTATACACTAATTTAAGATGACTTAAATTACATATTGGATTTCAATTGGATCATGCAATGGTCAAAAATTTTATTTTTGTTATAACTTTCATAGTGTCGCCAGACGACTCTGAGAATCTGGATAAATACCACTCACGCGTACGGATTCTAAACTACACTTTTAATAACTTGTAAAACATATTTGCGATGCCCCCTTCGGAGTTAGGCGTCACTGAGTGGAAACCACGCTTTGGAAAGCCCAGCGTAGGACGGCCCCCACTAAATGGAAAGACGATCCGATAAAGGTTGCTGGGAGCCGTTGGGTCCACAAGATCTACGCTACTTTTAAACTTATTCTAATATACTAATTCCTTATCTTATCCATTCTCGTTACCCCACACATCCATCTCAACATTGGCATTTCCGCCGCGTGGACTCTTCTATCATCCGTCCCTTTCGTGTGCTGATATAACGCTATATAATCTTAATACTTTTGTTTCAGATGTTAGATGGTAGTTCGCGGGTCGAACCACTCATCTGCAACCAACATCTGCAAGAGCCATCATGGGGCAACAGAATTCTAGGAAAAGTAAGTAATCTATTTATTTAATTTATTATTTTTATATAGTTCTCAATATTGGGGCTCAAGTGGAGTTGGGCAGGACACTTGGCCAGACGTAGTGACGACAGGTAGACCTAACAGACTGGAGGCCGAGAACTGGGCATCGAAATACGTCCACCAGCGAGAAGGGTCGACGACATCAATAAGTCCGTGGGTCTTACGTGGTTCAGACTAGCACAGGATCGGGAAGAATGGAAATTTTCCAAACCAGTATAATCTCGGAGTCTTCAAGTCCAGAGTAAATAGGTTTTTTCTAGGCAAGCGTGCTCTATCTTCGATCACACTATCGCTAACCATCAGGTGAGGTAGCGGTCAAGTGCTTGGCTATCATCAATAAAAAAAAATGGCAGAAACAAAGAGAGGCCTATTATGCCCAGCAGTGGATCGACACGGGCTGAGAATGATGATGATGATATTAATTCATTTATTAATCCAGACAAATAGTAATTTAACAAGTCCATTTGTGTTAGTGGATATATAAACTTAAATATATAAATATACTAGTTGACCCGGCGAACTTCGTACCGCCTCGACATGGATATGACGCTGGCTCTCAATTTACGTCACCCCGGTAGAATTTAAAATCTGCCATCATTATGTATGAGGAAATGAATTTTCTTCATAATTTCTTTTTGCGTGAATTTTTCCGATATTTTAATAGTTATTCTGCTATTCGGGACGGAGACAAATCCAACAAATCCGATCATCAAAATCGGTCCAGGCGTTCTCGAGTTATAAGTGTTTGTAAGGGTTGTAAGAACAAACCCGACTGTTTTTTATATATTTTTATATATATTAAGATATAGGAATCGAACCCCCTTAATAATTATGTGTATGTGTTTTCAGCGGGGGAGTGTACGTGTGGGTGCGGAGCATGGGAGCGGCGCCGCTACGTGGAGTCCCCCAGTAGTGTCCATAGATACGTGAGCGCAGTCACAGACAGGTAAACATATCAACGTTTTATTAGTAGTAGCACTCCTTGTCATTAGATTATCATTAGAATGCTTTTGTAATCAACCTATATTGTCCCACTGCTGGGCAAAAGTCTCCCCTAAGTCCTTCCATCTGTCTCTATTCTGTGCGATACTCCACCACTCCTCGAAGGCAACAAGATCGTATCGCCAACACTTTCTTGGGCGACCCCGACCGCTTCTTCCATCAGGAACCCAGGTTGTAGCTAGATTAGGCCACCTAAGCATTTGGCCATTCATTCTGCTGGTGCATTCTGCTAATGTGTTGGGCAATGCCTGTCAACGAACGCAGCTTGGTGTTTCTCACTCGATCAATCCGTTAGAATCTGAAAACGCCATTAGAATGCTTACCCAAGAAATAAACTCCATTGTCATTGTTATAGGCAGCCACTTCTTCATTAATTAGTGCATGAATCTAAATTCATCTCTAATAATAAAATATATAGATAAAAACACTTCCATAAAAATGAATGAACGAATTATTTACAAATAAGCTATAATATAACTTTAAAAACTGAAACCCGACTTCGTAATACCTATGTCTATGGCAGCCTATGTCACCTGCATCATAATAACAAATCGATTGACACCTCATTCATTAAAATCGGATGAGTAGTTTATCTGCTACAGTAGAACATAGATAATACAAACATACATACATACTTCCTTTTGGCTTTGCCTTAGTCGGGTAATAAATAAAAATAACATTAAAAAAAACCTGTTCTGTGTACATCAAATGCGCGTAAGAAGTTATACGTAACCACAAAAAAACCAGTGTCCAACAATTTAAAACTTGTTTTACAGATGGAATGGACGGGAATGCGCTTGTCGGAGACGGCGCTGGCGACGTCAGCCATGCGTGTGTACAGCCTACAGACGCGTCAGTGACGACAGGTAATGACAGTGACGGCAGGCCACGATGAGGGTGACAAATCAGGGACGGCAAGTCACGATATTAGTAACAAGTAAGTGACGGCAGGCCACGATGATGGTGACAAGTCAGTGACGGCAGGCCACGATGGTGGTGACGAGTCAATGACGGCAGGCCACGATGATGGTGACAAGTCAGTGACGGCAGGTCACGATGGTGGTGACAAGTCAGTGACGGATCAGGCCATGATGATAGCAAGTCAGTGGTAACAGGACAAGCAACTGTTAGGCCTTCTCTCCCATAGATTTATGTGAAGTCGACAAATTACAAAAAAGCTATTTAAGCTTTGACCTACTTCAGTGGGGCAGTGGGCGAATAGCCGTCTGAGATTCAGGAGGTTGCGGGTTCGATTCCCGCCGCGGAACAGATGTTTGCATGATCAACAGACGTTTGTTCCGTGTGTAGGTATTTCGAACCCCTATTATATATGTATTAGCCCTACCCGTGTTTTCATTTAATGTTGTACATGAATAATTTACATTATGTGTCTTCAGGTTGGCAGCGGTGCTGACAATTGGAGCGAGGGACTTGAGGAGAGAGCTGGATGCTATTGTCATCAACTCGGGTAAGTGCTACCTAAATAACACAATGAACAAAGTGTTTTCCCCTTAACTAGAGACAATAAGAAAAGTGCTATTGGACACATTCTTAGTTTATATTATATTAAAAAACTAGGTCTAAATGAAATTACTCATTAGCATATACATGGCTAGATTGTAGTAATATTACTAGGGTATAATAAGAATTCTACACCAGGAATTAAAAAAAAAACTAGAGTGAAAACTTTTCTCATTAGACCTTTTCACGCCTGAACGGATCGAAATGAAATTTGGCAAGGAAGATTGTATCCTCGAGAAGGACATAGGTTATCTTTGTTTCAGAAAATAATCTTGAAGAGGGTGAAATAGGGGGGATCTGAAAATTCATATTTTCAGATTTGGTATATAAGTAGATTGTGACCGGGATTGGGACATATGCTACTTTTTACACTACTACGCAGAAGGAGGGTAATGTTTTTATGGACAAACAACGCGTGCGTGCCTATGTCCCAATCCCAGTCATAACCTATCTGTGTACCAAATTTCATCGATATTGGTTCAGCCATTTGGTCGTGAAATTTAACAAACAGAGTTACTTTCGCATTTATTTAGTACTAGCTGACCCGCCCGCGGCTTCGCATGCGTGGTTTGTCAATACCCTCCTTATGTTACCCTCCTTTTGCGCAGTCTGGTAAAAAGTAGCCTATGTCCCAATCCCGGACACAATATATCTTTATACCAACGTTACATAGGGATTGCATCTAAAGAATACCTCATAACTTTAACCCCATCATCAAAATTTTAGATGATCATGCTAAAAAGTTGAAACACATATTTCTTTACTTCTTACCAAAAGCCTTAATATGAATTTTCAGACCCCTTCCTTAAGGAATTATGGATTGCCTGAAATTTCAACCCCTATTTCACCTCCTTCAAGATTATTTTTTGAGACAAAAGATAGGCTATGTCCTTCTCGAGGATATAATCTATCTCCTTGCCAAATTTAATTACGATCCGTTCAGCCATTTAGTCGTGAAAAGGTAACAAACTAATAAACAAACTGAGTTACTTTCTAATTTATAATATTATTATGGATATGGATGGATAGTATGGATTTTATTACATTATTATTTATTGCTTTATTGCATTATATTGATATGTTAAAAATATATTTGAAATAACTTCTAACAATAGAAATTAATAAAAATAAACTAATTACAACTAATTTAAAATTAGTTCATTCGATGCAGCACAGATGTGTCTTCAACAATTTGGTAATAGAATAGAATAGAAAAACGTTTATTTTGCTACAAGTGCTAGTACAGCTTAGTTAGAGTATAAATTATAGAGCAAATTTTGTGAGCAAAAACAGTCACCAATAAGCATTGTGCTATAGTAGCATATTTATACCACTATAGCACTGGTCAATATAACAGAGAGAATAGGTTCTGTCTAGGCAAGCGAGCTCCATCTTCGACCACACCATCACTTACCACCAGGTGAGGTAGTGGTCAAGAGCTTGACTATCATCAATAAACAAAAAACATTTTTTTTCAGATAATGACACAGTTAGAGACAATCACGATGGGGCGGAGGTGTATGTGCTTTCAGTGGCTCCCAGATCGTAAGTACCCAAATTAGTACCATCGGGGGCAGTCGGTGTTTATCCCACTCATTTAATTCATAATATAAAATTAAATACAATCTCGATGACAATAGTTGATTATTAAACGAGCGGATTAAGCAGTGTCTTGCGTCACGGGCGCTATATTGAATCCCGAACGTAACGAATAGTTCTAGAGTTAACTCACGAGCGGAGAGAGGGAGTTAATAGAATCCTGAGTGCAGAGAGGGATATAAGCACGCTCAAGATGCAGACAGTTTATCCACGAGGAGAATACTCTTACTTTTCACACTTTCTGCGAGACAATAAAAAGTAAATCTAGGTTGGTGATTCTGTGCAGAGGTTACATAGTTCAATTTACGAATAAGTTCTTATTGTGTGGCTCTCTCTGGTTCAAATTTTAATACAGATGAGGTTCTTCCAAATTCAAATCACATAAATCACATTATGCCTGCAAGGTTATAATGATATTCAGTACAACTTTACTCCCTACACTACACTATTATGTATGACATAATCATGTTTGAACACTACGAAGTCCTTTGGGTCATGCTAAATGGAAATCACGAAACGCACCAAAATTACCTCTAAATGGCGGCGCTTCCCCCTCCACCGCGCGCGACACCAAACTGTATCCCCCGATTTTATTATCATTCGTTTTTTGAATGGCCTCCCACTAGGGAAGCAATTTTAAATACGTATATACGTTAAAAATAGCTTATTGAATAATCAAATTGTTAATTTCAGATCGGAAGGCGAATCGCCCCCCGAGGGCTCGTCACAGCAAAGCGATGGTTCCATCAGATTACCCCCACATTTCCAAGTAAGTGATACAAGTCATATCATCTATCGGATATATCATATTGTCTTCAAAGTCAGTCTTTAAGTTCATTACCATACAAAATTATAATTTTCAAACAACCTTTAATATCAAGTCCTAAAATATCAATGAAACAGCCTGTTTACAATAAGTAAACAAATCATATTCATTCATCATGTAAGTAGGTACCTGTTAAACTGACTAAGCGGCATCGTCGCAATGGCGCTGCCGATATACGTTATAAATTGTTTTTTTAGAAATATATCGATTACTGGATAAATATTCAAGCTACCGGTATTAAATCCACCTCTAAAATCAGTTAATATAATTCCGGATGTGTGTTTTAAATGAATGTCGTACATAACAAAACAGGTTGTATAATATTCCTCTGTAAAAGTTATGTTAATTTATCCATACACTAAAAATGATTGTAATGAATAAGCACCAAGTTTCACATTATATTGAAATATTACAAATTATATTATTATTAAGTATTTTATATATTAATTTATGTAAGTATATGTAGGTATATTTTAGGTCTAGGTATTTATTTATTTTTTATCCTACTTCAATAGGTATATATTGCAACACCGCCTCCTCTCCCGTTTAGTCGATCCAGTAAAACAAACAAATAAATGAACCATTTCGAATAAAAAAAGGGAATATTTTAAAATACATAAATAAAATAAATAAACATCAATAATTATTATAATCCAAGCTTAAATTGGTAATTAGCAAAGAATAAATTCTTGATTGATAAAATACTTTATAAGCTCAAGATTTTGCTAAAAATAATAAATAACTGACGAATACCCTTACCTGTATAGAAGATAAGCTTGCTTCGATGTTCTGTCGATTTCGACCGGACCGAGCGACAATGAAGTAAACAAGATAGTTGGTACCTAGCTACATATATGACACGTACAATGTGCATTGTCTTTGCGTTCGGTATGCATTGAGGATTTATTGTGCCGTTTTTTCATTATGAAGTAACTTATGAAATTAAAAGTACCTATATACAAAAAGTTATAACTCTTGTGTTTATAATTGCCGCCGCCGACTTACTATGTTTGCGTACCTACATACTTTTAGGGTGACGGGGTTTATAAGTACCTATTTAAATAATGTGTAGCGGCTCGAGTGTCTTAAGCACCGAGACAAACCTTTAAGTTTTTACAGTGCTTTATGTATGTGCATGTATGTAACTTTTTGTTAAATAAAAAAAAATAAAAAAAGTCCGTCCAAAGGTTGCCTAGAAGAGATTGCTTTAAGCGATAAGGCCGCCCATTGTACAACCATGTATTAATCTAAGTTTTCTAGGTTAAGTAATTGTAATTTGATGTATCAATTCAATCTATTTCACTCGGAAACCTGGATCGTTAATACGGGATCAATATTTCTACAGGACGGTATTCCAATGTTGTATCATTTGGTCGTCTGTTCTTTAGTAGTATTTTAAGACCTGTCAAATCCGACTTATTAGAATTCCACTAGTATATCTATTTTATTTATAATTAGAACGTCACATACCAATTACACTAATTATTCATTTATGTTACTTAATGAAAATGAGCGTGTCATGTTAGGCATCTCGCTGTTGGATCATATACCCAACATCGGGGTAGAAGGATCAACCAGCTGAAGTGGAGATGGGCTGGACACTCGGCAAGGAGGAATGACGGAAGATGGTGAACCGAGTGGTGGCCGCGAGGAGGGCGCAGACCAGCTGGTACACCACCAGCCAGATGGTCGGATGATATCGCGAGAGTTGCGTGATGACGAGGAGGCCTATACCCAGCAGTGGGTGGATGTGGCCTGAGATGATGATGATGAATAAAAATATGTTAACAAAAATAAGTCTCCAGACAAATTAAATAGAAATATCTAATAATTACAAATTCTACTAATTGTGCTAATCTATCTTATAGTGACGACCTCCGTGGCGCAGTGGGCGAATAGCCGACTGAGACGCAGGAGGTAGTGGGTTCGATACCTACCGCGGAACAAATGTTTGCATGTTCTACAGATATTTGTTCCGGGTCTGATTGTTTCTCTATTTGGAACCAGATAACTGATATAATACTTATGTACTTTTTTTGTAATAAATAGAGAAACAACCAGATCCGGAACAAATATCTGTAGATCATGCAAACATTTGTTCCGCGGTGGGAATCGAACCCGCTATGTATATATGTATACATATATATTATTTTTTTTACTAGCCCGTACTGTCCCACTGCTGGGCAAAGGCCTCCCCCTCTTCCCTCTACTTATCACGGACTAGAGCCATATCCCGTCAGTCTCTTTGGAAGACGTCCAAGTCATCGCTCCAGCGCTTTTTAGGCCTTCCTCTCCTTTTAGGCTTTTTAGGCCTTCAATATATATTTTTTTAAATAATATTTATAATTGTATTTGTTTGCTTTTGAGTTATACAGTACGTTTATTCCAGGTGGTGTGTGGGGGTGAGATCCGCGCCCTACTGCTCCGCCCGTCCGGTCTGCCGCCCGTGGGGGCGGGTGGGGTCGCGGTGGTGGGGGGAACCGGAGGAACCGCGGGGAAAGTACACACACAGGTACATGCATAATTATAACCTAGAGGTCTTCAAGGCTCGATTGAACTGGGACCCAATTCTAAACCAATCGCTTCATTATACAAATGAGTTCCAGTAGTCTAAACAACATAAATTAAATATAATTAACATAAATTTTTCTTTTGTCATAGTTTTCTAAATGTTTTATTTTGTATTAAAATAGTAAGTAAGGAACAACAATTGTACTGGTTTAGGAGACGGGCGCTGACACCGCTACACGTTTGCACTAACTTTTGCAGCTGTCAACGTTCACTTCTTCTTTTTATTTTCGTTCTTGATTCCTACGTGAAATTGATCCAAATAAATACACTTCTCATCAAAAAAATCGAAACACCTCTGAAGTTTGGTTTTGAATGAGGAAAAAAAAAGTTTATATCACAACTTTAGGATCAACGGCTAATCGCAACTTAGGCAACTTGGGTAAATCGGGGTTGTATGTATGTATGTATGTTTGTTTGTCCGAGGATAACTTTCGAAGTGTTGATCTAATCATCATGAAATTTGGTGTATAGGTAGGTAGTGTTAGCACAATCCTGGCGCGACTAAATGAGTTGAAAATGTGGGGGGGTTGTTGAGATATTGAAGTTCAAGAGGAGGTAAAAAAATATAATAATAATATGTAAAAAAAGTGTGTGCTTTAGACCACACGACTGATCTAAAACTATCTCCCTCTCAACTTCCGTTCGCCTGGCCCGATCACACTATTCGTAACGCTCTCGTCACGCATTCACCAGCTTACTCCCCGAGTCAAGCGTGCATAAAGAAGTTTTACTTCAATTATATTATTATTTTATAGCATACGCGGTATGGATAACCGCCTACACCAAAGAAAGGGTCGTGACGGAAAACTCTTACTGCTTTTTACGCCTAGCCCCCATCCGCCAAGTCCGTGCCGTGGGAATATATAAGGAACTTAAAATATGAACGTATTGTTGGAAAGTAAAATATGAATGTATTGTAATTCTTCCAGGTGGACTACATTCACTGCCTGGTGCCTGACCTGCAAGAAATCACAGCATGCTCCTACTACTGGGGGAAGATGGATAGATATGAAGCTGAGCGGTTGCTGGACAATAAGCCTGAAGGTACATACCAGCCTGCTGGCTACAACACCATCCTACCAACTGTTGAGTTGTAAATGTATTTTCACACCACCTGACAGAGTCAAAGTTATTTTCGAATGTTTAGTCGCTAGGTGTGTTTGGGGATCGTGCAAGTCGGGCTTACTACCTATCATATTTACTTTTATAGCTAGTATTTTAAGTAATCTATACAACAGTCCAGATGATTGAATTGAAAAAAAAAATCAAAATTGATTTTTCGTAACTAGATACAGGCGTGCCTAGTGTGGTGATCACTATATTAACGTGGATACGTTTTTAAAATTGCTTCCATACTGGGAGACACTCTGAGACACATGTCTCCATATATGTATGACTTCTTAGCGTTCAAACATGATTATTATAACATACATAAAATACTGTATTTTATATTTTGTATAGAAAATATTACCTGTTACGTACACGTATTCACGTACAACAAATGGCCGTGTCCATGACACAGCCACACCCCATTTTTTTAGTCTAAATGAATACCTACTTCTGTCTTACACATTGATTTAACCAACTGAGTTATTTGTATTCTAATTTATTAGTTTAATTGTGTTATACTGCATATAATATAGTAGATTATTAAACGAGGGGATCAAGTAGTGCCTTGCGTCACGGGCGCTATATTGAATCCTGAGTGCAAAGAGTGATATAAGGACGCTCAAGATGCAGACAGCTTTATCCACGAGGAGAATACTCTACTTTACACACTTTCTGCGAGACAATAAATACCAAATATAGGTTCGTGCATTCTGTGCAGAGGTTAGTTCGATTTACGAATAAGTTCTTATTGTGTGGGTCTCTTTGGTTCAAATATCCTAATGAGACTCCAAATTTTCATTTTATTTTTCAATTTCAGTACAACTTTACTACCGGCTCAGCCAAAGGGCTTTAATCACCTGCTTTCGGTGAGGTTTACATGACCTGTAATTTGACATTGTCGAGCAAGTGCTGTGAAAATATATTTATCTAATTTTTTTTTTCATTTATAATGATGATTATATATTCCAGGCACGTTCCTCCTCCGCGACTCGGCGCAAGAGGAGCACCTGTTCTCGGTGTCGTTCCGCAAGTACGGGCGCTCACTGCACGCGCGGATAGAGCACTACCAGCATCGGTTCAGCTTCGACTCGCACGACCCGGCCGTCTTCGCCGCGCCCACTGTCACCTCGCTTATTGAACATTATAAGGTGAGGACATGTGTTTATAGCATTGTAAGGTGAAGTGAAGACATGTTTTTATGGCATTGTAAGGTGAGGACATGTGCTTATAGAGCATTGTAAGGTAAGGACATGTGCTTATAGAGCATTGTAAGGTGAGGACATGTGCTTTTACACCATTGTAAAGTGAGAATATTTCCTGTCGAACATTAATAATAAGTGATCATATAGATTGTGAACGGAACGTAGGCTACTTTTTACCCGACTGTGCAGAAGAAAAGGAGGGTGTTTTTATAGACACACCACAGTATTAGGGCGGGTCAGCTAGTATTTACATACAAATGTAATTATTATTCCAGGACCCAGCTTGCGTGATGTTCTTTGAACCGATGCTGACGGCGCCCCTTCCGAGAACGCGACCCTTCACGCTGCAGCAGTTAGCGAGGGCCGCTATTGTATCTACCACTTCTTACGATGGTAATTAAATAAATATTGCTGGACATTTCACACAGCGCTATCTAGCCCCAAACTAAGCAGAGCTTATACCAGATAACTGTTAGAATACCTTTTAGTATCTAAAGTTTTTGTGTATTATAATAAATTATAATGTATTCCAGGTGTGGAGCAACTGCCCCTTCCTGCGGCCCTGCGCGCCTATCTGAAGGAGTACCACTACCGGCAGCGAGTGCGCGTGCGCACGCTAGAACCCGCGCTGTACCGAAATCTGCAGTGACGTCACTAACTACCGCTCTGCAGTACAGTGAAATCTGCAGTGACATCACTATCTAACTATCTACAGTCAGTGAAATCTGCAGTGACGTCACTAATCACCGCTCTAACAGTGAAATCTGCGGTGACATCACTACCTAACGATCTACAGTCAATGAAATCTGCAGTGATGTCACTAACTACCGCTCTAACAGTGAAATCTGCAGTGTATCACTACCTAACGATCTACAGTCAGTGAAATCTGCAGTGATGTCACTAATTATCAATCTAAAAGTGAAATCTGCAGTGACATCACTATATAACGATCTACAGTCAGTGAAATCTGCAGTGATGTCACTAATTATCAATCTAAAAGTGAAATCTGCAGTGACATCACTATATAACAATCTACAGTGACGTCACTACTTCTCGCTCTAGTCAGTGAAATCTGCAGTGACGTCACTAACTAGCGTTCTACAGTCAGTGAAATCTACAGTGGCATCACTACCTAACAATCTACAGACATTGAAATCTGCAGTGACATCACTACCTAACAATCTACAGTCAGTGAAATCTGCAGTGACATCACTACTTCTCGCTCTACAGTCAGTGAAATCTGCAGTGACGTCACTAACTACCGCTCTACAGTACAGTGAAATCTGTGAAACAAATCTGCAATGGACCCTACACACGTCAACGATTTCTTTACGTAAGCCTGGCATGTGAGGGAACAATATGTTCAAATTTCTAGGCTTGCCCAAGGCTTGTCCAAAAAATTTGTGGACGTGTGTGACTCCATAACATCCTCGGCCTTATAAAATAAAGAGATACATTTATTTACTCACCTTAGGTACTCGTGTGGATGTTGAGTGGTCAGGACTGTGTGACTGTTGCCCTTATTTATGTGACAAGTAGATTTGTACACTTGTTACTTTGTACAATATGCATCACAAATCACACATCACAAAACAAAAACGGGGTGTGGCTGTGTCATGGACACGGCCGTGTGTTGTACGTGAATACGTGTACGTAACAGGTTATATTTTCTGTACAAAATATAAAATATTCTATTTTATGTATGTTACATTATGTTTATGTATGAATCATGTTTGAACACTTAATAAGTCGTTCAGGTCATACTAAATGGAAATCTCGAACACATCAAAATTACCTCAAAATGGTGGTGCATCCCCTCCACCGCACGCGATGCGTCACAGTCCTCTCTTAGCGTAACGAATTCTTTGATAAAGGATTAAATCTATCTATCCATATCTATGCTATCCAGTGGTGTAATTACATTTTGTTTTAGTTTTATTTTATTTAGCAACACCAAACTATTTCCCGATTTTATTATCATTCGTCTTTTGAATTGCCTTGCATTATGGAAGCAATTTTAAAACGTGTTCACGTTAAAATTATAACTGAAAGTTACATAGTTAGGTTAAAAAATTGTATTAAAAAACGTATCATCTTAATATCAGACACAGGAAGTCCACTGGTGAACATAGACTATAGATCTAGAGATTTCCATAGATTTTTTTCCCTTTAAACCTTATTCGGGCTATAAAAACATATCCTAAAATGGTCTTAAGTTCATTCAAAAATACAATAGAAAAAGAACACTTTAGTTTTTCCAGAATTTTTAAATATCACCTTTCCAAAAAAAAAATCTCTCGTACCAACCTTGACCTGCCGATAACAAACACAAAAAAAAAATACAGCCAAATCAGTCAAGCTCAAGTGATACATGTGGCAACTATTTTTATATATACATAGATAGATTCAGCCCTGGAGGGGGCAAACCGGGGCATCTGCCCCAGGCGGTAATTTCAGGGGGGCACCAAATTCTTCAATAAAAAATATGTTTCAAAACTCTTGGCATCCAGCGCACGACGTACTATCGAATATCACACTCCCTGCCTAGTTTGATGGATTATGGAAAGGATATTTATATTAATTGTAAATGATATTTTACATCACAGTCTTGAATTAGCAAGTGTACAAATAAACATGTCGTAGCACATCACATCTCCAGAGTGTAGTTTATATCAATTTAACATAAAAAATCTAATTTTAGACAAAAGTATTTGAAATTCTGTAAATATTGTCCATGAAGTTTTTAGTCCACTTATTTTATATATAGTTATTTAATTTTAATATAATTGTAATGATAAGCAATTTATTTTATTGTTAACGGCTCCAAATTGTACAAAGTTGCAGTAATTAATAATATTAATGTAAATATTAACGCAGATTGGCTCAGAGGTAAATGTACTACAGTTGAAGTTCCTCAGTGAAGCCTCGGTCTAACTTTTATCGTAGTGCTGTGGGAAATCTTGTAAAACGTTAGGATGCGTTACTGAGGGGGGGGAGGTTCGAACAACGTGTTACGTAACGTTGTTTTTTTATTTAAATAAAAATATAAGGGAATTACAATCTCCCAAGTTGGCAACCCTTTTTATGTTTTACGGGGATTCGTTTGTTTTATTTTGTTGGTGACCAAAAAATGGACACTGGATGTTACGTAACGTTTAGGAAGGGGAGGGGGGAGTACAGAAAACCGTTACGGGGGCGGGGGGGGGGGGGGGGAGGGGCAAAAAGCTTCATAAATTGCGTTACGTAATACTTGAACGCGACCATGTTGCAATTGCTTAAATCATGTTCTATTTAACTTTTATTTGGATTAACTATTAACATAATTATTAGAAGGGTAATAAGGGGTAAGAAATCTTAAAACATATTTCTAGACATTTCTTCAATCCCAAGATTTTCAAAGTACATATATTAAAAATCTGAGATAATATGAGGAAACATAACATCTAGTTTGACGATGGTGATCGTGCCTGTAATTTTGATTATTCAGAGATTTTGTCAGGAAATCTTAGACAAATCATTCAAATCATATTTTTGACGTTTAGCGGGTTGCCATTTTTGGAGGAAAAATAGTGACGTGAAATTAACAACTGATCTGGCGATTGGCTGTGTCAATTTACTGACTCAATTTAAAGAAAATTGAGTTTAATTGGATCACCCTTTGTTAAAATCTTTGCTGTACTAGCACTACTACTAGTGGCAACATTATGCAATTTGACATTTCATAAACGTCAAAAATAAGAATTGTATTATTTGTCGGAGTATAGTTTTTGATCTGGTAACCCTAATCTCAGCTACAGACAGGCTTTAAACTTCTAACACCGTCTTTTTGAGTCGGAGGTTAAGAATACATAATATTGTGCGTATGTTTGTGACTGAATACATTTTGTCCGTATAACACGTCTGCTGATAGTAAGAGTGTTTTGTGGACGGGCCGTGCACGGCATATGCTGAAGCTGGCCATACACGGTGACGCGACTCCACAAGATTCCACGCCAACACTCCAAACAGTCTCGAAAAACAATTTGTTGAAGGAACGAGTTATAGTAGGCTTTATTATAAAGATTTTGTTTAGTACTTGTCTCACCGCCGGCGAGTAAGCGATTAGCTATCAACTATTTTCTCGCTCAAGAAACGAACAAAAGATATAGATTGGGTTTCCGTAAAAGAGACACGCATATATTGTAGTTGATCGCTGGCCGTTCACACTGCCGGCGAGAATTCGCACTGACAGCGATACGCGCTCACCGATGTTCGCTTGGCGGTCAGAACACACGGCGTGAGATGATGAGTATCGGCCGCCGCACTCGCTCACTCGCTGCACTCGCCCAGCGAGACGACTATAGGAACTACACACTCGCATCTCGCTGCGAGACAACTCGTTTCTAGCTCTACTCGCTTCTCGTTCTTCGCCGGCGGTGAGACAAGTGCCTTAATTAAGTTTTAAAATTTGTTTATTGTAAATTTTTGTAGATCACTTGGGAGTTGCTAAGCGTACACCTGTAGCAGTCTGTAGTTAAAATGTATTGTTATAATCATTGGCTTGCGTGCACGGAGTATATTCTGTCAGAAAGCGTCATGGAAGACGCTGATTGTATTATTAATTGTAATGTGTATAGTTATTGTAAGTACATGTGTATAATGAGAGATATGTAATCGGTTGAGAGTCCACGCCCAGCGTACAAATGCAAATATATATTTTAAAATATTCTTGGAGTTTGATTTGTGTGTTGAAAATGGTTATAATAGTAGAAGTCAGTCCCAGTCTATTCTGTAACAAAGTTGTACCTACTCGCGATACATTGAACGAATCAATTTGAGAATTGGCGAAACTTTTCATTCCGTCAGTGTAGTTTGCTTAGTTTGGGACTAGATACCGCTGTGTGAAATGTCCAGCAATATTTGTTTATAAACTTGCTAGGTTCGGAATCCTCGGTGCGCGAGTCCTACTCATACATAACCGGTCTTGTTTTCGTAAGGTAAATTTTGATAATAATTAAAACAAATTCATTATATCTAACATCTTTTAATACATCAAATAAATAATATCAATTATTTTTAAAAGCGCATGCTATGCCGAAGGGCACATACTTAAGCAAAACATCGATCTAGGTACATAACTTAAAGCTTACTTACCTTAATCTAGATAAAAATGGGCAAATCTACAAGTTTTTCAAAAATTATAGCCGTGGTGGCTTAGTCAATGTACCCTGACTGACTTAAGATCGTTGTGGGTTTAAATCCCGGTCGCAGGTCTGTTTCGGTTTGAAGGGTATGGGTGCCGGTGAAATTACAGGCACATAATTTACACCTGTGCCTCAAGTTCATGGACGCAGGGCAGTGCATATGGCACGTTTCTATGGTACATCAGGTGGCCATAACCTGTTCCATCTCAAGGTTGTATAAAAAATAGTTTTGGGTTACAAACTTTTCAACTGATTAATTTTATGATATTTGCCCAATTTTTCGATAATTAATTTTAATACTGACATCATTATGTTAGGTCGTTAAATGCGATGTATCAGATAAATACTAGATCATACAAAATAAATACGGAATGCTTATTAATACTTAAATTATTCGACATTTTATTATACAAAAGACTTAAAATCTACTAATTTACAATATAAGAGCTAAAAAGCTAAGCAAAAGTTCTTTTTGATAAACACTTCACTTTTTTATTGTTTTTTTAATAGCTTAAAGAAATATGTTGTAAATAAATAGCTGACCCGCCCCGCTTCGCGCGCATTCCCATCAAAATAATGTACTGTAGCTATCTGTGAAAGAATTATCAAAATCGGTTCAGTAGTACAAAAAAATTTACCTCTTTATTATATAGATAGATTTGTTCAATTTACTTTATATTTTTTTTTTCACCACTTTTAAAGTATTTATACATTCGCTCTTGTAACTCGTAAAGCGTGATGAGTGACGACTGACGGGGTTCCCGTTGTATATTCGCCTCATTATATCCAATGGCTCCCAGCGACCTTTATCAGATTGTCTTTCCATCTAATGGGGTACGCTTCGCAGTGGTCCCCGGAATCTTTCTGCCCCAACGGCCGTCAGTTCATCGAGCTATGTGCTTTAGCCTCGTCACCCGCGAATGTCTAAATACGATATTAAAAATGAGGAAGTCTTCTAACCACAGATCTGTATTGAATAGATAACGCGAGTTCACCTAATTTGCGTGTCCTTAATTGGAGCAAAGCACCAACTCTTACTGTACTTATATCATTCCGAACTTGGCCGGCTTCGCAGTAGCACGTCAGCAGCCGCGGCGCCTTTGAATGCCTCTTAGCGCGGTGTGTGAGCTCCCTAAATTGCCCTCGGACCGTCCATAGAAAGTACTACAAGGTACAATTTAGTACAATAGTTGGAATTGATGACTGGGGTCAGTTAGAAGGGGGGTAATGCACAATACACCCCTATGCGGGACGTTAGTGCATATGTTATCCCCCCCCCCCCCCCAGAATTAGAATTAGCTTGCCGGTACAAAAATTTGACAACTTGGGTTTCATACAAATTGCCACACTAGCGTTATCTATTCATTCTAAATCTGTGCTTCAAAAAATGTTGGAAAAATTTCATTGTATTTTAGACTCTATTGGCAAGAAACAAGGTACATGGCAGTAATCCTATTTCTAATATTAATACTACTTAAATAAAATAATAATAAATAATTTATAAATACAATGAACACAATAAAAAAACGAGTACAGATTTTAAATATATAGATATGTACTTAAAAAAGGTAATTCTAATTTTGATTATATTGATGGCAACATTTTTGAATTATACGAAACTAATTTACGTTATGTTTAAAAAATCTAGAATTTGCCCTCATCATATTGAATCTATGTACTTTATGTCTAAGTAGTTCTTAAACGTGGCGATAGATGTCGCTACACAACTAAATTAGGGAAAAGGTTAAATGAGGGGTTTTCGCGGCCATATTTTTATAACTGCTAACAGATGGAGTTGCTCGGTCATGCTCTGAATAACAAAGGAAAGTGAATTGTCAATGTCAATTGCCGTGGCAACATTATTTTCCGAGGAAATTGAAAAAAAAACAAACATTCGTGTTATCTGATGAAGAGAGGTTTCAGGCAAATTTTAATATTGTGTCTGAGATTTTGGTATATAAACCATATTTTTTGGCGGCGCATCTCCAGACAGCGCCATCTATTAACTAGTTTTCTATTTATAAAAATGAAAAGCCCTCATTGGCTCCCAGATCAACTGTTGCATCACTATTTATTTATTCTCTAAAAGTGGTTACCTTCCAAACGTCAACAAAATAAATTGAATTATATGTCAGATTATACTATATTTTTACGGGTATATTTTTATATTTCTTTAAATGTTGCCATATCAAAAGATTTCGAAAATACACTACTCAAAAATGGGGGTTGCTACATAGGCCGCTATATGGTTAAATTCATGCTTATTTTAAATTCGTTTATTACTGTTTTTATTTTACAATAATATTAATTTTTATTGGATTTATAAAAAAACTGGGTTACAAGAATTTCAAGTCTGATTGTCTGAGATCTTACGGATAAAAGTCCGGTTGACACAGATTCCAGTCTGAGTAACACGAATTTTAGTCAGAGTGACATAGATCTTAGTCTGAGCAAGTAGCTATTTAATAAAAGTATCAGTGACACGTGTTTGAGTGAACTAAGACTAAGAAAATCTGACATAGATCTGTTATGATCGATAAGCTCAGGCTGTGTGTCTCAGTGACACACATCTTTCTGAATGAGTCTTAGTTACACGGAATTTATTTATTTAGGTACTTAGAATTATATGCAACAAGGATCATGCGGATTTAAGTCATAGTGACGCAATCTTTCTGACTGAATAAATAAAAAGATCTTAGGAATCGAATTCTGAGTCTAAGTAACACGATTCTTAGGGATCTAATTCTGAATCGGAGTGACACAGATCTTAGGATCTTAATCTGAGTCTGAATGCCACGGATCTTAGGGATCTTATTCTGAGTGTAAGTGATACGGATCTAATTCAGAGACCGAGTGACACGGATCTTAAGGACCTAATTCTGAGTCTGAGTGACACGGATCTTAGTGTTCTAATTCTGTGTCTAAGTAACACGGTTCTTAGGATCTTATTCTGAGTCTGAGTGACACATATCTTATGAATCTAATTCTAAGCCTGAGTGGCACGGATCTTAGTTATCTAATTCTGAGTGTAAGTGGCACGGATCTTAGGGATTTTATTATGAGTAATACGGATCTTATGGATCTAACTCAGAGTCTGAGTGACACGGATCTTAGGGATCTAAAGAGTGAGTATAATCAGTCTAGTGGTTAGTGCAGGAAGGGGCTAGTGCGCGGACACTTCTTGCCGCACGCGCACTTGCGCACTATCTCTATGTCTTTGGTGTAGCGAGTGCCGTCTGCGCACACGAGGCGGATCTGGAAATAGAAAGAGTGTGTTTTACAAATTGATAATAAGTACAATAATAATAAACTGGACATTTCACACAGCACTATCTAGCCCCAAACTAAGCAGAGCTTGTACTATGGGAACCAGATAACTGATAGAATACTTATATACTTTTTTTTCATTCCATTTTATTTATGACATTTTAATTTAGAATTTTAATATTTACTAAATTGTTATTATTAGTTTGTATATTTGTCATCTGAAATGGGCCTAAATTTGTATATTTGTAATGATTACTTTTATGTTTTGTATATTCTATGGACGTTGAATTATATGATTATATTCTATTTGAAACTAGTTAATACTGGCTCGCCTCTTACCTTCCTCTTCTTAGTCTTCCTGGGAGCGCAGCAGTGTCCGCGTGCGCACGCTGCTCGCACGCACCGCGCGCCGCGCACCGCGCGTCGGCTGCGGCACGATCCTTCCGTTATGTACTCACGCGTGGGCTCCTGACAACACAACCAAATCATATCACCTATAGCATATCTTTTTTTTACGTAAATACGTTTTTAAAATTGCTTCCATAGTGGGAGGCAATTCAAAAAAGCAATGATAACAAAATCGGGGGATACAGTTTGGTGTTGTAGCTACATATCTATCGCAAGTAGATAGATATATTCGTCCTTTATAAAGGTTGAAAGATCTGCAGTTTGAACACGCAACACAAATGATTTGAAATCATTGTGGCGCGATTCCAAGTAGGTATACCATTCTAACTAATTCTGAAAGTGTATTTTTTGTAAAAATCATGTTCTGTATTTTACTTTGGTGTACATAGAATTATCTTATCTTATCTAAGTTAGAAGTTTCTAATTTTAAATGTAATTAAATCTTAACCTAAGTTACAAGCCTTTCCAGAAGTGTAATTAATGTCACTTACTCTGTTTCGAAAACATAGCAATTTCGGAACCAAACTGATTTCCTCTTTATCCATGTATTTTATTTACCCTCAATTTCTTATTTAACTACCTGTCACCTCTTCCTGAATACCTGGGGGTAACTACAACACTGCGACTCTTCGAGTCAAGCGGACGCAGCTCCTCAAAAATTATAACCGGAACCTCTAGTCTTGAAGTGATTAAAATGCATCATCATCTACCTACATCAAATATAATTCTGCGCCCTCCGCCGAAATCATCAACTCAACTGGCTGGGAGCCAGAGGAAATACTTTCGCCACGTGCATGACGTGCATGACGTGCATGACGTGCATCATCATGACGCACGCAAACCACGAGTTCCCGGTATTCCATTTTTCTTTTTTCCCAGCCATATACAATCAAAAACTACAATGGAAGTGGGCAGGTCTTACCATCCGGAATAAAAGAAAAATGGGCTAGGGATTAACAGAATGGTATCCTAGAGAAAGAAAGAGATAATGGGAAGACCATTTCAATGATGGGAAGACGCCTTAAGAGCTACAGCAGGCGTGATGTGAAGGAAGATACCTCAAGATCGTGAATTATGGAAGACTGGGGGAGGCCTTTGCAAAAATAAACAATCTTGAATACCAAAGTCTAATTTGATTATATTATATTTGATCGAGCCTAGCAAGATCTCCAAATCAACTTGCGCAAATCGGCGTTGTATGTATGTATGTTTGTTTGTCCGAGGATAACTTTCGAAGCGTTGATCCGATCATCGTGAAATTTGATACATAGGTAGGTAGTGATGGCGCAATCCTGGTGTGACTAAATGAGCTAAGAATGTTGGGGGGGTTGTTAAGATATTGCGGTTCAAAAGGGGTAAAAAATAATTAGACTATTAGGTCAAGTGGGACGCCAAATGAAAGGTCTTCATTATTACATTTCGGCCCCATTTTTATTTTTATTAAGTCATTGCAGCTTTTGAGTCATAATAAAAACTGAACTTTGACGAAATTCTCAGGGTACAGCAGTGATCCCACAGTGCTGTATTTTGGTATGCGTGTAGCTTTAGTGACACAAATATAGGGAAAAGTCTGAAATCCAGAATAACTGCAATTTCTACCAAAAAAAAAACCAATTAACATGAACTCCCGTTATCTGTAATTTGCATGAAACTGTAGGTCATGTTATTTGGAAATGCATATTGGTGCACTATTTTGCCAGTCAAAGATTATGAATAACACTTTTTTGTTTTTTATGGGAGACTCGCGAGATCTCAGTTCGGGGCGAACCTCTAATTAACTATATGTAAAACTAGTAGTAAGTTTGTTATTAAAGGCTAATTGAAAATGAATTGAAATGTACCTTTCTACAGCCGCTGGCGGAGGCGTTGGAATGTGAATGTTCTGCCGGCATTTGCTGCTTGTGTGACGGCGCCGCTGAAATATACCAGATTAATACAGTGTCGTAAATTAAAAGTCAAAATCTTTTATTCACAAGGATCACTTTGAAACGTCAATTTTACTGCCTGTTCCTTCGCGACCAAGCCAGGAAAGAAAGGCAAGAAACACGGCTGGTTGTTTTTTTAATGATCCATTTAGAACACATAACAATAAAGAAAATGAATTACGACTAAATTGTAACATTTTTGAACGAGTTGGAGCAATTTCAATCCCCAGTTTCTCTATCATCTAAATAATCCGATATTTTATAGTAGGCTTTTTTATTAAGATTTTGTATAATTACGTTTTTAAATTTGTTAATTGTAAATTTTTGTACATCACTTGGGAGTTTATAAATGCGTACACCTTGCCCTTTCAACGATTTACTAACTTTATGGAGTCTAAAAGTGGCAACAGCGAGTTTATCTTTATTTATAGTATTAAAATTATGATTATCGCTATTTTTCTTAAACAAATTAATATTTTTGTGAACATACATCAGGTTTTCATAGATGTATTGACAAGGGAATGTAATAATATTTATTTATTTAAACTTATGGCGTAATGATTCTCTGGGGCCCATATTATAAATTGCACGAACGGGCCTCTTCTGCAGCACAAAAACGGTGTTTATATCTGCAGCACTCCCCCACAGCAGTATACCGTATGACATAATGCTGTGGAAGTAGCTGAAGTAAACTAGTCAAGCTGTGTCAACGTCTGTAGACTCATACAAGGGCTGTAAGCGATCTATTGTACACCCGAGATATTATTGATCTTGGAGTTATTAATTACTTATTGATCGCTTAATTGCAATAGGTAGACTGAACATTTAGTTTTTTACACACACAAACAAACAAACAACCTGTCACCTTAAACGCATAACCTCCATTACGTCGTGGTGGATAAAAAAGATACATACCTGGTGAAGCTTGTACGTTGCTGAAGGCAGGCTTGCGAGGGGGCAGCTTACTCTGGATGATAACAGGTGCACCTCCTGAAATTAATAAACCAAATTAATAGAGATAACGGCCATCCCACTGTCTTCCAGGACTTTCGCTCGCGTGCCAAATCCCACCAATCTACCTCGAAGGCATCGAGATCGTCACGCCAGCGTCTACTAGGCCTTCCTCGGCGCCGTCGCCCGTCTTCAGGCACCCACTGCGTGACGATCGTTGCACATCTGTCCGGGTTGGTGTTGCCGGGTGTCCCGATTGTCAGGGGTCTGGTGACACGTCTCGATTCACCCCTGATCGGGACGCCCAATGTCCCGATTTTTCACTAACGTCTTTAGTCTGTATTTATTTATCTATTCTACGTATCTACCTAAATCGTTGGATAGGTCTATGTGGGGGGGGGGGGGGGAATAAGTACCTACTTTTTATAAGGGATACATTTGTTAACAGATTTTTTATGTAGCCATTTCAGCTGTCCTTATTTTAGCTTTTAGCGATAAGACCGTCCATTGTACCGTTTTTTATTGTATATTTCATCTGTTATTGTATTTTCATTGGGTGTGCAATAGAGAGTATCTTTTCCGATTTAAAAACTCGAATCCCGATTATTTATCATAATATTATCCGTTCCGAAATTTGAAAAACTGGACCAGGCAACGCTAGTCCGGGTGCATGTGTCTTCCCGCCCGCCCAATCCCATTTTAGCCTGGCAGCCTTATTCCCTGCGTCAGCAATGCCGGTCCTTGAACGCAGCGTGGTGTTTAAATATTCTGTCAATCCTCTACTCCATGCACGCTGCACTCCATTGCTCATTACCAACCTCCATGCCATAACGACCTCCGTGGCGCAGTGGGCGAATACTCGGCTGAAACGCAGAAGCTAGCGGGTTCGATTCCCACCGCAGAACAAATGTTTGCATGATCTACAGATATTTGTTCCGGGTCTGGATATTTATCTATACATTATAAGTATGTATTAACAAAAAAAAGTATATAAGTATTCTATTAGCCATCTGGTCCGTACAAGCTCTGCTTAGTTTGTGGCTAGATAGCACTGTGTGAAATGTCTAGCAATATTTATTTATAAGGATATTTATAAGAAAATGTTTATAATATGTCCATATAAATTTAATTATTTGCAATTACTATTTAATGAAATGTACCTATAAAGTTGTTAGCTACTATTAAAATCGAATTAATTTAATCGAATTCGCGCGGCATAAAATATTAATGGATGCAGTCTGTCATCTTTAATTATAGTTGCAGTTCAAAGTTCCGTTCAAGAACTTTGTTTGCACAAAGTTCTACCATTAGTAACCGCTAAAATTGTCATAGTATGCTATGTTGATGAAACATAACAAAAACCAATGAAATATCTGAAGAACTGAAAGTGTTACTAGATATTTATGAAAAAATCTGACACTGTGGTTTTTAACCGATTTCAAAAAAAGGAGCGGGTTCTCAATTCGGCGTGATCTTTTTTTTATGTATGACTAGCTGTTGCCCGCGACTTCCTACTCGTTACACTACTCTAAATATGCAGGTAACCTAGAAATAAAGCTTAACTCGCTGTTGCAACTTGACTTGACACCCCATTTTTATCCCATGCGACCTGATTTATGGAATAAAAAGTAGCCTATGTGTTAATCCAGGTTATAAATCTACGCGCATACTAAATTTCATCGAAATCGGTTCAGCCGTTACGACGTGTTTGAGTAACAAATAAACAAACATCCAAACTATTACATTTATAATATTAGTGTGATTACCTCCACCATTAACATACCGTCACCATCTGTTACATCTTTGACAATACCACCGGAGGTGAAGGTGTTACCCTCACCTCGTGACCGACTCCTATTTTCCCTCGTTTCCACAGCCACACATACGAACTTGTATTCTCTCCGCCGTCATATATCCAAATCATCATCTTTATGATCAACGATCTCAAATTTCATACATAATCCTCATCCAATCATATAGGTACATAATGCGCACACACAACACACACAACCCACTCTCAAACACGCGCGCCCAAACACACACACCCGAACACAAACACATACACACAAGCAAGCTAATAAAATAGATTTTTAATCAGTTAGATTCAAAACTGTAATATTGTTATTTTGTAGTACTGAGTAAGTTAAATAATTATAAACACAGTATATTTTCATATTTCCACCATCTTTGTTGCTTACTTCAATGGTAGGTATTCATACCATTATTGGAACACAATGCTTTTGACAATTATTTTCTTTTAATTATATATTTTTGACATTTTACAATTATTATAATTTATCGTAATGACAAGGCTCCTTTACAGCCACAATTAATTAGTCCCGATACCTGTCTGTTTGAGCTACAATAATAAATAAATAAATAAATATTGCTGGACATTTCACACAGCGCTATCTAGCCCCAAACTAAGCAGAGCTTGTACTATGGGAACCAGATAACTGATATAATACTTATATACTTTTTTTTGTAAATGCATACTTATAATATATAGAAAAACACCCAAACACGAAACAAATATCTGTAGATCATGCAAACATTTGTTCCGCGGCGGGAATCGAACCCGCTACCTCCTGCGTCTCAGCCGTTATAATGTTAGTTATATCACAATTGTTATTGTTTTAATCTAAATTTAACGTAACTTAGTGTTATATAATGTACCTACAGTGGAAAAATAAATGAAATGGAATGTCCGCTTCATAGACAAGCCTTTGTTGTTCACACTCGCAGAGTGGGGGCCCGGTGACCTGTAATACAGGTTCCTACGAACCTACTTCAGGCACCAGTCTCTCACAATGTTTGTTGACACCATACAAACTTGCCTTTGTAAATTAGACATTAGAAACCACTTGTGAGAGAAAATAAATGAATATATTATTATTAAGACGCCTGGATCGATTCGAGAAATTATTTTTTTGTTTAAAAGGGTATACTTGCCAGGTGGTCCCATTGGCATCCCATTGGCAGTCAGGATCTGATGATGGGATGCCAAATACAGTTTTACAGAGACGCTATAAAAAAATTTCAGAACTCCGTAACCTCGTACCAAAAGGTTTTCTTAAACTTACTGAGAAAGAATGAGTTGAATACATTATGGCGTTGGTTATATGGAGTACTAGCTTCCGCCAGCGGCTTCACACGCGTTTGTTGTCAACAAAAAGTAGCCTATGTGTTAATCCAGGTTATAATCTACGTACGTACCAAATTTCATCGAAATCGATTCAGCCGTTACGACGCGATTGAGTAACAAACAAACATCCAAACTTTCGCATTTATAATATAAGTGTGATTGTAATCTTGGAGGCTTCAAGTAGCAAACAGGTTATTTCTGCACTAATAATATATACACATTAAATTCTAATACAGTGTCATCTTTACGCGCAAACGTCTCCTAGGCGTACCATACGATTCGCTCGTTTAATTCTATGGTCCGGCCATTGTAATCTTTTAGTCCAGAATGAACAGGATTTTTCTAGGCAAGGAGCGCCGAATATTTAGTCTATACTGACTTCAAAGTGAGAACATTTTCGCAGTAGTGAAGCGTTCGTGAAGACCGCAAGAAGTTAAGAACAGCAACACGAAGTGATAGTGTGGACTGACTTCGTAACGTGAGGACATCCTTTCCGAAGCAGAGAAGCTTTCTTGAAGACCGCAAGAAGAAAGTACAGCAACTTGAAGTGATAGTGTGGACTGACTTCGTAACGTGAGGACATCATTTCCGAAGCAGAGAAGCTTTCGTGAAGACCGCAAGAAGAAAGTACAGCAACACGAAGTGATAGTGCGGACTGACTTCGTAACGCGAGGACATCCTTTCCGAAGTAGAGAAGCTTTCGTGAAGACCACAAGAAGTTAAGAACAGCAACACAACGTGATATAGTGAATATCTCTTTCGAAGCAGAAGAGTGCTCTTTAATACCATAACAAAGAAGAAATTAGACTTATAACTATAAAATGGAGCAGATAATAGTGCACGGCGGATTTAAGCTAGAAGGAACAGTTAAAATAGAGGGCGGAAAAAATGTAGCATTGCCAATATTAGCCGCGACAATTTTAGCCGAAGGCACAACTACTTTAACAAACGTTCCTATAATTTCTGATATATTCGTCATGAACAAAATACTTCGTAGTTTCAACATAGATGTGGATTTCAATGAAGATCTGAACGAAGTTACAATCAACGCAGAGAATCTTGCAGATAACGAGGTTGATTACGAAATTATGAGTGAAATGAGGGCATCAATTCTCCTACTAGGTTCGTTATTAGCTCGCAATGGATATGCAAAAGTAGCTATACCAGGAGGTTGTGCTATTGGACAAAGACCAATCGACTTACATTTTAAAGGATTTGAAGCTCTAGGAGCTAAGGTAAACCAAAACGACGGATTGATTGAAGTCTTCGCCGAAGAATTAATTGGGAACACAATATATCTAGATTTTCCCAGTGTGGGAGCAACGCAAAATATAATATTAGCAGCTGTAAAGGCTAAAGGAAATACTGTTATAAGTAACCCAGCTAAGGAACCAGAAATCGTCGAACTAGCGAATGTTTTAAACAAGATGGGAGCCAAAATCATCGGAGCTGGTACTAAAGTGATAAATATCAAGGGCGTGAAGAATCTTAAAGGTGTAAATTTCGATATAGTTCAAGATAGAAATGAAGCTGGCACGTTTATGATTGCAGCAGCTATGACTGAAGGGGATGTTTTGATAGAAAAATCGATTCTCAGACATAATATTCCGCTAGTTTCTAAGCTTAGAGAGATGGGAATTGTGATTCGCCAAGAACAAAATGGAGTACGCGTTAAAGGAGTTAAAATGTTCAACGGGGTCAATATTAAAACGGAACCGTGGCCTGGTTTTCCTACAGATCTGCAAGCGCCAATAACATCAATGTTAGCCATTGCAAACGGTACCAGTATTGTTAAAGAAACACTGTACGAAAACAGATTCCAACATTTGACTGAGTTGGAGCGAATGGGTGCAGATTTTGAGGTGTTCGGTGATACCGTGACGATAAATGGGGGTATGTTAAGAGGGGGAGATGTTGAGGCGAGTGATTTAAGATCTGCAGCGGCTTTGGTGCTAGCTGGGTTGGCGGCGAATGGGGTCACTAGGGTTACTAATCTGGAGTTTTTGGACAGAGGTTACTATAATTTTCATGGGAAGTTGCAAAAAATTGGCGCTAGGGTAGAACGGATTACAATTTTGTGATTTTTCAATGAAATTAATAATGATTAGAGATTAAAAAAACATCAAAAACCTATATAAAAGTGTATTTATTTCGTATACAGGATGAGTTTTTTTTTCTAGCCAATATGAATAGATTCTGAACTATAGGCCACAGAGAAAAAACGCTGCAAGGAATTACGGGCTCAATTTAAATAAAATAAAAATTTATAAAATTATACCACATGTGTCGTTGGTTACAGAGATAATAAATACTGCAGTATAACGTGCTAAAGCACTTGCACACTATTTTCAGACGTCGCTAACTCGCGCTTAACTCTTTCATATTATGAATATTTATTTATGTATTTATATATTTACTTTATTGTATAAATATTTTAAAGTATAGAAAACATATGTACTTATGTGGTACACCATTGGTACCCTAGGTAAAACTCACATGATCCATTGCATCCAAAGGTAGCGATCGCTACTTAGCGATAAGACCGCCAATTGTATACATTCATTTGAATACTGCTACTTTTAATTGTTTTGTTGTTTATAGTGTGCAATAAAGTACTATCTAATGTAATATTAAAAAAAATGCTTTAACATCACATTACAAACGAAATCATGTATGCCAACTGTCTCAAGTTGCTAGAAGTTATCTTTTTTTTTATCTATGACCTGTAGTTCAGAATCTCCCCATACTGGCTAGAAATAATAATATAATTTTTACAAAAATCTAACAACCGACTTCAAAGTTACCTGGAACATTCACACTGAAAAATACAGTCGAATTAAGAACTCCTCCTTTTTTGAAGTGGGTTAACCTAACCAAACTCTCATCAAACGAAATCGAAATCAGTTGGCGTGATATTGAGTTATTCGTCCATTTGTCACGCACATACTTAATGCAAATTTAAGACTTATATGGTTTCTCATGGATGCCATTGTCAGAACTGAACCAAATTGAAATGGGACCACACAGGAAGCACCAGCTTTCAGATAAAAGAATTATCAAAGTTGGCTCACCCAGTCCAAAGTTCTGAGGTAACAAACATAAAAAAAATACAGTCAAATTGAGAAACTCCTCCTTTTTTGAAGTCGGTTGAAAACTCACCCTGTATATAAGTAGGTGTAGGTATATTAAATTTATTGTAAATACTTATTGTAAAACCAGCTCCTCTAATAATCTTTTTAATACAGTCAATTCCAAAGGTTACCAGGAAGAAAACCGCTTTAAGCGATAAGGCCGCCGGTTGTACCGCGTATAAATCTAAGTTCCTAGGCAATGGTTATTAATCAAGTTTTACCTTGACTTATCAGGTCAAGATGAAAACATGTTAGATAATTATTATGTACATAATTACCTAATAAATAATAATAAACTTGTATATCGTTTCCTTGTTTTTATATAAAGCAATTAGTAATTTTTGTTCTCCTAGTAATGTAGTAAGTTTTGTTTGTCCTCGCGGATGCAGCGCTATACTGTACTATAGTATACATACCTAGTGAGGCCCGCAGCTCGCACTGAGGGCCCGCGGAGCCGGGGCCGCAGCGGCACGTGTAGTCGGAGCGGGAGCCTTCCTCGCGGATGCAGCGCTATACTGTACTATAGTATACATACCTAGTGAGGCCCGCAGCTCGCACTGAGGGCCCGCGGGGCCGGGGCCGCAGCGGCACGTGTAGTCGGAGCGGGAGCCTTCCTCGCGGATGCAGCGCTATACTGTACTATAGTATACATACATAGTGAGGCCCGCAGCTCGCACTGAGGGCCCGCGGGGCCGGGGCCGCAGCGGCACGTGTAGTCGGAGCGGGAGCCTTCCTCGCGGATGCAGCGCTATACTGTACTATAGTATACATACCTAGTGAGGCCCGCAGCTCGCACTGAGGGCCCGCGGAGCCGGGGCCGCAGCGGCACGTGTAGTCGGAGCGGGAGCCTTCCTCGCGGATGCAGCGCTATACTGTACTATAGTATACATACCTAGTGAGGCCCGCAGCTCGCACTGAGGGCCCGCGGAGCCGGGGCCGCAGCGGCACGTGTAGTCGGAGCGGGAGCCTTCCTCGCGGATGCAGCGGCCGCCGCGAGCGCAGGGGTTCGGGACGCATGGATCCTGTCAACAAAAAACATGCTATTCATTCGGATGTAATTTTTTGCCAAGACTCGCAGCAGACGGGGCCAAGCAATTAACACGTTTGTAACCTTTTCAATACAATTAATTACTGGCAATTAGTGTTATCGATAGGTACTCGGTGCATCACTAGCGGCTCCCGTAAGGGCTGCAAGAGCGAGCGAGATAGCAATATCATCGCTGAACTCGCGCCGCGGTACTGCATTCGACGCGCTTGTGATTGTTCCAAGCTATAGCGTACCTGATGGTGTCTTCCATCCTCCTGCACCAGCCCCACACTGGGTATGATAGCGGCTGGCTCCTCCTCTCCACAGCCGGCGCTGGTTCGCTGAACGCGCGCCGCGTTACTGAAGTCTACGCGTTTATGATTGATCCAAGCTTCTTTTAAACAACCTGGAGAGATACAAGTATTAATTTAAATTTAGTAGGCTATGCAACCTGTTTTATTACGTACGATATTTATTTAAAAAACACATCTAAAATCGTATTAACTCGGAGGCGGGTTTAATACTGGTAAGATATATTGGAAATGTGTCGCCCCTAGATAACTGTTAGCTCCTCTGGGCTATGAATGTGTTTGCCCAGATGAATGCTACGTTTGCGCATTAGTGGAGCACACTCGCCTAACAGATCAGGGGGTTACAACTTACAACCAAAGATAAGATACCTGGTTTTTATCCGGTCCAAATCTCTTTGTTCTCGTTTGTTCGACTGTCGAACTACTGGACTGAGACAGACAAGTATTTTTGTAGATGCATGGCACTAGCAAGTCGACATTACTATTACATCAGCCCGTTACTTTATAATAGATTAAATAGACTTCAATATACAGGGTTACAGGAAAAATCGTGCTAGATCCGTTAAGGGCGTGGAGTACCCATCATTTCTGACTTATTTCACTATGAAACACCCTACCCTAAACTTAACCCTTTTCGAGATATTCGACTTTTAATTTTTTTATTGAAAATTGCCGATTTTTAGGCTACTAAATTTATTTTTGTTTATTTTGTGTATCTTATTATTATTATTATTGCATTTTTACATGTGTAATAAGATGCTTTAGGACGTCTATCATTAAAATAGTGCATAAGTTAATTGAATAGACCGTAGTAGACAAGTGAAAGTTAAGAAATAAAAAAAAATATTAGAAAATTTATTTTTCTCTAAGGGATATCTAAAAAAAATATTATGGCAATTGTTCGGCAGATGTTTTTTAAAATATCTACGTTTCATCAGCTATCTAACGAGGTATAATAATCTAGGGTTTTATTCAAATGCATTGAAAAAAATTTAGTTTTATAGGCGACAGTGGAGAAGAAAATTTATACTTAGCCCTAAAAAGTAAAATAAAATAATAGGTAAGCATGAAATGTCATTTATTAAAGATTTTCACACAACTTTTTCTTATTCTACAGTTCATGTTCAACATGGCCGCCTCTATTTCTGATACATTGTCGCATCCTTCTACGGAGACCAGTCTTTACTACTCCAGTGGTTAACGTGGTCCTCATTTTATTGGCTGCATCCACAATCCTTTCTCGTAAGTCTTCCACAGACGAAACTGGATTCGGCTCGCTGTACACAAGACTTTTCATGCACCCCCACACGTGAAAATCCATGGGGGTTAGGTCCGGACTTCTTGCTGGCCATGGCAACGGTCCACCTCGTCCTATCCATTTGTTTGGATAATTTGTGTCCAGCCAGTCTCTGACACTTCTCCTGAAATGGGCAGGGCAGCCATCGTGTTGGAACCACATGTCCCTGATCAGGTTGAGTGGCAGATCATCCAGCAAATCACTTAAGTCTGCTCTCAGGAAATTTTCGTAGCTTTCCCCATTTAGATTATCCGGGAGAAAGTAAGGTCCAATCAAATGATTGGAGATAATGCCCATCTACACATTCACGCTGAATCTTCGTTGGGACCCCTTCACTCTTTTCTTATTGGGATTCCTTAGCTCTTTTGGGGCCCAGTAATGGGCGTTGTGATAGTTAGTTATGCCATCTTTATCAAATTTGGACTCATCCGTCCACAAGATATTTCTTAGAAAATCTGGGTCTTCTACGTCAGCATTTAGCATAAATCTGCAAAAGTCCAATCTTCTCGCGGGGTCTCCTTCTTCAATAACGTGTACCGGCGTGTAATGGTACGGGTAAAGGCCAGCAGTATGCACTGTAAACCACACTCTCCATTGCGAAAGTCCCAGATCACGGGCAACAATATTAGTGGAAGTAGTCGTATCCGCTCGAAAGCGTTGCACTATCTCATTGTCCTGTTCTTCGTCTTCAATTCGTGGTCTTCCCATGTCTGTATTTCGTCTCAAAACAGAGCCAGTTTCTCGAAGTCTTCGATAGACTCTGTCAAAAACGGCCACATCCGGCACTCGACGACCGGGGTAGCGAGTTATGTATTCGTTGCGAGCTTGCGCAGACACACAATCGCAGTACTTTTTTTCCACGAAATGTAATACAAACCCTAGATTGTTATACCTCGTTAGATAGCTGATGAAACGTAGATATTTTAAAAAACATCTGCCGAACCATTGCCATAATATTTTTTTTAGATATCCCTTAGAGAAAAATAAACTTTCTAATATTTTTTTTATTTCTTAACTTTCACTTGTCTACTACGGTCTATTCAATTAACTTATGCACTATTTTAATGATTGACGTCCTAAAGCATCTTATTACACATGTAAAAATGCAATAATAATAATAATAAGATACACAAAATAAACAAAAATAAATTTAGTAGCCTAAAAATCGGCAATTTTCAATAAAAAAATTAAAAGTCGAATATCTCGAAAAGGGTTAAGTTTAGGGTAGGGTGTTTCATAGTGAAATAAGTCAGAAATGATGAGTACTCCACGCCCTTAACGGATCTAGCACGATTTTTCCTGTAACCCTGTATATCCTCTCCCTTTATTTAAATGCAAAATTAAACGCCTGGAATGGCTCCAATCACTGTTCTACAATGAAACGGAAAAACTAATGGTTGCCTCTAAGTAGCTCAAGTAGGTACACACTCAAGCACCCCTAAATACACCCTCGCGCACGCGCATACACACACACACACACAAACAAACTCACACAAACACACACACACTCACACACACACAGGCACAGACTCATAAATACATACATAGATACTTTTGTTTAAGTTCCAAATAAAGAATTTTACGATTATGATTATTACATAGTATAAAATAAAGTCGCTTCCGCTGTATGTTACTTTAGATCTTTTAAACTACTCAACGGATTTTAATGTAGTTTTCAGCAATAGATAGTGATTCAAGAGGAAGGTTAATATGTATAACTAGCTTCCGCCAGCGGCTTCGCACGCGTTGTTTGTCAACAAAAAGTAGCTTATGTGTTAATCCAGGTTATAATCTACGTACATACCGATTTGAAAGTAACTCTGTCTCTGTCTGTTTATTACTACGACTTAACGGCTCGATCGATTTCGATGGAATTTGGTACCTATTTACCTAGATAGATTATGAATGGACTTGAGGCACACTTTACGCGACTGCACATAAGGAGGGTAATGTTTTATTGACAAACCACGCGTACGAAGCCGCGTGTGGGTCAGTTAGTAATACTATAAAATATTTGCAGACACGTAAGTGTGCGATGTGTGACGCATTTGCGCTGTGTCGTGTAGTCGCCCGCGAAAACAACGAAATAACACATTTTTTTGCCAAAACTCTTCCTTTGTAAATGTTAGTAATGATGAAAATAATTGATCATTTTACCTTTGAAACTGGTGATGTTCCTCAGGTGCCACTTGGAGAAGGCGTCTTTAGCGACATCTTCTGGTACACCACCGAGGAACATCGGCCGCTCTAGTCGGAGAAACTCTTTGCTACCTAAAATAATATAAATTCAATAAAAGTTGGTTATGCATTTCGTGGCACTATTTTAATAGTCAAAGGTTACAAATAATATTTTTTCGTTTTTATGGGAGACTCGCGAATCAATTGGGAGCGAACCACTACTTTTAACTTTCATTAAAATCTGTATTCCGACACTGGCGGTTGTGGTGTGGCAACATAATTATGCTGTCATTCCATGTCTATCATTTAAATAGTATTATTTGTGAGAGTATGGTACGGTATGTTACCTTCATTGATGATAGACCTAGCCGGTCCATCGTCGACCCTCAGCGTGAAGTTCTTCTTGATGGCAAGCAGCTCCGCCTTGTGGTAGTTACCGTCCGATACCATCTCGAAGCTGAAAGTAATAAGGAATTTATTATGAATTAATGAAAATTCTTTAGTATACAAGCTAGACACAAAAGTTAAAAAAAATCAAAAACATCTAAATGTAAACATAATGGGCGGTCTTATCAAAGCGATCTCTTCCAGACAACCTTTGGATGGAGAGGATAAGAATAAGAATAATTTTATTTGTCAGAACTTAAAAAACAGTTGTACAAAAGTGTTAAGTTTTTAAATAATAAACATACGATTTGTTGAGGGTAGATTTACATTACGTACTAAAACCATTACCTCCCGCGCTAGTTAGGGTTTTATTACGCTAGGTAGTTTAAATAGCAACTTTATATGTAAGTCTGTTCATTAATTTCACTCATGCTCTGAAAGTTGTTCATTGTGTACTCAACAAAGGTCCGTAAATGCGATTTACGGACTCATTTTTCAATAAGCTCAAATAAAATACAACCTCCATGAGAAAACCTAATTTCTATATAAAACAGAATGTTTGTATGGATGTACATATGTGTGGATGTTTGTTACTCTTTCATCTTGATGATTTTGATGAAATTTGGTATGTACGTAGATTATAACCTGGACTACCACATAGGCTACTTTTTGTTGATAAACCAAGCGTGCGAAGCCACTGGCAGAAGCTAGTATGATATATATTCTTCTTTCGTGTCAATGGCTGTTTGACTTTTTCTGTTTGTCTAAATTTGATTAGCTCAATAGGGAGCAACTTCCACACCCCTCTCTGTTGCCAGGTACAAGTCCTCTCGTGTGCGGGGGGTTATGCAGAGAGGACATGAGAGTGAGTGGAGCATTGTTTATAAGGTAAGGTGGCCCCGCAGTGGGGGCATTGTTTGGGCCCCACAGTGGCACCGGCTTCGGAATGGGTAGATGTAGCCCCACTTGGCCAGATTGTCTAGGCAGCGGCCAGCTTGAGTGTGCAACCGGTTCAGTTTCCATTCTCAAGAATGACTCCATTTTACAGGAAATTAATTGATAGTAGCTATGTATTATTTATTTTAAATTATTATTTCTGTGGTATTATTTCTATACATCATTTTTTGTCATTCATTAATTACGTAAGATGACAATGACCTTTAACAGCAGCTGCGATTTGATTGGGAATTAGGTGTATAATAAATTCTTTGACAATGCCCATCTACAGGAACTATAATCTTAAGTACTTATCTTAAATATAATGATGATACGATGAGCTACTAGGTAGATAAAGCCTATATAATTAATTAAGTGAGGTTGCATTCGCCGTGAGGTTGCTTGCAGTGTTGAAAAAAGTAAGCAGGAAACTGACGACCGGCATCCACTCTACAGCCATCAGCCATCATCAGCCCGACTGAAAAGCCGTAAGAGCTTTCTCCGATCCACCAACCCCACGGACGAAAGCCTGGCAGTAGCGAGACTTGAAGTATGGTCCTCCCATCACACTGCCCCCCCCCCCCCCCTGATTATATTTCACCAACGAAGCATCTTCCGGTTACAAGCTGCAGTGGCGAATTTAGAAGTCACTAAACCGGTTGCGTACTCAAGTTGACCGCTGCCGAGACAATCTAGACAAGTGGGGCTACATCTACCCATTCTAGAGCTTGTGCCACTGCGGGGCCACCTTACAAACAATGCCCCACCTGCTCTCATGTCCTCTCTGCCCAACCACCCGCACATGAGAAGATTTGTACCAGGCAACAGAGAGGGATGTGGAAGTTGCTCTCTATTGGGCTAATCAAATTTAGAAGTCAAACAGCTTCTTCTTTTTTGGTGTCAAAGAAGAAGTATTTTTGACGTAACCAAGTGTTGTGTCCGTACGGTTTAAATAAATGAGTATGAGTCTTAGGGACCAAACTATGATATGCATTAGTATAATATATAGACGCTCACCTATACATGGTGGAGGTTGGGTGGTTCCCCACATCATAGCTGATGCGGATTCTTCCGTTGAAGAGCTCCACAGCCAGGTGCTCGTTGTCACCGAAGTACATCAACACTCCGTGGTGCTGAGTGGTACTAAACACTAAAAAAAAATATGCTACCTGGAGATGGAACACGCATATGGCGCACCTGATGTTAAATGGTAACCATCGCCTATAACAAAGTATTGCCTCGTTGAAAGAAATAGTAGATTATTAAACGAGGGGATAAAGTATCTTGCGTCACGGGCGCTATATTGAATCCCGAACGTATCAAAAGGAGTCTAGAGTTAACTCACGAGTGGAGCGAGGGAGTTACTAGAATCCTGAGTGCAGAGAGGGATATAAGCACTCCCAAGATGCAGACAGCTTTATCCACGAGGAGAATACTCTACTTTTCACACTTTCTGCGAGACAATAAAAACCAAATCTAGGTAGGTGCATTCTGTGCAATCTGTAAAAACAGAGTTACAGATTTTACAGACTACTTACTAAATAATAGAATAATCTGTAATATATAAAAATCTCGTGTCACGGTTTAGTGGTCGCAGTCCTCCGAAGCGGGTCGACCGATTTTAATGATTTTTTTTTGTATATTTGGTAGGTATGAGAATAGGTCGTAAAGTATTTTTCACCCTCCTACCCCCAACCCCCATTTTTTAATCGTGATTTTAATATTTTTGTATGAACAATAGCCATATAATTAAACCGTCGTTCATTGACGTGAAGTCATTTACATGAAGTGTCGCGTCACTTTGACAAGACTGTTTTATATAGTTTTTATCCCGAAGTTCCCACGTTTGGACGGAGAGGATTTTTGTGTCCGTTTAGTGAGTACTTACCTAAAGTGACGTTGGATTGCGGCATTGTCCTCAATGGCTCAAGTTCCACCAGGGAGTCGTTGTGATTGAACGTCAACGATGTCAGGTACTCACATAAGCGGCCTGGAAGAAAAACTTATAATCAGGGAGCTTAATATATACTAATATTATAAATTTGAAAGTAATGCTGACGTCTGAAAGTTACGTTTTCAAGACTAAACAGGTGGATGTATTTTGATGAAATTTGGTATTCAATTCAACAAATTTATTTCAGACGTAATTAGTCCATATATGATTAGTCCTGCATTTGTTTATATACAACGTGTCACCGCATTTACGATATTAATTTAAATCACGGGTAGGGCTAATAGCTAGTATTGTTTTAAAATTGTTTTTTTTAATTCATTACTCATTCAAAAAACAAAAAAATATGAATAATCTTTGACTAATAAAATAATGCTACGAAATACACAACCAAACAAGTTGACCTACAGTTTCATTTAAATTACAAGTAACGGGAATTAATGTAAATTGGTTACTCTTTTTAGGGGTAGAAATTGCAGTTTTTCTGGATTTCAAACTTTTCCCTATATTTGTGTCACTAAAGCCACAGGAATACTAAATTTCAACAATGTGAGGTCACTGGTGTAGCCTGTGAATTTAGTCAAAGTGCAGTTTTTATTATAAATAAAAAACTACAAGAATTAAACTAAACATAAAAACGGGGTCGAAATGTATCGTTGAAGACCTTTCATTAGACGTCCTACTTGACCTAATAGTCTTATTTATATATTATTTACCCCTCTTGAACCCCAATATCTTAACAATCCACCCTCAGTTTTAGCTCATTTAGTCACACCAGGATTGTGCCATCACTACCTACCTGTATATAAAATTTCATGATGATTGGATCAACGTTCGGACAAACAAACATGCATACAACGCCAATTTGCCCAAGTTGATTTGGAGTTAATGATATCCATACCTGAATATCCCGGTGCACACTTGCATAGGTAATCGTGAGGAGTCGATATCAATGGTCTCTCCATTATAATGTCGTCCTAAAACAGAAAGAAAATAGTAAAAATACCTAATAAATAAAAACCGTCTCCACCTCACTCTATCCGCGCAAGTCCATCACTAAGCATTTTTAATTAAGAGTCAAAAGTATTACTCTCCTTGTAAAATTTTAGTTTATTATGTAAATAGATATTATAAGAATACGAATAAAGTTTATTTCACCAAATAGAACATCCAACTTTTTTTATTCAACCTGTATCATCCCACTGCTGGGCAAAGGTCTCCCCCACTGTCTTCCAGGACTTTCGCTCGCGTGCAATCTGTCTCGAAGGATCGCAATCATCACGCCAGCGTCTACTAGACCTTCCTCAGCGCCGTCGCCCGTCTTCAGGCACCCACTGCGTGACGATCGTTGCCAATCTGTCCGGGTGCATTCGTCTTACATGACCCGCCCAATCAAATTTGGAGAAATATTTAATTTAAAACTAAAATCAAACTTAAAGGCAATAACAGTACAATGATCTATCTATATTATATAAAGCGAAGTCGGGTTAGTTACACCATTTATAACTCAAGAACGGCTGGAACGATTATGGTGATCTTTGATTTGTTGGTTTTGTCTCCGCCCCGAATAGCAGAATAACTATTAAAAAATACCCAGAAGTGAATATAACTAAAAAAAAAATTGGGTAGTATTGATTGGGTGAACACTAGCCCTCACACTAGGATTCCCTGTGTCGTGAGCAGCTAGTTTCTTCCAGGGGATATAAAATTTTAAGGATTTTAAAAATAAATAATAAAAATAGTTAGGTATATCTTAACACACTTATTTAATGAACAATGAATAATCATAAATAGGTATGTACCTAGGTACTTAATATGTATCCTACTTCACAAAAAACAGTGGCACTCCGGGAGTGCCGACAGATGTGAAAACTTGAATAAAAGAGCAGACTACACTACAGATACTTATACATATACAGAGGTGTCAGTGACAGGTGTCGGTAACAGTGTCGCGAGTTCAATCGTTTTTTCCTTTTTCAATAGTTTTGACTGCCTCCGTGGCGCAGTGGGCGTATAGCCGGCTGAGACGCAGGAGGTAGCGGGTTCGATTCCCGCCGCGGAACAAATGTTTGCATAATCTACAGATATTTGTTTCGTGTCTGGGTGTTTTTCTATATATTATAAGTATGTATTTACAAAAAAAGTATATAAGTATTCTATCAGTTACCTGGTTCCCATAGTACAAGCTCTGCTTAGTTTGGGGCTAGATAGCGCTGTGTGAAATGTCCAGCGATATTTAATTTATTTATTTATATTTCCCATCTCAAAAAATATCTTAATCTTTCACTTTTTGAGACCTCTGTGGCGCTGTAGGCGAATAGCCAGCTGAGACGCAGGAGGTAGGTACTGGTTCGATTCCCGCTACGGCACAAATGTTTGCATGATCTACAGATATTTGTTCCGGCTCTGGATATTTTTCTATCTACACTAATAAGAGAATAAGGAGAAAAGATTTGTATGTTTGTAACGAATAAAGTAAAAAACTAGTGAACCTATTTTGAAAATTCTTTCACCATTAGAATGTTACAATATCCCTAAATAACATAGGATATATTTATTTATTACAAGAAAAATAAGGGATCCCTACTAAACTTCAATAATATAACCCAAGGTGTAAAAAAATTTGCCATAAAATGTCTTTCATCCTTCGATCAACAATACACCTAGATAAAGGGTCGGCGCAAAAAATCCGTCTCGGTAAATAACAGCTCACTTGCGGCGTGAGTTCTCATTTTGTTTAGTCAGGTTGAAACACAGCCAACGTCAACACGTACACGCAATGCCTCTTTAAGTTGCAGAAATAATGCCCGGAAAAGCAATTTATCAGCCGGAGTGTCTTACTTTCGGTAAGTATAATACATGTGGAATAAGTTATATTTTAAGCTTTAAACTGACGATTAATATCAATTTTTTTACAATTTTGCCGATTTTAAACCACCGCTAAGAATGTTTGGCCAGCGTCAAACGTGTGATATAGCGTTGCGCCAATAGACGCCAAACTTTCGCATTTATAATATTAGTGTGATGACCATGGTGGCTAGAAAAAACTCATTTGTTTAAATAAAACATCACTTGTGTTCCACAAGTTCAGAACTAGATGGCGCTGCTAAAAAGTGTCGGATCCTAGAACGCGCTATCGAAGCGTCCTGCAACTGACTACTAAAGTTATGTCAAATTTACTAATGAGTACTTCGCTAATTCGTAAATTTCAAAATCATTTTTTGGAAGACATCTTGTTTAGATGTCAATAGTCCTACTATATATACAACCTGTTTTGCTACTTGCACAACGTTGCCTAAACGTATTTAGTGGCTAAATATGATTTAAGGAGTTTTAAAATCATACAAATAAGTTAATTTTAAACAGTCACTAAATACGATTAGAGATCGGGCAAACCGGGTTAAGTTTAATAAAACCATATTTCACTTGATGGTAAGCGATGATGTGGTCTAAGATGAAGCACCCAAATATCTTACCCCCCCCACCCCCATTTTCAGCTTATTTAGTCACACCAATGTTGTGCCATCACTACCTACCTATATACCAAATTTCATAATGATCGAGTAAACGCTTAAAATGTTATCCTCGGACAAACTAACATAGTCTGAGATCTCGCTTCACTCGATCAAAAACGAATTTACCTTCAACCATAGACAAAAACGCGATGCGTTTAGTATTTAGACTATCCAACACTATTTTTAGACATTACCTGACTACATGTCGTTAACTAAGGTGTCTATTGCTTATCTCTTTCATATTAAGAATATATATTTTTGTATTTATATGTATTTATCTATACTAATATTATAAAGAGGAAAGATTTGATTGTTTGTTTGTTTGCTTGCATTGAATAGGCTCCAAAACTACTGCATCGATTTAAAAAAATCTTTCACCGTTGGGAAGCTACACTAACCCTGGGTGACATAGGCTACTTTATACCCAACTGCGCAGGAGGGTAATGTTTTTATTGAAAAACTACTCGAACGAAGCTGCGGATCGGTCAGCTAGTAGTTTATTGATCAAGCGAAGCGAGATCTCAAAATCAACTTAGGCAAATCGGCGTTGTATGTATGTATGTATGTTTGTTTGTCCGGTTGTTGTTGGATAACTTTCGAAGCGTTTATCCGATCATCGTAAAATTTGGTATATAGGTAGGTAGTGATGGTACAATTTTGGTGTGACTCAATGAGCTAAAAATGTTGGGGGGTTGTTGAGATATTGGGGTTCAAGAGGGGTAAAAAATAAATAAAATGGGTCTATCCGGTCAAGAGGCAAATCTAATAAAAGGTCTTTGTGAGTTAATTTCGACCTTGTTTTTATTTTTAGTTTAAACTTTGTAGTTTTTAAGTTATTAGCCATAATATAAACTGAACTTTGACGAAGTTGGTACACCACCAACAAATAAAAAAAGTGGCAATCCGGGAGTGCAGGCAGAAGTGAAAAATTGAACAATTACTTGTGTTTGTTTTGAATCGTCAGGAACGGTGGCGGTAACGATATAGGTAACAGTGTCGCGAGTTAATGGTTTTTTCCCATCTCAAATTATATACAGAGATGTCGGTAACAGTGTCGCGAGTTAATGGTTTTTTCTCATCTCTAATTATACACAGAGGTGTCGGTAACAGTGTCGCGAGTCAATGGTTTTTTCCCATCTCAAATTATACACAGAGGTGTCGGTAACAGTGTCGCAAGTTCAATGGTTTTTTGCCATCACAAATTATAGACAGAGGTGTCGGTAACAGTGTCGCGAGTTAATGGTTTTTTTCCCCATCTCAAATTATACACAGAGCTGTCGGTAACAGTGTCGCGAGTTCAATGGTTTTTTGCCATCTCAAATTATAGACAGAGGTGTCGGTAACAGTGTCGCGAGTTCAATGGTTTTTTGCCATCTCAAATTATATACAAAGGTGTCGGTAACAATGTCGCGAGTTCAATGGTTTTTTGCCATCTCAAATTATACATAGAGGTGTCGGTAAAAGTGTCGCGAGTTCAATGGTTTTTTGCCATCTCAAATTATAGACAGAGGTGTCGGTAACAGTGTCGCGAGTTCAATGGTTTTTTGCCATCTCAAATTATATACAGAGGTGTCGGTAACAGTGTCTCGAGTTCAATGATTTTTTCTCATCTCAAATGCCAACCCTCAAACGCAAAAATGCCCAACGCGCCTAAAGAGGTTTTCACTTCAAAAAAATATTTTCAAATCGGTTGATAAATGACGGAGTTCGGTGGTAACTAACATAAAAAAGATGTTAAATATATATATATTATGCGTTCATATATAATTTGCGGGTTGCCTTCGATTTTTTTGGGATCCCATCATCAGATCCTGACTTTGTGCTAATGGGACCACCTGGAAAGAATTTCTCGAATCGGTCTAGGCGTCTTGGAGTAATTGTGGAGCATACATAAAAAAGAAAAAAATCCGATGAATTGAGATTCAAGATTCAAGATATTTTTTTCAATTTATTATTTGAATTTATTTAAATAAGATCTTTCCGAAACACAGGTAAATTGTACAAGACAGATGGTGCTATTAAAGAGGAATCACTATATTCTACCTACTTGAGTTATACAAATATTTAAAATGGCTAAAAAGCTTAACAAATAGGAACACATTATAATAAAATGTCAAATTACAATATATGTGATTGAGGATGTCATAACAAAGACCTCCTCCTTTTTTGAAGTCGGTTAAAAATAGCTTACCATGTGCGGAGCAGGTCCCTGCGGGGGCAGATAGCAGACACCGTGCACGCAGTCGTGGTGCGCGCACGGCGAGGTGCCGAGCGCGGCGTGCGGCGCCGCCTCGCAGTAGCGCCCCGCGTGTCCGCCTGCGCACGCGCACCGGTACTCGTCCAGTCCGTCTACGCACGTTGCTCCATTCTAAAAATGTAATGGATAATAATAATTATGTTATTTTCAATAGAATCTGTATCAAATCGTACGATCCGTCCGCCCTTTAATCACGCCCATATATATAAATACTTTAAACACTAACATACATACAACATTAAACTTAAAAACTTTTGAGTTATTTGGGGGATTTTAACACGTTATCAGAATCAAAGGATCAATAAATACTGAATATTTACTGATAAAAAATATCCCAAATACCAAGTATTCAGCTCGAAGGACAAAGTATTTGGTTCGAAGTGTGAAATATCTTGCTCAAAACAACAATATATTTGATCTAGGAATCCGGCTCGAAGGACACATTATCCAACTAGAAGAAGAAAGTAATTCGAAGGACAAAGTATCCGGTACGAAGCACAAAGTATCCGGCTCGAATGACCATGTATCCGACTCGAATGACCATGTATCCGGCTCGAAGTACAAAGTATCTGACTCGAAGCAACAGTATCTGCGTCACCTGGCACATGTGGTTGACGCAGTCGTCCGCGTTGACGGTGCAGTTCTGGCCGGAGTACCCCTTGGGGCAGGCGCAGGTGTAGTGGCTTGCGTGGTCGGTGCACAGCGCGCCGTTAGCGCACGGGTTCCACTCCGCGCTGCAGAACGGTATTTTCGTCTCGCAGTATTCACCTGGGGAAGGTCAATTAATAAATGATTTATTTCAATTATTATTATTATAAATGTTTGCATCCTCAGCCTCGTTGCGAAGAATTCGTAACTTTTACCAACCGCCATCAAAATTACGCTTGCACAATCCCTTCTACTCCCTATCTTTACGCCGACGCCAGCTACCTCGACATTTCTGAAGTCCAATTGAGCAAACTTGAACCTACGCTCATCTGAAGCTCTTAGTCTCCAAACCCCTGTCCACAGTTCTCAAGAATTATATGATGACCCTTTACAGTTGAAGCTGTGCGTCTGTGGACCGCCTTACCTTTCTCAATTGGATCATCGAAATCTCTTCCTATCTTTAAAGCTAAGGTATACAACCATTTCCTTTCTTCATCTACGCATTGCTAAGTTTATCTTTATGTTTATCTCGTTTACTGTAGTTTATATCAGTCTAAATAATCTTCTCACACCAACTGCTCGACATATTTAAATTTTATGTCATGTAAACCTCACCGAAATCAGGTGATTAAATCCCTACGGCCGAGCCGGGACTAAAGTTGTACTGAATTTCATTATGATTTCAAAATGTGATTTGAATTTAGAACCTCATGTGTATTAAATTTGAACCAAGGATACCCACACAATAAGAACTTATTCGTAAATCGAACTAACCTCTGCACAGAATGCACTAACCTAGATTTGGTTTTTATTGTCTCGTGGTTCGCCCCAAACTGAAATCTCGCGAGTCTCCCATAAAACAAAAATGTATTATTTGTAATCTTTGACTATCAAAATAGTGCCACGAACTGCATAACCAACTAACGTGACGTACAGTTTCATTCAAATTACAGGTAACGGAAGTGCATGTTATTAGTTTTTTTTTTTGGGGTAGAAATTGCAGTTATTCAGGATTGCAGACTTTACCTCTTTGTGTCAATAAAGCTACATGCATACCAAATTTCAGCACTGTGGAGTCACTGAGAATTTTGTCAAATTTCAGTTTTTATTATAGCTAATAAATTCAAAAGTACAAGGTATAAACAAACTAAAAATAAAACGGAGTAAAATAAAATGTACTCACAAATACCTTTTATTAGTCATGCCATTTGACAGGATAGTCCCATTTTGTTTTTTTTTACCCCTCTGGAACCCCGATATCTCAACCCCCCCCCCCCCCCACATCTTTAGCTTATTTAGTCACACCAAAATTGTGCCATCACTACCTACCTATATATCAAACATCACGATGATCGGATTAATGCTTCGAAAGTTATCCTCGGACAAACAAACATACATACAACGCCGATATGTCGAAGTTGATTTGGAGATCTCGCTTCACTCGATCAATAAAATTAGATATAAGGATTTTATTTTATATTTATTATTTACCACGTTCATATGTTGAATCACAGATGGCGTGGTGACAACGTCGCAATAAGTTTATCACGCAAGTAAAATTGTAAATAGCGCCATCTAACGATTTAAAAGTCAAAAGTCAAATATTTTTATCCATTAAAATCACAAGGATCACTTTGAAACGTCAATTTTACTGCCTGTTCCTTCGCCACCAAGCCAGGAAAGAAAGGCAAGAAACAAGGCTGGTTGTTTTTTTTAATGATCCTTTTACAATACATAATACAGAAAATAAATTACGTCTAAATTGTAACATTTTGAACGAGTTGGAGCAATTTCAATCCCAAGCTTCTCTATCATCTAAATAATCCAATATTTTATAGTAGGCTCTTTTATAAAGATTTTGCTTAATTACGTTTTTAAATTTGTTAATTGTAAATTTTTGTACATCCCTTGGGAGTTTGTTATAAAAGCGTACACCTTGCCCTTTAAACGATTTACTAACTTTATGGAGTCTACAAGTGGCAACAGCGAGTTTATCTTTATTTCTAGTATTAAAATTATGATTATCGCTATTTTTCTTAAATAAATTAATATTTTTGTGAACATACATTAGATTTTCATAGATGTATTGACAAGGGAATGTCATAATATTTATTTCTTTAAATTTGTTTTCGTACCGTTATGAGCGGTAGTAAGCTAGAGGTGACATATAATTACGTAACGATTCGTAACTCCTAGCGACATCTCGCGTCCTAGCGGGTAATCAGATATCGAGTTACAATATTTTGTGGGAGATTGTCAGTCTATTAAATTATACTGGTCTGTGATATAACTCACCCATATATCCCAGGGCGCATTGGCACGAGTATCCCTCGAGGTGGTCAATACAGGTGGCGTTATTCTGACACCTGTTTGACAGACAGTCGTCAATGTTCACTTCGCAGCGGACGCCAGTATAGCCGGCGTGGCACGAACAGCTGAAAATTAACATTAATTGAAATTATAGCTACAATTGTAAAAGTACTCAGTACGAAGGATTGAAATCACAGAGAAACAAATTATCGGATCTCGAATTCTCGAAGGATAAATTATCCGAATCGAAGGACAACTTATTCAGCTTAGCGGACAAATTATCCGACTCAAAGGATACATTATCCTGTTCGAAGGAAAAATTATCCGGTTATCAAGCCCATATAACAATTCTATCAGAATCGAAGGACTGCAATGAGGACAATTCACTGCAAATTATGCATTTAATTTAATTTTATTGTATTAATTTATGTGACTAATTGCAATGTTTTTCGCTAAGATGGCGAAACCTAGTATAGTTCTTTATTAAGCTCAACCATCTTATATACTTAGGTATACATACAAAAAACAAATTATAAACAAAGGTGACAAAATATCCCGCTTTATGGACTTACTTATTTTATTATTGTTACTATACCTAAATATGGACTATGTACTTGTTTTGTATTTAATATTGTGCTAAGTCTGAAATAAATGCATTGAATTGAATGACAAAAATATCCGGCTCGAAGGAAAAAATATCCCACTTGAAGGACAAACATATCCGTCTCAAAGGAAAAATAACCCACTTGAAGGACAAATATATCCGTCATAAAGAAAAAAATATTCCACTTGATGGACAAAAATATCCGGCTCGAAGGAACAATTTATACTCACTGGAATCTCCCCTCTTCTAAGAGCTGACAGACACCCTGCGCGCACGGCGAGCCGTAGCAGGCGTCGATCTGGTGCTGGCACGTGTCGCCGTGGAAGCCGCGCGCGCATGCGCACTCGAACCCGCCACCCCCACCCCCGCCGCCGCCACTCCCTGCCGCACAACGCCCGCCGTTCAGGCACGGGTTCGTGTAGCAACGGTCGCATTTCGATATTATCTCCGCCGGGGGCTTTTCTGCAAAGATAATTTTTGTTATTAGAAAAAAAGTAGCCCGTTGCTTTTAAATATTAGGGTTGTCATGCTAGTACTTCCCCGCTGACTACATCCACACTGAGAGTCGACAGGGTAATACTTCCCAGATGACTTTACGCACTCTGAGGGCCAACAGGGTAGTACTTGACAAACTCTTCCACAAGTAACTCTATACCCACACTGAGAGCCAACGGGGTAGTACTTGAGAAACTCTTTCACAAGGAACTCTACACCCACACTGAGAGCCAACAGGGTAGTACTTGACAAACTATTTCACAAAGAACTCTCTCAATCTACAATAAAAGAACCAGTGTGGTGAGAGTACTTACCATTACAGAGGAATGCGCTAGAATGCGTGCTCAGTATAAGCTTGTCCCGCATAGCGGTGGGCGCAGCGCATTTAGCGATCCCAGCCTCCACATACTCCCCCGCAGACTTCACCCACTCTGAGAGCCAACGGGTAGAACAGTCGCAGAACAGTGGATTGGAGCCTAGGGCACTGAAAAAAAAAACAGATATAAATCTTTAAAAACATTTGGAGTCAATCACATCACAAAAAATTATACACAGTTTAACGTGAGTTAAAAAAATCCCATCCGCCAGTAGGGAGATATTGTTGCCGTGGAGAGATAGGGCACTGAGTTGAGTCAGCCCTTTTAATGAAACGTTTACACGTGAGATATAAACAGCAGGTCTCTGAAGAGTCCATCAGCCAGTAGGGAGATATTGTTGCCGTGGAGAGATAGGGCACTGAGTTGAGTCAGCCCTTTTAATGAAACGTTTACACGTGAGATATAAACAGCAGGTCTCTGAAGAGTCCATCAGCCAGTAGGGAGATATTGTTGCCGTGGAGAGATAGAACACGCAGTTGTGTAAGCCCTTTTAATGAAATACTTACAAATGAGATATAGACAGCAGGTCTCTGAAGAGTCCGTCAGCCAGTAGGGAGATATCGTTGCCGTGGAGAGATAGGGCACTGAGTTGAGTCAGCCCTTTTAATGAAACGTTTACACGTGAGATATAAACAGCAGGTCTTTGAAGAGTCCATCAGCCAGTAGGGAGATATTGTTGCCGTGGAGAGATAGAACACGCAGTTGTGTAAGCCCTTTTAATGAAATACTTACACATGAGATATAGACAGCAGGTCTCTGAAGAGTCCGTCAGCCAGTAGGGAGATGTCGTTGCCGTGGATAGATAGTACACGCAGTTTGTCAGACCTTTTAATGAAATACTTACACATGAGATATAGACAGCAGGTCTCTGAAGAGTCCATCAGCCAGTAGGGAGATATTGATGCCGTGGAGAGATAGAACACGCAGTTGTGTAAGCCCTTTTAATGAAATACTTACACATGAGATATAGACAGCAGGTCTCTGAAGAGTCCATCAGCCAGTAGGGAGATATTGTTGCCGTGGAGAGATAGAACACGCAGTTGTGTAAGCCCTTTTAATGAAATACTTACACATGAGATATAGACAGCAGGTCTCTGAAGAGTCCGTCAGCCAGTAGGGAGATGTCGTTGCCGTGGAGAGATAGAACACGCAGTTGTGTAAGCCCTTTTAATGAAATACTTACACATGAGATATAGACAGCAGGTCTCTGAAGAGTCCGTCAGCCAGTAGGGAGATGTCGTTGCCGTGGATAGATAGTACACGCAGTTTGTCAGACCTTTTAATGAAATACTTACACATGAGATATAGACAGCAGGTCTCTGAAGAGTCCGTCAGCCAGTAGGGAGATGTCGTTGCCGTGGATAGATAGAACACGCAGTTGTGTAAGCCCTTTTAATGAAATACTTACACATGAGATATAGACAGCAGGTCTCTGAAGAGTCCGTCAGCCAGTAGGGAGATGTCGTTGCCGTGGAGAGATAGAACACGCAGTTGTGTAAGCCCTTTTAATGAAATACTTACACATGAGATATAGACAGCAGGTCTCTGAAGAGTCCGTCAGCCAGTAGGGAGATGTCGTTGCCGTGGATAGATAGTACACGCAGTTTGTCAGACCTTTTAATGAAATACTTACACATGAGATATAGACAGCAGGTCTCTGAAGAGTCCATCAGCCAGTAGGGAGATGTCGTTGCCGTGGATAGATAGTACACGCAGTTTGTCAGACCTTTTAATGAAATACTTACACATGAGATATAGACAGCAGGTCTCTGAAGAGTCCATCAGCCAGTAGGGAGATATTGTTGCCGTGGAGAGATAGGACACGCAGTTGTGTAAGCCCTTTCAGTGCGTCACGCTGGAAAAAAATGTAAGTACATATTTTTACTTTTAGATAAATTTGATTAACACATTATTGGTCACAGATTTCTTAAAAGAACTAGGATAAATAAACATACAATGCGTGGCCTCGTCAACATCACATTAATATTATAAATGCGAAAGTTTAGATGTTTGTTTATTTATTTGTTTGTTACTCAATAATGTCACAACGCCTGAACCGATTTCAATGAAATTTGGTGTGTTCATAGATTATAACCTGAATTAACATATAGGCTAAATTTTATTGACAAACCACGCGTGCTAAACCGCGGGCGGAAGATAGTAAAGAATGAATGAAAATTCTTTATTATGCTTTACAAGCTAGACACAACAGTTAAGAAGACATCTAGGTATATATTGTTAGCAACTTCCCCACCCAGTAACTTTTTCTTCCCGACGAGCAGTTTGGCTTTCGAGCCCAACATTCATGCCCACAACAGGTGCTCCGCATAACGGAGCATGTCCTCTCCAACTGGCAAAGTACCTGGCCTTCAGATACTGGTGCCGTCTTCCTCGACGTAGCGAAAGCTTTCGACAAAGTCTGGCACAACGGCTTGATCTACAAGCTATTCAAACTCGGAGTCCCAGACAGACTCGTGCTCATCATACGAGACTACCTACAAGGTCGCAGCTTTCGCTACACCGTGGAAGGCACTCTCTCTAGTCCTAGACCAGTCAGAGCAGGAGTCCCTCAAGGCTCCGTTCTCGGCCCCCTCCTGTTCACGCTGTACACCAGCGATATCCCCCGCACTCCTCAAGTGGAAATAGCCCTATACGCAGACGACACAGCCTTGTACACATCCAATCGGAATCCTGATCGGGTGGGTATAAGGCTGCAGGCTGCCCTTCACTCATTAGCCACTTGGTTCCGCAAGTGGCGGATCGAGGTAAACCCGTCGAAAAGTACAGCAGTGTACTTCTCACGGAGAAACCTCACTCCCAAACCGATCTCTCTATTTGGCCAGCCCATTCGCTGGGCCCCATCAGCCAAATATCTGGGTGTCATCCTCGATAGGCGTCTTTCCTTTAGGTTGCACATCACTAAGAGGTGCAACCAAGCAAAGTTCACCCTAGGACGATTGTCCTCACTTCTAGGCGCGAAAAGTAAAATGTCCCTTAAAAATAAGGTGACTCTTTACAAAGCGTGCATTCGCCCCATTATGACATACTCATCTGTAGTATTTGCCCACTCTCCTAAAGTTGGTGCCATTCAGGTTATTCAAAATCGCTTCTTGCGAAAAGCCTCAGGCTCGCCCTGGTACTTTCGCAATAACGACCTACATCGCGATTTGAAACTAGAGTCAATAGCCAGGTTCATGAAGCTCGCTTCCAAGCGGTTTTATGAACTTGCCTCTAATCATCCGAACCCTTTGGTACACACCATTCCGGTTTACCCGTTGGATCCGCCCGCCAACAAAATCCTCCGTCGTCCGAGACACGTTCTCGGAGACCCGGATGACGAAATCACCTCCGCTAATGCGGAAGGTGAGTCATCTATATCAGACAGAGCAAACACTTCACAGAAACACCGACCTCGCCGGCGAGGTCGACGAGTCCCTTCAGTCGCCGCTTATACGAGGTACAGACATGTACCCGGGCGTTTCTCTCCTATCCCCATCCCGGCAACAGCCCAAGCCGAGGTTCGTACCTAAGTGGTGCCCTTGCGCTAGTTGCCTAAAAAACTTACAGGGCTGAGCGCCATCTGCGCTCGCCAAAAGTTCGGTTAAGCTGTCACGGCCTCAGAGGCCAACAGCGAGATTAGTCCATTCGAAAAAAAAAAAAAAAAAAAAAAAACCCAGTAACTTTTGTTCAAGCAAACAACCTATAAATACCGTGCAAAATAGTTGCTCGCGGGAAGTTTGTTCGTGTCGCTCGACAGTGTAACAGCTAAGGAAGTAAAATTACGTTGTTTTCGTATAAAAGTCACGTGAGTTATTTTGTGCTTTGTTATTGTTTTATGTGTAACAGATCATTTTCAATGTGTGTGGTTCTAATTATGTTTTTATGTGATAAATTTAGTTTGTATTGATTAAAATGGTCTGTTAACGATTAGGTTAACACATTGTTTTATTTTTTTTTATTCTACTAGATCTATGATTTTAAAAATATATAAAACAAAGTCGGGTTTGTTACACCATTTATAACTCAAGAACGGCGGGACTGACTTTGATGATCTTTAATTCGTTCGATTTGTCTCCGCCCCGAATAGCAGAACTATTAAAATATCGGAAAAATCACCCGAAAAAAGTTATGAAGAAAATTAATTTTTTCATACATAGAGATGTAGCTAATGTCAAAGTAAAAAAAAAATTATTCACTAAAATCACAACGATCACTTTGAAACGTCAATTTTACTGCCTGTTCCTTCGCGACCAAGCCAGGAAAGAAAGGCAAGAAACAAGGCTGGTTGTTTTTTTAATGATCCTTTTAGAATACATAACAATACAGAAAATAAATTACGTCTAAATTGTAACATATTGAACGAGTTGGAGCAATTTCAATCCCAAGCTATTCTACATATCATCTAAATAATCCGATATTTTATAAAGATTTTGATTAATTACGTTTTAAAATTTGTAATTGTCAATTTTTGTACATCCCTTGGGAGTTTTTTATAAAAGCTTACACCTTGCCCTTTAAACGATTTACTAACTTTATGGAGTCTACAAGTGGCAACAGCGAGTTTATCTTTATTTCTAGTATTAAAATTATGATTATTGCTATTTTTTCAAACAAATTAATATTTTTGTAAACATACATCAGATTTTCATAGATGTATTGACAAGGGAATGTAATATATATTTATTTAAACTTATGGCGTAATGATTCTCTGGGGCCCATATTATAAATTGCATGAACAACCCTCTTCCGCAGCACAAAAACGGTGTTTATAACTGCAGCACTCCCCTACAACAGTAGGTATACCATATGACATAATGCTGTGGAAGGAGCTGAAGTAAACTAGTCTAGCTGTGTCTACGTCTGTAAAAAGACGGATCTTTTTGACTGCGTATGCCGCAGAACTAAGTCTCTTCGACAACTTATCAATGTGAGGGCCCCATTGAAGCTTATTATCTAGGCTTATATCGAAGAGTACGGTGGTGTCCACAAGAGCCAACTCCTCGTCTTTGATTTGATGATGGCCGATTGACAACTATACTGGCAACGTACATTGACAGCCCGCGTCATACGCATATCAAGGCGGTATGAAGTTCGCCGGGTCAGCTAGTAAAATACATAATAATAAGAACTCTATTATGTTTATTACCTGAACACATCTTAGCCGGTTATAACTAACAATGAGTGTGGACAACTTGCTGAGCCCCTCGAAGGTGTTGTTGGCGAGCACGCTGATTCTGTTGTTGGAGATGTCGAGTCGCGTGAGCTGGGTGAGGTGACGAACCTGATCCGGCAGGATGCTTGTGATCTCGTTCGATTCTAGGTATCTGGAAGGCAAGATCATGATAATTCTTTTGACGTGAATACGTTTTTAGAATTTCAATTCAAAAGAAGGAGGCTACAGTTTTGTGTTGCAGATACATATCTGTCATATCCATCCAAATGTAATTACACCACTGGATAGCTAAAGAATCAAAGAGTTCGTTAAGCAGGTAATATTTTCCATACAAAATATAAAGTATGCTATTGCATGTATGTTATAATCATGTTTGAACACTAAGAAGCTCTTCAGGTTCTAAATGGGAATCACGAAACTTAGCAAAATGACCTCAAAATGGCGGCGCTTTCCCCCACCGCGCACGATGCGTCACAGTCCTCACTTAGCGTAACGAATTCTTTGATTCTTTAGCTATCCAGTGGTGTAATTAAATTTTGGATGGAGATGATATATGTAGCTGCAACACGAAACTGTATCCCCCGATTTTGTTATCATTCATTTATTGAATTGCCTCCCGCTATGGAAGCAATTTTAAAAACGTATTCATTTCAAAAACTAGAACTACAGGTTAAAGGTAAGAGTACTTACAGTTCTGTCGTCTGCTTGGGTATGTTGGAAGGCAAGGCCGCGAGGGATGCGCGCGCGCATCGCACCACTGTCCCAGTGCAGGCACATGCTCGCGGGCAGTAGTCCGGAGCTAAGCATCCAATGTCTTCCGCTGTAATCAATAAAAGGTTTTATTTATACAACCTGGACATGGAACAAGCACATAGCTTATCTGATGTTAAGTGGTAACCATCACCTATATCTAAATCAATTTATACCACCCATTGTACTAAATCAATTTGTAAGTTTTGTTTTGTACCTAATTTATTTTGGTGTAGGTAGGTACAATAGTTATCTAATGTAATCCATTCCATCCAAAGGTTGTCTGGAAGAGATCGCTTTTTAGCGATAAGACATTATACATTTAAGTATTTGTTTCTCATTGTTGTATCTATATAGCTTGTTAAGTATGTATGATTTATTAATGGTTTATAGGCAAGCAGCATTATTGCTGATATGTCTACATCATACAGTGCTGAAAGTCTATCAACATTTACTGTTGTAACAATGTCTTATTAATTTTATAATAAAAAATGCTCATTTATTCAAAGATTAATAAGTCGATACTTGAACATCTTGACTGCAAGACAAAGATAACACGACCAAATCCATCCAACAGTGAACAAATGTATAAATAAATATTGCTGGACATTTCACACAGCGCTGTCTAGCCCCAAACTAAGCAGAGCTTGTATTATGGGAAACAGATAACTGATAGAATACTTATATACTTTGTTTTTTTTTTGTAGAAAATAATAGGATTTTCAAAAATTAATATCTCAAAAATTATAAGTCTATAGAGTTGCGCAAATCGCCACTTCACATGTAGTCTTCCTTTATGTATATCTAGACATGAAAAAAAAATGAATGTCCATTTGGAAAGTTGAGCCTAAATCATTATATCTGCCAATAACCATCCATTCTCAAAGACTTCAGATTACCCGTGATCATGGTGCATGTAACTGCATTGAAATATACTCAAAAACTTACAAATTATGGTAAATATCCCGTTTTCAGTGAAAATTGTGTTCACAACCATGATAGTTTCAAAAGTTATAAAGTAAATATTAGGTTGGAAAAAAAGTTTCTTCGCATTAATTTAGAAAATTCAAAACATTTTTTAATATAGTTTATTTACATTTAACTAAAGTATGTAGGTACCATTTTGTTCGATAATGTTTTGCCATCTTGTAGGGACATGATCCCATTGCTATAGAAATTTCGGGGCTTCTAGTCAAAATACCACGACAAGTGGTTTTGGCAGTCCTCTCGTGATGTTAATCTGACACTGCCTAAAGAATTCTGAAGAGACCGAAACAGGTGAAAATCTGAAGGTGCAAGGTCAGGACTATACGGCGGATGCATTAACACCTCCCAGCCAAACTCTCTTAATTTTTGCTGAGTGGCTAAAGATGTGTGAGGTCTAGCGTTATCATGATAAAAAACCACACCCCTTCTGTTGATTAATTCCGGCCGCTTTCTCTCAACTTCTTGCTTTAATCTCATCAGTTGTTCGCAGTAGAGTTCAGAATCGATGGTCCTGCCTGGTGGTAACAGCTCATAATGAATAATGCCTTTCCAATCCCACCACCCACACAGCATCCCCTTGTTGCGAGTTAACCCGGGTTTCGCCACAGACTGTGAAGCCTGACCGGCCTTTGACCACGACCTTTTTCGCACGTTCTTGTCGTACGTGATCCACTTTTCATCACCATCAGCTTCTTCAAAAATGGTTCGGTTTCATTACGTCGTAATAAAGAATCACAAATGAGTACACGGTTCATTAGGTTTCTTTCAGTGAGCTCGTGGGGTACCCCAATATCGAGCTTTTTTGTGTACCCAGTTTTTTTCAAATGCGCTAAAACTGTTTTGTGGTCAATTCCCAGTTCTTCAGCTACGTCGTAACTACTGATATGAAGATCTTGCTCCACTTTTTCAAAAATGGCATCAATTTTATCCGTAATAGGGCGACCAGAGCGACGTGCATTTTTGACATCAAAATTTCCGGATTGAAAACGCTTAAACCAAATTTGTGCTACCCTCACAGACACTGCACTAGGTCCATAAACATCGCAATTTTTTTTCGCGGCTTGCGTTGCATTTTTGCCTTTTTTGTAGTAAAATTTTAAAATGTATCGGATTTATTCATTAGATTCACTCATCTTTACAGTACGAAAAACAAATAAAAATCACACATTTTCCTAATTTGAATTTGGAATTATCTTCTTTAAAATTTAAACTTTGGATGGTACCAAAACCAGCCAGATACAAATAGTATAGGTAAAGATATTTTATTAAAAGTTCATACATACTATTGTAACGTGTAATTTTCAATACACGCTACATTCTTTAAATTAATTAACATTTTTACATACTATACAAACAAATACCACAGAACACGACATCTAGCGACATGGCGGCGCATTATCACATCACGATCTCACACATCTAGACATCTTTTCTAGTACTCTTATTGTAGTTCGCCATGGGTGCGGTAGATGGCCTTGTAAAACACTGTATAGAATGTGGCGATAAACAATGCTTTATTTTGACTGACGGATGGATTTCGTTTCTTGTCTATGGCAGCACTGCTTTTATTTGTTGCGTCATGCAATCAAAGTACGTGATAATTAAATTCAACGGTTACTAAGGATGCGGGTTGGCTGCGCTTACTATAAAAGCCAACGCCCGTTTATACTCACCCTTTTCCTCACCAGAAGACCACAGCAGAAACTTCTTTCTACTCCACACAAAAGTTAACCTCTCAGTTTGCTGCGACAGTGTGTTTATCTACTCTTTTCTTTTAAATTCTGTGCAACACGCTTCTAAATCTGGTAAGTAATAGTGCCTCGCCTATTCAATTATCATGTGTAATCCCCGTCTAATTCCGTTCTCTTTAAATTAATTCGTATTTTTTCTGTTCCCAAACAGGAAGTCGGTTTTTTGGTTTTTTATCTTTTCATATACATTTACACCCTTTCTTTGGGTTTAAACTGACTCTTCTCATCATCACCTACGTGTTATCCAAGCCATAAGAGGCTTGACGGTTCCTCCGCACGACCAGCTAAACCGCCACACTCCGGGAGCCTCGACTTTTCTACGAGCCTACCGTCGCTAGCTCTGCACCACATCATCTCTCCGGACTGGCGCCAGGAACGGTCGACGGAACAACATAATAGGTGTATTTAATCCATATTTTTACCCGGGTTGAACCCCTAGGAACCCTATTATATTTTCTGATGCACTTCTCGTCAGATGGCGCCCATTTTATTATTTTAACGGTAACAATCATACCCTCTATAATCACCACGTGTATTTTGTCATGCTGTAAGGCCATAAGCCTCAAGATTCTGTGCTCCTCCAGCGAACATTCCTCTGTAATCTCTAGTTTTAACTACCTACCATCGATAAACCAAGGAAATATTGTCAACCTCTGTTGCCTTGCCACGAGTATAAGAAAATATTATAAGTACCTACCCGCTCTACCGAATTCTATTTTATTAATATATGTATCAAACCATACCTATCTTTTATTTCTTTTATCTTTTATTTTAAACTGATACATATCTTTTCTTCTTATTTTTTAAACTGTTACACTATAATGCGAAAAGACTTTTTCCCCAACCTATTACTTACATGAGCATTTGAAATGGTGCGGTTCAATCTGCTGCAGCTGCAATGAAGCCAGCCCCGGTGGAGAATGGCAAGTGGCAGAGGGCGAGAGACCTCGGGCTGCTAGCCACGCGCCCAGCCAGGACAGGTGGCAGGAGCAGTGCAGAGGGTTGCTGTCTAGGTTACTGAAATTATAGAATGAATGAAGGAATTTCCATCTGTAATTCTGACACTACATGGGTATTCTTCCAGCTGCTGCAACTATACACCAGGCGATGCACTAATCATCTTTATTTGATAGATGCTAGGACTAAGGAATGTTTTTGATCACAAAATACGGTATGTCATTTGTTTCACTTTCACGTAAATATCAAGTTCCTAGGAAAACTGTTCTACAAATCAAACTCTCAAAATAGGCTGTTTACTTACCCATAAAAAGTTCACCACACTTGTGTATTTATTTTAAACTGGACAAGACAATACGAAAAACAAAAATCGCCACCGCCGTAGTTTTAAAATTAAACTGACAGGCTATTTCCACGTACGGACGGAACTGAATAAATTTTTCGGCTACTCAACACTAGATGGCGTGGCTTCATGGCAAAACTTCATTCGATTTTCCATACCAAGTTACGTTCTATGACCGGAATAAGAACTGATTTTTTTTCGGTATGGGTTATTCGAGCGTTCCATTTGTTGTATCACAATGTCAACTTTTAGTGCTCATTTGTGCCCAAAAACAGAATGTACAACAGGAATTAGTTAAATGCACAAATATACTTTAGTTACTTACAGGGTTGAGAGCATAGTGAGGTGGTCGAAAGCTCCAGGCGTTATGCACTTTATCTTGTTCCCAGTCAAAGATCTGAAATACGAATGAAAACATGAGTGAAGTGGTTTATATATACTCAAACCATAGGCTAAGAGCGGCATCAGTAATGAGGGGGTTTTCATGACCATGTTTTTATAACTGCTAACAGATGGCGTTGCTCTGTCATACGCTGATTATCAAAGGACATTGAATTGTCAATGTTAATTACTGTGTTATCATTATTTTCCAATGAACTAGAAGTAAAAAATAATAATATATGTGTTTCTATATCTGACGAAGTGAGATTGTTTTAGACTTTTGGTATTGGGTCTTTGATATTTTGAAATAAAAACCATACTTTTTGCCAGTGTATCTCCAGACAGCGCCATCTATTACGCTAGTTGAAACTAGTTTTTTATAAATCGAATATGAAAAGCCCTCAATAACAAACTTTTAGGAAATAATTCTTCTACAAGTTTTATTTCAATCTTTTAAAACCAGTTAGTGACAGTATGTAACTACCTACCCCTCATTGAAATAGACTAAACACGGCGTAACTAACCCAAGAATAGTTAACTACCTATCCATGGGTCAGTTACTAACGCCGTGTTTATTAGTAGCACGGTTAAACAGTTCTCTATCCCTATACTAGACGCCAACGCTCCTAGATGGGGTCATAAAACGTGTCTTACGTTTTATGACCCTATCTAGAGTTTGACGATGATATTGCTATCTCGCTTGCTCTTGCAGCCCTTTCGGGAGCCATTAGTGATGCGCCGAATATCTATCGATAACAATAATTAGTTAATAATTAGTAAATAATTAGTTAGATAACACATAATCGAGTACCAATCGATAACATTTAATTAGTGATGCACCGAGTACCTAACTATCGATAACTTAATTATTTATAAATATTTATCTCACAGAATGCTCAAACTATGGAGTCCGAAGAACATTTTATCAGTAACGGTGCTCAGCAGGTTTCCATCAAGCAGCAGTTCTTGTATATTGGCGGCTCCGTCGAAGGCATTGTCTTCTATCACGGTTATACCTAAAAATTATAATAATCATCATCATCAAGTTGATGGTCGCAGCGCAGTTTTTTGAGGGGAGGATGTGTGGGGGAGGGGATGTACGCTGAGCATTTTAGAGCGTGGTCTCCACTCGAGAACCTTTCTGCGGCCGTCAGTTCTTCGAGCTATGGTATGAAAGTCATTGCTTACCATTATTTCTGAAGTCCAATTTGATCAGGTCTGGCAAACGGCCGAACAGTCCATCCGATTTGATCTGACCGAGACTGTTGTCCGGCATTATCCTTTAAAAAATAACATCATCACACTAATATTATGAATGCGAAAGTTTAGATGTTTGTTTATTTATTTGTTTGTTACTCAACGTCGTAACGGCCAAATCGATTTCGATGAAATTTAGTATGTACGTAGATTATAACCTGGATTAACACATAGCCTACTTTTTATCCCATAAATCAGGTCACATGGGATAAAAATGTGGTGTCAAGTCAAGTTTTAAGAGCGAGCATAGCTTTATTTCTAGGTTACATACACATTTAGTAGTGTAACGCGTGGGAAGTCGCGGGCAATAGCTAGTTTCAAATATTTTACTAAGTGAACTTTCGTGATTGGTATATTTCAATCATTATTATTAAAGTGCCTACCTATAAATTCCTTTAATACCTGTTCATGTTCATTAGTATTTTATTTTTATAGGGTATCCGAAACTTACGACAAATTCTAAGATTTTTAAAACTATCTGGAAAACTTTAAAGCTGGATGGGATTTGAACCCTCAACCTTCCTCTCGATACGAGGATGCACTGCCGATTGTGCTACAGGTTGCGACAGGGTCGAAATTATTAAGTATCAAGAGGAAGGTTGCGCGTTCAAGTCCCGTCCGTCTTGAAAGTTATTGAGATGGTTTTACAAATCTTAGAATTCCTATTTACCTATAAATTCGAGATTTATCTCTCACATACCGCTACATACGTGATAAATACTGTATTTAGAATAATGATCAATTTTGCCCTAGATTTTTAAAATCATCTCAAAAATTTTCAAGCCTAGACGGGACTTGAACCCGCAACCTTCCTCTTGATACGAGGATGCACTACCATTTGTGCTACCGGGCTCTGCCAGGTCAGGGTCGAAATTAGTGAGATGATTCAGGTTACGACTAAAGCGCCGTTAGCTCCATCTACTGGAAAACTTAGACAGTTTTTGACCTGTTCAATGCCAATCGTTGCAATTTATTAAATTGACAAGAGATTTTGACGGGTTGCTTATTTCAAATAGTTATTAAAAACTTTGAAATTTTGCCAGTTTTTAGTTCTTTCATGTGGTGATAGATGTCACTACAGTTGTAAAAAAATCTTCAATATGTGAACGGGGAAGCAAATTAATTGATTTTAAAAGTAGAGGTCCTTGTGAAAGAGCTTGCCCGGGGAAGTACTACCACCATACCTATTTTACCAACAAGCAGCATTGCTGTGTTTCGGTTTAAAGGGTATGGTTGACGGGAAATTACGGCCACATAAGGCTTAACACCTGTATGCATCAAGTTGATGGATCCTACGAGGCAATACTTTGTTATAGGCGATGGTTACCACTTAACATCAAATTCGCCATAATGCTTGTTCCATCATCAGATGTATAAAAAAAATGAACTTACATTCTGCGAATAAATTATCTTTATAAAAGTTCCGTATACTTACAACGCGAGTGTATTGAGCGGCAGATCCCTCGGCACGTGGTCGAGCGCGGCGCGGGCACACTGCACGCTGACTGCGCGCGCACCGTACTCGCACGCGCACGCCGCCGGGCAGAACGCTGACTCGCCGCATGCGTTCGGAGACTCTTCCCCAGCTGAAAAAATACAGCGCTTAGATGTAGTTACTTAATCTTCCATTAATCAATGATGCTCTCCATTCAAAGGTTGTCTGAGATCGCTTTGTTAAGCGATAACACCGCCCATTATGCTTACATTTATTTGTTTTTTTTTTAATTTTATTATATCTGTTGTGCTTGTCTAGCTTGAAAGGTATAACTAAGAATTTTCATTAATTCATATTGACGCGACTCGCAACCCAATTTTTGTTTAAACCGACTTGAAAAAAAGCAGGAGGTTCTCAATTCGATGGTATTTTTTATGTTTGTTACCTCAGAACTCCGTCATTTAGCAACCGATTTGGAAAATCTTTTTTATTTTAAAGGATATACTTTTAGATCGGTCCCATAGCAATTTTATAAAAATCGGTCCAGTAGTTTGGTTTTTAAATCAATATAACTGGTTTCGATTGGACCACCAGAGTGACAAAAAAGGGTCCACCCGGCTAGCGGTAACCGTACCCTATTGCCGTTTGTAGCACCGAAGGCGTCACGCGTAAACAACTTTACTAACATACTTTTTTCTATAATAAAGAAGCAGGACTTTACAGACGTACCGTTTAAATCTACGGGCATTATTACTAATGATATCCACGATATCTAAGATAATAGATATGTATTTTTTATTTTTTTTAAATTGGTTAAACTTCGCTTGATCACAATCTCACCTGATGGTAAGTGATGATGTGGTCTAAGATGAAGCACGACGATCTAGAAGAAACCTATTTACTTTTACCTTAAAGAGGCCCAGATTGTATTCTTTAGGAAAAACCGACGACGGCAAAGTGTCGGCAAAGTGTTCCATACCTTAGCTGTACGCATCAAGAACGTAGAACCAAAACGGTGCGTGCGAATGGGTGGTATATTGACTAGGTAGGTACGGATGGTACTGAGCCGTGCGCCTGCTTGTCCTTTGATGGAAGGGAGCATGGCGGGATCAGATATATCTTATCTTGAATATAACATTTCTACAGGTTTATACTACAAGGGGGATAAGTAGAAGAAAACCAAGATTGATTATATTTATATTTAGGAAGTTAATACCTACGGAGATCTCAGGGTTGGGTGAGTGAGGTCGTGTACGAATTACGCTAAGTAGCCACACATAATTTGTAAAATCTAGCACGAGTCCTTTGACACCTGTCAGAATAACAAGCCTACAATAGATCTGGAGCTATGTCGCTAATTATTGATCGTAATTGAGTGAAATGTTAACAAAATATCGATAATTAGGTACGATCAATAGTTATTGACATAGTCCCAGACCTAATATTGACATATTATTCTGACAGATGTCACAGGACTCATGCTATATTTTACAAACTATAGTATGCCGCTAACATTAGCAAGAGCGGGAGTCGGTCCAGAGATAGGAGATGCAATATAAAGCGTCGACTCCTTTTCCAAGTTTGGCACTGATGATGATGAATGACTTAGTGCTGAGGAATTGCGACGGTGTGCTTATCTTATCTTATCTTGTCTTGTTGGCATCTCCGACCAACACAGATTGTTGTAAAATTAAATTATCTATGAAAAGCTGAGGCTTTTCCGGTCACTCGAAAATTGTCTATGAACAACTTGTCAAACCGCACCCATGGAGTAAACTGTGCTCTGAATAAACGTGTTAAAATTGTGTTCAAAATTTTTATTATGAAACTCAACCTATAACGAATCAGCCAACAACATCCAGGCAACGGTGTATTGTTGATCGAAGCAGGCAACACTTAATCTTAATACGGGCTCATAGCACTTACGTTTACACTTGAAGTTCTCTTCCCTCAGCGCGTCGATCCTCTTCCTGCTCATCCGTTTGGGCGACTCGCACTTTGCCCCTGAGGTCTCAATCGGGTTCTTACGAAGGTAGGCAGCTAGCCAGCGCAAAGAGCAGTCGCAGGCAAAGGGATTGCGACCTAGATGCCTGAGAAATAACGTTTATATTATTAGAAGAAAGAAAATCTGATGAATAGTGTGATAGAGATAAGACGATCGTGCGGCCAGTAATAGTCAATTTTTCTAGTAAGGAAACGCCATATCTTAGTAAAAATCACTATAGTATACACTAAGGGCAACTTGCACAACGATCCCTAAACGTATTTAGCACTAAATATGTTTAAATTTGACGTATTTGTATGATTCGATAACTCACTTAAACATATTTAGACACTAAATACGACTAGGCAAGTCGCCCTAAGACTCGTGGCACACGGGGCCAATCAATAAACATGTTTGTTGCCTTTTCAATACAATTACTGGTAATTAGTGTTCTCGATAGATACTCGGCGCATCACTAGTGGCTCCCGTAAGGGCTGCATGAGTGAGCGAGATAGCAATATAATTTTCGCTTTTTCCACATTTTATGAGATCGTCTGCCAGGAGCATTGGCGTCTAGGCCTACGAGGGTTCCGGATTAACATTGAGTCAATGGAAGCAATTCTGTTGACTTAGACCAAGCAATTTAAGTTTGACAGCACTAAAATGTCTGTCTGTGTGCCTGTCCGAATAGTTTTAACATTTTGGTTTTTACGTATTTCAAATCTCTTTACATGTTTTGTGTAGGTAAGGGGCCGTGCTTTAATTAAGTGAGGTATTCACTTAATTAATTGAGGGGGGGGAGCCGAATCTGACTTGCGCAACGATGCCTAAACGTATTTAGTGGCTAAATATGATTTAAGGAGTTGACAAATCATATACGTTACAAATTTAAAAATGTTTAGTCTCTAAATACGTTTAGGGATCGTTGTGCAAGCCAATCTAAGTATACCTATTGACATGAGACGTATTAGATATACTTTGATTTGTTATCTGCTATTGTACCAAACTATAAAAATAAAGTGTCAAGCAGAAAAGGAGAGTAATAATTTTAGTGAATATTTTTGGGGAGGGGGTAGAGAGGGGGGACGGGGGGGAGCGGGGGGGAGGGGGCTGGTTTATCCGTGTATTTTACGCAGGTAAAGTTTAACTTACAATGTTTGTATTCCTGTCAAAGCATCGAAAGTTCCATTTGGGAGGGATCTGATGTTATTGTCGTAGAGAGACCTGAAAGTTGATAAGATGTTAGCACAAAGATTTAATATCCTATGTATTGATATATTAAGCTGTTGGCGTCCCTATTTTAAATAAATGAATAAATATAATCTACAAAACATCACACTATCAAGATTTTTAAAACCATCTCAAAAATTTGAAACCTAGGCGGGACTTGAACCCGCAACCTTCCTCTTGATACGAGGATGCACTATCCAACTGTCAAACATCATCATCTAAATAACATCACATCACATGAAACTTAGTTTTTACCTATATGTTCTTATGGGCCTCAGAAATATGAGGCATTCAGGTTCGTCATTATAGTTCAGTCAGATTCGTCACTGATAACTTAAAGTGATGTGAATTTCACAATCTTTTCTCTTTCTCTAGCCTCAAACGTTTGCTGGAAGAAGACTCTTCTTAGGGTTAAGCTCACTTTTGTACATGCCCTCTATTTCTGTAATTCGTTATACATTTCCTTTTGTAAAAGAATATTGATAGAACATGCAAAGCAGCATTGCTGTGTTTCGGTTTGAAGGGCATGGTTGCCGGTGAAATTACAGGCTTTACACCTGTATGTTTCAAGTTGATGAACGCAGGGAAGTGCATCGTAGGGCACATTTCTAAGGAGCGTGACCTACGAGGCAAACTTTGTTATAGGCGATGGTTACCACTTAATATTAGGTGGGCCATAGGCGTGTTGCATCTCCATAGCATTAAAAAAAACACGATTTCGTCAGCAAAAATCAGAGCTTTTTTCTTCGACTTAATTTAATGAGATTTCTTACAAAAGCTACTTTTTATCACAATGAAATACTACCTTTTGCACTCTAGTATAGTGTAGCTTTCTATCATAGAAAGAATTATCAAAATCTGTTTAGTAGTTCTGGAGATTATCCATTAGCCGCGGACTATATGACATCCGGGCCAATCCGTCGCACAACCAAACATTTTAATTTTTCCTGCATCGACTGCACGCGATCCGAGGTTTTTTTTTTTTTTTTCGGATGGACTAATCTCGCTGTTGGCCTCTGAGGCCGTGACAGCTTAACCGAACTTTTGGCGAGCGCAGATGGCGCTCAGCCCAGTAAGTTATTTAGGCAACTAGCGCAAGAGCACCACTTAGGTACGAGCCTCGGCTTGGGCAGTTGCCGGGGTGTGGATAGGAGAGAAACGCCCGGGTACATGTCTGTACCTCGTATAGGCGGCGACTGAAGGGACTCGTCGACCTCGCCGGCGAGGTCGGTGTTTCTGTGAAGTGTTTGCTCTGTCTGATATAGATGACTCACCTTCCGCATTAGCGGAGGTGATTTCGTCATGCGGGTCTCCGAGAACGTGTCTCGGATGACGGAGGATTTTGTTGGCGGGCGGATCCAACGGGTAAACCGGAATGGTATGTACCAAAGGGTTCGGATGCTGGGAGGCAAGTTCATAATACCGCTTGGAAGCGAGTTTCATGAACTTGGCTATTAAATCTAATTTCATATCGCGATGTAGATCGTTATTGCGAAAGTACCAGGGCAAGCCTGAGGCTTTTCGCAAGAAGCGATCCGAGGCCACCTGCCTCCGATTTTTACCTGGAAGCAAACGGGACATGCTCCGGATTCGGACATTCAAACTCCGAAATTTTACCTCTTTAGTATAAAGATAATAGTGTATTAAATAAATATTAGTGTAGATTATTAAATAAATAAATAAAATAATAGCTGGACATTTCACACACAGCTTTCTAGCCCCAAACTAAGCAATGCTTGTACTGTGGGAACCAGATAACTGATATAATACTCATATACTTTTTGTTTTGTAAATACATACTTATAATATATAGAAAAACAACCAGACCCGGAACAAATATCTGTAGATCATGCAAACATTTGTTCCGCGGCGGTAATCGAACCCGCTACCTCCTGCGTCTCAGCTGGCTATTCGCCCACTGCGCCTCTGAGTTCGTAGTATTAATATTTACTTGTATAGGTACTTACAATAGTTTCAAATTTTCCAAATCTCTGAAGGTATCTTTCCTCACGCACGTTATTTCGTTCGAGTTCAATAACCTGAAAAACAAACAAAGCCAAGTCATTATCATCGTCATTATATCACCTACAAGACGTCCAATGCTGAACATAGGCCCATAAATTTCCAGATCGACCGATCTTCTGCAGCATGCACCCAACGGCTCCCAGCAAACTATACCAAGTCGTCTTTTCATAAAGCTAATCATTATTAGCAAATACAAATTAGAGAAATGACCAAATATCTGTAGATCATGCAAACATTTGTTCCGAGGCGGGAATCGAACCCGATATACTACTTGTTCTTTCATGTACGATATTAAATAAAAACATGGAAGGCTAAAGATTGTTGTAAAATAGGTTTTTTTCAAATTCATTAGTATAGAAAATTTTAAATTTTCAAACAACTTTAATATCAATGAAACAGCCTGTATACAAGTAACTTTTTAACCAAAATATAATCGACTTAACCAAACTACTGAACTGATTTTGATGAAATTTCTATAAGACCAATATAAAAGTACATCCTTTCAAATAAAATAAAGAATTTTCCAAATCAGTTGATAAATGACGGAGTTCTGAGGTAAAAACATAAAACCGAATTGTGTAAATACAAAATTTGAGGGTAGCCCTCGATTTTTTTGTGATCCCATCATCAGATCCTAACTTGGTGCCAATGAGAACAAAAAAAATTTAAACAAAAAAAGAATTTCTCGAATCGGTCCAGGCGTCTTCGAGTAATCGAAGAATATAAATTTAAAAATAAGATATTTAACGAATTGACAACCTCCTCCTTTTTTTGATGTCGGTTACAAACAGGTAAATCATATTCATTCATCAGTTAAACTGACTAACGCAAAGGTACCGCCAATTTACGTTAAGAATTGTTTATTGGAAATGTCTCGATTACTGGATAAATATTCGACCTACCGGTATTAAACCCACCTCTAAAATCAGTTATTACGATTCTGGATGTGTGTTTTATATTAATGTCGTACATAACAAAACAGGTTGTATGATGATGATCCATCATCATAAATAAAAATAAAATAAATAAATATTGCTGGACATTTCACACAGCGCTATCTAGCCCCAAACTAAGCAGAGCTTGTACTATGGGAACCAGATAACTGATAGAATACTTATATACTTTTTTTTTTGTAAATACATACTTATAATAAATAGAAAAACACCCAGACACGGAACAAATATCTGTAGATCATGCAAACATTTGTTTCGCGGCGGGAATCGAACCCGCTACCTCCTGCGTCTCAGCCGGCTATACGCCCACTACGCCACGGAGGTCGTCAATAAATAAATAATGATCATAAAATAATAAATAATAATAATGATAAATAAATAAATAATAATAAATAATGATCATCAGAGGTATACTTCTCAGAACTTACAGAAGTTGCAGCGAAGCCAGTCCGTGGAAGATTCCTGTCGGTAGATCCTTGATTTTGTTTCCATATAGCACGCTGTAAGGAAAAGCAGATATTGAAAAGCTGGGTCAATAGCAGGAAAAATACACTGTTCGTTATTAAAATACAGGGCCGTCTTAGGCCGTGCAAGGCCCCTCGAGCACACAGAGTTTGGGGCCCCTTGACCTTGAGAAAGTCATGATTTTTTTATAGATGATTTATAGATGTTTTTCATTGAGCGAAACGAGATCTCCAAATCAATTTGGGCAAATCAGAGCATGTATGTTTGTTTGTCCGAGGATAACTTTCGAAGCGTTGATCCGATCATCGTGAAATTTGATATATAGGTAGATAGTGCTAGCATAATCCTGGTGTGACTAAATCAGCTAAAAATGTGGGGGGATTGTTGAGATATTGGGGTACAAGAGGGGTAAAAAAAAGTGAAATGAGACTATCCGGTCAAGTGGCATGTCTAATGAAAGGTCTTCATCAATGCATTTCGATCCCGTTTTTATTTTTAGTTTAATCTTTGAAGTTTTTGAGTTATTAGCCTTAATAAAAATTGAACTTTGTCGAAATTCACAGGGTACACCAGTGACTCCAGTGCTGAAATTTGGAATGCGTGTAGCTTTAGTGACAAAAATATAGGGAAAAGCCTGAAATCCGGAATAACTGCAATTTCTACCCCTAAACAGAGTAACTAATTAACATGAACTCCCGTTACTTGTGTGTGAATGAAACTGTAGTTCAAGTTGGTTGGGTATTTATTTCGGGGCACTATTTTAATAATTAAAGATTCAAGGCCGGCTTGCACAACGATCCCTAAACATATTTAGCAACTAAACATGTTTAAGTTTGATGTGTTTGTATGACTTAACCATTCCTTAAAACATATTTAACCACACCCACTTTTTTTCCATCAAAGGACCAGCAGGCGCACGGCTCAGTACCATCCGTACCTAGATGATATACCATCCATTCGCACACACCGTTTTGGTTCTACGTTCTTGATGCGTACAGCTAAGGTGTTGTACACTTTACCGTCGTCTGTTTTTCCTAAAGAATACAATCCGGGCCTCTTTAAGGTAAGAGTAAATAGGTTTCTTCTACATCTTTGTGCTTTATCTTAGACTACATCATCGCTTACCTTCAGTTGAGATTGTAGTCAAACGAAGATACATCCAGATAAAAAAAAACAACGCTACGTGAAGTGTGTTTATACTCACAGTGACGTCAAATGCGTCAGCCCAGTGAACGCGTCAGCAGCTAACTTCGTAATCTTATTATTTGACAGATCGATTCTCGCTACTCTCTTCACAGCTGAGAAGGCACCAGTGCCAACTTCGGTTATCTCGTTCTGTTCTAGTCGGCTAGAAAGAGAAAACAAATGCACAATTACAGTCACAATACAGTCAACAGTCCTAGACATAGTCCACCACGCTGTGAATTCCCTGAGTCGAGGTATGGTTCACTCGTTGCAACCTTTTTTAATCATGAGGATTCCCAACGAGTAACAGTGTGACAGGGATGTTGCGAATATTCGCATCCGCATCCGCAGCCCCGGGTAGGGCTGATTAGGCTCTTTAGGCGTGTTGGGCATTTTTTGATATGGGGAAAACCCATTGAACTCGCGACACTGTTACCGACACCTCTGTATATAAGTATCTGTAGTGTAGTCTGCTTTTATTCAAGTTTTCACTTCTGTCGATACTCCCGGAGTGCCTATTTTTTTTTCTAATTCATTACCATGGAATTTTTAAAGTGAAACTTTTATTACATCGTCTCAAACTTTTTCGTCTGTGTGTTGCATGTCGCGTGACGGTCGGCCGCGGAGTAGGGATAAAGTGAAAGGCGCTCGTCAGAGCAGCCGAGGCCAATATGGCGGCGCCTATAGTTCGCATCAGCTGACCGTGTAGTGTATAGACTATTACTCTTTTGTGCCAACGAAAATGTTTAGTTAAATGTCTATAATGTGAAACAAAGTTTCACTTTTACCGTGGTTTCATAAAACCATACAATCCTTTTTTAATTTTTAACCTACCTTAATTTCAAGTCCTAAAATATCAGTGAAACAGCCTGTATAAAATAGGTAAACAAATCATATTCATTCATTAAGTAAGTAGATACCTGTTAAACTGACTAAGCGGCATCGTCGCAAAGACGCCGCCGATTTACGTTAAAAATTGTTTATTGGAAATATATCGATTATTGGATAAATATTCAAGCTACCGGTATTAAACCAATCTCTAAAATCAGATAATACGATTCTGCATATGTGTTAATTATTAATGTCGAAAATGCAGTGACAGACTTTAAAAGAATGTCCAAGTTAAAAATATTATATATAATAAATACATATGTAATAATGTTAATTAATCATATCACACTAATATTATAAAAGTGTAAGTGAGGATGTTTGTTTGTAACTCAATCACGTCGAAACGGCTGAACCGATTTCGATGAAATTTGGTATGTACGTAGATTAACACGTAATCTGGGTTAACACATAGGCTACATTTATAAAAATGGGATGTCAAAATTTTGCACCCCAGAACAACGCAGGCGAAGCCGCAACAGCTAGGTTAAATATAAATAAAAATTTGCGGTACAAAATATAAGTAACATGTGAGCACTATAATAATTATGATGCCAAAATTAGCTTAGTGTGACAAAGTGGAGGATGTGAAGCGAAAACACGATATCTTGAAACTTTCTTTTCTTAAAACCTCTTCATCAGTTGTAAGATACTTACATCTCCGTAGCTCTATGTGGGATGGTAGGTGGTAGTTCCGTCAGCAGTTTCTCCCGGCAGTCCACTGTGCCCTCCGGCGTGCAGCGGCATGGTGGGGGACAACGGGGCTCTGCAGAGCACTCACTGGGGGTCGAAATCATTGGACCTGAAATAAGGTATGAAAACAACATATTTTTTGTGGATGACAGTTTATACTAGTGGTTCGCCCCGAACTGAGATCGCGCGAGTCTCCCATAAAAACAAAAATATTATTTGTAATCTTTGACTCTCAAAATAGTGCCACGAAATGCTAAGCCAACTAACTTTAGCTATAGTTTCATTCAAATTACAGGTAACGGGAGTTCATGTTAATTGGTTATATTTTTTGGGGTAGAAATTGCAGTTATTTTGGATTTTAGACTTTTCCTTATATTTGTGCCACTACAGCTACACGCATACCAAATTTCAGCACTGTGGAGTCACTGGTGTACCCTGTGAATTTTGTCAGCTTGCACAACGATCCCTAAGCGACTAAACATGTTTAGCTTTAACGTATTTGTATGATTTGGCAACTCTTTAAATCATATTTAGCTACTAAATACGTTTAGCCATCGTTGTGCAAGACGTCCCAAGGTTGCCTTTTCACCAGAGATGCTCATTGCTAAGCTACGGATGACGGAATTGACGAATATTTAATGACAAATTTTAGATATTTAGTGGGCATCCATTCATTACGTAAGACGTTTTTGACGATTTTTTGAGCCATTCTAAGATCTACAGGTCAATCGATTGACCACACCTGATGATAAGTGATGGTGTAGTCGAAGTTGAGCACGCTTGCTTAAAAATAACCTGTTCCCTCTAGGCTTGAAGGCTCTGAGATGATAAAAGTCTTTAATAAATAGCCTAATAGTGGGGTCGAAAATGGAGCATGGTTGCTTAAAGGCATCATGTTTACTTTACACTTGAAGATTCCGAGATTATAAAAGTTTATACGTGGTTGAAGATGGAGCACGCTCGCTTAGAATGAACCTATTTCCTCTAGACTTCAAAGACTCCGAGATTATTTAAAAATTTATGCGATCACGTATCGCATAAATTTTTCACGTCACGTAGACTTTAAGACTTCAAGATGATTAAAATCTTTATGTCATAGTGTGGTCGAAGATGGAGCACGCTCGCTTAGAATGAATCTGTTCACTCTAGAGTTGAAGGAGTCCGACATTATTTAAGTATGTATGTGATAGTGTGGTCAAAGCACGCATCTCCATCACTCTAGACTTTAAGACTCCAAGATGATTAAAATTTTTACGTTATAGTGTGGTCGAAGATGGAGCACGCTCGCTTAGAATAAATCTGTTCGTTTTAGACTTGAAGAATTCGAGATTATAAGTCTTAGAAAGATGATTGACTTACCACTGCATATAAGCTCATGGACTTCCAGGTCAGTCAGGAGAGCTCCTCGCAACGCAGCAGGCGCCTGGCATCTGAAATCAAAAATAATTAAATTCAACACCTTTCTATTTTCCTCAGCTTTCGAATGCCCTAATCTAGCTTAAGATTCTACCAGACTTCATTGCACTGTTGCCTAAATCTGGTGACTGTCACGAGCTATGACAAGGATCACACAGGAGTCTCCCCTCAATAGCATTGTAAACTCAAAAGAGGAAATTGAGCCTGGACATGTTATATGATATCAAAAAATTAGATATGTATCGTACTACATTTACAATGAATACATGGTTTCAATGACTCTATGCTCGTCATCATCATATCTAGCTCAAAGTCCCAGCATTCTATGCTACAGCACGTAAAGTGGCCAAATGGCTATGTCCAGCAGATGCAGCTTGCCTCTACCTGCCAAGACTCCAAATACCACAATAATTTAATCATCATACTTGGTCGTAACCCAGATTTTTTGTTTCTAAAATGCTTTCAATTATCATATAGGTACAGCTCGAAGAAATGACGGCCGTTGGGGCAGAAAAGTTCTCGAGTGGAGACCACGCACTGGAAAGGCCCCCACTAGATGGAAAGACCAGATAGAAGTTGCTGGGAGTCGTTGGGTGCAGGCTGTACAAGATCAGTCGCTCGGGATATCTATGGCTATGTTCTGCAGTGGATGTCCTATGGTTGATGTAATAATGATGACAATCATCGTAGCTTCTAAAGTAAAGCCCTAGGTTATATGGCTAGGATCCCCCTTATCGTAAAACCTTAGGGGGCGTCCATTAAATATGTGAGGTGTTTTTCCAAACTAACTTCCTTCCAAACCAACCCTTTATCCCACGTGAGATTTATGAAAACTTTGTTTTCATGGGTAAATGCGTTGGACTTCTTGAATTTTTTTTTCGTTATTCGAGAGGTTTTATTTCTCTCACTCCCACGTGAGATTGGGCGAGATTCGGTTCGACCCCCTCCCCCCTTGAATACCTCACGTAATTAATGGACGCCATCTTACTTACTCCAAGATGCCTTCATCATACCTTGCTCCGACCCCCAGGATCCCAGCAGACTTGGCCGCAGCAGCCAGCCTGGCCATACGACAGTCACAGACCACAGGATTGTCTGTCAGTCGAAGGGTGGTTAGTCTGGTGACAGCTACTGGCTCCAGCGCGAGGTATGTCAGGTTGTTGTTGTTTATAGTTCTGGAAAAAAGTATTGGTATGTTTAGGATTGCACATTTATGATTGTAGCGGATAGGGGCGTGGAGTGGTATTTTAATCGTGAATTAAAAACAACTTTTAGAGGATAAATTAAAGAAATGCCCGAACGATGCTCGGAGACAAAGGTGTTTTTCGGTATCGATTCAACTGTCAATACATGTGGCTTTACACCTGTATGCCTCAAGTTGATGGACGCAGGGAAGTGCATCGTAGGGCACATTTCCAAGGAGCGTGACCTACGAGGCAAACTTTGTTATAGGCGATGGTTACCACTTAACATCAGGTGGGCCATAGGCTTGTTCCATCTCCATAGTATAAAAAAAACTGAATGTGTTGTCTGCGCGCAACGGAGGGAATATCTATGCTTTATTTATGGTAATACAGATTAGTTTTGTACATATACCTACATTATTATATGATGGATATTTGAACCTTGCTTAAATTAATCTGTGTAAGTATATATATGTTCCGCGATTTTTTATAGTTTTCGAGTTATGATTTTTTTTCCGAGTTTTTGAAAATGTTTGACTTAAACAACTTAAAAAACTCTTTAAAAAAGGGGGAGGGGGGTTGTTCAGATATTGGGATTCAAGAGGGGTAAAAAAACCAAAATGGGACTATCCGGTCAAATGGCACGTCTATTAAAATGTCTTTGTGAGTAGATTTTGACCCGGTTTTTATTTTTAGTTTGAACCTTGTAGTTTTTAAGTTATTAGCCATATTAAAAACTGAACTTTGACAAAATTCACAGGGTACACCAGTCACCCCACAGTGCTGAAATTTGGTATGCACAAATATACAAATACACAAATATAGGGAAAAGTCTGAAATCCAGAATAACTGCAATTTCTACACCAAAAAAGAGTAACCAATTTACATAAACTCCCGTTACCAGTAATTTGAATGAAACTGTAGGTTAAGTTAGTTAGCAAAGCATTTCGTGGCACTATTTTGATAGTCAAAGATTAGGTATACATTTTTTTTTTGTTTTATGGAAGGCTTGCGAGATCTCAGTTCGGGGTGAACACTAGTTTATTTTAGATGGCAACTTCCGTGGTCGTGGGTGAGCAGCCAGCTGTAATCCGCATAGTTCGGGTTCCATTCTCGGTACGGAACAAATGGTTGCATGATCTATACCTATATATACCTAGTGATATATTTACCTTCAGAAAATGTGGACGTAGCTCTCTCGTATAGGCCTTAGAAGCCATGAACACAAGCCTACTTACCTAATAACTACCATCTCTCATTGATGTTTGAGGATGATGATGATGAAGTAATAAAAAAAAGTCTCAACAGAGACGTATTTGAGTAAATTTGGATCGAACGAGATTCTGGGTCCATGAAGTACCGCGGTAAGCAGCTTGAGAACTATGGGAAACAGACAACTGATAGAATAATTTATTGCTTCTTCTACATGACCAAGAAGATTTAATGCAAGAGTGGAAAGACTATGAACAGACCGGACACAAGATATTTTTTGGTATAATTTAAACCAACCAGTTTAGAAAGTGTTCCACGCGGACGAAGTCGCGGACGTTCATCTAGTAATATATAGAAAAACAACGAGATCCAGAACTAATATCTGTAGATAATGCAAACATTTGCTACACGACGGGAATCGAACCCGCAACCTCCTGCGTCTCAGCCATTTCATTCGCCAACTGCGCCACAGAGGTCATCATGTCTATGTCTTCGACATTATATTCTTTCCGTTAGTAAGTTACTTACAGTACTTCTAAACTTTTCAGGTTCTCCAGAGCCTTTTCATCGATGCACTTGAGCTGGTTCCCATCGAGGTGAAGACTCTTCAGCGCAGTCAGTCCTCGGAAGGTGCGACGGCTGATCGCCGTCAGCTCATTGCGGCTCAGGTCTCTGGAATGTCAATGTCATGTGTCAAATATGTATAAGATTTCTACAGACTTTGAAGTTGAAAAAATCTGATTTTGTAGGATTTCTTCTTCTGGAAAGCATACCACTCAACTAAAATACAAACTAGCTTACGGGAAGACTGGATAATAGCTTAGGGGCCATACTACCTTAGATAGCTTTACATGATCTTATGTTTTTAACTCCAAAAGAGGGGTGTTTTAAGGACGCTATGTACGTAGCTCTAAAACGAATGGACTGATTCGGACGCGATATTGTTTATAAAAGGGGCCGTCCGTCCATTAATTACGTGAGGTGTTCAGCGGGGGGAGGGGTCTAGTCAAATCTCGCCCAATCTCACGTGGGGAAGAAGGGGGGTCTCGACTAATATCATGTATTCTTTTTTTGTATTACTGTAAATCTAGATAACCAGAGAAGCAACCTCAGAGAGTCAAAAATCGTCCAAAAACGTCGTTGTTTATAAATCTAAAAAACTGAAAACTTTTTAGAAGGAGGCATATACCCGTCGCGGGATTTTTTAATCAAGAAAACATAATAATTATTGAAATATGGAAAAAAATCTATGTAGAGAAATTTTGAAACAAAAGTTTTTTATTTTTATTTATAAGATGGCAGGAGGTCGTTAGGGTTTTTCTATATCCAAGTAGTTGACCACAAGTTAAATTATTCCTGTTGGACAAATCAGTTATACTAAAAAGTTTGGACCATGAAAAAAAACCATCTTTAGCACTCTGTACATTCACAGCCGAGTTGATATTCACCTGTTTTTATCGATGTGTTTAGGGTTTTAATTAAACGTGGTCTCTCACTATAATAATCGATTGAGCGAAGCGAGATCTCTAAATCAACTTGGGGAAAATGGCGTTGTATGTATGTATGATTGTTTGTCCGATGATAACTTTTGAAGCGTTGATGGCACAATTTTGGTGTGACTAAATGAGCTAAAATGTGAGGTTTTGCATTCCGTGGCACTATTTTTATAGTCAAAGATTAGGTACAAATAATATGTTTTATGTTTTTATGGAAGACTCGCGAGATCTTAGTTCAGGGCGAACCACTAGTAAAAATAATATGACTTATAAGAAGGCTCAAAGTCTCTCAGCATGCTATGAACAGAGCGCCGACCACAATATTTTAGAAAACCATCATGTTTCAGGAGCGTTTTGTTTCAAGCTTGTAGCAACATTACTTCGGTTTGAACCACAAAACGTTTAAACATTACTGCTATAATACTATTCTTATACATTAATACTATTTTAAAATTAATAATTATATATTAATACTATTCTTGGTATTCTTGACACCCATACCTGGTCGGCATACCACTTTGCCGTACCAAACGATTTGCTTCAACTTTCCTTGTTAGCACGAGTAGAGTGGAACTAACTTCCGGCGTATGTTTTTCCGGACCAGTGTAATCTCGGAGTCTTCAAGCCTAGAGTGAATAGGTTCTTTCTAGTATTTTTCAAACTTTCGCGATAACTGTACTTAATTATTGATCAAAACGGGTATTTATCGCGTATGTACCTTTTTTATTTGTTATCCCGACGTTTCGGCTGTGTCGCAACAGTCGTGGTCACGGGTTGACTCTTGGTTCTTTCTAGACAAGCGTGCTCTATCTTCGATCAGACCATCACTTACCATCAGGTGAGGTAGTGGCCAAGCGCTTGGCTATCATCAATAAAAAAAAATGGCACTCGGGAGTGCCAACAGAAGTGAAAACTTGAATAAAAGCAGACTACACTATAGATACTTATATACAGAGGTGTCGGTAACGGTAAGTGTCACGAGTTCAATGGGTTTTTCCCATTTCAAAAATGTCCAATGCGCCTAAAGAAGTTTTCACTTCAAAAATCTGTACGAAATCGAATCATAATTTAGGAGACTCGTAGCCCATAGACAATATACATAGCTTCAGATTAGCAAGCTGAAGTGGCAGTCTGCACATTGCTTGAACTGACGACCATTGAGGCAAAGGTTAGGACCACATTCCTCCCTCACCCCCCACTAGATAGAAAAGCGACCTAATAAAAGTAGCCGGGCGCAGGCCGCACAAGGTCGGTCACTCAGGAAATCTATGGGCCTATGTTCGTCGACTTCCTTCGATGATTATGCTGATGATGATGTCTTCGAAACGAAGTTATCCGACAGAGAACCAAGTCAGATCATCATAGCTCAGAGGGTCAGCAAGCTGAAGTGGCAGTGGGCCGGTCATATCTGCCGCAGAACCGATAACCGTTGGAGTAAACATGTTCTGGAGTGGAGACCACGTCTCAAGCGACGCGTAGCGAGCGTGTAGGACGCCCTCCGGCTAGATGGAGTGACGATTGGATGAGAAGAGCTGACGATCGATCGATTCGATTGTGCCCTAGATAAACGCTTGTGCAAGTACAACTAGGTATGTATGTTATAATTCGTGTAATAGCACAAATGGGTCGTAAACCATGTTCGCGTTTCGCACGCCATCTCTTATTAAATATTAAAGTTTAACGATCTTCAGAACGAACGAATAGTGTGGATAAGACTTCACAGAGTAGGTATCTCCCGGGTTTTGTGTATAATCTGTTTCCCTAATTTTTTTTATTTGCCACAAATGTGGCAAATGCACAACTCTGTGCGAGGCCAAAAAAAAAAAATATTAAATATAAATAACTCGCTGCCGCCCACGGCTTCGCACGCGTGGTTTGTCAATAAAAAGTAGCCTATGTGTTAATTCATGTTATAATCTACGTATATACCAAGTTTCATCGAAATCGGATCAGCCGTTACGACGTGATTGAGTAACAAACAAATAAATAAACAAACATCCAAACTTTCCCATTTATAATATTAGTGTGATTATGCCTGGACATTTCACACAGCACTATCTAGCCCCAAACTAAGCAGAGCTTGTACTATGGGAGCCAGATAACTGATAGAATACGTATATACTATTTTTGTAAATACATACTTATAATATATAGAACCTCAATGATTATGATAATTAATGTCAAATTAATTATTGAAATAATAATTTTAAATAATTAATAATTGATCGAGCGAAACGAGATCTCTAAATCAACTTGGGCAAATCGGCGTTGTATGTATGTATGTTTGTTTGTCCGAGGATAACTTTCGAAGCGTTGATCCGATCATCGAGAAATTTTATACATCGATCAATGAGTCAAAAATGTTGGGGGGTTGCTGAGATATTGGGGTTCAAGAGGGGTAAAAAAAATGAAAATGAGACTATTAGATCAAGTGAGACATCATATGAAAGGTCTTCATTATTACATTTCGACTCCATTTTTATTTTTAGTAAAGTTTTTGTAGTTTTTGAGTTCTTAGCCATGATAAAAACTAAACTTTGAGAAAATTCACAGGGTACACCAGTGATCCCACAGAGCTGTAATTTGGTATGCGTGTAGCTTAAGTATCACAAATATTGGCAATAGTCTGAAATTTAGAATAACTGCAATTTGTACCCCAAAAAAGAATAACCAATTAACATGAACTCCCGTTACCAGTAATTTGAATGAAACTGTAGGTCAAGTAGGTTGTTATTTATTTCGTGGCATTATTTTGAATACGAATAATATTTTTTTTTGTTTTCATGGTAGACTCGTGAGATCTTAGTTCAGGGCGAACCACTAGTAAAGAAATAATAACTTATATAAAATATATTAAACTTAGCAATCATTTTCATGCCTAAAAAGTTTTAACAGCGAGTTTATCTTTATTTATAGGTTACCTACACATTTAATAGTATTTCGCATACGAAGTCGCGGGCAACAGCTAGTAAATAATAAAATACTAAAGTATGGATTTTTGTTACTCTTTCTACTCTAGATACAGATAGGTATTAGGTATTTTTTGTGAACAATCAAGAATAAGGAATCTACACTAATCCATCGTTCAGGGCTGTCCAAATTACCAGCTATCCTTAGAGCTAAATAATTTATGCAACTCAAATTGGGAGACTACGCCCGCGCCCGAGGGCACGCTTTGGTAACATAGATACTTGGATCTTTTCTCTATTCTTTATCATCGAAATCATATTTTTGTTTTAATAATCGTGTTAGGCTCGCATTTGACTTATGTTATTTGTGGGGAAACAGGCTTACAGCCCACCTGATGGTAAGCGGTCACCGTCGCCTACCGGCACCGGCAACACCCGGGATATTGTCGATGCGTTCCCTGCAGAAACCTCTACATTTTTCTTGAAGCGTACCATGTCATAGTACGCGTAATTCATGTAATATAATTTCATGGGATCGGGATGGTAGTTTAACTAAAAAAAAAACATTTTGTTATGTTTTTTTCCCGCCGAATGAATGAATGGTATGGTCAGGGGTAACAAACAATACAAATACGTATTTTTTATTTGTAATTCAATTACTTCGTAAAAATGTAATTTGTAATTGGTATATCCAATTCCTGACGCTGAGGTATTTTGTAGTTAGTATTTCAAAAACGTATGGCTTCAAAATACATCTGAACTTAAAAACATTTAGCGATCTTATTAATGGTGCGTTCTACAGAAAATAGCGCACGATAGTTTTCGTATCTATTCCTAAGCAAAATGGCGAACGCTAAAGATGTCAATCTTTAAAGTTGGCATCACTGCACTGTACTGTACGTCAAATTGTCAATTATCTAGCACTTGACTGTATTTTGTAATTTGTATTTTAAATAAAAATTGTTAAAACACGGTATTTTTTATTACAAATACACGGCTGACAAATATTTTTAATTTCGTATTTTAAATACGTGCGAGATAGTATTTTGTAATTTGTATTTTAATTAACGCAAAGCATGTATTTTGCCCAGCTCTGGCCAAAGCCCAGCGCCTCAGATCCGATTATCAGCACTTTTTCCTTTGGTGAAAGGATCTCAGCTGTAAAATAGAAAACTAAGGGGTTTTTATATTATTTTAAATTTAAGATACGTATCTATACTTGTTACTCAATGAGATGATATTTTATTGCACTTAACGTGGTTAAATTACACGATATCAATTTTAGTTTAGGTCCAACATATTTCGCTTAAGCTAAGCATGCAATTTAAATTATATATGAATTTATTACATTAATTACAATGTCATATAGAAGTACAATATAAAGGATTAAGATTGTCAAAGTAATTATATCATGTCAATATAGTATTATCAAATTCAATTTCATTTATTTACCTAGAACTAGTAGTATAAACAGAACACTGATAGCACGATGAAACGGCAAAAATTATAAAAATTGTGAAGCAGTTTCAAAGCCCACCTCCTCAAACAACAAAGCAAGACACATCGTTCCGTCAAAACAATAAGAATAATTTAGGCTTAAAACTAAATAAGTAAATAAAGGCGAAAAAAATGAAAGTTATAGGAATAATTATATATAGATACAGATATAAAGATGCTTATAATTTTGATGAATGGGCAAGTGTATGTGTGTGTGTATGTGTGTGTGTGTGTGTGTGTGTGTGTGTGTTAAAGTGTGTGTATGTGTATATGTATCGTATCGCGTGTTGTCATAGTTTCTTAATTATTTCTTATCATGTCAAAAAAAACTAATTTAAGTCATAATAACAACTTTTAACTAACCAATAACATAAGTGATATACTTACCTACCTAATAAACTTTTAACCGAGCACTCAACTTTATCTGAGTGCTGTCTAACTGGATTGTACAAGATACCAACCTATTTATCTCAGCTTCCCGTCTCTAATTTAAAAAAACAATGACAGTTCGCCTCCTCAATTTGTAACTAAAACAACTGAAAGCTTTCAAGAGCTTTCCTAAATCCGCCATTTGCAAGCTGGAAAACAAAATGGAGGACTGAGCCGCGGTAACAATGGCGGGAAATGGAGTTTTTGAGTGATTTCGTGAAAGACGCCACTTTACCGCAATAGTTGGCTTGTTCAATAGTCTGGTAGACTGGGCGGCGATCATTAGTAATCCTACCTAACAGGGTACCAGAGGCAGAAGTGACATTCTTAGCGAGCAACTTAGGGCTGGATGTCAGACGCAAAGTCATAACACATTTATATAGGTAGGTACTATCTGTTATTAAGCCCTCTCAACATTAAGTTCATTTAAAATAGATTTGTTTTAAAAATATTAGTCATAAGGTGTGCTTTTTGTTGCTAAATAAAATATTTTTTGAAGTTATACTTCTTTTGGCGCGATGGAGAAAATTGATGAGAGTGAATTTTTACGATGCGCGCGCACACCGACACCTAAATTTAACAGCATGAAGTTAGTTCTAGGTGGTATGAAAATTGATAACTACACTTGAGAGCAATAAAATCGCACATCCGCACATTTTTACTTAAAAGTTAATTTTTTTTTTATTTGGAGCTTACAGCAAATTAAAATCAAATTAAATTAAAGTGCATAATCTAGGCATTCGCAGAACTGATAAAGGGTTGACATTTACCTTTAAAAACAACTCATTAGCAACAAAACAATAGACCCCCTTATGTCGCTCGATCCAGGTAAGGCCGGCGGCGGCGGGATTTATCGCAGGTATAAAAGAGTGCATATTGAGGGAATGGTCATCATTTGCATACCAACGTACAGTGTGAAAGGTTCTCTATTGATATTGGCTTCAAACGGAACACGAAAATGGATACTACACCAGAAGTAGCCGCTCAAGTGGTTGCCCTTGTTGAATCGGGGCTTAAGCAAAGTCAAGTGGCTCGACAATTGAGTTTGAGCCGATTTACCGTTCGGCGTGTATACCAGAGGTATCAAGAGACTGGTGGCTACCAACGGTGACAAGGATCGGGCCGTCCCCGTGCTACAACAGAGCGTGATAACCGCTTTCTTATAACGACATCTTTAAGAAATCGTCGTTTGAACGCAGTTCAACTGGGCCAACGACTTCAAGAAGTTCGTGAAGTAGAAGTTAGCCGGTGGACAGTCAGAAGACGATTGAGAGAAGGTGGCCTGACTGCACACAGGCCAGCAAACGGGCCGAAATTGACCCCAGCCCACCGAGAAGCCCGCCTTCAGTTCGCTCGAGACCATTTGAATTGGACCGAAGAGCAGTGGAGTGCAGTCCTGTTCTCTGATGAGTGCAGGATGTGCTTGCATGGCAACGACGGACGGGGGAAGGTGTATAGAAGATCGGGAGAGCGATTTGCCCAATGCTGCATAACAGAACGTGTCGCCTATGGCGGTGGATCAATCATGTTTTGGGGAGGCATGTCTATGGAAGCAAAAACCGAGCTTGCCTTCATCACCGGACCGAATACTGGTCGCCAATCAAGAGGATTGACTTCCATACGATACATTGAAGAAGTACTCGAGAGCCACGTCGTACCTTTTGCTGGGTTTATCGGCGAAAACTTTCTGTTTATGCAAGATAATGCAAGACCGCATACTGCTGGCATAGTGATCGAGTACCTTCAAGAGGTGGATGTGACCGTTATGGAGTGGCCAGCTCGAAGCCCAGACCTCAATCCCATCGAACATCTATGGGACGAGCTGAAAAGAAGAGTTCGAGGCCGAGATGCTCCTCCATCGACTCTACAGGAGCTGCAACAGGCGATCGCAGAGGAATGGGAGGCTATTCCTCAAGACTTTATCAAAAGTCTAGTAACATCAATGAAAACACGGATGGAGTCAGTGATTCAGGCTAGGGGAGGGAACACTCGGTATTAATAACAAACTTTAAATTAATTTTATTTTTTTAATTTCATAACTTTGACACCAATACTTGAATAAAGAATTTTTTACTAAACATGCATTTTTGTTATTGATCCACAAAAGCATTTTTATGTAATGATTGAAAGACAAATCAGATACCACTGGATAGGTATTAAAATAGACTATGAATCTGCATTACAGAAACATAATATTTTTTGTTTTTTTTTTTAGTTATGTCAAAAAATCATGAATGTGCGATTTTTTTGCTCTCAAGTTTATGTTCAAGTTGTATATTCTAGTATTTTTATATGTAGAACACGTGTTTCGTAAGGGTACAATTAAACAGTGTGAATAAATAAATATTATTTTGGTGTTTTTATTAAATCAATTTCATATACGACGGTGATACTAATAATTTATTTAAATAAAATCTTTTTGATTAATTTTAATATTTATCGTTAATCACTACTGCATTTTAGTTATTTTTTTTCCATACGCCAAAGAAGTATAACTTCTAACGCGTGTACACACTTCTTAATTATTTTAAATTTTCATTCTTTTCTCTGAGGTAGGTACCTACTATGAAAGATTTATAATGTCTTTTGCAATGTCAATTGCGATAAAGTTCTTTGAACAGACATTATGAATCGATAGAAATATATTTATAATTGTATAAGTACTTTGTAAGAAATATAAGGCTTTTTTATTTTTATTATATATAACCTTTAGTTCCATAAATGGCCGTGCGACAAATACCCTCCATAGAACGACACACAGAGGTAATTTCAGATTCATTAAAATCCGACAGAGCAAACACTACACAGATACATCGACCCCGCCGGCGGGGTCGCTTTAACTATCCTTTGACTAGTGGTGCCCTTGCGCTAGTAGCCATATAAAAATTTACTATGCTGAGCGTCTTCTGCGCACGCCAATAAATCGATTAAACTGTATCGGCCTCCGAGGCCAACAGCGAGTAAGTCATAGAAAAAACAGTGATAGCTACTCCACCTCTGTGATCATAATGCAGACGCCAGCTGATAGAAGTTCAAATAACTTATATGGTAGGATTACGTGTGGTAACTGCCCGGACTTAGCTAAAGGTTTTGAGAAAATTTGGCACTTTTGTTTTTGAGATGAAATAGATTTACCTATAACAATATAGCTCACTGCTATCATATAATTAAAGATAAATTATATTATATTATATATGAACAGAATATATTGATGTTAGGGGCAAAACTTATAACTAAAAAAATAACATTATAAACCTATGGTACCAGTTAGTCATTGAAATTTCCGAAAACGATATGTGATTCTATAAACCTATCTATGTACCTAAACCTTTTGGGGCAAAAAAGTTTTCGAGTTCCTACTTTAACATTCAGGAATAATTGCTAAATAAATGAATCGTACCGTATAATTATTATTGCCTGACTTTTGAATTTGATTAATTATTTTTATTTGACGTTGAATTCGTATTTTTTTTTGTTTGTTTGTGTTTTTTACTTAATTTAATATTGTTCTTATTTTGCAATTTGTTTTTAATTTTTTTTTCTAATAACTCATACCTCTGTGGTAGAAATAAGTTAGACCCATCTAAGTATTTAAGAACTTTGTTTAAACCCTTATTTAATGCAAATAAATAAATAAATATGTATAATAATAAATATTGCTGGACTAAACTAAATTATAAATTGAATTAACTAAGCACACCTGTACTAACCCATTTGACATGTTTAATTATTTCACACGGCGCTATCTAGCCCCAAACGAAGCAGAGCTTATACTATGGGAACCAGATAACTGATAGAATACTTATATACATTTTTTTGTACATACTTATAATATATAGAGAAACAACTAGACCTGGAACAAATATCTGTAGATCATGCAAACATTTGTTTTGCGGTGGGAATCGAACCCGCTACCTCCTGCGTCTCAGCCGGCTATTCGCCCACTGCACCACAGAGGTCGTCGTGATTGATTTGATTTGATTAATCTCCTTGTTAGACATCCTCGGATCTCTTACTCAGTATGCAGACCCGTGAAGATATCAAGGGGGTAGCGAGAGGCAAGTCCAAACATTACGTTTACTACTCTTTTTGCATAGAAGTTAAGCATTCACGTGACAGGTGCATGCAAGCCAATCGCCGCTTAATAGACAAAAAAATGACGCAAGGTTTCGCTTCTCCGATTTAAGTATCTACCTACGTCTAAATGCGCACATTTTGAGCATTTCTAAGTTTGACTGTCTACAATTTTACAAGTCAGTTTAAAAAATAATTTTTCAATTAATAAAATTGAGCCCCTTTCAGATTATATATAACATATCTAATATAATCAAGCACTAACAAGTTACGAGTACCTAGGTACCTAGTCAAACGTAAAAAAAATAGGGGTCGAATTAAACATTTTCCCCTATTTGTTGAAGTTGGATAAAAAGCACACTGTAAATAAAAAAAAACTAAATTTGGGGCTAGACAGCGCTGTGTGAAATGTCTAGCGATATTTATGTATTTATTTCACGGTCAGAAACTGCAAACAAGCCACTCGAATCCATAACCCAATTACTCCATTAGGTACTTCCGGCCGCCATTACGTGGTTGCACAAGATGGCGGCCCTTCCATGCAATTACGCGCCACTCTCGACTAATTAGTCAAATTTGATACTGTCAAAGAGAATATGAATATTGTGTTGATGGAAATTATCAAAATGGCTCCCAGAAATTATGTAAAGTGATAGAGCACAGTAACCTACTGAAAGCGTCTTAACTATACATCACCTAATAATGTTCGAACTACTTATATTACGATCAGGGATGTCGCGAATATTCGCATCCACATTCGCAAATGCGGATCCTCCGCATCGATTTGGATATCTGCATCGGCAATAATCGTTGCGGATGTTCATGCGGATGCAGATGTAGCGCAGGTCGTGACAAGAAAGAAATTGTATGGGACTTGCGAGTGGCGCATGCCGTAGGCACGTGCTGATTGAGCAATAGGAGCGAAGATTTCGGTGACAAATTCCGACGCGTTTGTTATTGTTAATCAATCATAACGGTGTTTACTTGCGCTTATCGTAAGAACATAGCAGTTTTTGAGTGTTATTGTGAGTATTGTATATTAAGCCAAGTTATCTACAGTTAATCACACTCACACTAATATTATAAATGCGCAAGTTTGGATGTTTGTTTGTTTGTTTGTATTGTTAATTTGGTATGTACGTAGATTACCACATAGACTACTTTTTATAGACAAATCATCATATTTTTGTTTTATTACTGCACCAAAACAAAGTTTCTTAAAAAATATCTTAAGATCCGCATCCGGATCCGCATCCGCATCCGCGGATGTGAGGAGGGTAGATTATTATTAGAACTTAAGAAAGGTGGCGGACAGAAATTGGATGATAAGATGATAATTGCCGAAGACCGGACTCAGTGGCGCGGATTGGGAGAGGCCTATGTGGACTAATGTGGGCTGATGATTATGATGATGAGGGAGCAGATTTTTTAAGGCTCCACTTTGCCCCACCAGCCACCAGTGGGGCGGCTTGGTCGGGCAAAGTATTTTAATTTGTAATTTTGAGATATTGTAATTATCATACTAGATAAGGTAGAACCTACACTTACCACTTACCTACAATCAATCAATCAATCAAAATCATTTTATTAATTAAAACCACAATGATCACTTTTAAACGTAAATTTTACTGCCTGTTCCTTCGTGATCAAGCAAGGAAAGAGAGGCAAGAAACAAGGCTGGTTGTTCTTTTTAATGATCCTTTTGAAATACATAACAATAAAGAAAATAAATTACGTCTAGATTGTAACATTTTTTTGAACGAGTTGAAGTAATTTGAATGCCAAGCTTCTCTATCATCTAAATAATCCGATATTTTATAGTAGGCTTTTTTATAAAGATTGTTTAATTACGTTTTTAAATTTGCTAATTGTCAATTTTTGTTCATCCCTTGGGAGTTTGTTATAAAAGCGTACACCTTGCCCTTTAAACGATTTACTAACTTTATGGAGTCTACAAGTGGCAACAGCTAATTTATCTTTATTTCTAGTAATAAAATTATGATTATCGCTATTTTTCTCAAACCAATTAATATTTTTCTCTAGATTTTCATAGATGTATTGAAATGGGAATGTCATAATATTTATTTCTTTAAACTTATGGCGTAATATAACGTATACCTATATGTAAGCATAACGACCTCCGCGGTGCAGTGGGCGTATAGCCGGCTGAGACGCAGGAGGATGCGGGTTCGATTCCCGCCGCGGAACAAATATTTGCATGATCTACAGATATTTGTTCCGGGTCTGGTTGTTTCGCTATATATTGTAAGTATGTATTTACAATATATATATATATATATATATATAAGTATTCTATCAGTTATCTGGTTCCCATAGTACAAGCTCTGCTTAGTTTGGGGCTAAATAGCACTGTGTGAAATGTCCAGCAATATTTATTTATTTTATTTATTTATTTATAACTAACACCTTTTATAATAACATTATGTTCAAGCAAATAAATTTATCTTTATTTTTAAAGTGGAAGAATTCAAATAATCAAACATACGTTGAGTCACACAGTTATGCATAATGAATCACTTCAACTAAGCCAAGGACTATCGATCGCCTTTCAAAATTGTAGTAGCTTAAACGAAAGATAATTTTAGTAGAGAGGTAGGTACTTCATATGACAGGTATGTAGAGGTATTCATCATCCACTGTCCCGTGTTGACCCACTGTTGGGCATAGGCATCTCTTTGCTGCAGATATAAACACCGTTTTTGTGCTGCAGAAGAGGGCTGTTCGTGCAATTTATAATATGAACAGAGAATCATTACGCAATAAGTTTAAAGAAATAAATATTATGACATTCCCTTGTCAATACATGTGTGAAAATCTTATGTACACATCGTATCACAAAAATATTAATTTATTTAAGAAAAATAGCGATAATCATAATTTTAATACTAGAAATAAAGATAGACTCGCTGTTGCCACTTGTAGACTCCATAAAGTTAGTAAATCGTTTAAACGGCAAGGTGTACGCTTTTATAACAAACTCCCAAGGGATGTACAAAAATTGACAATTAACAAATTTAAAAACGTAATTAAACAAAATCTTTATAAAAGAGCCTACTATAAAATATCGGATTATTTAGATGATAGAAGCTTGGGATTGAAATTGCTCCAACTCGTTCAAAACGTTACAATTTAGACGTAATTTATTTTCTGTACTATGTATTGTAAAAGGATCATTAAAAAAACAACCAGCCTTGTTTCTTGCCTTTCTTTCCTGGCTTGGTCGCGAAGGAACAGGCAGTAAAATTGACGTTTCAAAGTGATCCTTGTGATTTTAATGAATGTAAATATTTGACTTTGACTTTGTTTATGCCATTCTTCCCGATCTTGTGCAAGAACCACGTACGACCCACGGACTTACTGACTTTTTTGTTTTTAAACTGGATAGATCTTCGTTTGACCACAATCTCACCTGATGGTAAGCGATGATGTGGTCTAAGATAAAGCACGAAGATCTAGAAGAAACCTATTCACTCTTACCATAAAGAGGCCCGGATTGTATTCTTTAGGAAAAACAGACGACGGCAAAGTGTTCCATGTCTTAGCTGTATGCATATACCCAAGTATTTCATTACATTTATTAACTAAAAAAAATTACAAGCTTTGCTTACTTAAGGGCTAGATAGCACTGTGTAAAATGTCCAGCATTAGTTATTTATTATTTTAATCGTGACATAATGATATCTCTGTTTGTTATGTTTTCATTAATAAACGGCTAAACAGATTTCGATTTCGGTGTATAGAGGTGTAGAGGCAGGTGGTAGTTATTCTGAAGGCTCGGGGTCACTCAGCGTGCTATGGAGAGGGCTATGCTTAGTGTTTCTCTACGAGATCCAATCACAAATGAGGATATTCGTAGATGAACCAAAGTTACTGACATATCACAAAGGATTAGCAAGCTGAAGTGGCAGTGGGCAGGGCACATAGCTTGAAGAACTAACAGCCGTTGGAGCAGAAAGGTTCTCGTGTGGAAACCACGTACTGGAAAGCGCAGTGTAAGATGGCCCCCTGCTAGATGGAAAGACGATTTGTTAAAGGTTGCTGGGAGCCTTTGGGTTCAGGCCGCGCAAGATCGGATGCTCTGGGGAGGCATATGTTCAGCTGACGTCGTGTGGCTGATATAATGATGATGATTTAGAGATAGATTATGATCTGGATTGAGACATAGCTACTTTTCATTGACAAACCACGCGTGTGAAGCCATAGGCGAAAACATGTAATTAAAAATATCAACCTCATCAGGGTGAGAGCGATATGCTCCGCACTATTTCTTAAATGCATAGAAAGTAATGGCGTTGACACCTTTCATAAGACAAATTCTATTCCATCACCAATCCCTCTTTACCATAAAGAAAAATCAAAACTTTTGTTAATTATAATACCCAAAACTCCTAAATACCCCGCAAAATAACTTTAAACTCTGAAACAATATTGCCTTCACAAGAACTCATTAATCTCACTGACTTCCGGCCGTGGCGAGGGTAGATCCGGCTGTAAGTTCGCTCAGTCGGCTCATTCGACGTCTGAGCGCCTTCCGGGGCGGACGTGATTATAGAAGCCTCCTTTGAAGCGGAGTAACTTTGTGATATCTTTTGAAATTTGAAACTTTCTAAATTAAAGCTATTTCTAGAAGCTACGCATTTCTTCGCGTCGCTAACTGTCGTGTTAATACCATGACGTGTATATAGATATAATGTGTTTAGTTAGATATAATTTATATCGATATAATTTTCAGTTTTTAACAAGATTAATTTTGGTGAATGTACACAAGATCTTCAGGACCTTATCCCTCTTTCCCTCTTCCACCACTGGACAAGCAGACGTACCGAGAAGTATCACCCATACCTGGTCGGAATACCACCTTGCCGTACCAAACGATTTGCTTCAACTTTTCTTGTTAGCACAAGTAAGGAGTGGAACTCACTTCCGGAGTATAATCTCGGAGTCCACAAGTCCAGAGTTCTTTCCAGAGTTTATTCTTTCTAGGCAAGCGTGCTTCATCTTCTATCACACCATCACTTACCACCAGGTGAGGTAGTGGTCAAGCGCTTGACAATAATCAATAAATAATTTAAACAAAAACACAATATTTTAATAAACAGCATAACGTTTAGACTTCATGTGCAAATTATTTTTGCAACAAATTGTTGAGTTTTAATTTATACTAGCTGACCCGCCGAACTTCGTACCGCATTGACAATCATATATGACGTACGTCGCCCCGGTAGAATTGTCAATCGGCCATCATTAGCTGCATCTATGTATGAGAAAATGAATTTTCATTATAATTTCTTTTCGCGTTAATTTTTCCGATGTTTTAATACTTCGGGCAGAGACAAATCCAACCAATTAAAGATCATCAAAATCGGTCAAGCCTTTCTTGAGTTATAAATGGTGTAACTAACCCGTCTTTGTTTAATATATATAGATTATTATCCTGTCCATACAAAGGTTGTCTGGAAGAGATCACTTTTAGCGATAAGACCGCCCATTGTACTTAATCTATTTGTAAAAACTTATCTTCTGTATTTTATTTTGGTGTACAATAAAAGGTTATCTAATCGTATCTTATTTTTTGTGGTTTTACTATGTTGTTGCAAATAAATTTTACTCAATAACAAAGATTGTTGGGAGTCGCTGGATACCGCACAAGATTCATCATCATCATTATTCTCAGCCAGTGTTGACCCACTGCTGGGCATAGGCCTCTCTTTGTTGCTGCTATACTTACCGATCCTGAGTCAGTCTGAACCACGTACGACCCACGGTCTTATTGATGTCGTCGATTCATCTCGCTGGTGAACGTCCCCTATTTTGATGCCCAGTTCTCGGCCTCCACACAGTGTCTTAGTCCACCTATGCCCCTACGTCTGGGCAAGTGTCCTGCCCAACTCCACTTGAGCCCCAATATTCGCTTGCTGACGTCTAGTAGTCTGCTTGTGAGTTTCGATATTGGGAACTGGATGTAAGAGTGTGATGCCGAGCATGGCGCGCTCCATGGCTCTCTGTGCTACACTTATTTTGTGCACAGCCTCCTTCGTGAGCCTCCATGTCTCGGCACCTTAAGACACAAGATTAGTCACGATAAAAATCTATGAGGGATGCCTATGTTGAGGCATGGATTTACTATGTCTGATATGATGATGATGATGCTGAGTTTTATTTCTACCCTCTTTTTATTACCATTTCAGGTAATTTTTCTCCGTGATTCACCATTCTTTCACCCCCCCCATTTCTCCCCTAGGCTGTTAGTTTTTATGTCAGAGAACATGGGAATCCTTTTGGCAGAACGATTGTGACGCATTATTGTTTTTGTACGACTGTGTTTGAGATTTGCGGCTTTTTTGTTTTTTTCAATTATCATTATGAAAACCTAAAGAAGGTTTAGTTATATTTTAGCCGGGGAAGTACCTACATACTTATTTCTGCCGCCAAGCAGCAGTGCTGTGTTTCGGCTTGAAGGGCTTTCGGTGAAATTACAGGTACATGAGGCTTTACAACTGTATGCCTCAAGTTGATGGAAGTAGGGTAATCCATCGTAGGTAACGTTTCTAAGGTGTATGTCCTACGAGGCAATTCTTTGTTATAGGCGATGGTTCCACTTAACATCAGGTGGTATGCTTGATCTATCTCCAGAGGTATAAAAAACGAATGATATAAAAACGAATGATATAAAAACGAAAACATGTTTTTAGGGTCTCTTATAAACTCTCCTTTAAGGAACTTCAGAAGTTTTTTAATTTTGTTATTTTTTAATTTACTACGGGAGTCCTTCCATTGTCACTTAAGCGTAAAATCATCGACATGTGTATTCTGCCCGTTCTTACCTATGGTGCGCAAATTTGGTCATTGACAGAATTTCAAAAGTCCAAACTCAAGGTTTGCCAAAGAGTTATGGAACGCAGCGTGTTAGGGGTAAAGATAATCGACAGGATCCGCAATACCACACTGCGTGCGAATACCGGTATCGCAGATATTGGTGACAAGACTGCCAGGCTGAAGTGGGACAAATGGGCAACAGTCGTCACACGATGGGTGCCTGCAGATGGGCGTCGAAGCCGTGGCATGCCGAGGAAGCGTTGGCGTGACGACCTCGATGCATTCCAAGATGGCTGGTGGGACGTGGCGAGGGATCGTGAGATATGGAGGAACATGGGGGAGACCTTTGCCTAGCAGTGAGAAAGAATAGGTTTAAAAAAATCAATTACCTACTACAGACTCAACAGCACTTGATATGAATCTAAACAAACTCGTGTAGCTAATGCTTAATGCCAATAACAGATTCACATTTTATAGAATTAACTTTTTAGAAATTACTCACCTAGAGAGAATTATTAACAAGTAACTTTTTAACGAAAAGACGAAAAAAGACGCACGGAAAACGCCTGGAAAAGCTATTGGTCCATGAAAGACCTAATGAAAGGACCGCTTCCACTTTCTCTAAAGCGGAAACTCATGGACATATGCATTCTCCCCATCCTCACCTATGGTGCGCAAACCTGGTCGCTAACCAATCGTCAAAAGTCCTCCCTTGGGGTATGCCAACGGGCAATGGAGCGCAGTATCCTGGGCGTGAAACTCACGGACCGAATCAGGAACTCGGTTATACGCTCCCGAACACAGGTGGCCGACGTCGTTCAAAAAGCTGGAAGACTCAAGTGGGACTGGGCCGGACACGTTTGCCGTATGCCAGACACAATGTGGGCGAAGACCACCACTGAATGGCTCCCAAACTACGGACGACGCCCGCGTGGAAAGCCCAGGCGAAGGTGGTGGGATGAGCTAAACTCCTACCTCAAGGATTGGCCCCTACTTGCAATCAACAGAGACGAGTGGAAAGAGGGAAGGGAGGCCTTTGCCCTGCAGTGGGACACAACAGGCTTATAATAATAATATAATATAACATTTTAACAAAAATTACAACATACGACATAACCAAACTACTTAACCGATTTTGATGAAATTTGGTATATACGTAAATTATAACCTGGACCACCACATAAGCTACCTTTTGTCCCATAAATCAGTTCCCATGGGATAAAAATGGGGTATAAAGTCAAGTTGCAACAGCGAGTTTAGTTTTATTTGTAGGTTACTTATACATTTAGTCGTGTAACGCGTACGAAGTCGCGGGCAACAGCTATTTTATTGATATTTTATCCTACTTAAGTATTTATTGTAACATCGCCTCCTCTCACGCTTTTTCAGTCCAGTCCATCCAAAGGATGCCTGGAAGAGGTTGCTTTCAAAATCAAACGATTTTTATTAATTTAAACCACAAGGATCACTTTGAAACGTCAATTTTACTGCCTGTTCCTTCGCGACCAAGCCAGGAAAGAAAGGCAAGAAAACAAGGCTGTTGTTCTTTTTAATGATCCATTTAGAACATATAGTAAAGAAAATAAATTACGTCTAAATTGTAACATTTTTGAACTTTACGCGATAAGGCCGCCCACTTGCACACTACCACGTGTTAGTCTTTAAATTTTCTAGGTTAAGTTATTGTAATTTGTTGAAACAATAAAATATTTTTTATTCTATTTCACAAAATCACAAAATACACTTTGAATCAAATTTGTAATTTGTAAATGAATACGAGTATGATACAGCCTGATACGGAACCTTTCACTGTGTGTGGTTCGACGCGCATTTACCTAAATTATTTTAAAAATAAATGTACCTAAATACACTTGATTAAAACCAAGTGTAAAAGCTAGTCTTCGATATAAATTCGATTTCGAGTTTCAGCAAACTTCAGAATAGAATTTGAGCGTCCTATTGATATGCAAATACCTTTGGAATTCCCATGATGTCTGTCTCACTCTAGACTATACCTGTCTCGCTCTAAAGCCTCAGGGAATACGCTTTGTATGGAATAGGGTTGACGAAATGTATGTCTATCTTACTAGTTTTTTCTAGGTTAAGTATCTCTTAATTATTGATTTAAACGGGTATTTATCGCGCATGTACTTACACCAAGGACTTAAGGAGTAGTTGCTCGTGCCGCAAACCCTGGACCATCTACAGGGGCCGTATTTACATGTAAGAAGTGCGGTCGTGGCTGCCGCTCCAAAATAGGCCTCTTTAGCCATGAAAAAAGTGCCTATCCTATTCAACCTGACGCTTACTTAAATCATCTTCTATATGTAGATGTAAAGATGATGATGACACCTAAGGTATGGAACACTTTACCGTCGTTTGTTTTTCCTAAAGAATACAATCCATGCTTCTTTAAGGTAAGAATAGGTAAATAGGTTTTTTCTAGATCTTCGTGCTTCTTAGACCACATCATCGCTTACTATCAGGTGAGATTGTGGTCAAACGAAGATTAATGAAGTTAAAAGCAAACTTTTTTTATTTGGTATCCCGAAGTTTCGACTGTCTTGCAACAGCCGTGGTCGCGGAACGTAAGTTGAAACGTCGGGATAACAAATAAAAAAGGTATATACGCGATAGATACCCATTCAAATCAGTAATTATGTACAGTGATCACGAAAGTTTGAAAAATACTATCTCTTGTTAACGTTGTCTCTCAGTATAAGCCTCTTATGTAGGCTCGCGGTCGCTCAGCGTGCTATGGAGCTTGGCTATGCTCAATGTTTCTCTACGAGATCCAATCAGAAATGAGGAGATTCGTAGATGAACCAAAGTTACCGACATAGCACAAAGGATTAGCAAGGTGAACTGGCAGTGGGCAGGGCATATAGCTCGAAGAACTGACGGTCGTTGGAGCAGAAAGGTTCTCGAGTGGGAATCGCAGCGTAGGACCCTACGCCTAAATCTAGTGGAGGCTGTCGACGGCCTCCACTATATTTAAGAGTTCATAAACTAAGATTGTTGGGAGTCGTTGGGTCTATGGGGGAGGCCTACGTTCAGCAGGGGACGTCCTTCTGTTCATATGATGATGATGAACTGCCTTAGGATCGTAAGTCGCTACCCCACCAGCGCCAGGTTCCTTTCCCCTGGCAACCCTTACTTCCTACACCCTCTTTCTTCGGAAAATTAAAATTTGTCTACTAAATAATAAAACGACGTTTACAAGGTGTCCCAGAGCAAGCATAATTTTTTTTTATAAAAAATCATATTATATTTAAGGCAAATGCCAAGACATCTGCAGCCAAAGTTAACTATGTAAAAGTTGTTAATTCGGGATTTATCACGTATTATATTGATTGATTGAAAATTCTTTATGGCAATAAATAAATAATAGGTACTGAACATTTCCATTTTATAAAATATTAGGTATATAGAGAAACAGCCAAACCCGGAACAAATAACTGTAGATCATGCAAACATTTGTTTCACGGTGGGAATCGAACTCGCAACCTCCCGGGTCTCAAATTCGCACACTGTACCACGGAGGTCGTCAGCAATTAATTAACTTACGTGTCAGGCCTTTTTATTTTTTTTTTATTTATTATACAAAAAAAACTACCTACCTATTTTCCTCTATGTGGTCCAAAAACTGACTCCTTCGGTCACACTCTTAAAATAACTCCTTTTATAAATACATTCGGGACAAATTACTTATTCTGGGGTACATTGTACCCGGTTTGTATGTGACATTACATGCCCTCAGGGACCCTACTGTCTTTTTATTCCTTTTAGTGCTCCTCTGGGAGAAGATACCCTTTGTGAAGAACAAGCATTTGTACTGAGAAAATACACGTGTAAAAGGATCTTTACCTACATGTTATATTTTTGTAAATAACTAGTGGTTTGCCCCGAACTGAGATCTCGCGAGTCTCCCATAAAAACAAAAATATATTATTTGTAATGTTTGACTATCAAAATAGCACCACGAAATAATAACCAAATAACTTGACCTACAGTTTCATTCAAATTACAGGTAACGGAAGTTCATGTTATTGGTACCATTTTGGGGTATAAATTGCAGTTATTCTGAATTTCAGACCTTTGCCTATATTTGTCACACTAAAGTTACAGGCATACCAAATTACAGCACTGTGGGGTCACTGGTGTACCCTGTGAATTTTCTCAAAATTCAGTTTTTATTATGGCTAATAACTCAAAAACTACAAGATCTTTACTGAAAATAAAAACGGAGTCGAAATGTACTAATGAAGACCTTTCATTTGACTTCCCACTTGACCTAAAAGTCTCATTTTGGTTTTTTTTACCCCTCTTGAAACCCAATATTTCAACAACCCCCCAACATTTTTAGCTCATTTAGTCACACCAAACATAGATAAAATGGTAAGTTGCAAACCCTATTTCATTAGTGATTTTTTTTATTCCTTACGTGTACATACAATCATCTCGTTATGTACGACATTAATTTAAAAAATATCAATGAAACAGCTTGTATAAAATAGGTAAACAAACAAATCATATACATTCATCATGTACAAAATGACTAAGCGGCGGCATCGTCGCAAAGGTACCGCCGATTTATGTTAAAAATTGTTTAATCCACCGTGTTAAATCCACCTCTAAAATCAGTTAATACGAATCCGGATGTGTGTTTTAAATTAAGGTAGTTAATTTTAGCATTCGCCCTCCTTCTCCAATAAACTTTAGCTAAATCTCACACGCTTCCGCGCGCAATAAGCTTAAAAAGCGGTAAACATTTTCTTTTCTCGTGTTATAGATTTAAGTAGGTATAAAGTTAGCTACTCAGTTCTGCACTATTCAGAAAGATTTTTCTCCTTTGAGAGGCAGCCGCGCGTCCTAACTCGCGATAAAAGATGAGGAATACATGTGCGATCAAAAAAAAGTGGCCGACAGAAGTGAAAACTTGAACAATTACGAGATACTTATATACAGAGGTGTCGGTAACGGTAACAGTGTCGCGAGTTCAATGGTTTTTTCCCATCTCAAAAAATGCCAAACGCGCCTAAAGAAGTTTTTACTTCAAAAAGTGAAAGCCTAGAAGTGAAAGAATTCTAAGTAATATACATAGAAAGAAAGAATAGAAGCTATAGTAGAAGCTCTATATATTTAATAATCTATATTATCTATATATTTACACTTTGTACCTACCCATATTACGCAATAAACTGATTTGATTTGATTTGGTCATTTGCAATGATCAACCTTAAAATATTATGCAAAAAAACTATCTGTTACAGATATAAAACATTTTTGATTTATTTTGAATTATGAGTTACTAGATGCAAGGCTCCACAGCCTCGATCATCTTCAAAAGTTTGCAAGCATCTCGGTCTTTTATCAGATATATTTCGGAGAGTGTGTTTCGGAGTTTTTCAATCTGATTCACCATCCCCATTCTATCATCGGACAAGCAGACGCTCCGCGATGCGCCACCGCTATATGGTAGACATACCTCCCATACGCACAAAGCGGTAGGTACTCTTCCACCTTTATTATGCGCACCGCCAAGGAGTGGAACGGCTTGCCTGAGTCTGTGTTTCCTGATAACTACAACCTAGGGAGCTTCAAGTCGCGAGTGAATAGGTTTCTCCTAGGCAAGCGTGTACCGTCTTTACCATACTGGGCCCGTGCCCAGGGCACGGCGTATTCGAGTAATCGGGAAATATACATAAAAAAATTACAATTTTTTAAAATCTTTTAAAAATAAAAAATAAGCATTTCCGTTACATAACTTTAATTTTCATGTCCCGCAGTATACGCCTCCGAGTTCCATTCACGTGCACCCATGCGTACTCAGCTTTCTTCAACTCTTTATACATGCATGTGAGAACTCCTTTATACCAGCCAATGTACAGACTCCTTAATGTTTAATGTGTGGAAGCTGAAATTGAGTTTACAAGTCAAAAGGGGCTTTTAGTTTTGTGAATAGCACTTTATATAGCTTATAAATAAAGTTTGTTTTTTGTCATCACACTAATATTATAAATGCGAAAGTTTGAATGTTTGTTTATTTATGTACTAGCTGTTGCCCGCGACTTCTTACGCATTGTATTGATAAGGGAATGTCATAATATTTATTTCTTTAAACCTATGCGTAATGATTCTCTGGGGTCCATATTATAAACTGCACGAACAGCCCTCTTCTGCAGCACAAAAACGATGTTTATATCTGTAGGGTTGTGTGTTGCACAAGATCTATGGCGAAGGCCTATGTGAACATATGCCTTCGCCATATACTATACACATTCGCAGTGGCTGATACGATGATGATGATTACACATTTTCTCATTTTAAGACTTTAGTCTCAGAAGACATTTAACAATATTATGTCAAAAGTGATTTTTCTTTGTTCCGTTCTTAGTAATTCGCTATTCTCGAAATCGTACCTATTTTCACGGGTAACGCATCCCACCACTAGACTATACAAGCCCTTACAACATAATATAAACTAGAGCGACGTGTTACATCCTGACTAGTATTCACATAGACATATATCATGATCTGTCATTGTAGAAGCTAAGATTCGGCGCGTACGCACTAGGGATGGGAAACTATCGACAGATTTTATATCGATGTGATTTCAATTCATTGATATAAAACTCTTGTAATGACATTCGAAGAACGGGCACGCATCATATGCTATTGAAATAAAAAGGAATCTTTTCTAAAGTTTGATTTAACAAAATATAGATATTTCATATAATCACACGACGTTTGATAAAAACATATGAAAATTATGACCCTTTGATTTATAAGTGTTGCTAATTAGCGTTACTTTTTGTTCAATACTCAATCATTTATTGTATTCCACAATGTAATAATAGGTGATAATTGATAGGTATAATTTCATTATGGATCCTATTGAGCACAATAATATTAGAGAGAGGAGGACGTCATTGTTCTTATTAGGTCATATTCATTAAAAAAACATTCATATCTAATGTCATAGTAGGTACGAGTAAGTATCTAATATTTGTTATTTAAATATTAGTCAATTGTACAGTAAATTTTAGTAGTTAGTAAGTATTTTAGCTGTTTTATAAATTTTGCAGGACTCGAGATACTGCTGTCGCGTTACCTAAAACTTAATACTTTATTTACACCTCTCTTGAAGGTGTTTATGTTGAAGCCCACCGGGAAAATCTCCGGAGGAAGGTCATTCCTTATGCCTAAATGGAAATGTTAGCTGATGAGACATCAAATCAAATCAAATCGATTTTTTTCAATATTAAACGTATTTCGATGCATTTGAATCAAGTGGGTTGCCCCATCCCTAAGCGGGCGGTTTTCTTGACTACATAGAATATAATAGATTTAAGAGTAGTAGAGTTTCTTGTGAAAGAGCTCGCCCAGGGAAGTAATATCACCATACCTATTTCTGTCGCCAAGCAGCATTGATGTGTTTCGGTTTGAACGGTAGTTCTGATGAAATTACAGGCACATGAGGTATTATAATACTTCCTAGATACTAAGAAGTTATGAGTAAGTAAGTTATTGAGAATGGTCGATATTAAGACTACCATAGATACATTGTTGTACAAGGGGCGTAAACGATCAATTACACCCGTGATATTTTAGCGTACGATCAAGCCAAATACGAGCGAGGACGCTAATGAGTCAAAGGTGCTATTGATCACTTACACCTGAGCATAACACGTAACTTTTCATCGCGAATTTGAGGAAATTAAGGTCTTTATAACAGTTTGTTCCTAAAATGAAATTTGTGTTCCCGGTATCCATTGTTTTTTTCATTACTAAAATATGGCCTCTATTGTTTAATAGAAATAAGGATTTGTCATGGAGGTTGTGTTTCATGTTAGTATATTATGAACAGTGATCGGGGTAGGTAGATTTATTTGGGGTTAATGATCTCAAACGTATATGGACAAGCCTCCGGTATTCCGGGATTTTTAAATTATAACGTGAAGCTGGGTGTAAAGTGGGAGTAGCTAGATTAATTGAAGGTTAATTAATCTCAAATGTATATGTTTATGCACATACCTCTGGGATATTTTCTCGTGGGAAACGTGTTTTCTCTGAAACCTTCACGAATTTGGACTCAGAAACTCACCTAAGCTTCAATTCAATCAGATGAATTTTATGGAAACGCACAGTGAGCAAACAAAAAACAAGCATTCATTTTATTAATCACAGATAAGACAGAAAGAACATAGAAAGACAGATAAATAAAAATCTACTTAAAACTTTACACTATAGTTTCCTTTGCATTTCAAATATAGTAGTTACTTAATCACTAGTTTAATATTTAATTAAAACCCGTAACTAACGGAACTTTCCGGGAAAAAGGCATGCCCATGTTATGTTATCATCATGATTTATGGATGCAAGTACATAAAATCAATCTACCTACTAATCACTGATAATCAATGAGACTATTTTCGAGCTAATTAACAACTCTCCGAGCATGAGTGATGAAAAGGTATATTGATAGAAGGTACTAGCTACTTTCTAAACAACACAACCTAAAATTATCTACTCACAACTGTCCTACTAAACCAAAATTCAAAGAACTCAAAACAGAAGCTGACATAAATCGTGTTTAAAATCAGTATTTGTATACAAAGCTAACTACCACATAAATCATCGCTTAAAACCAACAAAAGCGAATGAAATCGCGCGTACGTAACCACGCTCACGTCTCCCATTCATCGATAAATTGCAGTGAAACTATCGACTAATCCCCTCACTAGTAAAGTGGGCACGTTCAATAAAAATCTCTTATTGTCATAGTTATCTGTTTATGGAAGTATCCGGTAGGGATCTTCAGACACATGGTTCTACAGATCTAATACCTTAGACCTTTGTATCTTTTGATAATGATTCTATGACTTTAACTTTGACTTTGTAATTTGTAGGTGGTGTTAGTGTTGCCATTTGACAAACTGGACGTTTGTCAAATTTCGGAACGGAAGGTTAAAATAATCGGGATTTATGTTTTCAAATCGGGGCAGCTACAATGGCTACACAAATAACAGGGTTTTGTGAATCATCTCATCATCTATTTTTATCTGCGGGTCAGTTTTTTAATAGTGATGTAAATAATTGTATTTTGTTAATAATTGTGTTCCTTATAAAAAGTACGTATTTCTATCCCCCCCCCCACAAATCTATCTAACAATTTAGGTAGGTAGGTACATAGAATAAATAGGTAGGAACAAGGAGGTTAGTGAAAGATCGGTACATTCGACGTCCCGATCAAGGGTGAATCGGGACGTGTCACCAGACCCCTGAAAATCGGGAATTCCCGCGTAAATCGGGACACCTGGCAACACGTTGATAAAATATGTCAGGTTATCTGTGAGGTCAACACTGGCCTCAGCAGAAGACCAGCGCTGCGGCATGGCAACATGATGTAGTAAATGCTGAGCTGAAGACCCTTTCGCCACCACACTTAGAAGTTAGTTATAATTTTAATTAATAATGATTAGTATTTTTTTCTTTCTTTATTTTATCAGCGGTGGCAAAGAGGGCTATTTTTTACGATTCTTAATTCGTGTTTTTAGGGTTCCATACCGTAAAATGTAAAACGGAACACTTATAGGATCACTTCGTTGTCCGTCCGTCTGTCAGGACCCTCTTTCTCAGGAACGCGTAAAGGTATCACTTTAAAATTAATATCTAATACGTAGGTCTATGGTACCTTAGAGCGGTAAAACAATCAAGCTTCTAAGTCAACGCAATCAAAAAATACCGCCATTTATGCCGTATTTTTTGCTCATCATGAAATTTGACAAGAAGCAAGGTCTTACAACAAAAGTAAAGGAAAAATCCGAAAAGTTTGTATGTAGTTATATCACATAAAAAAATATTTTTACGGAACCATCGGTGTGTGAGTCAGACTCGCACTTGTCCAGTTTTTATTATTTATGTATATTTAGCGATAATTCTTTACCACGTTATCCGATTTCAATGATTCTTTTTTGTTAGAAAGCGGGTACTTGAGGGCTGGTCCCATATATATTAGATGAAGATCTGATGATGAGATCTATGAGAAAATCATCAAACTAAATTTGCAAAGACATCTGCACATTTCTTCTGAAGCCGATTAAAAAGGTTAAAAGGTACTTGGTATCATATTATTTTCTACTAACGCATTTATTATAATGGTAGGATAGGTATCCAATTCGTAACGTTTTAATACGAAAGTCTTGGATCAGACTTATTACCTATGATGAAGTATGGTATAGAAACGTGGTTTCTCACTATGGGACTCATAAGAAGGCTCGCGGTCGCTCAGCGTGCTATGGAGAGGGCTACGCTTGGTACTCTCTACGAGATACAATCACAAATAATGAGATCCGTAGACGAACCAAAGTCAACGACATAGCACAAAGGATTACCAAGCTCAAGTGGCAGTGGGCAGGACACAACTCGAAGAACTGACGGCCGTTAGGGCAGAAAGGTTCTCGAGTGGAGACCACTCACTGGAAACTGCAGCGTAGTCCTCCACTAGATGGAAAGACGACCTCTTAATCCCCACGTTAACGTGCACCTTAAGGATTGCCAGGAGCCGTTGGGTGCAGGGTGCACAATATCGGTCGCTTTAGAAATCTATGGGGGATGCCTATGAGGTATCCAATAATAAGGGTATGGCTGGCATATGGTAACCCTACAAGCATGAATAATACTTGCCCAGCAATATCACTCTCAATTAAATGGTTTTACAGGTAGATTCTTAGATTAATAAGTATAAATCAGATAGCTTACATTTTCCTAGCTTATTTTAAACATACATTACACTTAGTTTACTTAAGGTCAGGAACGTTAGACGATTATAGACATAAGCTTTGGACCCGATCTGAACAGATTGCTTCAAGTAAATGTGGTCATACTGAATGACAAGATTACCGCATTTAGCTATTAAGCGTTCTGTACGAATCTAAGCCCTATTCGAAGAAAAACTCTGTTCGTATACCACAACATTTGTTATACGTATATAACTATATATAACTTCTGTCTGCATCAAATACATGAAATCTATGAAGACCGTAGAGTTGTAAAGTATTCTTCAAAAAGGACCCTGGTCGATGGATTTTAGCACTAAGGACACCATGAAAAGCCCATGAAGGGTCAGCCTAGCACCTTAGCAATGGTAGGGGGGTAATAAACAGCGAGGGGGGGGGGGTTACCTGACTGGGCTTAGCTTGGGATTAGGCCTTCTGTGTAACTGCGGTTAGGGAAAATTAATATTTAGTTGGTAAGCCAGAAGCTAGATTATAATATAAATCGAACTCCAAACGATGCGAAGATTCCTAATTATGTTAATTAATTTTATGTGTTGCGTTTTTAATTTTAATTTAATTAATATTATTTCATTGTATGAATCATTTTCATTATATACTCGTATGGATCCCGGTTATCTGAATAAAATATAATATCTTTTGTTATATTTTAAAATCCGTGAAGGATACTGATATTAAAGACTTGTTAAAAATTGAACAATGAATCACACTAACATTATAAATGCGAAAGTTTGGATGTTTATTTATTTTTTACTCAATCACGTCGTAATGACAGAACCGATTTCAATAAAATTTGGTGTATAGAAAGGATTTGGATTAAAACATATGGTACTTTTTATTGACCGACGATGCGTTCGAAGCCGCGGGCGGAAGTTCGTAAATTATATATTATAGTAATTAAAAACCATGACAAATTCAAAATCAAATAGTCGAATGACATAACTTTGTAATGATGTATCTAGATGACTATTTAGAGCAATACGTATTTATTTTTAATTAAAATTGTTTATTTTCTAATTTTAAATCAATACAAATATTTTTATTGTAATATGTATTAATTTTATCTAAGGAATATTATAATGATGTATAGATTACTTTTTATTGCGATAGATGAGATGTTTTGATAAAATTAAAATTGTTTATTTTTCTAGTTTTATTATTATTAGCCCATTGTGTCCCACTGCTGGGCAAAGGCCTCCCCCATTCTTTCCAGACACTTCTTTCAGGCGCTAAGATGACCCAGTCCGCTTGGAAATTAGTGAGCTCGTCCCTCCATCTCTTCTTTGGTCTGCCGCGAGGTCTTCGGGCTGTGTCGGCTTAATATTAAATCAATGTAAATATTTTGATTGTATTAATATATTAATGTTATCTAAGGATTTTTAAAAGCTTTTTTATCACCACTGGTTAAGCTTAAGGTTAAGCTGGCTCAAAGTTGGATTTGCAATGTGTTTTTTATTGTTTTGTTTTGTTATGGTTGTGGTACTATTTAGCTGTAAGAAATAATTGCTACTAACAAATTTAAGACCTTGTTTGTCTGAAATACATGTATGTTATTATTTAAGAATAAAGTGCGTTCAGAGTTAGGAACATTAAGAGCGATAGATTATTGATTATATGATTTTTTATGCCCATTTTCACCAGCCCCACAGTTACAACAGAAAGCGGACAGTTTAAAAGCGATATTAGAGACATCGAGAACCCAAGAAGCATGAGAGCACCGGGGACCTTAATATCACTGGGTCTTGTTGATTTTGGAGCAATTTACTTATTAATATTTTTATTTTATTAGTGTTATTCAAACACTTACGGACAATTCTAAGATTTATAAAACTATCTCAAAAACTAACAAGCCTAGACGGAACTTGAACCTGATTCGACCCTGACGTGACAAGAGCCTTTAGCAAAATTGTCAGTGCATCCTCGTATCAAGAGGAAGATTGCGGGTTCAAGTCCCGTATAGGCTTGTAAGTTTTTTAAATGGTTATATGAATCTTAGAATTAACTTATACAAAAAAATAAGGTCTAATGTTTAGTTAGTTTTATTAAAGTATAGCAGATTTAAATAGTAAAGTTTGACGCAAAAAATCTTATTTTACGTTTATTTACGATTAAAATTTAACCATTACTGCTAATATAGCAGGTTAAAGTATTTTTACATGGATCTAATACTCAAACCATAAACGAAAAAACTACAGTTACCTAACACTTCGAAATTAACTAAGAAATATTATTAATTTTGTGATAACAGATGCAAACTTAACAAATATTTCTTTTGTTATTATAAGTTATAGAAGTTTTTTGTTTAAATATTTAAATGTATTTTTATAATAGATAAATTGCTTCCAAAACCTTCAAAGAAACAGTGTCGCAGGATGAGTACAGGACTGGGACACACCGTACCAACTACTCACAATCTCTGCAGGTGCCTCAACCTGACAAATAACCCATCCGGCAAGTGGCTGAGCCGGTTATTGCTCAATTTCCTGCAATCAACATTCATTTTTCATTTATTTTAAATATTAGGAAAATAGCAAGGACTTCTTTGCCTGTTGAAAAAAAAATCGAAAAGTTTTTTTCCTTTTATACTTACAAAAAAAGAGGGAAGTAATAAGAAGTGGTATTTATACAAAACAGAAAAAAGCGGAGTTTTTTCTTTTAAATTTAGGAAAATGACACTGATAACGTGTAAATTTAAATATAAATCAGAACTTTAGATCGAAGTTATTTCATATAAAAAATCTAATAAATATTTTTTCTAAGTTAACATTAATAAAACACAATTTTTTTTATGTATAAGTAAAACCTTAATTGTAATAAGAAAATATTAGAAGTCTGTTCTGACAATGCCAGCTTTACGCCGCTACAAAGTCACTGCGTATAAAAAGTTGGAACTTTGAAGATAAACTTAAAACATTTTAAGTACTTACAATCGTTCCAAAACGTTGAGCTCGGAGAGGGCATCTCTTTCGATGGTGTGAATGTGGTTTTCCGATAGTTGTCTGGAAGAAAGTTAAAATAATTGTATAATTATGCCTCTAACTTCTACGTTTTTTTATATACTAAACTAGATTCCGCCAGCGGCTTCGCACGCGTTGTTTGTCAACTAAAAGTAGCCTATGTGTTAAGGTTATAATCTACGTGCATACCAAATTTTATCGAAATCGGTTCAGCCACTAAGACGTGATCGAGTAACAAACACACAAATAAACAAACATCCGCACTTTAGCATTTATAAAATTAGTGTTATGTGATGGAGATGGAACAAGCTTATGGCCCACCTGATGTTATGTGGTAACCATTATCTATAACAGATAATTTCCTCCTAGGCCACGCACATTAGCAATATGCATTACGTTGCACTGACCTGCGTCCATCAACTTGTATACATGTGTAAAGCCTCATGTCCTTGTAATTTCACCGGCAACCATACCCTTCGACCTGAACAATGCAATGCTGCTTGGTGGCAGAAATAGATAAGGTGGAGTACTTCCCCGGGCGAGCCCTTTCAAAGGAACTCTACTACTCTACTGATGATCCAAGGATGTATCATTTTCTTATCTGCATGAGTAGTATCTGCAGTAACCTCTTAGCTTAGTTAGCTTAGCTCTTAGCCACTCTGCTTGGTTGTAATTAGTTTATTTTTATATAATTCTATTAATTGATCGAGCGAAGCGAGATCTCCAAATCAACTTGGGCAAATCGGCGTTGTATGTATGTTTGTTTGTCCGAGTATAACTTTCGAAGCGTTTATCGGATCATCGTGAAACTTGGTATATAGGTAGGTAATGATGGCACAATTTTGATGTGATTCAATGAGCTAAACATTTTGGGGGATTGTTGAGATATTAGGGTTCAAGAGGGGTAAAAAAAATGAAAATGAGACTATTAGGTCAAGTGAGACGTCAAATGAAAGGTCTTCATTAGTAAATTTCGACCCCGTTTTTATTTTTAGTAAAGTTTTTGTAGCTCTTGGGTTTAATAAAAACTAAACTTTGACAAAATTCACAGGGTACACCAATGATTCCACAGTGCTGTAATTTGGTATGCGTGTAGCTTAAGTATCACAAATATAGGCAAAAGTCTGAAATCTAGAAGAACTGCAATTTGTACCCCAAAAAATAGTAACCAACATGAACTCCCGTTACCTGTAATTTGAATGAAACTGTAGGTCAAGTTATTTGGTTATTATTTCGTGTTACTATTTTGATAGTCAAAGATTACGAATAATATTTTTTTTTGTTTTTATGGTAGACTCACGAGATCTCAGTTCGGGGCGAACCACTAGTAATTTATATAAATTTTTATTTTTTATTTTTGTGAATCTTGTAAACTTTTAAATGTTAAATAATAATGTAAACGCGTGTTTCTATTTTCTGCTGCTCACACGTTTCTTGAGCGAGAAAATAGTTGATAGCTAATCGCCTATTCGCCAGCGGTGAGACAAGTGCATAATACCAGCGCTACAGTAGCTATACATTACTGTGGCACACCTCTGAGTGACGATATACCTACTCTGTTTTCTTGTATTTGGTACCAGTATAACTGTTGTATTCATAGAATGTAAAAATGGACACAAAATAAATATATTTACATTTAATGAAATGGTGAAAAAACGAATACTAAATACTGTATTTATAAATAAATACATATTTCTGGACATTTCATACAGCGCTATTTAGCCCCAAATTAAGCTGAGCTTGTATTATAGGAATCAGATAACTGATAGTTTTTTCTTTGTATATATTTTTTGTATAAATAATAATAATAAATATAAGAAATGAATGTTAAGACTTTCTTGTTCTACCTGTGATTTTGATTACAATTTACTAACAAAATGGCATAGAAGTTATACATTCAGAAAGCCTATTTTATATAAATTTTAGTAAAATAAGATTTTACTACATTGTTCATAGAAATATATTGATAAACCTTTATTCAAACGTTTTTTTATTAAGTGCCGTTTCAAGTTACTAGTATTTATTTAGCGCTTGACTCGCGAGAGGAAAGAAAAACATCCAGCCCTGGAACAAATATCTGTAGATCATGCAAGCATTTGTTCCGCGGCGGGAATCGAACCCGCTACCTCCTCCGTCTCTGCCGGGTATTCGCCCACTATGCCACGGAGATCTCCAAATAGATTAGGACCGGGATTGAGACATAGGTTACTTTTTATCCGACTGCGCAGAAGGAGGGTAATGTTTTTATTGACAAACCACACGTGCGAAGACGCGGGAATAACATAACTTATGTACTATAGCACAATATTAAATATATATACTTACAAAGTTTTCAAATCCTTCAGATTTTGAAAGTCGCTTTGGAATATAATCGTTATGTTGTTTCCTTGGAGATCTCTGTAACAAAAAAAAAACATTTATAAATAAAAAATCAAGCCGATAAAACGGTGAGTACGTGATAAATCCCATAACCCATCCCACTAATATTATAAACGCAAAAGTTTGTATGTATGTATGGATGCTTGTTACTCTTTCGGAACGACTGAACCGATTGCGACGAAATTTGGTAAATTTGGTAATTGATTGAAATTTTTATAATATAATAATGTTGGTCATATCACACAGCGCTATCTAGCCCCAAACTAAGCAAAGTTTGTACTACGGGAACCAGATAACTGATAGAATATTTATATACTTTAATATATTTTTTTGTAAATATTTACTTATACCCAGCTTTGGAGACAGAGGATCGGTCCTGTTTGACTCCTTTTTGGATGTTGAAGTGTGGCCCGTTTTTATGAATGTGAATGCATGCTGTACTATTGAGGTAAATGTTTCGCAAAAGGTTGATGTAAGTGGTTTCAATGTTTTGATTACTCAACGAATTAAATAGGGACACGTTGGCAGGACACGTTTGTCGTATGCCAGAGGAACTATGGCCAAAAGCCACTACAGAATGGGTTCCAAACGGGCGGCGGCCTCGTGGTAGACCCAGGCGGAGATGGAGGGATGAACTGGATGCATACCAGAAAGAGTGGCCCCAATTAGCTAATAACCGGGATTCGTGGAAGGAGGGAAGGGAGGCTTTTGCCCTGCAGTGGGACTCTACGGGCTAATAAGAATAATAATATAACAATAATAATAATAATATACTTATAAATATAGAAAAACCCAAACTAGGAACAAATATCTGTAGACCATGCAAACATTTGTTCCGCGGCGGGAGTTGAACCCGCAACCCAATGCGCCACAGAGGTCGTCTTTCTATTTTTTTATTTACTTTCATAAACCTCCACTCAATTCTCCTTCGCTCAGAGCTTAATACAAGCTTTATAGCTCTCAGTGATTGCTTTGACATGGTGGCCTCATAAAACATAAACAACCCTCTTTAATGGAATTAATCGCATTATTGCGTGTACGCAGTGTATTCTGATTTTTATTAATACCTAAACAAGTGATACTCCTTGAGGCTCATTGGAACAAACAGAATTGAAAAGAGTTTTTATTATTTTTAAATCTTTTGGCGTAACCTAGTTATATCCACGACAATCTAAGTTGTTTACCGTCACGGCTGACTGGTAGAAAATGCTTTTAGCATTCCTCCATTTGTAAATTTTTCTGTTTCTGCATTAAATAATTAAAACAATAGTCTCCGATCTGCAATTTTCGTTTTCAATGTCGCGTCTCACTATGAAACTGGATTTGGATTGGGGACTAACAAAGAAAGAATTTCATATAGCTTATTGTTCTAAAGTGGCACGTTATGGAGATATTTGGAGTTCTTCCCTTGTCCCACATGTCGGCACAACACGTATTTTTCTTTGATACCTCTCTGACAACCGTCATCTCCATTGTCACTTCTTTCTTACCCATATCATCTTTCACACGTTCATCCATCTCTTCTTCGGCCTTCCTCTACTTATATATCCATTCATATTCATATCTAACACTCTTCTAGTCACATGATTTTCTTCCCTCCGCATGGCATGTCCATACCACGCTAACCTCTTACTCCTCAACTTTTCTATCACTGGCGTTACTTTCAAACTTTATCTAATATAGTAATTCCTTATCTTATCCATTCTCGTTACCCCACACATCCATCTCAACATTCGCATTTCCGCCGCGTGCACTTTCTTTCATCAGTCCCTTTCGTGGTCTAACACTCAGAACCATACATTACGACAGGTCTTACGATCGTCTTGTTAATTTTCCCCATAAGGCACTTGTCTCACCGCCGGCGAAAAAGATCCGATACTCGTTATACATAGGTAGGTAGTAATGGCATAATTCTGGTGTAATGAGATAAATGTCTGGTTAAATGAGCTAAAAATGTTTGGGGGTTGTTGAGATATTGGGGTTCAAGAGGGGTAAAAAAAATGAGATTATTAAATCAAATGGAACGTCAAATAAAAGGTCTTCATTAGTATATTTCGACCCGTTTTTATTTTAAGTTTAGTCTTTGCAGTTTTTGAGTTATTAGCCATAATAAAAACTAAACTTTGACAAAATTCACAGGGTACACCAGTGACCACACAGTGCTGTAATTTGGAATGCGTGTGGCTTAAGTATCACAAATATAGGCAAAATTCTGAAATCTAGAATAACTGCAATTTGTACCCCAAAAAACTAACCTACTTACATGAACTCCCGTTACCCCCCGTTAATGATGTAGGTCAAGTTATTTGGTTTTGCATTTCGTGGCACTATTTTGATAGTAAAAGATTACGTGAGATCTCAGTTCGGAGCGAACCACTAGTACATTTAAAAACACCCTTTTTGAAGAGCCTTAGTACTGTAATCACTGGAGGGAGACCATTTCACAAACAAAGTGTTCTCGGGAGGAAATTCCTCCGGAAACTCACGGTGTGCGATCACATCGTCTCCAAAGTGTGTGTAAGGATTCCCCGTCGATGGCGGGGATTCTGTGGTTATCTTTTCCCACAAGTTGTTTGGCTTATGGCCACGTTCAATTAGTAGACATAAATCGCCTCAGTTCCCACTAACTGCATACCAAAAAACTAAACTCAAATCATATCATTACCAGATACTGTCTCGATTTAAAATATCTTCAAATTAAATTACTGGTAATTACTACCAATTAATGGTTTTAAATGTTCGAATACAACATAATTCGTTTTCAATAATCGATTATCGTCTCATTCGATTGCACCAATCGCACACCGATTATCGATACGAGCGGTAATTGGATCACAATTATTGAATTAACAAACATAGTGATGGGAAAATATCGATAAGTTTTTCTCCTCTCGTAATAATAATAAATTGCAATTTGCCACTAATTGATGTAGGGTTTGTTTGTTAGGGGTTCCGTAGTCTGACTAGAATCCCCTATAGCTGTCTGACTGTCCTTAGTTACAGCCGTTTTACTTGTTGATCGAGCGAAGCGAGATCTCCAAATTAACTTGGGCCAATCGGCGTTGTATGTATGTTTGTTTGTCCGAGGATGGCACAATATTGGTGTGAATAGGGTTCCAGGGGAGTAAAAAGTAAACAAAATGGGACTATCCGGTCAAGTGGTACTTTTAAAAGGTCTTTGTGATAACATTTCGACCCCGTTTTTAATTTTAATTTTAACCTTGTAGTTTTTAAGTTGTTAGTCATAATAAAAACTGAACTTAGACAAAATTCACAGAGTACACCAGTGACCCCACAGTGCTGAAATTTGGTATGCGTGTAGCTTTAGTAGACACAAATATAGGGATAAGTCTGAAATCCAGAATAAATGCAATTTCTATCCCAATAAAATTAACCAATTAACATGAACTCCCGTTTCCTGTAATTTGAATGAAACTGTAGATCAAGTAAGTTGGTTTCATTTTGTGGCACTATTTTGATAGTCAAAGATTACAAATAATATTTTTTGTTTTTTTGGGAGGCTCGCGAGATCTCAGTTCGGAGCGAACCACTAGAAGACTATCAAGTGCTAAAACTATAATTAGGCATGATGGTCTAATTCGGTAACTTAAAGAATAAAAACTAAGAAAAATCTGTTTTTTTGGTTGAGTACCTAATGAGTAATTGATTTTTTTTTAAAGTTTTTAGATAAAACAGTTTTTTATGAAACACAAAGTGTCAAAGTGGCCATTTTTGTACCAGCCAAACCACTTTTCTTGTGTACATCTAGTACACAATAGTAGCATAAATAATGTAATTGCAAAAATATTATCAAAGCTGCGAAAACTCTTACGAGGAGTAGGTACTCGACCAAAATAAAAAAATGACAAAATTGTAAAACTAGGTGTGAAGATATAATTGAATTATATACTTAGTCTAGTTACAAACAGTTGCGGTATACAAACATTACACTAAGGGGGATAGATAGGGGTTAGACAGCGTTGTGTGAAATGTCCAGCATTATTTTTATTATTACTAGTGGTTCATCCCGAACTTAGATCTCGCGAGTCTACCATAAAAACAAAAAAAAATATTCGTAATCTTTGACTATCAAAATAGTGCCACGAAATAAATAACCAAATAACTTGACCTACAGTTTCATTCAAATTACAGGTAACGGGAGTTCATGTTAATTGGTTATCCTTTTTTGGAGTACATATTGCAGGTATTCTAGAGTTCAGACTTTTGCCTATATTTGTGATACTTAAGCTACACGAATACCAAATTACAGCAGTATGGGGTCACTGGTGTACCCTGTGAATTTTGTCAAAGTTTAGTTTTTATTATGGCTAATAACTCAAAAACTACAAAAATTTTACCAAAAATAAAAACGGGTCGAAATGTACTAATGAAGACCTTTCATTTGACGTGTCAGTTGACCTAATAGTCTCATTTTCATTTTTTTTACCCCTCTTGAACCCCAATATCTCAACAGCCCCCCCAAATTTTTAGTTCATTGAGTCACACCAAAATTGTGCCATCATTACCTACCTATATACCAAATTTCACGATGATCGGAACAACGCTTCGAAAGTTATCCTCGGACAAACCAACATACATACATACATACAACGTCGATTTGCCCAAGTTGATTTGGAGATCTCGCTTCGCTCTATCAATAAGATTTAAAAAGATTATTTTAAAAGCGGGATATGAGTTCCCAGATTAAAAAATCGAAATTCCGGAGTAAATTACTGACATTTGATAAAAATTCCTGACTTTCTTGTAAATATAAATTTAATGTCGTTAGCATCGTGCATGTGAATGAACGAAGCAAATACTCGAACTTTCGCGCGCGCGCGGACCTTCAAAACTTCTGGGAGCAATAAATATCAGTAATGATTAATATGACAAATAACATAAGTAAGTAATGTTGATTAATAATTTATATCTAATAAAAATAGTTGGTTTATTTTATGTTTTATTTTACTCGTCACCTACTTAAATTGTAGAAATTCCGGACGGTTTAGGATTCCCTCCGCATTCCGGACAAAGACCTCAACTCATTTACCGGACATGTCAGAAAAATTCCGGACGTGCGGCAACCCTAGATATGAGAGAAAGCGTATTAACCAGCTGTTTACCATACTTATTTCTGCCGCCATACAGCATTGCTGCGTTTAGGTTTGAAGGGTATGGTTGCCCGTGAAATTACAGGTACCTACATGGCTTTACATTTTATGCCTTGATGAACGCAGGATCGTAGGAAACGTTTCTAATGTGCATGACCTACGAGGCAATACTTTATTATAGGCGATGGTTACCGCTTAACACCAGGTGGGCTGTATGCTCCATCTCCAGATCGTATAAAAAGAAGAAAAAAAAACCCGGCCAAGTGCGAGTCCGACTCGCACACGAAGGGTTCCGTACCATTATCTAAAAAAACGATCAAAAAATCACGTTTGTTGCAGGTATGGGAGCCCCCTCTTAAATATTTGTTTTATTTTCATTTAATTGTTTATTTTTAAAGTGAATTTACAACTAAACAATTCTGTAAATATTTAAAGGGTCTACCTGTTGCCGTCATCAATATCGAGCAAAAACGAGCAACAAAATCACGTTTGTTGTAGGGGAGCCCCCCTTAAATATTTATTTTATTCTGTTTTTAGTATTTGTTGTAATAGCGGCAACAGAAAAACATCATCTGTGAAAATTTCAGCTGTTTAACTATCACGGTTCATGAGATACAGCCTGGTGACAGACGGACAGACAGACAGACAGACAGACGGGCAGACAGCGAAGCCTTAGTTTTAAAGGGTTCACGTTTTACCCTTTGGGTACGGAACCCTAAAAAGCAGTCAGACAGAGATACTTTCGAATTCATAATATAAGTATAGGATGTTTAATCGATAGATGTAAGAGGCTCAGTATTTATCGATATTTTAATCGATTCAGTTTACATCGACGTTTGACATTTAATTTCAATGATCGAGTGTGCGTGCTACTGTGCAATTTATTACGGAAATTGAGTCGGTTGTTAAAATCAAAGTCCAATATTTTTATTCACTAAAATCACAAGGATCACTTTGAAACGTCAATTTTACTGGCTGTTCCTTCGCGACCAAGCCAGGAAAGAAAGGCAAGAAACAAGGCTGGTTGTTTTTTTTAATGATCCTTTTACAATACATAATACACAAAATAAATTACGTCTAAATTGTAACATTTTGAACGAGTTGGAGCAATTTCAATCCCAAGCTTCTCTATCATCTAAATAATCCGATATCTTATAGTAGGCTCTTTTATAAAGATTTTGTTTAATTACGTTTTTCAATTTGTTAATTGTCAATTTTTGTACATCCCTTGGGAGTTTGTTATAAAAGCGTACACTTTGCCCTTTAAACGATTTACGAACTTTATGGAGTCTACAAGTGGCAACAGGGAGTTTATCTTTATTTCTAGTATTAAAATTATGATTATCGCTATTTTTCGTAAACAAATTAATATTTTTGTGAACATACATTAGATTTTCATAGATAGATGACAAAGGAATGTCATAATATTTATTATATGTATTATGTTCACACACGACTTTATGTTTTAAACTGAATTAAGGGCTTATTTGTAAAGTACCTCTTGACTACTACTTCAGTAATCATTCATGTCGAAGCAGTGCGCCTGTGGAATGCTTTGCCTGTAGAAATTAGACGGGCTCCTTCACAGCGCTCCTTTTGTTGGGATTAAAGCAGCATTACCTTAATGCCTAGCTTTCTCATTATTTGAGTTACCTATTTATTTATTTATAATTAATTTGAATTGCCCCCGTTTTAGAAGATTTTTAAAGAATAATTATTTAAGTTAATAATAGTAATAATAATAAATACTGCTGGACATTTCATACAGCGCTAATTAGCCCCAAACCAAGCAGAGCTTGTGCTATGGGAACCAGATAACTTTTTTTTTGTAAATACATACTTATAATATATAGAAAAACACTCAGACATGGAACAAATATCTGTAGATCATGCAAACATTTGTTCCGTGGCGGGAATCGAACCCACTGCGCCACGGAGGTCGTCAAAGTTATTAGTTGGGTATATATTAGTCTATCTTTAAGTATTTATTTATGTATTAGGATTATAAGTACAGTTTTTTATTAGACATTATGTTTTAATTTCTCTTCATTTGTAAATATACTCTATGCACCGCTGTCCATTACTGCTTCGCTCATTACTTTTCATCCAAAGGTTGCCTGAAAGAAATCGAATAAGGCCGCCCATTGTTTTATATTTAGCATTAATTGGGGTTTTAAGTATTCCTGGTGTACAATAAAGTATTATTCTATTCTATTCTTCTTTTGAGTCAATAGTTCATTTATTGGGGGTGATTGTTTGAACTCACGCACCTACTTTGTATATAAGAGTATGTAAGATATTAAAACATAGAGATTAAAACAACCATTTTTTTTGCAATAAAATAACATTTCATTTAAAAAACCAATGCCTCCAAGAAATCTAAACAAAAAAAAAATTCCCTAGACAACGCATCTGAACTCTGCAGTACCTACTAAGAAATAATGTCATTAATCTTGATCAAATTTAGACTAACCCTGTTGTTTAATACATATATTTTTTTTAAATTTGATAAACATACATTATCGATAGACACTCTCTAGGTACTCTAAAAATGAACGCCCTTCCACTTCATAACGTCAGAGGGAAATGTTATTTTCATCACTGCTCTAAAAATTGGTCATTGTAAACTCGATATCGGCTTCGTAAATGCTATTTACGGCCCTAGCGCCATAAGTAAATATGAAAATAAAATGAGGCATGTATTCATTATAAGCTAAAATAAAATATAATGTCCATAAAATAAAATAAATCCTTATTTCTCTTTAAAAATAAAAGAGGTTACTTTTATATATGCTAAAATTAAATACAATCTACGTGACAAATCTTTATTTCTATTTAGAAATGAAAGCGGTCGTTGCTTAGAAGTGAAAAAAAAAACCAATGAATATCAGGAACGCAAATTTTCTTTTTAGCAACTATTATAAAAATACTTTTTTAATATCCTCGCATTCGTGGTTAAAAGTTGTGTTATACTCGGGTATAAGCGATTAACGTCACGGGTGTACAATAAATCGCTTACAACCCTTGTGTAACAATGTAATATTATTCACTGTAATCATAAAGCTCATTTTAAATTGTCTTGCAGTGATGTTGACGATAGGTAATGCAGTGGAGAGGCGATATTTTTTAGACGGTCTCTATCTAGGTAATTATCAAATCTATCGATAACTTTATCGATTTATCCCATCACTAAGCTACCACTTTGTAAGTTATTAAAGATGTTTTTACTGTCGGTGGCCATCCAGCTTAATTTCATTTGATTGCAAACATCTAAACATCTTTTTAATGGCGCGGTCAGATTCCAAGATGGCCGACCAGGTTCATTGTTGGAGCTAAGGGCGTTCTACTTGTAATTAAATTAAAATTTTAGTTTTTTCTAAAATTTTGTTTAAACTTGTTCGTATTTTTAAAGTGTAAATAATAAATAAATAATGCTGGACATTTCCTTCAGCGCTATCTAGCCCAAAACTAAGTCATGCTTGTATTATAGGAACCAGATAACTGATGCAATATGCGTTTAGTGGCTGTGGCGATTGGCTTGTGTTGTGGCGTTGTAACTATACGAGACTATACACGCGCTTAGCTAAATTATTTTCCCCACAGTTATGTTGGCATTATTGATCAACAAACATTCAGACAAACACAAACTTTCACATCAATAATATGATCCCAAAATAAAGTATTGCGCAAACAGAACGAGTTAAAATCAATTGATGTGCTGCAGTGCGATTCTATATGTTGCCGTGACTAGCTTCGCTTGGATTTATGACATCATATTCATGAGCTGCGTGTTGGACATTCAGGTTCTTTGAGGGACATTAAAACCGACCACAAATATAACACTAATTAAACATAAATATATAAACACTAATTGACCCGCCGAACTTCGTACCGCCTTGACATGCATATGACGGTAGAATTGTCAATCCGCCATCATTAGCTACATCTATATATGAGAAAATGAATTTTCTTCATAATTTATTTTTGCGTGAATTTTCCCAATATTTTAATAGTTATTCTGCTATTCAGGGTGGAGATAAATCCAAAAAATCAAAGATCATCAAAATCGGTCGGAAACTGACGCGTCCGAAAGTTAAGTGAAGTCGTTATGATTACCTATGAAATAGATAAGTAATTAATACAAGACGGTCATAAATTTTTTATAGTTATCTAAGGGAGTCTCAAAAAATTTTATTGATCGAGCGAAGCGAGATCTCCAACTCAACTTGGGCAAATCGGCGTAGTATATATGTGTGTATGTTTTTTTGTCCGAGGATAACTTACGAAGCCTTGATCCGATTATCGTGAAATTTGATAAATAGGCACCCAGGTAGTGATGGCACAATTTTGGTATGACTAAATCTGCTAAAAAATTTTGGGGGGGGGTTGTTGAGATATTGGGGTTCCAGAGGGGTAAAGAAAATGATACTATTAGGTCAAGTGGGACATTAAATGAAATATCTTCATCAGTACATTTCAACCCCGTTTTTATTTTTAGTGTAATCCTTGTAGTTTTTTAGTTATTAGCCATATTAAAAACAAAACTTTGACAAAATTTACAGGGTACACCAGTGATCCCACAATGCTGAAATTTGGTGTTCGTGTAGCTTTAGTGACACATATATAGGGTAAAGTCTGAAATTCAGAATAACTGCAATTTCTACCACTAAAACAACAAAAAAACCAATTAACAGTTCCGCTCAAATTAGAAGTAATGGGGGTTCCGTTCCTATAATTTGAATGAAACTGTAGGTTAAGTAAGATGGTTATGCATTTCGTAGCTCTAATTTATAAGTCAAAGATTAAGGCCGGCGGCATGCACAAAGATCACTAAACGTATTTAGCGACTAAACATGTTTAAATTTGACGTATTTGTATGATTTGATAACTCCTTAAATCATATTTAGCCACTAAATACGTTTAGGCATCGCTGTGCAAGTCGCCCTAAGAATATATTTATTTTGTTTTTTGGGAGATTCGTAAGATCTACAAATGGATCTTCAGTTCGGGGCGAACCATTAGATTAAAATAAGATTAAATCAAGGTCCACATTCTAGAACTGTCCGATCATGTCTGGAGTACTGCTCTCACCTCTGTGACGGATCAGCGAAATACCAGCTAGAGGCTCTAGATTCAATTGAGAGAAGAGCCAAAAAGCTCATTTGCAATGATGAGTTAGCAGATGCAAGGCTCCACAGCCTTAAGCATCGTCGAAAGGTTGCAAGCCTCTAGATTTTTGATCGGATAAATTTCAGAGAGTGTGCTGCGGAGCTTTTCAACCTGATCCCACCATCCCCATTCTATCATCGGACAACCAGACGCTCCGCGGTGCGCCACCGCTACATGGTAGACATACCTCCCATGCGCACAAAGTCCACCTTTATTATGCGCACCGCCAAGGAGTGGAACGGTCTTCAAGTCGCGAGTGAATAGGTTTCTTCTAGGCAAGCGTGTACCATCATTGACTGCATCATCGCTTACCATCAGGCGAGATCGTGGTCAAACGCTAGCCTATAATTTATAAAAAAAAAGTGTGAAGTGCGATGATGATGATTACCTAGAACTGTTCATAAGCGGATATTGTGATATGATATGATAGACAAGATATTTGACAAATTCCAATTAATATTTTATCAAATATCTACCCATTAATGAAACACACCATCCAAAAAAATTTAATCTACATAATTTTATTAGTTATATGGTTCCCAAAGTAAATCCTCTGCTTAGTTTGTGAAATTTCCAGCATTATTTAGAGCAAAGAGATCAAAAAAAGGTACATTGCGCAACCCATTAATATAATGACATAGGTTCAAGTGAAGTGTCTCAGCAGCTTACTAGAATCGCCTGGCAGGTAGGTACATGGCTAATATGGCTATGCATCATCGCTTTCAATTGTTTTGGCAAATTGTTTCAACAGAGCGTGTCATAATATTTTGCAATGCAGCTCGACTTATAATAATAGAACTATGTAGAGGAATTGCTCTGGCGTGGTGGGCGTTTAGCCGACTGGGATGCGGCTGCAATCCGCATCCCAGTCGGCTAAGTTCGATTCCCGCTACGGGGCATAATCATCATTATACCAGTTATAGGACGTCTGAACTGGACTGTGTCTTATCTTAGCTGTGATTAAATCAGGTCAGCAGAGAAGTGGAAAAATAAAAGTAAAAACACTTTTTTTGAAACTATCACGGTTATGGAACACTATTTTCAGGAAAAACAGGATATTTACTTTGATTTGTGAGTTTTTACTCGCAGACTTCAGTTTACCCGTGATCATGGCGCATGCAACTGCGTCGAAATATCAGAATACTCAAAACCTTACAAATAATGGTAAATATGCCGATTTTAGTGAAAACCCTTTTCCTTTTTGTTGAAGGGATCTTAGATGTAAAATGTTTTTACTTTTACGGGGTTTTAAATGTCGGAGGCTTTTTAAATTTTGTAAATTTAACTTCTTTTATACAAAAGTCCGTTTACGAATTATAAAGAGATACTTTTCATTAACATTTATTATTTTTAACTATTGTTGTGTCTAGCTTGTATTCTTGTAAGGTATAATAAAGAATTTTAATATTTATCTTTCATTCATTCATTCATTCACTATGTTGATTCAGGTACTTAGTAATCCAAGCCATTGGCGGTAGCTAGTAAAATCCTGAATATTTCCCTGTCATCCACAATTGGAATCGGTTTTCAAGGCAATCCGTCAATGCCCGGGGCGGGCGGTTTCCTGTGAAAAATGCGATAAGGATGGCGTTTGCTGCAGTCTTGTCTGGGTTGGAATAAATATATCGAACACTGCCTAATTTTTAAAACCATCTCAATAACTTTCAAGCTGGACAGGACATGAACCCGCAACCTTTCTCTTGATACGAGGATGCACTGCCAATTGTGCTACAGGCTCTTGTCACGTCAGGGTCGAAATTAGTGAGATGATTCAGATTACGAGTAATTAGCTCTATCTATAGGAAAATTTTTACCTTGTTACAACTAGTGGTTCGCCCCGAACTGAGAACTCGCGAGTCTCCGAATAAAACAAAAAAATCTTATTTGTAATCTGTGACTTTCAAAATAGTGCCACGAATAAATAATTAACTTACTTGAGTTTCGTTCAAACTACATGTAACCGGAGTTCATGTTTGTGGATACACTTTTTTGGGTACAAATGGCAGTTATTCTGGATTTCAGACTTGCCTATATTTGTGTCACTTAAGCTGCGTGCGTGTAGTGTACCAAATTACAGCATTGTGGGGTCACTGGTGTACCCTGTGAATTTTGACAAAGTTCAGTTTTTATTATGGCTAATAACTACAAAACTATAAGGACTTGACTAAAAATAAAAACGTAGTCTAAATGTACTAATTTTTAAATACTAACATTTGACCTAAGTCTCTAAGTCGTTACCCCTCTTGAACCCCGATATCTCAATACCCCCCCCCCCCCCCACATTTTTAGCTCATTGAGTCACACCAAAATTGTGTCATCACTACCTACCTATATACCAAATTTCAAGATGATCGGATAAACGCTTCGAAAGTTATCCTCGGACAAACAAACATACATACATACATATAATGCCGATTGGCCCAAGTTGATTTGGAGATCTCGCTTCGCTCGATCATTAATGTAGGTAGGTAGTAAAGTAGGCAGTTATAAAAACATGCCCGTGAAAACCCCTCATTACGTTTAGGGATTAGGGATCGTTGTGCAAGACTTAGTGTAGGTATAAGTTAACTATATTTCTGTTCCTTAGCTTCGTGATAAGCCTAGGGCATCTACCTAGTCAGGTCATAAGTATTGTCACACAGTAAAAACGTTTCTTTTAGAATGCTGGCCACAAAAAAGTTTATAGAATTCGAATTTCGAATTGTTCATGAAAATAAAAATGTATACTTTTTAGAATTTTACTCATTTTTAAATATGGAGTGGACGCTTAAAGAAGACCGTGTTGCAGTTATTGCGTTGCATCGTTGCGGTTACGCGCCAATTCAAATTTTTGACATACTGAAAAATTTGAATATAACCAAAACATTCGTTTATCGCACCATCAAACGATACAATGAAGACTCTAGTGTAGATGTCAGGTCAAGAAGTGGTCGCCCTCGGTCTGTTAGGACTCCAGCAGTGATAAAAGCTGTGAAGGCGCGAATTCAAAGAAATCTCAAACGTAAGCAGAAACTGTTGGCCCTTCAGATGGGTTTAAGCAGAACCACGGTGAAAAGGGTGTTAAATGAAGACTTAGGGCTTCGGGCATATCGAAGAAAAACAGGACATCGTTTGAATGCTTGTCTAATGGACCTGAGACTGAAGAGATGCCGCGCTTTGTTGAAGCGGTACGCGGGAAAAAAATATCGGGAAATTCTTTTTTCGGATGAAAAAAATTTTACCGTAGAAGAGAGCTACAACAAACAAAATGATAAGGTGTACGCACACAGTAGTGAAGAAGCGAGCAACCGTATTCCGCGTGTCCAACGAGGCCATTTTCCATCCTCGCTGATGGTATGGTTGGGAGTTTCTTATTGGGGCTTAACAGAGGTACATTTTTGTGAGAAAGGTGTAAAAACGAATGCAGTTGTGTATCAAAATACAGTCCTGACGAACCTTGTGGAACCTGTTTCTCATACCATGTTCAATAACAGGGACTGGGTATTCCAACAAGATTCGGCGCCAGCTCATAGAGCGAAGAGCACACAAGACTGGCTGGCGGCGCGTGAAATCGACTTCATCCGGCACGAAGACTGGCCCTCCTCCAGTCCAGATTTGAATCCGTTAGATTTCAAGATATGGCAACACTTGGAGGAAAAGGCGTGCTCAAAGCCTCATCCCAATTTGGAGTCACTCAAGACATCCTTGATTAAGGCAGCCGCCGATATTGACATGGACCTCGGTCGTGCTGCGATAGACGACTGGCCGCGCAGATTGAAGGCCTGTATTTAAAATCACGGAGGTCATTTTGAATAAACTTTAGTGTCATAAGAATCTATGTTTTGTTAAGTTCATTTTGGTATATAAATGGTTACATAATGAATAAACTTGTTTCAATTATTTTATATTAAACATGTGACAGAATTTATGACCTGACTAGGTATATTCCAGTAATTTACGACGGGGCGCTAAGCAGTGCTCATGCTGCGATAATACCTTCGTTTTGTTGTTTTTGCGAAGAATTATAAGATCTATAGATTCTGATGCAATGGAACACCAAAGAATCAATAAGAGATAATTATCCTGTTTATTTAGGCTGTGCAATATCTCTATTTTAACAAAGAATTCACCTAAAGTATCTATCAGCTTTTTTTTTTAATCTTTATTATATTTAATGAGGGTTTAATCAGCATGATTATGACACCCTCGAAAATACACTCAAACCGAATCATCTTCTTCTTATACCTATTTTAACAACCTTAATTAACATCTTCGCTTGCTCCGATAAGGGGTAAGCCAAGATGTTATTACATATGATATGAGATGGCTTACCCCTTATATTTTTTAACGTTCCGTCTACCTTCACTTCAAAAACAAGACTGACGTCAAGTGAACGACTGAGATACTAAATAATAAGTTAATAATATTTTTATTTGTTGACAAATTACTTTTTCAAAATAAGCGTTTATAAAATTCATAATCGGAACCGCAAACAGATTCAAATGAGCCCAAACACTAGTAGCCTACTATAATCCATTCAGAAGTTCCGTTGTCTAGCATCCGTCTCCATCATGATACCACCTCCATGGTACCATATTATTGCATTGTCACCGAAGCTACATATGTATTCCAAATTTCAGCTCAATCGGTTGAGGGGAACGGGTTTAATATTCAGTTGCAAGATTCCACCCGGACAAACATACATACATTGCAAGTTAATAAAAAGCTTGAAATAATATGATTAATTGCAGATACATACTAATATTATAAATGCGAAAGTAATTCTGTTTGTTTGTTTATTACCATTTCACGACTAAACTGCTGTACGGATCGTAATGAAATATTATATCCTTGGGAAGGAAATATGCTACTTTTTACCCTACTGCGCGGGAGGATAATGCTTTTACTGAGTATCCACGCGTGCGAAGCTGCGGGCGGGTCTGCTAGTTATTCTAGTTGTTACCTAGCTTTTAAGACCTTATTGTGCACTTATTTATGCAAATCTTGTACCTATGGGAGAAGCATTGTTTGAAGCATCTTCCATTGGGAAGACGCCAAAAGCCGGGACACAGAAAATCTATTCTGTCTTTTGCTTGACTAGATTTTGCAAACGAATATTCGAATATTTGTAATACCGTTATTCGAACATTTGAATATTTTTTGAAGTAAAAACTTCTTTAGGCGCATTGGGCATGTTTTAAATGGAAAAAAACCATTGAATTCGCGACTCTGTTACCGTTACCGTTATCGACACCTCTGTATAGTAGTGGTTCGCCCCGAACTGAGATCTCGCGAGTCTCCGATTAAAACAAAAAAATATTATTTGTAATCTTTGACTATAAAAATAATGTCAATAATGCATAACCAATAAACTTGGCATACAGTTTCATTTAAATTACAGGTAACGGCAGTTCATGTTAATTGGTTACGTTTTTTTGGGGTACAAATGGCAGTTATTCTGGATTTCAGACTTTTGCCTATATTTGTGTCACATAAGCTACACGCATACCAAATTACAGCACTGTGGGGTCACTGGTGTACCCTGTGAATTTTGTCAAAGTTCAGTTTTTATTATGGCTAATAACTCAAAAACTATAAGGACTTTATTAAAAATAAAAACGGAATGTAAATGTACTAATGTAGACTTTTTATTTAACGTCCTATTTGATCTAATAGTCTTATTTTCTTTTTTTTTACCCCTCTTGAACCCCAATATCTCAACAACCCCCTCACATTTTTAGCTCATTTAGTCACACCAAAATTGTGCTATCACTACCTACTTATGTATCAAATTTCACGATGATCGGATCAACACTTCGAAAGTTATCCTCGGATAAACAAATATACATACATACAACGCCGATTTGCCCAAGTTGATTTAGAGATCTCGCTTCGCTCGATCAATAAGTATCTCGTAATTGTTCAAGTTTTCACTTCTGTCGGCACTCCCGGAGTGCCACTTTTTTAGTATGAGAGTCAGTCGCATAGCCGTAGTCTACCCAATGGTGAAGAAAATGAAAGAAAAAAGAGTCTATTTGCTTGATAAACCACACAATCAATGTTTTGATTATTTGAAATTATTAGACACACTGTTTTGTTTGATTTTATCAGCCAAAATAAACAGTAAGTTTATTTATGGCCAAATTATTTTTAACCAAATTTTGGTTTTTATTCGTAATTCATTTTTACACATTTTGTGGTTTTGTTAACAAAGGTTCACCATAAAGCCTTTTTGGAGTATTCCTAATTGTTTTGGGATGATTTTCTATTGAAAACTAGTTAGTTAAAATTGACATTTATAAGTTTCGAATAATATTCGAATACTCGTACTACCCCAAATTGATCGAATACGACAGTTTTGAATATTTGCAACCCTCTTGACGGACCATTATACGAATAGGACTTAAGCACTTACCTAAAAAAAAACCACCTTATTTTTTTTAATGTTATTGGTGGGGAAACAGGCTTACGTTACGGCCCACCTGATGATAAGCGGTCACCGTCGACTATTGACACCGGCAACACCCGGGGTATTGTCGATGCGTTCCCTACCCTGTAGAAACCTCTTTACATTTATCTATTTATCTTGAAGCGTGCCATGTCGTAGCCTATTTGTTATAGATTATAAGATTATTTATTTTACCCCATTGTCTAACAAATTTGTTCATTTTATGTGTTTTTAATATATAAAGTCTTATCTGTTCACATGAACGTTTTACTCTTTGTCAAGACCCCAGCGGCTAAATTATGACATTGCGCATTGCACATAGTTACGTACTGTAGGTACAGTCGGCAACAAATATAAATATATCGTAGTATTAAGCGTACCTAGTTTAAAAGCAAGAAGTCTCTTGACTTCGTAGAACCGATAGTTGCGTATCTACTCTCTGATTGGAAGTTGTTTTTTGTAAAAGTTAGCGTGAACGCAGAGTTGTGCCGCTGAGATCGCTTACTGGTCACCTCTCGAGGGCAGAGTCGATTGCTGGGCACTTTACTTTCCCATGGAGCGCTGCGCTGGTACGAAAACACCTGCCTCACTGAGCATTGAAACTGTCACGTTCACCATATCTATCAAGAATGTACCTGTCAAGCTGAAAGCTTACTGAATTTAACTGTTTGCCTGTGTATCCTGCAGCATGGACCTTATACACCAGGACTGCAATGAGCCACCTTCAAACACAACGCCCACGTTCCAGCCGTCAAATAAATATTGCTGTACATAAAAACCAGACCCCTGAAAATCAGGACGTTCCTCGCAAATCGGGAATTACAGGGTACATATAAAGTGCTGCACTCATTACTGATTAATAATATCTGACATGTAACATTGTAATAATCTAATCCACTTTGTATGAACGCAATATAATACTAAATACTGAATGGGAAAAGGAAATCTTAAACCTAACAAAAAATATTTTAGCTAACCTTTGAGAAACTTCATTAAAGAAATATAATAATTTCTTTGCCAAGTGTACTTTTACAGCCATTGTGGGCGGATCGACTCCTGCGCAGGATAATGGAATCTGTCCTTTTTTGTTCCCTGTCCATTTGTTACTTATCGAAGCAGGATTTATGCATTTTACTGCTTACAAATTGGAAAGAAAATAGTCTCTGTTATACAGGTTAAGGTATAAAGGTTGCCTGGAAGAGATGGTGATAAGGCTGCCCGTTGTACCACCGCGTATTAGTCTAAGTTTTCTAGATTAAGTAATTGCAATTTGGTGTAACAATGAAGAGTTATCTATCTTTTGACGACCTCCGTGGATGCGGGTTCGATTCCCGCCGCAGAAGAAATGTTTGCATGGTCTACAGATAATTGGTGCGGGTCTGGTCTGGTTGTTTCTCTATACTACGTGTTTTGTTATGTACGACATTAAATTAAAACACGGGCTAATGGCTAGTATTGTAAAATAGGTTTTTTCAAATTCATTATCAAAGAAAATTTTCAATTTGCAAACAACCTTAATATCAAGTCCTAAAATATCAATGAAACAGTCTGTATAAAATAGGTAAACAAATCATATTCATTCATCATGTAAGTCGGTACCTGTTAAACTGACTAAGTGGCATCGTAGCAAAGGCTCCGCCGATTTACGTTAAAAATTGTTTATTTCAAATGTATCTATTACTGGATAAATATACGAGTTAAAATTATATTCGAAATTTAAATAAATATTCGGGTATTAAGCCCACCTCTAAAATCAGTTAATACGATTCCGGATGTGTGTTTTAAATTAATGTCGTACATAACAAAACAGGTTAGGTATATTAGTATTCTATCAGATATCTGGTTCCCATGGTACAAGCTTTGCTTAGTTTGAAGCTAGATAGCGGTGTGTGAAATGTCCAGCATTATTTATTGCCTACTTTAACTATGAAAATTGATAATAAGGATTTTTCCAAGAAAAACATTACTCTTTCTAATTAACTCGGGCCCGGAACTCGTTAAAACTTCCCTCAAATTTAAGAAATGCTGAGTACAGTCGGAGAGAGAAGTGGTTCTTAGCTATTTTAAGAAAGCTTATTATTTTTGCGTAAAACTTCGGAGAAAAACAACGTGTGAATATTTCACACGATTTTTTCTTCATTCTAGATCTGCGGAGCTATTTTATAAGGTCGAAAAGCGGATCGGTCCGACATTATCCGACAGCGCTTCGAACATGTTTGCAGAGGCGCGGGTCGATGGGTTCCACTCCAAGCCATCATCCGCAAAAAGACTGCCTCACTGCTGAGTAGAGTGCGAGGCAGCACCAACACCGTCCTGCAGGTCATATCTGGCAAATACGACTCGCCGATTATAAAGTCCTTCAACCGGGTTCTGATCGAATAGTCTTTGTGAGACTTTGGCTCAGGACTTGAGTGAGGGAATTTAACTTTAACTTTTATTATTATTATTTGAATTTTGTTTATTTAATTGTGCCTATACATTGTACTAACCCATGTGACATGTTTGAATTAAGTTTTTTACTAACAAATATGGATCTTTGACGTCTGAAAATTTAATAAATCAATGAATGAATTAATTATTTTCGGATTATTATCCAAAACGCAATTTTAAAGCTATTTCGGATTGACCATTGATATGGTGGTAGTACTTCCCTGAGCGAGGTCACATAGAAGTCTACTTCTAACTAAAACATAAACGCCCAAAGACTAGCAAGCTAAACTGGCTAACGGGCACATATCTCATAGAATTGATGGCCGTTGTTGGAGCAGAAACTTTTCACGAGTGGAGACTACGCACTGGAAAGCGCAGCGCAGTAAGTCTCCCACTAAATGGAAACATTTTGCCTGGGGGGACATCGCTGACAAGATGCAGGAGAGTCGGCTGCGATGATACGGTCACGTGAAGAGGAGGCCACCTGACTACGTAGGGAATTTGGCACTACAACTTTCCATCCCCGGTCGAAGATGTAGAGGTAGACTCAAGACAAGGTGGAGAGATGTAGTGTCAAAAGACATGAGAGAGTGCCAAGTTTCTGATGACGACATCGAGGATAGAGCGAAGTGGAGAAGAACGACCACGATCTCACCTGATGGTAATCGACTATGCATTATGATAATACACTAAAAATAGCAACTCTAGACTCGAGGTCAAAGGTCATCGACCTCGAGGTCAAAGGTGATTGACCAGGGGTCGTCTCGTGTAGGTTTCCCCACCCTAATACTCCCACATCCCCACGGATCCCGAATGTGTGTTTTGGCGTTGAAATTTTTCTAAGGCTTTTCCATGGTGTCCCGTTAAGTAAACACTGACGCAGTTTTCTTACTTTTGTATTGTCCACTCAAGTGTACCCCCCCAGACTGAAATTAATCAAGAACTTAAACTTAAGATACTTAAGTAAGATAGTTCTTAAGTTGTACAAATAGTTTTAAGTTAATATTATAAGGCTTTTAAAGCAATTTAAGTCTTCGAAATGTGGAAAGTACTGACAGTATTTTTAAGTAGGGTTCTTATCAGTTAGTGAAAAAAGAATTGGTATTGTAAAAGTAAAAAAAAAACAAAAATCAAAATATTTTTATTCATTAAAATCACAAGGATCAATTTGAAACGTCAATTTTGCTGCCTGTTCCTTCGCGACCAAGACATGAAAGAAAATTGAGGAAAATGAAAGAAAATGAAAGAAAAATAGGAAATAAAATACAATGGCTACTTAGTCAATGTGAAGTGTGAGCTTGGTGATCTCCACACATTTTTACAAAGCGTGGTATAAGGCTTGACACCGCTACTCTCATTTCTTGCTCCACATTGATCTATAATTATTCATTTTGTAACCGCGAATGGCTAAGTTTAGTTTCCGGAGAATGGTAAACAAGAGCGCTTCACGGCGCCGGCGCCTTTTATTACTCTCTACGGCCCACCAGGGCGCCGCGGCGCACACTTTGGGAACCTCTGATCTAATCTAATCTAGTGTCTAGTTAAACCTTACATTGATTTTAAGAAATTATTATCTTAACCTGTATCTAGCTTATAATTTGATGAATAAATAAATATAAATATTGCTGGATATGTATTTATGATAAATAAATGTCCATTCCATCCGAAGGTTGTTTGGTAGAGATCGCTATTTAGCGATAATACCGCCAATTGTATCACATAGTTTTAAGGTGTTCTTTTTAATTGTATTGTTTTATGGTGTGCACTGAAGAATTATCTAATCTAATCTAAATTAATAAAATGAATGAGTTTTATGAACTCGAAATTAGTGGATAGAATACGCGTCAGTATTTGCTAGCTGGTCCGCTCCGGCTTGGCACGGATTAATAATAAATGTATGGAGTCATGGTTTGTAAGACTTTTGAGTTTATGATCTGGAAGGTGCTAGATACAATATCAGATAAAATATAAATGCTCTTAATCTTAAAGTTAATTAAATATGTCAGAGTGTCCGTAAGGTCAACGCTGGCCTCACCAGAAGACCAGCGCTGCAGTATGGCAACATGCTGTAGCAAATGCTGAGCTGAGGACACTTTCACCACCACACTTATAATTTTTAGTTAATCACATCACATCACATCACATCAACAGTCCATTAATGTCCACTACTGGACAGAGCCTCCTCCAAAGCTAGAGGGTTTTGCCATAATCACCACGCTTAGATTATAATTTCAATAAATTTAATAGCTAACAGTGTTTTTTTTGTGTGAAATGTTTGTGTCCATTTGTGGTGGTCTGAATAAATGTTTTTTCTTTCTTTAGTTCTTTCTTTCTGTATAATTTTTTTTTATCGTGGACTAATACCGAACGGCACAAAAAACACATTTTGTCTTAAACAAGTAAAATAAATTAAATTTCCCTAACAAATGATCCGCATTGCAGCCTGGAACCTCGCCAAAGGGACACTCATTCAAATTGAAATTAAGCTTTATTACCACTAGCTTCAATCTATTTTTACTTGACACTAGTTTAATAGAAAATTTCAGAATTTACAATTGGCAAATTCTGCCCCAACGGCAATCAGTTCTTTGAGATATGTGCCCCGCAAACTGCCACTTCAGCTTGCTAATATTCTGAGTTATATCAGTGACGTTGGTTCATCTTCGAATCTCCTCATTTCTAATTCAACACTAACTCCCTTAATCATACAAGTCGAAAAAAATACCGCACACCCCCCTTATCTCCGAAGTTTACGAAGTGACAAATCTGAAAATAGATATATAGGGCGTTTGACGATATACGCAAAAAATGAAAGGGGTTATTTTGATGAGCTTAATAAATAAATTTGTAAAATGTTTACCATAGAAATGTGAAATTTATTTTGGCATGTAAAAACAAACACTTTATTAAACTTATGTTGTGCTATTGCATAATGCTTGCCATCTAACCACAGAAACTGTATTATTGACGTCTCGAGATGTCTCTTGTTGTCCCTTTCTAACCCAAAACCCGCAGCCATTTCCGAAAGAGATATCAAATCGGCCTTTATTTTTGGATGTCGATTGCAAGAGTAGGCAGTAAGTTTTATATCGAATTAATCACCTAAACTTAGTCGATTATCTTTAAAATTTGATAATATAACTAGTAGTTTTTTTTTCGTGAAGTCTTTTTTTATGTTTTGAGAAACCGTCACTTGAATATCGTCAGTATATTACTAAACACCCTGTACTGCGTGTCAAAGCATTTACGACACTAATTTAAATCACGGGTAGGGCTGATGGCTAGCGTTGTTGTAAAATTGTTTTTTTTCAAATTCATTACCATGGATGTTTTTTAATGTTCAATCTACCTTAATTTCAAGTCCTAAAATATTAATGAAACAGCATGTAACGAGTAAAATAAAACAACGTAAACCAAAAAAAATATTACAAATAAATTAACATTAATGTTACATTCACAAGAAAGTCGGGAATTTTAATCAAATTCCGGAATTTACTACGGAATTTCGATTTTTTTAAATCTAGGAACCCTACTCCTGGCTCAGCCGTAGGGATTTAATCACCTGCTTTCGGTGAGGTTTACATGACATATAATTTGACATTGTCGAATAGGTGGTGCGAAAAATAAATTTACCTCCAATATTTTCATGTCGGTTAAGTTCATAATATTTTATCCTCTACTCCTGAATTAAAGGCATTAAGATAAGAAGTCTCCCTAGCCAGCGATATATCAAAGCTTATGTGAAACATCTCAGCGTTTTTGAAATTTATTTTATCGTTTTCGACTGGCTACATTTTTAAAGATATTTTTAAAATTAAGATGATATTATGGGCGGCTTGTCCAACGATGCCTAAACGTATTTAACTAGTGGTTTGCCACGAACTGAGATCTCGCAAAAAAAATTTAATTGTAATTTTTGACTATGAAAATAGTGCCACGAAATAAATAACCAAATTACTTGACCTACAGTTTCATTCAAATTACAGGTAACGGGAGTTCATGTTATGTGGTTACTTTTTTGTTGTACAAATTGCAGTTGTATTTTTCAAACTTTCGAGATCACTGTACATAAGAAGATTATGTATTTGTGAACAGAGCAGTACGATAAGAAGTTACAAAAGTTGTTTGCTAGGCGGAAATTCACAAGACGCCAAGTACAGTCAGTAAAAAAAATCGTGATACCGTCATAAATTTATCGAATGTTACTTTGGATACAACTACACAGAATATACTAGAAAAGGGCTTAAACTTTGCACCTACACCTAAGCGCGTTCTTTACGAAGACATTATTAGCAGCGTGGAGGAATCTATTATTTGCAACAAAATACCATCCAATGACGCAGAAACGCTGAGACAAGATGTTGCAATAATTATACGAAAGTCCAGGTTACCTAAGCTGAATATCACCGCGGAAGAGCGTCTAGCACTCAGAACCTTAAGGGAGAACCAAGATATTTTGGTGCTTAAGGCCGATAAGGGTAATGCCACTGTAGTGATTAATTCCACTGACTATGATGAAAAAAATGAGGAGTTTGTTATGTGATGATAAGGTGTATAAGCAAGTATCATACAACCCAACTGCCAGAGTGACAAAGCGTATTAGAAATCTGATTTCGGAATACTTCAAATTTAAATATGTTTAGTCGCTAAATACCACTTAGGAAGATCATTATTAGTTATTGGGTACCTACCTAGTTATGGTTTCCCCTCACCCCTCTGCTTTTGATTAAGTTAGAAATATAATCTTGCTGCATTTGCAAATGCATTTCCTAGAATTTAATCTTTGTTTTTTAAGCTAACATTGCAGTTTCAATATCGACCGCCGTGTTAGGTCTCTGTACTTTTCATCATCATCATCATCTCAGCCAACATCCAACTACTGCTCGGTATAGGCCTCCTCGTTACCACGGCACTCTCTCCGGTCCTGTGCCAAGCGCATCCATTACCTTCCCGTAACTCTCGCGATGTCGTCCGACCATCTGGCTGGTGGTCTGCCAACTGGTCAGCGCCCTTTTCGCAGCCATCACTCGGTTGCTGCCCTCGTCCATCTTCCGTCTTTCCTCCTTTTACTTTGAGACAATACTTTGTTATAGGCGATGCTTACCACTTAACAACAGGTGAGCCTTAAGAATGTTCCATAGCCAGGTCGTTCAAAAAATATAACAAGAAAAATACATTTATAAGTGATATTTTTAAGGTAAATTAAAAGGCCTTGCCTCTGTCTACCCCTGCAATAATAGCGTAATTATACCAACCCTCTGAAGGGGAGTGAGTAGGTAATTGATATTAACTGCGGGAAGAAAATTTGTCTTTTCAATAAGTTTTAATGATTACTTTGGGCTTCTTGCCCAAAGTAAATTCTACTCAGCGCTATCTAGCCCTAAACTAACCAACGCAGATATGAAAAGATATTTCAATGCATGAAAAGTAGTTAGATTACAAAATGTTAATTTTCGTTTAGGTCCAACACACGCAATACTTATAATATTTGAATGTATATTATATAGAATTTAAAATAGAAATCCCAGGAACAAATATCTGTAAATCATGCATACATTTTCGTCTCAGCTTCCAGAATGATCTCTTGAAAGATATCTCTAATTCACTCTGGCTCAACAAAAATACTAAGCTGCATGACATACTTAAAATCAACACGGTCTCTAATGAGATCAAAGCTAATGCCCAAGCCTACCATAAAAAGTTGAAAATACATCCAAATAAGTTGGCACTACAACTCACAAAGCCTTTATATAAGAAGCGACTGAAAAGAGAAGATGTCACACTCCCTTCAGTCGCCGCCTATACGAGGTACAGACATGTACCCGGGCGTTTCTCTCCTATCCCCACCCCGGCAACAGCCCAAGCCGAGGCTCGTACCTAAGTGGTGCCCTTGCGCTAGTTGCCTAAATAACTTACTGGGCTGAGCGCCATCTGCGCTCGCCAAAAGTTCGGTTAAGCTGTCACGGCCTCAGAGGCCAACAGCGAGTATTGACCATCGAAAAAAAAAAAAAAAAAACGAATTAAGAGTGCCTACTAGATCGAGATATAGGAGTGCACTCTGCCTAACACAAAACCCACACACAATTTGTTTATAGTTGTAAAACTGATCGCAGATAAAACTTGGAAAAAAAAACTGGCTATTCGCCCACTGCGCCACCGAGGTCATCAAAGTACCCCAAACTCCGTAATATTGCTTATTTAGTATCCCTGTCTACCCACTCGTAACGCGCGCGTGAAGATAACGGAAGGGATTACTTCCAGAGCGGTGGCAAAGACAGCTCTTTATTGTAAGGGAGCCGCGGGCTCTGATTGAGAGGGTGACCATATTGCAAAATATTTTTGAAACCGACTCACAAGCCAAAAGACGTCCACTGCTGAACAAAGGCCTCCCCCAAATATTTCCAGAGTGACCAATCTTGTGCGGCATCCAACGGCTCCAGCCACCTTTATCAGATCTTCTTTCCATCTAGTGTGCCGTCCTACACTGCGCTTTCCAGTGCGTGGTCTCCACTCGAGAACCTTTCTGTCCAACTGCCGTCAGTTCTACGAGCTATGTGCCCTGCCCACTGCCACTGACTTTGGTTCGTCAACAAATCTCCTCATTTCTGATTCGATCTCATGGAGAAACACTAAGCATAGCCCTCTCCATAGTACGTTGAGCAGCCTTGAGCCTTCTAATGAGGAACGAATGAACTATTGAATGACTATTATAGTATAAAATCTTCCGTGGCCCATCTGGAAATCCATCAACCGATTCCGAGCTCAGGTTGAGCGATGCAGGAGAAACCTCTGTGGGTGGGGAATGCCAGACCCTTCGCTAACCAGATGAGACTGTGGACACCTCATCCAGACTATGCCACAAATGCTTAAGTGTTTTTTGTGCCCTACATGACCTGCAAAAAGGACGATAATACTGCAACAAACTAGGCCAGGTTCTACTTAATCCATCCATACTAATATTAGTGGTTCTATGAGAACAGTAGACCTCGCGTCCCAAGTCCAAAAAGTAATTTGCGCAACAAAATTAACGAAGAAAGTCCAATTTTAAATCGAACTTCAGATGCATGAATTTTCTAATAAGCTTACCTATGTAGACTTTTGAGCAAAATATTGGTATACATTTTAGCGATTACTCGCGTTCCCTTGGTCCTAGATCTAATCCGGTGTCTACCGGTTCGTCTCGTGAAGGTGGAGAGGACTGCGTAGTCTGATTGGTATAGGTAGGTATAAGTTTAAAAAAAAATACAAAAATTTAAATCCGCTCATATATAACGTTACAGCAAAATCCCCCCCTTTCCCCTCCACTCCTCCCTTTTGGAATTTTTTTTTGTAACGTCCTGTGTAGAATGAAGTCCTCTCAAATTTGATTGATATCCGTCGATAAATTGCGCTTCAGCTATATTCCTCCTTTCAAACTACCCAAATCCCCTTCCAATCAAAAATCACGATCGACTAAAAAATTTAAATAAATCAAGAAACTTGTGTGTTCGTCAAAATCGATTGAAAACTGGGACCTGTAGGCGAGAATAGACAGACAGACAGCCGGACAAAAGCATTTTTGGTCAAACTCGAAACTGAGACGATTCGCTCACTCGGTCAATAATAAACTTCCTTTTTGTCTAGCAAATAAGACAAGACACGTTAAACAGGCACAAGTTAAGATACAAGAAAATTTTATTTGCATAAACATGTGTACAGTAAGGTCTTAAAAACTAGGTAATCACACTTTATACTTGTTTGCCCTTTACGAGCGTCGCAAATCATTGAAAGAGCTTTTTTACACAATAAAATAAATCTAAATAATACTGATTTTAAAAACACCGTGATTTGAATCGATAGTTCCAAGAGGATGGTCACCCCAACCGGAAGTTGTGGTCCGCCATTGAAGAACACTTCCGGTTCGCGCCAATATAGCTGTAATATGTTCGGGCTTAGATATAGAACTCTTATTAAAACATTCTGAAGTTTTCTCTTTATTAGAGGGAGGGGTGGGGGAGGGGGGGGGAGGGGGAGAGGGGGGAGGGGGGGAGAAGTATATCTATATTGTGCACTAGCGTGTAGTAGAGTTCCTTGTGAAAGGGCTCGCCCGGGGAAATACCTATTACCTATTTCTGCCGCCAAGCAGCATTGCCGTATTTTGATTTGAAGGGTATGGTTGCCGGTGAAATTATAGGCACATGAGACACCTGTATGCCTCAAGTTAGTGGACGCAGAACAGTGTATCGTAGGGCACGTATCTAAGGTGCGTGACCTGCGAGGCAATACTTTGTTAAAGGCGATGGTTACCACTAAACATCAGGTGGCCATATGCTTGTTCCATCTCCAGGATAAAATATTTAATAAAGAAAACAATCAAGTATGTAAGTAGGTCAGTATTTTTACCTGACTGCGAAGAAGAATGGTTCTGATTTGGGGTGTATGCATCACCAATGTATTAGTCCGAATAAGGTTTTTAGGGAAAACAATTGGGAAAGTTGCGCGGAAAATTATACAGTTCTGGAAAAATTTAACGTGCGTATTTTCATGGGATTTTGTATGAACTCAAGACCATAAAGGCTATAAAAAACACTTGACGACCCCCGCGACGCAGTGGGCGAAGACGCAAGAGGTTGCGGGTTCGATTCCCACCGCGGAACAAATGTTTATATGCTCTACAGATGTTTGTTCCAGGTCTGGTTATTCTCTATATATTTTATGTACCTAATTATTTACAAAAATAAAGTGTGTAAGTATTCTATCAGTTATCTGATTCCCACAGATAGATATATAATTATTTTATGTTACACCAAATTACAATAACTTAATTTAAATACTAATACATGGTGGTACAATGGGCAGCTTTATCGCTCAAAGCGATTTCTTCTAGGCAACCTTTGGATGGACTGGATTGAAAAAACGTGAGAGGAGGCGGTGTCACAATAAATACCTACTTATTTATGTAGGACATAAATAAATTATTACCTAAACCTAAAATATACCAACATAGGTATACTTACATAAATAAATATAAAATACATACATATATAGGGTGTTTGATAATGTACGCAAAAAATGAACGGGGTTATTTTCATGAGCATAATAAATAAATTTGTGAAATGTTTATCATAGAAATATGAAATTTATTTTGGCATGTAAAAACAAACACATTATTAAACGTTGTGGTATTGCATAATGCTTGCCATCTTTGACTGCCTCCGTGGTGCAGAGGGCGTATAACCGGCTGAGACGCAGGAGGTAGCGGGTTCGATACCCGCCGCGGAACAAATGTTTGTATGATCTACAGATATTTGTTCGGTGTCTGGGTGTTTTTCTATATATTATAAGTATATATTTACAGAAAAAATATATATAAGTATTCTATCAGTTATCTGGTTCCCATAGTACATACAAGCTCTGCTTAGTTTGGGGCTAGATAGCGTTGTGTGAAATGTCCAGCGATATTTTTATTTATCTAACCACAGATACTGTATTGGTGACATCTCGAGATATATCTTGTTGCCCCTTTCTAACCCAAACCCGCAGCCATTTCCATTTCATGTAGTTAAACTTTAACAATGTCTACTCTAAAGAAGCTGCTAAGTACAGTTTGTAAAACTCATTTTTAAAAATAAGTAAAGATTTGGCATGTCTGATGGAAACGGGCAAGTCATTTCATAATCGGACTGCTCGTACCGTAAACGGTATAATAATGGGCTGAAGTTTTCAACTGGAGAGTAAGTGGAAGAACGCAGAATGCGGGGATTGGATACTCGATGAAATTTTGTATGTACTTAGATTAACTTGGATTAACACATAGGCTACTTTTCATTGATAAACCACGCGTGCAAAGCCGCAGGTGGAAGCTAGTGAATAATAATATTTTGTTTTTTTTGAGACTCGCGAGATGTCAGGCCGGGGCGAACCACTAGTTAATTATTATTATTTTCTTTAGCATTTTTCTATGAGCTCAGAATCTTCCCCTACCCTGGCTAGAATAAAATCCCCTTCTATTTTATATTGTGGTTGCCGATGCGGGGACCGATATTAGCATCATATTGGCAAGACACGTGCGTCCCAATATGTCTTCATAATAGAACACATTTTGCTAAAGGAATTGAAAGGGCCATCTGCGGTAATAGGTATTTACTGTTATTGCCGGCATTTGAAATATTATTTGAAGAATTCTGTTTTATATGCAGGTTTCTCTACACAATAAATAAATAATGCTGTACATTTCACGCAACGCTATCTAGCCTCAAACTAAGCAAAGCTTGTACTATAGATACTTTTTTTGTAAATATATACTTATAATATACTAGCTTCCGCCAGCGGCTTCGCACGCGTGGTTTGTCAACAAAAAGTAGCCTATGTATTGTTAGGTATGATAGTTATTGCCGGTAAAAATACCGCATATTTTGTTTATGTAAACAAGTAAATTAACTAAGTACTATTTTTCACACTATTTAAAATGTATAATTAGTAACCTTGATTTATAACAATCTATCAATTGATTATTCGGAAGATAGAAAGTGTATTGTCTGTAATTTTACGGAAGCCAGAGACGTCGACGAATCACAGACATCAGCCAATCACAGCTCACCTCGTTTTTTTTACGGTGACGTGTCGGACGATGCGTTGAAAAACGATGGTCATTCTTGGTAGAGCGCTAGAAGAAGTAACACGTGTAGGTACAATATTTCAAGTGAAGTTGTAATAAAAAGTGCAATTGCTGTAAAGTGACACTGTGTTTAATTCCAAGACCTTGACCCTTACAGTACTAATCCAGGTTATAATCTACGTACTACCAAATTTCATCGAAATCGGTTAAGCCGTTACGACGTGAAAGAGTAAGAAACATTCATACAAACTTTCACGTTTTTAATATTAGTGGGTTATTAAGTGGGATAGAGAAACATGCAGACCCGGAACAAAATATCTGTAGACCGTGCAAACATTTGTTCCGCGGCGGGAATTGAACTCGTAACCTCCTACGTCTCAGCCGGTTATTCGCCCACTGCACCACGGATATCGTCAAGATAGATAGATTGCTCAATGTTATACCAAATTACAATTAAAATAAATTAGGTACGCTTTTAGATCTCAAACGATGAAGATCCGGGGCAGTTGCGGCCGGTGCGGCGGCAAGCTCAGCCTAAGATCTCAAGCGGCGCAAATATACAAGTTTCGACAGAGCTTACTTGTACCGGGTACCGGGGACCTAGGTGTCTTTAAAATTATTTCTGGGCGTCTGGTCGAAGCGACGTGTGATCAGAGAGCTGGCGCTTATCTGGGTCAACGCATAAGCATTGCAATTCAGCGCAATGCATCCAACGTCTTGGGGACAAGTGTCCCCTGGTAGTCCGGAAGTCCCGGAAGTCCGCCTGGTAGTGATCTGGAGCAGTTGAGCTATCTATAGATTGTTTGCAACGGTCTTTAGATGATTGAACTGTTTTTCCTCTATTAGTCTTATAAATAATTTTATATTCTTTCTGATATTAAAGGGATTTTTGACCCTATTATATTTGAAGATCCCATATTATTTAGGTAATATCACTCGCCATACAATCCATTGTAAGATGAAAATATTATATTATCTTCGCCTTGTGTGATGGTCCATTGGATTATATAGCTTGCGATATTTTATCCAAACATAAAATATAATTGCATATGTGACGCACTTTAGAACGATTGCAACGAAAAATCTAAAATCTCAAGTAATCTGTATATTTTACCAGATTTTACGTAAAGTGTTGAAGAAACCTTATAGTATTTTTGGAAGAACTATCCAACGATACTCCACACGATGGGGTAAGCGAGTAAAAAATTAATCGTCCCACACTTACCTATGTATGTAAATAAATAAAATAAATAGATAAATATAACTGGAAATTTCACACATCGCTATCTAGCCCCAAACTAAGCAGAACTTGTAATATGGGAACCAGATAACTGATAGAATACTTATATACTTTTTTTTGTAAATGCATACTTATAATATATAGAAAAACATCCAGACCCGAAACAAATATATGTAGATCATGCATACATTTGTTCCGCAGCGGGAATCGAACCCGCTATCTCCTGCGTCTCAGCCGGCTGTTCGCCCACTGCGCCACGGAGGTCGTCAGAGGTACCTACTCTACCTACCATAAAAAACTTTAGTTTTTATTAGATAACTTTCTCGGCGTCATCAAATTCAAATTAAAAATGTTTATATTCATTAAAAACACAAGGATCACTTTGAAACGTTAATTTTACTGCCTGTTCCTTCGCGACCAAGCCAGAAAGAAAGGCAAGAAACAAGGCTGGTTATTCTTTTGATGCGCTTAGAATACATAACAATAAAGAATTACGTCTAAATTGTAACATTTTTGATCGAGTTGGAGCAATTTCAATCCTAAGCTTCTCTGTAATCTACATCACTTGGGAGTGAAGTAAAATTATGAGGTATTCTTTAGATGCACTCCCTATGTGCAGTTGGTATGAAGATAGGCTGTGACCAGGATTGGGACAAAGGCTACTTTTACCCGACTGCCCAGGAGGGTAATGTTTTTATTGAGAATCCTCTCATGCGAAGCCGCGGGCGGGTCAGCTAGTGTTAAATAAAGCACATGTCTACCTGTGTTTGCGTGGACAGACAGACAGATATGGCGAAACTGTAAGGGTAGTTAGAATACGGAACCCTAAAAATAAGTTGTTTTAACAACTAACACCTCCATGAAACCACAAAAGAAATTGCAATATTTCCGGCATTTTACCAAAAATAGATATATTTTTATGGCCACGATCTATGAGATGGTTTGCAAGGGTAGATGTAATTTAGTGAAATTGAGCGGGTGAATAGATATTGACTCCCTTTAGGGGTTCATTTTGGCGAATATGTTTTGGTATGTGGTAGAAAATAGGGCATTCTATTTGAAAAATGATGAGTGATAACGGAATAAAGGTATATGAGAAGGGTTCGGGTTTTTGTAGCAAAAAGATCGACATTCAGTGACTATTTTAATGAAAATCGAAAAATATGAAGATTAAATTAAGGATAGAAATCCAGGTCGTCCCAAACGAAGAAATTGTAAAGGTAGGCAGGGAAGTCCTTGAATAGAGACGCAGATATCTAAATAGATAAATAATGCTGAACATTTTACACAGCGCTATCCAGGCCCAAACTAAACTAAGCTAAGGGCCCAGATACAGAAACTTTTGATGTGAAACATCAATTGGCGCGCCTTGGGAGTCACGACTCGTACGCCGTCACGCCGTGACCCAAGGCAACTCGTATATAATTATACTATAACTCATGCCGTCACGCCATGACGGCGTGACGGCATGAGTACATAGGTGCGCCAATAGATACGATAAGATGTAAGATGTCGTGTATCAATAATTTTCAAAAGTCAAAAGTACGGATACAGAATTTTTTGTTGTCACGCATATTTATATTGCGTATGATAAGATAAAATGATTATAAACGGGTTTCTTTAAATGATCGAGCGAAGCGAGATCTCCAAATGAACTTGGGCAAATCGGCGTTGTATGTATGTATGTATCTTTGTTTGTCCGAGGATAACTTTCGATGCGTTGATACGATCATTGTGAAATTAGATACATAGGTAGGTAGTCTTGGCACAATCCTGGTGTGACTAAATGAGCCAAAAATGTTTGGGGGTTGTTGAGAGATTGGGGTTCAAGAGGGGTAAAAAAAAATCAAAATGAGACTATAAGGTCAAATGGGGCAAATGGCAAAAGTGTTTATTAGTAAATTTCGACCCCGTTTTTATTATTAGTTTAACCTTTGTAGTTTTTGAGTTATTAGCCTATTCTGGCTAATAACTTAGGTACAGTTTCATTCAAATTACAGGTAACGGGAGTTCATGTTAATTGGTTACACTTTATAAGGGTAGAAATTGCAGTTATGGGACACTCATTTGTGGGGTATTGTTGAAGTGAAAACTTCTTTAGGCGCGTTGGGCATTTTTGAGATGGGGAAAAAACCATTAAACTCGCGACACTGTTACCGACACCTCTGTATATAATTAGATTTTTTTGAAGTGAAAACTTCTTTAGGCGCGTTGGGCATAGTGAAAACTTCTTTAGGGCGTTGAGCATTTTATGAGACGGGACAAAACCGTTGAACTCGCGACACTGCTACCGACGACACCTCTGTATATAATTTTTACAAATTAAATATTTGATTTTTTTTATTTTGTAGAGGGGCTTAAGACAACTTTCTAAATAAATGTTCATGTTTATGCGATATCCATCATGATCATTTTGCATCATCCAAAATTTTTTATTAGTTTGTGGAGGAACATAACACATCTTTCTTAGTAAATGTTCATGCTTATGCGACATCCATCATGTTTTTGGTTTGTGGAGGGGCATAAGACAACTTTCTTAGTAAATTTTTATGTTTATGTGAATCCATCATGATCATTTTGTAACATTCAAATTCTTTTTGAAGTGACCTTTTTATGAATTTTTTAGGCGCGTTGTGCATTTTTCTAGATGGAAAAAAACCATTGAACTCGCGACATTGTTACCATTACCAACACCATACATTACCGACACCATTCCTGACGATTAAAAAAATACACACGTTTTCACTTTTTTTTCTTTGTGTGTATAAATATGTTTTTGTATGTACCTAACTTGTGTCATGTGTGTTTTTTTTCCGTTACAAATAAATGTTAAATTTTCTTTCTTTTTAAATAATTTTACCCATAAAGTACTTAAGACTTATGACTCACAGTCTATGCGTATCCGTCGGCAGTCGCTTAGGCGCATGTAGCAATCCCCGGTGTGCGCAGTCAGCGGCCGCGCCGCGACACGCGCACGCCCACGGGCACGCGCGCGCCACCTGCACTGCGCACGCGCAAGCGCACACCACGAGGAGGGCACGCAGCATCGCGCGGGGCGACATCGTGCGAACGCGAGTGGTTAGGTCATGGCTATATCTGAAAATAATAAAAAAACTTTTTTTAAAAGAACAATACCATAATTAGGAAGTTTCATTTAATAGTCTAGACTAGAACGTCTAGTTCATGTTTGTGGAAGAGGAATACATGTATATGGAGGTGGAATACATGTATGTGGAGGAGGAATACATGTTGTACCAACCCCGCGTAATGTGGGAAAAGGGCAGGAAGAAGAAGAAGAAGAGTCTAGAACGTCTAGTAGTTCAAGACAGAGTGGGGCAAGAGACCGCGTGGCCGCTCTCCAACGAGATGGTCAGACCTAGTCAAGTCCATCACACACTCTACCATGACTGAATGTTCTCGCAATGCCTTCAATAGAGCTGAATTGAGACGCATCGCTAGAGCCGCTACTCAAGAGCTCAGATCTGACATAACCACGATCAATTCGGGTATTGATAAAATAACTTACAAGTCAATTTTAACAAATTATTAGATATAATAATAATAATTACCTAATTTTCAATTCACAATCAATTAAATAAATAATTAATTTAATTAACATAATAAATAGCACATTGACTAATTAATAGAATAATCATAATATCAGTATGTAACAATAATAATAACACAAATAAAAATTAGCGAACTTTGCAAACAAAATCTTTAACATTGTAGAACGCCCTCTCGATGAGCCATGAATTTAATTTGGTGCTTCAATAACATGCTCTGGAAGTTAATTATGAAGAAACAGATGGTCCCAACACGTGTGTAAGCTTCTCCGATTTGTCAAGTCTGTGGATACCTGTGGCGAGCCTGCCAGCACCACGGGTCTTATGGCATCTAGTGTGCCCATCGCAGCGCGTTTCAAAGGATTCGAAGTATTGCCTCACATACATTGCAACCTGAAGTATGACAATTGAGGGTAATGTAAGTATCCCCAGGGTTCGTGGACACGGCGTATTATAAACGCGCAAATAACGCGCGTTTACGGCGCTGTAAGGTCAAAGAGCAGGGTGCCAATTTCCGTAACATAAAATAGTAAAATTCGAGTATATCTAGTCTCGTTATGTTAAATGTCCTAAACCGTATTCACGTAACTAACAATACAATGTTGATTTGACTGACATGCGATTAACTCTTTATTTATATCAAGCTAATATTGTAATATTAGTGGAGCGGAATGCCAAAATATATTTAATTCATAATCCAATCTCATTTGGGTCAACTGTCCATATGTTTTTAAAATTTTATTACGTGAACCGGCCCCCAGATTGCAGCATTTGTATCGATACAAAACGCGCGTTAGAAGCCATACCCGTACAAACGCACGTTTGCGGTGCAACTGAACTTTCATCTTTTAATAGAAATAAGGATTTCTCATGGAGGTTGTATTTCATTTCAGCATTTATGAATGTAACCTCTTTTATTTTAAAGCAGCTATTTACACATTTAGTACTTCACTACTAAATGTGTAATAACCTAAACCTAGAAATAAAGCTAAACTCGCTGTTGCAATATGACTTTACCTCATTTTTATCCCATGGGACCTGCGGACCAACACATATTCTTTTATGGGATAAAAAGAATAATGTGTTAATCCAGGTATTATAGCCTGGATTAACGTACATACTGAATTTGAAAATGAAATTCAATATGTTGTTACGATGTGATTGAGTAACAAACAAATAAATAAATGTACAAACATCCAAACTTTCGCATTTATAATATTAGTGTGATAAAAATAAGGATTTGTCATGGAGGTTGTAGGTATTTCATTTTAGTATAATATGAATGCAATGAGCAGCATTCTATTTTATAATATTATTACGGCCCTAGGGTCGTAAATCGCATTTATGCATAAGGTATCGAGCTAACAATGACCAATTTTCAGGGCATGGGTGATGAAAAAGTATTTTAGACGCGTAAAATGTATGCAAGTAACTTTTAACAAAAATAAAATAGACTTAACCAAACTGAAATTTGTATGAGACCAGTAAGAAAGTATATCTTTTCAAATAAAAATAATTTTCCAAATCGGTTTCTATTTCTATTTTAAAAATGACGGAGTTCTGAGGTAAAAACATATAACAATTACGCGTCCTTATAAAATTTGAGGGTAGCCCTCGATTTTTTTTAGGATCCCATCAGTTCCTGACTTGGTGCCAATGGGACCACCTGGGAAGAATACCCTTTTAAACAACACAATAATTTCTCGAATCGGTCCAGGCGTCCAGGCGAGAAATCGGGGAACATTCATAAAGATTACGACGAATTGAGAATCTCTTTTTTTCGAAGTCGGTTAAAAGTTTACGTTACTATACAAACTTAAGTATAAACATGGTGATCAAAAAAGGACCAGTTACAAAGACCAGCCAATAATATCAAAGACAATCGGGGCCAATTAACCCGGGCATCGAACCCGTAACTCAATTCCGAACACAATTGAACATTTTGAACCTATGACCTTACAATTGATTTTTACGATGACTGCTTTTGACATGTTTATCATGGGGAACTAGGAATAATGGAGGTCAGGAGGCCGAGATAAACAATGCCCAGCAATGCTGAGATTGAAGTTCGTGGTCGAAAGTTTTTTTGAAATCAATATAAAACTTATTAGATAAATAAATAAATAAATAATGCTGAACATATCACACAGCACTATCTAGCTCCAAACTAAGTCAAGCTTGTATTATAGCAACCAGATAACTGATTCATACCATTTTATTTGTAAATATGTAAATACTTAGAATTATAGAAAAACATGTTTTCTATCAGTTAACTGGTCCCCATAGTACAATCTCTGCTTAGTGTGGGGCTAGATAGCGCTGTGAGAAATAACCAGCAATATTTATTCTACCAGCAAGATTTGTAATAATTCTTAAGTTATTTTTAGTTCCATCTGCAATTCTAAAAACACGCTCCATTACGGACGATAAGTCCTAAGTGCTTGTGTCTTGAGAGTGCATGCTTTTTATCATTATGACTTGACTTCTAATGTGGGATCACGCTTAATAGACTCTTCCTTTTAGCTACTTTGACTACTCGTGGAAATATATTAGTTCGAATTTGACAGGTGTCAAATTACTACCAACGAACACAAGAACCAAATGATACATTGAATATCGTCCTGTCAAAATATTGATACAGATTGTAATTTTCAATTAAAAGTGGAAGTACCAGCTTCCACCCGCGGCTCCGCACGAGTGGTTTGTCAATAAAAAGAAGCCTATGTGTTAATCCAGGTTATAACCTACATACATACCAAATTTCATTAAAATCCATTCTGTAGTTTTTGCGTGAAAGAGTAACAAACATCCATACAAAATTTCGCGTTTATAATATTAGTGGGATTGATCTAGTGAAGCGGGATCTCCAAATCAACTTGGGAGAATCAGCGTTGTATGTATGTATGTTTGTTTGTTTAAGGATAACAAGCGAGCGATCCGATCATCGTGACATTTGGTATATACTAGGTAGGTAGTGATGGCACAATTCTGGTGTGAAGAATATGGGGGGGGGGGGTTGTTGAAATATTGGGCTTTAAGAGGGGTAAAAAAAATCAAAATTAGACAATTTGGTCAAATGGGACGTCTAATAAAAGATCTGTACTTTTTGATTCCGTTTTTATTTTTAGTTTAAACCTATTAGTTTTTATGTTATTAGCCATAATAAAAACGGAACTTTGATGAAATTCACAGGGTACGCCAGTAACCCCACAGTGCTGAAATTTTAGCGACACAAATATAGGCAAAAGTCTGAAATCTAAAATAACTGCAATTAGCGGAGAACGCTTTTCGCTTATTTTCATATTTTATTTTAGCCATCGTTTGTAAACAGAAACTTAACTACTTCTCACGTTAATTAAAATTTAAAACAAAATGTCTAACATGGCGTGAAAATCATAAATCATTCTTCCACTATTTAAATCACAATAAGTCCTACAAGCCAGCTCCTTCCCGCTTTTGGTTAAAAAAAAAAAGAATTGAACTGTCAAACTCTTTTGTTCGATTTTCAAACAAGAATTCACACCTCGCGCGCTTTTGTTGTGTGTAGTGCAGGGAAAAATAATCCGGACATTTTTAGTCTCTTTTGACACTCAATTGGCGTTTTTATTATTTTGTTTGTAATGGTAAAAACGGAACTCTTATTTTTGGAGTTTACTCCTTACGAATCGATTTTAATTATATAAGCCCGGGGTATGAAAATTTATGGGGTATAAAATCAAACTTTCTCCGTTACGTTTTGCGTTATGTTCGTGCGCAACTTATCTTGCGCAGCTCCCAGCACAGAGTACTCTCGGCTGCATTGTAACACTTGTTTTTTTATGTTTCCATGACTATGTAATGTATTTTGATGCATATAAATTATATTAATTAGCGGGTTCGATTCCCGCCGCGGAACAAATGTTTGCATGATCTACAGATATTTGTTCCGTGGCTGGGTGTTTTTCTATATATTATAAGTATGTATGTATTTACAAATAAGGGGGGGGGCTTGTATTTTTATCGATATTGTTCAACATATCTCCAGACATATTATTATTATTTATTTCAAATCCATACAAAAATTCTTAACCGCTAACATACAATATTCCATAGTCATAATCATCAAATAAAAATACAAAAATTAAAAATTAATAATACAGATAACTGAATAATTTAATAGCATTTCAATAGTTTAATAATTAAATAAAATGTAATAATTATATACGACATAAACATTTATTTTGAATTTGTAAATCAAGCTCTTTTATATGATGCTTGATCTAGTAACTAGGTAGTGGTAGAAATTGTATGCCCCACTATTTTAGCCACTTTGGCAATAAAAATGTTTTTTTACTTGCGATAACATGTAATTCATTTGTTCCGCAGTGGGAATTGAACCCGCAACCTCCTGCATCTCAGCCGGATAGTATCCACTGCGCCACGGAGGTCATCATTTTAACATGTTTTAGTCACTAAACATACTAGTTTAATTCTTCCGTCCTTTAGCTACTAATGTCCGGATAACATCGTATAACACAACACTATCCCTCAAACGGTGGCAGCTCAGTAGGGTTCCATTGTAGAATTAGAAAACCTGACTTCTTAATTAAAGTACGACAGTTTCTTGAGCTCTTCTTTGGTTGTAAATGTGGGTCAAGGTGGGCTTTTAGAAAGTTATTGTTGGTTTATGAATTCGCAAAGGTATTTACAAAGACGACAGGTTCCCTAAACAATGCCTTGCGTTTTGTTACACTAAACAAAAAAATTATTTAGAACGATCAAAACTACTTCAGAACTATCAACCTGACCTACAGTTTCATTCAAATTACAGATAACGGGAGTTCATGTAAATTAGTTACTCTTTTTAGGGTACAAAATGCAGTTTTTCTGTATTTCAGACTTTTACCTATATTTGTAATACTTAAGCTACACGCATACCAAATTACAGCACTGTGGGGTCACTGGTGTACCCTGTGAATTTTGTCAAAGTTTAGTTTTTATCATGGCTAATAACTTAGAAACTACAAATATTAAACTAAAAGCAAAAAAAGGGTTGAAATGTACACATGAAGACCTTTCGTTTGACGTCCCATTTGACCTTATAGTCTCATTTTCATTTTTTTTACCCCTCTTGAACCCCAATATCTCAACAACCCCCCAACGTTTTTAGCTCATTTAGTCACACCAAAATTGTGCCATCACTATGTACTTATGTATTAAATTTCACGATGATCGGATCAACGCTTCGAATGTTATCCTCGGACAAACAAACATACATACATACATACAACGCCGATTTGCCCAAGTTGATTTGGAGATCTCGCTTCGCTCGATCAATTAATCATGCTCATGGATAACAGTAGAAGAGTCGTGTTTGGAGTCTTTTAAATTGCACATCTCGGTCAAAAATGTTACAGTTTAGACGTATTTTTTTTTATAATTAAGTATTGTGTAAGACAGAAAATGACCACGTGGTAGACCGCGACGCCGATGGAAAGACGAACTCGACTCGTAAAGGGAAGACTGGACCACTCACGCGCATGATAGTGTGGGAAGGAAGGAAGAGAGGCCTTTGCCCTGCAGTGAGACAGTACAGGCTCCAAATAAGTAGGTTCTATAATAATAAAAAATAAAATAATAGGTCCTAATAATAAATAATGTATCGTAAAAGAATCATTAAAATTAACAACCAGCCTTGTTTCTTGCCTTTCTTTCCTGGCTTGGTCGGAGGAACAGGCAGTAAAAATGAAGTTTCAAAGTGATCCTTATGATTTTAATAAATAAAAATGTAGATTTAAGTTTTGATTTTGCTTTTGCAATATTTTTAACGATATAATTGACTACCAGAGTCTGAAGACAGAGAAGATCGATAGTTCTTAATTGAATAGTTGGTGAGTCGTTTTTGGGTTTTTCCATAAATTTGGTATTTTTCAATTTTTCGCAATCACTGTACATAATTACTGATTTATACGAGTATTAATCGCGTATGTACTTTTTTATTTGCTATCCCGACGTTTTGGCTGTCGGTGTGCGCGCGCATCGCAAAAATTTTACTCTCATATTTTTCCAAACGCGCCAAAAGAAGTATAACTTCAATATATAATCAATAGCATTCGATTAAAATAAACAATATTAATATATTTATTTTATCAGTTATCTGGTTTCCATAGCTTTGCTTAGTTTGGGGCTAGATAGCAATGTCTGAAATGTCCACCATTATTAATTTATTAATAAATAATCCTCGTTGATAAATTTGAAAATACTCCTCTTATTTCCTTTCTCAAGTTACTTAATAAAATTGCGATCAGTTACTGACTGAAGAGCCTTTTTATAAACTTTCCACACCAAATTCCTTTGAACAATTTACTCGAAAATTCTGAACATTTATTTAAAAATCTTTTGCAACCTTTTTATCAAATCCGTCCATCAAAAGCTTGTTTTAAATTCGGGATTTCCTTTTACACAATATTCTTATTTGATCCGAGATTAAGATGAGCTCATTTTGAAACGTGACGAAAGATAAAGGAACTGAAGAGCGTCAGTCATTTTAGGTTGGTCCGTTTTATATTAAACTCACGAATTTAATTTGAATAGTCGTGCAAAAAAAAGATTTGCCAGTTTTCAAAAAACTACCAACGAATAACAGAACCAAATGACATTATAACATTGGATAACATCGATATGATAACATTGGAATATCGTCCTGTCGAAGTATTGATCCAGGATTAACTCGTGATTCTAAGTGTAATTTTTCAAAATTAAGTGAATTACTTAATAACTAGTGGTGCGCCCCGAACTGGCGAACTGGCGTAAATAAAACCGACAAAGATTAAACTAAAAATAAAAACGGGGTCGACATGTACTGATAAAGACCTTTCATCACACGACCCACTTGAACGAACAGTCTCATTTTGATTTTTGATCACCTCTCTTAAACCCCAATATCTCAAAAACCCCCCAACATCTTTAGCTCATTTAGTCACACCAGGATTGTTTCATCACTACCTACATATTATCAAATTTCACAATAGTCGGATCAACCATTCGAAAGTTATCGTCAGGCAAACAAACATACATACATACAACATCGATTCGTCTAAGTTAAATTGGAGATCTCGTTTCGCTCGATCAATTAAACTCATTGTTATAATATGTGGATAACGTAATCATCATTTGGCATTACGTAGTTGATTTTTCCATTTCTTGTGTAGACGTTCGTACAATGTTATCACGGCGTGCAAAATGATAGACTTCAACTTGGACCTATTAGGTTTTCAATAGTGTAGCAAAATTATTTTTGTACACAGCTTCTCACTTTGTAACTTTGTTTGATGCATAAGTCAAAGTCAAAATCTTTTATTCATTAAAATTACAAGGATCGCTTTGAAACGTCAATTTTACTACCTGTTCCTTCGCGACAAAGCCAGAAAAGAAAGGCAAAAAACAATGCTGGTTTTTATTAATGATCCTTATAGAATACATTTTTTTTTTATGTGGAACCTGTACTGTTCCACTGCAGGGCAAAGGCCTTCCTTCCTTCCTTCCATTCCACTCTATCATACTCTTGTGTAGCCCAGTCTTTCATATACGAGTCGAGTTCGTCTTTCCATCGGCGTCGCGGTCTGCCACGTGGTCGTTTTCTGTCTTTTGGGATCCACTCGGTGGTGGATTTTGCTCATAACTCCTCCGACATGCGGCAGACGTGTCCCGCCCAGTCCCACTTTAACTTGCCTACTTGGTGCCCAACGTCCGCGATTAGTGTTTGGGAGCGCAGTTCACTGTTTCTAATGCGGTCTGTTAGTTTGACTCCTAGGATACTGCGCTCCATGGCTCGCTGACAAACCCCGAGTTTGGACTTTTGTTGATCCGTCAAAGACCCGGTTATAGCGCCATAGGTAAGGATGGGGAGAATACATAACAATAAAGAAAATAAATTACGTTTAAATTGTAACATTTTTTAAAGAGTTGGAACAATTTCAATCCCAAGCTTCTCTATCATGTAGGTAGGCATAGGTACCTCCCTTCAAAACAAAACATGGGAACCCAATCTCAAATTAAACACTCACTCCTGACTTAATAGAGAAACCATAGATAAAATACCACTTGAGTACTTTTTAACCCTCATAAAGGCAAATGAGTTAAACGCATTCAACCAATTTTTCAAACCGATTTTAAGGAGCGAGTTTTATTGTGCTTCCGCAAAATGGCGGTTCTAAGATGTTATTGAGGGGTGTCAAGTGTGACGCTATTATTTCAAAACACTTTTTTGAATTTAGAATAATGTTTTATGGTTTTTGATGAGTTTAAATTAACTAGTTGCCAGCGCACAGTGGTGAAAATTTGACCGTAATTGTTTTTTTGAAGTGAAAACTTCTTTAGGCGCGTTGGGCATTTTTTGAGATGTGAAAAAACCATTGAACTCGCGACATTGTTATCGACACCTCTGTATATAATTTTAACAAATTTAATATTTGTTTTTTTTTAGTTTGTGGAGCATAAGACAACTTTCTTAGTAAATTTTCATGCTTAAGCGACATCCATCATGATTTATGTAGGTACTAGTAATAGCGCTTTGGTTTTTGTATACTGTTATGTTATTTCTGGAGTAATAAACGAATTTGAATGATCATTTTGCAACATCCATTTTTTTCTTTTTTTTTAGTTTTTAGAGGGGCATGAGACAACTTTCTTAGTATATTTTTATGCTTATGCGACAACCATCATGATCATTTTGCAACATCAAAATTTTTTTTGAAGTGAATAGGTACTTCTTTATGCGCGTTGGGCATTTTTGAGATGGGAAAAAACCATTGAACTCGCGACACTGTTACCGTTACCGTTACCAACACCGTTCCAGACGATTAAAAAATACTTATCATCAGACAGCGCCATCTATTACGCTAGTTGGAAGTGTTGGAACTAGTTTTATTTGTAAAATTGAAATTAAAAAGCCCTCATTAGATGGCCCGGCGAGTGCTTAATTAAACACTCAAATGATGCACAAATGTCAATGTCATGATTTAAAATCATCCTCCGTTAGCACTGGTAATTAGAGGCGGTAAAAATGACTCTTGGTTGAGATTAGCTCATCTTTATCTAGATCCTGCCTAAGATCTGAATCACTGAAACTTTTTATTTCTATCATTCGGATCACCGGCATTACGTCAAACGTACATATAAAGCAATCGCAGCACAAAGCCAGATCTAGATAGAATGTATCATCTAGATCTGACATATTACTATAGTATGTATCAGATCCATTTGCATCTCTTTTACCCGTACGCAACTTCTACTGGTTGTCTCGTTCACTAGCATGATGCCAAGTAGGAATGAAACGGAGTCATCCGATTATAACCGAAGTCTAGTTTTGTTTCTTTCATTTCACGAACAAACACATTATCTTCCTATCTTATCTATCTCTCTCTATCTTGTGTGTCTTGTCTCTCTACTGTGTATCCGCTCGGCGTAAGAGTGAGAGCCAGTCATCGAGAGCCAGATGCAAATAAGACACTTATTTTACTTTAAAGATCAGAATCATTTATGTCAGTTTAAAGAAACGACTTTTGTATCCGCGCGACGTAAGAGTGAGAGCCAGTCGTCGAGAGCCAGATGCAAATAAGACACTTAATTTACTTTAAAGATCAGAATCATTTATGTCAGTTTAAAGAAACGACTTTTGTATCCGCGCGACGTAAGAGTGAGAGCCAGTCGTCGAGAGCCAGATACAAATAAGACACTTATTTTACTTTAAAGATCAGAATCATTTATGTCAGTTTAAAGAAACGACTTTTGTATCCGCGCGACGTAAGAGTGAGAGCCAGTCGTCGAGAGCCAGATGCAAATAAGACACTTATTTTACTTTAAAGATCAGAATCATTTATGTCAGTTTAAAGAAACGACTCCCATAGCCATAACCGTAAAGAGATACACACCGCTACGGTAACACACTAGTATGGTAGTATTGGTAGAGTAACTGGCTACATACCTACTTAAGCAAGACGATGCACAAACGAAAGGAGTGAATAAAATGATTTGCGTTTTTAATCTTCACAGTCAGCGTCATGGATTAATTTTTCTTTTTAATTTGTTCCTAAACTCCTCATTCCTATCAATTTCGTGTGATTCAAAATATTTAAACGCATGCGCGTGGCAGCTGTCTCTCTCACTTAGCCACCCTCCGCGCAAATTATACCAATTTTCTAACTCCACTTCTTACTGAACTCTGTTAGCCTTGTACTTCCCGTAATAGTTTCGTACGACATAGGTAGGTACTGGTTTATTTTTGGTCACTTTATTACTTTTTTTGGGGTCCGTGTCTCAAATGGAAACAAGACCGGTCAATTAAGTGTAGTACGAGAAGGACTCACGCACCGAGGTTTTCGAACCTAGATATGTTTATTTTCGTTAGTTAAGCAGCGCCATCTAGTTATGTAATCGGTAAACCAAGAAAACTTTTAAAACAGATATCAAAAAAATTGTTCTAGGTTAGAAACTTCGTTATAATTTTCCAGTAACGTTTGAATAATATCTGTCAACCATATTAATTTTAGATTTTTCACTTTTCAAACTTCGGAGATAAGGCGGGAACGGTATTTTTTCGACATTTTACATCATGACTGTACAAAATAAAAAAAATGTTTTGGAATGTGTAAATCAATCTCTTTGATATGATATCCCTCTTGACCAGATAATTTTGTATCCCTCCATGTTCCACTTCCTTCAAATATTAAAATCCTTCTCTCCTCCTTAGATCCATCCGTGTACCAATGTCTAGAATCATTTATTTGTACAAATCATATTAATATATAAAATCACAAATATGTAAATGTTAATTTTTTAAATTTTAATAATACATATATTTCATAACTTGTATAATTTATCTTTCATGTACCTATTGATTTCCTCTTCTGATCGTTTTTTAATTTTATGTAGGTATCTCCTGGTTTTATGTTTATTCTGTTTCCCTAATTTTTTTATTTGATACTGGCAAATGCACAAAACCGTGAAATGCAAAAAAAAACCTATTTTGAAATGTTGACCGCCGCCATTTTGGATATAATGGGCATCAAAATGAAAACATACTTTCAATAATTAATATCCAAGTATTCATCATTTTCATTTATATGAAATGTCATTAAAAATTTTGTTTTTTCAATTATTTCGTCATTTAGTTTGCAATGGTATTGATTTTGCAATAATAATAAGACTTTACTACTAATTATATATTAATGTTTAGACATTACTGCTGTTCAGGGCGCCAACCACAATCTTTTAGAAAACCATCATGTGTCAGGAGCGTTTTGTTTCAAGCTTGTAGCAACATTATTTCGTTTGAACCACAAAACTTTTAAACATTACTGTTAATTCTAATAATGTTGTATATTTAGTGCTTTCTAGTGATTACACCACGTAAAACATTGCGAAAACAAACACGATTACTTACTTACTTACTTTTTAGGATACCTAATTTTATGCTTTATTTGAGCTCTAACGTGAAACGTTTTGAGTGAACGATTTAAGGTGGCGTCACCAAAACTGCTTTGCCTTTATAATAATAAAGTAAGCTTACTAATGGAGGGTCTTGGTACTAAATGTCAGTGTAATATTATTTTAATATTACTCTAAGAGATTGAGGTTGGCCCGCAGTTATCTAGTGCATCGACACTGAACGTTTGAGTAGGAATCGTACAATCTTAAAGCACCTACTCTAATTTTATTCAACTTTATATAACCTAGTTATATTTAAGTCAGTGATCAGTCATAATCATGTCAGTGTAATCTCGTTGGCTCGGAGCGTGGGTGAGTGGAGGCGACTTGTCAAAACGACATTCTGATTATGTATATGCATGTGGTAGCGGTGTGTATCTTTTTACGGATATGGCTCTGGGAGTCGTTTCTTCAAATTGAAATAAACTAGTGGTTCGCTCCAAACTGAGATCTCGCGAGTCACCCATAATATAAAAAAAAATTTAATCTTTGACTATCAAAATAGTGCCACGGAATAAATAACCAACTTACTTACAGTTTCATTCAAATTACAGGTAACGGGAGTTCATGTCTTCTGATTACTCTTTTTTGGGGGGTAGAAATTGTAGTTATTATGGATTTAAGACTTTTCCCTATATTTGTGTTACCAAAGCTATAAATTGAAATTTGCTATGCGTATCACTGGTGTACCCTGTGAATTGTGTCAAAGTTCTATTTTTATTATGGCTAATAACTTAAAAACTACAAAGCTTAAAATAAAAATGGGATCGAAAAATACTTACATAAACCTTTTATTAGACATGCCATTTGACCGGATAGTACCATTTTGTTTTTTTTAACCTCTCTTGAACCCCAATATCTCAACAAACCCCCCACATTTTTAGTTTATTTACCACACCAAAATTTTGCCATCACTCTATACCAAATTTCACGATGATCGGATTAGCGTTTTGAAAGGTATTCTCGGACAAACAAACACACATACATACATGCAACGCCGATTTGCCCAAGTTGATTGATCAATGATTCTTTTCTTTTAAGAAAAATATGGTTCAAAAAATGGTTCATTTGCATCTGGCTCTCGACGACTGGCTCTTACTCTTACGCTGCGCGGATACACAGTACAAGATAGAGAGAAATAGATAAGATAGAGAGATAATTAGTTTTTTCGTGAAACGAAAGAAACAGAACTAGATTTCGGTTATAACCAGATGACTCCGTGTCGTTCCGACTTGGCATCGTGCTAGTACGACCAGTACGAACGCAGAACGAGACAACCAGTAGGAGTTGCGTACGGATAAAAGAGATGCAAATGGATCTGATACATACTATCTAGACCTGGTTTTGTACTGCGATTGCTTCACGTGTACGTCAGAGCCGGTGATCCGAATGATAGAAATGAAATGATTCACTGACTCAGATCTTAGGCCGGATCAAGCTAAAGATGAGCCAATCTCAACCAAGAGTCACTTTTGCCGCCTCTAATATGTGGCGAGGATGGGTGGATTTGATTAACTTCTATTCAGTACCTTTAGAAGATAAAGATATGCTGTATCTTTATGAGTTAAGTTTTGGGGAAGACACGGAAGTCAAACAGCTGATTTGAAGTCACCAGTTCACCACACAAGTAAAACAAAAATGTCTAAAAAATATTTATTTATTTAATACTTTCAGGTTGTTTATAATAAAAAAATCAAGACTTTTTTTATTTATACATTAGCCTCATATGTGTCATTTTTTTTAAATGTGAAAATCCCAAAAATGACGACTGCAAGTACAATTAGGAGGGCAGAAGGAGGATTGATTGGAGGAGGATTTTTTCTATAAGTTCTTAATTTTCATGGACACTCAGTTCCGGGATGTATGTCTTAATAACTGAACGGAACGAGATCATGATCTAAAGATGATTTATTGCCTAAAATCCAAAGATACGATCCTAACAACAAAGCTTGGCTCATTTTGGCGCCAAAATGAATGATGATACGAATAATATAGATAACCAGATATCTGTAGCAGCATAAGAAAAAACCGAAATATACAATATCTTCAAATGTTTGCGGGAAGAAAACTCTTATTAGGGTTAAGCTCCCCTTTGTTCATGTCCAATTGTCCATTTTATAAGCTGTTTTTGTCTGTAATCTATTTGTGTACTATAAAGAAAAAGCGGTCTTATCACCTTCATTCAGACAACCTGAGAATGGAGACTTAACGTAGACTTAAGAATGGGAGGGTCTAAATATTTGTCAGTATTGGGATCTCAATCTAAAAACTGAAGTAGCAAGCTGTAGTGGCAGTGGGCGGGCCACAAAGCTCGAAGAACTGACGGCCGTTGGGGCAGAAGGGTGCAATAGAGACCACGCACTGGAAAGCGCACCGAAGAACTCCACTAGACAGAAATACCTGTTAAAGGTTGCTGGGAGCCGTTGGGTGCTGCACAAGATTGGTCGCTCTGGGAATCTATGGGGGAGGCTTATGTTCAGCAGTGGCCGTCCAGTGGCTGATATGATGATGATCTTGAAATTTTCCGTATAAAAATAAAAATACTATTTGAAATAAGCAACGCGACATCTCTTGTCAATGTACTAAACTGCAACGTTTGGCATTGCGCAGCTCAAAAACTGTTTAAGATTTCGTGTAGATGGAGCTAACGGCGCTTTAGTCATAACCTGAATCATCTTACTAATTTAGACCCTGACGTGACAGAGCCCAGTAGCACAAATGGTAGTGCATCCTCGTATCAAGAGGAAGGTTGCGGGTTCAAGTCCCGTCTAGGCTTAACATTTTAAGATGGTTTTAAAATCTTGGAATTTTCCGTACGTGTTCGGATAACACTATAAAAATAAAAATACTATGATGATGATGATTAGTGATCTCGATAGCCATTTGTTAGGGCTATAAGGGCTTCCTCGATCACGTTTTAATCAAATATTAATAAAAGCCTTTGTTAAACTTCTGTGCGTGATATTTCAAAGATGGCGGAGCTTAAATGCTTAACCTAAATACAAAGAGGATTAATTAATCTGTCTAATATTTAATCAAATGCTTTAGATTTTGATACGGCATTTATATACATAAATAATATTTTACATAAATAATTCACACAGCGTTATCTAAATCCAAACTAATAAAAATTCATGTACCTATACAGCTTTCAGCACATATCGTATATGTTTTTTTTGGAGGACAAAACTAATGCAATCATTTGTCCTGCAGCGGGAATCGAACCCGCAACCTCCTGCGTCTCAGCTGGCTATTCGCCCACAGGGCCACAGAGGTCATATAAAACCGTACATACATTTTCCATTATAAACATCTTAGATCTTAGGGGTTTGCACTCATTACCTCCAGATCGGAAGTCAGCTTTTATTCCACTGGGCTAACATAGCTTTTTCATACGTATTTGTATAGACAAATAATTAGTTTAGCAATGAGTGGAGTGAATAACCTAGTCTAGAATTTAGATACAATTACTAATTTAAAAAGAGCTAATTTAAATTGGGGTCAAACTTTTTGACCGCTGTAATATGTTATTATTAAGTAGGTAAGCTGAAGTGGTGATGGGCTGGACACTTGGTAAGGAGGAAAGACGGAAGATGGACGAGCAGCAACCGAGTGGTGGCCGCGAGAAAGGTGCAGACCAGTTGGCACACCACCAGCCAGATGATCGGACGACATCGCGAGAGTTGCGGGAAGGCAATGGATGCGCTTGGCACAGGACTGGAGAAGGTGCAGTGATAACGAGGATCCCTATACCCAGCAGTGGGTTGCCTGAGATGATGATAATGATGAAGTAGGTAAAATAATTGCATGCCTCGGAATATGAGATAACTCAAGGTCATTGCCCTCATGAGAACAATTTTTGAAAATAATTCAAATTCTTCCACATAAAAACTTAATTCTACGTAATCCAGTCAACATTGTTGATCGAGCGCAGGGATATTTCCAATTTAACTTGGATGTATCGGCGTTGTATGTATGTATGTTTGTCCGAGGATAACTTTCAAAGCGGTGATCCGATCATCGTGAAATTTGGTAGGTATATAATGATGGCACAATCCTGTGTGACTAAATGAGCTAAAAAGGTTGGGGGGGTTGTTGAGATATTGGGGTTCAAGTGGGGTAAAAATAAATCAAAATGAGACAAATAGGTCAAGTGAGTCATCTAATGAAAGGTCTTCATTAGTAAATTTCTACCCCGTTTTTATTTTTAGTTTAATCTAAACTAGTTTTTGAGTTATTAGCAATAATAAAAACTGAACTTTGACTGAAATCCAGAATAACTGCAACTTCTACCCCAAAAAGTCAACCAATTAACATGAACTCCCGTTACCTGTAATTTGAATGAAACTGTAGGTCAAGTACATTGGTTATTATTTCTTGGCACTATTTTGAGTTTACAAATAATATTTTTCTTGTTTGTAAGGGAGAGCCGCGAGATTTCAGCTCGGGGCGAACCTAGTGGTTATTGCAGTTTTTTTTAATTTGTTAATTATATTTTATTTGAATTTTATTAAGTACTTATTTTATGTAGGTACAAAATATATTGAAAAAGAACACATGTTGACGTATATATCATTATTATAATATATTATTATCAATAAATGTCTATTATGACTATAATACATAGTTAGGTACGTAGCTATAGGTACATAAAGTACCAAGGTATAATAAATTTTATTTTACCAAATGTATGTTAAATAGATTTTTAAGTTTATGTACCTAACCTACAAATGGACTTGTAAACCACAATTGTTTGATTTAATAAATGAATTTAATTTAATTTTAATAAGGTAGGTTTAGCAATAAGACCGCCAATTGTATCGCATAGTTTTACGTTGTTCTTTTTAATTGTTATGTTTTATGATGTGCAAATAAAGAATTATCTAATCTATTTTATACACAGTTAGGTTAGGTATACATAGTTAGATAGGTATGCATAGTCGTGATCTCCCTGTGGTCTGTCGGATCAAGACAGCTAACGAAGCGCGCGCGCATGCCATCGCTCGATCTAACCGGACCAGCGGGCACCAACATTTTGAATCTCACTACCGCTCTATTATAAATATCGTGAGTTAGATAAAACCACCCATTGTACGAAATTAATAAAATAAAATAAATATAACAAAATGTTAACCAAATGTACCAACCTACCAAATGTGTGAACTTAAAATTGTGTTAATTTATTTTTATATTTTTAATTGAATTTATCTGGTGTAAGTACAAAAAAAAAGTTTTTAACGATCTTTTTAATTTAAATTTAATAAGTATATTTTTTATTTTAATAATAAGAGTCATCAACATAGTATACACTGACAATATTTAGCGGTTACATGTAATAAAACCGGTCAAGCGCGAGTCGAACTCGTGCGCCGAGGGTTCCGACCTACCCACTACACCGCCATAATAAAATCCTTTAATTTTCATGTTTCCTTTATTTGTGCTGCTTTTTGCTTGCCTTGCTTTTTGGCAAATTTCATGATTCTAGGTCAACAGTCTACCATATGGGTTTTCGACCCAAAACCTATAGGGTACTTCCGGTTGACCTAGAATTGTCAATTTTAGTTAAAAGCAAGGTCTTATAGCACGAGTAAAGCGAAAATTCCGAAAAATAAAATGTTGAAAATTAAGGTTAATTTTGGTACTTACAAGTTTTAATTAAATACATACAATGATACAATACAAATAATTAAATTAAATACAAATTAGAAAAGTTACATTGGTGTAGGTATATATATATAATTTAAACCTACGTAAGCCCTAACTAGATCTAGACACTAATTTTTTGAAGCAGCTTAACATTATTTTTTATTGTTACATAAGTTACTTTAGAAATTATTTTATTTATTTAGTAAACAAAACAGGAAAATAACAAAATGAGGTACCTACAAGTTACATCTAAGTATGTTTTTTTTTTGTTAGCTTTTGCAGCTTTAGTTTCAGTGCAGCCACGAAGCCTATTGTGATCGTCACTTGTTTTTATGTCGCTACTAGTTCATGGGGGCGTTCAAAGTTCATCACTAATCTCTACTGTTAGAAACTCTAGGATATTCTTATGGGTGATAACTGCTAGCTCCTCCGGACTAAGAATATGTTTGCCCAGATGAATGCTACGTTTGCGCATTAGTGGAATCTGTGGACACGAACAGATGTAGGGACGATTCTGTCGCCTCATTACAGAATCTGCAGGTCTGTGTTTAGGATCTAGGTATGTTAATTCTAGTCATGATCTAGTTCAGAAACTATAAATACTAGACATCATAAGATACTGCTACGAGCTAAGGGTTCGGGATAAAATAATGCAAACCAATCTAACTAAACGAACACTTTTATTCAACACTAAAATGATAATTACACGATCTCAATCACAAGTAATCACAACACACTAATTCGCACACCACACGCAGTTACTACACGTTTCGAGAACGTTCTCAAAGGTTCCGCCGGTAACTAGAACTGTGTAGTTGCTTCAACCGCACTACTATTTCTTATTCTGTGTAACTGCAAGTAAAAACGTAGTAGGTATATACCACACTTAGTATTACCTATTCTGTGACACAGTAGGTATAACTTCGAGAGGCCGACGATTACTTATTCTGTAACAGTCTCGGGCGTAACAATACGAAAAAAAGAAAAAATACTATATTTTAAAATGGTGCCCTTAATTTCTAAAGTCCCTAAACTTGGCATCAACCCCAAACCTACGCTTGTTCGTAACCACAGTACACAACAACATCGTGTAAATTGGTAAGTTGGCAGCACTGAGCTGTCAGTTAATTTAAATGTCATTTGAAAGCGAGCCAACTACTCAGAGGCCAACTACCGAATTGAAACGATAAAAACGACCTGCGGAACTCTGTCTCTGACTCGAATTGATTCAATGTTTTCAATTTTTTAATTTTTTCTTTATTCGGCAGTTTTTGAGATGGGGAAAAAACCAATGAACTCGCGACACTGTTACCGTTGCAGTTCCTACACCTCTGTATATAAGTATCTCATAATTGTTCAAGTTTTCACTTCTGTCGGCATTCTCGGAGTGCCACTTTTTTTTATAGCTTTACACGTTCTGAACGTATTCCAGGCAAAACTGATATAATTACTTGTGGATAAGGCTATGGAATATTAAGATAAGAATCTTGTTAATATGATAAAAATCCTTGGCCAAATTCGCCCAATCGCACGTGGGGGTGAGGGGAGGTCACGGTTAATAACACGTAATATTTTTTCTTTTTGTATCACTGTAAATCTAGATTACGAGGGAAGCAATCTTGAAATAATGAAGCCAATTGTGTTCTTTTAATAGAGGTTAAATAAATCCAACGCATTTACCCTATGAATACAAATAAAAAAAAAACTCATGTTAGATAAAAGGAGGGGACCCCTCCCTCGCGACACCTCACCAAGGGGGGGGGGGTCAAAAAATCGTCAAAAACGTCTCACGTAATTAATGAACACCCTCTTACATAACAATACAGGTTGTATGTTTTTTATGAAAATGTTACTTGTTGAGCCAACAGTTCTGTACCTCTGAGTAACCAAACCTCATTGATACCATCAGTGTTGCTAGCTTTTATTTTTTTACTTATTTGTTGTCGACGTGTAGTCATAATAGACTACTGAAGCTTTATCATTATCATAATCAGCTATGGAGGCAAAGGGGCAAAAACCTATTTTCAAAAAGCGGAATATTTACCATGAGTTTTTGAGTGTCCCGATATTTGACGACCTCCTTAGCGCAGTAGGCGAATAGTTGGCTGACACGCAGGAGGTAGTGGGTTCAATTCCCGCAACGGATCTACAGATAGTTGTTCCGGGTCTACATTTTTTTTATACGACTTGTAGATGGAGCAAGCCTACAGCCCAATCACCTATAACAAAGCATTCCCTCGTAGGTCACGCACCTTAGGAACGTGCCCTACGATACACAGCACGGACGCGGAGCCATGTATAGCTCCAATTGAATTGCCTATTTTTATTATTTAAGTTGGGCATTTTTGAGATCGGAAAAACCATTAAACTCGCGACACTGTTACCATTACCGACACCTCTGTATATAATTATCTGTAGTGTAGTCTGCGTTTAAATTTTGAATACCCAAACATTGAGCGCTAAATTTTTCACTTCTGTCGGCACTCCCGGAGTGGCACTTTTTTACACTTCATTTCTATCTGTGGTTATTAATTATTATATTGTTTTGAGGGTTCCGTACCTCAATAGAAAAAACAGAACCCTTATAGGATCATTCTATGTCTGTCTGTCTGTCTGTTTGTCAAGACCCTTTATCTCGGTAACAAGTGGAGGTATCGAGTTGAAATTAAAATTATATACTCAAGTCTAAGTCCTTGAAGCTGTGAAAAAATTAAAGTTCTAAGTTAACGTAAAAAAAAGATACGGCCGTTTATGCCGCAAAACACGTATTTTTCGACACTCTCAAGGGAATCAAAATGTATGAATAAAATGTACCTAGAACTATGAAATTTGTGGAATGAAACCTATGGAATTTGCAAGTAATATCGTCTTATACTACAAGTACAGGGATGGAACTCACTTCCGGCGTATGTTTTTCCGAACCAGTATAATCTTAGAGTCTTCAAGTCCAGAGTGAATAGGTTCTTTCTAGGCAAGCGTGCTTCATCTTCGATCACACCTTCACTTACCATCAGGTGAGGTAGTGGTCAAGCGCTTGGCATCAATAAAAAATTACAAATATAGTCTATATTTAAAGTACGTAATCAATCATCGAGGATAAGCAACCGTATGCGCGGTCATAATTGTATGGAACCCTCGGTGGGCGAGTCCGACTCGCTCTTGTCCGGTTTTAATTTTATTTTTTTACACTTTGTTTCTATGTGTAGTTATTCTACGTATTATATTGTTTTTTTCTTTGTAATTCTTAATTATTTGTATTATGTGCTCAAATAACTGTCTTATCTGTAACATCCCTTTTACCTCGGGGGGTTAAAATGTGTAAGGAGTAACAATCAATACTGGTACCTTTAATTCAATAACAGGTCCCATGAGGTCTCATTGTGCTCACCCCTCGACATAGCAAGTCGTGATGGTATGCCATGGGTGCGTTGACCTCACGGGTTTTCACTGATGACGTCGGAATAAATAAAGTGATATAGATATAATTGATAGAGCGAAGCTAGATCTCCAAATCAACTTGGGCAAATTGGCGTTGTATGTATGTATGTACCTATGTTTGTCAGAGGATAACTTTCGAAGCGTTGATCCGATCACCGAAAAAATTTGGTGTATAGGTAGTGATGGCACAATCCTGGTGTGACCAAATGAGCTAAAAATGTTGGGGGGTTATTAAGATATTGGGGTTTAAGAGGGGTAAAAAAAAATTCAAATGAGACTATTACTTAGGTCAAATGGGGCGTCTAATGAAAGGTCTTCATTAGTACATTTCGACCCCGTTTTTACTTTTAGTTTAAACCTTGTAGTTTTTGAGTTGTTCTCCATAATAAAAACTGAACTTTTACGAAATTCACAGGGTACACCAGTGACCCCACAATGCTCAAATTTAGTATTCGTGTAGCTTTAGTGACACAAATAGAGGGAAAAGTATGAAATCCAGAATAAATGCAATTTCTACCCCAAAAAAGAATAACCAAAGTACACGAACTCCCGTTACCTGTAATTTGAATAATATTGTAGGTCAAGTTATTTGGTTAGTCATATCGTGGCACTATTGTGATAGTCAAAGATTACAAATAATATTATTTTGTTTTTACGGGAGACTCGCGAGATCTCAGTTCGGGGCGAACCACTAGTATTATAAATGCGAAAGTGTGTAGGTACTATGTGTAGATGTTTGTTAGCCTTTTACGTCGTAACGACTGAACGGATTTCGATGAAATTAGGTATGTACGTAGATTATAACCTGGATTAACACATAGGCTACTTTTTGTTGAAAACCACGCATACAAAGCCGCTTGCTGAAACTAGTTTGATATATAAGTAGGTAGTATTGGCAAAATCCTGGTGTGACTAAATGAGCTTAAAGTGTTGGGGCTAATCTCTTTTTTAAAAGCGATAAAAATGTACTCTCCTCTCCGAGCCGGTCTGTGTGAACAGACACTAATAATCTTGTGGTTTCTATATGGTCACCTCGCAGGCGTCTCCTCAAGAGTGTTGAGGCGCAATGCTTGGAGTCTTCATTTAAATCATTTAGACACTTCTGCCGATAAAATTGGCAAAAGACAAAAATCTGAAAAGGTACAAACCACACGGGGTCATTTAGACCCCCAACAGGCGCCGCTGCGATTGACATACAACACCGAATATTGTGGTAAAAAAACAAAAATCAGTTTCGAATATCTGACCGCCATTTTTTGTGGCCGGGATGTTTTTGGGTCGTGAAATATGATATTGTTTTTGTAATATAAACGTGGTGATGGAGATAGTAATGTTGTGGTCTGGAAAAGGTTATAAAATGAATAACCAGTGGTTCGTCCCGAACTGAGATCTCGCGTAATCTTCGACTATCAAAATAATAACACGAATTGTTTAAGCAAGTAACTTGACCTACAGTTTCATTCAAAATATAGGAAACGGGAGTTCATGTAAATTGGTTAATTTTTTTGGGGTACAAATTGCAGTTATTCTGGATCTCAGACTTTTGCCTATATTTGTTTCACTAAAGCCACAAGCATACCAAATTTCAGCAATGTGGGGTCACTGGTGTACCCTGTGAATTTCGTAAAAGTTCAGTTTTTAATAGGCTAATAAGTTAAAAACTACAAGGTTTAAAAAAAATATAAAACGGGGTCGAAATTTCTGATAAAGACCTTGCATTAGACGTGCCATTTGACCGGATAGTACCATTTTTTACCTCTCTTGAAACCCACGACCCCCACTCTATTTTTAGCTCATTTAGTAACACCGGGATTGTGCTATCACTACCTACCTATATACCCAATTTCACGATGATTGGTTAAACGCTTCGAAATTGTCCTCGAACAAACATACATACATACATACAATGCCGATTTGCCCAAGTTGATTTGGAGATCTCGTTTCGCTCAATCAATAACAAAACGTGAAAAGAAAACTTTGTTTCTTATTGCGCGCACGGAGGAGTGTGAAATTTGGCATAATTATATAGAAATGACATTTCACATAGCGCTATCTAGCCCCAAACTAAGCAGAGCTTGTAATATGAAAACCATATAACTGAACATATTATATTAATATTTTTTTTCATAGATAATTGTGAAGGCATACGGATGGAATATGGAACTAACTCTTACATAAGTACTATTAACAAAACCAATGAATAAAATGTACTGATCCGTTAAATCGCTAGTTGTAATGCATAAATCGCGTAGAGCCGCGGGGCGCACTCAGTTTTAAACTATTGACCCACGATTTACAACCCTTGTCAATAGTGCTAGGGGTGCGTAGGGTGACAACCATTTTTATAAAGTTAAATGTATTAAAATTGCCGAATCAAAAATATTAATATATTTTCTATTTTAAATTACTTTTGAGTAGCAAGAACAGCCGGTAAAATTTCCTGAAACACATACATAATATGTCCCTAAGCAGGGACAAATTAACAATAAACAATAAATAAATAAATTAACAATAAATAATAATAATTAATAATTAACAAGAGGTAAATATATATTACATATTTACCTCTTGTTAATTTGTCCCTGCTTAGGGAGCGTACCCATACTACGCTACCCATTTTTTACCCCTTGGTGACCACCCGTAGTGTATGCCAAGACCACCCCCCCCCCTCCCTTCCTCCCTCTGGTTTTTACGCTCTAAACGCTGCGCGCCATACTTGAATATAGCTCGAAGAAGCGCGATATTTCCCTAGAGGATACCCTTCCCCCTCCCGCGTCCCTGTGACCAAGCCTGGTATTTGAAGATCTCCCCCCCTCCTGTAGTCTGCGACTTCGTACGCGTTACACTACTAAATGTGTAGGTAACCTAGAAATAAAGCTAAACTCGCTGTTGCAACTTGGCTTGACACGCAATTTTTATCCCATGGGACCTGATTTATGGGATATAAAGTAGCCTATGTATTAATACAGGTTATAATCTACGTACACACTAAATTTCATTGCAATCGGTTCAGCCATTACGAAATGATTAACAAGCAACCAAATAAATATATAAACAAACAACCAAACTTTCGCATTTATAATAATAGTGATGTCAGTTACTAAAAAAAATAAATAAATTCTATTACTAAAGCTCGATCAATTAGGTTTGCATAACGATCCCTAAACGTATTTAGCGACTTTAAACATATTTATCCACTAAATACGTTTAGGCATCGTTGGCCAAGTCGCCCTTATAGATAACCAATTATACTAACATAGTTTTAAGATTTTTATTTATTACTTAGCTGACCTGCCCGCGGCTTCGCACGAGTGGTATGTCCATAACAACATTACCCTCCTTCTGCGCAGTCGGGTAAAAAGTAGCCTATGTTTTAATCCCAATCATCATCTATGTACCGAGTTTCATAGAAATCGGTCCAGCCGTTCTTGCGTTATAAATGGTGTAACCAACCCGACATTGTTTTATGTATATAAAGACTAACAAATGATGGATGTAATATCTGAATAATAAGTTGATTGAATTGAATAAGTCATATCTTATCTTAGAGGGCCATTGAGATTAAGATATTTTGAGCTATATTTTATCCTAAAAATCTGGATAAAGTATGGTCCCAATACTCCGCCACGTGCAACTTCCCCAGGGAGTGTCCGAACCTACAGGAATGCATTATTACATCACTCATCAATCTTGCGTCACGCTTGTCCGCTTTCGATGCAACTCTGACAAAATGATAGAGGGCTTCGTTTTATCTCTAGTGCTTATAAATGAAGTTGGAATAGGCGTAAAGTTTATGGGTTTAAATGATCTTGACTGGGTTTATTTGGTGTCGAGATCATTGGTCTTCGGCCTAAAAACTCCGACACGACCTCGATCGATTATGACTGAAATTGAGACATAATTATGCTACTTTTAATCTGACTGCGCGGGAGGGTAATGTTTTTATTAACAAATAAACTGGTCAGCTAGTTAAATATTTAATTTATCATCAATATATATTGTATCTTTAATATATAAAACAAAGTCGGGTTTGTTTTGATGATCTTTGATTTCTTGGATTTGTCTCCATCCCGTATAGCAGAAAAACTATTAAAATATTGGAAAAGTTCACGCTACAAAAATATGACGAAAATTCATTTTCTCATACATAGATGTAGCTAATGATGGCCGATTGACAATACATTGGCAGCCCGCGTCATATGCCTGTCAAGGCGATACGAAGTTCAGAGGGTCAACTAGTATACCTACTATAAATTGGAAAGTATGTGTATCTGTCTGTTTCTTACGTATACGATAGATTATGACTGGGATTGGGACATGATTTTCTTCCCTACGCATGACATGCCCATTCCACGCTAGCCTCTTACTCCTCAATTTCAATATGTATTGACTAATTCAATTCAATGTTTTTATTTGTTACCTATTGACAAACATAGCAATTTAGAATTTAAATTAGATATACTAGTGATTCGCCCCGAACTGATATCTCGCGAGTCTCCCGTAAAAACAAAAAAATATTATTTGTAATCTTTGACTATCAAAATAGTGCCACGAAATGCATAACCAACTTACTTAGCTACAATTTCATTCAAATTACAGGTAACATTTTATTGGTTACATTTTTTTGGGGTAAAATTGCAGTTATTCTGGATTTCAGACTTTTCTCTATATTTGTGTCACTAACGCTACACGCATACCAAATTTCAGCACTGTGGGGTCACTCGTATACCCTGTGAATTTTGACAAAGTTCAGTTTTTACTATGGCTGATAACATAATAAAAACTTATAGGTTTAAACTAAAAAAAAACGGGGTCGAAATGTACTTACAAAGACCTTTTATTAAATGTGCCACTTGACCAGATATTCTCATTTTGTTTGTTTTTTTTTTATCCCAAGATCTCAACAATCCTCATTTGAGACAACATCTCGCAATCAATCAAATCTCACATTTTGCCATTACTACCTACCTATATATTAAATTTCACGATGATTGGATAAACGCTTCGAAAGTTATCCTCGGACAAACAAATATACATGGGTGCATACAACGCCGATTTGCCCAAGTTGATTTAGATATCTCGCTTCGCTCGATCTATAAATTATTTGATGCCCATCTACCGCAGTTATAATCTTAAGTACTTATAAATCAGTGTTTAGATAATAATTGATTAAAACGGGTGTTTATTGCGTATGTACCTTTTTTATTTGTTATCCCGACGTTTCGGCTGTGTTGCAACAGTCGTGGTCACGGGTTGACTGGAGCACTTGGAGCTACCGTCGAGGAGTGTGGGTAGCTGCAGCAACTACCCTCACTTGGTCTTCAGAATTAGAAATGTCCTTGTTCATATTACGACACACTACGCTAACCGTATCTACGCACTGAGACGGCCGATCACGACGCGCACACCTAGCAATCACCGGGTTCCAGGACGCTGAGAGTCTATAGCCATCTTCACGATTGAAATTTTGCAATTTCTTGATTTCAATCGCTTCACGAACCATTCTCTTGTAATAATGGTGTTCACTGGAGAGAACCTTAGGATAATGAAGTTCAATCCAATGATTCGGTCCCGAGTCTACCAGTATTTAGATGTCTATTACGAAATGCTTGTCTGTTTCTAGCACTCCTGATTGCTAGTGCAATGAGCTACTGGGTAGATAAAGCCTATGTAATTATTTAAGTATTATTGACGTAACTAAGTGTTCTATTGTGCCCCTATATGAGTGTATAACTCACACATTCAGACAAATAAAGCCATTTTAGTATTGCAAAACGTAAAACAATGCAATTTGCGATACCCCCTATAGGGGTCGATTCAACCCCCGATAATGCAAATGCAAATAGCGAGAAAGGGTTAATACTGTGCTAAACCCAGAGGACTACTGGCGATATGGCATAGGGGTATTAATTAAAAATTGCAGGTTTGTAATTTGTAATTTATTCTTATTCTTTCATGTCAATAGCTTAGAACGGATTTTAATTTGCTATAATACAAACTGAACTTTGACATAATTCACAGGGTACACCAGTGACTCCACAGTGCTGAAATTCGGTATGTGTGTAGCTTTAGTGATACAAATACAGGGTGTTTGATAATGTACTGACGATATTCAAGTGACAGTTTCTCAAAACATAAAATACGACTTCTCGAAAAAAAACTACTGATTATATTATCAAATTTTAAAGAAAATCGACTAAGTTTAGGTGATAATTTCAATATAAAACTTACTGCCTACTCTTGCAATCGACATCCAAAAATAAAGGTCGAATTGATATCTCTTTCGGAAATGGCTGCGGGTTATGGGTTAGAAACGGACAACAAGAGATATCTCGAGACGTCACCAATACAGTATCTGTGGTTAGATGGCAAGCATTATGCAATAGCACAATTTAAGTTTAATAAAGTGTTTGTTTTTACATGCCAATATATATTTCACATTTCTATGGTAAACATTTCACAAATTTATTCAAAGCTCATCAAAATAACCTCTTTCATTTTGTGCGTATATTATCAAACACCGTATATAGGCAAAAGTCTGAAATCCAGAATAACTGCAGTTTCTACCCCGAATAAACCAAATTACATGAACTCCCGTTACCTGTAATTTGAATGAAACTGTAGGTTAAGTTAGTTGGTTACGTATTTCGTGGCATTATTTTATTGGTCAAAGATTAAGGCCGGCTTGCACAACGATCCCTTATCGTATTTAGTGACTAAACATGTTTAAATTTTACGTATTTGTATGATTTGACAAGAATAAGAACAAGAGAATATTTTTTTTTTGTGTTTTGGGAGACTCGCGAGATCTCAGTTCGGGACGAACCACTAGTTATGAAGAGTATGATGAGGTGAAATTTGAATGTATGTTGTCTAGTCCAGTCGTTTAGTCGTGAAAACGATTAGTCCCACGATACTAACTCAATTGAGTAGGCTTACCTTCTATTTTCTTAGGCGTCAAAAGTAGGTACTGTTTGCTAATCTCATTAGCGCTGTCTGTCCGTTCTCTAGGGAAATACGTCTAATGTTTGGACTTGTCTATAAACGAAGTGTTAAGGTGTGACGTTTTAATTATGCGTTATTTTCTAAGTGACTGTTTAAGTACCGTAAAGACGTTCTCTAAGCAACTTGCACAATGATACCTAATCGTAACAAATAAACTAAAAATAAAAACAATAAAATATTATTTGTAATCTTTGAATATCAAAATAGTGCCACGAAATACATAACCAACTAAATTGACCTACAGTTTCATTCAAATTAAAGGTAACGGGAGTTTATGTTAATTGGTTATTTTTAGGGGTAGAAATTGCAGTTATTCTGGATTGGATTGAAGATTTTCCGCTAAATTTGCCGCCGCACCGGCCTCAACTGCTGTACCAGACAGATGAGATGGCGCAAGGGTATCGACGCACGCACGTGGCGTCCCACACCAAAAGCGGGTAAGCTTTTGGTGTGGGACACCCAAGATATAAGAGTCATACCGTCAGGGCCTTAAAAATTAGGTAATGGTACTTTATATACTTGTGTGCCCCTTACAAATAACTGATTACTGACAGAGCTTTTTTTTTTGCAATAGCTAGGATTGAGACATAGACCACCTACTTTTTACTCGACTGCGAAGTTATGTTATGTTTTTATTGACAAACCACGAGTGCGAAGCCGTGGGCGGCAGCTAGTGATTCCTTAAAAAGCAGCGATATTTCCATCGTCACCACTTTTTAAATCCTAAAGCTAATACCTCGTCGACTTCCGAAATTGGTCCATATCAGTTGCCAAAACAAACATCAATAGTGCTTCCGTTCGTCTGTCAGTCATGACTATTTTCGTTCAGAAATGAGAATGACACGTGGGTTTCCGTCAAAAAACAGCTTTTTAAATCTGTCAAGAGGGCTTTGTTGTTATAAATAACTAGCTTCCGGCAGCGGTTTCGCACGCGTGGTTTGTCAATAACTAAACTCCTGACGTTCTAAGAGTCCCGATTTGACGTTGTCAAAATACAGCGAGTAGTGATGGGAACTAGGATCGAAAAATCGATCTTGAGACATTTTGATTAATTGTAGATTTGGGTATCATTTAGTTTAACTTAGGTTAAATTAATATCGAACTGGTACATAATTTGTATCGTTTTTCATTCAAGAAAATATTGACGATGAACGAGCGAAGCGTCACAGTTTCGTAGTTGGCCAAATAATGCTTTTGTCCGTATATTAGTCTGTCTGTCTGTTCTCGCCTATAGGTCGCATTTTTCAACCGATTTTGACAAAAATTGGCACACAAGTTCCTTAATTATTTATATTTTTTGGTCGATCGCGATTTTTGATTGAAGATAGGGGAAAAAAGGGGGGAAGTCTGCTGTAGCGTTATTTATCGACGGATTTCAATCAATTTGAGAGGCACACTAAGGACTTCATTCTACACAAGATGTTGTGACAAAAATTCCAAAAGGGAGTGGAGGGGGGGGGGGGGAGTTTGCTGTAGCGTTGTATATGGACGGATTAGGAGGGGTGGGGATAGTTTGCTGTAGCGTTATACGGATTAGAAGGGGTGGGGATAGGTTTTCTATTTTCTCTCGAACATAGAGAGGTTGGTTTTAAATCTCTGAAATGGCTTTACTATACGTGAAAACCTATAATTGGCTTTCTGTTTTGTATTAGTTAATTGTCAAGTTAATATAAATAAATATTGCTGGACATTTCACACAGCGCTATCTAGCCCCAAACTAAGTAAAGCTTGTACTATGGGAACCAGATAACTGATAGAATACTTGTATACTATTTTTTTGTACATATATACTTATAATACATAGAAAAACATCCAGACCCAGAAACAAATATCTGTAGATCATGCAAATGTTGTTCCGCGGCGGGAATCGAATCGTTACCTCCTGCGTCTCAGCCGGCTATTCGCCCACTGCGCCACGGAGGTCGTTAATATAGCTGTTGGTTTTCCATAAAATAAATAAATAAGCCGGGGGGAAGGGGGAAGTGTCGGTTATCGCATTGTTATAAGGGCTCGCGAGGTCTACTGTTCTCACAGAACCACTAGTGATAAGTAGGTATATTAGATTAGAATTCTTTTTATTGCACAGATGGATGATATATTTATAGATGAAATTACTCATTGTGGGTGCATCTACATCTATAATCGATTCTTATGTATAACACATAAAAAAGTGGCACTCCAGGAGTGCCGACAGAAGTGAAAACTTGAACAATTACGAGATACTTATATACAATAGTGTCGGTAACGGTAACAGTGTCGCGAGTTCAATAGTTTTTTCCAATCTCAAAAAATGTCTAACGCGCCCAAAAAAGTTTTCACTTCAATAAAAAAATAAATAAATTAAATATAAATATTGCTGGAGATTTCACACAGTGCTATCTAAACTAAGCAGAGCTTGTACTATGGGAACCAGATAACTTTTTTTTTGTAAATACATACTTATAATATATAGAAAAACACCCAGACACGGAACAAATATCTGTAGATCATGCAAACATTTGTTCCGTGGTGGGAATCGAGCCCGCCACGGAACAAATGTTAAATAAAAAAAAATGTCTAAATAATAAAAAAAAAAATGTTTCCTCTGCTAACGCCGACACAGATTCTAGACCATAATATTTCTAGAATACTGGGTTTAATTTTGATAAATGCTTGCAATTGAAATGTCGCCAGCAATCGAATTACCAGTTACCACTTTCAAGAAGTATGCAAATCTAGGAAAGTTGATGCAAACGTTTAAGTACAATTTATGATCTCAAATAAATCTGTCTGGCTGTCAGTCTGTCCTTAGATATATAGCTTCAAATAGGGCTTTTGAAATACTCTATTACATAAAACTGGTAGTTTGTTAGCATTATCATTTAAACCATGGGACGTCTAGTCTACTACTGAACATAGGGTATCCCATAGATCTCTAATGCTACTGTCCTCAGTGCCGGATTAAGCTAGCGCGGGGCCTGTAGCAAATTGTATCGAGGGGCCCTTGATCTGCTATGGGTTTTTAAGTATAAAGTGGCGGAGGTGGGCGGGTTTCGGTACCCCATTTTGCGCGGGGCCCGTAGCAAATTCTATCGAGGGCCCCTTGATCTGCTAGTTTTTAAAGTATGAAGTGGCAGGGTTGGATACGCGGGCCCCCTTTTTGCACGGGGCCGGTAGCAATTGCTACTCTTGTTACGTGGTTAATCCGGCACTGACTGTCCTACTGATATGCACAAAACCTTTATCACGTCGTTTTTGCATCTAGTGGGGGTCCTCCTACGCTGTGCTTTCTAGGTTTCAACTCAAGAACCTTTCTGTCCCAACGGCTGTCAGTTCTACAAGATATGTGCCCCGCCCACTGCCACTTCAGCTAGCTAATCCTCTGGGCTTTGTAAGTGACTTTGGTTCGTCTATGGGTCTCCTCATTTGTGAGAGGCCCATAGTGAGAGACCACGTTTCTGTACGAGGGATGTTGCGAATATTCTCATCGGCATCCGCAAATGCGCAGCCTCTGCATCGATTTAGACATCTGCATCTAAATCCGCATCCGTAATAATCGATGCGGATGCAGCGCAGGTCGCGACAAGAAAGGAGTTGGGTGGGGCTCGCGAGTGGAGCGTGCTGTGGGCACGTGCTGATTGACCAATAGCAGCGATGATTTCGATGACAAGATCCAACGCGTTTGTTATTGTTTATCATTTGTAACGTGTTTACTAGCGGTAATCGTATGAACATTGCCGTTTTTGAGTGTCATTGTGAGTATACAGTGAGTATTGTATGTTAGGCGAGTTATCTGAAGTTAATAGTTTCTATTTTTGTTTTATTTCTGCACCAAAACGAAGTTCTTAAAAAAATCTTAAGATCCGCATCCACGGATGTTAAAAAATCTGAATCCGCAACATCCCTGTTCTGTACCATACGATCAAATACTTTTTAGCAAAAATACCTTTCTGACTTCAGATAATCATCGAAATCGGTTGACTTGGTAAATGATTATTCGCCAAGTACAGATGCCTTTAAGATTTCATTGATTAAATACATTTTAAGTTAGAGTTTGTTATGCAAATTATCAAATGGAACTATCAGATTTGAATGCTGAATCTAAACGAATGGAATTCTCAATATAAATGTGATAACACGGTCATTGTTAACACAGACTACACAAAGATGGAGAATAAATAGCAATTGTAACGCATTAATTTGCCACTTAAAAAATATCAATACTATCATCATTGGTTTTCATCCAGTTGTTAGATAAGCAGGCGTTTACGTTCATGACATAATAATTATCATAATAATGAAAATAACTGGTGTTAGAGGCCTCTCTCATTCCGGGGCTTAGCCAAGTTACATTCAAAATATATGGGATTTGACAGATGCTATGGAAATATCACGTGATAAATCGACAACAAACCTATGTAGAAAACGAATCGATTCGAAGCGAATGTACTTGGCCCTCTGGGCGTCATCTTTCTAGCATAAGCTAAAAGACAAGGACGAAATCAAATTACTCATTAGCCTATATTATATGGCTAGATTGTTAATCTAATTTGTTAATTACTAGGGTATTTTATTATTTACCGACTTACCCAATCTACTAAACTGATTTTGATGAAATTCATATGAGACTATTATGAAAGTATATCCTTTCAAATAAAAAAAGAATTTTCCAAATCGGTTGATAAATTACAGAGTTATGAGGTAAAAACATAAAACCGAATTGCGTCCCTATACAATTTGAGGGTTGCCCTCGATTTTTATGGGATCCCATCATCAGATCCTGACTTGGTGCCAATGGGACCACCCTTTAAAACAAAAAAATATATCTCGAATCGGTCCAGGCGTTTTCGAGTAATCGGGGAACATAAATAAAAAAAAACTTTCTATCTAGTGGGGGGTAATTTTTACCTTAGGGTTTGCTTATAAACCATATTGAATCTTAAGCCTGTACCGTAAAGTTTATTTTAGTTGCAAGCTGATTTAGAATGATATTGGCCTGAAAGAGGCGCAAGCGCAGCGAAATGTTTATGTGATGCGTGGGAGTCGATGGATATGCTGCGTGCGTTAAGGGGAGATGAATAGATTCTTTTATATGCCCGAAAAAAGTTCATAACAAATTCAAGATATATAAATTAAGTACATGAACGACGACCTCCGTGGCGCAGTGGCCGAATAGCCGGCTGAAACGCAGTAGGTAGCGGGTTCGATTCCGCGGCACAAATGTTTGCATGGTCTACAGGTATTTGTTCTGGGTCTGGTTTCATAAGTATTACATTAGATGGCGCTGTGTGAAATATCCAGCATTATTTATTTGTTTTTCATCATAATTCCAAAACAAAAAAATAAACAAAAAATACTTTTGGAACGTGTAAATCAATCCCTTAGATACCACTTGATCTCGTAACCCTATTTTAACATTTTGACCCTGATCTGTTACTAATTGAAATGATAATATTTTTTGATTTTTGAAGTGAAAACTTCTTTAGGCGCGTTGGGCATTTTTTGAGATGGAAAAAACCATTGAACTCGCGACACTGCTACCGTTACCGTTACCGACACCTCTATATATAAGTATGTGTAGTAGTCTGCTTTTATTCAAGTTTTCACCTCTGTCGGCACTCCCAGAGTGCTATTTTGTTTGTTACTTGCTTTAGAGAAAGGTCTCTATACTAGTAACTATTTCAAATTTCAAGCCGATAGGTTCAGTAGTTGCTGAGATACCCAAAAATCTCACATGAGATAACGGGTGGGGGGAAGGGGTCGAAAGAAATCTCGCGACATCACGTAATTAATGGACGCCCCCTAATCAGCTGTGACAGAGGGACGGACAAAATCGCCCCTTATGGGTTCCGTATTTACCATTTTGGTCTGAAACCCTAAAAACCACATCCGTTTGAAAACAACACTGTCACAGACAGTCGATAAAAAATAATTTTTTCAAAATTTCGCGATCACTGGTACCTACATAATTACTGATTTAAACGGGAATTTGTCGCGTACGTACAATTTTTATTTGTTATCCTGACGTTTCGAATGGTTGCAACAGTCGTAGTCGCAGACAGATTTGGGTACTTGGAGCTACCGTCGAGAAGTGATGGCAGCTGCAGCAACTACCCTCAATTGGTCTTCAGAATTAGAAATGTTATTTATTATTATTATTATCAGCCCACTGCGTCCCACTGCTGGGCAAAGGCCTCCCCCCATTCTTTCCAGACACTTCTTTCAGGCCCTAAGATGGTCCAGTCCACTCGGAAATTAGTGAGCTCATCCCTCCGTCTTTTCTTTGGTCTGCCGCGACGTCTTCAGGCTGTGTCGAGGTTCCACTCGGTGGTGAGCTTAACCCACTGATCACCCGACATACGGCATACGTAGAAATATTATAAAATAAAAAAAGGTACGCGATCAATACCCGTTTAAATCAGTAATGATGATTTTTTTTTTCTTTTTTTTCAATCAATAATTTATTTTGAACATAATACACACAGGATAGCTTTACACATAGATGAAACACTGAAAAGTGCAATAGTAAAAACTGTGTCGCACTTTCCAGTGCCCGACCTTATGACTAAGGAGACATTGACATTCCAGAGTATCTAGGTACAGAGATTTTGATGCAAAATTAGTTGTAACAGACAGAAAAAAAAATAAACAAGGAAAATTATTCGAAATTAATATTATGATATGTAGCAAGTTTTATAAAAAGCACTTTTATTATAAAGGTTATGTGTGTGTGGGTGTGGGTGTGTGTGTGTGTGTGCGCGTACGGGTGGGTGGGGTGTGGGAGTATGTGTGTGTGTAGTGTATGCGCATGTTTAAACAGGATAAGTGTGATTATGAATGTTCGTTATCAGAATCAATAAAACATCAACGATGAAAAAGTCCCCTTAACAGTTCAGAAGTCTGCTTAACTCAGTTTGTTTATGGCTTAATATCGTTCGCAAGAGCAACAAAGCATAATATAATAAGCAGATGTGTTTGGCCTGGATTGAAAGTGGTATACAAGAAAGGTTAAATGTATCATTTGACATATTGCAATATAGAGTTGTAAATACGCATTAACTTTCTTTAATACTCATCTTTCATTCAACTCCATTCCTCTTATATGTATATAATGTTATAATTCTCTCAAAACTAGGAGAGAGGAGAGCAGATAACCACTGTCTGCAAAATATTTCGCAACAAAATTGATGCACCCAAAGAGAGCGGTGCAGAAGACATAGGCTTCTTGCTGTACCCTCCAGCTGTATCCCATGCTAACCCCCGCTACCTCGCACACTCACCGCTCTCAACAAACTCCCTCAATGCTGGTATGTCTTAGGTATTGTGAGATTGATGTATGAATGGTAAATAATTTAACAATTCGATTTAATAAGTGTGTGATTTTATTAATTTATTTGTATTTTTATGTATTATTTTATTTGAATTTTATTGTTAATAATTTATAGGTATATGTAGATTCATAATGTAATTTAGATTTTAATTTGTCAATTTATATAATTAATATTTTGAATTAAATTAATAGGTCTAGTAAATAGTTGGGTAATCCGTTCAAATTCAATAAATAAATATCAAAAATCATCTCGTTCGTCTAAATTTCTATTTAAATAGTTGAAACTTGAGTCAGTTAATCTCTATAGACATTAAGCTTCTCCAGTTCCCCCAAAAGATCTTGAAGTTATAAATATCAAGTCTCATTATCATTTCATCGCCGTCTCAAGAATCGAGTCGATGACGGAGTAACGAGGTGGGATTGTTTTCTTGTGATATACCGGTTATATTCTTGTTTCCGGAATTGTTTGAAAACATTACCTCTTCTTGTTTAGTCGTGAGTCGTGACCCACAATGAGGGGTTTTCACGTCCATGTTTTTATAACTACTAACAGATGGCGTTGCTCTGTCATGCTCTTTTTAACAAAAGAAAGTGAATTGTTAATGTCAGTTGCCGTGTCAACATTATTTTCCGAGGAACTTGACATAAAAAAAACATTTGTGTTTATTTGACGAAGTGAGATTGTTTTAGACCGATTTTTATATTGTGTCTTTGTAAAAAAGAATATAAACCTCTGTGTTCAATATTCCCGCTCGCAAAACCTCCGACCGCATAATAGATAATAGACCTTTTTCAAAACTACAAATCACAACAAACAAAACAGTCCGGCCCACATGCCATGTCAATTAAACTCTTGAATAAAATCCCACAAGAAATACAATAATTAAGTAATTTAAATAAATTTAAAACGTTGCTAAAAAGATATTTATTTGAACGTAGTTTTTATTCGATGCAAGAGTTTTTCGAAGATAAATCCTAATACGGATTTAATTTTATGTAGGTATAGGTATTTAAGCATTTTATTTAGATTTAATAAGTAATGAAAGTAGAATTTTACTAGGTAACCTGTTTTTATTTTCCATTATACATTATAACAAAAGCCAAACTCTGCTCACGAAATAGTATTCTTCGTCGGCTTACCACAACATCCCGGGGCGCTTCACCTTCGGTTCTCCGAACAACTGGTCTCTCTCTCTCTGCTTCTCAGCTGGGGAGTATGCATGCCCAGTGTGGCATCGTTCAAGCCACGCTAGAGAAGTAGACATTGCACTAAACGAGACCAATAGAATAATAACCGGATGTCTGAAGCCTACCCCGTTACACAAGTACTCGTATCCCTTAGCAGGTATAGCACCACCTGACATCCGGCGAGACATTGCCTGTGCTACAGAAAAGGCAAAACAGGAATGTGATGTCCGACACTGTTTGTATGGCGTTACTCCACCAAGAAAACGGCTACATAGTCGCAGGGGTTTTTTGCGATCCACTGAAGCCACCACAAATAATGCAAGTGATGCCCGCGTTACCCTGTGGAAATTAAATAAAGCCCCCCCACCTGGCTATGGTACACCTACAGAGGAACTACCCCCTGGTCAACACCTACCTTGGCCAGTGTGGAGGACCCTCAACAGACTGCGTACCCAAGTCGGCCGCTGCATGTGTAATCTTAGTAAATGGGGTATTATAGACAAATCGGCGACGCAATGCCAATGTGGTGCCCAGCTCCAAACAATGGCACACGTCCTTACATGCCCATCCTGCCCTACCACCTGCACGATGGAGCAACTGAACTACTCCGACGCTGCCATGAACGTGGCGACGTACTGGTCAAAATGGCTATAGCCTTGAGACATCGACACGAAAGAAGAAGAAGAAGAAGATTTTCCATTTTTATTGATTTTCTTTTATTGAAGTTATACTTCTTTTGGCGCGATGGAGAAAAATGATGAGAGTGAATTTTTACGATGCGCGCGCACACCGACACCTAAATTTAACAGCATGAAGTTAGTTCTAGGTGGTATGAAAATTGATAACTATGTTCAAGTTGTATATTCTAGTATTTTTATATGTAGAACACGTGTTTCGTAAGGGTACAATTAAACAGTGTGAATAAATAAATATTATTTTGGTGTTTTTATTTTATTTAAATAAAATCTTTTTGATTAATTTTAATATTTATCGTTAATCACTACTAAGAAGTATAACTTCTAACGCGTGTACATAACTACACACACTCTTTTTTTTATACTATAATTTCTTGTACTTGACTTTTAATTAGGTAATGTACCTATTATTTGTACTAAAAACGAAGTAAAAACGGAATATTTACCATGATTTGTGTCATGGATATTTACCATGATCACAAATCATGGTAAAAATCCCGTTTTAGTACAAATAGTCTTCAGAACCTTGATAGTTTCAAATGTTATAATGTACCTATTACTTAAGTAGACACTTCGCCACCTAGCGAAAAATTGCATTGCCCTTGCAGGGTCATGTTTGAAACGGAAATACTTATAAGGCTCGGACTATATGGCATCCGGGCTTGTGATGGATCGTTTTTTAACGGCCCCGGACCAATCCGTCGCACAATCAAACATTATAATTTTTCCTGCATCGACACACACACACACACTACATACGATTCGAGGCCCTCCGGCTCCGATTTTTACCTGGAAGCAACCGAACATGCTCCGGATTCGCAGGATCGGGGAGACCCGGATGCCATATAGTCCGAGCCTAAGACCTATGTCAACCAACATGTACGCAATAAATGTTTGACTTAGAGGTTTCGGCATATACACCATATTTTTTGGCGGCATATCTCCAGACAGCGCCATCTATTACACTAGTTGGAACTACATTGTTCTTTCTTTTTTAAATCGAAAAAGAAAAGCCCTCATTGTGTAAATAAATATTAATAATAAGAAATAAATATTTCTGGACATTTCACACAGCGTTATCTAGCCCCAAACTACGTAGAGCTTATACTATGGGAACCAGATAACTGATAGAATACTTATTTTTTTTTTGTAAATACATACCTATGATATGTAGAAAAACACCCAGACATGAAACAAATATCTGTAGATCATGCAAACATTTGTTCCGTGGCGGGAATCGAACCCGCTACCTCCTGCGTCTCAGCCGGCTTTACGCCCACTGCGCCACGGAGGTCGTCACTAAATGGAAGCCACTAACGATTTCTTTGCCCAAACCTTGTGCAAGATTTACGCAAAACTCTGTGGGAAGAATTTGTTCAATTTCTAGGCTTGAGCAAGGAAATCCACCAACCGAGTGTCCTTTTTAACCTTGACGGAAAAAGAGCTGTGTTCTATTTTTGACCCCTATGCTAGTCTGTGTCTATTTCGATAGAATGAAGAGCTTTTAGGCTTATAGGTGAGAAATATATGGCGGAGACTAAGACTCAAAGTCTCGAACACCGTCGTAAAGTTGCAAGCCTATCGATCTTTTACAAAACACATTTTGGGGAATGAGCCCAGGAACTATACGATCTGATCCCGCCATCTCCCTTCCATGATAGGACAAACAGGCGCTCGGCTCAGTATCATCCGTAACTAGTTGATATACCACACATTCGCACACACCGTTTTAGTTCTACGTTCTTGATGCGTACCTACAGCTAAAGTATGGAACACTTTGCCGTCGTCTGTTTTTCCTAAAGAATACAATCCGGTCCTCTTTAAGTAAGAGTGAATAGGTTTCTTCTAGATCTTTGTGCTTCTTCTTAGACCACATCATCGCTTACCATCAGGTGAGAGGTTAGTGGTTAAACTAAGATCTATCCAGTTAAAAAAAAATGTGGCATCTTAGTTTCCAAACGGATAGACTGATTCGGATGTGGTTTTATTTGATAGAAATCTAGGTTTTTATCCTCATAAGCTTGTATTGGAACTCTGACTTAACTAGTCGCGGAGGAGGGCGTTGTTATCTGCAACACAGTATTTATTACTCATGCGGGTATCATCGTTTTTATTTTTGTAATTACACCCTTGTGTTGTTCCAAATAAAGATGATTATGATTGGTTAGTATTCCCGTCCGTGTCAATGGGTTTGCAACTTGTCACGTAAATCTTTCTTTGCAAGTGTTGGCATGTATCAACGTAATGTTTGGACTTGCCACTAATTACCCTTGTGAGATATCTTCACGGGTCTGCGCTATAAACTTGATCATATATGACCAAAGAGTTTAAAGTATGTGGGTGCCATTATAAAGCTATAATTAATTCAAACGACTTAAATAACTGTAGCTATTAGTAGTCATTAGATAAAAATTACGAGAAATGAATAGCCTAATATCATTTTAATATTTACAAATGAGTCAATTAAACTTATAAGGACTTTAAATGGAATCAAAGAAGGCTTCCGACATCGTGCATCATAGACTATTAAGATTTTTTTTCATCCTTATTTATATCTCGGCTTTATCCATAGACAATTATAATAGATTTATGGTTCACCTTTTATCAAATAGCGTCATAAATTCACCGGAGCATTTTTTATGATTTATCTAGTGGGGTGCCACAGGGTTCATTTCTTTGGCCCATGTTGTACTAATTATACGTTGACGTTATTTGTAGGTGTGTATTTGTGCAGAGAGGTATTCTTGGGTGTTTACAACTTGGGGCATTTTGTTAATCAAATTCCCTTAAATTCTGCGTTTCTATGAAGTACTGTTAATATCACTGTTTAAGTCTTTGTAAAATCTTTTTGTATTCTATAGTACTAAGTAAACTGTCAAAATATCCAGTCATTACTAATTGAAATACATTCCACACCACACACACTAGGTACAATAGGACTGCCTCCGTGGCGCAGTGGGCGTGTAGCCGGCTGAGACGCAGGAGGTAGCGGGTTCGATTCCCGCCACGGAACAAATGTTTGCATGATCTACAGATATTTGTTCCGTGTCTGGGTGTTTTTCTATATATTATAAGTATGTATTTACAAAAAAAAACGTATATAAGTATTCTATCAGTTATCTGGTTCCCATAGCACAAGCTCTGCTTAGTTTGGGGCTAGATAGCGCTGTGTGAAATGTCCAGCGATTAAAAAAAAAAAAATCTAAACATAAAAGATATTTTTTTCAAATCGGTACAGGTCAAAACACTGTTTAACTTTTCCTGTTTTTTTATAATCGTCTTACTAATTTCGAGCCTGAAGTGACAAGAGCTTGTAGAACAATTGGTACTGCATCCTCGTATCAGGAGGAAGGTTGCGGGTTCAAGTGGTAGTATTTTAAATTATGTAGGTATATTTCATTGTTTGTTTGTAGATATTATTTGAATGTGCATCGCTGTCATCTGGACATGTTTAATCCTGTCAATCCAAAAGTTTTGCAATTAGCGATAAGACCGCCCATTGTATTTTTATGTAATACCGTATGAATAACCGTATCTATCTAGTCTACAAACTCCAGTCGCCCCAAAATAACCCTTTTTACCCCTAGAAGAGTACGACTCTGGTTTCACGTTATCTACATTGATCTTAATTGGATGGGCCCCTGATTAATTTATGTGGGAGATATTGAGATATGATATTATATTTATTTCGGCGATGAAAGCTATGGAATTAGACATAATATGTAATTAGGTCGATGTGTGAATGGAATAGTAGATTATTAAACGAGGGGATAAAGCAGTGTCTTGCGTCACAGCCGCTATATTAGAATCCTGAGTGCAGAAAGGCATATAAGCACACCCAAGATGTATACAACTTTATCCACGAGGAGAATACTCTACTTTTCACACTTTCTGCGAGACAATAAAAACCAAATCTGGGTTGGTGCATTCTGTGCAGAGGGTCTCTTTGGTTCAAATTTTAATACATATGAGATTCCATATTCAAATCACCTCGCGGGCATAATGAAATTTAGTACAACTTTACTCCCGGATCAGTCGTAGTGATTTAATCGCCTGCGTTCGGTGAGGTTTACAAGACATATAATTTGACATTGTCGAGCAGGTGGTGTGATGTGATTTGAATTTGGAACCTCATCTGTATTAAAATTTGAACCAAAGAGACCCACCCAGTAACAACTTATTCGTAAATCAAATTTACCTCTGCACAGAATGCAGCAACCTAGATTTTATTTTTATTGTCTTGAAGACATTGTGAAAAGTAAGGTATTCTCCTCGTGGATAAAGCTGTCTGCATCTTGGTCGTGCTTATATCCTTCTTAGCACTCAAGATACTTTAGAATCCTTCGTTACGTTCGGGATTCAATATAGCATTCGTGATGCAATACACTGCTTTATCCCCTCGTTAAATAATCTACTATTCATTCCTCGCACCCGTATCGGTAAAAACCTATGTAGATTTGCCAAATTCCATCAATGTAGAACAGATCATACCATTGCGTATTTTGGTGAGATTTTGATGATATTAAATATATACATATTTCGTGATAGCTATATAAATAATTAAAATGAAATACTTACAACTTTGAAATGGATTTTATAAATACACTGGCTAGCCTCGCGAACTTCGTACCGCCTTAGAATCATTAAACTTTGAGCTGAGTTAAATTCATATTTTTTTTCAATGTCCTTTCCTGTGCACGTCCCCACTATAATTTACTATCTCTATATTCAAAGTAGAAAATTATTAAAGTACTAATATCGCTATTCAAAAATAAGAGTTGGTGGTAGAAGGGTGTAAATGTATGGTTGTATGTATTTTTTATTGCAGAATCATAAAAAAAAATTATTAAAAATTTTGTTAAAAAAATAAAAAAAATTGGGGTGGGCCACCCTTATCACTTAGGGGTATGAAAAATAGTTTACGTCCTATTCTCATACCTACCAAATATACACAAAAAAATTCATAAGAATCGGTCAAACACGTTTCGGAGGAGTTTTGTTACAAACACTGTGACACGAGAATTTTATATACATATTAGATTATAACGAACTGTAACGAAATTCACAAAAAAACGTTACGCTTATCTGAGCATTGACAGTTAACAAACCTGACAGACAATATTTGATCACTAGTGATGTAGCGAGTCGATAAACTTAATAACGACTCGATGATTGATTGAAAATTCTTTATAAAACAAAGTGAATATATCTGTACATAACATATACGAGCTTAATGCTAATCAGCATTTTCTACGTTAAGCTTTGTTGTTCAGCGGACCAGCTCGCAACTTTTTCAGAGTAACCTATAGACGACCTCCGTGGCGCAGTGGGTGAATAGTCGGCTGAGATGCAGGAGATAGCGGGTTCCATTCCCGCCGCGGAACAAATGTTAGCACTGTGTGAAATGTCCAACAATATTATTATTTTATTTATAGTATATAGGGATGGTGCAGAGAGCAGGTATATATCAGTGAAAGAATTGTCAGAAACGGTTCAGCGGTTTTTGAGATTACCCATACATACATACAAACTTTGCCTCTTGATAATATTAATGTAGAGGTCGTTTTATCGATTATGTCCGCCCACACGTCATCTTATAGATAATGTTATCGAGATTTCGGTAAATGGTGGTTCAAATGGTAATAAAATTGTTTAGTTTTGTCAACAAATCGATAAGTGTCATTGTCAATTGATTTTATAATTTTGGTGTTTCCAAAATTATTAATTATTTTACTTAGAAAATTTTCGTGATTGATTTCAATCATTATTATAAATACGGGATTGATCACGTACCGACTTATCGGTGTTAACATATACTAGTGGTTCGCCCCGAACTGAGATCTCGCGAATCTCACAAAATAAGTATTATTCTTAGGGCGATTTGCACAACGATGCCTAAACATATTTAGTGGCTAAATATGATTTAAGAAGTTGTCAAATCATACAAATACGTCAAATTTAAACATGTTTAGTCGGTAAATACGTTTAGTGATCTATGTGCATGCCAGCCTTAATCTTTAACTAACAAATTAGTGCCACAAAATGCTAACCAACCAACTTAACTACAGTTTCATTTAAATTACAGGTAACGGGGGTTCTTGTTATTTAGTTATTGTTTTTTGGGGTACAAATTGCAGTTATTCTGGGTTTCAGACTTTTGCCTACATTTGTGTCACTAACGCTACACGCATACCAAATTTCAACACTGTGGGGTCACTGGTGTACCCTGTGATTTTTGTCAAAGTTAAGTTTTTATTATGGCTAATAACTAAAAAACTACAAAAATTAAACTAAAAATAAAAACGGGGTACTAATGCCCTAATTAAGACCTTTCATTTGACGTCCTATTTGACCTAATAGTCTCGTTTTCATTTTTTTTACCCCTCTTGAACCCCAATATCTCAACAACCCCCCAACATTTTTAACTCATTTAGTCACACCAAAATTGTACCATCACTACTAATATCAAATTGCACGATGATCGGATCAACGCTTCGAAAGTTATCCACGGACAAACAAACATACATACATATATACATACAATGGCAATTTGCCGAAGTTGATTTGGAGATCTCGCTTCGCTCGATCAATAAATATTTTTATAGTAATTAAATAACCTACTTCTAAACACATACTAAGTTAAAAAATGATATATACAAATTTAAAGTCACTAGGACTAATGAGCGGTGGACGATGGATAATGTTTATTAACCATGTTTTTAAAAACAGTAAGGGTTTTGGCGTTACGAATTGATACAAATAAGACGAGACGCGAAAGAATTAACGTCAGACGCCCACTGCGCCATGGAAGTCGTCAATAAACTGAATGTGTAGGCTCGTGGGTATTTTTATATTATTTATATAGAGTATCCTGGTTTATATCTATCGTCAAGTTATCCTGAAACTCCCCCTTATAACTTACACCTAGGGAGGTTCAATACTCAATCGTTTCCACAATCTAACTCAGAAGAGAAAGGCAAGAAATAAAGCTGGTTGTTGTTTTTAATTATCCTTTTAAAATAGATAACAATAAAGAAAAATTACGTCTAAATTGTAACATTTTTGAACGAGTTGGAGCAATTTCAATCGCAAGCTTCTCAATCATCTAAATAATCCTATATCTTATAGTAGGCTTTTGTTTGTTAATTGTAAATTTGTGTACATCATTTAGGAGTTTGTTATAAAAGCGTACACCTTGCCCTTTGAACGATTTACTAACTTCATGGAGTCTACAAGTGGCAACAGCGAGTTTATCTTTATTTCTAGTATTAAAATTATGATTATCGCTATTTTTCTTAATTATATTTTTGTGAACATACATCAGATTTTCATAGATGTATTGACAAGAGAATGTCATAATATTTATTTCTTTAAACTTATGACGTAATGATTCTCTATCTTCTACATATGATAAATGATATCTTCAATATGATAAACAAAGCTTTTTTGTAAATATTTTGTTTAATTACGTTTTTAAATTTGTTAATTGTCAATTCCGCGAAGGTAGGTTTTATGTCGAACGAAAACTATATGAGGAGAACTTTTACGAAACGGAACGGCGCGGCATTCCGGTCTATTGCGAGCATTAGCAAGACATTAGGCTACTATTTATAATTATAATTAAGTAATTATAAGTATTACCTACCAAAATATTTGGTAGGTAATACTTATAATTCATCGAGCTAAGCGAGATCTCCAAATCAACTTGGGCAAATCGGCGTTGTATGTATGTTTGTTTGTCCGAGGATAACTTTCGTAGCGTTTATCCGATCATCATGAAATTGGGTATATAGGTAGGTGATGGCACAATTTTGGTGTGACTAAATTAGCTAAAAATATGGGGGGGTTGTTGAGATATTGGGGTTCAAGTGGGGTAAAAAAAATGAATATGAGACTATTAGGTCAAGTGGGACGTCAAATGAAAGGTTTTTATTAGTACATTTCGACCCCGTTTTTATTTTTAGTTTAGTTTTTGTAGTTTTTGAGATATTAGCCATACTAAAAACAAAACTTTGACAAAATTCACAGGGTACACCAGTGACCCCACAATGCTGAAATTTGGTATGCGTGTAGCTTTAGTGACATTAATATAGGCAAAAGTCTGAAATCCAGAATAACTGCCATTTGTACCCCAAAAAAAATAACCAACTTACAAGAACCCCCGTTACATCTAATTTGAATGAAACTGAAGGTCAAGTAGTTTAGTTATGCATTTCGTGGCACCAATTTATTAGTCAAAGATTAAAGCCGGCATGCACAAAGATCACTAAACGTATTTAGCGACTAAACATGTTTAAATTTGAAGTATTTTTATGATTTGACAACTCCTTAAATCATATTTAGCCACTAAATATGTTTAGGCATCGTTGTGCAAGTCGCCCTAAGAATAATATTTATTTTGGGAGATTCGTGAGATCTCAGTTCGGGGCGAACCACTAATGTAGTAGAAAGTAGAAAGAAGAAAGTAAAAAAGTAGAAAGTATGTTATACTAAAGCATATTTTTATATAGGTTTTTCTGAAACATACCCTGAGTGTGATCGTATTAAAAAAAAATATGCTAGTCGAGATCCGTCGATGATCGATTGTTCATGACGTTGGGAATCGAGTTATGGAACTCAAATGGTCTTGGGCGGGACACTTGGCAAGACTTGGGACTTGGCGTGGTGATGACAGGTGGAGCAGGACAGCGACTGAATGGTGGCCGAGGAGCGAGTATAGAAGGGTAGGACGTCCGACAGCGAGATGGGTGGACGACATCGTAAAGTTCGCGGGCCGTGTGTGTGAGACTAGCGTTGGATCGGGTGGATGGCACAAACTTGGGGACCTATGCAACAGTGGGTGAAATCAGGCTGTGGATGATGATGTTAATTTATGCGAGTAAGTAAACCCGTGGTTAGAATTTAGTAAAGCCACTTCGTATTGTAATGGAAACAAGAGCCCTAAACCCAAATTAGGTTTCGTCACAGACACATAGTAGTGTTGACAGAGCGGAGAGCGCTCGACAGGATCGATACGTCAATATTTGTAGTTATAGTGATGCGGATATTCGATACTTTATCGAAGTTTATCGATAGTTAAAAAAACTTCGTCGATAAATATAATTATTATTTCATTTACACCAACGACCACCGCAGCACAGTGGGCGAATAGCCGGCTGAGACGCAGGAGGTAGTGGGTTCGATTCCCGCCGCGGAACAAATGTTTGCATGATCTACAGATATTTGTTCCGGGTCTGGATTTTCTATATATTATACGTATGTAGGTATTTACAAAAAAAATGTACATAAGTATTTTATCAGTTATCTGGTTCCCATAGATAGATAACTCTTTATTGAATTAAGTACTACACAAACAGAAATAAGTAGGTACTAGGTTAGAGTAAATAAGGTAATACAATGAGCGGCCTTATCGCTGAAAGCAATCTCTTCCAGGCAATCTTTGGATGGAGCGAAATTTACGATACGGAGTGCGGTGTACTTTAGAGGATACATTTACACATACATTCTTAGGTATGATAAAAAATATGATAAAGTTTTAATCCTAATACTTAAAATACTTATAAAATAGACTAATATATAGGTATATGCAAATAGCAAACTATAGTACACGGTCTGCTTAGTTTGGGGCTAGATGGCGCTATGTGAAATGTCCAGCATTATTTACTTATGTCATCCGACGTTTCGACTGTATTACATTCTTGCATTGCAACCGCCGTGGTTGTGGGCAGACTGAATAATCCTAACATCAGTCGAGATAACAAGTAAATAAGATACATACGCGATAAATACCCGCTGGAATCTGCAATTATTTATTAATTTAATTAATTATTCTGTTCTAGTTAAAAAAACAATCGATCATCGATACATGGATATCGACAGAAGTAATAAGTACATCACTAATAGTGACAAGAGCCAATAAGCGAGAGTCGTGACATATACATTAACACCGAGTGACATCTCATTTTTTTCAATTCTATGTTATTTGTATGGGTTTTAAAATGGACTTCATGCATTGACTCCGAACATTCTTTTAGGCACTTTTGTTGTGGAAACATGTTTTGAAAGCAGAATAGAAATAAGCTTTTTTGAAAGAAGCTTTTACCCGATTACGGCAAAGCCAAAAGGAAGGGTTATATTTTAACCGTATGTTCCACTGTAGTGCCTAACTACCCATCGGATTATGATAAATGAGGTGTCATCGATTCGGTATTATGGTTCAGGTGCCATAGGCTACATTTTTACCCGACTACGGCTCAGCCAAAAGGAAGGGTTATGTTATTAGCAGTCTATGGATGTATGTTCCACCGTAGCGCCTAAAGTACTCATCCGATTTTGATGAACGAGGTGTCAATCGCATTGTTATTATGGCGCGGGTAACAGGGTACATTTTATTCGACTACGGCAAAGCCAAAAAGAAGGGTTATGATAATTTAAATTTTATATTAATACATTATAGCAGATAAAACTGTTTTAATTTCATTAAAATTTAAACGCGAATCCTGCGTTTAAAAGTCTTCCCTTATAAGCGAAATTTTGAATAAAAAATGCAACATATCACCATCCCCAACCTACTTAATTAAAGAAAACCCTAATTTGAAATGCACCGCGCCCACCGCCATTTTTAATTCAGCCATCTTTTATGATAACTGTCATATAGAATACCTCTTTGAGGGTATTATGTTAAAATATTACGCTATCCAGAATGTTTTTAATCTGATAAATTTTATAGATAGTTATATACTCTTTATTGCATACCAACCCAAATTAAATAGAAAAAAAACACAAAAACTAAGGTATGTTAAATGGGCGGTCTTATCGCTAAAAGCAATCTCTTCCAGATAACCTTTGGGTGGACAGTACAAAACAAAAATATATTTATCAAACATATTATGATGGATTTCCTGAACTCAAAAATTCAGTACGCAGATAAATAAATAAATATTGATGTACATTTTGCACAGCGCTATCTAGCCCCAAACAAAGCAGAGCTTGTACTATGGGAACCAGATAACTGATAGAATACATACTTGTATTACATACATACATGTACTTATATACTTTTTTTTTTGTAAATACATACATACTTATAATTTATAGACCCGGAACAAATATCTGTAGATGCAAACATTTGCTCCACGGCGGGAATAGCACCGGCTACCTCCTGCGTCTCAGCCGGCTGTTGGCCCACTGCGCCACGGAGATCCGTAAAGATCACAATAGTATTATAAATGCAAAAATTTGGTTGTTGGTTTATTTATTTGTTTGTTTGTTTGTTACTCAATCACGTCAATAACAGCTGAGCCGATTGCGATGAAATTTAGTATGCTCGTAGATTATAACCTGAATTAACACATTGGCTACTTTTTATCCCATAAATCAGGTCCCGTTGGGTAAAAATGGGGTGTCAAGTTGCAATAGCAAGTTTAGCTTTATTTCTAGGTTACAACCTACACATTTAGTAGTGTAACGCGTACGAAATCGCGGGCAGCAGCTAGTATGCTATAAACTCCACTACTCTTTTACGTAACTTATTTACTTTACTCCACCTGTCGTCACTTCGCCTTGTCAGGTGTCCTACCCAACTCCATTTTAATTCCGTTATACGATCCCTAACATATTTGACCTTCGTCTTATTTGGATCTCGATGTTGGGGACACGGTCTATCAGCTTGATACCGAGCATGGTACGCTCCATGGCTCTCTGTGCAACTCTCAACCTGTACACAGCCTCCTGCATGAGAATCCATGTCTCGGCACCGTAAGTCATAAATAAAAAATAAATAAATATTGCTGGAGATTTCACACAGCGCTATCTAGCCCCAAACTAAGTAGAGCTTGAATGTCATAGCAAATAACCTATGTCACACGGACCATAATAACGAATCGATTGAGAGAGACAGAGAGAGATAATTCTTTATTGTTGCACCAAATTACAATAACTTAGACTAATACATGGTGGTACAATGGGCGGCCTTATCGCTCAAAGCGATCTCTTCCAGGGATCAAGACACCTCATTCATCAAAATCAGATGAGCAGTTTAGGCGCTACGGTAGAATATACATCCATAAACTGCTAAACACCTAACCCTTCCTTTTGGCTTTGCCGTAGTTGGATAACAAAGAAGCCTATGTCACCCGCACCATATTAACGAATCGATTGACACCTCATTCATCAAAATCAGAGGAGTAGTTTAGGCGCTACGGCGGAACATAGGTAATACAAACCAAACCCTTCCTTTTGACTTTGCCGTAGTCGAGTAAAAATGGGATATCCAGTGAAAAACTTAACCCTGCTACAGTCAGAACAAGTCTCTCCTATATTTTATTCCGTATTTGGCTCTTTTAAAATTGATGGCACAGTCGTGATCGTAAGACGATAAGGTATTAAATTTTTACGACTTCTCAATCGTAGGGCGTATCTCTTTAACTTTTATAGCTATTATAATTCGTTTATTTAGAGAAACAAACATTTTTACATGTGAATCGAGTGTTTATGATAATATGCCTTGTGTAACAACTAGGTGGTAAGGTTAAACTTGAAACGAAAGTCTTAGATCTGTGTGTGCTACAGTAATAAATCAACTTGGGAAAATCGGCGTTGTATGTATGTTTGTTTGTCCGAGGATAACTTTCGAACGGTTTATCCGATCATCCTGAAATTTGGTATAAAGGTAGATAGTGATGGCATAATTTTGGTGTGACTAAATGAGCTAATGTGTGTGTGGGGGGGGGGGTTGTTGAGATATTAGGGTTCAAGAGGGGTAAAAAAAACAAAATGAGACTATCTAGTCAAATGGCACGTGTAATGAAAGGTATTTGTGAATACATTTCGAGCCAGTTTTTATTTTTAGTTCAGTCCTTGCAGTTTTTGAGTTATTAGCCATAATAAAAACTGAACTGATATAAATCACAGGGTACACCAGTGCTCCCGTTTCCCTCAACCGATTGAGCTGAAATTTGGAATACATGTATAGGTAACTTCGGTGACAATGCAATAATATGGTACCATGGAGGTGGTCTCATGATGGAGACAGATGCTAGACAACGGAACTTCTGAATGGATTATAGTAGGCTACTAGTGTTTGGGCTCATTTGAATCTGCTTGCGGTTTCGATTATGAATTTTATAAAAGCTTGTTGAGAAAGTAATTTTTCTACAAAAAACTTATTTTATTTTACTTTATAATCAGATCTTGACCAATTTAGACGATTAGCTATGAAGACTGGTTACTTTTTTGAACACTAATTTTAGACGGGTTGCTCCATAGAATCATTACGTAATAAGTTTAAAGAAATAAATATTATGACATTCCCTTGTCAATACATCTATGACAATCTGATGTGTGTTCACAAAAATATTAATTTGATTAAGAAAAATAGCGATAATCATAATTTTAATACTAGAAATAAATATAAACTCGCTGTTGCCACTTGTAGACTCCATAAAGTTAGTAAATCGTTTAAAGGGCAAGGTGTGCGCTTTTATAACAAACTGCCAAGGGGTGTACAAAAATTGACAATTAATAAATTTAAAAACGTAATTAAACAAAACTTTATCAAAAAGCCTTAAATATCGGATTATTTAGATGATTTTCTGTATTGTTATGTATTCTAAAAGGATCAATAAAAAAAATCAACTAGCCTTGTTTCTTGCCTTTCTTTCCTGGCTTGGTCGCGAAGGAACAGGCAGTAAAATTGACGTTTCAAAGTGATCCTTGTGATTTTAATTAATAAAAATATTTGACTTTTTGACTTTTGACTCATTACTTTATTGACTTGTTACGAATCTTTTCAGATGGTTTTTAGGCAAGTTTAATGTTAAAACTGCTTGGATTTTACACTACCTGATACAAAGCAATAGGAAAATACTTTAGGATCTAAAAAAAAACATTGAAATCGGGCAACGTTGTAAGAATTATCGCTGAAGATTTATAAAAAGTCGGTTAAAAGGGTAATTTTACTTGATTTCTTTGAAGCAGGTGTGACACGTACGATGCAATCCAAGTATTCCAATCTCTTGTATCATCTTACATTGCAAAACATCAAATCTTTCACGTTTAATACAGAGTGTTCACAAACCACACTACCACAGAATAGAAACGGAATCAAAGCTTAGTGTACAACGTACGAACTGGAGTCCTGATAGCACTCAAGGAAGTAGTCCAATAATACAGCTGATAACTATTTATTGATCGAATGAAGCGAGATCTCCAAATCAACTTGGGCAAATCCGCGTTGTATGTAAATACTATATTAGTGTATTTTATAAGTATCTATTTAAGTATTAGGATTAAAACTTTATCATCTTATTTTATATAAGAATATGTGTATCCTCCATCCATATACCGCACTCCGTTATATCGTAAATGTCTTTCTATCCAAAGGTTGCCTGGAAGAGATCGCTTCCAGCGATTAGGCCGCCCATTGTATTACCTTTTTGATCGAGCGAAACGAGATCTTTAAATCAACTTAGGCAAATCGGCGTTGTATGTAATGTATGTTTGTTTGTCCGAGGATAACTTTTGAAGCGTAGATCCGATCATCGTAAAATTTGATACATAGGTAGGTAGGTAGAGATGGCACAATTTTGGTGTGACTAAATGAGCTTGGGGAGTTGTTGAGATATTGAGGTTCAAGAGGGTTAAAAAAATGAAAATGATACTATTAGAGGTCAAATAGGACGTCAAATGAAAGGTTTTCACTAGTAAATTTCGACACCGTTTTATTTTTAGTTTAGCCTTTGCAGTTTTTGAGTTATTAGCCATACTAAAAACTGAACTTTGACAAAAATCACAGGGTACACCAGTGACCCCACAGTGTTGAAATTTGGTATGCGTGTAGCTTTAGTGACACAAATAAATAAAATAAAATATAAATAAATATTACTGGACATTTCACACAACGCTATCTAGCCCCAAACTAAGCAGAACTTGTACTATGGGTACCCAGATAACTGATAGAATACTTATATACTTTTTTTTTGTAAATGCGTACTCATAATATATAGAAAAACATCCAGACCCGAAACAAATATATTATTATGTAGATCGTGCAAACATTTGTTTCGCAGTGGGAATCGAACCCGCTACCTCCTGCGTCTCAGCCGGCTGTTCGCCCACTGCGCCACGGAGGTCATCAAATGTAGGCAAAAGTCTGGAATCCAGAATAAATGCAATTTGTATCTCAAAAAAGAATAACCAAAATACATGAACTCCTAATAATAATCCTAATAATAATAAATAATCTAATCCTGAACTGTAGGTCAGGTAATGCATTTCGTGGAACTATTTTGATAATCAAAAATTACGCGAGATTTCAGTTGGGGCGACCCACTAGTTTATTTACTACAACGATCAATATCAATCGCACGCACACACAGACGTACTCATAAGATGATCTCGGATCAATTTGTTCGAAGCTTTGACAGACTTGACCAGAGATCATCGTATAGTGCTGTTAATCTTCAGATCTGCTCCTGATCTTCATCACACATAGCTAAGAACTACACCAGATAAACTAGCTTTCTATTGAAAAAACTGCGTCCGAATTGGTCCATCCGTTTGGGCCACAGACAGACGTACGTGTTATAAATCAAACTAATATTATAAATGCGAAAGTTTGAATGTTTGTTTATTTGTTTGTTACTTAATCACGTCGTAACGGCTGGACCGATTTGGATGAAATTTGGTATGTACGTAGATTATAACCTGGATTAACACATAGGCTACTTTGAATTAGCTTTGAAAAGCTAGTATATAAATAGTTTACATTTCTTTTCTGTTACATATTTTAATAAATATCGCTGGGCATTTGACACAGAGCTATCTAGCCCCAAACTAAGCAAAGCTTGTACTATAGGAACCAGAAAACTGATAGAATACATTTCTTTTTTGTAAATATCTACATATTTTAAATGTATAGAAAACTACCCAAACCCAGAACAATATATAGACCATGCAATCATTTATCCCGCAGTGGGAATCGATCCCGTTACCTCTTGCGTCTCAGCCGGCTATTCGCCCACTACGCCAGAGGTCGTCAAATTTTAGTCCGCTAGAATAAAATGATACACTCTGTATCATTTCAACACATAAAAATGTAAATGTACGTCTGTCTACATATACAATAAAACGTTTGTCTGCGACAAGTAATATTATGCAGATTGGATGCAAGCGCATCACTATTTGAACAGGTTATCGGCTTCTCGCAGTGAATATATTTCGCTAGCTAGCGTAGTGTTGGGAAATGAATCATCGATATTTTATACGTTGTCAGCATTTTAAATTTAGTCTTCTAGTTTCGTTATTTGACCAAAACGGCACGAAAAAATATTATGTAAAAAAAAAACTCCTGACTTCAATTTAACCTTTAAAATTTATATGGTATGCCTCCAAATCTACTTGGCCGAATCAGTGTAGTATGTAGGTATATAAGGTAGTGACATCACAATCCTGGCAGGGGGGGGGGGATTGTTGGGATATTGGGTTCCAAGAAAGGTAAAAAAAATCAAAATTAGACAATCAAAAAAGTGGGACGTCTAATGGTCTAACAGTCAAACGAGTGGGGCGAACCACTAATATATCGTTTGAGTTTTCAAATACCTTGTAATGAATTGAATATGTAAATCACAAATTATACGAGTATATGTAAACGATTTGTTAATTCGTTACAATTCATTGATAAACATCGCCGCGTGGTACTAATCGATTACAATCTCTATTTATTGATTGAATTTAAATAATTTTATACAAAAATGTGTGAATTATTTATTTAAATATTTTAATTATGTCAATGGCCGCAGTTTTGAGTTGATTTATTTGTAGTTATTAAGAAACGAAAAGAAAACGAATTAAGTTTCATATTATTATAGTGACGTGTGATTCGAGGCTGACGCATAAGCTAAATATGAATAGCAATTCTTTAAAAAAAGTCATTTACAACCTATGTACGACATTAATATAAAATACACACCCGGAATTGTATTAACTTTTTTTAGAGGTTTTAGAGGATTCAGTAATTGTTACATTTCCATTAAACAATTTTTAACGTAAATCAGCGGCGCCTTTGCTACGATGCGATTGACATTTTAGGACTTGATAATATGGTTGTTTGTTTTTTTTTATAATGTAATGATTTTGAAAAAAAAAACTGTTTTGTAACAATACTACAAAAAGCACATCTTTATTTTTGCCTCGGCAACAAAGATCACACTTATATTATAAATGTGAAAGTTTGTATGTTTGTTTGTTTGTTACTCAATCACGTCGTAACAGTTCAACCAATTTCGATGAAATTTGGTATTAGTATATGTAGATTATAACCTTGATTACTACATAGACTACCTTTTATCCCATAAATCAGTTCCCATGGGATAAAAATGGGGTTTCAAGTCAAGTTGCAACAGCGAGTTTAGCTTTATTTCTAGGTTACCTACACATTTAGTAGTGTAACGCGTACGAAGTCGCGGGCAATGGCTAGTAAATAATAAATGCATATTTTTGTATACTTCTTAGAGATGAAAAAAAAAGATTGTGTGGTTTTATGAAACCACGGTAAAAGTGAAACTTTGTTTCACATTATAGACATTTAACTAAAAATTTTCGTTGGCACAAATAAGTAATAGTCACTACACAACTTGGTCAGCTGATGCGAACTATAGGCGTCGCCATATTGGTCTCGGCTGCTCTGACGAGCGCCTTTCACTTTATTCCTACTCCGCGGCCGACCGTCACGCGACATGCAACACACAGACGAAAAAGTTTGAGACGATGTAATAAAAGTTTCACTTTAAAAAGCAAAAACTCACCTGAGGGCTTAGCCAAGTTACAGTCGATTAGCGATGACGCTAGTCGATACGTCCGAAAATGTATGGGATTTGACACATGCTATAGAAATACCACGTGATTCAGCGACAACAAATGTCGAATAGAAATCGAATAGATTCGTGGCGAATGTAATTTGGCTACGGGCCCTGATGTTAATTCGTAACGCACGCCTATAACAAAGTATTGCCTCGTAGGTCACGCACTTTAGGAACGTACCCTACCATGGACTTCCCTGCGTCTATCAACTTGAGGCATACAGTTATGAAGCCTTATGTGCCTGTAATTTCACCGGTTAGATACTATTCAATAATCCAAACTTTAAATTTAAAGTACTTAATTACTAATCAAACTCGACTAACCAAAATCTCGAATAGCTATTATTGCCTATCCATCAAAATGTCAAATCAAAAATCAAAATCATTTGATCAATACAAGTTATTATAACATAAGCGAAGCATTATCAGTTAAGGAAATATTTAAGTTTAAACCTGACAATGATTAATCTGTTATGACATTATTATGTAAATCTCGGACATCCAAATGACCTAATTTTAATTATTGACATATTTTTTTATTATTATTTTATTGTTCAAATTGTTTATTATTAATTTTAATTATTGCCTTAATTTTATTTTATTGTTCAAATTGTTCATTATTAAGTTTAATTACTGACATGTTTTTTATTTTTAAATTATTGTTCAAATTGTCTATTTATTAATTTTTACTCTTTAAAGTTTATTGAATGTTGTTAACATTATATTGTGTAGTTTGTTTTGTTTGTAAATTTTAAAATAGGTAAGTTCCAACCTGAAATCTTATGTGATGTATATGTTTAATCTTATTAGTACATATGTGATTGAGTTTCCGGTGTCAATCAAAAGGTAGAACTAGAACTGTAATAGATAAATTCATATTAATAACTTGTAAATTTTGACTTGTCTAAGTGCATGTTGTTACCATGTCTAAATATGAATAAATGATATGAATATGAATAAAAGACTCATCGACTCTACCCCATGCCTAGCCCCTAGTTTTGGACCGTATAATTAGGCGCTATCTCAACATTGTGTTGTTTGCACAACACTATCTTTAACAATGTATCAGATACAGTAACCCACGAAATAAATATATCAGTTTTCCAAACCCAGTGATTTATTAGTGACTAGCTGTTGCCCGCAACTTCGTACGCGTTACAGTACTAAATGTGTAGGTAACCTAGAAATAAAGCTAAACTCGCTGTTGCAACTTGACTTGACACCCCATTTTTATCCTATGGGACCTGATTCGGCAGGTGTCATGAAATACCTTCCACATGATTACTATTTTTTTTTTAATTCATTATAGGCTAGCGTTTGAGCACGATCTCGCTTGATGGCGCGCGACGATTGAAGACTCCTAGGTTGCAGTTATCAGCAAACAGAGACTCAGGCAAGCCGTTGTGTACTTGGGTGGGTGGCTGCTTTTTCATTTACTTTATACAATTCACACTGCAAGCGCATCAAAAGGTTAAACCAAATAAAATGATTATTTCGTACTAAAAACATTGAAACATTGATTTCTGGCGGAATGCCAGCGTTGTCAATAAATTATCGAACATTTATCAATAACTGTCAATTTCCTCTGCTGGTTATTTACATGAAAATGTGAAACAAAATGGCAGAATGGTTTATCTAGAGAAATGGGCATCCTTCCTGTCTAGACGGGGCAACAGATGGCGTTGGTATATTCTTTTTACCCGACTACTGAAAAGCTAAAAGGAAAGGTTATGTTTTTAGCAGTCTATGGATGTATGTTCCATCGTAGCGCCTTAACTACTCATCCGATTTCGATGAATGAAATGTCAATCGATTCGTTATTATGGTGCGGGTGACATAGGCTACCAAAGACATAGGTATTACGTAGTCGAATTTCAGTTTTTAAACTTATATAGCTTGTTTAAACCAGACTAGCAGGTCCAGCCCGCATTCGCACGGGTTTTTAATAAAATAAAATATAGCCTACAACACTCAGAGATAGTGTAGATTAGATTAGATTAGATAATTATTTATTGCAAATCAAGAAAACAATCTCTTCATCATTCTATAAAAAAAAGAAAACTTACAGTTAAAAAGAACATCGTAAAACTATGTGATACAATTGGTGGTCTTATCGCTGAATAGTGATATCTACCAGACAACCTAGTGTAGCTCCCTATCAGTGAAATAATTTTCTAAATCAGTTCAGTAGTTCCGTCCCATTACATCTAAACAAACAAACAAACACACAAATTGCACCTCTCTAAAATTAGTAAACAATGGAGCACGAAAATTAATTAAATAACTTATATAAATATTGCTGGACATTTCACGCAGCACTATCTAGCCCCAAACTAAGCAAAGCTTGTACTATGGGAACCGGATAAAGATATTGGGTAGAATACTTACATACTTTTTTTTAAACATAATTAATATAGTTCAATTTCAACAATTATTTTCAGGATGCTCACTTTATGTGAGTGTGTAAAAAAATAATGGCGGTCTTAACGCTAAGGAAAGCGATTTCTTCAACCATTGGATGGAGATGATCTGTACCTAATGAAAGATTATGTACTTTTGGCTACCTTTTCGCTTTTTGTAAAATATTATCTAAGACTTAGAAAATCTCAGAAAAGGTTTTAGAATATTGTATTCAGTATTTAAGTGTTTTTTTTCTGGGTCTGACGTTCCTACTCGTTCACCAATCTTCTTCATTTCAAGGTAAGTTCTAATCTATATTTGATACAGTCACATTAACCTCAAAAGCTCATCCTTATCTCAATCGCTTCCACCTTGAATCATCAAAATTTATACAGCTTGACTCACGATAAGCAATTATCAAAAATATCGGTATCTCGTTGAGTATTTACTTTCTCACGTTATGGTAATATTTTTTTACGACCGAATATCTTTTATTTAATGTTTCCGTACAGTTAATTTAAGAATAATTGAATACAGTGGGCAGCGTTCGGGAAGTTACGAGACGTCTTCTCGTCCACAATACCTTTGTCTTAAGACGAAAGTCTTTGATCAGGTGTGTGCAGTGATGACGTTTTTTTATGTTATTTGTGGGGAAACAGGCTTACGGTCCACCTCATGGTAAGCGGTCACCGTCGCCTATTGACATCGGCAACACCCAGGGTATTGTCGATGCGTTCCCTACCCTGTAGAAACCTTTTAACATTTCTCTTGAAGCGTGCCATGTCGTAGCCTAACGGGAAAACCTCAGATGGTAGCTCATTCCACATCTTGCAAGTATGGGGTAGAAAGATCGCGTGAAGCGTGTGATGCGCGATACCCAATTGTCGATGATATGTGGATGAGCTTTATTACGTTGTCGAGAAGTGCGGTGGTAAAATTTCGTTGACGGGATCAGATCGAATAGCTCCTCAGAACATTCCACATCATACAGGCGGTAGGAAACACTGAGCGATCCGATGTCACGGCGTTGACTCAGTGGTTTTAGTCTGTTGGCGGGTTTGGGATCGCCGATGATTCTAATGGCTCTTCTCTGAAGGGAGACGTATGGTACAGAAACGTGGTCTCTCACTATGGGTCTCATAAGAAGGCTCAAGATAGTCAGTGTGCTATGGAGAGACTATGCTTGGTTTTCTCTACGAGATACAATCAAAAATGAGGAGATTCGTAGACGAACCATAGTCACCGACATAGCACAACGGATTAAGAAGCTGAAGTGTCAGTGAGCGGGGTTCATAGCTCGAAGAACTGAGGGCCGTTGGGGTAGAAAGGTTCACCATGCACTGGAAAGCGCAGCGTAGGACGGCCCCCTACTAGATGGAAATACGACCTAATAAAGGTAGCTGGGAGCCGTTGGATGCAGGCCGCACAAGATCGGCCGCTTTGGAAATGTTAGGGAGGCTTATGTTCAGCAGTGATCATCCTATGATGATGATGAAGTGCCGTTTTAGTAGAGCTTTTTTCATACATATTTCTGCCGCATTGTAATACTCGCATAGCTATGCCCCGATTAGAGGCAATGAATGCTGGTGAAGTTACGGGCACATAACTTCACCTGTATGTTTTAGGGTGACCAAGGAATGCTATTTAGACCATGTCCTAATTGAAAGTAATCTGTGAGGTAATGCAATTGTTATAAGCTAAAAGTAACTCTATCTCTCTATCTCTAAGCCCTCTGTCGACCGAGATATGTTCTCGGAAATCCGAAGTCATCTACATAAGACAGAGCAAACACTTCACAGATACACTGACCTCGCCGGCGAGGTCGACGAGTCCCTTCAGTCACCGTCTATACGAGGTACAACCCGGGCGTTTCTCTCCTATCCCCCCTGGCAATGGCTCAAACCGGGGTTCGTACCTAAATGATGCCCTTGCGCTAGTTGCCTCATCAAAACTTACAGGGCTGAGCGTCATCTGCGCTCGCCAAAAGTTCGGTTAAACTGCAATGGCCTCAGAGGCCAGCAGCGAGTTCCCCGTCAGAAAATAAACCCTCCGTCTGTGTCCGTTTGTTATGTTTTCACGACTAAACGGCTGGACCGGTTTCGATAACTGATATATAAATAGATTATGACAGACTGCGCAAAAGGAGGGTAATGTTTTTATTGACAAACCACGCGTGTGAAGCCGCGGGCGGGTCAGAGAGTTTGTAGGGGTAATCTCAGAACCCCTGAACTGATTCTGAAAATTATTTCACTAATAGGAAGCTACACTATCCCGGAGTGCTATAGGCTATAATTTATTTCGATAAAACTTCATAAGAAGCCGGGGCGGTTAACTAGACGTTAACGTTGAAATTATTGAAGAAAAAAAAACTAATCAGATTAAAACAAATTCTCAGAACATAATCGGCTTATGTCTACGTTGCTTTGTAAAGGCTCAACATTCTTGGATGAATTCTTGAAGAAACTTGAGTGGCTATTTTGTTGTTTTTTCTTCTGTCCAACCCTTTCTTGATGAAGCGCAATGATTTAACCACTGTTTAACTTTATACCCGGTTGAACAGGGTATGTAGATAGATAGATAATTATTTATTGTTACACCAATGTACAGTAACTTAACCTAGAAAACTGTACATATGTGTATGTATGTATGTAAAAAAAAATTATTTGTAAATTTTGAAGTTAAACTCGTTTTGGCGCGGCTGGTAAAAAATATGAGAGTATAATTTGTACGATGCGCACGCACACCGACAGCCAAAAAGCGACATGATGAAGCTAGCTGATAACTGTCTCATGCGCGCGCACACTGACACCCAAAAAGCGACATGATGAAGTTAGCTGATAACGTCTCTCAAGTTTCCGTGAAAACTCATAACTATATTATTCCTTTTATAAACAAAGAGTTGTGGCATACGGGATGAAATCTTTAGCTATTTTTGTTCTGTTACGCCAAAGAAGTATAACTTCTTACTGCGGACTTATGTACACACACACGTTTTTTTATTAGTTTTTGTCTTATTTTACATACTTAATTATTATTATTTAGTATTATGACTTTGATGATTTTAGTATTGTACGCCTTGAAAGGCAGAAATGCATTGGATTTTTTTTTAATTCGGACATCTTTTTAAAATTGAATATTAATTTAAGCAATAAATACAATTTGATTTTATTTTATTTGTTTGTTCATATGGGACATTCTATAGGCTAAACGGCTTGACATATTTTGATAAATGAAGTGTCATTGGACTTAGCTGAAGCAAGAGATTAACATCATATTATCTCATCATATCATCATCTATTATTATCATATATTACACTAATATTATAAATTCGAAAGTAACTCCGTCCCTCTGTCTGTTTACTACGTTATCTAATTTGGTGTATAGATAGATTATGACTGGAATTGGGACATAGGCTACTTTTTACTCGACTGCACAGAACTAATGTGTTTATTGACAATACACGCGTGCGAAGCCGCAGGCGAGTCAGCTAGTAAAATATTTACCTATGTTATAAGAAATCCAATATGGCGGCTGTAATCTGATATATTGGATTGCACTCAAAAGTAGCAGTTGTTGAAAAAATGTTTAATTTAAGATACCAAGTCCGCTCTCACGGCCCTATAATTCCTATTAGACCGGCCCTCACAGCCCTATAATTCCTAGTGTGACTTTAAATTTTATGTACTCCGGACGCCTGCAAGGCAAAGGATATTGTACTCTCTCCTGATTTCGGGCAGGAATTGTGTTTTGACGCTATAGAAGCGACCACGCAGAGAAAACCTGATGTAATGTAATTTAATATTTTATCAAGTAGGTTAGTCAAGTTTAAGTCATTAAGTTCAAGTATTACGTAACACCCCCCCCCCCCCTCATGTAACGCGTAACGTTTTTCTGTACCCCCGCTCCCGCTTCAAAATATTTTTATCATTGAAATCACAAGGATCACTTTGAAACTATATTGCCAAATGCTAAAATTTGCTAAAGTCTACGGGCAGAATATACGGACAGACAGAAGGACGTCGCCAAAGTATATTATGGGTTTCATTTTGGATTCAGGTCACTGACCGACAAGGTACCTAAGAAAAAAACCAGTGTCGTGAAGCGTGCCTTAAAATAAGTTATTGGACTTCAGATGACTTTAAATGAAGAGACCCGCATGGGACCATAATTGACCTTAAAGGGACAAATACCTATCCACTTTACTTGTACTTCGCCTCCCAAACTACTGTTTAAGCAAAACGGTTAAAAATAAACCGTACATGCATTTTTACGGTATATAATAACCTTTTATTTTTATTTCAAATAACGCGATACATGACTAACGAAACGATAGTAGATTATGAAACGAGGGGATAAAGCAGTGTCTTACGTCACGGGCGCTATATTGAATCCCGAACGCAACGGAGGATTCTAGAGTTTCTAGAGCCGAGCGAGGGATTTACTAGAATCCTGAGTGCAGAGAGGGATATAAGCTCGTCCAAGATGCAGACAGCTTTATCCACGAGAAGAACACTCTACTTTTCAAACTTTCTGCGAGACAATAGAAACCAAATCCAGGTTGGTGCATTCTGTTAGTTCGATTTACGAATAAGTTCTTATTATGTGGGTCTCCTTGGTTCTAATTTTAATACAGATGAGGTTCCAAATTCAAATCACATTATGCCCTAGAGGGCATATTATGCCATAATGAAATTCAGTACAACTTTATTCCCAACTCAGCTCTAGGGGTTTAATGACCTGCTCTCGGTGAGGTTTACATGACATATAATTTGACATTGTCGAACAGGTGGTGTGAAAAGATAATTACGTGTACCTATTACAAAAAGGTATCTACACATTAAAAAAATAAAAAGCTACCTAATAAAGGTTGCTGGGAGCCGTTGGGTGCAAATCGAATCAGAAATTAGGAGATCTATACCTAGCCAAACCAAACTGACATAGCGGTTTATTCGATACGTCCCCACTGGTTGGTAGAGACCTTGCAACTTGCCAGTAACAACATATAGAAATAAAATAGATAGAGAGGCGATAGAAATAAGTCGTGTGCCGAACTTTACCAAAGATAGGGGATGGGTTCTACCGCCAGCCTGGAGGGCATATCTTCATGATGCAAGCGACAGAGTTATTGCGACGACCTCCGTGGCGCAGTGGGCGAACAACCGGCTGAGACGCAGGAAGTAGTGGGTTCGATTCCCACCGCGGAACAAATGTTTGCATGATCTACAGATATCTGTTCCGGGTCTGGTTGTTTTTCTATATACTATTATAAGTAATTATGTATTTACAAAAAAAATGTATGTAAGTATTCTATCAGTTATCTGGTTCCCATAGTACAAGCTCTGCTAAGTTTGGGACATTTCACACAGCGCTATCTAGCATAGCGCTGTGTGAAATGTCCAGCAATTTTTTTTTATTTATTTATTATTTGCTTGTACCGAGAACTACCGAAGAGAGCAGCAGTGATGATCAACACGATGGGCCACCGTTGATGCAACCCTCCTGATCTTGTTCACTCGTGACTTGAAGATCCCTAGGTTGTAGTTCAGGAAACACAGACTCAGGCAAGGCGTTCCACTCCTTGGCGGTGCGCATAATAAAGGTGGAAGAGAACTGCTTTGTGCGTATGGGTATGTCCAACATGTAGCGGTGGCGCACCGCAGAGCGACTGGTTGTCCTATGTTTAGAAGTGGACGTTCTATTACTAATATGATGACAATGATGTGTTTCATGGCAACCCTTTTATAATGAGGCTTCCCCTTAAAGATATGCAACGTAACACTTCCCCTAACTCCTAATGGGTCTCGAATTTCAACTGCTTCCCCCCGAAGCTAAATAGAAGTGTAAGAAATTTGACGCTTAGGTATATCTGTATCTCTGTCTGTGGCTTCGTAGTTGCCAAATGGATGGACCGATTTGAGCTAGATTTGTTTAATAGAAAGCTAGTTTAACTGGGGTGGTTCTTAGATATGTCAGTTTTAATTTCCGCCGCAAAATAAAAGAGTTTTTAATTTTTTTTACTTATATAATACTACCACACAAAACAGAACAGTGCTAGGAGGACTTAATGCTAATAGCATTATCTACCAGTCATCCTGGTCGTGCTAAAAGAAGGTAAAATGTGACACTGAAAAAAAAGGTGATCCATTTCATCGCTAATAACAAACTCTAAGGGTAACTTGCGCAAAACGATGCCTAAACGCATTTAGTGGCTAATAAAAGGAGTTATTAAATCATACAAATACATCAAATTTAAACATGTTTAGTCGCTAAATACGTTTAGGACTTTAAATACGTAATACTTTAAATACGTTTGACTGTCTCCCGTGGCGCAGTGGGCGTATAGCCGACTGAGACGCAGGAGGTAGCGGGTTCGATTCCCGCCACGGAGCAAATGTTTGCATGATCTACAGATATTTTTCCGTGTCTGGGTGTTTTTCTATATAATTATTATAAGTGTGTATTTACAAAAAAATGTATATAAGTATTCTATCAGTTATCTGGTTCCCACAGTACAAGCTCTGCTTAGTTTGGGACTAGATAGTGCTGTGAGAAATGTTCAGCAATATTTATTTATTTGAATACATCAAATTTAAACATGTTTAGTCGCTAAATACGTTTAGGGATCGTTGTGCCAGGCTAAATGACGTAAGAAAATAATTTATTTACATTTAAATTAAAAAAAAATGCGTTAGAAGCGCTCCCTGTGCTCACCCTGTGAAGGCAACCACAGCTTGATTTTTTATATAATGTTTTATTCCTATATAAATAAAAGCTCTATCATTTGGAATGGACACCCTGGCTCTGAAAAGAGCAACCTGTATAAATCATTTGATTTTTCGTAAAATTTATCCATACTAATATTATAAATGCGAAAGTAAATGCGAATGTTTGTTTGTTAGTTTGTTTCTTACCTTTACACGACCAAACGGCTGAACGGATCGTAATGAAAATTGGCAAGGAGATTATATCCTGGGGAAGGACATAGACTATCTTTTGTCTCAAAAATAATCTTGAAAGGGGTGAAATAGGGGTTGAAAGTTTGTATGGGCAATCCATAACTCTTTAAGTTAGAGGTAAGAAAATTAATATTTAGGCTTTTGGTATGAAATAAAGAAATAATTACATATTTCAACTTTTTGTAAAATCATCCCTAAACGGTCAAAGTAAGGGGTTAAAATTATGAGGTAGGTATTCTTTATATGCGCTCCCCATGTACCACCAAGGTAGTGTTATGTAGATAATTTTTGCCGTTTACAGGATAATTAAAAATTAACAAAACGCTCGCGCACTTATTACAAAGACGTCGCTTCATTACTCTGCGTCGCGTAAAGTCTGGTGGTGATGAAATTTATGGGGCTTAGGTTACTTTTTATCATGCGTGCGAAGCCGCGGGCGGATCAGCTAGTCTTTTATATTTTTTTTACTAAATCGTTTGGCTAGGAGGGATGACAGGCGTTTGACGAAGGCGATCACAGATTAGTGGCCAAACGATGCTTGTAGACCAATACAGACCACTCGTCCGATGCTCGAATGACATTGAAAGCGTAGCTGGGTGTCAATGGATGAGACTCGCAAGGGACAGGAAACCTAACAGTGCGTGCAGATGGGCTGAGATGATGATGATGATGATGAAATCGATGAAGAGATACACAAGTTTTATTTTTATTACGAACTACCTGACCCAGTGAACTTCGTACCGCCTTGACATGCATATGACGCGGGCTCCCAATGTACGTCGCCGGTACAATTATTATTGTCAATCGGCCATCATTAGCTGAACGTATGAGAAAATGAATTTTCTTCGCAATTTTTTTTTGAGTGAATTTTGCCGATATTTTAATAGTTATTCTGCTATTCGGGGCGGAGACAAATCCAACAAATCAAATATCATCAACATCGGTCCAGCCGTTCTTGAGTTATAAATGGTGTAACTAACCCGACTTTGTTTTATATACGCGTATATGGAAGATTTAAGATACTGAGCTGGGCGTCTGATTGTCTTATGATGGAAGGAGATGGTGGGATCTGATCATGTAGTTCCTGGCCACATTCCCCAACATATAACCGATAAAAGATCGATACATGCGCAACTTTACGGCGTATCCGAGACTTAGTAATCGTTATTATAAATACGGGATTTATCACGTACCGTTTAATCAGTGTTTCGACCGACAATGTTTCGATTTAATTCGTGAACCTTCACCAGGGTCAATCCCATATTTGTAATAATGATTTAAATAAATCACGAAAGTAAAATAAACAATGCATAGGTGTAGGTAACCTACCCGCCCATATACCTAAGCTTTGTGATGCGCCACAATTTTATTTTCTTTTTAACTTTATTTTAAATAAACTAGTGGTTCGCCCCGAACTGAGATCTCGCGAGTCTCCGATTAATATAAAAAAAATATTATTTATATTCTTTGACAATCAAAATAGTATCACGAAATATAAACCAGCTAACTTGGCCTATAGTTTTATTCAAATTACAGGTAATGGGAGTTCATGTCTAGTGGTTACACGTTTTTGGGGTACAAATTGCAGTTATTCTGGATTTCAGACTTTTGCCTATATTTGTGTCACTTAAGCTATACGCATACCAAATTACAGCACTGTGGGGCCAATGGTGTACCCTGTGAATTTTGTCAAAGTTTAATTAGCAATTAATTTTTTTTCACCCCTCTTGAACCCCAATATCTCAACAACCCCCCCCCCCCCACACTAGCTCATTTAGTTACACCAAAATTGTGCCATCACTACCTACCATGTATCCAATTTCACGATGATCGGATCAACGCTTCGAAAGTTATCCTCGGACAAACAAACATACATACACACATACATACATACAACGCCGATTTGTCCAAGTTGATTTAGAGATCTCGCTTCGCTCGATCAATAAATATTGCTGGACAATTCACACAGCGCTATCTAGCCCCAAACTAAGAAGAGCTTGTGCTATGGGAACTAGATAAGTGATAGAATACTTAATATAATTTTTTTTTAATACATACTTATAATACATAGAAAAACATCCAGACCCGGAAGGAATATCTATAGATGAAGCAAATATTTGTTCCGCGGGAATCGAATCCGCTACCTCCTACGTCTTAGCTGGCTATTCGCCCTCCGCGGTGATGAATGTATGATGAAAAATACACAATATTAGCTAATCGACTCGTTAGTATTCGGTATTCCGTAATTAATTGCTAAAAAAGTTATTGATTTGACTAGTTCGAAGGATTAATTCTAATTGCTGTTATAAAAACAACAAAACCGGAAAGGCGCCATCTTTAATAAAGTTTAACCACACTAATATTATAATGTTTGGATGTTTGTTTGTTACTCAATCACGTTGTAACGGCTGAACCGCTTTCGATGAAATTTGGTATGTACGTAGATAATAACACGTAGTAGATAAGACCTGGATTACCACATAGGCTACTTTTTATCACATAAATCAATTCCCATGGGATAAAACCGGATATCATAGTTTATATGTATACATATGTATATATTTTTGCACCCAGAACAATGCGGGCAAAGCCGATGGCAACAGCTAGTATTATATATGTGAAAGTTTGGATGTTTGTTTGTTACTACAACGTCGTAACAGCTAAACCACTTTCGATGAAATTTGGTATGTAGGGGAGACCGGGGCAAGACGAAGCTCGGGGCAGGACGGGAAATGTGCTTGTGTGCGTGTCTTGTGAACGCAACAGAGCCGAACACGGCGCCATTCGCGCGATGTTCAGTCGCGTCACACGAGTCCGAGCGGTGCGTACGTGTCACTACGTGTTTTGGCTGCGCGGCGAGAAAAAACTGTTTTTTTGCGGATTTTTACGAAGTTTTCTGTGTTTAATCGATGTGCACGAAGGTAGGTATTAGTGCTAATGTAACGTTTTTACGCATACTTGTTATAATAGTGTCAAAACTAAAGAATTTCAACAGATTCTTCGTTGAATAATTTTGTAGGATAAAACTATTATTACTTTTTCAAAATGTGTCTGTTGGGGCAAAAAGGTCGGGGCATAATGGGATAGTATCCCGTTTTGCCCCGTGTAGAATTTTTTGACACCTATTTAATGACATTTTTTTTTTTGCAGTTAAAATGGTACGAAATTATAAGCGTAAAACGGATCGTGGAACATGGGAAGAAGACGATATGAGAAGAGCTGTTAGAGCTGTGCTTTCTGAGACAATGGGATTTCTACGAGCCTCAGCTACATATAACGTACCTAAATCGACCTTGGAACGTCGAGTGAGAAAGGCTCGATGTGCTGAAGATGCCGATACTGATTCAGATAATGACTACGGAAAAAAGAAATTAGGACGCTACGAAACAGTTTTTAATAAAGAACAAGAAGAACAATTATCACAGTACATTAAATCAATGGAAGCACGCCTTTTTGGGATAACTGGCAAAGAGCTTCGGATTTTAGCTTTCCAGTTAGCTGAGAGAAATCATATTGAGAACCCATTTAACGCAGAGACTGGAATGGCTGGAGAAGACTGGCTCAGTGGATTCTTAAAAAGGCATCCTGAACTTTCATTTAGACGACCAGAGCCAACTTCTGCTGCTAGAGCTATGGCTTTTAACAAAGTGGCAGTAAATGAGTTCTTCACATTATTAGAAACAGTTGTAGAAGAGCATGGCTTTACCGCTGACAGGATTTATAATGTTGATGAAACCGCCGTTAGTACTGTGCCAAAAAGTCAGTCAAAGATATTGTCACTTAAGGGTCAAAAGCAAGTTGGCTGCTTGTCATCTGCAGAAAGAGGGCAATTAGTTACGGCTGAAATCTGTTTTAACGCCGCTGGAACATATATACCACCAATGCTGATCTACGCCCGAAAACGAATGAAGAATGAGTTGCTGGATGATGCACCACCGGGATTTTGGGGGACCTGTAGTGACAATGGTTGGATAACTTCACAATTATTCTATGATTGGTTCAAAAAGTTTGTAGAAATCGTAAAACCCACTAAAGAAAAACCAGTCTTGTTGCTATTGGACGGTCATGCGTCACACACAAAAAATATTGATTTGATAGATTACGCAAGGGAGCATCATGTAATACTGTTGTGTACACCACCCCATTGTACACACAAATTACAGCCCTTAGACGTGGCATTCATGAAACCGCTGAGTACTTATTATGGTGCAGAAGTGAAAAAGTGGCTAAGAAATCATCCCGGACGCGTAGTTACACCTTACCAAGTGGCAAAGCTATTTGGGCAAGCATATTTACAAGCAGCTACGATGTTGACAGCTATAAACGGGTTTAGGAAATGTGGAATATGGCCACTTGACAGAAATGTATTCACAGACGCAGACTTTATAGCGGCTGAAACAACAAACACAACGAATTTGCCTTCTGAAAATGTAAACCTTGACTCAACATCTCTGGTTCCAACAACATCAACGTCAACTCCTTCAGAGGCAACACAACCAGAGATTGCTATATCGAATGCACAAAAAGATAGTGCAGCTGCGGAACCAATGAACACTGAGGTTTTACCTCAGCCTTCGACTTCTGCACACTTAATTAAAGAGAAGACCCCTGAGAGACAACAAAAAGATACTTCTGCTGATCGTGCAGCTGCGGAATCAATGAACACTGAGATTATACCACAGCCTTCAACTTCTGCACACTTAATTAAAGAGAAGACCCCTAAGAGACAAATACAGCCAGCAAAATCTTCGTTTTCTGTGACCCCAGAAAATATCATAGCCATACCCAAGGAAGTAAGAACCCAAGAGAGAAAAACAAGAAAACGCGGTAAAACTGCAATACTTACAGCTTCTCCGTACAAGAATGATCTCATTAGAGATATAAATAAAATACAAAAAGTAAATAAGCCGACTGAAAAAAATAAACCTGACAATAAAAAGACTGAAAAGAAAAAACCTGAAAAAAAGAAGCCTGAAAAAAAGAATAAAAGCAAAAGACGCAAAAATAAAAGTGACACGGATACTAATTCATCTGAAAACGATGAAAATGACTGTCCTTGCATATATTGCGGGTACTTATATTCAGAGTCCACTGAAGGATGGGTTATTTGTAGCGTGTGCCATGGCTGGGCTCATAATTCCTGCGCAGGTGTAGACGATGACGATGAAGAGGCACATATATGTGAACGTTGCCAACCAGATTAAATGTGTCGTCATTATGCCCCATTGTATTTCCCATCTTGCCCCGATCATGGGGCAAGACGGGATATTTGACATGTGTTATTTAGTTCATTTATGTGCCAAAAATTATGTGATTTAGCGTAATAAAAGATTATAATTATTTTAATTAAAACTGTAAGTGTTCCTTGGTTTTAAGAGATTTTTAATAAACGTTTTGATTTTCATACTATGACGGATTTTTTCTTAAATATCCCATCTTGCCCCGGTCTCCCCTACGTAGAGTACGTACGCACCTGGATTACCACATAAGTTACTTTTTGTTGACAAACAACGCGTGCGAAGCCACAGGCGGAAGTTAGTCTTTAATAAAATATTGATAATCAATGTAAGATGCTAATTTCAAACAGGTTTAGGATTAAGTTTTGCAAGTTTTAACCATAGGCTGTTTTGTTTTTATATGTTAAAAGTATCCGCCGGCGGCTTTGAACGCGAGGTTTGTCAATAAAAGCTTTATCCTCTTTCTTCGCAATCGGGTAAAGAGTCTATGTCTCAATCCCGATCACGATCTAATTATATGCCAAATTTTATCGAAATCGGTCAAGCCGTTTAGTCGTGAAAACGTAAAGCAGACAGACAGTTTCGAATTTATAATATTAGTATGGATAAGCTCAACCACGATATCGCCTGATGGTAAATAAATCATGCACAGCGCTATATAGCCCCAAACTACATATGCAGAGGTAATATGGGAACTAGATAACTGATAGAATACGAGTTAAAACATTCTATATGTAGTAACACTTGTTCCTATTTTAATTTTGAAGTTTGTTATGGCAATAAAAATCTATTGACAGAGAGGTGTGGAATTCTTAAACACCCAAAATTTAAGCATTTGTATCTACCGTAAAAACTTTCTAAATATGGGCCAGTTTTTTACCTGACTTTAGAAGAAGGGTAATGTATTAGAGTGTATTATATATATCATAAGGTGCTGTCGAATGTCTTTGGCATCACAAATCCTGCGGTAACAGTGGGAAACGCGAAGCTAGAGATGGTTGACGAGTATATTTATCTTGGACGTATTATGTCCTTGGTAAAGAGCATTAAAAGGAGAAGATATCTAAAAGGATCCTATTGGAATGGGCCGGGTTCGGCAAGCTAGACGACAACCTTAAGTCGCCTAAAACCCCACAGAGTCTCAAGACCCGCCTTTTTAGGCAATGTGTTCTGCCCACCATGACTTACGGTGCCGGGACATGGACGCTCACGCAGGAGGCTGTGTAAGAGTTGCACAGAGAGCCATGGAGCGTACCATGCTCGGCATCAAACTGTTAGATCGAGTTCCAAACGTCGAGATCCGTAGAAGAACGAAGGAGCTCAAATGGTCTTGGGCGGCACTTGGCAAGACGTGATGACAGGTGGAGCAGGGTAGCGACTGAATGGTGGCCGAGGAATGGCTGTAGAAGGGTAGGGCATCCGGCAACGAGATGGGTGGACGACATTGTCAGAGTCGCGGGCCGTCAATGGGTCGTGGCGGATGGCACAAACTTGGGGAGGCCTATACCCAGCAGTGAAGCAGGGCTGTGGATGATGATGATGATATATATAATGTATGTCTGTTATTTAGCGCCCTATAGGCTAAACGGGGCTAGATAACGCTGTTTTTAATTCTATCGTACGTTTAAAGTACAACGTTTTAAACAGCAAAATACTCGTACCTACCTATACCAAATCATGTAGGTACTTAATTTTTTTTTTCTAATCTATGTCATCCCACTGCTGGGCAAAGGTCTCCCCCAAGTCCTTCAAGCATCCCTATCCGTCGATAGTGGGAGATATCGACGGATAGGGGTAATTACATTATTTATTATTAAACATTATTTCTGTTCAAGTTATTTTTAAATCCAAAATATTAACTTAGACCATGAAGTTTTGGACACACTATACAATAACAATAAAAAAAAACGAAAAAAAATATTGATTAAAAATACATAATTGAAGTAATTTCTTTTACCTATCAATACAAAAGTACGACAGAAATAAGTAAAATTAACATGAAAATAATCCAAATATGTACTTAAGTAATTTAATTATTTATTGTCAATTATATCTGTTCGAGTTATTATTAAATCCAAAATCTACACTATACATTAAGTTTCAGTCACAGAGTACCTACCAAAAAACCAAAAATTTACTAAATGATCACAAAAGAGTACCTAACATAGTTTCTGTGTTCGTTGTTGTCAAAACATTTTTACATATATCTAAACCCCTAACATTTGTTGCCTTTCTATCAATAAAAACTAAATCCATACGCAAAATACAACTTACCGCGATATCAGCACGCCAATTTCTAAAAACACTAGAACAATTTTCACAACACAAAACAAAAATTCTGCAGGAATATAGGCACAAACACAAAAATCCACGGATATTTATTTCAATATTCAGGGGTAGTAACGCGTCTACACCGAGAGGGGGGTGAACGCGAACTACGGAGGAATTTTTGTGGGACCCAGTCGTTGTCCTCTGTGTTGCCAGCTATTAAACCGATTCCGCCGCGGAGCTTTTACCCGAATGTTGGGAAAACTTTTAATCAGAAATGACAAAATAAAGTCACATAATAATATAAAGCCCAGAAGATATATTTAATTAATTTAAAACACTTTCAATCTCAACTTCAACTTCTTTCCACTCTTTATCAGCTGCAAAAATAATGTCAAAGATGGGAAAATGCCTTTAATGACAGAAATAATATACAATTATTTACAAAACTAAAATACCGAAGAAAGAGTTTAATTATCTAAATACCGTTGCAAACGATCTATAGATAGCGCAACAGCTCCAGATCACTAACAGGCGGAAGTGTCGGCAAGACACATTTAATTTTAAATGTGAGTAAATTTTTTTGTTGTATAATTACATTTTTAAAAACAAGCTTTTTATAAAAGTCATAATCAGAACCGCAAGCAGTTTCAAATGAGCCCAAACATTAGTAGCCTAGTGGGATACTAAAATCTATACAGAAGTTCCATTGTCTAGCATTCGTCTCCATCATGAGACCATTTTCTTAATGCCATTTATTGCATTATCACATAAGTATTCCAAATTTAAATGCGTATACAAAAGTTCATGTCTGTGCTGTTGGCCGTTGAGGAATTCCTCCTTGGAAGCCAACCCTGAGTGCAGCAGCCATGTCATGCTAGGACTTAAAACAGGCTATCACAATTTAATGCGTACACAAAATTTCGTATCTGTGCTATTGACCGTTGAAGAGTTCTTTCGTCTGGAGCCAATCCAGGGTATGGAATCAGGTCATGCTTACCATAAAAATGCATTGCCATCGGAACTGGACCAACATGCCAAATTTCAACACCGTAGGATATGAGGATGTGGTTCTGATTCAGCTCGCAAGATTTAACCCAACTAACAAACTGCTCAAATCATATAAGAATTTCGAGGTCTTCACGATACTTGGCCCAGTGTGAAAACCACCGACTAAACCCTTTAGTTATTAAACCCTCTCAGCATTATGTTCACTTAAATATGATTTGCTTTAATATGTCTTTTGTTGTTAAATAAAATATTTTACATTTTTATTTTTCATTTTCAACTATAAAACATTGCAAGGTAAATAAAAGCTAGTATTCAAAAATAAAACTTTCCTTTACCCCTAAAACACCCAGAAACCAGGGTAAACTCCCGCGCTGGTATACCCAAACACAATACCTGTACACACACACATACACAAATGCTTTCACAGGGTCTCATATTACAACAAAGGGCAGATACACACACAAACATACACGTTTGTAAGAGGGAGACAGCGATAGGGACTTGAAATTTTGACCGGCCTTTCATTATGACTGATTGTACCTAACTACTGGTCGTATAGAAATGACCTAGTAAATTTATATATTATTAGGTTGAATGGAAGAGGGATATGCTTGTTATTTCTCTATGGGATAAAATCAGTAATGTAAGTATAATAGGCAGTTTTATAACATAACAAAGTGATCTCTATCATCTATTATGTAGTATCTAGGTACACCATTACACCCCAGGTAATGTCAACACAGTCCATTCCATACAAAGATTGTCTGGTAGAGATCGCTAATAGTATCACATAATTTTACGGTATTCTTTTTAGTTACATATATTGTTTCATGGTGTGCAATAAAGAATTATCTAATCTAATCTAATCTCTTCCAGACAACCTTCCATAAATCAGATCCCATGGGATAAAAATGGGGTGTCAAGTCAAGTTGCAACAGCGAGTTTAGCTTTATTTCTAGGTTACTTACACATTTAGTAGTGTAACGCGTACGAAGTCACGGGCAACATCTAGTGATTGATATCATTATTACTATTATTTAAATAATGGCTTGTTTATTACACTAATATTAGAAATGCGAATGTTTGGATTTTTGTTTGCTTGTTTGGTACTCAATCACGTTGAAACAGCTGTACCGATTTGTTGAAACATATGTATGTGTGTCTCTCTGTGCGTTCTTACCTTTTTAATAGTTTTAATTTAATTTGATTTTTTTTTATTTATGTTAATTTGATTTAGGTAATTTAATTTAATTTATTTGTCCATGAACCGACTCGGAACTCAAATCGGCTGGTGCAGGAAGAATCTGCTTAGATGGGGAATGCGGGACCCTACATCAACTGACTGCGACTGCGGGGAACCCATTCAAAGCTACATGCTTGACTGTCCTCTGTGCCCTACCACCTGCACAAAGGACGACTTATACTTATTCACTGACAACGCAATAGAAGTGGCTAATTTTTACTCATCCTTATTGTGATTGAGAAGTGAATCGTTGACTCGAAGAAGAAGGTAGTTTCCATTTCTAACTAATAATAAAAATAATAAATAAATATTTAAACATAACTTATTTAGTAACGGTACCTATGATTCAATGGCTTGAAATAAACGCCCGCGACTTCGTACGCGTTACACTACTAAATGTGTATGTAACCTAGGAATAAAGCTAAACTCGCTATTGCAACTTGACACCACATTTTTATCCCATGGAACCTGAATTATGGATTAAAAGGTAGCCTATGTGGTAATCCAGGTATATACCATATTATATATATATATATATATATATATATATATATAACTACATTTATAATAAATAAATAAAATAATAAATATTGCTGGACATTTCACACAGCGATATCTAGCCCCAAACTAAGCAGAGCTTGTACTATGGGAACCAGATAACTGATAGAATACTTATATACTTTTTTTTTGTATATACATACTTATAATATATATAGAGAAATAACCATACCCGAAACAAATATCTGTAGAACATGCAAACATTTGTTCCGCGGCGGGAATCGAACCCGCTACCTCCTGCGTCTCAGCCGGCTATTCGCCCAATGCACCACGGAGGTCGTATAATATATATTATTATCTGTATTATTAATTTTTAATTTTTGTATAATTATTTGATGATTATGACTATGAAATATTGTATGTTAGCGGTTAAGAATTTTTATATGGATTTTAAATCTGAATTATAAAATAATAAAAAAATAATATACATACGTATATACCAAATTTCATCGAAATCGGTTCAGCCGTTATGACGTGATTGAGTAACAAACAAACAAACAATCAAATAAATAAACATCCAAACTTTCACATTTTATAATATTAGTGTGATTCGAGTTGTAGGCTGTAGGCGGGGCAAATACGAGTAGCTTGCACTACTTATGTATAGTAAAGTTCCTTGTGAAGGGCTCCCCTGGGAATGTACTACCATATCCATTTATGCCGCCAAACAGCATATATCGGTTTGAAGGATATGGTTCCCGGGAAATTACAAACACATGAGGCTTTACACCCGAATGCCTCAAGTTGATGGACGCAGCAGTGCATCGTAGGGCACGTATCTAAGGCGCGTGCCCTACGAGGCAAGACTTTGTTATAGCTGATGGTTACCACTTAACATCAGTTGCCCATAAATGCTTTTTCCATCTCCAGATAATAAAATTAAACAAAAGTGATGTAGACAAACTTGGCATGATGATAAATGTTAGAAGTTTTTGAATTTAAAATGTCTCAAATAAATACATTTTATTTCTTGTTGTTATGTCTCAGATACCTACTTTCCATCTAGTGGGGGGCCCAACGGCCGTCAGTTCTTCGAGCTATGTGCCCTGCCCACTGCCACTTCAGCTTGCTAATCTTTTATGCTATACTAGCTGTTACCCGCGACTTCGTACGTGATATACTACTAAATGTGTAGATAACCTAGAAATAAACCTAAAATCGCTGTTGCAACTTGTCTTGACACCCCATTTTTATCCCACACTTTTACATTCAAACTTTAACATAATATTAGTGTGATCATAGATAGATATTGTTTTAAACACGCTTTCACTGGCTTGGTATGTATTAAAAAATGTATTTTTCAACACATTTGGTCATAAAGTGGCTCTAATTTCACCGCAATTAGCCACCAATTGACACCTGTAAGCAAACTGTGACTTATTCATGCTAATAATCACAAGTGAGTTACAGAGTTTTTTTTTATTTGATTGGTTGAGTTGCTTTGTTCTTAAAAAAGTTTCGATACAAAAAAGATCGTGTTCAATAGTACAACTAAATTAATGTACCTATTGCTTGCTCATTTCATGCAACTTTGTATTTAAATAGATAATTTCAACTTGTACGTGTTTAATAAATAAAACTCACTCAAATATAACTTTTATTTTTCTGTAATAAAGAAAACTTGAAATTCTCCATTTTGTATGTGGCTAAAACGCTATCCGCGAAAAGCCAAGAAAAAAGAAACCTCATTCTTTTAGTATATGGCAGATGACCATTGTAAGATGTGCGCGCATAGGAAAACTGATTAATTTTTCCCGCCATTGCAGACATTTTTTTCACAACTGTTTGCACTGTTGAAATTACAGTTATTTATTAAGTTATGTTGTACACCGCCCGATATAAGATATAAGAAGCCCTTATCGTTATGGAAAGTTTACTACCTGAAAACTCCAAGGAAAAATATCTATTAGCGTACCAAAATTTCATACAATGGCAAAACAACAAGAATACGCAGTCATTTTCAGAAAATGTGTTCATGGCGAACTTTAAAGAATTATCTTCTATATAAGCACAAATCTAGCTCTTTGTGGTGTATATACTCAATGTTAAAAAGTACAGTCCGAACAAAGAATGGAGTGGACTTAAAAACATACTCTTAATTTGTCAGCTTATCTAAAGAGACTATCCGATGGATTTAGAACAAATCAAAGGTTTTATCGTCTGACGATATTGAAAAATTTATAAAAGATGCCCTAGATAACCAATATGTGTTGTGTGTTGGTTGAACTTAATTATTGTTTCTTTTTTCCAGGTTGCTTTAATATTTGGTGTAACTGGTGCGTGTAGGATACAAGAATTAACAAATATAACTGTAAAAGACGTAGAGAACCATGGCCAGATGCTTTTAGTGAAGATATGTACTTATCACGAAAAATAAAATACCGAGGTCATTCAATAGACACGGTCCATTCTATGAAATTGTTGAAGAAGTATGAAAGTTTGCGTTCGCCAAAAGCAAAAAATGACCGTTTCTTTCTAAACTAGCAGAATGGTAAATGTACATGTCAACCTACAGGTATAAACAAATTTGTTTCTATGCCTAAAGAAATCGCTAAGTTTTTAGGTTTAGCAGATGCTAAGAGCTACACTGGACATAGATTCAGAAGAACTTCAGCTACATTGCTGGCTAATTCAGTAATGACTGAAGCGTCATGGTGGGTGGCGATCTAGCAATGTAGCAGAATCATACGTAAGGAAATTTGTGCAAAAATCACAAAAAGAATAAGACTTGATTCTGAGGCGCGTCCAACTGGCGAAACACCAAGTGCATCCAATGATTGGATTTGACCTACCTATACACGAATAATGAACCATCTCAAATAACAATAGAACATGAAAGTATTTAAGTAAATAATCTATCTGATGAGACCGCTATGCCATCAAAAACAGTTAATTATAATTTTAAAAATTAAAAATTATTTTTTAGTATATTTTCTTCACAAGTGTGTTGAAAAACGTCGTATGATAGGTGCACGTGTGTTTTGATGATTACCGTCCTCGGCTCTCTTAAGACCCCTCACCTAACGGCTCGGGTCTCAATGGCGCCTCAGCGGTAATCACCAACATTACACACTTGTACCATAATGTACTATTATTATACAAAAACATCGGGTGCTTTTTCAAAATGACTCTACTTTTACCAGTTCTGCCAATAAAGTATTTACCATTGACAACAAGCACCCCACGCTTTTATGCAATAAAATACATTTTTTTGTTAATCACACCATTCTTAATTTAAATTTACTGATTTTTTTTCTACTTTTTGGTTCGGTTATTAACAAAAGCGTGTTGTTTAGTTTTTTAAACTATTATTTATTTTTAACTAGCTTCCGCTGGTGGCGTTGCACCCGTTTTTTATCATTTATTTATTTTATTTATTTATCAGCTAAAAGTAGCATAGGTTTGAATCCAGGTCATAATCTATAAACACATCAAATTTCATCGAAATCGGTTCAGCTATTACGACGTGATTGAGTAACAAACAAACACCCAAAATCTTGACGTTTCTAAGTAATATTAGTGTGATGGTAGCTTTCGCCTACGGCTTCGCATGAATAGTTTGTCAACAAAAAGTAGCCTATGTGTTAATTCAGATTCTAATCTACGTACATACCAAATTTAATCGAAATCGGTTTAGCCGTTACAACGTGAAAGAGTAACAAACATCCACACATACATCCATACAAACTTTCGCGTTTATATTACCTATTAGTGGAATTGCCAATTTTAAAGAACTTTTGTATGGGTACCTACATAAAACTGTTTTTTCCCGCTGCGGACAAAGCTGTCTATAAAAACTAGTCGTAATTTTCCACAGTTTTTCCCACGGCCCGATTTTCCCGCATTGTAATACGTCACTGTCAGGACCATAGCACATTACCGGGATTTATGGAACCGTCTATTTGGGCCATCATTGGCACTGCAGCAAAAAATACGAGCGCTCAAAATATACTAGAAAAACTATCGTGAATTTCGGAGGACCGGGAAATTTTACCGGTATGTCGGTAAAATGAGATAAGGCCTTTGCCCTGCCGCGGGATCACACAAGCTAGTTAGTTAGAAGCTAGATAGGTAAAATTAATAAATATACTAGTAGTTCGCCCTGAACTGAGATCTCGCAAGTCTCACATATAAACAAAAAAAAATTTAATTTGTACCTAATCTTTCAAAATAGTGCAACGAAATGAATAACCAACTTACTTGACCTACAGTTTTATTCAAATTACAGTTAACGGGAGTTCATGTTAATTGGTTAATCTTTTTTGCGGTACAAATTGCAGCTATTCTAGATTTCAGACTTTTACCTATATTTGTGTCACTAAAGCTATACGCATACCAAGTTTCAGCACTGTGGGGTCACTGGTGTACCCTGTGAATTTTGTCTAAGTTCAGTTTGTGTTATGGGTGATAACTTAAAACTACAAGTTTTAAACTAAAAATAAAAACGGGGCCAAAATGTACTCACCTTTACCTTCATTACCTTACATTTACCTTTTATTAGACGTACCACTTTACCGGATAGTCCCATTTTGTTTTTTTTTACCCCTCTTCAACTCCAATATCTCAACAACCCCTCCACATTTTTAGCACATTTAGTCACACCAAAATTATGCCATTACTACCTACATAATATATATAATAAATTTCACAATGATCTGATAAACGCTTCGAAAGTTATCCTCGGACAAACAAACCTACATACCTACAACGCCGATTTGCCCAAGTTCATTTAGAGATCTAGCTTCGCTCGATATACTGGTGCGGGAAAATATACGCCGGGAATGAGTTCCACTCCTTACTCGTGCTAACAAGAAAAGTTGAAGCAAATCGTTTGGTACGGCAAGGTGGTTGACCAGGTATGGGTGGTACTTCTCGGTACGTCTGCTTGTCCGGTGGTGGAAGGGGGAAGGAGGAATAAGGTCATGAAGATTGCGCACATTCACTAAAATGAATCTTGTAAAAAACTGAAAGTCTGGCTACTCGGCGCCTGTGCTCAAGACTTTGTAAATTGGCTTCCACTAGAGAGTCATCACCAATGAGTCTAGCAGCACGTCGCTCAATCGAATCAAGGGCATCAAGCTGATACTTGCAAAAATAAATAAATTGCAAGCTAAGTATATTATATTATATCTTAAAATTTGTTAAACATAGTGAACCTATAACTGAATCTGAAATTATAACCCGAAAAGTTAAAAAAAAAAAAAATTAAGTTGAAGATTATAGATATGAAAGGGTGTCATATTAGGCTGTACAAATATAAGCTAGGCACTTTACCGACATACATAAATATCAATCAATCAATATTCTGCTACCTAGTAACCCAGTTGATATGATACCGAACGGACGACGCAGCTGTGGTAGGCCCAGAAAAAGATGGAGAGACGACCTTTGCATTCAAACCAGATTGATCAGATTTGGCCACAGCCAAATCTGATCCGTGATGGATGGAGGGGAGATGGACCTTTGCCCAGCAGTGGGACAACATAGGTTAGTAAGTAAAGTATTCTGCGGTTCTAAGAAAAAGGCTCTTGACCGACAGACAGACACACGGACAACTTCAGGTATAATTTTGGAAATTTGGCTCGACACAGTGAACGTGATACGCATGCAAAATAGATATAATAGATGACAATCCAGTAATTGAAAACAGTGACATCTCTGAGCGACACGTTAAACTAAAACAGTAACGTAACTTCCACCTCGTTTACCATAAATAGAAAATATGCAGTCGATGTAGTTTGCTCCATGTTCGCTAGATGGCGCTAATAGTTGTAAACTTGCATTCTGAAGTTCTTCGGCCACGTCTCGAGGTGGGACACTGACACTATTAAGCGTCTTGTCGTAGAAGGACGAGTGGAGGGTATCAGACCACGCGGAAGGTCGCCCATGCGGTGGACCGATAAAAAAAAACATTGAGGTTTCTATTAGTTATCTACTTAATTCCCATAGCACAAGCTCTGCTTAGTTTGGGGCTAGATAGCGCTTCGTGAAATGTATATACTCGTATATTATACATATATTAAAAATAATACAAATAATATGTTACAAGTGTTACAAAATAGTAAAGAGTTTTCCTATATATTAAGCCACGGAGGTCGTCGATAGCATGATGTAGAATAAGAACAGAATTAAATGTTTATTTATTTCATTTATTTATACCCTAAATACGTTTAGAGGATGTGGAAGTCGAGCTAAATGAACTAAGGCCAGACAACGCTCTCGATCCAGTGTAGATACTTAGCGACCTTGGTATATACTCCTGCACTGCCTAAGAATCCGCACTCCTGACCGAATGACGTCACTCCGATGATTGTATGCATGCAGGTCGGGTGGCTTGTGTCCATTTGCAGTGGGCCTCCGCTGTCACCCTGAGGGTTAAATTTAATAATAATTAATCGAGCAAAGCGAGATCTCCATATCAACTTGGGCACATCGGCGGTGTATGTATGTATGTTTGTTTGTTTGTCCGAGGATAACTTGCGAAGCATTGATCCGATCATCGTGAAATTTGGTATATGTATAGAAATTAGTTCAAATTTAAAATTTTATAGGCAAGGAAATTTTATATATTTTGACATACACTCCGTTTTTTCTTTTTCTAACATCCGTAGTGAAAACGATTCCTTAAATATATGTAGTAACTGGTCTATAAGCCAACACTGCTCGCAAATACTCACCGTGCAAGTGTCTCTGACAACAACTTTGTCTCCGTAGCACATCTGTGTAGTGGTATTCAGCCCTGCTTTCAGATGGCGGTGGATAGGATACATGTCCTTGCATTCATCATCACTGAATTTGACGAGGCTGACCTGAAGAACCGTGAAAACAAATCAAACCAAACCAGTATATTCTTATTAGCTGTTCTCATCTGAATTTTATATTTATTTTATCATCTAATAATTATATAAATAAGCCGTTTATTCAGATTGGTCATTTTTAAAATTAGGTACATCAGTTAGATTACTAACAGTTGGCAGTGCTGGGCAAAATACATGCTGGGTAAAATACAATTTACAAAATACTATCTCGCACGTATCTATTTTAAATACGAAATACAAAATATTTTTAAGTCATGTATTTGAAATATAAAATACAAAATACCGTGTTTTAACTATTTTTATTTAAATACAAATTACAAAATACAGTCAAGTGTTAGGTACTTGACAATTTGACGTACAAACAGGTGCAGTGTTGCCAATTTTAATAAAATATAAATAAAAATTGTTTATTTCAAGCCATTGACTCATAAATGAAATTACTAAAATCAAATTAAACTAAACAAAATCAAATCCAATTAAATTAAATCAAATTAAATTAAATCAAATCAAGTTAAATAAAAATAAAATTATACTCAAAAATTTAATTATAATCAAAAACACATAGAGAGACATACACATACATACACGTTCGCGGACACGAGGGTTAATGATCGACATATTTAGCGGGCGCCATTTTGCTTACGCTATCGAGCGCTTTTTTCTGTAGAACGCATAATTAAATAGATCGGTAAATGTATTTATGTGCAGAATTTTAAAGCCATAATAAGTATTTGAAATACCAGTTACAAATTACATTTTTACAAAGTAATTGAATTACAAATACAAAATACGTATTTGTATTTTAATTACAACCAATTCAAATACTGTCCAACCCTGATTGTTGTCATCTGTGTGCCCTTTGTCATAGGCCTCCTCCAATCCTTTCCATTTCCCTTAAAATTTGTTATTCTTGTCTACAGTTTGCATCCCGTATTTTCGATACCGTCTTTCTAACGTTTGTGTTACCTTGCTCTACTTCTTTTTCCATTTCTTGGGTACCAAACTGTAACTCTCTTGCACCACTTCTTACATTTTATCATCTGCTGCTATGTCACTGTACCTACCCATTTTAAATAAATGAAGTGACATGAGTACTACTCTGATTCTTGAAATTTTATCTATTGCCTTTCGATCTATATTGGCAGTATCATTTTTAACTTCAAAAAAGGTTTTTTTTATACTACGTGTTTTGTTATGTACGACATTAAATGAAAACACTGCTAGTATTGTTGTAAAATAGGGTTTTTGTCAAATCCATTACCACATTTTTTTTAATTTTTCATACCTACATCCTTAATATCAAGTAATAAAATATCAATGAAACAGTCTGTATAAAATAGGTAAACAAATCATATTCATGCGTCATGTAAATATGTACAGGTACCTGTTAAACTGACTAAGCGGTATCGTCGCAAAGTCGACTTTATTCACTATGTATCGATTACTGGATAAATATTCAAGCTGCCGGCATTAAGCCCATCTTTGAAATCAGTTACCTATTTGGTACACACGGAACCAATTTTTTTTGATGATAGTCAAGCGCTTGATCACTACCTCACCTGATGGTAAGTAAGGATGTGATCGAGGATGGAGCACGCTTGCCTAGAAAGAACCTATTCACCCTGGACTTGAAGAATCCGAGATTAAACTGGATTCTATTATGAACAACAATATTTCTAATATTTACATACATACTGACACGCCTTTATCCCGGAGGGGTAGCCAGAGACAACGGACCTCCACTTGCTACGATCCTAACATACTTTATTTCTAATATTTATTTTATTACGTCACGACCTTACTTGCCCATCCTGCCCAACCAGCTGCACGATGGAGCAACTGAGGACCTGCTCCGACGCTGCCATGAACGTGGCGACGTACTAGTCAAAATGGCTATAGCCTTGAGACATCGACACGAAAAAAGAAGAAGATTTCTTATATTTATTTTGTGACAATCATAATGATGGTGAATATCACAAAAAAAACAGTAACATACCTTCTGCATAGTGTCAGCTAGTCCCATTTTGTACCCAAGGAATCCCCAACCAGTAGCTGTAATCTTGCCATGGTTATCATAATTAATGTTTTCTTCGTGGGAGGGTAAACACGCTGGTAGGATCACATAGTCTTGGAATACAACACTGTAAACAAAAGTAGGCATTTAAATGATTAGCATAATAGATTCATCCACTCATGGGCGTAGCCAGGTTCAAGAAATTAAAACAACATTATGGAAAAAAAATGTGATAAAATAACAGAAGGTTGATTGTCAGCCAACTCTGACGGCCTCACTCTGACGGCCTCACTCTGACGGCAGATACGAGGTAAGATGTAAGTAAGATTAGTGGTAAGATATCCTATATCAATACAGTAGATTCTAACTAATCCGGCACTATTAAAAACTAGGAGAGGCCGGATTATTGGATTGTATAGAAAAAATCATAATAAGTAAATAAAATATGTGCGCAAACGCAGAACGAGAGTAGGGAGGGGTGAGGGAGGCATGAGTGGAGGGTACCGGATTATCGGACGTACTGTACTACTGAAGTGCCGAATTTGTGAGACTCTGCTGTATTGGCAAATGTCAAAAGACGAAAGTCAAAAGTACGGATAAAGAATTGTTTGCCGTCACGCGTATTTATATTGCGTAAGAAAAGATGAGATGATTACGGTTTAATTTAATTACAAATTATTTACACATCCGCCGGGCGGCCCGTGACGGTCACATTTTTTTTAGATTATTTTTATTATACACTATAGGCTTGCGTTTGAGCACAATCTCGCCTGATGGTAAGCGATGATGCAGTCTACGATGGAACACGCTTGCCTAAAAAACAAGGTTAGCACAGCGATTTCCTTGTCTACTCTTCGAAGAGACAAGGCTCTGACCGCAACTTGTATTTTTGTGTGTACCTACTGTTATTTGTTTGTTTATTTTGTTTTTAAATTTAATTTGTATGCACAATAAAGCGTTATTCTATTCTATTCTCTATCGATTCTTCCGAAATTATATATTATATTATGCTATTTTTATTAGTCCTGTGCAAATTTTCATTAGTTTCCTTTTGTGTGCACTACCTACACATCTGTATCTACAATACACAAAGGTTATCTGGAAGAGAATGCTCTTTAGCATTAGGTTCACCTTTGTACTAGTTTTATATGTGCAATAAAGTATTTTCAATCAATCAATCTACCGCTACACAAAAGAACAGCTTTGACATCAAGCTAATCTAAATTCTAACAATTGTAACGTATTACTCATTATTATCTATAAATACGGGATTTATCACGTACCGTCTTCCGGTGTTTCGACCGACAATGTTTCGGTTCAATTCGTTCAGTGCGAGGCGAGACGTTATTCGGAGCGGATCGCACTCACCCTGATGAAGGTTCACGAAATAAACCGAAACAATGTCGATCGAAACGGTACGTGTTAAATCCCGTATTTATAATAATGATTGAAATCAATCACGAAAATTTTCTAAGTAAAATATATAATATTTCTCAACAAGACCTTGGTCTTAGGACCCCGAGCCAAAGATCGCTTGGTAGGGAGATCTCTCCTTTTCAATCGCGGACAGCTATCAACGATGTCGTCAGCCATAGATACTTACGGTATTTCTGTCTCCAATAAGGCAATGTCATGGTATTTAGCGGGTGATTTGTACTTAGGATGGGTGATTACTCGTTTAATCTTATACTTGTGCCAGTTCTCAGCAGGATCTGATCTTCTGAGGACTCCAAAAGCTGCTTCCGTAATTGCTCCTCTGAAAAAAGTATTAAGAATTTAGACCTATCGCACACCATTAAAATACTGTACATAATTAATTACTGATTTAAACGGGTATTTATCGCGTATGCACCTTTTTTATTTGTAATCAGCCTGCCCGCGATCACGGCTGTTGCAACACAATCGAACCGTCGGGAAATAAATAAAACACGTACATATGCAATAAATAAAAAATAAAAAAATATTTTACTAAAAAACACGGTATCTCAACAATTTAAAATACGATTTACATGCGTATGAGCTAGGCTAAGTGGCTAAGCATAGAGAAGTAATAAATTTGTAATCAAGTAATTGATGCGTGAATTTCGCAGACATTTATATCTATTTATGGTATTATATACATAGATACATACACAAATTTACACAATACATTCAAAAGGTATAATATCAAATAAAATTATCTATCGGTTTCCTCACTAGGAGCCAGAGGAGGGCAGTATTTGAATTACTTGTAATTAAAATACGTAATTGAAATACAAATACGTATTTGGTATTTGTATTTCAATTACTTTGTAAACATGTAATTTGTAATTGGTATTTCAAATACCTGACGCTGAGGTATTTTGTAGTTAGTATTTCAAACACTTATGGCTTCAAAATACATCTGAACATAAATACATTTAGCAAGCTTATTAATGGTGCGTTCTATAGAAAATAGCGCTTGATAGTTTTCGTAACTATTCGTAAGCAAAATGGTGACAGCTAAATATGACAAACTTTAAAGTTGGCAACACTGCACCTATACTGTACGTCAAATTTTCAAGTACCTAACACCTGACTGGTTTGTAATTTCTATTTTATGTAAAAATAGTTAAAATACAACTATTTAGTATTTTATATTTCAAATACACGACTTAAAAATATTTTGTATTTTCTATTTTAAATACGTGCGAGATTTTGTAATTTGTATTTTAATTAACGCAAAGCATGTAGGTATATTGCCCAGCTTTGCCTCCATCGAGAAAACCAAAGCTCGAAAATTCAGAACATAAAGCCTATAAGTTAATATCCCGATTAAATCAGTATTTTGGTGCAAATGGTAGAATAAAAGCTTGTGCTCACAGGTCTCTGCTGTAAACGCAGTGTGCAGCTGTTAAAATGAAGCGATCGCTGATGAGAGAGCCACTGCAGAGCCATTGCAAAGGACTTCTGGTGTCCTCGTAGCTCAGCAAAGCCTGAAATCAAGAAGTTGTTGATCAACGCCATCTGTGCTGCAATGAATGAACTAATACAAAATTTCATAGCTAGTAAATCTTTTTTTATTATTAATCGAGTGAAGCGAGATCTCCAAATCAACTTGGACAAATCGGCGTTGTATGTATGTATGCTTGTTTGTCCGAAGCGTTGATCCCATCATCGTGATATTTGATATATGTATAGGCAGGTAGTGATGGCATAATTCTGGTGTGACTATATGAGCTAGCGCTAGCTGAGACTATTAGGTCAGCTATGAAGAAATGTACTAATGAAGACCTTTTATTAGACAGGGGTGTCTAATAAAAGGTCTTCATTAGTACATTTCGACCCCGTTTTTATTTTTAGTTTATTCCTTTTAGTTTTTTAGTGATCCAGATTACTACCAGGCGAAAGCGTCTAGATATTTTAACAATTTTTTTTTTCATTTTGTAGAGATCTTTCTAGTTCTATTTATACTAGTGGTTCGCCCAGAACTGGATCTCACGAGTCTCCCAAAAAACTAAAATAAAAATGTTGTTGATCGAGCGAAGCGAGATCTCTAAGTCAACTTGGGCAAATCGGCGTTCTATGTATGTATGTATGTATGTATGTTTGTCCGAGCATAACTTTCGAAGCGTTGATCCGATCATAGTAAAATTTGATTAACATCTTTTTCTTTTCTCTCTTTTTTTTTACCCATTAACATCAATTTAACTCATCTAGTAACATCAGGATTGCGCCATCACTACCTTTACATCAAATTTCACGATGATTACCCTCGGGCAAACAAACATAGGTACATACAACGCCGATTTGTCCAAGTTGATTTGGAGATCTCGCTTCGCTCGATCAATGATGAGATAAAAAAATACAATATATATTGTAGTCTATTGTTTTTAATTTTGAACTTACCATGTGTGGGAATTCTCCCCTATAGACATCCTTACCCCCCACCGCCCCTACTGAACTTGGTAAATAAAAGTGGCATTGGTCATCTGTAATCTCCCTCTTCAACTGACTTTGATACGGACAGCCTGCGTATTTGTACCTCTGGGCATACTCTATGCACTCTGAAAACAAATAATACTCATAATATATATATATTATAAACATGGGATTAAACACGTACCGTTTTATCGATTTTTCGACCGACAATGTTTCGGTTCAATTCGTTAACTTTCTGTGTGAGTGCGATCCGCTCCGAACTAAGTCTCGCCTAGCACTGAGTAGACGTTCGAAGCGGATCGCACTCACCCTGATGAACGTTCACGAATTGTAAAGATAACATTGTCGGTCAAAACGCCAATAAAATGGTATATACTAATAAAGTTTTCTAAGTAAAATACTTATTTATTAACCGTGTGCACAGTGTGCGTGCTACATGTCACGAGACGCCGCCGCCGCTTCTAGCTCATGTGGTCGTGTAGCGGCCACCGACCGACGGTGAAGTAACAAGCTATATATCAGTTTAAAAATTGAAACCCGACTACGTAATACCTAGCAATAAGACCGTCCATTGTAATATACATTCAGTTGAGTACTGTTCCTTTTAATTGTTTTGTTGTTTATGGTGTGCGATAAAGTATTATCTAATCTAATCTAATCTATGTTGGTGGTAGATGGTAGTCTATGTCACCCAGATCATAATATGTGTGAATAATAATAATAAATATTGCTGGAAATTTCACACAGCGCTATCTAGCCCCAAACTAAGCAGAGCTTGTACTATGGGAACCAGATAACTGATAGAATACTTGTATACATTTTTTTTTAGAAAATAGGTACTATAATATATAGAGAAACAACCAGACCCGGAACAGATATCTGTAGATCACGCAAATATTTGTTCAGCGGTATAATAATTATGTTTTCGGTTAGGTTTACACAAGGAAGCTTCAATTCGTTTTTTTTATAGAGCCAAGAGCTTGACTACTATAAATTGTATTATATATAATAAGATTATTCTATTTTATAAAGAGCTGAAAGCGATCTCACTCGTGTTATATCTCAGGTGTAATTGCTCCCTTTCGGCCCTTGTATAATAATATACTATTTCTTCTTCGTACTTACTGTCCCAGGCCTTTTCTCCCGTCTTCGAGATTATTCCTCGATCTGCTTTGTCGAGATAAAAATCGCTGTAAAAAAAAATTGCGGATGCAAAAATGGTATTTGTATGATTTGACAAATCATATCATGTTCATATCATATCATGTAATAAATCATGTTTAATAATGACCTATCAATTACCAACTAGATATTATTACAGTGTGGAATACAATAAACGATGGAGTATTGTCTATTTAGCCACTAATTACGTTTAGGCATCGCTGCGCAAGTCGTCCTAAATTACAGTTTTTTTTAATTGGATAGAATTTCGTTTGACCACAATCTCACTTGATGGTAAGCGATGATGTGGTGGATGAAGCAAGAAGATCTATAAGAAACCTATTCACTCTTACTTTAAAGAGCTCCGGATTGTATTCTTTAGGAAAAACAGACGACGGCAAAGTGTTCCATACCTTAGCTGTACGCATCAAGAACGTAGAACCAAAACGGTGTGTGCGAATGGGTGGAATATTGACTAGGTACGTGTAACGGACGATCAAAGACGGGGAAGGATCGAATCTAGATTTGAAATGTATTAGGTAGTTATAAGATCGAATCAGATTCAAATGTTAACAGGTAGCTAAGATTGTAACAGTTTAAACTTGTAAAGGTCAAAAGAGTGAGATAGCTACATGTAAGTCCCCGTCTAACTTTGCTGGAAACTTCGATGTATTAAGAATTGTATAACATGATTTGTGAAAGCGTGAATTACGATCCCCGCACCATGGCTAGGGCGAGGAGTAGTTTTGTATAAAGATAGACCGTTTTCAAGCAGAAATTTGTGATCATTCAAGAACGCGATTTATACCTTGTAAACTAGCAACTAAGAAGAAAAATAAATACAGTCCACTTTTGCACCGAGTCTATCAATGAAGCCTGGGTAGGACCTCTACAAGTTTTGGTCCTACGAGCCGGATAAGCAGTCTCTACAAGTTTTGGTCCTCCGACCCGGATAAGCCGTTCCTGAGACGACCGGACCAGTTGTTCCTGCGGAGCCGACAAGACCCGCTCCACTGGGTTTCAAGAAACAGTTACATCGTATAACCACTGAAGAGACGGCGCGGGCTTGAAGATCACCCAACGGTGCGACGAGCATCGTTGTCAAGACCGGCGCAAGGGCACGGGGTGCCTGAAGATCACCCAACGGTGCGACGTGCGACGTTGTCAAGACCGGCGCAAGGGCACGGGGTGCCTGAAGATAAGCCCGCGTCCGTTGAAGACAACCGAACGAGGACGTCACCCGAAGAGTGAAGACCCCCCACCCCCTCACGTGGCTGGTCCACGGCCCGTTTATTCCGGCCACCTAACGGTGCCAAACGGTCGAAATAGCGGGTAAACGCCTTAGGGCGGTTTTAGTGTTAGTGTTAGGGACCGCTAGGTAGGTAGGGGCATCAAGTGCTGAAGAAGATGACCACCAGGAGCCCACCAGTGACGAGGGGGAAGAAGGCTGCACTTCGCGTCTACGAAGACTACCCCGCGTCCCCGTCCGAACCCGCGCTTCCGAATGCTCCCGTTGAGCCGCGACCCGCCGAAGCGGGACCCTCCTCCGCTCGCGTAGCGTCAGAGACGACCGCGCCCGCGCCCGCGACCGAGGTAGCACCGCGAGTGACCGCACACACCGAGCCCGAACGCCGGCGTGCCCCGTCCGTCCGCTCGCAACGCTCCAGCGCCAGCGCGATGGCAAGGATACGGCAAATTGAATTTGAAGCTGAAGAACGACTTGCCGAGATTAAGAGGCAAGAGCTCCATATTCAAGCGGAACTTATAAGGAAGAGGTTGATTGCCGAAGTCGCTACAATACGGGAAGAAGATGAACAAGAAAGCATCCAGGGCACGGGTGCACGGAACGGGGCCCTAGACACAGAACACAGAATAGAGGACTGGCTCCAACGCCATCATAAACGGGGGGAGCCAGAACAAGTGACGGATCAGGATACCAGGTATCTGTCATCGACCACGAGAGAACAGAATACGGAGCGGTATCCTCCGATTACGAACAATCGGGTCACTTTTGAACCACGAACACTGCGAGACAGATCACTCACGCCGGACCGAACGCGAGACAGAGGGATTGATCGGTTAACGGAAGCCATAGAGAAGATGGCCCACCGTAGACCACCTCCGAGACAGACGTACGACCTATCTGTATTCGGAGGTGCTGCGGGGGATTGGCTACCGTTCAAGGCAGCCATGAAGGAATCGACGACCATCCACAAGATCTCATCGGCTGAGAATCTAGCGAGGCTTAGAACATGCCTGAAAGGCGAAGCCCGTCAAGCAGTGTCGGCTTTGTTATACACTGCAACCGAACCGGCAGTTATAATGAAGACTTTGGAGCAATGTTACGGTCGCCCAGAGATGATTATAGACAACGCGTTAGAAGAGATTAAGAAACTACCGCGACTGGGCGCGACCGCAGGCGAGTTAAACGCTTTCGCCATCAAACTACAGAACGTAGTAACCGCCATCTCTTGTATGGACCAACGCGGCTACCTGCAGAACCCGATGTTTGCGCGACAGGTAGCCGAGAAGTTGACACCGCACATCCCATCAAAATGGTGCGACTATGCAGAGGAATTTGGCAGCCGAAATGAACCAGAAATATTGACGCTGTCCCAGTTCCTGATGAGAGAGGCAGATCGCGCAATGCGATACGCGTATACAGCTACGCCTTCGCAGAGCACTTCAAAGGCCCGACCCATAGAGCAGCGACCCAGGGTGAACGAACGAAATCGTGGGTCGGTGTACGCTACACAGAACGCGGCATCGGAGGAGGAAGCCTCAACGAGACAGAACGTAGCAACGGACAAGAACGAGTGCCGTTGCTGCGGGGGCGACCATAGAACCGTCGAGTGTAGAAAGCTCACGGCGATGCCAGTAGACAAGAGATGGGAATGGGCCAAAGAGACAGGCATATGTTTTCGCTGTCTGAGCAGCAAACATAGACGCTTTATGTGCAAGAGCAAGCGATGCGGAGTAGGTGAATGCACACGTCCGCATCACGCACTGTTACATGCGCCGAAAATAAGGAACGAGGGTGCCAGTGAGCAGGGCCAGACCGAAGAATCAGCCATCACTGCATCTGCGCATGTAACAGCAAGGAATCAAGTCCTACTGAAGGTGTGTCCAGTCGTGATTAAGGGCAGTAACGGCATGGAAATGAATACGTATGCGTTACTGGACGAAGGATCAACGATAACTCTGATCGATGAAGAGATCGCCGCGATGATCGGAACGGAAGGCCCGACAAAAGCCTTGAACATCGTGGGGGCTACGACTAGTCAGAGGGAACCCGAGAGCCGGGTAGTGGATATCGTGATCCGAGGACACAAGTCGGACTCACATCGGATCACAGCGCGCACTGTGAAGAACCTGACCTTAGGAAATCAACTCGTCAGTACCGATGTGTTAAAATACGCGCACTTAAGGAAACTCCGTCCAGAAGCCGTGTGCTATGCGTCAGCGAAGCCACGCATACTCATCGGGGCCGACAACTGGCATCTTATTGTGACGAGGAAGCTTCTGACAGGGAAGAGAAACCAGCCAGCTGCATCACTAACGCAGCTGGGATGGGTTATCCATGGATCAATCCCCAGGAGCACAATAAGACAGCAGGAGACGGTACTACACGTCCATACGTGCCAAGGTGTCCAGAACGGACATACTTTGAACGACCAAGACGAGGAATTAAGCAAGCTCGTGAAAGCACACTTTGAGATAGATGCTTTGGGCGTTTCAATTAAAAGAAAGCCAAACGCAAAGGATGAGCGGGCTCAAAGCATTTTCGACAGAACAGCGAGACGAGTGAACGGTCGTTTTGAAGTGGGACTACCTTGGGCCAGCGATGAGGTGAAGATGCCGCCCAGCTACGACATGGCCATACGACGCTTACATGGGATCGAACGTAAGATGGACAGATCGCCGGAGTTTAGAAGTGCATACACCGCGCAAGTGGAGAAGCTGCTAGAAAAGGGATATGCAGAAAAAAGCGAGGAGGAACAGAGTCAGAACGAACGTCTCTGGTTTCTCCCTCACTTCGCGGTGACAAACCCCAACAAGCCGGGGAAGTTTAGAATGGTTTTCGATGCAGCCGCGCGCGCTAATGGAACATGTCTCAACGACGCGCTGCTGGACGGACCAAATCTACTACAGACATTACATGGCGTCTTGTTTCGCTTCAGAACGAAGCCGATCGCGGTCACTGCGGACATTTGGGACATGTTCCTGAGGGTGACCATAAGACAAGAGGACCGTACAGCCCAACACTTTCTATGGCGAGGCGACAACCGAACAGATCCACCGCAGAAGTACATGATGAAGTCCATGATATTCGGAGCAAGAAGTTCTCCATTTCTGGCTCATAGCGTCAGGAACAGGAACGCGAAAGATCACGAGCGGACACACCCGCTAGCGTTTGACGCTATAACTCGGAACCACTACATGGACGACTGGGTGGACAGCTTTGCAATGGAAGAGATAGCCGCCAGAGCTATAGCACAAGTGCAAGAGGTGCATCAACAAGCGGGTTTTGAACTTGCAAGCTGGAGCGCAAACTGTGAAGGCTTACTGGATGGTACTACCCCGGAGAACAGAGCGCATGCACCAAAAGGGCTAGCGGCCAATGCACATGTATAGGGAAATCATAAGGCTGAGCGGTAGGATCAACGCTGCTACAGTACCGGATGACCTGAAGGATCCACCCATTCTGGACGGAGCGCACCACTTATCACGTCTACTGATCAGGCGGGAACATGAGAAGAATAAGCACGCGGGCAGAGAACAGATCGTGAACAATCTGCGCCAGCGATTTTGGATACTGCGGTTGCGTCCGGCGGTCAGAACGGTTCTGAACGATTGTACGCTGTGTAAGATAAGGAGAGCAAACCCAAAGAAGCCAGTAAAGGGCGACTTGCCGAGGATTCGCCTAGAGATGAACACGAGGCCCTTCACTAACTGCGGCATCGATTGTTTCGGCCCTATGTGGGTGGCGATCGGGCGGCGCCGTGAGAAGCGATGGGGTATGCTCTTTACGTGTCTAGTAACGAGAGCTATACACGTGGAGCTTATAGCGAGTCTCAGCACCGACTCGGCTATTATGGCTATCAGGCGAATGGCTGCCCGACGGGGGACTCCTCGTACAATCGTGTCAGACAATGGAACGAACTTCCACGGATCGGAAGTGGAACTAAGAAAGGCGTACGATGAGTGGCTCCCAGGCCTAAAAGAGTACGCACTCAAAGAGCGGATCGAGTGGCGGTACATCGACCCTGGTGCTCCAAACCAGGGGGGAGCCTGGGAGCGAATGATAAAAACGGTGAAGAGAGCCCTAGCCATCACTTTAAATGAACGTGCCCCGCGAGAAGAGGTGTTGAATACGCTAATGACAGAAATCGAGCACACCGTAAACTCGCGGCCTTTAACGCATGTACCCGTGGACCCAGAGGAAAAGGAAGCTTTAACGCCGAACCACTTTTTATTGGGGACGGCAGTAGGTTTGCCATATGTGGGAGACTGCGACGTAGCCGACAGAAGGACGTGGCGCGCCGCACAAGCTCTGGCAAACTCCTTTTGGAAGCGCTGGATCGACGAGTACTTGCCTACGTTGGCGCCGCGAGGCGACGTCAGAAGACAGCAAGAGAACATCAAAGAAGGGAACGTCGTCATAATATCGGACGGTTTGCTACCTCGGAACGTATGGCCGCGGGGCCAGATCGAGCGCGTGATTACGGGTCCGGACGGAGTAGTTCGGAGCGCTGAGGTGCGGACGCGGGGAGGCGTTATCCGGAGGCCAGTGAGAAGGTTGATCGTCCTCCCGATTGAATAAGAAGGCTGCGAGGATCTGCGCCGGGGGGAGACTGTAACGGACGATCAAAGACGGGGAAGGATCGAATCTAGATTTGAAATGTATTAGGTAGTTAGAAGATCGAATCAGATTCAAATGTTAACAGGTAGCTAAGATTGTAACAGTTTAAACTTGTAAAGGTCAAAAGAGTGAGATAGCTACATGTAAGTCCCCGTCTAACTTTGCTGGAAACTTCGATGTATTAAGAATTGTATAACATGATTTGTGAAAGCGTGAATTACGATCCCCGCACCATGGCTAGAGCGAGGAGTAGTTTTGTATAAAGATAGACCGTTTTCAAGCAGAAATTTGTGTGTGTTTTGGACCGGCTCATTCGCCTACCGCGTCCACACAGTATTCGCGCGCGCACGGACCCTTTGCTCCGAACGATCTCGGCAGCGTTTTCTTCTGGAAACGTCTGCCGAGTCCGACCCGCTGTAAAAAGTGTGCGGGGACCGCCTTCCCCCTCGAGTTCCGGACTGCGAGACAGCAGTACCCAGTACCGCGAGCCGCTAAACCCGAACGGGATTACGGTTTCGCGGTGCCGGCGTCGTCTCGCTAGTCCCCGGTCGCGCGAAGGCGAGTGCCACAAACTACGTGTGTGTGTTTTTGTGCCGTGACTCTGTTGGTGACGTGTTGTGTTAACGCGCGATGTCGGACACTAACGCCCCTTCCGGTGGGCCCGCCCGTGAAGGTCGGAGCTCCCGTAAGGACTCCCTGCTCCCGGAAACCTCCGACACATCCCTGCCCTCGAGTCGCGCGTCCAGCTCGGGCCGCGACAGCTCGGCCTCGCGTTCGCGAACCGAGATCGTAGGGCAGGTAATAGAACGCTTCTTGGAAAAGAAGAGAAAGAAGAAGCCCAGCACCCCAATGCCGCGCCCAGTGCCGGTAGGAACCCCACCCACCTCCGCGGACAAGATGCCTCCGCCAAACCCGCCCAAGCCACAGGTGATGAAGCCTCTGTCGCCCAGATCCGAGATCGACAGAAGCTACATCATCCTGGAAAGGCTAATCGAGGCAAAGTGCCTCCCCACCAAATACCTCAGCGTACTGAGGAGCACTCTTGAGGAGGACGAGAGGAACCTCTCGGCCCCAGCGACGCCCACACCCGAGGAAGCCGCCGCAGTGGAGAGGCACAAAACCCTCGAGATCCCAGACGTCCCGATCCCAGGCCTGCGTAGGAAGCGGGCCGACGACAGCCCATCGGAGGAGGAGGTGAAGCGCAGATGCGCCAAGCCCCACCCCACACCACCACTCCCGCAACGCGAGCCCAGGCCCGAACGCCCGCAGCCACCACCCAAGGACCAACAGCAGCCTTCCACATCAAAGGCTGCCTCCTACGCATCAGCTGCAGGAGCAAAAAAGGTACCTTCACCCACACTACCCGCATTATCTGCCACCCCCCCACCCCCTCGGCCTCATAGCCCGGAAGGCGCGTCAAACTCCGACAAGCCGACCGCCGCTATTAAGCCGAGGTACCCCCCACTAATAGTGGAAGTGCTACCCAACTGGGCCACGCACTTTAGAGCGCTCAAGGAGCGTCTAGGCCACCCACCAAATGCCCGCCCGTACGGAAAAGGAGTTAGGTTCTCGCCAGCGACCGGAGAGGAATACCGCACCGTACAGGCGTACCTGACCACAATAGAGCGTACGGAAAAAGTAGTATGGTTTTCGTACGCTCTCCCCGAGGAGCTCAATCTTAAGGTGGCAATTCGTGGACTCCCCGCCGACACCCCAACCGAAGAAATAGAGGGCGACCTCCGCCGGTTAGGCTACGAACCGGAGGCCATACGGGCCGTCCGCCCATCCAAAGGTCGCCCAGGGTGCATATTCTTCGGAAACCTGAAGAAAACCCCTAACCTCACCCCGGACATTTATAATGTGACGGAGCTACTGAACATGCCCGGGGTGGTAATAGAAAGCTGGAGGGGTAAAAAGGGCCCCGCTCAGTGTCACCGCTGCCAAGCCTTCCGGCATAGCAGCCATAATTGCCACCGACCACTCGCCTGTGTACGGTGCGGAGGACCGCACTTCGCGGGCGACTGCCCCCGACCGCGCGAAATGCCCCCAACGTGCATAAACTGCGAGGGGGCGCACACCGCCAACAACAAGACGTGCCCGGTCTATACGAGGCATGTCTTTTAAGTTCTGTCGTTTCCATATTTTCCGGCAATTTTGAATTTGGAACTGTTCTATATTCGAATGTGTTTACATTTTGAATCTCATAACAGTTGAAAGTATTAGGATTAATGCTATTGTTTAGTCACAGTTTCGATTTGAATCTGTCAGGTCACGTACGAAAATGAATCTTTCTAAGGAAAATGTTCGTGCAATAATTTTCTACAACTTTAGAAGAGGCCTGACACGGCTTCAGTGTTTAGAAGAGCTAACATCTGTGTTCAGTGATGTAACCCCATGTCTGCGGACTGTCGAACGCTGGTATTTAGAATTTCAGCGTGGACATACTAGTGTTAGTGACAGATTTCGCGAAGGACGCCCAAAATCCGCCTTCACTGAAGATAACATCATTGCTGTGAGACAACTAATTCTCGAAGATCGTCATGTGACGTATCGAGAGATAGAGGCTCTATTAGGCATCTCAGGGACAACCATTCAGAAGATCTTGCATGAAGCGCTTGGTGTGAGAAAGCTAGTTTGCCGTTGGATACCGCATCTGCTTTCCGACGATCACAAGGCGGCCCGCGTCAGATGGTGTAAGAAAACTCTGCAAAGGTTCAACCGAGGGGAGTCAAATCACGTCTACGACATCATAAGTGGTGACGAATCTTGGATCTATGCCTACGATCCTGATACCAAACAACAATCTACAATCTGGGTCTTTCAAGACGAGCCAAAGCCGACTAAAGTTGTTCGTTCTCGAAGCACTTCAAAGAAGATGGTGGCCACGTTCGTTGGAAAAACCGGCCATGTTGCGACTATTGCACTTGAAGATCGTAGAACGGTTAACGCAGAGTGGTATACTACAGTTTGTTTACCACAAGTCATCGCCGAACTTCGAAAATCTAACTCAAAGCGACGCATCATCCTGCACCACGACAACGCAAGCTCACACAGCGCTCGTCAAACGATTGAGTATTTGAAGCAGGAAAAAGTAGAAATTCTTGACCATCCTCCATACAGTCCTGACCTAAGCCCTAACGATTTCTTTACATTTCCTAAAATTAAGAAAAGTCTTCGTGGTCAAAGGTTCCAGTCCGGTGAAGAAGCAGTCGACGCTTTCAAGACAGCCATTTTGAACACCCCACTTTAGAGTGGAATAAATGTTATAATAACTGGTTTGAGCGAATGGAAAAGTGTTTTAAGCTACGTTGTGAATACTTTGAAAAACAATAAAAAGTACTATAAGGTTCTAGATGTGTTTTTTTCTTCAAACGACAAAACTTAAAAGGCATGCCTCGTAAAAAGGAGGCGAGGAACAAGAGGGCGGGCACCACGGCCCATTCCACCGCATCCGCGGCCCCCCATCGAGGAGGTAGAAGGGAGCGCTCTACGAACAGCGGAGCTCAAAACCCCGCACTCCCCCAGACCCAGACTCAGACTCGGCCCCCGGTCCCACACACACCCCTCCACCATACGGTGAAGGAGACTGCGGGCCAATCGCTGATGGCCCCAGCAAACAACCCGCAGACAGGGAAGGCCACCAAGAAGAGGAGGAGGAAGACCAAGCGGGTGAGAGTGACTGAGGACCCCTCATCCTCAGACTCAGACGCTCCCCCATCGGGCCCCCCGCAGCCCCCTCGGACCGCTCAGCCAGCGGTGATCGGGAAACGGACTCCCAGGCCAGGAGCCCCCCCGACCCCCGCCCCCCAGGAACAGGAACACCACCCACTGAGCCAGCACTCCAACCCGCAACCACCACCACCGCAACAACCCAAGCGCAGGGGGGGGAAACCGCACAGACCTGCACCCCTACCGCCCAAGACCACTCACCGTTACGACAGCGACCGGTTGGAGCTGCTGGACACGGCCCTACAAATCTTGCAGGAGGTTCTGCAAACCCTACGAACGGGGGGAGACCCGATCCCAATAGTGCTCAGCGGGATCGGGAAACTCTTCAAGGTAGGGAGTTGAGAATCCTGTTCTGGAACGCTCGGGGCCTCATAAGTAAGAACAAAGGGAACAAGACCTTGCTACTGAGGCCCCTACTGAAAGAGCAGAACATAGATGTGGTTCTCATAAGCGAGACCCTCCTCAAGCCAACAGATAAGCCTAAGTTCCCGGGCTACCACATATACCGTAGGGATGACCAGAACGCGGAAGGAAGATGCATCAGGGGCCTGCTCGTCCTGGTGAGGAGACGCCTGATACACCAGCCGCTCCCAGAGCTGGATTTGAGGTCCATGAAGGCACTGGGGGTTGAGATCTGCATAGACGGAACACCCATCCAAGTCCACTCCATCTACCACCCCCCAGGAACGCCCCTAGCACATATGGACCTCCAAAAGCTGCTGCCAACCGCACCGGGACGCCCAATCATAGCGGCCGGGGACTGGAACTGCAAGCACAGGAACTGGAACTCGAACACCAGAAACAGAGACGGGGGTATCCTCCAGCAATACACGGATACTCACGGCTACGAGGTCGCAGGCACTGATACGCCTACCCACTATCCAGAGATAGCCAACCAACTCCCAGACGTCATCGACCTCGCAGTCCACGCACAGCTGCCTCAACACCCAAAGCTGGAGGTACTCCTGGACGAACTGCAGTCGGACCACCAACCAATCCTGATGGTTGTGGAAACCAGCCCGGCCGCCCTAAAACCTCCTCCACCAAGACCTGGAATCGACTGGGCCTTGTTCTCAGAAGCCCTACACACCGCAACCCCCACAAGGCCAGTGAAAAACCCCGCAGATGTGGACAAACTGGCCGGGGAGATCACGAGCGCAATCCAAAGGGCACTTTCCGAAGCCTCACTACCACCACGTCAAAACAGACTCACCAAAACACCGGCACACCTGACCAGACTTCTCTCAGAGAAACGTAGGCTGAGGAAAGAGTGGCAGAGAACAAGGGACCCACGTCTGAAAACCAAATTGAACGCCCTCTGCGACGAGGTGAAGGCAGAGCTACAAGAAGACAAAGCCAAGGAATGGGAGAGAAGGATAGATGACGCCACAGATGACTGGGCATCACTCCACAAACTCTGTCGACAGCTGAGGAACACACCAACCCCGATTCGACCTCTCAGACACCAAGATGGTAACCCCAGATACCGAGCTGAAGACAGAGCGGAAATCTTCGCAGATAGCCTTGAGGCACAGTTCAAAAACAATCCAGACAAAGACCCGGCACACACAATAGAAGTGGAAGCCTTTGTCGAAAACTACCTCAAGGCTGATACCCAGGAGGCAGACACCGCAGAAGGTATTTTCTTCTCTCCCGGGCAAGTCCAACGGGCCATACGTCGGACAAAGCCAAGGAAGGCACCCGGCGAAGACAATATAACGAACGCTGCCATCCGTCACTTCCCCCCCAAAACGATCGCCTCCGTGACCCGGCTCTTCAACGGGATCATGCGAAGCGGTCACTTCCCCTCCCCCTGGAAATCCGGCCGGGTTATCATGATACCGAAACCCGGCAAAAACATCCTGCTCCCAGAGAGCTACCGTCCTATCACCCTTCTTCCCAGCCTATCGAAACTGTTTGAAAAACTCCTCCTTACCCACATTAATCCCTATATCCCCCCGCGTCCAGAACAATACGGATTTCGGTCTGAACACAGCACGACGCTCCAATTGACTAGGGTACTGCATCACCTCACCACCGCCTACAACAGGCGCGAACACTCAGTCGCAGTATTCCTGGATATGGAAAAAGCGTTCGACCGAGTCTGGCACGCGGGACTCCTCTACAAGATGGCTACCTCACCAATACCGCAGAAGGTGGTGAAGGTAATAGCGTCGTTCCTACATGGCCGCAGCTTCTCAGTGCGCGTGGAGCAAGCGCTCTCCTCCAGACGACCCATCGAGGCGGGAGTACCGCAAGGCAGCTGCCTCTCCCCTGTGTGTTACTCACGATACACTGATGACATTCCCATCACCGAAGACGCTCTGTTGGCCCTTTACGCGGACGACGCAGCATACATCACCAAGTCGATGAACCTCAACCACGCCGCCACCAAAATGCAAAGGGTCCTAACAGAGCTCCCCGCCTGGCTTACTAAATGGAGACTGAGTGTCAACGTGAGTAAAACACAGGCGGTGGCATTCTCGAAGAGGCTCACCCTGCCGCCGAAGCTCACTCTGGAGGATCAACCCGTGGCCTGGTCGCACACGGCGAAATACCTGGGAGTAACTCTAGACCGCAACCTCACGATGAGAAAGCACGCAAGGGACGTCCGCGGTCTAGCGAGCGTAACCCGAGCGCTACTCAAGCCCGTCCTGCAGTCCAACATTCCGCTCCGAATGAAGGTTGGATTGTATAAGACGTACGTCCGCCCGCGTCTCACATACGCGGCCCCCGCGTGGTATGCTTTGCTAGCCAAAGGCCACAGAAAGATACTGCGAAGTCAGCAAAGCCTATGCCTCCGGACGATCGTAAACGCGCCACGGTACGTTCGAAACGCCACCATACAGCGGGACCTGAAAATTGAAAGTCTGGATCAATTTATAGGCCGCTTAGCGACCAGGATGTTCGAGCGCCTAGATAACTCCACTTACTCTCATCTGCGAGAACTGGCCCCTCTCGCAGAAAGACCACCGAAGAGTAAGCCGTACCCGCGGGAACTGGCCACAGACACTGACGACGACCAGGCGTCGTCAGATAGGGGTATCCCTCCCTCATCCCTTCCCCCTACCTATCTTCCTTTGAAGGTACCTGCGCGGCGACTGTCCGAAGATCCTCCCTGCGGAGTGAGCATCGGGCGGCCAGTAACGCGTGAGTAGCAAACCTGAGGCTCCGCGAGCCGACCCGATGACCCCCCCGTTGAAACGGGGGGCGGTAAGAACTCCGCAGGAAAGGGCCAAAAAGCCCGGCACTGCATCCCCCACACCGGCGAAGCCGGTGTGTGAGATGAAGACACGTCCAGAAATTTGTGATCATTCAAGAACGCGATTTATACCTTGTAAACTAGCAACTAAGAAGAAAAATAAATACAGTCCACTTTTGCACCGAGTCTATCAATGAAGCCTGGGTAGGACCTCTACAGTACGGGTGGTATTGAGCCGTGCGCCTGCTTGTCCTTTGATGGAAGGGAGATGGCGGGATCGTATAGTTCCTGGGCACATTCCCCAAAATGTATTCTGTAAAAGATCGATAGGCTTGCAACTTTACGGCGGTGTTCGAGACTTTGGGTCTTAGTCTCCGCCATATATTGCTCACCTATAAGCCTAAAAGGCCTACGTTCTATCGAGTCTAAGGTAGCGAGCTGATATTTTGCCGAACCATCCTAAAGGTGGTAGGTAAGTTGTGCGATACAAAACTACAAACCTGGAGTTTCTCACTAGATTGCAGTCTGTGCAGCATACTCCTGGCTGCCCACATTTCAGGGTACATGGCTGAAACAATCATCATCATCAGTTATTACTCCGTGGTAGCCGGACGGGCAAATAGCAGGCTGAAGGGGGTTCGAATCCCGCGGACTAACCAACTAATTTTCAGAGTTTATCTCATCAAAATCTGATCAGCCAACTACGGCTGACCTGGTCTCCTCTGCTTAACATAATATGTTCTATTGAGTCCATATCTACTGGAGATATGATAGTAATAAAAGTTACACTAATATTATAAATGCGAAAGTTTGGATGTTTGTTTATTTATTTATTTGTTAGTCAATTACGTCGAAACGGCTTAACCGATTTTGATGAAATTTGTTATATACGTAGATTATAGCCTGGATTACCACACAGGCTACCTTTTATCCCATAATTCAGTTCCCATGGGATAAAAATGGTGTGTCAAGTTGCAACAGTGAGTTTAGCTTTAATAATAATAATAATAAATATCGCTGGACATTTCACACAGCGCTATCTAGCCCCAAACTAAGCAGAGCTTGTACTATGGGAACCAGATAACTGATAAAATACGTATATACTTTTTTTTTGTAAATACATACTTATAATATATAGAAAAACACCCAGACACGAAACAAATATCTGTAGATCATGCAAACATTTGTTCCGCGGCGGGAATCGAACTCGCTACCTCCTGCGTCTCAGCCGGCTATACGCCCACTGCGCCACGGGGGCAGCTTTATTTCTAGGTTACCCACACATTTAGTAGTGTAACGCGTACGAAATCGTAGGCAATAGCTAGTTTATGACGTGTTGACGTATTTAGATTATAACGTGATTGAGTAATAAACAATCAAACAAATAAATAAACAATAATCCAAACTTTCACATTTATAATATTAGTGTGATATCATTACGATGAAGAAGTTTTCACTACGGCTAACGTACATAAAATTACCAATCGCTCCTGACAACACTGAAAAAAAAGTTAATAAAATTTTAAAAATTAAAGATACGTTTTTTTTCAATGACTGTACTTTTTATTTATCCTCTATGTAACATAGGATACGATAAATTCTTTAAATAAAAGTTGGCAACCCTAGGTGTATCATCAAATTCATCACCGCTGCTTTTAAGCTTACCTTAGGGTAAATTAACCCCGTAATATAAGGGTTGGTGGACAGACAACGATGGGGTTTCACACATGTTCCATTCAGCTCATCACCTATGCAGTTGGGTTCTATAAGAAAAGTCAACATTTAAGAGTCCACTATACCTCAGATAGCTTCATTTACTAGTGGTTCGCTCCGAACTGAGATCTAGTGAGTCTCAAAAAAAACAAAAAAAAAGAATTCATCATCTTCATCATTCTCAGCTCGTGTCGACCCACTGCTGGGCATAGGCCATTCATAATCTTTTACTAATAAAATAGTGCCATGAAATGCACAACCAACCTACTTGATATACAGTTTCATTCAAATTACAAGTAACGGGAGTTCATGTTAATTGGTATTCTTTTTTACGGGTAGAAATTGCAGTTATTCTGGACTTCAGACTTTTGCTTATATTTGTGTTACTAAAGCTACATGCATACCAAATTTCAGCACTATGGGGTCATTTGGCCACACCAGAATTGTGCCATCACTAACTGCCTATATATCAAATTTCACGATGATCGGATCAACGCTTCGAAAGTTATCCTCGGACAAACAAACATACATACATACAATGCCGATTTGCCTAAATTGATTTGGAGTTCTTGCTTCGATCAATCAATAAATGTACCTAAAAGTTGAGGATATAAGGTAAAGATAATGTGTAGCGAAAACACGATGCCTTAAAATTTACGGTAAAATAATTCCAAAGTCACGTACAAAACTTACAATTAACGCGAAGCATTGAAAAATACCTTAAAATGAGTTCGTAAAACTTATCGATATTTATATAACATATAGCACTTATGTTTCGATTTTTCACACTTTATTGAAATATTTATTAACAAACGAATTAAATGGATGTTTTCCGGGATGGACGTGCTAAAATATGATGATTTTGAGGAAATATTGCGTTATTTTTTTATCGAGCCAAGTTTAGTCAATCGTATTTCTGGCCTAATTAAAAAAAATACAAAATACTGACGATATTCAAGTGACGGTTTCTCAAAACATAAAAAAGTCTTCCCGAAAAAAAAAACTAGTTATATTATCAAATTTTAAAGAATATCGACTAAGTTTAGGTGATTAATTCGACATAAAACTTACTGCCCACTCTTGCAATCGACATCCAAAAATAATGGCTGCGGGTTTTGGGTTAGAAAGGGGCAACAAGAGATATTTCGAGATGTCACCAATACAGTATCTGTGATAAGATGGCAAGCATTACGCAATAGCCCAACTTAGGTTTATTATACTCGTAAAGTGTTTGTTTTTACATGCCAAAATAAATTTCACATTTCTATGGTAAACATTTCACAAATTTATTTATTATGCTCAACAAAATAACCCCTTTCATTTTTGTGTGTATATTTACTCTATATGCCCATACAAAAACATTATATGAAGCATTTAATTGAAACACAAAAAACTGGGTTGTCTGGTACAAGTTGTTACAGTGCGCCGTTCACTTGCTGATGCAAAGGTTTCTAGTACTTATATTTATATTTATTTCGTATTATTATAATTTGTTTTCTAACACTTCTCATCATTATTATTATTCCTTACATAATATATTTATTACTTCTATCTATCATAATTGTATGCAAACACCAATTAGTGCATATTCGTTCTTACAAGTTCTAATGACTTGCCTACTAAAGATTTCAGCAGAATAACAGCGCAGAGTTGTCGATCGGTGGCGAGACATAATGCTGAGCTGAAACCCATTTGCTGCAGTAGCACATACATACCTACTTACCTCTTTTTAGTTTTTCCCTGATTACATTGTATATTTATTATTTCACTCTATTGTTCCTATATTTGTTGTATGTAATTTTCTGTTTTCTCCTACTTGTGCTTTCTCTTTGATGTTATACCTTTTGAATGTATTGTGTGAATTTGTGTGTGCTATAGTAGCAAATAAATGTATGTCTATGTCTATGTCAAACACCCTATATCAAACACCCTATATATTCTCTTAGTTTAAAACGTCTAAAATTAGATATCCATGAAGGTCGAATTGCATATTTTGAGACCCACCTCATCTTAACCAATTGATTTGTTATAAATAATTGATCGAGCGAAGCGAGATCTCCAAATCAACTTGGGAAAATCGGCGTTGTATGTAAGTATGTTTGTTTGCCCGAGGATAACTTTCGAAGCGTTTATCCGATCATCGTGAAATTTGGTATATAGGTAGTGATGGCACAATTTTGGTGTGACTAAATGAGTTAAAATATGAGGGGGTTGTTGAGAAATTGAGGTTCAAGAGGGGTTTAAAAAAAACTGAACTATCCGTTCAAATGGCACGTCTAATAAAAGGTATTTATAAGTAAATTTCGACCCCGTTTTTATTTTTAGTTTAGACCATGTAGTTTTTAGGTTATTAGCCATAATAATATATGAACTTTGGCAACATTCACAGGGTGACCCCACTGTGCTGAAATTTGGTATGCATGTATCTTTAGTGACACAAATATAGGCAACAGTGTGAAATCCAGAATAACTGCAATTTTTACCCCAAAAAAGTTATCCAATTTACATGAACTCCCGTTACCTGTAATTTTCATGAAATTGTACGTCAAGTACTTTGGTTATTTATTTCGTGAGACTATTTTGATGGTCAAAGATTACAAATAATATGTTTTTGTTTTTATGGGAGACTCGCGAGATCTCAGTCCGGGGCGAACCACTAGTTATTTTTAACCGACTTCAAAAAAAGGAGGAGGTTCTCTGGTATCTTTTTTTTATGTATGTTTCCCGATTACTCAAAGACGCCTGGACGGATTCGAGAATTTATTTTTTTGTTTAAAAGGGAAATACTTCCATTGGCACCAAGTCAGGATCTGATGATGGGATCCCAAAATTAATTAATATTTGTTACCACAGAACTCCGTCACACTAACAGACTAATAAAATATTTTTTAATTTTAAAGGATATACTTTCAGATTGATCCCATAGAAATTTCATCAAAATCGATTTAGTAGTTAGGTTAGGTTAGTAGGTTGGATGTATTTTTGATAAAAAGTGCGGGTATTTTCGGATAGAGTGACTGTGACAGTTGCAGCATCTTACCTCTTCCCCAGTGCCTTTCCATATTGAAATTGAATGCACCAACATTGATTAAAACCAAACTTAATATAAGTATTACTCCGAACATTATTGGCGTCGTTTTTAACAGAGGTCAAACAACTGTCTGGACATGTAAACTGGTAGGTACTAGTGATGGGCCGAAAATTCGTTTCATGTTCGGTATTCGGCATGTTCGGTAGATTTACCGAACATTGTCTTCGGCCGATTATTCGGTAAAAGTGCCGAACTTTCTGCCGAACATACAAACTTGTCTATTTCTTTCATGTTCATTCATATCATCACAACACAATTATAACTGCTCAAACTATAACTATCATGATGTGTACGCATGTTTTTTTCCGTATGTATCTACCCATCTAGCTCATAACTATTCATATTAATGCCTTTACTGGTTGTTTTCGGTTTTGCGTACCATTTAAATAAATAAAATATAGTAGAGTTCCTTGTAAAAGGGCTTGCCCAGAGAAGTGATACCACCATACTAGTTACTGCCGCCAAGCAGCATTGCTGTATTTCGGTTTGAAGGGAAATTACAGGCACATGTGGCTTTACACCTGTATGCCTTAAATTGACTAACGCAGGGCAGCGCATTGTAGCCTCGTAGCGCACGTTTCTAAGGTATGTGACCTACAAGGCAATACTATATACATACTAGATCAGTTGGGCCATATGCTTGTTCCATCTCCAGGTAGTATAAAAACAAAAGTCACAATGGTTCAGGTTTAGGCCCAATACAACAGTGGTTCAGGTAGGGACAGTCAAGGCAGTCTGCAATCACGCTGAAGAGGACGTTGGTTCTCGCCCGCATGCGTCGCACCAGAGAAGCACAAGGCCTGCATTATTATATAGAGACAATTGACGCGCGCCTCCATGAACATTCCCGAAGCACTGCAAACGCGGCAATGCAAGATAAAGTGCGCCAAATCCTGCCGAATTATTCGGCCGATTCTTACCTAACATTCGGCCGACAATTCGTATTCGTCAAAATCCCTATTTGTACTATTTGTGCCCACTTGTAATAATACCTATTAACATCATCGGAAGTTTGCAAAATAATCTGAAGGTCATTCCCGTAATTAAATATACAAATATCATAAATTCGTAAGCAACGCTGTTTCTATGTCAGTTTGTTACATTTTTACAAGTAACCGGCTGGACCGATTTCGATGAAATTTGGTATAGGTACAGATAGATTATGACCTGAATTGAAACAAAGGCTACTTTTTTAACTTTTTAAAAACTAAAAAACGCGCTTTGTTGATGACCCAACTAAAAGGTATAAACTAATTTTCAATAAAATTAAATTAAGAATAATGTGATTAACAAAAATATGTATTTTATTGTAAAAAAGCGTGGGGTGCTTTTTAAGATATTTTCAAAATGACCAATACGAGTATCTGTCAATAAAATATTATAACAGCCGACATCCTGCACCTCACGGTTTTTTTACAATGAAATACGTTTTTTTGTTAATCTCACTGTTCTTAATTTAAATTTATTGAAATTTATTATTTCTATAGTATTTTTCAAACTTTCGCGATCACTGTACATAATTATTGATTAAAACGGGTATTTATCGCGTACCTATGTACCTTTTTAATTTGTTATCCCGACGTTTCGGCTGTGTTGCAACAGGCGTGGTCAAGGGTTGACTGGAGTACTTGGAGCTACCGTCGAGAAGTAGAGATGAGAGAATTATTGATTAAAACGGGTATTTATCGCGTATGTAGAGAGTATGGAGAGAGAGCTGGCCCATGTTCAGAAGGTTCTAAAATCTAACGGATATGTAAGTAGACGGCAGCCAAGACGCACGAACAGAGAAAAACCAACGGAGGCTGTAGAAAGCCAATGTTTTTGCCTTACTTGAAGGGGGCGACGGATAAAATTGGAAATGTGTTTGAAGAGGTTTTCAATTAAGTCGGTCTTCACTCCTCTCTCAAAGATGACCAAGCATTTACGGACTCCAAAGGACGTTATACCTCTGCAGATGTCTGGTGTTTTATAAGATAGACTGTATCTGTGGCCGCTCTTACATCGGGCAAACCAAACGTACCATAGCCGATCGTGTCAAAGAGCATATCGCAGCTGTCAAAAATCGCCAGGTAAACTAGTCAGCGATAGCAGAAAATGTGGTAGACTCGGGACCGAATCATTGGATTGAACTTCATGATCCTAAGGTTCTCTCTAGTGAACGCCATTATTACAAGAGAATATTTCGTGAAGCGATTGAAATCAAGAAATTTCCAAATTTCAATCTGGAAGACTCTTAGCGTCCTGGAACCCGGTGATTGCCAGGTGTGCGCGTCGTGATCGGTCGTCTCAGTGCGTAGATACGGTTAGTGTAGTGTCGTAATATGAACGAGGACATTTCTAATTCTGAAGACCAAGTGAGGGTAGTTGCTGCAGCTTCCCACACTTCTCGACGGTAGCTCCAAGTACTCCAGTCAACCCGTGACCACGACTATCGCAACAGAGCCAAAACGTCGGGATAACAAATAAAAAGTACATACGCGAAAATACCCGTTTTAATCAATAACTACGCACCTATGTCTGTTTGTATTTACCTATGTTCCGCCTAAACTACTCATCCGATTTCAGTGAGTAAGGTATTCATCGATTCGTTATAATGTTTGGGGTAACATAGCATAGGCTAAACTTTTACCCAACTACGGCAAAGTCAAAAGGAAGCGTTATGTTTTTAGCAGTCTATAGATGTAAGCTCCTCCGTAGCGCCTAAACTGATGCCATTTTGATAAATGAGGTCTAGATCGATTCGTTATTATGGTCCGAGTGACATAGGCTACCATCGACATAGGTATTATGTACTCTGGTTTAAATATAATTAGTTTTAATTCGTTAGTTAATTATTAATATTGCTGTGTGCCACTTGTCACTCCAATAGCTCCAATAGCGTTAAAAAATATTCGTGGCAGACATAATTGACATAATAATGATTTAAAAACTAAAAATCACGTTTTTGTAGATAACCTAACTGAAAAGTAGACTTTTTTATTTAATGCAATTGTCATCGGTCCTTGATAAATGCAACATTTCAATTTAACTCGACGTTTTGAAGTGGTTGAAAATCAAGTTCAAAGATTCCGGTACATACATACCTACATACATACACACCAAGCTAATAAAAGCGTGTTAAAATTGAGTAGGTATAGTACCTACCATAGGTATGATTTAATTTAATAAACAATTTAAAATGGTACCAGCAGACTGACGACCGAGAAACTGGTGTTTTTAAGCATAGGTACATTAAGAATTTGTTAAAACAACTTTAAACACTTATTTATAGGTAATTTGTCTAATAAGGCTTAAGAACTTGTTTTGATAACACGTGTATAATGTTTTCCAAGTTGTTTTTGCTGTATTGTGCCGTGTGCTTCGTTCTGTACCAAGAGCAACAATTAGAAAATTTGATTTTTAAACAACAACGCAAGAAGAGGAGTTTTACCAATTCATCCCCACACAGAGCTTTTAATAGCTTGTTTGCCCTTAGATTTATTATTTTACTAGCTGTTGCCCGCGACTTCGTACGCGTTACACTACTAAATGTGTAGGTAACCTAGAAATACAGCTAAACACGCTGTTGCAACTTGACTTGACACCCCATTTTTTACCATGGGTCCTGATTTATGGGATAAAAAGTAGCAATTGTAATTCAGATTATAATCTACGTACATACTAAATTTAATCGGAATTGGTTCAGCCGTAACGACGTGATTGAGTAACAAACAAACAGAGAGACAGAGTTACTTTCGAATTTATAATATTACTAGCTTCCGTGTGTGTCGTGTGTGTGCTGTTTGTTACGTTTTCACGACTAAACGGGTCGACCGATTTCGATGAAATTTGGTATAAACATAGGATATGACCAGGATTGAGAGACATAATACTTTTTACCCAACTGCAAAGAAGGAGGGTAATGTTTTTATTGAAAAACTACGCGTGCGAACTGCGGATTGGTCAGCTGGTTTTAAGTACCTACAGTTCAACGTAATTAGCCAGAAGTCTAATAGGCACAGACCATAACAGATATCTGTTATCTTCTTAACTTAATGTGTCATGTCGTTTCAAATAAATAGGTATTTTAGTTTTAATTTTCCTGTTTTTGTAAGTACTGCCTTAATTAATCTACTTAAACATTAGTACCTACCTAATTAAAATTATTGATAGAGCGAAGCGAGATCTCTAAATCAATTTGGGCAAATCGGCGTTGTATGCATGTATGTTAGTTTGTCCTATAACCCATACCTTATACATATAAACATCTTTAAGGAAAGTACGAGTTTATATTTATTATATACTAGCTGACCTGCACGGATTGTTATCAAAACAAGAGCGAGATAGCTGCATATTGTTAGTAGGGAAGCCCAAGCGGAGATTTTGCGTTTTACTAAAGCGCGTCAGTTAACCATATGGGGAGAAACCTTGCACCCTTTAATACATCTATGAAAATCTGATTATGTTCACAAAAATATTAATTAGTTTAAGAAAAATAGCGATAATCATAATTTTAATACTAGAAATAAAGATAAACACGCTGTTGCCACTTGTAGACTCCATAAAGTAAGTAAATCGTTTAAAGGGCAAGGTGTACGCTTTTATAACAAACTCCCAAGGGATGTACAAAAATTGACAATTAATAAATTTAAAAACGTAATTAATATCTTTATAAAAAAACCTCTATAAAATATCGGATTATTTAGATGGTAGAAAAGCTTGAATTGCTCCAACTCGTTCAAAATGTTACAATTTAGACGTAATTTATTTTCTGTATTGTTATGTATTCTAAAAGGATTATTAAAAAAAACAACCAGCCTTGTTTCTTGCCTTTCTTTCCTAGCTTGGTCGCGAAGGAACAGGCAGTAAAATTGACGTTTCAAAGTGATCCGTGTGGTTTTAATTAATAAAAATATTTGACTTTGATTTTGTACCCTCACCCTTAATATAGGGGAGTGCGTTGACGGCAGCCGAACAGATTAGTAAAAAAAAAAACTCTAGCGCATCAGATTAAGACAAGGTAAGTTAGTTACATGCAGAAACGTGTACATTTCAATAATCTGACGATTTGAGCGTGACAAAAGAAAGTCACAAAGTTGTAAAAAAAAACGTCACATCGAAATATTCAAGCGTAATTAAATATTATTTTATTTTGAGGGAAATTCTTTAAGGATTACGAAAAAAATATAATCTAACGATTGTCACAAGGCGATGTAGCTAAAACCATCAATAAAGCGTGGAGCGTATAGCTGCTGAGAACTAATATATTTCCCACTCCGTGCCTCTCTTTCCTTCTCACTCTTTCTCTATCTCTCACTCTCTCGTACCGTCCCCACACCCAGAAGCATACGAAGATATCGTCATAACACCTGACATTCTAGGGCAGGGGCTCCCAAACTTTTTCAGTTGGCGTCGCACTTACAGGTTTAGTACATATGTTGGCTCGGTGGCTTAGCTAGGTGAAATAGGGTACAATGATACAAGTAGATAGGCTCAAAAATTAAAACATCCACAATATGAAGCTGAGTTTCTATATTCACACACAAAAACAATGTAATAAAAAAAGAATTATTTATGAAAAATAGGAAATAAAATACAACGGCAACTTAGTCAATGTGGCGTGTAGTGATCTCCATTTTTTCAAAGCGTTGTATAATGCTTGACACCTTTATTCTCATTTCTTGCCCCACATTGATCTTTGATTGTTCATTTTGTAATTGCGAATGCCTAAGTTTAGTTTCCGGAGAATGGCAAACAGGAGCGGCTCACGGCACCCCTCTTTACTCTCTACAGCGCACCAGGGCGCCGCGGCGCACACTTTGGGAACCCCTGTTCTAGGGGATACTTCAGATTCGGTACGTTTTCTTTTTAATAAGGCCTGCACCCAACTGCTCCCACCTTTATCAGGGGCCAATCGCGCTAAAATAATATAACATATATTTTATTATGAATAGAATTCCTATGTAATACTAGCTGACTCGTCCGCGGCTTCGCACGCTTGAAATTTCCCGTTTCCGTGTGAACTTTAGGATAAAAACTATATAAACACTCATGTCAAAGTGACGCAACACTTCATGTAAATGACTTCACGTCAATGAACGACGGTTAAATTGTATGAATATTGTTAATACAAAAATACTAAAATCGCGATTTAAAAAAGGTGGAGGTTAATTAAAATTTACTTTAATATTTGAGGCATTTGGGGTCACCCTGGGTCCATGCCTGGGATTAGCCACATAACAAGAGTAGCAATCGCTACGGGCCCCACGCAAAAAGGGGCCCCGCGTATCCAACCCCGCCACTTTATACTTAAAGCATGCGCTACACGGTTTGAAACGATGGTTTAAAAGAAATGTTTTAAACCGTGTAGATAGTGCTATCATACCAAATTTCGCATGACCTTTAAACGCCCTTGGTAGACAGGCGTGCCCAGCAAACCACTGGCAGAAGCGGTGGTTTAAAATTTGTTTCGAACCGACTAGTCGCTTGTTTACAACCACGCGACCACAATCGCGCCACTGCACGCACCGAGCGCAGGCGTATTGCGTGCACGCGCGGAATTATGGAGAAAGAACGTGAGGTTATCACTGAAATCATCGAGTTATTTAGAGACCTGCCCTGTCTCTGGGACTTAACGTGTAAAGAGTACAAAGACTCCACCCAAAAAAACCCATAGCAGATCAAGGGCCCCTCGATAGAATTTGCTAGAGGCCCCACGTAAATTGGGGGCCCAAACCCATCTTCGCCACTTTATACCTACATAAGAATCCATAGCAGATCAAGGGCCCCTCGATACAATTTGCTATGAGCTCCGCGTCTGCTTAATCCAGCACGTACTGACCACAGCAGTATTTATAGTACATTTTCTGAGACGTATTAACCGTAGTAGGTACCTAAATTAACATGTAATTTGATAATAGGCTTTATAACAAAGACGTCAAGGTACAATTATCTTGCTAAATTATAGCGCGCAGACATCCATTATCGCAGTACATATACTTAGGTAGTAATGTGATAACTTTTTCCTCATACGGAGCTTGAAGCAAAACAACAGTATAGGTATATTTTCTGCATCATTGAATGATTAAATTATTTATTCGCAAAAACGGGTGTACAGTAAATGTTATTAGAATATTCGTTCCACTAATTCAACCAATATTGATATGCGAATGTTGGCAATACTTAATAAAAAATAAATCTAGTAATAATAAGGATTATTTCATGTAAAAACGTTAGTAATAAAAGAAAGTGTCAAATTGTACATGTCAAACTCAGATGTAAATATCGATTTCACTGTTTGTCATGACGATTATTTAGTACTAGCTGACACGCCGAACTTCGTACCGCTTTGACATGCATATGACGCGGGCTACCAATATACATAATTCGTCAGTAGAATTGTCAATCGGCCATCATTAGCTGCATCTATGTATAAGATAATGAATTTTCATCATAATTTTTTTAGTGTAAAATTTTTCAATACTTTAATAGTTATTCTGCTATTCGGGTCGGATACAAATCCAACAAATCAAAGATCATCAAAATCGGTCCAGCCGACCGATTTTGATGATCTTTGATGAGTTATAATGATTCTTGAGTTATAAATGGTGTAGCTAAACCAACTTTGTTTTATTGATCGAGCGAAGCAAGACCTCTAAATTAACTTGGGCAAATCGGCATTGTATGTATGTATGTATGTTTGTTTGTCCGAGGATAACTTTCGAAGCGTTTATCTGATCATTGTGATGGAATAATTTTGACTAAATGAGCTAAAAATGTGGGGGGGGGGGGGTTCTTGAGATATTCGGGTTCAAGAGGGGTCAAAAAAAGCAAAATAAGCTAGAAATAGCTAAGATAAAAACTTTCCAATCAAATGGCACGTCAAATAAAAGGTCTTTGTGAGTACATTTTGAACCCGTTTTTATTTTTAGTTTAAACTTTGTAGTTTTTAAGTTATTAGCCATAATAAAAACGAACTTTGATGAAATTCACAGGGTACACCAGAGATCGTACAGTGCTGAAATTTGGTATGCGTGTAGCTTTAGTGACACAAATATAGAGAAAAGACTGAAATCCAGAATAACTGCAATTTCTATCCCAAAAAAGTGTAACCAATTTACATGAACTCCAGTTACATGTAATTTGAATGAAACTGTAGGTCAAGTTTGTTGGTTATGTATTTCGTGGCACTATTTTGATAGTCAAAGATTAGGTACAAATATTTTTTTTGTTTTTATGGGAGACTCGCAAAATCTGGTTCGGGGCAAACTAGTATTTCATTCCTAAAAACTGATTAACTGTATACAAGCACTTCAATGAAAGCTTTCTATGTAGTCAATGAAATTCTTCTACACCTAGATAACTTGTTGGACGAATGTCAGTTTCTCTGAAGAAAGTGGAGACATGCACATTGTACATACATCCTTACTAATCAACACGGCGGCATTCACAGCGGGAAAACACTGCAAGCTAGCTTCGAAGGAAAAGCAAGAAGACAAAAATAAATAAATAAATACTTACAAAATGTGGAAACTACCATCTGAGGTTTTCCCGTTAGGCTACGGCAGGGTTTCTCAAAGTGGGGTACGCGAACCCCTAGGGGTTCGCCATTCGACGGCAGGGGGTTTGCGACAATATTTACGTAATGGTGGCTTGATGACTGGCGTGCGGCACACTTGTGGGCGCGCGCGCGACTGAATTCGTCGTCGTCGACTATCAAGTCGAGAGAGAGTCGGGAGGGATCTCGACTCTCTCTCGACTTGATACCGAGTCAGAATTAAGGTTAAAATTGACAAAAATGACTCCTAAAATTGACTCTATTTGTGAGAAGAAACAAGCACACCCATCACATTCATATTACAAAGATATTTCTTTAGGCACTTTATTTGTTACCTTTTATTGAAATAAAAACCTTATTTTTTTCAACGGTCAATTATATTATTTCCTTTGGGGGGGGGGGATTTATTAGTTAGTTAAGGGGCTCGCTGTCACCTGGAAACTTTAACAGGGGTTCGTGGAGCCGAAAGTTTGAGAAACCCTGGGCTACGGCATGGTACGTTTCAAGAGAAATGTAGAGGTTTGTACAGGGTAGCAAACGCATCGACAATACCCCGGATGTTGCCGGTGTCGATAGGCAATGTGCGACGGTGACTACTTACCATCAGGTGGGCCGTAAACCTGATTCCCCACAAGTAACATAAAAAAATTAAGAAAAAAAAAGATATCTCAGATTTACCAGTGTTCACACGAAATTTAAAAAGTTCTCAACTGAAAAATCTTTCAATAAAATAAAAGCAAAAAAGAATAATAGATAAAATAATAGCATAAAAGATTTCTTAAACTTTTGTGAATAAATTTTGATATTTAATGGGGGTAATTTTATCTAATAACAGATAGCATATACAATAAAATACAGAAGAAACAGTTCAATCATCTAAAGACCGTTGCAAACGATCTATAGATTCCTCAACTGCTCCAGATCACTACCAGGCGGAAGTGGCCCCAAGACCTGGCTGCATTATCCGCTGGATTGTAATGCTTATGCGTTGACCCGGATAAGCGCCAGCGCTCGGATCACACGTCGCTTCGACCAGACGCCCAGAAATAATTTTGAAAACGCGATTGGCCCCGGTACTCCATGGACCCAAGGGTTCGACACCAAATGGCTCAAACACGTAAGCTCTGTGAAGACTTACATTATTTGCGCCGCTTGAGATCTTCAGCTGAATTTGCCGCCGCACCGGCCCTAACTGCTGTACCAGGCAGATGAGATGGCGCAAGGGTATCAACGCACGTGGCGTCCCACACCAAAGGCCTACCCTTCTCCCACGGTGTAACGGACGATCAATGACGGGGCAGGATCGAATCTAGATTTAAATGTATTAGGTAGTTATAAGATCGAATCAGATTCAAATTTATAGGTAGCTAAGATTGTAACGGTCAAAAGTTGTAACGGTCAAAAGAGTGAGATAGCTATAGGTAAGTCCCCGTCTAACTTTGCTGGAAACTTCGATGTAGTAAGAATTATAGAAGATGATTTGTGAAAATGTGAATTACGATCCCCGCACCATGGCTAGGGTGAGAACTATTTTTGCATAAGTATAAACCGATTTGTACGAAAAAATTGTGATCATCAAGTACGCGATTTATACTTTGTAAACTAGTAACTAAGAAGAAGTAAATACAGTCCACTTTTGATAAGTACCGAGCCTATCATTTTGAAGCCTGGGTAGGAACTCTACACATAAGTATAAGAGTTTTACCTTTTACCATTGTCGCGTATCAGACTGTTTGGTTCGAGAACGGCTGGAACGTTGATGCTGCAAAAAGCCCGGCGTATGATATTGTTACAAGCTGAGGGTTCGGGATAAAATAATGATAATCGATCTAACCAAAATAACACTTTTATTCAACACTAAAACGATGAATATACGAACTTGGTCACACGTAATCACAACACACTAATTCACACCACTGTTGCACCACTTAAAGTCACCGAAATGCTCGCACGTATAGCAAAATCCAGACTGACTGTCCGGCCATCTCTCCGGCCTATTTATATAACGCACAATTGACTACACTAGAACGATCTCGCACGTTCCAGGAAAGGGTCGGTGTTTCGACAGAATGACCACTCCCCATTCTGCGCAACCGCAGACAAAAACACAGCATGCAGGTATATTCCATACCAAGTATTACGTATTCCGTGACACAGCAGGTAAGTCGAGAGCTATCGAGAAATTTCGACTATTTCCTATTGTGTAACAGCCTCTGCATAACAATATCATTAATAGGTCGTCCAAATCTCTTCCTATTTTTAAAGTCAAGGTATACAAACATTTTCTTTCGTTGTCTCGTAACTGCTAGCTAGTGTTTATGTTATTTATCCTCCATATTATGTAGTGTAGTTTATTTATATATTATTCGTATGTATTTAAGTTTATGTTTATTATTATACATAATGAATAGGTATATAGTATTTCATGGGTTCTGTTTATGTATGTTTTATGTATGCTTACAGGTACTCTTGCATCGCCGTCTTTTGATTTTTGTTTATCCTGTCTATCCAAATGTTGTCTGGAAGAGATCGCTTTTAGCGATAAGACCGCCCATTGTACCGTTGTTTATTGTTTATTTCCATTGTTACTGTATTTTTGTTTGGTGTGCAATGAAGAGTATTTCATTCATTCATTATTGTAATTAATTTTTCTGTTAAATGTTTTTTTAATGTAGGTAATTATGTAATCTACATACGTAATCTACTCGCATAAATCAGTCATGGTCGTAGATTATTGGTGCAAAAAACCATTTTTACCAGGCACCTAATTTATCTATATCTTAAGGTCAAAAGTAACTCTGTCTATCTGTCTTTTTGTTACGTTTTATGACTGAACGTCTGAACCAATTTCGATGAAGTTTTGTCTAAGGATACATTACTAGTTGAGACAAAGGCGTAGGTAGTGCTGGGTCGAGCATTCGCCTTGTATCGTATTTAGGCGAAACACTGAAAAAAATGATATGAAAAACAATGATTTAAACAGACTAAGTGTGTAATTTTTAATCAAAAACTTTGAGTATTTTTTTATTACTTACTAGCTGACCCGCCTGAGGCTTCGCACGCGTGATTTGGCAATAAAAACATTACCCTCCTTCTGCGCAGTCGGGTAAAAAGTAGCCTGTACCCCAATCTTCTTTTTAGCGTGTTAGATAGGTACTTCGCAACATTAATGGCATCAGGAGAAGCCATTTTTAAGTACTCCATTGTGCAGGTGTTCGCGCACAAAGGGCACATTAGCAGATGTTACATCGACTGTGCAGGATCACCATAGTCGCATTGTGTTTGGCTGGGATCCCTGAACCTACATAGGGAGTGCATCTAAAGAATACCTTATAATTTTAACCACTTACTTTATCCCCCCCCCCCTCCCTTTACGGATGATTTTGCAAAAAAGCTGAAACCCATATCTATTTCTTTATTTGTTATTTCAAAAGTCTAAACATGTATTTTCAGATCTCTAACTTAAGGAATTATGGATTGCCCATACAAACTTTCAACCCCTATTTCACCCCTTTAAGAATATTTTTTGAGACAAAAGATAGCCTATGTCCTTCCCTATGATATAATCTATCTCCTCGCCAAATTTTATTACGATCTGTTTAGCCGTTTAGTCGTGAAAAGGTTACAAACAAACAAACTTATTATAGATAAACAATTGGAAGTATTTTCAAGTTGTAAATAAAAAAAATACTGTATTATTTTTCTTTCGTGAATCCCGATTGCCACCACTTAATACGAGTGCCCTAGCCCCTAGGGCGTCGCCTAGTTCGCCTATGTGAGCGGGCCGGCCTATATTGGCTACTTTTTTTGTTAACAAACAATCCGTGCGAAGCCGCGGGCGTACGTAAACGAGAAAAACGTCTTGTTTTACAAAACCAGATTGAATCCATTTCAAGTTCATGACAAGATTATGTTGACGTCATCCGTGGAATATTCGTTTAGCAGTCGACCAAGTGTCGGCGGAGAAACAACACGCCATTTTATAAATACTTAACAGTTTCTTAGCTATCGTTTTTGGACGAATAAATCATTGGTGGCACAGTGATATCTTTTGTTTTTAAAAATGAAGTACTTTTTGTTATTTGTTTTCTTTGTGATTTCTACAGAGGGCGCTTATGAGGGTAAGGCATTTTCCTTATTGCATCGTCATTTCATTATCAATTTTATTTTGATGAACTCTCTGGCGCATAGCCGATTGACAATATTTACAGCATATGCAAATATCCCGGGTACTATGATACTCGTAGATTATATTTAATGTCCGCCTTAAGTGGACTCCTCCCCCTCCCTCCCTTCAGAGGGAGAGGAATGTCCTGGAATTCCTCAGCACTCAACCTAACTTAACTTTCTCCATCTTTCCAGGAGATTTATGTGACTCAAATGGTGTAGCAGGAACGTGTAAGAACATACGCAAGTGTCCATCAGCCCTTGATGATATCAAGAATCGAAGACCTCCCCCACCTGTAAGTAAACAAGTTAATCATTATTATAAATACAGGGTTTATCACGTACCGTTGTATTGGTGATTCAACCGACAATGTTTCGGTTCAATTCCTGAACCGTTTCATTGGGTTGAGTGTGATTCGCTCCGAATTGCGTCTCGCCTCGCACTACGCGCCGCAGCCCTCTGCGTGCGAGTAGATGGGCGCGGTGGTGGGGGTTGCGTCAACGGTGGCTCATCGTGTTGACAGGCTGCATCATCATCATTATCATCACTGCTGTTTTCTTCGGTAGTACTCGGTACAGGCAAACACAGGACACCAACTATGTTTCTACCAGGTTCACTCACTCCTCTGTCGCTTGCATCATGAAGACATGGCCTCCAGGCTGGCAGTAGAACCCATCCTCTATGTCTCTTAAAGTTCGGCACACGACTTATTTGTATCGCCTCTCGGATCTTGCGAGTAACGAAGAACTTCTCGCTCGCTAAGACCCGGGCCTTATCGAAACGTATGTAGTGCGTCGAATCAGGGCCCGTAGCCAAATTACATTCGGTGCGAATCTATTCGATTTCTACATACATTTGTTGTCGCTGAATCACGTGGTATTTCTATAGCATGTGTCAAATCCCATACATTTTCGGACGTATCGACTAGCGTCATCGCTAATCGACTGTAACTTGGCTAAGCCCTCAGATCCCGGATTTATAATAATAATTGAGATTAAACTTTATTTTATCATCTGCTGCTATGTAATACCCATTTTCGCATTGAATAAATGAATTGAATTGAATTAATCACGAAAGTTTTTTATAACACAAGTTAACTAGTGGTTCGCCGCGAACTGAGATCTCGCGAGTCTATCATAAAAACAAAAAAATATTGTTCGTAATCTTTGACTATCGATATAGGGTCTCGAAATAAAAACCAATTAACTTAACCTACAGTTTCATTCAAATTACAGGTAACGGGAGTTAATGTTAATTGGTTTTCTTTTTTTGGGTACAAATTGCAGTTATTCTAGATTTCAGACTTTTGTCTATATTTGTGATACATAAGCTACATGCATACAAAATTACAGCACTGTGGGGTCACTGGTGTACCCTGTGAATTTGTCAAAGTTTAGTTATTATTATGGCTAATAATTCAAAAACTACAAAAACCTTACTAAAAGTAAAAACGGGGTTGAAATGTACTAATGAAAACCTTTCATTTGACCTAATAGTCTCATTTTCATTTTTTTTACCCCTCTTAAACCCCAATATCTCAACAACCCCCCAAAATTTTTAGCTCATTGAGTCACGCCAAAATTGTGCCATCATTACCTACCTATATACCAAATTTCACGATGATCGGATAAACGCTTCGAAAGTTATCCTCGGACAAACAAACATACATACATATGTACATACAACGCCGATTTGCCCAAGTTGATTTGGAGATCTCGCTTCGCTCGATCAAGTATTAAAAAAGTTCAATTACCTGATTAATTATTATTAATTAATACTGATAACTAAAAATAAGATCTGCACTGAAGTCACGCATTGGGTGTATTGTACATAACCTCTCTTGTATTGTGCACGGGGACACTTCCACCTGGTAGTGATCTGGAGCAGTTGAGGTATCTATAGATCGTTTGCAACGGTCTTTTAATTTTTTAACTGTGTCTCATGTTTTTTTAGAGATATGTAAACAATTATATATGAATACATGTTTAATTAATAATTTTGTAGAGACAAAATAGTCTTACTACAAAAAAAAGTGTCACTCGGGGAGTGCCGACAGAAGTGAAAACGAACAATTACGAGATATTTATATACAGAGGTGTCGATAATGGTAACAGTGTCACGATCTCAATGGTTTTTCCCATCTCTAAAAATGCCCAACGCGCCTAAAGAAGTTTTCACTTCATATACAAAGGTGTCGGTAACGGTAACGGTAACAGTGTCGCGAGTTCAATTTGTTTTCCCATCTCTAAAAATGCCCAACGCGCCTAAAGAAGTTTTCACTTCAAAATATTAAACACCGTTTAGCTCGTGTTTAAAAAATCCATATACAAAACATGGTAAGGAATATTTGAAAGACGCGGTAAACAGTTGTTTAACTTTTTTTTGGTAACAAGGAAAGTTTTTATGTTATTTATCCCAATTACTACTTATCCTGTTTCTATAACCAGTTTTTAAGAAAATTTTCACGCTACGTTTTTAGGCTATTCCTTGGTATGTCTTAAAACAAAAACGAGTTTGAATTTGTTTTTAACCTTGTGTGACCTTCACAGTGCAGTCTGAATGAGGAAAATAAATGAAATATATTTAATACCTAAACCACAGAATAATATTAATACTAAACATTTGAATAATCCACTTGGACGAATCGTTGTATGTATGTTTGTTTGTCCGAGGATAACTTTCGAAGCGTTGATCCGATCATCGTGAAATTTGATATATAGGTAGGTAGTGACATGTGTGGGGGTTGTTGAGGTTAAGTTTATGGAGGTCAAAGTGAGACAATCAGGTCAAATGGGATGTCAAATGAAAGGTTGTCAGCGCATTTCAACCCCGTCTTTAGTTTAAGTCTTGTAGTTTTTGGGTTATTAACCAAAATGAAAACTGAACTTTAACGAAATTCACAAGGTACTCTTGCGAGAAGAATTCCTGTTTTGAGACCTTCTAAAATACGAGGTTTGTAAAATACTAATTAGCTTAAAAACTGCTGTTTAAAATTCAGTAAATTAGTTATTTTAGGTTATGTTAGATCCGTCTTTTAGCGGACTCAGGGAGGGCAGCCGCACAATGTGGCATGTGCTGCTGTACACGCATCGCGAGGGTGCTGGGGGCGACAGCCTCCGGGAAGTACTTTTTATGGGCGATATGCATGAGCCCCTCTCCCCAGACATGCATTGAGGCCGGCCACAGGGGAGGTTTTAGTGGGTCGTCGAGTTAAACAACCCCACATAACCCGTATTGTACCCTGCGTGCAATACGGGTATCTGGGTGCAGATGACCTCCTCGAAAAAAAAAGGTTAGATCCGCCAAGTCGAGCGCAACGCAATCTAGCATACCTTTCTAAAACCTTTCTAAATACCTTTCTGGCCGATTTCCCAGTTTCTGTATCTTGGCACTATAAAGGATTACAACGTTGCAAATATCTCTATGATTAGATAAATACATAAGAACTTGAAATTGTAGGGTCCTCGTATACGTAGCTTATTTAACCTGCTTATACGAGGACCTTACAATTTCGAGTTCTTAACTGAGATACCTATTTTTGAATTATAAATATTACAGGATACACAAGTCCATCTGGCACCAAACTACGCAAATCTAAGGGAAGAAGATAACTAGTAGAATACCTACTTAATTATTTAATTAAATATTATACATACTTGTTATATGTACCTACATTTATATATTTAGTATATTTTATACTCTTATTTAATTCAATTTGCAAACTTCAAACTATTCCTAGAATATTTGCAAAACTTCAAAAGCATGTTGTAATAAAACAGTTATGCTATTTTACGCACACATTGATTTTTGCATTCGGATTCTTTAACTTAACTACACCAGAGGTCAGTGGCACTTCTAGGCACCTTCACTCACACATAGACCGAACTCGCACACAATCTTACTCTTCCCGATAAAAATAACGCCAGTGTTATTAAGTAAAACATACCCACATCTTCTCTTTTTTATGTTAATTGTATTGCATTCTTGTGATTTGTATTTTAATCTTTAACTATACTAGGTATAAGAAACAAGTTATTAGTAGAAGTATTAATACCTATGTATCATAAATATACTTAGGTTTTACCTAGGTGTTATACAACTATGTCTCACACAAGTGAACAGTGTATATAATACTAATTCGCCCTGAACTGAGGTCTCGCAAGTCTGCCATAAAAACAAAAAAATATTATTTGTAATATATTTATTACACGAAATGCATAACCAACTATTTCACCTACAGTTTCATTCAAATTACAGGTAACGGGAGTTCATGTTAATTGGTCCACTGTTTTGGAGTATAAATTGCAGTTATTCTGGATTTCAGACTTTTCCCTATATTTGTGTCACTAAAGCTACACCCATACCAAATTTCAGCACTGTGGGTTACTGGTGTACCCTGTGAATTTTGTCAAAGTTACGTTTTTATTATGACTTAAAACTACGAGGTTTACACTAAGAATAAAAACAGAATCAAAATACTTTTATTAGACGTGCCACTTGACCGGATAATTCCATTTTGGTTTTTTTACCCCTCGTGAACCCCAATATCTCAACAACCCCCCCCCCCCCCCCCCCCTCAACATTTTAGCTCATTTAGTCATACCAAAATTGTGCCATCACTACCTATACCTATATACAGTAGAATCCCAATTATCCAGATATCAAATTATCCGTACTCATTAGGCTCGGACTACATATATGGCATCCGATCTTGTCAGGGGCCTTGTCTTGTTGTTGTCTGGTTGTCTTGTCTTGCGACGGGGCCGTTTTTAATGGCCCCTGACCAATCCGTCGCACAACCAAACATTTGAATTTTTCCTGCATCGACTACACACGATCCGAGGCCATCCGACCCCGATTTTTACCTGGAAGCAACCGGATACGCAGGCTCCGCCCCCCCCCCCCCCCCGTTATTTTGAGTTTCGCGTCAGTGTTATGACAGACAGCGTCGCAGTGGGACGCACGCGCATGCACAAAATTAGCCACAAAATAACCCGATGTATCTTTGACCTCGATTTCCATCGAAATTGTAACTCGGATTAAAAAAAATTAATAGAATACAAAAGCCTTAGTTTGATGAATTATGGATAAATAATATTTAAGTAATAATGCTTTTAAGAAATTTTTCTATCTTCTATGGACCCTTAGTAAATGCAGGTCAAGGACTTTGAAATATTTTGATCATGTCTGTTAATCTATTAACGTGCTATTTGTATTATTTGAATACGTAGTACAAAAATAAACGTTTTATATTCGGGTCAATTTTTCGCTCCTTTCTTTAGTTTTTGAGTAAATAGAGTTTTATTAGACGCCGATGTATCTTTGACCTCCATTTCCAACGAATATGTAACTTGGATTATAAAAATTAATAGAATACCTTAATTTAATGTACTTTGTATTATGGAAAAATAATATTTCAGTAAATTTTTTTCAACAGTGTAGGGAACGCATCGACAATACCCCGGGTGTTGCCGGTGTCAATAGGCGACGGTGACCGCTTACCATCAGATGGGCCGTAAAACTGTTTCCCTCAAATAAAAATATTAAAAAAATTAAAGAAAATGTCCTGGTCTTTGACAGATCAACAAAAGTCTAAACTCGGGGTTTGTCAGCGAGACATGGAGCGCAGTATCCTAGGAGTCAAACTAACAGACCGCATTAGAAACAGTGAACTGCGCTCCCAAACACAAATCGCGGACGTTGGCCACCAAGTAGGCAAGTTAAAGTGGGACTGGGCGGGACACGTCTGCCGCATGTCGGAGGAGTTATGGGCAAAATCCACCACGGAGTGGATCCCAAAAGACAGAAAACGATCACGTGGCAGACCGCGAGGCCGATGGAAAGACGAACTCGACTCGTATATGGAAGACTGGACTACACAAGCGTAAGATAGAGTGGAGTAGAAGGAAGGAAGGGAGGCCCTGCAGTGGGACAGTACAGGCTCCAAATAAATAATAATAATAGAAATAATAATAATAAATGAAATGTGTTGCTTTGTTCAGTAGACCGTGTTAAATATGTTTCTGTCACATCCTATATTGTTCTTTTTTAACTAAATATTCTTTATTATGTTGTTAAATGCACCGTTGAAGGAAAACATTAAGGAAAATGATACCTATGATCAGGAAAACAATAGATATTGTGAAAAACCAAGTGACTAAGAAGCGAGCTCACTTACTGCTATTAGGTATGTACGATTATAGTACACTAGCTGACCCGCACGCGTGGGTTGTCAATAAAAACATTACCCTCCTTCTGCGCAGTCGGGTAAAAAGTAGCATATATCCCAATCCCAGTGATAAACTATCTGTATACTGAATTTCATCGATATCGGTCCAGCCGTTTAGTCGTGAAAAGGTAACAAACAAACGGAGTTACTTTTGCATTTATATGATTAGTATGGAGTTAGGATAATACCGCAGTTTTCAGGGTCCCATCTCTCAAAAGTAAACAAGACCGGTCAGGTACGAGTAGGGCTCGCGCACTGAGGGTTCCGAACGAATAGGTTTATTTATTAAAGAAAGAAAACATTTTATTCAAAAACCGCACAGTAATAAAGAAAAATAAAACACAACAACAATAAAACTAACATAAGCACTAACAAACTTAAAAGCTCTGTGTGGGGATGAATTTATATTATGTCTATATATATATGAACTCAGCTCAGCATGATGCTGCGGCATGTTAATATGCCGCAGCACTTTTCTTCTGCTGAGTCCAGTTTAGATTACCTCACGTACATCTTGATCAACGGTAGGCTTCATAAGAAAAACACAACTATTGTTTAATTCAAACCAAACCATATTAAATATATAAATAACACAATTAAATACTTATATATATATTTTAATCCAATAAACCTTATGAACATTTCACTGGTATCATTTTATGTTAATTAAGTAGCGCCATCTAGTTATGTGAGCGGTAAATCAAGAAAACTTTTAAAACAGATATCTAAAAAACTATTCTAGATAGAGACTTCTTTATTGTTTTCATGTAATCTTTGCATATATTTCTATTAATCATATTAATTTCAGATTTTTCACTTCACTAATTCTAACAAAACTACAAAAGTGTAAATTTTTTTAATTAAAACCCAATAAAAACAGCTCATAAAAAAAGATTTTTTTCCAGACTTGCGGATGGGACGGTAATGACGTAGTAGTGTGCTGCAGAAATGGTCAAAGTGGAACTACCACACAGAAACCAGTGCTTACAACGACAAAGAGGTAAGACTTATATTGGGAAAAGTATTTTTCATCCCATGTATTCGAAAAGAGGCAATAAGTTTACTCGATAAGTGCGCGCAAAATGGGTCATTCCGGCGCACTTAATAACAATGACGAAATTATTTTTGAATTAGGAACGCTATTTAATTAAAAAGTTTGAACGCAATTCGCTTCGATAAAGTGCTGGCCAGTAATAAAATGAGCGCGCCTGCCAACGCGGCTATTCCATCTATAGGAAAACTTACACAGTTTTTTGACCTGCTCTATGCCAAACGTTGCAGTTTAGTATATTGACAAGTGACGTCGCGTTGCTTATAGATACGAGTATATGTAGCTAACGACGCTTTAGTTGTTAAACCAATTTAAAAATTTACATCATAAACCAATTTACTACCAAACAAACTGAGAGAAAAATATCTAATAGCCTATGAAAATTTAATTACAATGAAAATGAGCAGTCATTTTCAGAAACTAAATTGAAAACAGCGTGAAATGTCACCATTGACTCAACATAATCATCAACCAGAGTCTAAAGTTATTACGAATACCTAACTTATAAATAAGTCAACGACATTGTCTGCTCCCAACAAAACAGCTACAATAAACTTTCAAAATTGCGAAAACGTTTCTAATATTAATATAAATTTGTTATTAATATTAAATAATTAGATGTCTCTATTATTAAACTAAAATCATCTCTTATTTATTTTTCTCATACAACATCCAACCCATCTCGCCTTTTCTCCTTCGAGATGTAGACCACAAGAGTGACTCGTGGGACCTGTCCCACGAGTTATTGCTATTGTGTAAGTTTTCACAAGCTTGCAATGAGTCATGGAGTCACTCTTGGATTCTTCAGCAAGGCGTCCTCGGTGTCTTCTTCTTGCCATTAGGTATATTGCGCTGCGCGTTATGCAAATACAGCCAACGTAGTCCATAGCCGCTTATTTGTCAAGCTCACACACACAACAATCAAAATTGCCGAATTTCACGAATAACGAAACATGAAAATTGAACAAAAGTTGCAAAATTGTGATTTACTGCCGATCTACTTTCGATCAACTTTCAAACTCAATTTTGAAATTTACTTAGGGACGTGAATACCAATTTATCAATTGTGCTGCAGAATACCGATTAAGCTTTAGTCAACTTTCGATTATTTTACGTCAAAATAGCATGTCAGTCAACTCATATCATTGTATTGTCAGTTACGTGAAGCAGTTGGGACTAGTGCGGCGGCAAATTCAGCCAAAGACCTCAAGCGGCGCAAATATGCAAATCTCGACAGAGCTTACGTGTTTGAGCCATTTGAGGTCGAGACCCTGGGTGCATGGGGTACCGGGCCCATCGTGTTTTCAAAATTCTTTTTGGGCGTCTGGTCGAAGCAACGTGTGATCTGAGAGCTGGTGTTTATCTGTGTCAACGCATAGACATTGCAATTCAGCGGGGCAATGCAGCCAGTGTCTTCGGGACACTTCCGCCTGGTAGTGGTCTGGAGCAGTTGAGGTATCTATAGATCGTTTGCAACGGTCTTTAGATGATTCAACTGTTTCTTCTGTATTTTATTGTAAATAGTTGTACATTGTTTCTGTTATTAAAGGCATTTTGCCCAAGTTATGTGAATACCGATAAGGGCATTTAACATAACGAGATTAGATCCATACTCGAATTTTACTATTTTAACTTACGGAAAATGACCCCCAGGTCATTGAAGACGACCACGGAGTATATACCACAAGAGTACGAGTATGAAGTCGTTGGCAACAAGCAGGGGGAAAGCGCCTGTGAGCCCATTCCGCCTGTTATGACATCCAAAAAGACGGGCCAGAAAGCTTGGGACAGTACGTATAATTTAACTTTTTTAATCACCTGTAGACAAACGTACCTCACGAACCTGATATAAAAAATATAATAGATAGTAAGTAGCTTAGGAAGTGAGTACATGTACCCTGTAAGGGCACTGCAAGTTGGGTTTGAGCGGTTTGAAAAAGTACATTTAATAAATAGAATAATCCATTCATTGTTAGAAAAATTTCTAAGTATAAATGATATCTAAACATACATCCTACTTTTATGATTCATCTGTCAGTAAGCCAAATATCAATCATAAGAAGGTCTCGTCTGTGCGCAAAAGGAGGGTAGATCTTCGCTTTAATTAAGGTGAGTGTTTTACATGTTCCTACATGATGGTAGGCTACACTGCATGCAGTGGAGCCCACCATCAAAATTTACCTCCTCCGAATAAATGAGAATACTTCAGGAGATGATGTACTCCGATTCGTGAGAGACAGGATCCAGGGCCGGATTACAGGCACGCACCGAATGTCTCTTCAGAGACTGGAGTCCAGTAGGAATACTAACTTCAAGTCCTTCACTCTCCAGATTCTGGCGAATGTATGTATGTACAGTGACGGAATGAAAAATTTCGTCACTTTGGGTTTTCGCTTGCACCAGTAATGCAAGAATCAGTTAATTATTTTTGACAAGATAAATAGTCAAACAACTTAGATCTGAATAGTTTTGAACTTTATTAACGAACAGTTAAACATTATTTTCTCTAACTCAGTCTGTTCTGTAACAAAGTTTCAAAAGGTAATATAATAATAATAATAATAAATCTTTATTCAGACAACTTGGTTACATTTAACATTGATAAAAATGATCTTCTTGTAGGTGGTAAAACAGTGTAAATGTAATATGTACTCGCGATACGTTGAACGAATCAATTTAGCAATTGACGAACCTTTTCATTCCGTCACTACATATACGCAAAATAAATAAAAATAAAAAAGCACCATCACAATTTATGTTATCATCTGGTTACAGAATGCATTGAATACCAGGAGAAATACGTGTTCCCTTGTGAGAAAGGAGTGGCTCTAACTGGAGAGTTCGGTCGCGTGAACCACTGCCATCATAACGCCGATGAGCTCATCATCGGAGGAACAGCAGCTGCTAAGCTGGAGTTCCCTCACATGGTAAATTTTCTAGAAATAGCTCTTTTTTTGTTATAAATTATAGGTTTGCCCATGATCTCGCCTGATGGTAAGCGATGATACAGTCTACGATGGTACACGCTTGCCTAGAAGAAACCTATTCACTCGCGACTTGAAGACTCCTAGGTTGTAGTTATCAGGAAACACAGACTCAGTCAAACACAGAACAAGGCATTCCACTCCTTGGCGGTGCGTATAATAAAGGTGCGCGAGTACCGCTTTGTGCGTATGGGAGGTATGTCTACCATGTAGCGGTGGCGCACCGCGGTGCGTCGGTTGTCCGATGATAGAATGGGGATGGTGGGATGAAATTGAAAAGCTTCGCAGCACACTCTCCGAAAAGTATCCGAGAGGCTAGCAAACTTTTGACGATGCTCAAGGCTGTGCCCCTTGTAGACTCCATAAAGTTAGTAAATCGTTAAAAGGGCAAGGTGTACGCTTTTATAACAAACTTCCACGTGATGTACAAAAATTGACAAATAACAAATTTAAAAATTAATTAAACAAAATCTTTACAAAAAAATCTACTATAACATATCGGATTATTTAGATGATAGAGAAGCTTGGGATTGAAATTGCTCCAACTCGGTCGAACATGTTACAATTTAAACGTAAATTATTTTCTTTATTGTTATGTATTCTAAAAGAATTATTAAAAAAACAACTAGCCTTGTTCCTTGCCTTTCTTTCCTGGCTTGGTCGCGAAGGAACAGGCAGTAAAATGGCGTTTCAAATTGATCCTTGTGATTTTAATGAATAAAAAGATTTTGATTTAGATTTTTTTTTATTTTGTGGAGCCTTGCATCTGCTAATTCATCATTTCAAATGAGCTTCTTAGTCCTTATCCCCCAACTTCAAATGCGTTACACTACTAAATGTGTGGGTAACCTAGAAATACCTAAAGCTAAACTCGCTGTTGCAACTTGACTTGACACCCCATTTTTATCCCATGAGACCTGATTTAGGGGATAAAAATTAGCTTATGTGTTAATCCAGGTTATAATCTACGTACATACTAAATTTCATCGAAATTGGTTCGGCCGTTACGACGTAATTAAGTAACAAATAAATAAACAAACATTCAAACTTTCACATTTTTAATATTAGTGGTATTAGTATTTTAATATTATAGAATGTTTATGTATTACATTTATATTAATTTACGTACCATGGTATCTATTTATTTTATTTTAAGTAGTTTATTTCGCTTATACACATTACATAGGTAATTCCTCTTGTTTTTATTTATAAAGCTATAAAGGTAATGTTCTCGTAAAATCTAATCCATCCAAAGGTTGTCTGGAAGAGATCGCTTTTAAGACCGGCAATCGTACTATCGCGTATCTAGTTATTTGTTTTAAATATGATTTGTTAATTAAAGTGTAGTGATGGATGAAATGGCGACCGGTACAACGTGCGATCCTCGAATGCCCCTTAAACTTAAGGGGAAAATTTACAAGTCGATCATCGAGATCAGTCGTAATGTATGGCTCCGAGTGTTGGGCCACGAAAGGGACTGATGAAAGAAGAGTGCACGCGGCGGAAATGCGAATGTTGAGATGTGTGGGGTAACGAGAATGGATAAGATAAGGAATTACTATATTAGAGGACATTTGAAAGTAGCACCAGTGATAGAAAAATTGAGGAATAAGAGGCTAGCGTGGTATGGACATGTCATGCGGAGGGAAGAAAATCATGTGACTAAAAGTGTTAGATATGAGTGTGGATAGATATAGAAGTAGAGGAAGGCCGAGGAAGAGATGGATGGACTGTGTGAAGAATAATATGGGTAGGGAGGAAGTGACAACGGAGATGACGGCTGATAGAGAGATGTGGAGGATGCATGCATGTTGTGCCGATCCTGCGTAATATAGGAAAGGGCAGGAAGAAGAAGAATAGTTTAGGTATGGTATACAATCAAGCGTTTTCTATTATATTTTATTCATATATATTTTCAGGTGCTGCTGGGTTACATAAACGATCAAAACACTATAGACTGGGAGTGCGGTGGTACCCTCATTAGTGAGAAGTTCGTCTTGACTGCTGGCCATTGCATCTCCAACAAGCTGTGAGTACCAGACTTTTATATCAAAAGAAAAATAGGTCACGTTTTAAATCCAAATACTAACAATTCTACGATGTAGCAGTGGAGATTACGAAAAGAAATCGTTCTTTTTCATTATTTTTAATGAGACGTTTTGTGTGTGACATGTCACCCCCGTACAAGAATGATAGAATATAATAATAATAAGAATAAAATCCCAAAGAGATAAATCCACTGCTGCGCACCAGTGGAGACCACACTGGAATACGTAGAGACGTAGCACTGCTACGAGCCATTGGGGACGTAGGTCGTAGCACTGGGATATGTGAGGACGTAGTACTGCTACGAGCCATTGGGGACGTAGGTCGTAGCACTGGGATACGTGAGGACGTAGCACTGCTACGTGCCATTGGGGATGTAGGTCGTAGCACTGGGATACGTGGGGACGTAACACTGTTACGTGTATTTGGGGACGTAGCTCGTAGCACTGGGGTACGTGGGGACGTAGCACTGCTACGTGCTATTGGGGACGTAGCTCGTAGCACTGGAATACGTGGAAATGTATGACGTATACTGCGTACTGCTACGGAACCGTAGCTCTGCTACGCACTGCCATTGCTAAGTCTCCACTAAGTTATTAACGTCGTTTCTGTTATTATGACAACGTACGTTTTTATATTGTACTTTATAAACGGATAGAGAGTGCAAACTTGTACTAACATTATGATCACATTTATGATCTTTGTTGTACAATTAACAATATATTTATTAAAAATAAATAATAATTGTTTATTTCAAGCCACTGACTCATACATATTACAAGTAGAAATTAAATTAAATTACTTAAATCAAATCAAATTAAATAACATCAAATCAAATTATTTATTTCTTTGAACAAAACACATAATTACAATTAAAAACTGAAGACAGATAAAACATTACAATTGTAATTGTTGTATTGATTGCCCAGAAATGTGGTTATTTGTACTAAAAACGGGATATTTACCATGATCTGTGAGTTTTGATCGAGAATGAAACCGATGGTAGTAATAATATTAGTAAGTTCATTCCTAGCAAGAGACTGAGAAAGAGGGTAGATCGATATATCTGCTAATAAACATCCACTCGCAGACTTCAGTTTACCCGTGATCATGGCGCATGTAACTGCCTCGAAATATCGGGATACTCAACAACTCACAAATCATGGCAAATATCCCGTTTTTAGTGCAAATAGCATTCATTATAGTTTCAATAGTTATTAGTATTGTGGTTATGAATGTATAAAAAAAACTCACACAAAAAGCCTCTTTATTGATGGTACAATGGGCAGCCTTATCGCTTAAAGTGATCTCTTCCAGGCAACCGAATAACATGATTTTAAACTAAATTTAATATGTTTTAGTCGCAACGCCGTGAGCCACGCCCTCATCGGGGCTCTGAAGCGTAGTGAAGACGCTGACAGCAAGCGTTATGGAATCAAGCGCATCATCAAACATGATAATTACCACTCACCAATCAAATACAATGATATAGCACTGCTGGAGTTGGACAAAGAGTGAGTATAAACAGTTAGGGGCCGTTCAGTAATTACGTGAGGGGGGGGGGGGGGTCTAGTCGAATCTCGCCCAATCTCACGTGGGGGAGATGGCTCTCGGCTAAGATCATGTATTTATTTTATTTTACCACTTTAAATCTAGATTACGAGAGAAGTAATCTTGAAATAATGAAGCCAATTGTGATTTTTTAAATAAGTCCAACGCATTTACCCTATGAATACAAATTTTGAAAAATCTCACGTGAGATAAAGGGTGGGGGGAGGAGGTCAAAACAAATCTCGCGACATCTCACCAGGGGGGAGGGGGGTCAAAAACGTCTCACGTAATTAATGGGCGCCCCCTTATTTGTAAAACCATTTTAATAAGTAGTTATTGATAGCTAGATTTTCGATTGATGGTCCCATCTCAAGTTCTTGCTTGATGCTCATCCCTATTTGCGTGTATTGTTAATCTATGGTTAAACATGGTAGCATACGCTGGCTTTGCTGCTAATGGGCTGTGTGTGACGTTAACGACTTCCTTTCGCAAGCCTGGCACATCCAAGGCTAGCGTATGCCTCTGTAGGAAGAATTTGTTTATTTTTTTAGGATTTTCTGCCTTGATTTTTGTTGTTGTTTGACCTTGAGTTTGACGACTTCCGTGGCGCAGTGGGCGAACAGCCGGCTGAGACGCAGGAGGTAGTGGGTTCGATTCCCGTCGCGGAACAAATGTTTGCATGATCTACAGATATCTGTTCCGGGTCTGGTTGTTTTTCTATATATTATAAGTATGTATGTACAAAAAAGTATGTAAGTATTCTATCAGTACAAGCTCTGCTTAGTTTGGGGCTAGATAGCGCTGTGTGAAGTGTCCAGCAATATTTATTTATGAAAAAATGTGTAGTAATGAGAATAAATAACTTAACCCGTTTAACATAATGTATTTATTCTTTTCGTGTTTAAAGTTACGTACTATGTAGAACATCCGTGACGCAAGCGCTTGGGTAATAATGAGATAAGCCTGAAAAAAAATTGAGTCTGTCAGATAATCACACTATTATTATAAATGTGAATTTGGATGTTTGTTTATTTATTTGATTGTTTGTTACTCAATCACGTAACGGCTGAAATTTGGTATATATGTAGATTATAGCCTGGATTACCACATAAGCATTTTATCTCAAATCAGTTTCCATATGATAAAAATGGCGTGTCAAGTTGCAACGAGTTTAAGTTTTATTTCTAGGCTACCTACACATTTAGGAGTGTAACACAAACGAAATCGCGGACAACAGCTAGTCCTGTACAATTTAATTTTTAGAATCTTATAGATATTTCTGGATATTTTTTTGGAGTGTCAGATAATACTGTAGGATTTGTAAGTTCTGGGATGATTTTAAATCTAAAAATATTGTAAAAGTAGTCAACTTCTGCCCATTCCAGAGTCCCGTTGGATCACACCACGGTCCCCGCATGTCTCCACACGGGTGACTCAGTCGACGACAGCAGGGCTTCCGCCACCGGCTGGGGCGCCACCGTCTATAACAAGGAATCTAACGCTAATATACTACAGAAGGTTTATATATTTTTATATTTAATTTTTATATATAAAACTTGCGACGTTATAACAAGCCCGATTTGACGTCTGTCATTTTTCTCGTTGTTATATCTATGAACAAACGTCTACACAAGAAGTCGAAAAATCAACCATACGTAATGCCAAAAGGATTATAATCCGACGCTATTCCAATGTTTTATCATTAAGTTCAATGTCGTAGAGTTGAGATAGTTTTAACCACTTGGAAACCAAACAAAATTGATTATAAAATTCTAAACATTTAGTAAACTTCAGATTTATACAAACAGTAACATATTTTAATTTTTTTAATGTTTTTTACTTGAGAATCGATTATAGATATTAATACATCCACAATGAGGGGTTTTATCATTATTTAATCAGTGTAATAAAGATTAATATTTTCTAATTTAATTTACTTATCATTAGCGTCAATATGTTCATAATTGAAAACGATACAAATCACCATAGCCATAATTACCATACCATAGCCATAGCCAATTACCGTAGTTAAATAGCCAAGCTGCTTCGATATTAATTTAACCTAAGTTAAACTAAACGAAGCGGCCACGGCAGTGGGCCGGTCATATCTGTCGCAGAACCGATAACCGTTGGGGTATTCTGGAGTGGAGACCACGTCTAGGCATGCGAAGTATAGGACGCCCTTCGGCTAGATGGGAGACGATTTGCGTGCTGTGGCTGGCAAGGATTGGATGAGAAGAACTGAGGATCGGGCTCAATGGCGCACCCTGGGAGAGACCTACGTCCAGCAGTGGACTGTTATAGGTTGATGATGATGATGATACTAAACGCTAAAAAACTCTTAGTACAATTAATCAAAATGTCTCATGAATCGGTTTTTCTAGCAAACGACTTTTTATTTCCACTCTAGTTCCCATCTCTGTATTTTGACAACGTCAAGTCGGGCCTCTTAGAACGTCAGGAGTTCAATCAGAGTTTTCGGACTGGGTTTATGCGTTAGTTAGTGTTTGGGTGTTTTGCCCTTACGTAGCAATATATCCTATTTTTGCGCGAAGTGTTTTAGCGCACGTAAAGTCTGCGACGTGTGACGCACTTGCGTTGTGTCGTGTAGTCACCCGTCACGATGAAACAACACACTTTTCAGCCAAAACTCTTCCCTTGTAAAGGTCGAAAAATCTGCAGTTGGAACACACAACACAAAAGATTTGAAATCATTGTGGCGCAATTCCAACTGTTCAAACCTATGTTTAGCAGTGGACGTCCATGGCTCATTTAGTCATTTAGTCATATGAAGATGATGGTGCGATAGATGAAACTACATTATCATCATCATCTATCAGCCTTACTTCACCCACTGCTGAGTATAGGCCTCTCCAAGTTTATATCATCCGCCAATATCCTGGGCTAGTCTCACCCATTGACGGCCCGCGACTTTAACGATGTCGTCCACCCATTTCGCTGCCAGACGTCCTACCTTTCTACAACCATTCCTCAGCCACCATTCAGTCGCTACCCTGCTCCAACTGTCATCACCACGTCTTGCCAAGTGTCCCGCCCAAGATCATTTGAGTTCCATAACTCAATTCCCAACTTCACTACAGTAACTTTTAATTAAATATTTTCCAGGTGATCCTTACAAAGTTTACAACGGATGAGTGTTCTAATACATACGAGGCCAACCGTCACATGGAGGAAGGAGTGGATGATACCACGCAGATCTGCTTCGGAGACAGGACCAAGTCTAAGGACACCTGCCAGGTAAGCAAACTGCGAGCGAAGCAAGCCGCAAACAACACTACCAGTTAGCGACGCTGGCTATCTGTTGCTTTGCATAGTTTTTGGCTAGACAGCGCTAAGTGAAGTGTCCTGCACGCAGTCAACCGCACTACTGGTTCGTATATATTTTTATGACAGACATGCACCCATTGCCTTTTTAATTTTATTTTAGTGTTACAGTGAAACCTGGATAAGTGAGATCTGAAAGGACCTATATTTTTTTTATCACTTATAGGCTTTTCGTTTACCCAGTTTCCCAAATAGGCAGGTTAACATGACAGTCTTAAAGAGAATCCCGCCAAGCAAGTACGGAAGGGATTAAACTGTTTGTAAACATGCGTCATAACTTATCTAAACCTGGTAAATTGTCCCACTTATACGGGCTATTGAGCTATAAAGTCCCAATTATAGAGGTTTTCTTAGTCGTACCACTCTTGGCAGAGTGGTCGTGGTCGTCATGTCAGGGTTGTGGCGCGCTTAACTACCAACTCCTCTTGCACCGCTGCTCTTCTGGCACATTCGTTCAAAGGAACATATATGGCAGCCTTTACTTGATTCGCCCATCTCATAGGCGATCTGCCACGCGCTCTTTTGCCGTCAACCTTCCTCTGAGAGCTCCCCGCGATACGACACGTGCCCAAAGAAGAGAAGAGATTAGAAAAGAGACGCTGTTTGATACCGAGTTCTTGAAGTATGGACTGATCGGTACGGAATTCTGTCTATGATACCCCAAGCATTCTTCTCCAGCACCACATCTCGAGAGAATCTACCATCTTGTTTTCATTTTCCCGTAGAATCCATGTCTCTGAAGCGTACAGGAATAATGGAAACACTAGCGCTCTGACGAAACGAGTCTTGGTGGCTTGCGTTTAAAGAGGTAAACATCGGAAAAATCCAAGAAATCAAGTCTCAGTTACGAAGTTTTAAAATTCCCAGTAACAGGTATTTCAACGCAAAAGTGTCGGGACCTCATTGTAATTATCAATAACAGAGGTTTCTCACATATCCAGGTTTCACTGTATTTTGTTTCTGTGTGGTAATTACAATAAAGAGTTATCTTATCTTATCTTATCCAGGGAGACAGCGGCGGCCCTCTTCAAGTGAAGAACAAGAAGATAGTCTGCATGTACACCATCATAGGTGTAACCTCGTTTGGTCAAGCGTGTGGGTGGGTCGGCGTACCCGGGATTTATACCCGCGTGTCGAAGTATTTGCCGTGGATTGAGAGCATCGTATGGCCCAATTAGATCTAGGATTTTATATATCTAGGGTGGTTCGATTCCTACACATACAACCAGTGCACGTTCACTACATTACTGGACAGTGGAAATGTCTAAGCATATAGGTACGTATTGAATTAGTTACGTCTTAATAGTCGGCAAATCAATAAAATTGCATACTTTCATTCATATAAGACAGTAATTTTCAAACTTTCGCGATCACTGTACATAATTCTTGATTAAAACGGGTATTTCTCGCGTATGTACCTTTTTTTATTTGTTACGGGTCAACCCGTGACCACGACTGTTGCAACACAGCCGAAACGTTGGGATAACAAATAAAAATGGTGCATACGCGATAAATACCCGTTTTAATCAATAATTATATAAGATATAACTCGGAAAAATCACATAATTAATCATAAAAGACGCACTTACGTGACATTTCTAAAAAGTGAAAATGATGAATACTTGAATCTATGTAATAGCTTCGAAATCGGTTCCAGACAGTTTACGTTATCACTATTGTGCCATTTTTTATAAACCATGACAATTTTACTAGAGATTAAATAAAATAAGTACATAAATAAATTGTGTTTTATTTCATTTAATATTACTAGTGGATCGCCCCGAACTGAGATCTTGCGAGTCTCCAATAAAAACATAAAATATTGTTTGTAATCTTTGACTATCAAAATAGTGCCACAAAATACTAAACCAACACACAAGGCCTACAGTTTCATTCAAATTATAAGTAACTGGAGTTCATGTAAATTGGATTTACTTTTTTTGAGTAGAAATTGCAGTTATTCTGGATTCTAGACTTTTCCCCATATTTGTGTTACTAAAACTACACGCACGCCAAATTTCAACACTGTGGATCACTGGTGTACCCTGTGAATGTGTCAAAGTTCAGTTTTTATTATGGCTAATAACTTAAAAACTACAAGGCTTAAACTAAAAATAAAAACGGGATCGAAATGTGCATACAAAGACCTTTTATTAAACGTGCCATTTGACCGGATAGTTCCTTTTTGGTTATTTTTTACCCCTCTTGAACCCCAATATCTTAACAACCCCCCCACATTTTTAGCTCATTGATTCACACCAAAATTGTGCCATCACTATCTACCTACATACCTGATTTCACGATGATCAGATCAACGCTTCGAAAGTTATCCATACATACAACGCCGATTTGCTCAAGTTGATTTGGAGATCTCGCTTCGCTCGATCAATAATTTATAATCTATTTTCAAAGAAATCTGTCCTTTTCTTGGGCTTTGTTCTGGCATTTTGTTATTAATCGAGCGAAGCGAGATCTCCAAATCAACGGGCAAATCGGTGTTGTAAGTATGTATGTATATATATTATGTATGTATGTATGGATGAATTTATGTATGTACATATGTTGGTTTGTTAGAGGATAACTTTCGAAGCGTTGATCCGATCATTGTGAAATTTGATATATAGGTACATAGAGATGACACAATCCTGGTGTGACTAAATGAGCTAATAATTGTGGGGTTTTTGAGATATCGAGGTTCAAGAAGGGTAAAAATATCAAAATGAGACTATTAGGTCAAGTGGGACGTCAAATGAAAGGTAATAATTAGTACATTTCGACTCCGTTTTTATTTTTAGTAAAGTTCTTGTAGTTTTTGAGTAATTAGCCATAATCAAAACTGAACTTTGACGAAATCCACTGGGTGTCCAGTGACCCCACGTAATTTCGTATTCGTGTAGTTTATGTGACACAAATATAGGGAAAAGTCTGAAATCCAGAATAACTGCAATTTCTACACTAAAAATAACCAATTAACATGAACTCTTGTTACTTGTAATTTAAATAAAGCTGTAGGTCAAGTTATATGGTTGTCTTTTCGTGGCACTATTTGATTACAAATAAATTTTTTTTTTTGTTTTTATAGGAGACTAGCGAGATTTCTCGCTCGCTCGCTCGACTTGCTAGTGGTTCGGGGCGAACCACTAGTATATTTTTACTGCCATTACAATTTCCACGAGTAATTATTTGCAGACTTATAGGACAGGATGTGTGGTGACGCCATGCCTAGCTAGACTGGTTTATAAATATAATTTATGACATGCATAGGTATGTCGGGTACCTAGCCAACTTTACTTCTCAGAACTTGTTTTTAATTGAACTAAGTTTAAGTTTTATAACGTGAAGCATATGTAAGTCAGTCTCACTAATACGCCGAATCCGAGGAAGTACCAACGGAATCCTGAAGATGAGACTGCTTGCTGAGACCTGAGACTGCAGTACTGGGACGATTCATGGCTCTTTGTTACTCTATGTTAGACTTGTTCTTTTCTGTGTTTTGATTTGTTTATGTTGTTTTGTTTTGTTGTGGCTCTAAGCTTTATATTATGTAGCTGTAACAAATAATTGTTGCTAACAAAATATGGACCTGGTCTGAAATAAATGTATATATATATTTTTTTATTTATTTATCTAATGTGTTTCAATTTGAACTAATGATATTTAAGGGACGGCTATAAAAAATAAATGTACACATTTTTATTTGTTTTATTATGAAAATTTCGAGAAAATCGATAAAATAAATGGATGAACTAGCGTATAATAATGTATGAAGTAGATTACTAAAAAGTTACTACAACCGTTCAACGAATCCACTCATGACCCGGCCCGGTCAATGCACCAACCAGTCAACAGAGCGCGTACGGTGCGTAAGGCAGGCTGGTAAGTACGTGGTTAGGAACAAAACTCAAAAATGAAGTGTTGTGGATATAAAAATACATTATTTATTGATCGAGCGAAGCGAGATCTCTAAATCAACTTGGGGAAATCGGCGTTGTATGTATGGATAACTTTCTAAGCGTTGATCTGATCATCGTGAAATCAGGTATGTAAGTAGGTAGTAATAGCACAATTTTGGTGTGACTGAATGAGCTAAAAATGTTGGGGGGGTTGTTGAGATATTGGGGTTCAAGAGGGGTAAAAAAAATGCAAATGAGACTATACATTAGTACATTTAGACTCCGTTTTTATTTTTAGTAAAATCTTTATAGTTTTTGAGTTATTAGCCATAATAAAAATGGAACTTTGATACACCAGTGACCCCACAGTGCTGTAATTTGGTATGCGTGTAGCTTATGTGACACAAATATAGGCAACAGTCTGAAATCCAGAATAACTGCAATTTGTACCCCAAAAAAGGATAACCATATAACATGAACTCCCGTTACCTGTAATTTGAATGTAACTGTAGGTCAAGTGACTTGGTTCTTTATTTCATGGCAGTATTTTGATAGTCAAAGATTACAAATAATATTTTTTTGTTTTAAACGGAGACTCGCGAGATCTCAGTTCGGGCGAACCACTAGTTTAATATCTATTGTAATTGATATGCAATAAGATTATATATCATCATTATCTGTAATTATATTGTCATTGGTCTCAAAGATATATTTCCGTCATAATTTCTAGTTTATATAGCAACACCTACTGAAATGGTAGCCCGAAGTGGCACATGGATTAGAATGTTTGGGTTTAGGACATACTGATTTCCTCGTGATGTTTTCCTTCACCGTTTGTAAGCACCTGTAATGTACACATAGATTTGCACGGCCAGGATTCGAACCCACAACCTCTGAATATCTCTGTGAATGTGAAACCTTGGAAGTCAGGGTGCATCCCACTAGGCCACCACGGCTCTGTTTTGAATCGACTTCAAAAATAGGAGGTTCTTTTTTCGTATTTTTAATGTATTTGTAACGTCATAACTCCGTCATTAATAAACTAATTTTTAAAATCCTATTTTTATTTGAAAGAATATACTTTCAGACTGGTCACATAGAAATTTCATCGAAATCGGTTTAGTAGTTTGTCGTTTAAGTTGATATTTAGATAACAATCCGCACAAAACCAGGGCGGGTCGGCTCATAAATAATAAAAAAAAACACGAAGTCTTTACGAAGCATTTATTTATTAAACGTCTTCAAAAAAAAGGAGGTTCTCAATTATTTGATTAATTCACAAAAAAGGATGATGATTTTAATGATGAGAAAGATGATGGTGATACTAGTTTCTATATATAATCAAGTCACACGATGCTAACTTAGGAAGATCATATCTGAGGATGATGTTGATTTGTATGATGATGAAGGTGATGAGTAAGATGATGATGATACTAGTTCCTGTATTTAATCTGGTCACACGATGCTTATTCAGAAAGACCCCATATGCGGACGATGATGATTTTGATGTGGAAGATAATGGTACTAGTTCCTGTATTTAATCAAGTCACATGATGCTAATTACGATAGACCCCCTCTGCGGATGATGATGATGCAGATGATGATGGAGTTGATTATAATACTAGTTCCTGTATTTAATCAGGCCACACGATGCTCTCAATCCAACGCAGGTAGTGAGATACGCGGGTGTAGATCGCAGGCACTCCGACAGCAGCACACCTCTGTCCGAATGACGTCACTCCTATGACGGTATACATGCAGACTATCTTTTTACTCTTCACATGAAGTGGGCCACCGCTGTCACCCTGAAATTGAGTATGAAATTAACAGCCTTGGATTTAGAATTTTTCCTAACCAGGGCAGAAACTTGATGTGGCGCCCCCCCTCCTCCAAATCGTTCCAAATCAAATAAACAGCCAGGTGAACTAAGCAGATGGACCACGATCGTGGAATTATCGATAGTAGGTACGACGTGCGCTGGATGCCAAGCCCTTTTACAAACAAGTTTTTTTTCAAACATATTTTTTATTCTATTGATTCTGATGATTTCTATTGATTTTTGTTTTGTTTTTATTATTTTAAGTTGACATTATTTGATATATTAACTTAATTAGTCCCGATACCTGTCTGTTTGAGCTACAATAATGTTAGTTATACATATCACAATTGTTATTGTTTTAATCTAAATTTGACGTAACTTAGCGTTCTATAATGTACCTACAGTGGAAAAAATAAATGAAATGAAATGAAATGAAATTGAAGAAGTTGGCGCCCCCTCATCGGGGGACCCTGGAAAGCTGCCGCCCGGGGCAGGTGCCCAGGTTTGCCCCTTCAGAGAATATCTCTAGATAAGAGAATAGAATAATCTTTATTGTTTATAACAAAAGGTGGTAGGTTTTTCAGTAGTCCCTTTCCGGACGTACAATTATCGGTACACAATAACTTTTATAATAATTATGAAAAAGTTACTGTAAATTAACTAGTGGTTCGCCCCGAACTGAGATCTCACAAGTCTCCCAAAACACAAAAAAATTCTTAGGGCGACTTGCGCAACGATGCCTGATATAGTATTTTGTGGCTAAATATGATTTAAGAAGTTGTCAAATCATACAAATACGTAAAATTTAAACATGTTTAGTCGCTAAATACGTTTAAGGATCGTTGTGCAAATTGGCCTTAATCTTTGACTAATAAAATAGTGCCACGAAATGCGCAACTATATAACATAAGCAATATTCGTGTAGCTTTAGTGACACAAATATAAGGAAAGTCTGAAATCCAGAATAACTGCAATGTGTACCCCAAAAAAGAGTATCCAATTAACATGAACTCCCGTTACCTGTAATTTAAATAAAACTGTAGGTCAAGTTAGTTGGTTATGCATTTCGTGGCACTATCTTATTGATACTTCATGTTACTTGGTTACTCTTTTTAGGGGATAGAAATATGAATATAACAAAAAAAAATATGATTCATAATCTTTGACTACTAATCAAAGATTATGAATCATATTTTTTTTTTGTTTTTAAGGAGACTACCGAGATCTCAGTTCGGGGCGAACCACTAGTTAACATAAAATAAGATGAATAAAAAATACGAACCTGGCAAGTGTCCTGCGTTAGGCTTCGGTCTTGCGTTCTGTCTCCGTAGCAGATCTGCGTTGGCTGGTGATATCCTAGCGGCATGTAGCGGGATACCATGTACTCTTCGGAGCACTCCTCTGTCGTAAACTTCGTTACAATTGCCTGAAGATACATTTCAATTTCAAACTAAGAGTTCCACCATATGAGAGGCAACTAACCGGTACGCGAGAAAAAAAAAAATACTAATAGGATTGCTTCATTTACCTAGCCTCACACATATGCGTATCGAATTTTATCGGCAAATCAATAAAATTGCACACTTTCATTCATAAATTACAAAATATTCATGATTATTTTTACTTATTTGAAACTAGCTGACACACCCGCGGATTAGCACACGTGGTTTATCAATAAAAACATTAACCTCCTTTTGCGTAGTTAAGTAAAAAGTAGCCAATGCCCTTCCCCAGTATATAATCTATCTCCTTGCCAAATTTCATTACGATCCGTTCGCGTCGGTCGAGTCGTGAAAAGGTAACAAACAAACAAACAGAGTTACAAAAGTATTTTTTTCGAGCCATTATGTCTAAGTCAGCAATTTTCTTAATTTTATAGAACCTGAAGACTGTGAAATCTGGCTGTAGCAGCTGTATTTACCTTCTGCAGTATATCGGAGTCAGCTCGGTAACTAGCTGAAGTGGTCCCCCACCCGGCAATGGAAGCCATGGTATCTTCGACTGGGTCTCCAGTGTGAAGGCACGCGGGGACCGTGGTGTCATCCAATGGGACCCTGATGTCATATGATTCATTATTAAACTAGTGGTTCGCCCCGAACTGAGATCACGCGAGTGTCCTATAAAAACAAATAAAAATTGTAATCTTTGACTATCAAAATAGTGCCACGAAATAAATAACCAAGTAACTTGACCTACAGTTTCATTCAAATTACAGGTAACGGGAGTTCATATAAGTGGTTACTCTTTTATGGGGTACAAAATGCGGTTATTATGGATTTCAGACTTTTGCCTATATTTGTGTCCTTAAAGCTACACGAATACCAAATATTGTCAAAATTTTGTTTTTATCATGGCTAATAACTCAAAAACTACAAGAATCAAACTAAAAATAAAAACGGGATTCAAATTTACTAATGAATACCTTTCATTTGATGTCCCATTTGACCTAATAGTCTCATTTTCATTTTTTTTTACCCCTCTTGAACCCCAGTATCTCAACAACCCCCCAATATTTTTAGCCCATTGAGTCATACCAAAATTATGTCATCACTACCTACTACCTTTATACCAAATTTCGGATAAACGCTACGAAAGTTATCCTCGGACAAACAAACATACATACATACAACTCCGATCAATAAATAAATTGTACTCGACATTTCATACAGCGCTATATAACCCCAAATATAGCTTGTACTATGGGAACCAGATAACTGATAGAATACTTATATACTTTTTTGTCAATACATAATTACTTACAATAAATATAGTAAAAAAAAAACAATATATTTTCTTTCATTAAAATCACAAGGATCACCTTGAAACGTCAATTTTACTGCCTGTTCCTTCGCGGCCAAGCCAGGAAAGAAAGGCAATAAACAAGGCTGGCTGTTTTTTTAATTATCCTTTTAGAATACATAACAAGAAAGAAAATAAATTACGTCTAAATTTTAACATTTTTGAACGAATTGAAGCAATTTCAATCCCAAACTTCAATCATCTAAATAATCCGATATTTTATAGTAGGCTTTTTTATAAAGATTTTGTTTTATTACGTTTTTAAATTTGTTAATTGTCAATTTTTGTACATCACTTGGGAGTTTATTATAAAAGCGTACACCTTGCCCTTTAAACCCTTTACTAAGTTTATGGAGCATAACAACCAGACCCGGAACTGTAGATCATGCAACCTCCTGCGTCTCAGCCGGCTATTCACCCGCTGCACCACGGAGGCCATCACTACATCGTTGGAGGTATTCATTTTATGTAAATGTAGGTACAGTATTAGGCTTTATATAAACACTAGATTTTACATTGCAGCACAGAAGTATTAACAATTTAAAATAAACATGCAAAATAAAAAAACAACAGTTACGATAAAAAAAACTTAAATTCAGACAAAAACAAAATTGCAAAAAATATAAGTATTAAAAAGCTTTCGTGACTCAATCAATCAATTCAATTGATTCGTCAATGATTTATTCAAGAGTGGTAGAGATTCCTGCCTATTTTTGCCGCCAAGCAGCGTTGCTGTGTTTCGGTTTGAATGGTATGGTATCCGATGAAATTACAATTGTATTGAAAAGGAAACAAACATATGTATTGGTTGGCTCCATCTACAACGAGTCTTGAGGCATACTACAGCTGACCACTCGTACCCAGGACCTTGGACTGACATAATGGATCTTTCCCCTGACGCTATATCCGCATTGCCATGTGCCCAGTGGCATTATAAACTTATAATTTTAATTATACATATTTTAATTTTTATTAATTTTACTTAATTCGTTAGTATTTTTTGTTTATTGTTTTTAACCTACTCCAAATAAAGGAAGATGTTTTCAATTCGTCTCAATTATTTTTTTTAGTTATGTTCAGCGATCATTATTTACCACGTTCCATTTCAATAAATAAATAAATAATGCTGGACATTTCACTCAGCGCTATCTAGCCCCAAACTAAGCAGAGCTTATACTATGGGAACCAGATATCTAATACACTACTCATATACTTGTAAATACGTACCTACTTATAATATACAGAAAAAAATCCAGACCCTGAACAAATATCTGTGCAAACATTTGTTCCGTGGCGGGAATCGAATCCTCCTGCGTCTAAGCCGGCTATTCGCCCACTGCGCCTCGGAGGTCGTCAATTTCAATGATTCTGTATGTGTTAGAAATGGGGTACCTAGATTCTATAAAATTTTTGTTCAAGATCTGAGAGGGGGGCTGCAGTTTGACTAAGCACTAAAACCTTATGCCTTTCACACCTCAACCCTTGGAGCATAGGTTCCGCTCTTGCGCCTCCGCCCTCGACCGGCTAACTAAGGCAAGCCAAGGGTCAGGGGATTCTGTCGACCCCCAGAAGACCCCCCGTGTCACCGCATTTACGACATTTATTTAAATCACGGGTAGGCCTGATGGCTAGTATTATTGTAAAATAGTTTTTTTCAATTTCATTAACATGATTTTATTTTATTTTTAATCTACTTTAATTCCAAATCCTAAAATATCAATGAAACAGCCTGTATACAATAGGCAAACAAATTATATTCATTCGTCATGTAAGCCCTGTTAAACTGACTAAGCGGCATCGTCGCAAAGGCGCCGTCGATTTACGTTAAAAAAAAATTCGTTGGAAATGTATTACTACTGGATAAATATTTAAGCTACCAATAATAAACCATTCTCTAAAATCAGTTAATACGATTCTGCATACGTGTTTTAAATTAATGTCGTGAATGTGGTGACAGACTGTATTATTATTAAACTCACGGCCTATCCAGCTCCAGCAGAGCAATGTCGTTGTATTTCCTGGGGGACTTGTAATAGTCGTGCTTGATGATTCGTTTGATCAGGTACCGGTTCTGTTCTGACTCATCGCTTCGTTTCAAAACGCCGACTAAAGCGTGGCTCACGTTGTTTTCGCTGTAAATAGAATATTACTTTTTCATCACCCATGCTCTGAAGTGGGACTGGGCCGTACACGTGTGCCGTATGTCAGACACAATATGGGCGAAGGCCGCCACAGAATGGCTCCCAAACAATGGATAACACCCGCGTGGAAGGCCCAGGTGAAGGTGGCGGGATGAGCAGAACTCCTACTTATTTGCGAGGAAAGATGGGAGGACCTTTGCCCTGTAGTAGGACACAACAGGCTTATAATAATAACAATAATATGCTGTGAAAGTTGGTCATTGTTAGTTCAACGGGCGTAAGTAAATTTGAAAATAGAATGAGGCTCATTTCATCACACTAATATTATAAATGCGAAAGTTTGGATGTTTGTTTATTTATTTGATTGTTACTCAATCACGTCGTAATGGCTGAACCTATTTCGATAAAATTTGGTATGTACGTAGATTATAACCTGGATTAACACATAGGCTGCTTTTTGTTGACAAACAACGCGTGTGAAACTTTCCATTTACATCTTTACATTGATACTTGTATCCTACTACATAATTACTTTCTGTCAGCGATGCAGTGTCCAGCTGTTAGCACGAACTTTTCACTGATTAAAGCACCCCCACATTGATAGGTTATCATATTTTGATTATCCTTGAACCCCAGCAACACCTTGAACAAGTTAATTACAAATTAGTTTTTGTCATATCAATACATAATGCTTAAATTCTAATGCAACTAGCTAATACACGCTGAATAAATCGGTTCTACAATGATTACCTTCACAATTTACAAACTCATAATTTAATTTTCATCCCATCTATTCTCAAAAAGAAGCGAAGGGTTCCTCGATAAGTGCGAGCAAAATGGATCATTCCGGCGCTATTAATAACAGTGACGAAATGATTTTCGAATTTGGAACACTATTAATAAAGCAAAGCGCTTGATAACAAAGCATCTTATTACGTGTTATTAACTATGTGTTTATATTTTTCAAACGTTAGACATCTTTTTATTTTCATAAATTAAGCCGGTCACGCTCTTGTCTCATATAGTGTATGATGAGTAAGTTTAATATTTCATAATTTAATCAAAAATATCGCGGTATATTTATTTTTTTTACCATGTGGGGGAACTCCAATGGCTTTGCATCAATTCCTCCAACCACCAGCTCATCGGCAGAGTGGTGACAATGGTTGACGCGACCATAGTCGCCAGCTACACTCGCCGACTTTTCACAGGGATATACGTATTTAGCTTGGTACTCGATGCATTCTGTAAATAAATTTCATCCTTAGTGAGTGTGGTCTATGCATGAGACGAGTGAGTTTTTTTTTCTTTAAAAAAAAAAAAAAGGGTTAGCGATGATTGATATTCACTCTTACCTTAAAGAGGCCCGGGTTGTATTCTTTAGGAAATACAGACGACGGCAAAGTGTTCCATACCTTAGCTGTAGGTACTCATCAAGAACGTAGAATTAAAACGGTGTGTGCGAATGGGTGGTACGAGTTTATCAACTAGGTACGGATGGTACTGAGTTGAGTGAGTGATGAGCGTAAGATCTATGTATCTAAGTGAGTGAGATTTAAACTGCATACTGTCCCAAGCCTTCTGGCCGGTCGGTTTAGAGGTATCGTTGGCAGGTATTGGTGCGCAGAGCTCCCCAGGGGCACGTCCGTCGAGTATTTTATAGTCGTACTCTATTGGGATATGCTCTGTTGTTGTCTCTGATGACCTAGAAGAAATAAAAAAACATTTTATTTATTTTTATATCAAAATTTAGACACATAAGCTGACGGGCCTCCTGATGTTAAGTGATCACCGCCGCCTATAAACTCCTGCAGCACTCTTGGTACTGCAGTCACGTTGCCACCACTTACCACTTAATGCCTTATTTACACCTCTCTTGAAGACGTATATTCATTAAAATAAATAAATAATAATATAAATGAGCCTTCGATAGCCTTAATCGCAAAGCAATCTTCACAGAACAATAACAGATCGATAAAACATACATTAAAATAATTTATATCAAATGTCAGGGTAAATATCAAAATAGAATCTTCTGATCCTCAGTTTTCCATCGAGAAAGGCGTTAAACAGGGCAATCCGCTCACTCCCAAATTATTCACGAGCACTTTAGAAGAAGTCAGTCCCGTGGGCGACAAAGGGTATTGAAGTCGGCGACCAAAGGCTTACAAGCCTTCGGTTCACCGATAACATTGTTCTTTTAGCTCTTACTACATCCGAGCTGCAGGAAATGCTCCAAATACCTGAGCACCGCGAGTCTCGGAGCTGGACTTATGATGAATCGATCAAAGACAAATCATGACGAAACGTAGGGTAGTGGTAGACGGGCAGAAAATACACTATGTCAATGAGTACATCTACTTAGGCCAGTTAGCTTCCTTCGACAACAGGCAGGACAAAGAAGTCGACCGTCGTGTCGACAACGCCTGGAAAAGCTACTGGTCCATGAAGGAACTTATGAAGGGTGACCTTCCCTTATCGCTAAAACGCCAACTCATTGACATTTGTATTCTGCCTGTCCTAACCTACCTGTTACTAACTAAGAGTTTGCCAAAGAGCGATGAAGCGCAGCATTTTGGGTGTAAAGCGGATTGATTGGATTCAAAACTCCTGGCTGCGTTTGAAGACCGACATCGCTGACGTGAGCGTCAAGGCTGCCGTATGCAACCCGATAGGTGGGCCAAGGTCACAAGCTAATGGATTCCTAAAGTCGAAAAGGACGAGGGAGGTCTAAAAAGTGACGACTTGTACGACTTCCAAAGGGACTAGCAGGATATGGCTCTGGATCGTGATATGTGGAAGGAAGAGGAGGAGGCCTTTGCCTAGCAGTGGTACAGTACGGGTGAGTAAAAAAAATATAAATGATGCTGAACATTTCAAACGCCCATACTCCATTCTACCCCATGCTTACAAGTTGTGGAATTAGCTACCATCTGAGGTTTTCAAGTTAGGCCACGACATGGTACGCTTCAAGAAAAATGTAAAGAGGTTTCTGCAGGGTAGGGAACGCATCGACAATACCCCGGGTGTCGCCCGTGTCAATAGGCGACGGTGACCGCTTACCATCAAGTGGGCCGTAAGCCACTAATTATATAAAAATCCCCAAACTAACCAAAGCTTGTACTATAAGTGATAGAATACATAGAATATGATGAGGTCGCGGATTTCTTAGAATCCGTAGCCAAATGGCAAGAAAAAGTGGTCACTGACCCCTTCACAGTGCTTCGCAAATTTCTTGATTTCCCACAAAAGTGAGCTCGATTCCCCGAAATTCCCCGATATGATATTATTAAAGAATTAAACACTGTTTCATACATTTGTGTAATCATCAACAAAACTAACATTGGACTGATTTCTTAATAAAAGAAAAATCGTTGACTATTTAGTATAAATATACTTCAAACGGTGTTTTATCTCCCTTTCGCTATAAGACAGGTTCATTTATCAGTCACTCCGTTTTAGGTATCCCTTGTTTATGTATGAAAACATTATTGAGATTTCTACAGTCCAAAAAGCAGTCCGCCTCTGCCTCGATACTTCACTGTACAGCCACAAGCGATGTCAGACTGAAGACGGGTCTGCAGGAGCTCATCGAATCCTCATCCACTAACACCACAACAACATCCACGGGGATCTTGGAAAGCTGCATCCACCAACCCGAAGTCCTGCTCCGTTACTTCAAGGAGTTAGGATGACTGGGGTCAGGTTAGAAGGGGGGGTAATGCACAATACACCCCAATGTGGGACGTCAGTGCAGATCTTATTCCCCCTAGAATTTGTATTAGCAGTCAGTCTCGATTCCCCAAAATTCCTTAATTTTAATCATTCCCATGCTAGCTACCGATTCCCCGCAAATCGGAGAAATTCCCCGCAATTGGCGTTACTGCCTCTTAACCCTGTAAACCCCTGGTTCCCCGCCATCCCTATCTAGCCCATTAAAAGATCATACTTACTTCACTGTCGTAAGTACAGGAATACTTGTGGTCGTTTCTTGGTCTTTTTTGCAGCAGACTATGACGTCATGGTTTTCGAAGCCACAAGTCTGAAATAAATAAAAATAACTTAAGTAGAGCCGTGGTGATCTAAGACTTAGAGGGACATATTTTTTTGTTCTCATTTTGATCCGCAATCAGTTGGAGGAGTATAGGCGGATGAGTTGATTTATTTGTGGCGTTCGGGATCAAGACACTTTAGTCCTTTCTTTTTTTAGAAGCAGCAAGCAGGTTGTCCAAGACATGGACACTTTGCAGCCGCTTTGTGTCAAAATTATTTTCCATTAGCGCTTTTGCCAGCGGATTATCATGGCTTTCTAGGCGATCCAGTTATCTTATTCCAATGAAGTCCATTCTTTGGTCAATTGTGGGAACTTCTATGTACTCATGGATCTCCTTGTTGGTTGTGAACAATGAGGCATTAGAGTTGGAAGGCAATATTTTTTTTTCGCAAACATTGGTTCCGCGGCGGGAATCGAACCCGCAAAGAATAACGTTTTTATTAATTATTTGTATGGTAATTCAATAGTTATCTATCTATCTTACGACTGGTGCAGGTAATTTTCTCGACTTGATATCTTCAAGAGCTGATGGGCATTCGCGTAGGTTCCTGCACACTCCATCCACGCCGTTTGCGTCGCATAAATCCCCTGGAAAGCGAAAACAACATATTTCTTTTTTTTTGTCTTTGCGGCTTTATTAAATTAAAGGTCTATAATTTAACAATTCAAATTATTATTTATATGTGTGATTTGATGAATTGATTTATATTATTGTGTATTATTTTAATTTAATTTTATTGTTAATAATTTGTATAATAAATAAATATTATAATGTAACTAGCTTCCGCTAGCGGCTTCACACGCGTGGTTTGTCATTAAAAACATTACCCTCCATCTGCGCAGTCGTGTAATGCCTGTCCCAATTCCGGTCACAATCTATCAACGGTACATAGGGAGTGCATCTAAAGAATACCTCATTTTCTTACCAAAAGCCCCTAACTTAAGGAATTATGGATTGCCCATACAAATTTTCAACCTCTATATCACCCCCCCCTTCAAGATTATTTTTTGTGACCAAAGATAGCATACTTCCTTTTCGAGGATATAATCTATCTCCTTGCCAAATTTCATTGCGATCCGTTTAGCCTTTTAGTCGAGAAAAAATAACAAACAAACTTATAAACAAACTAACAAACAAACAGAGTTACTTTCGCATTTATAATATTAGTATGGGTATGGATTTAGGTTTTACTTTGACAATGCATAATTATTTATGTAATTAATGTTTTGAATTCTTTTATATTAGTGGTTCGCCCCGAACTGAGATCTCGCGAGTTTCTCATAACAATAAAACAATATTATTTGTATCTACCTAATCCTTGACTATCAAAATAGTGCCACGAAATGAGTATCCAACTAACTTGACCGACAGTTTCATTCAAATTACAGGTAACGGGAGTTCATGTAAATTGGTTCCTTTTTGGGCTAGAAATTACAGTTATTCTGGGTTACACACGTACTATCAGTATTGTGGGGTCACTGGTGTACCCTGTGAATTTTGTCAAAGTTCAGTTTTTATTATGCCGCTTTTATATTAAAAAACTAATAACAATACACGCAGAAATACAAGTCGCGGTCGAGCCTTGTGGTCTCTTCGAAGAGTAGACAAGGAAATCGCTGTGCTAGCCTTGCAGAAAGTAGGTATAAAAAAAAGAATCTTCTAAATCGGTTGATAAATGACGGAGTTCTGAGGTAATAACAAACATAAAATGCGTCCTTATAAAATTTGAGGGTTGCCATCGATTTTTTTGGAATCCCACCATCAGATCCTGACTTAGTGCCAATGGGAAGTAGGTATACCCCTTTAAGCTAAACAAGAATTTCTCGAATCGGTCCAGGCGTCTGCGAGTAATCGGGGAACATACATAAAAAAAAAGATTCCAACGAATTGAGAACCTCCTCCTTTTTTTGAAGTCGGTTAATAATAGAATACACAAATCAAATAGTATAATGGGTAGTACTTTTTTAATGTTATTTGTGGGGAAACAGGCTTACGCCCCACCTGAAGGTATGCGGTCACCGTCGCCTATTGACACCGGCAACACCCGGGGTATTGTCTTAATATTTCTCTTGAAGCGTGCCAGGTGTCTAACGTGAAAACCTCAGATGGTAGCTCATCCCACATCTTGCAAGTATGGGATAGAAAATATCGCGTGAAGCGTGTGGTGCGCGATACCCAATTACTTTGGATTGACCGATTATCCAATTGTATTATCGCTTTTAGCGATTTCTTCCAGATAACCTTCGGATAGAGAGGATTTAGTTATGTCAAAGATATGGTCGGGGGTGCACATTTTTAATGATACGGATGAATGGAGTGCAACTAATACCTAAATACCTACTTTATAAGGTAAAGTTTAATGCTTTCAAATAAAAAAGAACCTTCGAAATCGGATAAGACGGAGATATCCAATAGCCTCCTTTTTGCTCCCTTTTGCAGGAAATACACCTCCAATCAAAAATATCCTATAAAGCCTTCATAAAATTCTATAAAGTCGTAAAACCTGTATACCTACCAAGTTTCGTCCAGATCGGTTGTAAAATACGACTTGTACAGGAGTACAGGTACCTACAGGACAACTAACTGAACGAGGAAAGCCTCGCTCACTCGGCCAACGAATAATAGCTGACCCGGCCGCTGCCGTTGTTTAATAAAAACATGACCCTCCTGCGCAGTCGGGTAAAAAGTAGCCTATGTCCCAATCCCGGTCATAACCTATCTGTATACCAAATTTCATCGAAATCGGTCAAGCAGTTTAGGCGTGAAAAGGTAACAAACAAACAGTTACTTTCGCATTTATAATACCTACCATTAGTATGGATAGCATGTCTGTGCGCTTAGGAATATTTATAAAAAATTACATGTAAGTTGAAACTAACATATATCTAACTACGTATCACATAATAACTTAAATACCTACTAGGTATAAACTTTATAACGGAGCGGTTTTCCTTGTGCAACAGTCTCTGCATCATGTTCAAGTACTTAGTCGTTCAGCAAGCGTATTTACGTATACTTTGAGGCTCGCTATGGCAAAACCGAATCTATAATATTATTAATTATAAGTAATAATAATTAATCATCGAGTCACGGGCCGTCAGTGGGTGAGACTAGCGCAGGATCGTGGCGGATGGCTTGGGGAGGCCTATACCCAGCAGTGATGAGTGAAGTCAGGCTGTGGATGAAGATGGTTATATTACCACTACAATAATCAAATCCAGCATGTCAATATGTTAAATGTTTGTTAACCTACACATGTTTAGCAAATAAATATCTGTTATTATAAATTCAAAAGTAACTCCGCCCCTCTGTATCTCTGTCTGTTTGTTACGTTCTCACGGCTAAACGGCTGCACAGATTTCTATTTAATTGGTACACAGATAGATTAACGTATGGTTTGTTTTATTTTGTGATTTCTTCGTAAACAAGCGCCCTCAGTAATCAATAGTTTGCGATGCTCGTAAAGTGCCATTACCCAGTTTTTAAGACCTTATTGTATTATATTTATTGTACACTTGTTTATGCAAATAAATATTTGTATCTTGATTAACAGATTGGGGCATAGGATACTTTAATCCGACTGCGCAGTAGGGTAATGTTTTTATTGAATAACCACGCGTGCGAAGCCGTGGGTCAGCTATTAATATTTTAATATATAAAACAAAGTCGGGTTTGTTCGAACACTTATAACTCGAGAACGGCTGGACCGCTTTTCATGGTTTTTGATTTGTTGCACGAGTATTTGTCTCCGTGCCGAATAGCAGAATAACTATTAAAATATTGGAAAAATTACCTCAAAAAAGTTATGACGAAAACTCATTTTCTCATACATAAAATGCAGCTAATGATGGCTGGTTGACAATTCTACCGGTGACATACACTGTACATTGGGCGATTTGGCAGCCCGCGTCATATGCATGACATTGCGCAAAATGCAATGACTTTATTCTTTATTATACACAAATAGACAAAAACAGCTTACAAAATGGGCATGTACAAAGGCGAGCTTAACCCTAATAAGAGTTTTCTTCCAGCAAACCTTTGAAGATAGAGATAGTTGATTATAGTGGGTACGTGCACAGAAATTGACATTAGAGAAAAAACTAAAAAAACTGAATTGAACACAGCTTAAATTCACAAAATTTATTAATTCTATGGCTGTACGAAGTTCACACGTCAACTTGTTACAAATGTCAAGTTTCAAATTAGATAAAATGTCTGGTTAGTTATATTTATAACCCAAGAAAAAATGTGAGAACACTGCAGATGTCTTTGCTCGCGAAGCAAAGACATCTGCTCCTCACATACCTATTGTACATAACAAAATCTATTTTCAGACACTAGAACTGTGAGTCATGATGTTCCGCAATGAAGTGTTTTGGGACCTCTAAAATTACCTGGGATAATGGTGTACCTAACATACTACTTATACATATTTATATAAGTACTTATAATAAAAAAACGCCTTAAACGTATCTACCTTTATAAGCTCCTTCCACTGCAAACACAGCAAAAACAAGTAATAAAATAAACTGCATTTTAATAAACAAACTAAAAAATCAGAGACTAAACATTCCACTTTTACCGCTAAACTGAATTCGGAGATTACTTTGTTTTGGATAATTTTATTTAGCGATAATGGCCAGCACTGAATTATGAGTTAAGTAGCGATTTGAGTTGCAAATATTTATTTTAAATACATGGTGCCTTAAGACGACCGAAGCTCCACGCATAGATATCCGACTGGATGCATGTTAAAGACCTTGATTCCTACTATGTTAATTCGAATTATGTGTGGTTTATAACTCTTTATTTTACGTACTAGCTGACCTGCCCGCGGCTTCGCACGGGTGGTTTTTCAATAAAACATTATCCTCATTTTGCGCAGTTGTCTAAAAAGTAGCCTATGTCACGATTCGTTTAGCCGTTTATTTATTTATTAATACTTAGATTCACAGTTACATTACCGTATATTATCAACTAATTAACATAGTGCTGGACTTAAACCAAATTGAATCTACATTATTTAATACTAAACTTATAAAGACGCGGCAAAGTAGCTCGCCTGTTAACTTTAACATACTTACTTACCTATATATATATTTAAATTAAATATTTACATGAAAAAATACTAACAAGAAATAGTTTGCAAGAAAAAGTGAATCTTAACATTTTTTAGAATATAAATTAATGAAAAAGTGCCTCTTGAGCTACAATGTTTGCTTGATCGCATTTGAAGTTTAGTCGTGTAAAGGTAACAAACAAACAGAGGTATGTATGTATTATACATACAACTTCCTCTTGAATGACTCATCCGTTGCTGAAAACTGCATTAAAATCCGTTGGGTAGTTCAAAAGATCTAAGCAAACAGACAGCAGAAGCGACTTTATTTTATACTATGTTAAAGATACGTAACTCCCAAAGAAAATGCACTGTTTTTACAGAATTAAAAAAAATCGGCCTTTGTTCCTTTAGCTGATATGATGATTTTGGGAATTAAACCCGCAAGCCCTTCTGCCTCAAATAACCACCACGCCACAGGAGCTATGTCACCTTTTTGTTTTACGTCATACTAACCGGTTTCCTTGATATTTTCCTTAAACTCTTGGAACCACATTGTAGTATTGGGAAAATCCATTGCAGCAAACTAGCGACCTTAAAGGATAATGTCGAGTGTCAGGAGGACAACAGGACGCAAACTGGATCCTTTGTTATCTTAAATAGTTGACCAAGAGCGTGTCGGACCACGCACAGTTAAGGGTTCCGTAGACAGTGCGGCTGTATTTTAGTCATTGATCGAGCGAAGCGAAATCTTTAAATCAACTTGGCCAAATCGGCGTTGTATGTAGGATAACTTTCGAAGCGTTAATTCGATCATCGTGAAATTTGATAGGTAGGTAGTGATGGCACAATTTTGGTGTGACTAAATGAGCTAAAAATGTTGGGGGGGTTGTTGAGTTATTGGGGTTCAAGAGGGGTAAAAAAAATGAAAATGAGACTATTAGGTCAAGTGGGACGTGAAATGAAAGATCTTTATTAATACATTTCAACCCTGTTTTTATTTTTAGTTTAATCCTTGTAGTTTTTGAATTATTAGCCATAATAAAAACAAAACTTTGACAAAATTCACAGGGTACACCAGTGAACCCACAGTGCTGAAATTTGGTATTCGTGTAGCTTTAGTGACACAAATATAGGCAAAAGTCTGAAATCCAGAATAACTGCATTTTGTACCCCAAAAAAGTGTAACCAATTAACATGAACTCCCGTTAGCTGTAATTTGAATGAAACTGTAGGTCAAGTAAGGTGGTTGTTTATTTCGTGGCACTATTTTGATAGTCAAAGATTACGAATAATACCTATATATTTGTTTTTATGGGAGACCCGCGAGATCTCAGTTCGGGGGGGACCAATAGTTTATCGTCAACCTATAACAGTCCACTGCTGGACGTAGGTCTCTCCCAGGGTGCGCCATTGAGCCCGATCCTCAGCTCTTCTCATCCAATCCTTGCCAGCCACAGCGCGCAAATCGTCCCTCCATCTAGCCGGAGGGCGTCCTACACTTCGCTTGAGATGTGGTCTCCACTCCAGAACACGTTTACCCCAACGGTTATCGGTTCTGCGGCAGATATGACCGGCCCACTGTCACTTCAGCTTGCTGACCCTCTGGCTATGTCGATCACCTTGGTTCTGTGTTGGATAACCTCGTTTCTGATTCTATCCTTCAGAGAAATTCCGAGCATAGCCCTTTCCATAGCTCGCTGAGCGACTTTCAGTCAATAGTTCAATAGTTTATTTTGCAGTTAATTTTGATTAGTTTGTACCTATCCCATCAAAAACATAAAAGTGAAAATGAGAGCCAAGTTCAATATTATGATATATGCCTTGGTTGTTGACTTCAACGACAAAAAAGTGAGATGTGTTCAAGTTCAATGGTCAGTCCTGAAATTCATTTATAACAGCATAATTTTTTTTATAACAACTTAAAATATCAAATTTTATAACTTAGGATATTAAGGCAAGGATGTCAAGGCAAGAAATATAATATTAAGTTGCACTTCGGGAGTGCCTACAAAACCGAAAACTTGTACAATCACGAGGTACTTATATACAGAGGTGTCGGTAACGGTAACAGTGTCGCGAGTCCAATGGTGTTTTCTCATCTCAACCGTTCTCCATTACTCGAACAGTGAGCGGCTAACTGTTAGCCTCATAATTTTTAAATAGAGTGTCCATAAAACTCTTAATGTAGGCAGTTTGTGGCGTTTTGCTTGCCTACTCATCCATTGAGCGGCCAATTAGCAGCGAACGATGCGTGCGGTCGGCGGCGCAGTTTGCTCACAACGTTAGAGCGCTGCGCGGCAACGCTCCTCTCAGAAGACTGATATTTAATACACCTTCCCTCCCAAGAGTTCGCAAGCGCAACGCGGCTAATACGCTACAGTTCGCTGCTAACTCGTCATTGGATTAGCGACCGATACGCCACTTGAGTCAGCCAGCGAACAGTCAGCCGCTCACTGTTCGTCTAATGGGAACACGGCCTTAGGCTAATAAAATTGTTCCGAGTCTAGTTTACGAGCAGAAGTCGACCAATACAGGGTGTTTGGTAATATACTGACGATATCTTTTGTTAATCATAGCATGACAGAGCAAACGCCATCTGTTAGCAGTTTAAAAACATTCCATGAAAGCTCCTCATTGTAAAATTCGTAAAACAAAAGAAAATGTGTTATGATATTGCAAAATTGAGATAATAACAGCTGTCATTACTTCTACTCAGTTCTAATTATAAACATTCAAGAATGCTGAAGTTGGATATTATTTACGTTAAGCGTAGAGGAAATATTTATAAATATGATAAACAGACTGTAGGTAAGTATGTATAATTAATTAATGTATATTATAATAGGATATTCTATAGAAATGTTACAGGAACTAGTTCTTAGATTAACTTAGGGAAAACCCCAATCAATGTTTCAAGAACGTTTTGTAAACTTAGGAATGGATTTAACTACAAACATAACTATATAGGGTGTTCGATAATATACGCACAAAAATTAAAGGGGTTATTTTGATGAGCATATTAAATAAATTTGTGAAATGTTTACCATAGATGTGAAATTTATGTTGACATGTATTAACAAACACTTTATTATACTTATGTTGTGCTATTGCATAATGCTTGCCATCTAACCACAGATACTGTATTGGTGACGTCTCGAGATATCTCTTGTTGTCCCTTTCTAACCCAAAACTCGTAGCCATTTCCAAAAGAGATGTCAAATCGGCCTTTATTTTTGGATGTCGATGGCAAGAGTAGACAGTAAGTTTTGCAAATAGTTACTCTACATGATTCCAATACTTAGTAGCAAGCGATTTTATGAAAGCAAAAACTAGAATTTTGTCCCTGCAGCCGCTCGCCCATTTGCCTGGCATTGTCATCCGCAAGAATCAACACACGTCGTAATACAATTACTAGCTATGCCTCTGTGAGACGTGCAATAACATTGCGAGACGTGCTATAACATTGTGTGACGTGCTATAACATTGTGTGACGTGCTATAACATTATGAGACGTGCTATAACATTGCGAGACGTACTACAGGGTGGACCAAAAGTCCGTTTATATTTGAATCGGTTGCCGCGTCGAGCAGCGGCGGGCGGGGTGGGACGGAGGGTTACGCATTGAAAGAGCGGCCAATGGGGATTTAGTGCCATGGCGTCGTTCAATGGTAGCCAACGTGCTCTCTGCGTACGCGAGTACTATCGAAACAACGATTCTGCGACCTTAGCGCAACGAACATTTTGCGCTCATTACAACATACGGCATAAAATTGAAGCTCCATCAATTCAGTTGATTAAAAAATGGGTGCTCAAGTTTGAGGAAACAGGTTCAACAGTAAATTTACCTCGATCCGGTCGACCTAGAACATCGAGGGACCCCGAAAACGTGGAGCGAGTAAGAGCGTCTGTTCGTGACCAGCCTGGGCTTTCAACTCGAAAGCGGTCTAGTGTCCTTAACGTGCCAAGAACAACTTTGAACCGCATTCTCAAGAAAGATTTACACCTACATCCGTATAAAATCCAAATGGTGCAGGTATTAAGGCCTCAGGACCATGCCACTAAGTTGCAGTTTGCAAACGAAATGTTAGAGCAATTCTACGGCTTTACTAACATTTTTTTCTCAGACGAAGCACACTTCCATCTAAATGGGCATGTTAACAGACAAAATTGCCGTTATTGGAGTGACACTAATCCGAAATTAAAACATCAGAAACCTCTGCATTCTCCCAAGGTTACTGTATGGGCTGCTTTATCAGCAAGAGGCATTATCGGTCCATACTTTTATGAAGATTCAAGGGGACGTGCAGTTACAGTAAATTCAGAGCGGTATATCGTCATGCTACAAAACTTTTTTGCCCCGGCGTTGCAGGATTTTGCTGGTTTTGGTCATGGTTTCAACAAGATGGTGCCACTTGTCACACCTCCAATGACTCGTTAAGGGGAGCTCGAGTAATTTTTGGCCAAAAGTGATATCGAAGAGAGGTAACATTAACTGGCCGCCTCGTAGCCCAGATCTATCCCCAATGGATTTTTTTCTATGGGGATACCTCAAGAGTATAGTTTATAACACCAACCCAGTGACTCTTGAAGAATTAAAGGATCGTATTCGCGCAGAAATGCGTATCATTTCATCAAGCACTTGTCAGGCTGTCATCGAAAATTTCCACTCGCGATTGCAGCAATGCCAGAATAATGAAGGATCGCATATGGATGACGTTATTTTTAAAAAATAAATTGCCTTTTTGTCTAGTTTCGAAAACAATAAACAGTTTTTACCTTTGGCTATTAGTTTATTTTTAATCATCATTTCAAATATAAAAAGACTTATGGTCCACCCTGTATAACATTTTATGTTGCACCATAACATCGTGTGATGTACTATAATTAGAGATCGGATAAACGGATGCATATTTACCTTAAGTTAAAAGATGGCTCGTATGGATAGCACTTTTTAACTAAAAAATTCCGTGACTCTGGGATCAACGAATTTATCAGTGTTATTTTTTTTAAATTTATTTATCTACTTAACCTAGACATCCCTTAAAGCTGCTTAGGTTTTTATGGTATGTCATTCATCCCTCATATAGTTTCAAGAATTTCACATTCTATGAAAAAACGCACACTTTGGCACATAGGTATACATAAATGCCTTGTTACAACGTAATATGGTTCCTTTTCCCTACTTTTACTGTCAGTAATTTTTGACGAAGCGAAAACAACCTTGTCACAAGTGTCAGATCGGGCCTATTAGACCTCAGGGAATATAAGCATTTTGTAAGTGTGCAAGTGAAATGGCAAAGTCTACCTGCTTAATATTTAACGTTAAATTAATATGCATCCACAATCCCGGGATTTTATTTTTAATAAAAATATTCTATGAAACCGCTTCCATAATTTGTAAGCCAATCAACTTTAGGTAAATATGCATCCAAATATCCGATCACTAACTATAACATTGTGAGACGTGCTATATCGCATTTAAAATCAATAAAACGAATTTTCTTAGCTTATACGTCGGTATATTCAGTATATTATGTAGTATTCAGTAATCTAGGTCTAGAATCCTTCCTGGTAGTGTTTGGACTCGAGCCGAGCTTGCAACAGCTCCAGTTGGCGCCGCGCCTCGCACATCGGGAAGTTGTTCAACTCGTAGTACTGTGGAGCGATCTTTAACAGCCATTCCGCTGTGAAAAAAAAACAACGATAAGATTCATCATCATATCAGCCAAAAGACGTCCACTACTGAACACAGGCCTTCCCTATAGATTTCCAGAGCGACCGATCCTGTGTGGTCTGCACCCAACGGCTCCCATAAACCCTTTAGGGTTCTATAAACGTCGACATTATGGGTCCTACAACATAAAAAATTAAACACTGTATAGCGCGTATTTAAAAAAATCCTGTACAATAATTTAAAGAAGTTTTTTTTTAAACACACGTCAGACAGTTGTTTAACTTATTTGTGGTACATGTAATTTTAATGGCTTTAACGACGGACATATGGACGGACCAACAGATGGCGAAAGGTATCGACTTTTTTTGTACTAACTGGAGATGGCACAAGCAAATGGCCAACCTGATGTTAAGTGGTAACCATCGCCTCTAACAAAGTATTGCCTCGTAGGTTACGCACAGAAACGTGCCCTACGTCCATCAACTTAAAGCATACAGATGTAAATACCTCATGTGCCTATAATATCACCGGAAACCATACCCTTCTATGCTTGGCGGCAGAAATAGGTATGGTGGCAGTACTTCCCCGGACAAGTCCTTTTACAAGGCGCACTACTACTCATAAGATACTCGAAACTGTTTCTATTAGTTTTTATTTGTACCTAGTATAACTGTAGATAGTTTTATTAACTTCGTAAAATCTTAGATGACACTAATGTTATAAATGCGAAAGTTTGGATGTTTGTTTATTTATTCACGTCGTAACGGCGGAACGGATTTCGATGAAATTTGGTATGTACTTAGATTATAACTTGGATTAACACATAGGCTACTTTGAATTGGCAAACCACGCGTGCGATGCCGCAGGCAGAAGCTAGTCTTAAATATGTTGTCTAACTCAATTCAGTGTTTTGTACGCCTTTAATAGGCATATGTATCAGTCCTAGAACTCAATGTTAAATCTCAGTGTGTGTGAAAATACGAATGCTGTTGGCGTTCCTATTTGTTAATAAATAAAAGATACCACGACGTCGGTATTATTAGTAACTAGCTGTTTCCCGCGACTTCGTACGCGTTACACTACTAAATGTGTAGGTAATCTAGAAATAAAGCTAAACTCGCTGTTGCAACACGACTTGACGCCCCATTTTTATCCCATGGGACCTTATTTATGGGATAAAAAGGTTATAATCTACGAAACGTACTAAATTTCATCGAAATTGGTTCAGCCGTTACGACGTGATTGAGTAACAAACAAACAAATAAATAAACAAATATCCAAACTTTCGCATTTATTGATCGAGCGAAGCGAGATCTCCAAATCAACTTGGGTAAATGGGCGTTGTATGTATGTATGTTTGTTTGTCCGAGGATAACTTTCGAAGCGTTTATTGATCATTGTGAACAGGTACATAGGTGTGACTGAATGAGCTAAAAATGTTGTGGGGTTGTAGAGTTATTGGGGTTCAAGAGGGGTAAAAAAAATGAAAAAATGAGAATATTAGGTCAAGTGAGACGTCAAATGAAAGGTCTTCATCATCAACAACTCAAAAACTACAAAGACAACTAAAAATAAAAACAGAGTCGAAAAGTACTAAACATTTCGACTCCGTTTTTAATTTTAGTGAAGTCTTTGTAGTTTTTGAGTTATTAGCCATAATAAAAACTGAACTTTGACGAAATTCACAGGATAGACCAGTGACGCCACCGTGCTGAAATTTGGTATGCGTGTTGCTTTAGTGATACAAATATAGGGAAAGGTCTGAAATCCAGAATAACTGCAATTTCTACTCCAAAAAGGATAACCAAATAACATGAACTCCTGTTACCTGTAATTTGAATGAAACGGTAGGTCAAGTAAGTTGGTTTGTTATTTCGTGGCACTATTTTGATGGTCAATGATTATATATTTATCGAATAATATATTTTTGTTTTTATGGGAGACTCGCGAGATCTCAGTTCGGGGCGAACCACTAGTTATAATAGTGTGATAACTCACGTTTGATATCAGTAACGGTGCGTATATAGTTCTTGGTGGTGAGAACGAACTCATTGTAGATGACCCAGTCCGGCTTGTGGTCGAGGCACGTGGACGGATGCAGCTGGACCACCTGGTTGTCCTTTACTGTCAGGTAGTGACCGGTGCGCTCTAGGTGGGCCACCTGGAAACGAGAGATTATTCATTAAATAACCAACTTCAAAAGGTTCTCAATTCAGTCGTACTTTTTTTAAAATACACCATCATTCACAGCCCATACCCTGGGTGTAGGCCTCCCTTTGTAAACGCCACCCTTCCCGGTCCTGTGCTGCGCGCATCCAGGTATTGCACGTGACTTTATGTCTATGACCCACCGCGCCGGACATCCTGGACTTAGGGAGCGTCCATTAATTACGCGAGACATTTTTGACGTTTTATTAATCTCCTCTCCCCCCTGGTGAGATGCCGAGAAATTAGTTTCGACCCCCTCTTCCCCTCTTTTTATCTTACGTGAGATTTTTTAAAATTTGTACTTGTAGGGTAAATGCGTTGGACTTATTTTAAAAAACACAATTGGCTTCATTATTTCAAGATTGCTTCTCTCGTAATCTAGATTTAGTGATAAAATTAAAAAAAGATTACGTTATATTAGCCGAGACCCCTCCCCACCCCCTGCACACCTCACGTAATTAATGGACAGCCACTTAGGTCTGTTCTTGGCCACTATTTGGTCAAAGATTTACTCCACCTGCCATCACCTCCTAGCCAAGTGTCCTGTCCAGTTCCACTTGAGTTCTACCGCCCTCGTTCCGACGTCTTGGACTTTCATCTGGCATCGGACTTCGGTATTAGGAACTCGACTTTTTTCTTGTTTATTGATGACATTCAACCGCTTGACCATTACCTCATCTGGTGGTAAGTGATCCAGCAGGTTGGCGCGCTCCATGGCTCTCTGAGCGACTCGTACTCTGTATAGTCTCCTTAGTGAGCGCCCATGTTTCAGTACCGTAAGTCATTGCTGGTTGCAGGGGTGTTGCAAATATTTGCATCCGCATTTGGGCATCTGCATCCGCAATAATCGATGCGGATGTTCATGCGGATGCAGATGCAGCGCAGGTCACGACAAGACATAAATTGTGTGGTGTGTGCACGTGCTGATTGAGCAATAGGAGCGAAGATTTCGGTGACAAGATCCGACGTGTTTATTATTTGTATCTCATAAATCAATCAGAACGTGTTTATTTGCGCTTATTATTTTTTATTTTATTTATTAAGGAATAACAAACAACTACAATATATATGGTAAGGTACAGTCTGTGTTAGTACATATTATATCATGTGTGAGCTATTGATACTGTAGTCCACGACGTCATCCACAGGTTAGTTATATACATTTCATAAAAATAAATGTTCCAGCTAGAGGGTCTGTTAGAGGGTAGCATAGATTATTAAGGTTGTGTTAACAAAAACAAAAACAAACACCCTTAATGAAGAAGAAGAATAAACAATATAAAATCGAAGAGTGAAGGTAACTAATATAGGCACTTACAAGAGTTACAAGTCTAAATCTGAATTGAAATCTGCACGAACAAGTGAGATATTCAACATCTTTTTAAATTTATAGGGAGTACAAGCGAAAATGTAAATATTTGAAAAGTTTGTATTATAGGACTCAGCCATACGACGAATGGGAGCACGAAGTCCCGAGTTAGTGCGGCAGGTGTTAAATGCAAACAAAGACCGAGAGCGAGTTGCTCGTGGAGTGCAGGATCTCGGGACGACGTAGCACAGCCTTCTTACCAAGTCAATACAGTTGAAATTATTGTGAACCATTTTAAAAAGGGTAACAGCTTCGAGGTATGTACGTATTATCGTATGAACATTGCAGTTTTTGAGTGTTATTGTGAGTATACAATGAGTATTGTATGTTAAGCGAGTTTTCTGCAGTTAATAGTTTGTATTTTTGGTTTATTTCTGCACCAAAGTTTTTTTTTTAATCTTAAGATCCGCATCCGCATCCGCGGATGTCTAAAAATCTGAATCCGCAATATCCCTGTTTTAACAAGTTTGTTTACCTAATTTTATACAGACAGTTTCATTCATATTTTAGGACTTGATATAAAGGTTGTTTGAAAATATAAAATTTTCTATGGTTAATGAATTTAAAAAACCCTTTACACCAATACTAGCCATTAGCCCTACCCGAGTTTTCATTTAATGTCGTACATATCAAAACACGTAGTATAGTGATCGCGAATGTTTTACTTATAGTAGAATGTTACTCACTTGCATAAAGAATCCGTTGACGAGTGCCTTCCTAATATTAATGTAGTAATCTTTGCTTGTGAATTCAGTGCTTGTTCTTTTCAAGTTAAATCTGAAATGTAAAGAAAACATTAATTAAAGTAGACAAGGGGCTAAAATGACCCATTATATACGAGGGAGTAAATAGAAATAGAGTTATAATGGGTTTTTAGAGCCGTGTGTTACACTCTACTTTTCAATAAGATTGCGAGAAAACAAAATAATCAAATACAATATTAAATAGTTTATTTTATTGAAAACTAGTTGTTGCCCGCGACTTCGTACGCGTTACACTACTAAATGTGTAGGTAACCAAGAAATAAAGCTAAATTCGCTGTTGGTACTTGACTTGACACCCCATTTTTATCCCATGGCACCTGATTTATGGGATAAAATGTAGCTTATGTGGTAATCCAGGTATAATCTACGAACATACTAAATTTCATAGAAATCGGTTCAGCCGTTACGACGTGATTGAGTAACAAACAAATAAATAAATAAACATCAAAACTTTTACATTTATAATATTAGTGTGATTAAACGTACAATTTGTATTTAATAATATGTTCTCTTTTTATAATAATAATAATAATAAACTTTTATTGGAACCACAAAAAATGTCATAAACAATTTTAAATATAGGTGCTAGTTTACATATTATAATTATAATTTTGATGTATGCTTAATCATTAGGAAATTATATAAATCAGCTTAAGTAATAATTATTTAACAATGTTATGCATTAACTTTGACCTCCACACTAGGATTCCCTGTATTATTAAACAGTAATAAGTAGAGTTTTTATTAATGATGATTCTACTTATAAATACAGACTTTTTGTTTTTTTAAGACTCGTTGGTAATAGGAAAAAATTAAAATACTTTTTCCCCTAGAGCATAATATGCTATTTATCCTCGCTCTGGTACGTAATGACGGACTTATTGAGCAAAAGTGAAAAAATTATTTGAAAACAAATAATTGTATGGACTCAAAAATAAAAGTGTTAAGTTTAAAGTCATTGTTTTATTTTTTTCAAGTCATCATTTCAATTCATTTGCTTATGAAAAAGCTCCCAATTTTTTTTCATAGATAATTTCAAGAATTTTGACAGAGGAACTTTAATTCTGTAGGTACTTAGTTATATTAATTACTATATAGGGGTAAAAAGAGATCATCATCATATGGGACGTCCACTGCTAAACATAGGTCTACTCATAGATTTTCAGCGCGACCGATCTAGTGCGGCACCCAACGGCTCCCAGCAACCTTTATCAGGTCGTCTTTCTATCTAGTGGGAGCCGTCCTACGCTGCGCATTCCAGTGCGTGGTCTCCTCTCGAGAACCTTTCTGCCTCAACGTCAGTTCTTCGAGCTATGTGCCCGGCCACTGCCACTTCAGCTTGCTAATCCTTTGTGCTGTCGGTGACTTTGGTTCGTCTACGGATGTCATTTCTGATTCGATCTCATCGTCTCCGTATGAAATACATACTATACTAGCATTCAGTAGCGGCTTCGCACGCGTGGTTTGTCAACAAAAAGTAGCCTATCTGTTAATCCTGGTTATAATCTACGTACATACCAAATTTCATCTAAACCGGTTCAGTCGTTACGACATGACATGAGTAACAAACATCCACACATACATCTAGCATTTATAATATTAGTGGAATAGAAAAACATCCAGACCCGGAACAAATATCTGTAGATCATGCAAACATTTGTTCCGGGGCTGGAACCCACTACCTCCTGCATCTCAGCCAGCTATTCGCCCACTGCGCCACGGAGGTCGCCGTATACGTAATTACATACCTATCCATAATTCTGCTGAGCTGTTGTCGCACGTTGTCTCCGGATTTTAGTGATCTGTAGTTTATGAAGTTGTCGAAGCACCAGTGCGGGTCTTCCATATCTGAAACCAAATTACATATTAAACGCGAATATAAAGTGCACACTTAATACATGTTTTTAGGTGTTTGTATGTATGTATGTCGCATTCAATAATTGAATATACATACATACAAACACCTACGACAAACGAAAGTTGAATAGAACTAGTGGTTTGCCCCGAACTGAGATCTCGCGAGTCTCCCATAAAATCAAAACAATATTATTTGTAATCTTTGACTATCAAAATAGTGCCACAAAATGAATAATTATCTAACTTGACCTACAGTTTCATTCAAATTACAGGTAACGGGAGTTCACGTTTGGTTAGTCTTTTTTAGGGTACAAATTGCAGTTATTCTGGATTTCAGACTTTTCCCTATATTTGTTTAACTAAAGCTACGCGCATACTAAATTTCAGCACTGTGGGGTCACTGGTGTACCCTGTGAATTTTGTCAAAGTTCAGTTTTATTATGGCTAATAACTTAAAAACTACACGGTTTAAACTAAAAATAAAAACGGGGTCGAAATAAACTCACAAAGACCTTTTATTAGACGTGCCACTTTACCGGATAGTCCCATTTGGTTTTTTTTACCCCTCTTGAACTTGTAACTCAACAACCCCCCACATTTTTAGCTTATTTAGTCACACCAAAATTGTGCCATCACCTATGTATCAAATTTCTCGATGATCGGATAAACGCTTCGAAAGTTATCCTCGGACAAACAAACATACATACATATATAATATATATATATATAAACATACATACCTACAACGAGGATTTGTCCAAGTTGCCAATATTGCTAGACCCTTAACTAGGCAACTGCTGGACTCTTGACTAATCAATAAGATCTGACATGTAACATTGTAATATTTTAATTCACTTTGTATGAACGCAATAAAATACTGAATACTGACAGATGTGCTTAGTGAAAGTAATACATACTCTGTTTGAAAGCGTGGTAGACATTCAGCAGGGTTAGATGGTCGCCGTCGATGTGCGCAAATCGCATCTTCGCCTCGTCCGCCGCCTTGCGAGCTTCGTTCGGACGCACGAAGCATTGGGGAACTGTAACAAATATAGATTATACTAGCTTCCGCCCGCGGTTTTGCACGCATGGTTTGCCAATAAAAAATAGCCTAAGTTTTAATCCAGGCTATCATCTACGTACATACCAAATGTCATCGAAATCAGATCAGCCGTTACGACGTAATTGAGTAACAAACAAATAAATAAACAAACATCCAAACTTTCGCATTTATAATATTAGTGTGATTAGATCAGAGGTTACCAAACTTTTTGTCTCGTAGACCACTTGCCATGTTTTTCGGTTTTAGGTAGACCCCCTGCTCACCTAATATAATTTTTTTGTAAATTCATCGACTTCATGACGACCCCCGTGGCGCAGTGGGCGAATAGCCGGTTGAGACGCAGGAGGTAGCGGGTTCGATTCCCGCCGCGGAACAAATGTTTGCATATTCTACAGATATTTGTTCAGGGTCTGGATGTTTTTCTATATATAATAAGCATGTATTTACAAAAAAAATTAAGTATTTAAGTATTCTATCAGTTATCTGGTTCCCATAGTACAAGCTCTGCTTAGTTTGGGGCTAGATAGTGCTGTGTGAAATGTCCAGCAATATTTATTTATTTATTTATAATGAGTTTTTGACAGTTGGAGATTTGGCATAGTACACATACTGTGGTACTACTCACTTTGATATTTTATTATTATTTATTTTAGTAACGGTAGTATAAAAGTTTACTTTTACCTTAAAGATTGCAAAGAAGAAACTGTTGGAAAGTAGATGGCATGAGCTTACCTGACAACATAGCAGTGATGGAGAGGATCTCGTTGGAACAGTTGTGGTTGCAGCTGGCGATCAGCATCTTGGCCAGCTGAGGGTCGAGGGGGAACTCCGCCATCACAGCTCCCAGGTCTGTCAGGTTACCGTCATCATCTACAACATTAGGTTTAAGACATATAGATAGATAGGTAAAGCTTTATTGTACATCATTATCAACCTATAACAGTCCAATGCTGGACGTACAACTCTCCCAGGGTGCACCATTGTGCCCGATCCTCAGCTCTTCTCATCCAATCCTTGCCAGCCACAGCGCGCAAATCGTCACTCCATCTAGCCGGAGGACGTCCTACACTTCGCTTGAGACGTGGTCTCCACTCCAGAACACGTTTACCCCAACGATTATCGGTTCTGCAGCCCTCTGCCACTTCAGCTTGCTCGGAGCTATGTCGGTCACCTTGGTTCTCTGTCGGATAGCCTCGTTTCGGATTCTATCCTTTAGATAAATCCCGAGGTCTGTGTCCCTTCCATAGCTCGTTGAGCGACTTTCAATTTGTGGACCAGTTCCACCGTAAGTGTCCACGTTTCGGCTGCATAGCTTATTGTACATCAGACTTCAACTCTATTCTATTCCCAGCCATTTGTATCCCACTGCTGGGCAAAGGCCTCCTTCTATTCCTTCCAAACATCACAATCCTCTTATCCAATTCGTCCGCCATCATCGTTTCGGTCTACCGCATCACACTTAAATTATAAAAAATATAAGACTAGTGGTTATGTGAAAACAGTAGACCTCGCGTCCTAAGCCCAAAAAGTAATAATCACAGCAAAATTAACGAAGAAAGTCAGATTTGAAATCGAATTTCAGGTGCATGAATTTTCCATTAGGCTTACCTATGTAGATTTTTGAGCACTCTTTTGATTATCTTCAAGTCCATAGTGAATAGGTTCTTTCTAGGCAAGCATGCTCCATCGACCACACCATCACTTACCATCAGGTGAGGTAGTGGTCAAGCACTTGACAATCATCAATTAAAATAATAATAATAGTGCCACTCCAGGAGTGGCGACAGAGATGAAAACTTGAACAGACTATACTATATAATTTTAGGGTTATCTTTGACATTTAATTTGTATATACCTAATTTAAATTTAAATGTATTTATTCATTATTTTATTACATATTTATGATATAAAATATAAATTTATTAACTTTAAATTTGAGATTTTCTATTGTATTTTTGTAATTTGCATGCTAGATAAGGCAGAAAATAATTGAAACATACCTACTTTATTAAGACCTATACACATTATGTTCAAGCAAATAAAGTTATCTTTATGTTTACAGATACTTATATACAGAGGTGTTGGTAACGGTAACAGTGTCGCGAGTTCAATGGTTTTTTTGCCATCTCAAAAAATGCCCAACGCACCTAAAGAACTTCCCTTCAAAAAAAACAAACTATTCTGTTAACTTTTTAATCAAAACTTCACATACCATTCAAATAAGCACATCCACTGAAAGAGAACATTAGAAAATACACATTGAACTCCACGAGTAATAAAATGTAATCTTACCCAATGCAGCGAGGTAATTGAGGAGTTCCAAAGCCCTCATCAGCGTCTCGGGCGCCGGGGGGTCCATGAAGTCAAAATGCACCAAGTCATCGATGCCCAATTTTTTCAACTGCAAAACTACAGACCCTAAGTTTGATCTGAAAGTGGGGGGAGTGAAGCGCGCCGCATTAGATCAAGTTTAAGACGGGGGTTGCCTCCTACATGTTATACTAAACTAATACCTGAATTGGTAGCCAACTTATTGTCTAATTTTAAATACAACCTGTTGTGTTATGTACGACATTAATTTAAAACACACATCCGGAATCGTATTAGCTTTTTTTTGAGGTGGGTTTAATACCGGTAGTTTGAATGGTTATCCAGTAATCGATACATTTCCAAGAAACAGTTTTTAACGTAAATCGGCGGCGCCTTAGTGACGATGCCGCTTAGTCAGTTTAACAGGTACCTACTTACATGATGAATGAATCTGTTTTTTTACCTATTTTATAAGGGCTGTTTCATTGATATTTTAGAACTTGATAGTAAGGTTGTTTGAAAATGTTCAATTTTCTATGGTAATGAATTTATAAAAAACTATTTTATAACAATACCCGTGTTTTAATTTAATATCGTACATAACAAAACACGTAGTATAAGACGATATGAAATAAATCTATAATTTTCTCTATCTTATCTATATCGCTATCTGTTATGTTTTCATGACTAAACAGCTGGACTGATCTTGATGAAATTTAATATACTTATAGATAGGCTATTTTTTATTGACATAAAACGTGTGCGAAGACGCTGACGGAAGCTTGTCTTAGTGTTTTTTGTAAGATAAAAACTAATCGGAAAAAAAATTATAATAGAAATTGAATTTAACAAAAATTTTAATTTTTTGGCTTTGGTTCAGTTCAGTTTATAAATGTATCTGAGAGTAAGGAGTTATGTGCAGTGTTACTTTAAGATCATTTATAATTGAAATTGTCTCATTGATATGAGTTTTTAAGAGACTGTTATGTCTTTTGAATGTTACACAACTATGTAAAATTGACTATTCAATGTTTTAGTGTGAAAACATTGAAAAATGTTGTAAAAAAAATACTATTTGATGTTGTAGTATTGTGAAATATAATAAAATGTTGTAAAATGTCAAAAATTTGACTGTTTAATGTTGTAGTATTTTCAAATATAATAAAATGTTGTCAAATGTCAAAAAATGTAGTATTTGATGTTGTAGTGTTGTGACATATAATAAATTGTAATAAAATTTACTATTTGACGTTGTGATATATAATAAATGTTGTCAAATGTCAAAAAATTTTGAATTTGATGGTGTAGTGTTGTGAAATATAATAAAATGTTGTCAAATGTCAAAAATTTGACTATTTGATGTTACTAAGTTGTAAAATGTAATAAAATCGTAACAAATGTCAAAAATTTGACTATTTGATGTTATAGTGTTGTGAAATAGAGTAAAATGTGGTCAAATGTCAAAAGTTAGACTATTTGATGTGGTAGTTTGTAAAATAGAATAAAATGTTGTCAAAAGTGGAAAATTCGTCAATCTGATATGAGAAGAGAAAATTTCGTTGGCAAATTTCGTATATATGCAAACCAAAGGCCGTACTGAATGTTCTGTTTAGTGTTGTGAAATATAAAAACTTTCTTCTCTTCTAAAATCTTTTAACTGATGAAGGAAAACATTGTAAGTGAACCAGCAAATTATATCCTAACGCAAACCTTGGCATAGTATTCAAGTATAACCAATCGGGACAGTTAAAATAGCAAATTCATACAAAACCATGTAAAAATCACCTCAGAATCTCCGGATATGTGTTATCTTGCATCTCGTTCTTATAGGCCTTTTCCGTGTACAATCTAAAGCACTTCCCTGGTCGAGTACGTCCAGCACGACCAGCCCGTTGCTGAGCTGAAGCCTTACTAATCGGGGACACAAGCAAAGACTCTACTCTTATACGAGGGTTGTACACCTTTTGTTTAGCAAAACCCGGGTCTATCACAAACACAACCCCATCGATAGTCAAAGATGTTTCTGCTATATTAGTTGAGACAACCACTTTACGACCGATGCCTCCATTAGGTCTATTAGGTGGAGCTGGTTCGAAGATCCGTTGCTGGAGATTAGGTGGCAGTGTTGAGAATAGAGGGATACACTTAAGCTCTCCTACATCCGGCCCTAAATTATCAATCTCACGCTTAATTCTTTTACATGCATCTTCAATTTCTTCTTGGCCTGTCAAGAACAGAAGAATGTCTCCAGCAATTTCTTCACATATATGGATCTGTATAACCGTTCGTATTGCAGCTTCTAAATAGTCTCTCTCTGGTTGCGGTGTATAGAAGATTTCTACAGGGTGGGTTCGGCCAGGCACATTCATCAACGGAGCATTGTCAAAGTACTGTTGGAATTTACCAGCATCCAGCGTGGCAGACATGATAACAAGCTTTAAGTCCGATCGCTGTTTGATGACTTCCTTTAACACACCCATTAGTATATCTGTTGCTAAGGTCCTCTCGTGAGCCTCGTCAAGCAATATTACTCTGTACTGCTCCAGCATAGGGTCCGACATTGCTTCTCGTAGCAACATACCATCTGTCATGTATTTGAGTACAGTCTGAGGTCCCGAACAGTCTTCAAAACGGATGCTGTAACCGACTTGCTGGCCCAGAGCTACATCCATCTCTTCAGCCACACGTTGGGCTACAGACATAGCAGCTACTCTTCTAGGCTGTGTGCAAGCTACACCAGTGGACTTGCCTGCTGTTGTAGCTGCAAATTCCACGGACCATTGCGGTATCTGAGTGGTTTTTCCAGAACCGGTTTCACCGACAAGGACTACGCATTGGTGTTGGTTGAGGAGTCTCATGAAGTCAGCCTTGTACTCCCAAACTGGGAGTCCGAGGCGACGCCGTAACAGCTCATGATAGCGTTGAGAGTGAGGCAGACCTGAAACAGAAGGTAGTAGACCATCAGCCCAGTGAGTGGACGATATGGAGGCCGCTGAGGGTAAGACTAGAATAGCACAGGATCGGTTGGAGTAGCATTTGAGGGAGGAGGCTTATAACCAGCAGTAGGGGTCACTTTTTATTGATCAGATTTTCATCTATTTTATCGATTATTATCCACAACTACAACCTACTTGACATAGACAGCATCTACACAATGAAATAGCACCTCCGTCTGGACTCAGCACCGACTTCAGATTTTATCAAACTAAAATAATAGCCTCAGGGATAGTTTTCATCAGTGAAATAATTTTCTAAATATGTTAAATAGTTCAAAAGATTACATCCAAACTAACTCACAAATTTTACCTTTTTATAACATTTTGTATAGATAAAAAACATCCACTGCTGCAGGCCTACCCCATAAATTTCCAGCGCTACCGATCTTTTGTATTCTGCGCAACAGTATTCTGAAGATTAATGCTGCCTGTTTTGATTGCCTTATTCAAAAGCACTATCTAAGGTGGGGATCATTACTGGCAATTCAAAAGCAGGTAATTAATTGATTAATTACTTAATCATTTATTCATTATTTACTTGTTTTTAATATATCATGAATATTATTTTATATTTATTACCTGTAATAATTTTGAATTTTTTTAGATTTTGTTAAATTTGTTTATATTTTTGTTACAAAGTAACTTGTTTAAAGATGAAATCTAAAGTAACCTTGAAAAAACATTTTTTTTTATTATCAGCCATTTGTGCCCCACTGCTGTGCAAAGGCCTCCCGCCATTCCTAACAGACTTCGCGATTCCTGAGCTGATTGTGGCCAAGCCATTAGGAATTTATCCAGCTCCGTTTCGGACTGCCGCGTCGCGTTTTCACTGGGTCAGGACGCCACTCAGTGGCTATCCTTGCCCACAGCTCACTTGGCATGCGACGACATTATGAAAAACATGAACAATACAAATTATATCATAAGTCAAAATGGTGACCTTACCAGTGTACGGATTGATCCCCGGAGTGCTGGTGGCAGTGGGTGGATGCGAAGTGCCGATGGTAGAGATAGCATCAGATGGCTCTCCTGTTATTCCGGCTTTAGCTAGGGCTGCTGCCTTCTCTTCCCTGTAATTTATAAAAGTATTTGTTTTTAACTGATTATAGTCAAGTGACCACTACCTCACCTGATGGTTAGTGATGTTGTGATTGAGGATGGAGCACGCTTGCCTAGAAAGAACCTGTTCACTTTGGACTTGAGGACTCTGAGATTATACTGGTTTGGAAAAACACGCCGGAAGTGAGTTCCACTCCTTACTCGTGCTAACAAGTTGAAGCAAATCGTTTGGTACTGCAAGGTGGTATGCCGACCAGGTATGGGTGGTACTTCTTGGTACATCTACTTGTCTGATGGTGGAAGGGGGAAGGAGGGATGAGGTCATAAAGATCTTGCATATTTGTTTTATTTTAAGGATAAAAATATGCAAAGCTCATGAGTATACTTCATCAGCACGTGAACATTGAGGCTATCTAGCTCCTCAACAACACGGACATAGTAAGAAAACTCAAGAGTACTAAGCCTTTCAGTTAGTGTAGTGTAAATGAATATTAGTGTGTGCGTAGTGAATGCATTGCTATAAAGAACACATGAACAAACTGTCTTCCCCTTAACTACAGACAGTAAGAAAAGTGCTATTGGACACATTCTTAATTTATAACTCATATGAAATGACTATGTCCAAATCAAATCACTCATTAGCGTATATTATTTGGTATATTATTATTGTTAATTATTATACTAGGATATTTTTATAACATTGTAATTAAAAACTAGGAATTAAAAATTCAAAAATAAATTAGGGCTGTGGAGTCAAGGGGAGAGGGCAGGACTAGAGTCAAGGTAGGTCTTGCTTCCCCCTATCGCAAAAAAATATGGGATGATGCCACAGGCTTGCCTAAAATCACACAAACATTATGCAATTTATATCATTAACCTAACATAATTTCTACAAATTGATTTAGTACAATGGACACGGGAAGTCTTATTGCTAAAAGTAGATACTTAACGTACCTATATTTTTTATTGATTTTTCTGCATTCGTGAGGCCACCCATGGGGCCTGCCTGATAATCAACACCACTTACCATCTTCGGATGGTTGCACAAAATACAAAAAAACGGACATTGGCAGTCATAACGCTTAATTATTACAATTTTGTTATTTAGTAGTTTGAAGTTACCAGTACTATGGTGGTATCAATATAGAAATTAGATTATTTTGTCAAGAAATGTAGGCACTTACCTACTTGCAGGCTCAATAGCATTTTTATTTACATCTCAATCTCAGTTTGATAAATGGAACCAAGGCTAATGAGGGCTGCACCAAACAACGATGTTTGTTTTCATTACGAAAATATAAAAAAACCATCATTACACCGATACGTTGCATCAATTGTTTATTCATCTGCTCGGACAAAAAACTTTCTACGTTTTTATACAAAATTGAGCACAGGAAACAAAGAAAATTAATTTTCAAGCATGGTGAGTTTTGGTACCACAAACACAAGAAAGTGCGAGAAATTATGAAAATATTACCTTTTCTTTTTAATAAACGGGTCTATCACTTCGATACGTCGCTTAGACATTGTAAATTACACTAAATCACAGTTAAAACGTAGAAAATTCCACAATTTTTATTTCTTTCGAAAAATCTCGACAACCTACAAAATGGCGCGTCGGGCGGACAATGTTGTAGTAGTGTTGCGCCTTGCCTTGTGCAATGCAACTGAAAAGCGAGAAAAGACGAACAGAAATCGATATTATCAATCGATAGATGAAAAACAAGCCACTCTAAGTTTAAGATATGTACTTTCTAATCTATTAAATGTAATCTAATAAATTTCGTATTTCACAGTACATCTGTGTATTTTACCGCGGAGTCTGGCAGAAAGTCTTCCTGCCTGGGCTGCTACTGTTTGCTGCAAATATTTACGCAAAATAATATATTTAACAACCCATTTTTTTTCCTACAACTGCGATTTGCAATAATAGGTACTTTTAAACAAATAAACTTTTTTGTAAAAGTTGGGCTTTAATTTCAAAAAACATGGAATTTACAACTTTAGCTTGCACTCGTTTTTGATGAGGGGTTTTCACGGCCATGTTTTTTTAAGTGCTAACAGATGGCGTTGCTCTGTCATGCTCTGATTACTTATAAAAGAAAATTGAATTGTCAATGTCAATTGTTGTGTCAACATTATTTTCCGAGGAACTGGAAAAAAACAAACATTTGTGATTGTTTATCTGATTATTAAAGTAGGATAGTTTTAGACATATTTTGATATTGTCTTTGAGATTTTGGCATTTAAACCATATCGGTGTGCATCTCCAGAGAGCGCCATTTATTAGGCTAGATATAACTAGTTTTTTCAACTAATGTAATGCTGCTTGAAATCCTACAATGCAGCGACCTCTTAACGTGTAGCCATCGAGTTAAAGACGGTGTAGCACAAAAATATTTTTTTGATCGAAAGAGGCGGTGTCCATCCGATTTTCCGTCCGACCGAGTAGTTGAGGTTATTTTCGATGTACTAGCAAACTATACAAGCAGTAAGTAGGTACAACACTACTCTTCTGCTTAGCCTTAGTAACTCCATCTAGTGTGAAGTAGCATAACTAAAAGCTTTGGTAACTAAGCGCTTTTATGGCTTTTCCGGGACAATTCTAAAGCACCGCCTGAGTGATGGTACATCCGAGCCTGTGTTTCCTGATAACTACAACCTAGGGGTCTTCAAGTCGCATGTGAATAGGTTTCTTTTAGGCAAGCGTGTTCCATTGGTACTTACTATTAGAGTATATTTTATCTGTGCCATTGTAGACTGTATTATCGCATAAACATCAGACGAGATCGTGGTCAACCGTTAGCCTAATATTCATAATAAAAAAAAGATTTTTGATATTGAAACATCTATTAGTGCGCCTCATCTAGTAGTGAGACCGACTCGTAGATAATTTAGAAATGGTTTTCTGAATTCTTTCAATAACCATTAATTTCCCATTAATAACCATTAATTAATTATTTTTGAATGGTCACAATAAAATTATTTGCGTTTATCCTTCAGTTTTTTTGTTTATTATGATATATTTTTGTAGAAAAAAACTAAAAAACAATGTTATAACAATAAAAATCTATATTCAACAATACATACACGTGTTATACAAAATATTGAATTCATACATGCGATCATTCATAAACCCGGTAGGTACATAGCAAATCCTAGAAGTCGAAATATAAATCATTCTAACATAAATTCTAACGATCTTAAACTTGTTATATAGTACTGTTTAGCTGAAACTGTATATTAAATGCATTGTAATTAAAAAATATCTGGATCATTTAGCTATTATTGTTAGGATAAAAATACATTATGTACGATACAGCGCAAGTGCGTCACACGTTGCAGACTTAACGTGTTAGCAAATAGTTTTAAGCATTATAATATGTATGTTAGTCACTAAAGTATATATGTATATGGGCCGTAGAATTTACGTAAGTTTTAACATCTTGTATTTTTCTATTGTTACCTGAAATAAAGATTTATTACATATTATTATATCTGAAACGCAATATGAATCACCTGAAATGGAACCTGTATTGCAAATGCGTGAACTATATTTACGAGCTGGCACACTTTAAGTGATTAGTGATGCCACAAATATTTGTTATTCGGCCACTTTTGTAATATTCGGTATTCGGACGAATATTTCGTACTTTTCGGCCAAATACCGAATCTTCACTACAAATTCCTAATATTGTCAAAAAATCTATTTTTTAATGGTGCCATTAAAATGGTGAATCTTTTGGCAGTGATATTTTTAATAAAAAATACTATTTGTAAAATATTCAGATGCAATGAGGGCTTTTCATTTTCGAATTAAAAATGAAAAACTAGTTCCAACTTGCGTAATAGATGGCGCTGTCTGATGATGCACCGCCAAAATATATGGTTTATATGCCAAAATCTCAAAGACTATCAAAATTTGTCGAAAATAAACTCACTTCGTCAGTTAGGCAAACAAAAATGTTTGTTTTTTTTATTTAAAGTTCTTCGGGAAATAATGTTGACATGGCAATTGACGTTGACAATTCACTTTCCTTTGTTAATCAGAGCATGACAGAACAACGCCATTTGTCAGCAGTTATAAAAACATGACCGCGAAAAGCCCTCATTACAAACGATGCTTGTCGCGACACGATCTACTCGCAAATGAAACAAATACCGTCTCCGTCACCTCAGCACTCAGCGCAATGAGATAAGTTTAAGCCTGGTCACACGCCGAATATCCGGCGCTTCGGCCGTAGACGAATATTCGGTATTTGGCCAAATCGCTATTCGTGACATCTCTACCTTAGGTTAACTTTTATGTAAGTGGCGTTTTTTATTTGTCCGTAATTAAGTACATGTACATTTTAGATGTTTTTATTTCTTAGCCCTTTTTAATATATCTAAGTATAGTTAAGATTATATACAACAAAGTCTTTGGGTATTTTCTGTCAATTTGTGAAATCATCATCATCTCAGCCATAGGACGTCTTCTCCAAAATATAGTCCATAGATTCTGGTGCGACCGATCATGTACCCCAACGGCTCCCAGCAACCTTTATTATGTATTTCTTTCATGACCCTATCGTTTTTATTTACAAAATTCGCAACAGAAAATTCAAAATTTACATACAATAAAAAATAAAGAATATTTTCTTTTTAAATCCCGATTGATCCAATCATCATCATAGTAACTAAAGGACGTCCACTGCTGAGTTTAGACCTCCCTCATAGTTATCCAGAGTGATCCAGAGTTTAATCACGTGAGGTTCGAACAGAGAGGGTCAGAATGTCAGAATAACATCACGATAGATGGGGGGGGGGGGGGGGGGGAGAATGTTGTGACAATCACGTGTATATACGAATTTAGGGAATGTATCTATACTACGTGACCCGTTCAGAGGTTCAGAGGGAGGGGGGGTCTTCAAAATAACACACTTGGTCATAGGGTCGGGGCTTAGATTTTCGTCACGTAGTCACTATCCTCTAGGGAAATATCGTGCTTTTTAGAGCTATATTCAAATATGGCGCGCAGCGTTTAGAGCTTTTTGATCTTGTAATTATAGGTGCATGAACTCCTGCCGTCACGCGGCAAGCGCCTTATTAATAAATACAAATATGAGCCAAATAACTATTTTTTAACTTTCTGTTTGCTAAAAATGATTTTAAACCATATTTATGAATTACTACGTGAAAACTAGGGGGGGGGGGTCTTGGCATATACGGGTTCGTACGGGTGGACATATCGGGTCGAGGGGGGGGGCTAACTTTTAAAAACGGGTCACGTAGTATGAGTACGTTCCCTTATGTCTAAAAAGCAACATAACAAAAATATTTAGCGTTCAGCAGACTGTCATCCCATGCGCGACCTTGTGCGGTATTTAGAATCTGTATTTCATTATTCACTAAAACAGATTTTTAATAAAAAAATAATAAGGATAAGAAGGATTCAAAACATCACGACTAAAAAGTAAGAGTGGTGGGGGGGGGGTTAAAAAGTGGCATAAAAAACCTCACGTGACTCAAGGACGACCCCCATGACACTTTAAATATGCATATTTCACTAATTTAGTAGAGCACAATGGTTTTCACTACGCGCCATATCCAGTATGTCTGTTCACAGTAGATGTATTCCAGTTTGGTCGTCACTTGGCGACGCCGACCAGCGCGGGTCGCACGCACCGATCCCGCAGCTTGTAGCCGATCTTGCTGACGGCTACCACCGTCCCAGACTCAGCACCTTCTACCTCCTGGAATGAGATAAATAAATCCACATATTACTAGTGGTTCGCTCCGAACTGAGATCTCGCGAGTCTACCATACTCGTAAAAACAAAAAAAATATTATTCGTAATCTTTGACTATAAAAATAGTGCCACCAATTAAATAACCAACTAACTTGACCTACAGTTTCATTCAAATTATATGTAACGAGAGATCATGTCAATTGGTTATACTTTGTTGGGGTTGAAACTGCAGTTATTCTGGATTTCAGACTTTTCCTTATACATATTTGTGTCACTAAAGCTACACTCATACCAAATTACAGCACTGTGGGGTCACTGGTGTACCCTGTGAGTTTTGTCAAAGCTCAGTTTGATTATAGCTAATAACTTAAAAACTACAAGGTCTAAACTAAAAATAAAAACGGGGTCGAATTGTATTTACAAAGACCTTTTATTAGACGTGCCACTTGACCGGATAATCCAATTTTGTTTTCCCCTCTTGAATCCCAATATCTCAACAACCCCCTACCTACCTACGTATCAAATTTCACGATGATCGAATAAACGCTTCGAAAGTTATCCTCTTACAAACATACATACATACAACGCTGATTTGCCCAAGTTGATTTAGAGATCTCGCTTCGCTCGATCAATAACATACATAAGAAAATGAAGGACAGAAAGAGGAAAATAAAGGCAAGGCCCATATACAATTACACCTACAATTCTTCTGGTCAACTGCATTGTATATCGTGTGACAGAGTATTTAAAACTAAATTTGGGTTTGCCAGTCATATTCGCGCCCATGACAGAGCATAGGCAATAGCGAAAGGTTCGCCATCGACGGATACGAGGCATGCCTTTTAAGTTCTGTCGTTTCCATATTTTCCGGCAATTTTGAATTTGGAACTGTTCTATATTCGAATGTGTTTACATTTTGAATCTCAAAACAGTTGAAAGTATTAGGATTAATGCTATTGTTTAGTCACAGTTTCGATTTGAATCTGTCAGGTCACGTACGAAAATGAATCTTTCTAAGGAAAATGTTCGTGCAATAATTTTCTACAACTTTAGAAGAGGCCTGACACGGCTTCAGTGTTTAGAAGAGCTAACATCTGTGTTCAGTGATGTAGCCCCATGTCTGCGGACTGTCGAACGCTGGTATTTAGAATTCCAGCGTGGACATACTAGTGTTAGTGACAGATTTCGCGAAGGACGCCCAAAATCCGCCTTCACTGAAGATAACATCATTGCTGTGAGACAACTAATTCTCGAAGATCGTCATGTGACGTATCGAGAGATAGAGGCTCTATTAGGCATCTCAGGGACAACCATTCAGAAGATCTTGCATGAAGCGCTTGGTGTGAGAAAGCTAGTTTGCCGTTGGATACCGCATCTGCTTTCCGACGATCACAAGGCAGCCCGCGTCAGATGGTGTAAGAAAACTCTGCAAAGGTTCAACCGAGGGGAGTCAAATCACGTCTACGACATCATAAGTGGTGACGAATCTTGGATCTATGCCTACGATCCTGATTCCAAACAACAATCTACAATCTGGGTCTTTCAAGACGAGCCAAAGCCGACTAAAGTTGTTCGTTCTCGAAGCACTTCAAAGAAGATGGTGGCCACGTTCGTTGGAAAAACCGGCCATGTTGCGACTATTGCACTTGAAGATCGTAGAACGGTTAACGCAGAGTGGTATACTACAGTTTGTTTACCACAAGTCATCGTCGAACTTCGAAAATCTAACTCAAAGCGACGCATCATCCTGCACCACGACAACGCAAGCTCACACAGCGCTCGTCAAACGATTGAGTATTTGAAGCAGGAAAAAGTAGAAATTCTTGACCATCCTCCATACAGTCCTGACCTAAGCCCTAACGATTTCTTTACATTTCCTAAAATTAAGAAAAGTCTTCGTGGTCAAAGGTTCCAGTCCGGTGAAGAAGCAGTCGACGCTTTCAAGTCAGCCATTTTGAACACCCCCACTTTAGAGTGGAATAAATGTTATAATAACTGGTTTGAGCGAATGGAAAAGTGTATTAAGCTACGCGGTGAATACTTTGAAAAACAATAAAAAGTACTATAAGGTTCTAGTTGTGTTTTTTTCTTCAAACGACAAAACTTAAAAGGCATGCCTCGTACGTCGCGGAGGACTATATTGGTTTTTGTAATAGTATTTTATCAGTGCCTTTTTCTAAAGTGGCCCTTCTGTTGTATAGCTGGATCTCCAAATCAACTTGGACGAATCGGCGTTGCATGTATGTATGCTTGTTTGTCCGAGGAAAGCTTCCGAAGCGATCATCATGAAATTTGATAGGTAGGTAGTGATGGCACTATCCTGGTCTGACTAAATGAGCTAAAAATATACGGCGGTTGTTGAGACTTGAGATATTGGGGTTCAACAGGGGTAAAAAATAACAAAATTAGACAATCAGGTCCAGTGGGAGGCCAATGACAGGTCTTCATCTGTACATTTCGACACCGTTTTTATTTTTGATGTGTAACATCTTTCCTCTCGGTTTGTACAGGAACAGTATGTAACAGAAAACCGGGGAAGCGCGCGCTATTTGATTTGAGCAATGAGCGTGCGCGATGATCTGTTGTTACACATAATATGCAACTACTGTAAGGCTCGTAGTTTTTTTATATAAGCCACAACGCGGCTACACACGCGAGCATTGCCAATAAAAACATTAACCTCCTTTTGCACAGTCGGGTAAAAAGTAGCCTACGTCCCAATCTCAGTCATTATCTATTTATATACCAAATTTCATCAAAATCAGACCAGCCGTTTAGTCATGAAATTGTAACAAACAGACAAAGAGACAATCAAGTGTATAATATTGGTATGGATTTGTAATTTTTACTTATGTTTTGTATATCCTAAGAATATAAATTATTCTATTAATGTGCCTGTAATTTCACTGTCACCCATTCCCTTCAAAACGGAACACATGAATGCATACCTGTTGGAATAATGCTTCATGTAGGTTTGGGTCGAACTTCTCCCGGAGGGGTGATACCGCGACTAGCCCGTGTCGATTGAACACCTGAAATTAAAATCACATTAGTAATAAAAATCATAATAATAGTAGATTATTAAACGAGGGGTTAAAGCAGTGTCTTGCGTCACGGGCGCTATATTGAATCCCGAACGTAACGAAGGATTCTAGGAGCGAGGGAGTTACTAGAACCCTGAGTGTAGAGAGGGATATAAGCACGCCTAAGATGCGTTATCCACGAGGAGAATACTCTACATTTCACACAGGCTGTTTCATTAATATTTTAGGACTCAAAAGTTAAAATTAAGGTTGCATGAAAATTTAAAATGTTCTTTGGTAATGAATTTGAAAAAAACCCTATTTTACAACAATACTAACCATTAGCCCTACCCGTGTTTTTATTTTATGTCGTACATAACAAAACACGTAGTGCAGAAATATACCCAAACCCGGAACAAATATCTGTAGACCATGCAAACATTTGTCCCGAAGCGGGAATCGAACCTGCAACCTCCTGCGTCTCAGCCGGCTATTCGCCCACTGCGCCACAGAGGTCGTGCGAAGGCGGGGCGCATCAGCTAATGTATAAAAAACGCTGGACATTTCACACAGCTCTATCTAGCCCCAAATTAAGCCAAGCTTGTACTATGGGTACCAGATAGAATACTTATACAATATTTTTTAAGAAAAACATTTGTATGTAAGGATTACCAATTATTTTAGTTATTTTTCTTAGCAGTTAGTTCTGTAATTAATTTTTCGATCGAATTTCTTAGTTAATTCCATCCATCTAATTACCTGTGTAAGCTGCGCTCTCGTAAGCTTGACGCCGTCGTTGAGTGCTCTAAGCGAGGCGCCGCCCTCCGCCGCCGCGCTGTCGGGCACGCTTTCCGCCGCCGCGCCCAGCGTGTCCGCCACCTGACAACACATAAATGAACTCTTACATCTAACAATACATAAATGTACTCACACATCTAACAATACATAAATTAACTCTCACATCTGATAACACATGAATGAACTCTCACATCTAACAACACATAATAGAAGTCTCACATCTAACAACACATGAATGAACTCTCACATCTAACAACACATAATAGAAGTCTCACATCTAACAACACATAAATGAACTCTCACATCTAACAACACATAAATGAAGTCACATAAATTATATAACAATACATAAATTAACTCTGACATCTGAGAACATATAAATGAACTCTCTGACACTTTTCATCTCACACATCTTTTCTTAATTCTGTATTCCATTTTTAATAATGTAAATGACATGTAACTTTTTTGTTATTAATAAATGAACTAACTAACTATGAACAATACATAAACTTAAATGTTTTTATAAGTAAGCTATTGTAAACACAAGTTAATGAAATAAAAACATTTGTATAAATCAACTCGCGCATCTGACAATACATAAATGAACTCACACATCTGAGAATACATAAATAAATTCTTACATTTATAATCAGGCCCAAACATGGTAATTAGGGTGATAGCTAGTTTTATCTGTATTTGTTATTATTTTGCACGCTGATCTTGAGCATTCTAGGCCCATAGAGAGAGACCATGTTTCTGTGCCATATGTACTTACATCAAGTAGATCTTTACAGAAGCTCTGAATAGCGAAGGATTTAGCGTCTTCCACCTGTTTCATCATGCGCCGCCTCACGTTCTCTCCGTCAGCGAGGGCACGCTTATACTTATCCTGGAACACAGATAACATTCTAATGTCAATTCTCTCTTCATCATTCTAATTCTAGGGTGGGGAGAATAAGAGATCTGCACTGACGTCTCGCATTGAGGTGTATTGTGCATTACCCCCCTTCTAACCTAACCCCAGCCATCCTAAATCTTTGAAGTAACGGAGTAGGACTTTGGGTTGGTGGCAGAAGTGGACTGCCACAAACAATGCCAGACTGAGAACGGCTCTGACTGTGGACTGTGAGCTGTGAGACTGTCTTCCTCCCGAAGGCATCCGCGACAAAGCCCACTATCCAGGTCATGGTTAAGTTCGCAGTGTCCCGTGATGATTTCCACCATCATCCTTTGATTTTCGTGTTTCATCTTTAACAAGGTGTAGTTTTTCTGTTTCATGCCGGAAGCATTCATCATCATATCAACCTTAGCTTATGCTGAGACAGGGACCATTTTGTCCCTACCTACTATACGGTAATAGGGACACAGAATGGTACCTACTTATCTATTTTGTGATAAGTGGATACTATTCTGAAGTAACTACCTACTTCTGTTTATCTCTTTATATGTGTTACAATGTTGAAAGCTCCTTAACCGCAACTAGTTGCAAAGCTTACTTGCTATAGCGGAAAAGATATTCTTTGTTAGCAACTGAGTGGCATAATAAGAAAAAATACTCCCCCATGCTAATTGCCGACAAAAAGTATAAAATCCTCAACGGCAACTGGTTATGAAACTCAGGTTGTATGGGGGCTCAATGTATTTTCTTTATTTTTTTTTTCGTCTCTAGGACGTCCACTGCTGAATGAATGAATGAATGAATACACTTTATTGTACACCATAAAAAATATAAATTACAAACAAACTAGAAGACAAAGCAAATAGTAGAATGGTCGCTTCTTCTAGATGACCTTTGGATGGAATGGATCATACTCACTTCATAATCTTTAACTTGAGTTTTGAGAGCAGTTAGCTCGGTGGTGAGTGAGTCAAGCTGTTTGTGACATTCCTCGATCGAAGCCGGCTTTTCGGCTTCCGTTTCTACAGGCTTCTCCTCTGTGCTGTAGCACTTAGTTGAACCTCTGTGGAAGATAGTATCCATATAAATTATAATAATGTGTTTCTCAAGTTTCGTGTGGATAAAATGACATTGAATGAAGTAGTTTCAACTTTCGCGATCACTGTACATCTTCTTCCTGCCCTTTTACCACTATGCGGGGTAGGCACAACATGTATTCCTCCTCCAACATCTCTCTATCAGCCGTCATCTCCATTGTCACTTCCTTTCTACCCATATCATTCTTCAAACAGTCCATCCATCTCTTCTTCGGCCTTCCTCTACTTCTATATCCATCCACACTCATATCTAACACTCTTTTAGTCACATGATTTTCTTCCCTACGTATGACATGCTCATACCTCTTACTCCTCAATTTTTCTATCACTGGCGCTACTTTCAAACTTCCTCTAATATACTCATTCCTTATCTTATCCATTCTCGTTACCGCACACATCCATCTCAACATTCACATTCGTGGCCCAACACTTAGAGCCATACATTACGGGTCTTATCAAAAATCAAATCAAAATCATTTATTACTCAAATCAAGCAATATACATATAACAAAACATATTTATATTAAACTTAATTCAAATTCAATTATTGGCTTGTACAGTGAGTACCTACACTAAGTACAGGACTTGTGCTCTTATGAATCGTCTTGTAAATTTTCCCCTAAGTTTAAGGGGCATTCGAGAAATCGCGATCACCTTATATAATAACTGAATAAGTATGAAGTTTATAACAAATACTACGGCATTGTTTCTTGCCTAAACATGGCAGACAACTTTAACAAACATGGCTTTCTCCACGCTCATCTAAATCAAATCAAATCCGACAATATCCAACGATTTTACGTACATTGGTAGTCTATTTGTTGATAAATATTTAAGGAAACTATTTCAAAGTGTTAAGAATGTCATTATTATTTTGTTTAATTAGTCTCCAAGCAGTTAGATAATATTTCTCTAATTATACTAATTTGCTATTTTCTAGTGTGGATATTGCCGACTTTGATATTAGAATAGAATAGAATACTCTTTATTGCACACCAACAAAATTAAAAATACAATAAAAATACACAAAAATTAAGGTAAGTACAATGGGCGGTCTTATCGCTAAAAGCGATCTCTTCCAGACAACCTTTGGATGGACAGGACAAAACAAAATCAAAAAGACGGCAGTGTATCTACGAGTATGTTCATAAACCTACATAAACTACCTATACTTACTAATAAACTAAATATATATACTTATAAATATAATAATAATGTATATACTTATATATAAACTACAATAAAGGAGATAAACATAACGATAAACTAGCAGTGCGTAGACAAAGAAAGGAAATGGTTGTATACCTTAGCTTTAAAGATAGGAAGAGATTTAGATGATCTAATAGAGAAAGGTAAAGCGTTCTACAGCCGCACAGCTTGAACTGTAAAGGAGTCACCATAAAATTGATGAATCATATATAGAAAAATTAGTTGACCCGCCCGCGACTTCGCGCGCGTGGTTAGTCAATAAAAACATTACCCTCCTTCTTCGGGTAAAAGTGCCTGCGTCCCAATTCCGGTTATAATCTATCTATCTATATATATACCAACTGTACATAGGGAGTGCAACTAAAGAATACCTCATAATTTTAACCCTTTACTTGATCCCTTTAGGGATGATTTTGCAAAAAAGTTGAAACACGTATTTCTTTATTTCTTATCAAAAGCCTAAATATAAATTCCCAGATATACTTAACTAACTTAAGGAATTATGGATTGCCCATACAAACTTTCAACCCCTATTTCACCCCCTTCAAGATTATTTTTTGAGACAAAAGATAGCCTATGTCCTTCTCGAGGATATAATCTATCTCCTTGGCAATTTTCATTATGATTGTTCAGCCGGTTAGTTGTGAAATGGTAACAAAGAAACTTACAAACAGACTAACAAACAGAGTTACTTCGCATTTATAATATTAGTATGGATATACTATTAGAAACTTAATACATTAAATTGCAGAAACTGTTTAGATACCTATATAAATCAAAGGTAATTTTGAGATTATCCCATACAAACAACGGTTTCACCTCATTATAATATTAATTGTACATAGGCAAACTTTATGCTAGCAAGCATTCTCTTCCAGTTACTTTTGCGTAATGTGGAAAATATATTTAGTAGGTTGTGCATGACAATTAGCAAGAAATGTTTAAGAAAATAAAACTAAGAAACATTTTTAATGATACCCAAACATCATATTAGTTAGATTTATACTTTTTAATTTTTGGTATTTGGTGAAGAAGGCTGTGCACAAAAATAAGTGTAGCACAGAGTCATGGAGCGAGCCATGCTCCGCATCACACTCTTAGATCCAGTTCCCAATGCCGAAACTAGCAAGCAGACAAGACGTACAAGCCGTCAGCAAGCGAGTATTGGGGCTCAAGTGGAGTTGGGCAGGACACTTGGCCAGGCGTAGTGACGACAGGTGGACTAAGGCACTAACAGAGTGGAAGCCGAGAACTGGGCATCAAAATAGGGGATGTCCACCAGCGAGATGAGTCGATGACATCCATAAGACCGTGGGTCATACATGGTTCAGACTGGCACAGGATCGGGAAGAATGACAGAAACAAAGAGAGCCCAGCAGTGGGTCAACACAGGCTGAGAATAATGATGATGATGGTGCAGGACCCACAAGATTGATTGTTCTGCAAATCTATCACTAAGCGCTATAGGCTATACTTATGATGATAAAAACCTGTGCGAAGTCAGGGCAGATCAGCTAGCTATTTTATTAATTTATTTGGTATCCATTTATTCACCATTGCACCGTTACAGCAGATACTACTCATGCAGATGAGGAAATGAACTGCTTGTGTATTCATTTATATGATAAAAAGGATGGTTTTTAGTTTTACTTCAAATTCTTTCAAAGGTAGTCGTGTTATTTCTAACGGAAGCTTATTGCACATAGCGAGCTTTATACAGGTACCTTGTCTATAGGTTTTCACAAATATGGTTCTTGGTATGTATAATTTTTCTCTGTTTCAAGTATTATAATGATGTATGTGCATTGCAGCAAGGAATTGTAAAACAAAAAGCATCACTCGCTTGATACATTTATGTGAAAAGTGTCTTATTCATTATAAAATGTTAGTTGTTCTGTATCAACTATGATGCAATATTGACATGTAAAAAAATATGTAAAAGTCAGCATTTAACATAAACTTTTACACTAAATAGTGGTTTAAATTCTATGCTATAGAATTAGCTACGAAATTAGGCTTAAAAATACGGGTTTAGGGTATTTGCAGACGCAAAAAGAAGTAAATAACTTCGTTTGTAGGTTATATTATGTAGTTGCGCAACCAACCTGTAGATATTCGAGCGAAGAGTCATGAAAGATGATTCGGTAAGGTATCTGGCTAGCCGCCCTACTGAATACACTTTTAGAGCCGCCATCACAACTGTATAAATTCCAGATTATTTTTTGGTTTTCTAAATCACAGTAAAAAGAGGTTATGTCCAATCAAACCAAATTGTCCAATCGAAATCTTTTCCCAGTGTTACCAACCTCGACTAAGCGTCCCCCCCCTAGCGTCATCTCGAAATCACCCTCTAAATCCCTAACACTAACTCAAGATCACCTTAGCTAGACTATTATTGTACACGGTTGAGGATTTGCTAATATCGTTTAATTTATACCTTAATTTACAGCGAACATTTTTCTGCTGACGTCTACGAGATTGTAAATTAGAAGATCAATGATCTCCTAATATACGTTGCTAAAACCGCTACAAAAGAATTTCCCCTTAGAAAATTCCCCTAAAAAACAGGTAACATCTGAAAGATGCCTCAAAAAATTGTACCCCTAGTGTATGCCCCTAAAAATACTCCTTTTCATCTTATCCCATCTTATCTTTAACTTATCCCCAAATTTAGGGGGAAAACCTCCAAGTTTTCCACTCTTCAGCAGCTTCAGCTGTCACTGTCAGTTATGTCATGAATATCTGTCACTCACAGTCCAGTCAGCTGTCAAGTTGTCTACAGATTAAACGTTTTTTATAGTCCTTTCGCCTTTCGGACAGGCTGAAGTTCTTTGACCATACCACTATTAATCACAAATATCTATGAAAATATGTTTTACTAAAGAAAATACTGTTGTACTTAATACCGTGTACTTTAGTTTCCAAAAGTATATACAGAATAAAAAGAAAACACAGAAGATATAATATTTTTTTCAAAACGATTCGTAAAATCCAAATTAATATGACTTCTAGATTTTTTAGAATTCAGAGTCGTGCGGATAATATAAGATCTTTGGTTTTTATGTTCGTTCTCTACCCTTTTTGATAGGTGGAAGTTAAATAAATGAAAACGTTATTTTATCTTCTTATTTTGGAACAATAATAACATCATATTACGTAAACAAGTAGGTAATTTAAAACTAAACTAATAAACCTGAAATGGCTTCTAAACCATTCAAACTGAACTTAAACTTTTTGAGGTTCCACCTCTTGTTCCCTACCATAACCTTGGCATCTGTTTCGACTTTAGATAATCTTCTGTACGCTTCTTTTCATGAGTAATTCTTGGGGGATGGGCATTTGGCCCCAAAAGTCAACGCCTGGTCCGGGTTTTAACTTCTTTCGGAAATCATCCTTTTTAAAAATACTTTGGGACGGAATGAGACGACTGTGGCAGTTATAGAAATGATAATCTCTGAAATAAAACCATACAATAAATAGTTAAAAGGTATTGATGGGGAAAAAATGTGTTTATGATACGCAAATATGTATTTGAAATGATACAAAATTGGCCAAGTAGCTGCGCTTTATACAAATTAGTTTTAAAAAACCTATTGCGCGAGGGCCGCTAGCCACGAAAGGATTTTCACATTCTAAATAATAATTATCTAAGTGGAAAAATGCAGAAGCCATTTTGCGCAATTTACATACAAATAACGCTTGTAAAGCTATATTGACTGACAGAATTGATAAAACACCAGAACAGGCATTCAGCTGTCGACGATCTCTAAACGTATTTAGCGACTAAGCATGTTTATATTTGACATATTTGTATGAATAAAACTATGTCATTATTTTATTATTCAAATATCAAGGCCGGTTTGCAAAACGATCCCTAAACGTATTTAGCGAATAACATGTTTAAATTTGACATATTATGAATTCCTTAGATCATATTTAGCCACTAAATACGTTTAGGCATCGTTGCGCAAATCACCTTTAAAATATTTTTTTTTGTTTTTTGGGAGATTTGCGAGATCTCAGTGCGGGGCGAACACTATTTTAATTTAAAACTACAACTAATCAAAGTTTATAATCTCAGAATTATAGAGTAGGGAAAATAATAACACTCGATATTTGGCAACACCAGCAAAATGGAGGATCATTTTTTACGACCACTAAAAACCGAACAATTTATTCAATAAATAAATAACACATCTAAATGCGCTACTTAAGTATGAAATGTGATTCCATCTTGTTTTTTTTGAGCCCAGCTGAATTTTTACACGTTGGGACGACACAAGAAGGCATAATCAAATTAAATTGAACACTAAAACACGTCATTCGTGACGACGGTCACAGACTGACTAATGGCGGAGTACTCTACTTGTAGTACATGTTCACGTTTCAGTATTATGCACGTTCACTTTTTCTGGGGTTTTATCTATTCTTTGATTGATATGAAAGAAGAAGGGCTGCAAAGCTGCAAAGTTACCTACCTTACGTTTATGAACTCAAAAGGTGCAAGGACTCTATCAGTAAAATGCTCCTTGTACTTATGCCAGCGGCATTTCAACAGCTCATTGTTTTGCAGAGAGTATAACTTCTTGCTATTATACTCGTAGAGTTTCTTTTCAAATACTGGCAGGGTGCGATAATTTTTGCCGATAGCTACGACAATATCTGAAGAACAATAAATCAGATTGTTTTAAACAATCTACGTAAGTATGTACATCATGTAGGTAGGCACCTACCTATTTATTCCTTATCCAGAGGAGTGCTCTCACTGGCTTTAATCGCGAAACATTTTTTTATAACAGTTGCTTTGAGGTTAGCAATTAAAAAAAATTTCGCGCCAAAAAATTACCGCGCTGCGTTTGGACTAAGTTTTCTCAATTATTTTCAATTAATAATGTATTAAAATCTTATTGTACTAGAATCTAGGTGAAATAGGCTTTCTAAAGGTATAACTTTTATGCCATTTTATTAGTAAATTGTAATCAAAATCACAGGTTCAAAACTAAAATTTTACGCATTTGTTCCCGAATATCAGATTAAAATGCTTATGATTTCAAAAATATAACAGTTATCTGTGTAAATGTTATTTGTTTTTATAGCTTAATACATTATTTACAAGGTTTAATAAAAAAATTAGACAGAAAGAACCCTTACTTATAAATATTGAACCCTAAATCTGCGCATCGTAAAATGTCAACAAAAAACAGACCGCCCGGGAACACTTGTTGATAAATCGTCGAGTGTTGATGGATCGAAATTGATTAATACTTCTGTTTTTAAATAGCTTACACATTGTAGCTTTTTATAACAACTCATTCAGGACGGTTTTGTTTGTAAATATGAGAGTAATTATTTTACAAAGCAATGACGTCACGTCTTTTGTTGGGTTGGGAAAGTATCTCATTAAATGGAGAAATTTTATATATTTATATGGTTTAAAGTTATTTATTATTATAGCCTAATATATTATTTATAAGATTTAATAAGAAATAAATAAATAAAAATTGTAATAAATAGAAAATAAATAACTTTTATCTGCATCCAGTCCCAATTCACGGTAAAAACGTATGACCTTTTTAAATAATTATGTAGGTGTATGGTTTATCGTAGGGATTTTTTTATTTTTTATTTATTTTTATTATGGTTTTAATAAGCCTAATAAAATACAAAATAAGATAAGGATTCATAATTTGAACTAATTAAAATCAAAACAATGCAGCCGCGGCGAAAAACACGTTAAAAAAATACACGAAAAAAAAGTAATAACATACCAAAACTATTAACTTTCTTTCAGTCGGAAATACTTATTCCATAAACTACATCCGTGTAGCTACACGGCAAATACAAATACTACAGTAAAATTACGTCACATGAAATCAGTAACAAACAATCAATTTGATGTAAACACAAGATGGCCGGTAAAAATGGCGCCAAACGTAAATAAATTTTATATTTTGATTGCTGCCAAATTTTCAGACGTATGACATTTTGTTATCGCCGCCATTATCAAGCCTGCTCTATGGAGAATGACACACAGAAAGAATGAAAGGAATCGGTTGAGTCAGTTTGAAATGAAAAATCTTAATATTACCGCGCATTGCGCATGCTCCTGGGTGGTCGTTGAGCAACCAAGGGAAAAAAACGGCTTGCCTCCCGGGAGCGTGAAAGCACTCTAGAGGAAATATTAAATACTGACCCTCAGTTATTTGGGCATCTAATGTTGACCTTTTAATGTTTTTACATCGAGGATATTTACTAGCCATTTTATTTAGGGTATCTAAGAGCGGATAAGATTTATTTCAACTTCAACGTAGTTTTTCTTGACAGATTGACAAGCTCTCCCTGTGAGCAAAGAGAATTACTGCCCATCATCATCATGGGTCTTCAACACTTCGGCCATCGTTGCTTGGGGAGTGTGAGTAAGGGTCGGACTTTTGTGCTTAATCCTGGCTTCAATGTCAGAGACTGTTAGAGGTTAAGCACTATACCTCAATCACAGGGTATACTGGAGTGCCATCCAGGCTTGGAGTTTCTCCTCAGACTTTGCGTGGCTAATATATTGGCTTACTGTGGTGGTCTTCTTGTGGCTTACGCTTTTTGCATGTCCTATGGAAAGGATATTGAGCTGCAAGCACATGAGCTCCCGGGGTAATGGACGCTATGAAGTTCAACTATCAGGTGGCCGCGTGTGCAGCGGAGCAATGCCGTTAAGAAGAGCTTAGTGATCGTACATGCAACGCGCTGCCCAGAAAGAAAGCTGATGTCGGCCATGCATGTCATATCACATGTCAAATCAAATCAAATGTCAAATATCTAAAAAAATGGCTTTGTTTTTCTGAAATAAAAATAAAATTGCAAAATTTATTGATTTCTAACTTGAACCTCCGTATTTATAAGTTGAATTCGATAGTTAGACTAAAAATCTTGCTGTAACTATGAATTTCACTCCATCTAATATTGCAAAAACAAATTATTTTATGATTTGCCGATGTTGTCTCAGTAAAGATAGTTGTGAGGATATATCCAAAGAATTTACTGAATTAGGAATAAAAAAAGATTACCAGGAGATGCTAAAAGATGTATTTAATATCCAGGTAAGCTCAAAGTCTGGTTTTTTCTTCGGCTTCATCGTTTGTATGAGCTATGGTCCTGGTGACTTATGTCCTACGCTGCACTATCCAATACGTGGTCTCCACTGGTGAACCTTTCTTCTCCAACGGCCCGGCTGACATGAAGGCATTTTTTTTGCCCACTGCCATTTCCGTTTGCTAATTTTCTGGGCTATATTTGTAACTTCTACTGATATTGTAATCTAATTTTAATCTAAGAATAAAATCTGCACTGATCTGTGGCAATGAAGTTTATTGTGCATTACCCCCTTCTAACCTGACCCCAGCCATCCTCTCTTAGATATAAGGGAGTAGGTCTTTTGGTTGATGATATCAATTATCCAGTATTCCCGAATGTGTTGACCTGTTCTCTGGCGTTTTTTGTGGCTGCATAGTAAATTATCACATGCTGCACTGTCATTCTGATTGTGATCTATTTCTGCAGATGACTTTCTTGGACACTATAATACTATTACCTGCCTTAATTTTCTAATCTAATATTTAAAATTCTCGTGTTTGTTGCCAAATTCCTCTGAAATGTCTTGACCAATTTTCATGAAATTTTGTGTGCATATCGGGTAGGTCTGAGAATCGATCATCATCTATTTTTCATACCCCTAAATGTTAAGGGTGGTCCACCCCTTATATTTTTTTTTACTTTTTAGTCAAAATTTTTTGTTTTTATTTTTTTATGATACAGTATTCAAAAATACATACAACCATAAATTTTAACGCTTCTACCACCAACCCCTATCTCAACTTAGCAATACAAACTTTATTGATTCTAAGGCGTTATGAAGTTCGCGGGGTTAGCTAGTATGTATATAAAAATCTCGTTTCACAGTTTTTGTGGTTGCACTCCTCCGAAATGGGTTGACCGATTTTAAAGATTTTTTTTTGTATCTTTGGTAGATATGAGAGTAGGTCGTAAAATATTTATCACCCTCCTACCTCCATCCCCCATTTTTTAATGGCGGTTTTAGTATTTTTGTATGAACAATATCCGTATAATTTCACTGTCGTTCATTGAGGTGAAGTCATTTACATGAAGTGTCGCGTCACTTTGACAAGAGATTTTTATATAGTTTTTATCCCGAAGTTCCCATGGAATAGGGAAATTTCAAGCGTGCGAAGCCACGGTCCTAGCCAAGTGTCCTGCCCAGTTCCACTTGAGTTCCACCGCCCTTGTTCTGACGTCTTGGACTTTCGTTTGGCGTCGGATATCGGTATTAGGAACTCGATCCAACAGGTTGATGCCAAGCTCCATGTCTCTCTGTGCAACTCATACTCTATACACAGTTTCCTTACCGACCACCTCCTTACCAGTTCCTTGAGTTATTACCTAACTTCAAAAAAAGAAGGAAGATCTCAATTGTATCTTCAGTGTTATTTCTTTACCACATAGTCCGATTTCAATGATTTTTTTTTGTTTGAAAGGGGGTACCGTCAGGATGGGCCCATATATATTTGGTTAAGGTCTGATGATGGGATCCGGGAGAAAATCATCAAACTCTTCAATTTGCAAAGGCATCTGAATATTTTATGTTCAAGTTTTCTGTAGTTGTTTTTTGTTAAAAAAATTATTGTTTTACATTTCAGAACATACAAGTCTCAGTGGAACAGTTTTTCTGTAAAAAGTGCATTTTAAAGCTCCAAGATGCGAACTTATTCAGACAAATGGTGATACAAAATGAAGAGATGTATTTAAAATACTTACGAATCTATTTAAATGAAGAAGGTACAGTTCATACGTATTTTTAAAGTAGAGCTCTTCTGATGTAATCGATAGTTAATATTCATTAAAATCACAAGGATCACTTTGAAACGTCAGTTTTACTGTCTGTTCCTCCGTGACCAAGCCAGGAAAGAAAGGCAAGAAACAAGGCTGGTTGTTCTTTTGATGATCCTTTATATAATAAAACAACGGGAATAATCTACTACCACAACTTCTTTGGCTGAACAACAATGCTTACATTGGTGTCTTTCGGATTTCAGGATATGGGTGCCGGTAAAATTACATGCACTTGAAAATTCACCTGTGTTAGGGTGATTCATAATTTATTTATTTGGTTCAATGAGGTTTAAAGATTTATTTATTTACCAGAACATGGGTAGAATTATACAGATTACAAAATTAAATAGTATTAGAGTGGCTCACATACCCATACATAGGTCTGCCAGGCGTCCGGATAAAGCCGGACAGAGTCGTCGAGTTGCTTGTCCAGCCTGTCCGGCTGTTCGGTTTTGTTAGGCTTTTAAATTCCGCGCGTGTTGGTCATTGGCCGGTGCGGCGGGCGCGGGCGCGTCGCATCATTTATTGTTGTTTCATTAAAATTTAAGATTTTATTGTTAACTAGCTGTTTCCCGCGACTACCTACGCGTTACACTACTAAATGTGTAGGTAACCTAGAAATAAAACTTAAACTCGTTGCAACTTGACACCCATTTTTATTCCACGGGAACTGATTTATGGGATAAAAGGTAGCATATGTGGTAATCCTGGTTATAATCTACGTATATACCAAATTTCATCGAAATCGGTTCTGCCGTTACGACTTGATTGAGTAACAAACAAACAAACATTCAAACTTTCACCTTTATAATATTAGTGTGATGATAAAAAAGTCTTGTTTTCTTAAAAAAAAATATCGTGTTATAGTAAGACTAAAAAAATTAAAGGTGTCTGGCTTTTTTACCCAAATGTCCGGCTTTTCGATTTTAAGACCTGCCAACTCTACCACAATAAAAAAACAAAATAAATGTCATATATTATGAAAAAAAACCTTGTTAAGAAATTACGATGTCAGAAAATTGCAATTGCCTATGTCAATAAATACATACACTTGGCATGATGAGGGTAGCGGCTGAATGGTGGCCGAGGAGTAGCTGTAGAAGGGTAGGACGTCCGGCAGCGAGATGGGTGGACGAATCGTTAAAGTCGCGGGCCGTTAATGGATGAGACTAGTGCGGTCGTGGCGGATGGCACAAACTTGGGGAGGCCTGTACCCAGCAGTAAGTGAAGTCAGGCTGTGGATGATGATGATGATGTCATCAAATGTGATGTGATTGGTGCAATGTAGCCATTGGGCATAAGTCTTGATAAACATTTTAATCTCTGATATTTCCAATTTCAGAAACAAATAGGACTGATGTGTTAAAAATGGAGGAGATAAAAATGGAAGTACCATTAGAGGGGATGAATTGTATGAAGTTCAATGATGATAATGATGATGATAGTTTTAATGATGATGGTAAGAACACTACTCATAACTAGTTGACTGCTTTTTTAAATATGCCAGTACTAGCTTCCGCCAGCGGCTTCGCACGCGTTGTTTGTCAACAAAAAGTAGCATATATGTTAATCCAGGTTATAATCTACGTACATACCAAATGTCATCGAAATCGGTTGAGCCGTTACGACGTGATCGAGTAACAAATAAACAAACTTTGACATGATAATATTATTGTGATACTTTACATGCCAAGCGTGAGGCTTAGAAAACGGTTTAGTTTGCTCATTCCCAATCGCCACATTGGTCGCAACCCTAAAATGGTGAAAAAGGAACCCTTATGGTTCGACTATGTCCGTCCGTCTGTCACAGCTGATTATCTCAGCAACTATCAAACCTATCGGCTTAAAATCTGAAATAGTTATAAATAATAGAGGCCTTCCTCTAATGCAACTAAAAAAAATCTACAATGCTGCATCGAAATGTTGGAACAACATTCCACCTGCACATAAGGAACCTGCACATTCACAGGTTTAGATTAAAACTAAAATAGTTATTTATTATACTGGGGAAAGGAGCAGGAACAGACCAACTTACATTATGATTTTATGACTCGTTTTTTTAATATTACATACATTTATTACATAACACAGGCTTTAGGCCTGGACCTTTACAAAGGCATTACCGGGGCCGAAGCCAACGAGTAAGAGGCCTGTTTGTTTTTATAAAAAACACTATGTCAAGATGGAGGTGAGACAGATGGTAGTACTATTGCAACACATGGATTAGAGTTCGGGCTATTGTTAGAGTAATGCTTATGAAGTGGATGCTGGGCTATGGGAGAGATGAGATACGGCACTTGCCAATGCTGTAATATTAAGAATGAGTGAGGCAGGTGGTGACTAGCCGTCCACTAAACGGGCCCCCATAAGTGCCGCCAATAGAAGGCAGCGTAAGGGGGGGGGGGGGGGGGTGGGCGGTTAAATGCGCTATAATAAGCGCTACTCCCGGCTTTATGCATTTAACACTTCAACCCTTAGAGCATAGGTTTCCGCTCTTGCGTCTCCACCCTTGACCGGCCAACTAAGGGAAACCAAGGGTCAGGAGTTTCTGTTTTTTTAATATAGTTATTATTATATGCCTACTTTTATATAAAATTAACTAGTTTATATATTTAACATGGTTTTATTTTTTTTTCTTCTGTTAATTTTATTTTGTGTCTTTCATTAAATAAAATAAATAAATAAAGATTGCTGGACATTTCACATAGCGCTATCTAGCCCCAAACTAAGCAGAGCTTTAATATTGTAAAACTTTTTCTGTTTGAAACTTCTTTTTATGTTTTTAAGTTTTTTTTGTATGTCAATAAAAATTGCGTTCGCTATGTATTTATTATATATTTATTAGTCTTACTCGGTCCCAAAGGCCTTAACGGAAGACCAGCGCAGATTCTAACGTCCTGCAGACGCGGAGTTGAGACCTTTTTGCAGCCAATTTGTGTACCTAATATGTAAATAAAATATTTTTAATTATAAAAGAAAATATTTTAGCTATAAGTATTTTATATAAATTCTATATAAATATTTAGATATTCTTTATAAATATTTTATTTTTACTATTAGTGCTAAAATGGTGGGGGTCAAAATTTCAAAATAGGGTTACTAGGTCAAGCATGGTATATATTAAAGAGATTGATTTACACATTCCAAACGCATTTTTTTATTTTGGACAGTTTTGGTGTTATGATGAATCATTTGGAAAAAAATACCCTTCTCCCCTTATCTCCGAAGTTAGCGAAGAGAAAAATCTGAAATTGATATCACACTAATATTATAAATGCGAAAGATTGGATGTTGGTTTTTATTATTTGTTGGTTTTATTATTTGTCATATTTCGATGAAATTTGGTATATACGTAGATTATAACCTGGATTAACACATAAATAAATAAATCAATATTGCTGGACATTTCACACAGCGCTCTCTAGCCCCAAATTAAGCAGAGCTTGTACTATGGGAACCAGATAACTGATAGAATACTTATATACATTTTTTTTGTAAATATGTACATACTTATAATATATAGAAAAACATCCAGACCCAGCCATAGGCTACTTTTTATTGACAAACCACGCGTGCGAAGCCGCGGACGGAAGCTAGTGATTTTATAGGCGAAGTCAGACTGTGGATGATGACGATATTATGATTGATGATTATTAATCACATTCATTCATCATGTTAGTACTTAGGCACCTGTTAAACTGACTAAGCGGCATCGCAAAGGTGCCACCGATTTACGTTAAAAATTGTTTAAATATATAATAAATAAATATTGCTGGACATTTCACACAGCGCTATCTAGCCCCAAACTAAGCAGAGCTTGTACTATGGGAACCAGATAACTGATAGAATACTTATATACATTTTTTTTTGTAAATACATAGTTATAATATATAGAGAAACAACCAGACCCGGAACAAATATCTGTAGATCATGCAAACATTTGATCCGCGGCGGGAATCGAACCCGCTACCTCCTGCGTCTCAGCCGGCTATTCGCCCACTGCACCACGGAGGTAGTCAAACGGAGGTGTTTATTGGAAATGTATCGATTACTGGATAAATATTTAAGCTACCGGTATCAAACCCACCTCTAAAATCAGTTAATACGATTCCGGATGCGTGTTTTAAATTAATATTGTACATTAAAAAACAGGTTACAGTAGACTCACTAATCCGGCACTTCAGTAGTCCGGTACGTTCACTAATCCGGCACCCTTCGCTCACGCCCCCTCACCCCTCCCTACTCTAGTTCCGCGCTTGCGCACATATTTTCTTTTCATATAATGTTTTTTTTTTCTATACAATCCAATAATCCGAACATTTCAATAATCCAGTTATCCACCCCCTAGTTTTTAATAGTGCCGGATTAGTGAGACTACGGTATATGCAAAGATTACAGGAAATAATATACAAGCTTCTATCTGTAATAGTTTTTTAGAAGTTAGCCTTAGTTTTCCGAGTTTACCGTTCACTAGATGGCGCTGCTACATAAGTATTTATTTAGGTAGGTACAGAACCCTCGGCGCGCTCACTCACACTTGACCGATCTTGTTTTTTTATGAAGCATTTTACCTTGTTACAGAAATACTGGTAAAACTGAAAAATGAAACAAAAAAATGCAATATTTTGGAACCGGCTAATAAACGAAAACACAAGACAATGAGAATAGAGGACAGCAATATTGGTAATTTTTTAAAGTATTACTGGACATTTCACACAGCGCTATCTAGCCCCAAACTAATCAAAGCTTGCACTATAAGAACCAGATAACTGATGTAATACTATTTACAGTTTTTTACAAATATCTTGCATTTTATGTACTTAAAAAACTTAGTAGCACCCAACCCCGGAACTGAAGATGATGCAAACATTTGTTCCGCGGCGGGAATAGAACCCGCAACCTCCTGCTCTAAACAGGCTATTCGGCCATTGGTTAGTCTAACATACAATCTGTTTTGTTATGTACGTCATTCATTTAAAACACACATCCGGAATCGTATTAACTTAGTTGTAACACATGTCAAAAAATAATAGTCATAAATGAATTAATTAAACTGAATTTTACAATAATACTAGCCATTAGCCCTACCCGTGTTTTCATTTAATGTCGTACATAACAAAACACGTAGTAGGTATACCACAAGAAAAATATAACTGCGGGTTTCAAATTATTAAACTAATTCTTTCATTTTCAGAAAAGCAAAATGATTTATCAAAAGTGATAGAGAGGCGCGGAACTGGGCCTATACTCAGAGAAAATTCCCTCAAACTCCTTGCCAACTCAACTGCAACCATATTCCAATGGAATAAGAGTCGATATCGCTGCTTCTGCTGTAAAGAACCATTTTCTGACACTGAAATATTAAGAACACACACAGAAAGAAAACACACACAAGAAGATATACAAAAACAAATAATAAACCAACAGAATCGCTTAATAAAAGTAGAAATATCAAATCTAAATTGCAAAATCTGTAATGATACATTAATTGATTTAGATAATCTAAAAGATCATCTTCTTAACCATAAAATTGTGGTCAAAGATCATCTTTTAATACCATTTAAAATAGAAAAAAAATTAAAATGCCAAATTTGCTTAGAAAACTTCACACAATTCAGAATTCTTAATATCCATATGAATAGACATTACCAAAATCATGTTTGTCATATCTGTGGCTCAGGTTTTTCAAATTTAGTGTTCCTAAATCTTCATCGGACAAGATCACATCGAGCGATCAAATGTCAAAAATGTGATGTGGTATTTTTGAGTCGGACAGAAAAAAAACAGCATGATACAGATATCCATGGAGTTAAATTTGAAAGGAAACTGAGGTTTCCCTGTCCATACTGTCCGGAACGATTTTTCCAAGAAAACTTGAAAGTGAGGCATTTAGTCGAAAAGCACGGAATGGATAAACCTGAATTTAACTGTCAATTTTGTTCCAAATCTTTTATAACTAGGAGTTTAGTTAATAATCATGTGAAAGCTGTTCATATGAAAGAAAAAAAACATGAGTGTCCGGTGTGTCATCATTTTTTTTATACTAAGTCGGATGTGGCTAGACATACAGTCACACATACGGGTGAAAAAAACTTCTCTTGTTCGCTATGTAGCAATCTGTTTGCGACAAAGGATTCTTTAAGGCGACATATGAAGAGAACGCATGATCAATAAATCAGTCTTAATAAGAAATTGGTTTTATTTATACTCGAGTACACGTGTTTTTATTTCCCTATTGACAGTAACGTTAAACGCATGATTTAAATAAATAAATTACTATAGTGAAGCGAAGCGAGATCTCCAAATCAACTTGGGCAAATCGGCGATGTATGTATGTATGTTTGTTTGTTTGTTTGTCCGAGGATAACTTTCGAAGCGTTTATCCGATCATCGTGAATTTTGGTAGGTAATGATGGCACAATTTTGGTGTGACTCAATGAGCTAAAAATTTGGGGGGGTTGTTGAGACATTGGGGTTCAAAAGGGGTAAAAAAAATGAAAATGAGTATTAGGTCAAGTGAGACGTCAAATGAAAAATCTTCATTAGTACATTTCGACCTCGTTTTTAATTTTAGGAAAGCTTTTGTAGTTTTTGAGTTATTAGCCATAATAAAAACTAAACTTTGACAAAATTCACAGGGTACACCAGTTAACCCACGGTGCTGTAATTTGGTATGCGTGTAGCTTAAGTATCACAAAAATAGGCAAAAGTCTGAAATCTAGAATAAATGCAATTTGTATCCCAAAAAAGAGTAACCAATTTACATGAACCCCCGTTACTTGTAATTTGAATGAAACTGTAGGTCAGGTCAGGTGGTTGTTATTTTCCTGGCACTATTTTATTAGTCAGTAATATCTTTTTTGGTTTCTTCGGAGACTCGCGAGATCTCAGTTCGGGGAATCGGTTTTTAAATACATACTTCACGCACACATTTGCAACGCTCACGCCGCTCGGCGTCATTGCACGTATCGCACCGTATCAAGTCACGCACACATCGATATAATTGAGCTAATATTATGACGTCCACCTCACAATCCTGAGTTTTGTTCGTCGCTTGCTCAGGTTTTGGACGAAGGAGTTTTGTACGAACAAAACTCGGGACGGATTGTTATGTGGACGTCATACTATTAGCTCACAGTAGATACGTTTAAAGGACGTAGATCGATATATCTGTCAATAACCATCCACTCGCAAAGACTTCAGTTTATCCGCGATCATAGCGCATGTAACTGCGTCGAAATATCCCGATACGTAAAAACTCACAAATCATGGTAAATATCTCGTTTTTAGTACAAATAGTTTCAAAATGTAGATGAAACAATAATTTTTAGTATCTAATTATTGTTTCATATTTAAGTATAGGGATATTTCGACGCAGTTACATGCGCTATGATCGCGGATAAACTGAAGTCTGCGAGTGGATGGTTATTGACAGATATATCGATCTACGTCCTTTAAACGTACCTATCTACTAGACACACACTATGTCCAAAACTCTGTCATCTGTCGCACGCTAGATAGCTATAACAAGGTTTTTTCGTCAATATACATCTTCTTTAGTAGCAAAGCATCTTTTAAGAAACAAGTTATATCTATACAATATATAAAAGGCTTTGTCCTGAATGACTGATTGATGGATCAACGCACAGCCTAAACCTCTGATCGTAGAGGCCTGAAACTTGGAGGGTGTGTTCTTTGTATGATGTATGCATCCGATAAGAAAGGATTTTCCGAAATTCTACCCCTAAGGGATTGAAAAAGGGGGGCAAAGTTTGTATGGAACGACGTGATTCCTTGGTCCAATCTACTTCAAATTTTACTTCATATTTTATTGAAATTCATCCCATAACGAGGTTAAAAAGGGGTAGAAAGTTATTTTTGCAGAGATTTGCTTCGATGTCGATATCAATACTCCTTAGTGCTTTTGATTTAAATTACATTTTATTTTGACACATGTTTGAAAACTCAATCCGATTTTATTCAAAAAAGGTTGAACTCACTTAAAAACATAAGCAAATACTCTTTAACTTTTCCAGGCGCATGATCGAAACCTACGCTCATCTGAAGCTCTAAGTCTCCAAACCCCTGTCCACAGTTCTAAATTTTATGGTGACTCCTTTACAGTTCAAGCTGTGCGGCTGTGGAACGCTTTACCTTTCTCTATTAGATCATCTATACCTCTTCCTATCTTTAAAGCTAAGGTATACAACCATTTCTTTTCTTTGTCTACGCACTGCTAGTTTATCGTTATGTTTATCTCCTTTGTTGTAGTTTATATATGAGTACCTATACGAGGCATGCCTTTTAAGTTTTGTCGTTTGAAGAAAAAAACACATCTAGAACCTTATAGTACTTTTTATTGTTTTTCAAAGTATTCACAACGTAGCTTAAAACACTTTTCCATTCGTTCAAACCAGTTATTATAACATTTATTCCACTCTAAAGTGGGGTGTTCAAAATGGCTGTCTTGAAAGCGTCGACTGCTTCTTCACCGGACTGGAACCTTTGACCACGAAGACTTTTCTTAATTTTAGGAAATGTAAAGAAATCGTTAGGGCTTAGGTCAGGACTGTATGGAGGATGGTCAAGAATTTTACTTTTTCCTGCTTCAAATACTCAATCGTTTGACGAGCGCTGTGTGAGCTTGCGTTGTCGTGGTGCAGGATGATGCGTCGCTTTGAGTTAGATTTTCGAAGTTCGACGATGACTTGTGGTAAACAAACTGTAGTATACCACTCTGCGTTAACCGTTCTACGATCTTCAAGTGCAATAGTCGCAACATGGCCGGTTTTTCCAACGAACGTGGCCACCATCTTCTTTGAAGTGCTTCGAGAACGAACAACTTTAGTCGGCTTTGGCTCGTCTTGAAAGACCCAGATTGTAGATTGTTGTTTGGTATCAGGATCGTAGGCATAGATCCAAGATTCGTCACCACTTATGATGTCGTAGACGTGATTTGACTCCCCTCGGTTGAACCTTTGCAGAGTTTTCTTACACCATCTGACGCGGGCCGCCTTGTGATCGTCGGAAAGCAGATGCGGTATCCAACGGCAAACTAGCTTTCTCACACCAAGCGCTTCATGCAAGATCTTCTGAATGGTTGTCCCTGAGATGCCTAATAGAGCCTCTATCTCTCGATACGTCACATGACGATCTTCGAGAATTAGTTGTCTCACAGCAATTATGTTATCTTCAGTGAAGGCGGATTTTGGGCGTCCTTCGCGAAATCTGTCACTAACACTAGTATGTCCACGCTGGAATTCTAAATACCAGCGTTCGACAGTCCGCAGACATGGGGCTACATCACTGAACACAGATGTTAGCTCTTCTAAACACTGAAGCCGTGTCAGGCCTCTTCTAAAGTTGTAGAAAATTATTGCACGAACATTTTCCTTAGAAAGATTCATTTTCGTACGTGACCTGACAGATTCAAATCGAAACTGTGACTAAACAATAGCATTAATCCTAATACTTTCAACTGTTTTGAGATTCAAAATGTAAACACATTCGAATATAGAACAGTTCCAAATTCAAAATTGCCGGAAAATATGGAAACGACAGAACTTAAAAGGCATGCCTCGTATATTATTATATTTGTAAGTATATATATTTAGTTTATTAGTAAGTGTAGGTAGTTTATGTAGGTTTATGAACATACTCGTAGATACACCGCCGTCTTTTTGATTTTGTTTTGTCCTGTCCATCCAAAGGTTGTCTGGAAGAGATCGCTTTTAGCGATAAGACCGTCCATTGTACTTACCTAAATTTATTTTTATTTTATTTTTAATTTTGTTGGTGTGCAATAAAGAGTATTCTATTCTATTTTATTCTATTCTTTAAAATTGGAATGTCTCGTAAGTCACCGTACTATTATTAGTATCTCATTTGAAGGGTTCTAAGCATTAGAGGTTATGCACTTTTAGAACACGGCCTCATAGAGACGTAGAGTTCGAAATTTGAAATGGTAAGGATTAGAACATTTGTGTGTACCTATTGGCTTTCGCATTTTTTTAAACTTATAAATTTGTCTGCAGCATTACCGAGTTATGGTGCTGTCTCAGTCACACTTCAGATCCAAATTGACAATAGACATGAAAATGACAAGACACAATTCGATAAATTTACAAAAATCCTCTCCAATCCACCTATACAATCAGTTAATACGGTTCTGAGTGTGTTTTTTATATTAATGTCGTTTGTAACAAAACAGGTTGTATAAACTCATGTGTACGAAACAAAGCATAAAAACATAAAGTTATATAGTGTAAAAGTACACATGGGTGCCAATTTGGTAGCGCACTAACCTCCAACCCTAGGTAAAAACCTGTATTGGTGAAAATGATCATTTTTAACCGATGACGCTAAAAAAGTGGTGTTATAAGTCTGTGTCTGTCTGTCTGTGGGAAAGTAGTTCCCAAACGGATGCACCGATTCAGATGCGGTTTTTTTAATAGTTTATCTATGGTGATTCTTAGCTGTGTGAGGAAAATCAGGACGTTTGAAGATTATCAGAATTTTTTATTTGTGCTGAAGGGATATAATCTCAGCAGTAAAATGGAAATTGCCTACTGGTCCTTTTTGTACTAGCTGAACCCGTCCGCGGCTTCGCACGCGTGGTTTGTCAATGAAAACATTACCCTCTTTCTGCGCAGTCGGATAAAAAGGTAGCCTATGTCTCAATCCCGGTCATAAATCTATACCGGTACCAAATTTCATCGAAATCTGTCCAGCCGTTTAATCGTGAAAACGTAACAAACAGAGAGACAGAGCTACTTTCGGATTTATAATACCTATAAGTAAGGATAGACACATCCATACTAACATTGGAAATTCGAAAGTAAATCTGTCTCTATGTCTGTTTGTTGCGACTAAACGGCTGGACCGATTTCGATAACATTTGCTATTTAAAAAGATGATGACTGGGATTGAGTCATATCCATAAGCTCCTTTTTACTTGACTGCGCAGAAGGAGGGTGTTGTTTTTATTGACAAACCACGTGTGCGAAGCCGCGGGCGGGTCAGCTAGTCTCTTCATAATCATACATAGCGCGTTCCATAAAATATTCAGAAACTTACGCAACACACACTACACTCCCTCCCTCACCCCCTCAAGTATACACATTTACACAGCATCCTTCCCTACCTTACATTCTTCAAATACATACCTACTAAATTCCTTGAAAATTAAATAATATATTGTATTTTTAATTATTTCTTAAAAGCTATGTCTATAAAATGAAAATCTGTTATTGGCATTAAGCATTAGCTATAAGAGTTTGTTTGCATTCATATCAAGTGCTGTTGAGTCTGTAATTAATAAAAAAAAACTTCCCTCTTTCTCAGTCTCTTGCTAGGAATTAATTCACTAAAACTATTACTCCCACCGGTTTCATTCTCGATCATAACTCGATTCCGACACACAAAACTCACGGTATGGACGCGTAATTGACACTTCAGTTCTTCGGTTCTAATATATTCTCACCACAGGATTCCAGGCTCCAAATAGTTAGAAGCCATCTTCGCGATTGAAATTCCTGTGTTTGGTAATTTCAATTACCTCCTGAACCAGTCTTGGAGTTTAAGACTTCAGTTTACCCGTGATCTTTTTTTTATTGATGATAGCCAAGCGCTTGACCACTACCTCACCTGATGGTAAGTGAAAGTGTTATCTTAGATGGAGCACGCTTGTCTAGAAAGAACCTATTCACTCTGGACTTGAAGACTCTGAGATACTGATTCGGAAAAACATCGTGGCATAATTAAAGCTAAATTTGTCCTTGCTATGAGTCATGTTAAATGATTACCAATTGAGATGGACCCACAGTCAGGCTAGCATGAACGTCATTAAAAAGATTTTACGTAAATTTTAGTGCAGACTCAGATATAAATGTCTCTACTCGCTATTAGAGAATAGAATATCATAAATAATAAATAAATAAATAATGCTGGACATTACACACCGCGCTATCTAGCCTCAAACTAAGCCTTGTACTATGGGAACCAGATAACTGATAGAATACTTATATACCTACATTTTTTTTGTTAATACATTCTTATAATATTTACAAAAATACCCAAACCCCGAACAAATATCTGTAGACTATAATTGCCCCTCAGCGGGAATCAAACCCGCAACCTCTTGCGTCTCAGCCGGCTATTCGCCCACTGCGCAACAGAGGAGATCATGCAAGGAGGAAATATGACAAAGTTAGACGAGATTTGAAATACCTGGTTTTAAATTAGTAAGTCGATTTTGAGACACTCAGTTCAGAGTAGACTGGACAATGAGTGTTCACTCTGGAGGTCAAAAGTCAATTCCATATCAACGCTTTGTGATAAGAAGGTTTGGAGATACGGTGGTATATGCGTTTTCTAATTTATTCATTAACATTTTGGTTTTTTTTATATTCGAGTTTTTGATGTGTATCTTTCCTCTCGGTTTGTGGGAGTGATTTTGGAAAAAGGGACGGAAATGTGTAACAGGAAAACGGGGAAGCGCTTTGATCAAAAAGCGCGCGTTATTTGATTTGACCAATGAGCGCGCGCGGTGGTCAGATGTTTTTCACTAGGAGACTATATTATGCCCTCTTTCATTTAATAGAAATAAGGATTTCTCAACAAAAGGTAGTCTATGTTTGAATCCAGGTCATAGTCTATTAACACACCAAATTTCATCGAAATCAGTTCAGTCATTACGACGTGATTGAGTAACAAACAAATAAATAAACAAATATCCAAACTTTCACATTAATAATATTAGTGTAGATTGTGGATAGTGCATTATTTTTCATGTAAAAAGATTTAAAATTAATGCAGTTAGCAATTACAGCCCTATACTTTTCGGCAATTAATTGACATTAACATTCAAGTCACGATGGCCGCATAGCTAAAACAAAAATAATAATTATTGTGTATTATTATAATAGTAAGAATACTTAGTTGTTTTATTATGTGTTGTGTTGTATTATTGTTCTATTAAATTCCTAAATAATGCTGTAATTTGGCATTATTGTATATCATCTTAAAAATATACCTTTGTTGATAATTGAGTGTTATTTGCAGATTACCGTACAATGATTATTAAATTAATATCATTATTTTTCGGTGAGTAATCTATTTATAATATTTTCGTTTGAGCTCTAGGGCCGTAAATCGCATTTACGTAGCAGTTTTAGAGTTATCAATGATCTTCTTTAAGAGTGATAAAAATAATTGAGCTGTTTGTTATTTTTCCAAAATATTAAACCTTAGTATTTTTCAAACTTTTGCGATCACCGTACTTATTTACTGATTTAAATGAGTATATTATGTCGAGGATAACAAATAAAAAAGGTGCGCGATATATACCCGTTTAAATCAGTAATGTTAAACCTTGTTTTGAATGCGATTTCCAGTAATCTGCTCGGCCACGGGAGTTGAAACTGGTCTCCGTCTGCTGTTTCCTCTTCAGCATTACGTCTATGATCTGAAGACCAATGTTTCTATAGGTAAGACCCTTACAATGGTAAGTACTAATTATTTTTTAAATATAAATTATATGCTTGCATTTCACCACGATCTCGCCTGATCTGTCTTCAGCATTACATCTATGATCTGAAGACCAATGTTTCTATAGGTAAGGGGGGTATTCAGGGGGGAAGGAGGTCGAGCCGAATCTCGCCCAATCTCACGTGGGGGAGAGGAGGGGTCTAAGCAAATATCACGTGCACTCAGGATTCTAGTAACTCTAGAATCCTTCGTTAAATTCGGGATGCAATATAGCGCCCGTGACGTAAGACACTGCTTTATTGCCTGACTTGCCCTCGCGGGCATAATGAAATTCAGTACAACTCTAAAGCTTTCGGTGAGGTTTACATGACATATAATTTGGCATTGTCGAGCAGGTGGTGTGAAAAATATGACTACAAGGCTCATATTTAGACTAACATACATAAAACAATAAACGTAAAACTAACACGTTGATTTGTTTGATTTTTTATTGCATTTTGTATTAAATTTCTTTTTCTTAATAGGTACAGAGCCTAGGAGCGATAAGACCTCGACATGGCTGATGGAAGGACAGCTGAAAGTACAAGTGTACGATAACTATAGCAAGGCCAGGTTCTACCTAGACGTCTCTAAGGTAAGACCTATCATAAACAAGCAATAAGTTTAAAAACTGAAACCCTACTACGTACTACACACGGCAATGGCACCGCGGAAGACCAGCGCTGTAGTACCACTACAGGTTGGTAAATTTTATGCTATTACAGCATAATGCTGAGTGGCGACTCTTTTTGCTGTCACAATATTACCATTATATTCTGTCCCTATTGTGTTTAATCCCTTGTGATGCAAAATAACGTTTTTTTACTTTACTTTACTAGTAAAATCATGTTGATGGCAACCTATGCCATCCGGACCATAATAACGAATCGATTGACACATCATTCATCAAAATCGGATGAGTAGTTTAGGCGCTACGGTGGAACATACTTTTCATCAAAAACATAAATGTGAAATGACAGCCAGGTTCAATATTATGATATATGTCTTGGTTGTTGACTTCAACGACAAAAGAAGTGAGATCTAAATGGGTGCCAAGTTCAATGGTCAGTCCTGAAATTTATTTATAACAACATAAAATATTTTATAACAACTTAAAATAATAATTTCTTCTCATAACTTAGGATAATATATTGAAGTCTGTCTTGGCTAGGCGGGTGTGCGGCGGGTTAACCTCAGTTAATCCGCCCCGGCTTCGCGCAGATTTTTATCAGAATTATGTATAGCCTGTAGCACTCAGGGATAATTAAGTTTTCTATGAGGGAAATGATTTTTAGAATCCTTTAAGTAGTTCCATTACAAATAAATTATCGAAACAAAGATCCGTAAACATTTGTTCCACGGCGGGAATCGAACCCGCAACCTCCTGTGTCTCAGCCGGCTATTCGTCCACAGCGAGACCGCTAGCAACTTCGTTGGCACCAAGTGTTTTTCTTCGGCTTAGGGAAATAAACCGGGGCACGTATGTCGAATACGCGATGACTTGTGGGCTAAGATAACCACCGATTGGGTCCCACAAGGCGCGAGCCCGCGTGGCCGGCCCAGGCGGAGATGGCGGGACGAACTTGACGCGCACAGTGCGAACTGGCCGACAGAAGCCCTAGACCGCGATGAATGGAAGAAGGGAAAGGAGGCCTTTGCCCAGCAGTGAGATCCAGCGAGCTCTTTCGATTATATTAGATCAGAGAAAAAGGAAATATTTAGATTTCGTAATAATAAAAAATTCGTAATCTACAAAATTTATTTTCAAATTAAATTTAGTAGATTTTGAGTTTACCCTCTACAAACAAACATTCTCGTACATAAAACTACTTTACGTTTTATAATTTTCGTGTAGATATACTAGATATTAAAGATAATGTTTGTGATTTAGAAAACGGTGATTGGAAACGTGAAGGGTGGTTCTTCTGGGAACTATTACTTCCATGCCTTGGAAGGAGACAAGTTCTTAAGAGAGCCATGGGAACTAGACTATCAGGTAAGTTATTTTAAAAAAATAAATAAACCGGCCAAGTTCGAGCCGAACTCGCGCACGAAGGGTTCTGCAAAAAAGCGGGGAAAAAAATCACGTTTCTTGTATGGGAGCCCCTTAAATATTTATTTTATTGTGTTTTTAGTATTTGTTATTATAGCGGCAACAGATATACATCATCTGTCAAAATTTCAACTGTCTAACTATCACGGTTCATGAGATACAGCCTGGTGATAGACGGACAGACAGACAGAGCGGAGTCTTAATAATAGGGTCTCGTTTTAACCTTTGGGTGCGGAACCCTAAAAATGGGGTGTGGCTGTGTTATGGACACGGGCGTGTGTTGTACGTGAATACGTTTACGTAACATTAAACCCCCAAATTCAAATTATTATTTTGTGCGAACATTTTAATTGCTTGCTGATTAGGTTTATGATCAATCATCTGTTATTTTTTCACATTTTGAATTAAAAAAATCATATGAATATTAATGTCGTTTCTTATACATTTTTGTGGTTTTATTTTCTTGAATGATTTTGAAGTGTGGAGGAGTGAGGAAAAAAGTTCTACGGGGTTGCAACTCTGGTGCGGAACTGGTCGCACTCACCCTGATGAAGCTTCACGAATTAAAACGTAATATTTTCTGTCGTAGTACCAATTAAACGGCACGTGTTAAATCCCGTATTTACAATAATGATTAGCTATAATATTTTCTATCTTCTAATGATTAACTCTATTATTGATTATTCAGGATAACGGCTTTATAAAGTCCATTTACGTGAGTGATGAACCAACCTGGTCTGTGAACCTGAAGAGAGCGATCTCTGTGAACCTGCAGCTGACCAGAAACTCGGGACCTGGGTCTTCAGAGACTTACTCTATGAATGAGGTAAAGCTGTTCTTATAAATAATGCTAATTTCTTATAGTCCAGAATGAACAGGTTCTTTTTAGGTAAGCGTGCTCCATCTTCGATCACACCGTCACTTACCATCAGGTGAGGTAGTGGTCAAGCGCTTGGCTATCATCAATCAATAAAAAGTCAATAAAAAGTAGCTTATCCTTTCAAAAACTTATGTCTTACTCTAGGTCTACCTACCAAATTTCATTGTAATCGGCCCAGCCGTTTAGTCGTGAAAACGTAACAAACAGACAGAGATAAAGTTTGTAGCCTTGTTTGTTTTACAAATGTCAAAACTCATTCGGATTTTCAATTTCATTTTAAAAATAAAAAACTAGTTCCAACTAGTGTAATAGATGGCGCTGTCTGGAGATGCGCCGCCAAAAAATATGGTTTATATCCCAAAATCTCAACAACATTATACCAAAATTTGCCTAAAAGAATCTCACTTCACCAGATACAGAAACAAATACAAATGTTTGTTTATTTATTTCAAGTTTCTCGGAAAATAATGTTGACACGGCAATTGACTTTCCTTTGTTAATCAGAGCATGAACGAGCAACGCCATCTGTTAGCAGTTATAAAAACATGGTCGTGAAAACCCCTCATTGACATTCGACGCCATTTGGAAATTAGAATAAGGAACAGACGGACAAAGTGACCTGTAAGGGCTCCTTGTTTCCTTTTGAGGCATGAAACCCTAAAATTGAGGTCATCCGATAGAACTGGACGACAATTTGACTTTAGGATAACATCTGGGAACCCTATTTCCGATAGAGGCCCACCCTGTATCAACTCCCTTCTTATTTTTCCAGCCCTGTCTAGATGAAATCTGCGTGATGGTGTACATGGTGAAGGGAAACACGGTTAAGAAGTATACCAGCCTTCGGATTCCTACCACAAAGAGCAGCTACAGTTGGGGCTCTGTGCCTTGGACTTCAGAATATTCGGGCAGGCTCTTTGTAAGTACAATTGACATTGGCATTTTCTATTATGTAGGTATGTATATATATTTTGTATTTTTCACACCACCTGCTCGACAATGTCAAATTATATGTCATGTAAACCTCACCGAAAGTAGATGATTAAATCCCTACGGCTGAGCCGGGAGTAACGTTGTACTTAATTTTATTATGCCCGGGAGGGCTTGATTTGAATTTGGAACCTCCATCATTAAAGTTTGAACCAAAGAGACACACAATAAGAACTTATTCGTTAATCGAACTAACCTCTGCACAGAATGCACCAACATAGATTTGGTTTGTATTGTCTCGCAGAAAGTGTGTAGAGTATTCTCCTCGTGAATAAAGCTGTCTGCATCTTGGGCGTGCTTACATATATCCCTCTCTGCACTCAGGATTCTAGTAACTCCTTCGCTCCGTTCGTGAGTTCACTATAGAATCCTTCGTTAGGTTCTGAATCTCACAGGGTCTAGTGGCTATGTAGTGAATACATGATTGCCTATGGTTATGTCTAGATTCAATGCCTGGAAGAGAACTTTTAGTGATAAGGCCCATGTTTAAATAATTTTTGACGACCTCTGTGGCGCAGCGGGCGGATAGCCGGCTGAGACTCAAGAGTTAGCGGCTTCGATCCCCGCTGCGGGACAAATGTTTGCATGTTCTACAGATATTTGTTCCGAGTTTGGGTATTTTTTTATATATTATAAGTATGTATTTACAAAACTAAAATTTATATAAGTATTCTATCAAATGGAGGCACACAGGCCTTATGTGCCTGTAATTTCACCGGAAACCATACCCTTTAAACTGAAACACAGCCAAGATTGTCTGCAGAAATAGGTAAGTATAGGTGAGTATAGAAATAGGTGGAAAAATAAATATGTTAGTCTGTCTATGACATTATGTAGTAGATTATGTAGTAGATATAAATCTGTAAAGCACAACAAAAGAAAACATAGTTTTAATAATAATAAGAATGCTGGACATTTCACACAGCGGTACTAGCCCCAAACCCAGCAGAGCTTGTACTATGGGAACCAGATAACTGATAGAATACTTATATACTTTTTTTTTAAATACATACAATAATCAAAACTAATCAAACTAATCAATGAAAATTGTATTATTAATGTACCTACGTTTACATGTTTATACATAGTATATACAACTAAGATCTCCAGAAGATTTTTGTTACTACTTATTGGTGACCTCTGACCTTTGATCTATAAAAGATATTTATTTTTTCAATATTAAGTGTATACTTATTTTTTCAATCTGCGGAAGATCCTTTGTTACTACTAACCGGTGACCTCGGACCTTTAACCACTGACCTTTAATTTGACCTATAAAACGTCTTAACTTCTTACGTAACTTCTTTTTTCAGGTAGACTCTATTTCTACGGCTGAGAGGATTTACGAGTTGGACAATGTGAAGGGTGTCGTAAATTTGGATTTGAAAAGCACTTACTTATATAAAACACATGACCACATTCTGTCTGTTAACACTGAGTAAGTAATCAACAAATTAAAGACACTGACATAGCCCAAAGGAGTATAAACAAATAAAAATATGTAATAATATTAATTTATAGTTATAGGCTAGTAATTAACTTGTTCTACGGCCCATAAAGCCCACCGTAGCCATACATCCATACTAATAAACGACTAAACGGCTGAACGGATTGTAATTAAATTTGACAAGGAGATAGATTATATCCTGGAGAAGGACATAGGCTTTTATCATCTTTTATCTCAAAAAATAATCTTGAAGGGTGTGAAATAAGGGTTGAAAGTTTGTATGGGCAATCCAAAATTCCTCAAGTTGAAGGCGCAGAAGGAGGGTAATGGTTTTATTGACAAACAACGCATGCGAAGCCGCGAGCGGGTCAGCTAGTATTATTATAAAAACTTATATTTATGTACTACATAAATACTTTGAGCACTTTGAGTTTGAGTCATGCTGAGTCCTTTTTGAAACTTATGCGAGTAGATTGTTAAGTTATTGTCGTTTTTTTTGTGTATTTACTGTGATGTTGCAAAAACTTTTTTATTCTATTCTATTCTGATATCAGACAACTTACTGTCTGTCTGTTCATCTGTCAATACTATTTTCATAGAAAGCGTGGAGGTATCAAGTTGAAATTAACATCAAATACCTACATAGGTCTACCGTCCCTTGGAGCTGTAAAAAAATCATGGATCTAGTCAAAACAATAAAAAAATACGGCCATTTTTGCCGCATATTTTACTCGCCAATTAATCAAAACCAGGTAGGGTTGGGTAGGTACTTCCCGTTGACCTAGAATCATAAAATTTAGCAAGACGCAAGGTCTCACAGCACAAGTAAAGTAAAAAATCCGATGATCGTAATTTGTACTAATTGTGTAAATTGTAATAGTTATATCCAGAGCTGGGCAAAATACATGCTTTGCGTAATTAAAATACAAAATACTATCCCAAACGTATTGAAAATACGAAATACAAAATATTTTTTAGTCGTGTATTACGACAGTATTTTAACTATTTTTATTTTAAATACAAAATACAGTCAGGTGTTATATACTTGATAATTTGATCTACAGTACAGGTGCAGTGTTGCCAACTTTAAAGATTGACATATGTAACGGTTGCCATTTTGCTTACGAATAGTTACGAAAACTATCGAGCGCTATTTCTTGTAGAACCCACCATTAATAAGATCGCTAAATGTATTTATGTTCAGATGTATTTTGAAGCCATAAACATTTGAAATACTAACTACAAAATATCTCAGCGTCAGGTATTGAAATACCAATTACAAATTACATTTTTACGAAGTAATTGAATTACAAATATAAATATGTATTTGTATTACGTATTTTAATTACAAGCAATTCAAATACTACAATACCCCTGAGGGCTTAGCCAAGTTACAGTCGATTAGCGAAGTCGATACGTCCGAAAATGTATGGGATTTGACACATGCTATAGAAATACCACGTGATTCAGCGACAACAAATGTATGTAGAAATCGAATAGATTCGTGGCGAATGTAATTTGGCTACGGGCCCAGGTCATACAATACCCAGTCCCTATTTTGTTCTTGTTTATTTTTATTGTTCTTTATTTTATGTCTGTGCTATTTTAGACAAGGGTTTTATTTACATATGTTGCCTAATATAAAATATATTCACGGAACCCTCGGTCTGCGGGCCAGACTCGCACTTGTCCGGTTTTTTATTGACAAAATGTTATTTAATATTTTTCTTATTTACAGTTTATCTCTCAGCTTCAAAGAACATCTTCAATCATCTAACATCGAGAAGTTGAATCTGTCTCAAACGACAATACAGTATGTGGCTGGGGACTTCAGTGATCCTACTAATGGCATCGCTAACTCTACTGATTTCTATCTATCCAACATCTGTTACACTGTAAGTATTTTGCAGGTTCAGTATTCATCATCATCATTCTCAGCCTGTGTCGATTCACTGCTGGGCATATGCCTCTCTTTGTTTCTGCCATTTCCGATCCTGTGCCAGTCTAAACCACGTACGACCCACAGACTTATGAATGTCGTCGACCCATCTCGCTGGTGGACGTCCCCTATTTCAATGCCCAGTTCTCGGCCTCCACTCTGTTAGTCCTTTAGTTCACCTGTTGTCACTACGTCTGCACAAGTGTCCTGCCCAACTCCACTTGAGCCCCAATATTCGCTTGAGTCTTGTCCGCTTGCGAGTTTCGGTATTGGGAACTCGATCTAAGAGTGTGATGGCGAGCATGGCGCGCTCCATGGCTCTCTGTGCTACACTTATTTTGTGCACAGCCTCCTTCGTGAGCCTCCATGTCTCGGCACCATAAGTCATAGTTGGCAGGACACATTGGTTATAGATACGTGTTTTAAGACATTGTAGAATACGCGTGGATTTTAGTATGCCATCTAGTTTGTTGAAAGCTGCCTATCCAAGTTAAACACGTGACTTCCTCCATCTGATACTGCTTGCCAAAAGATAAAACATGGTTCCAACGTTTAGTCTTAGTATTGTATTAAACACCAGCTGACCAATCCGCAGCTCTCACGCATAGCTTTTCAATAAAAACATTACCCTCCTTCTGCGCAGTTGGGTAAAAAGTAGCCTATGCTTCAATCCCGGTCGTGCGATGAAAGAACGTGTATGGCTAATTTTTTACACCTTGGGTTAAATTGTTGAAGTTTTCGTAGGGATCGCTAATTTTTTCCAGTCAATGTCAAAGCCATATAACCAATGTTACTCAGGGATAATGTAGCATTCTAATAGTGAAATAATTTTTGAAAACGTACTGGTACCAGTAGTTTTTGAGTTAATTCGTTACAAACATAGAAAAATACAAATCTTTCCTTTTTATAATTTTGGTGTCGATAAAATAAATTGGTCAAGCGCGTGTCAAACCACGCACAGTGAAGGGTTCAGTAGCCAGGACGGCTGTATCTTAGTAATATTAAAATACAAAGTTAACTTTGCAGTTGATTTTGGTGATATTAACATTATACTACGTGTTTTGTTATGTACGACATTAAATGAAAACCACGGTAGGGCTAATGGCTAGTATTGTTGGAAAATAGGTATTTCTCAAATTAATTACCATAGAAAATTTAAATTTCTAAACAACCTAGTCTATGAAGTCCTAAAATACCAATGAAACAGCCTTTATAAAATATAAACAAATCATATTCATTCATCATGTAAGTAGGCAACCAAAAATCTTTTTTTTAGTCAAAAGTACCGTTGATATTTTTCAGATCTTACTCAAAATCGCCAGAAAAGGGATAGATGCAGATAACATAGTGAGGAATGCATCTCTTATTCACAACTTGGATTTTATTGAATTACTCAAGTAAGTAAACAACAACAACAACAAGATACAGTAGAGCGGCTGCCTGAAGCTATATATAGAATAAACCTTGACCTAGACCGTATTCTGGACTGGAGTAAGGCACATGGTCTTAGAGTTAACCCACTCAAAACTCAAGTAATCGTCGTTGGGGGTTCTAGGATGATATCGAGGATAGACTGGTCTTGCCTTCCACAAATTATATTTGATGGCACCTACGTTAAGCAGAGTGAGACGGTGAAAAATTTAGGCGTTCTCATAGACAGGCAACTGTCATGGGGACCTCAGATATCTGAAGTCAGCCGTAAGATGTTTGCCTCAGCGGGTTCTCTTAGGAGATTGCGTAACTTCCTTCCGACTGCCACTAAAATTTCGCTCGCGCAGTCTCTTCTTCTCCCGATACTAGACTATGCTGATGCTTCTTATCTAGATCTCACTGAACAGCAACTAGATAAACTTGAGCGCTTGCAAAACTTTGGCATCCGGTTCATCTTCGGCTTGCGGAAGTATGACCATGTGTCCGAATTTCGCAGTAAGCTCAAGTGGTTACCCATACGCCTTCGCCGGGATACTCACATCCTTCAGCATTTATATAAAATCCTGTTCAACCCTTCCTCACCTTCCTATCTTAAAGCACGCTTCCATTTCCTCTATCAATCCAATCCTTGATCCTTGCGTTCATCTGACACACTCCAACTCAGGACACCTGTACACTCCTCCTCCTACTTTGATAAGTCTTTTACAGTGCAGGCTGTCCGGTTATGGAACGCGCTGCCGGTGGCTATCAGATGTGCCAAGTCACTTGCCATTTTTAAACGTATGCTCAGAGAACACTATCTGAGTATTTGTCGCTAAATATATATGTATTTATTATTAATTATTTGTTTCTTAAATAAGTCTAAGTATGTATGTATCTATGAATTATTATGAGTAGTTATTATTTAGATTCATGTAGTTTTCATTTATGCAAGTTTTATATTTTTTTATTTTTATATAATTAGTATTAGTATGTAAGTACATGTAGTATGTCAGGTACACCCCAGGTAATGTCTACACAGTCCATTCCATCCAAAGGTTGTCTGGTAGAGATCGCGAATTAGCGATAAGACCGCCAATTGTATCCATAGATTTACGTAGTTGTTTTTTCTATATGTATTTGTTTCGTGGTGTGCAATAAAGTATTATCTAATCTAATCTAATCTAAAATTTTACAAAGGCAGTCACAGAGTGGTGGCCAAGAGATGGCCACAGGCCCGATGGTCTGACGATCTCGTAACGGAAGTTGGGCAGCAGTGGATGAGACTTGCTCAAGACCGATTGGACTGGCGACATATAGAGGAGGCCTATACCCAACAGTGGGTGTTGGAAGCTGGATAGATAGATAGAAGTAAAATTTTATTGAGTTAGTCACTAGATATAGGCCCCATAAGAAGGCTCGAGATCGCTCAGCGTGCTACGGAGAGGCCTATGCTTGGTGTTTCTCTACGAGATCCCGTCACAAATGAGGAGATTCGTGGACGAACCAAAGTCACCCACATAGCTAAAACCTATTCTACAATTGACGAATGTTTTAATGACAAATTTTAGATACTTACCCACTATCTACTTTGACAATTTGAATGTTTTCTTTTTGAAATGAATATAACCTAACAAGAACAATGACGTCCTCCTCTCTCCAAATTTGTTGTGTCCAACAGAGTCCATAATGAACATGTATCTATCAATTACCACCTATTATTACATTGTGGAATACAATAAAAGATTAAGTACTGATAATAAAGAAAATAGCAACCTGATGTGGTAGTGGGCAGGGCTGCTCAAAGAACTGACGGCCGTTGGGGCAGAAAGATTCTAGAATGGAGACTGCGCATTGAAAAGCGCAGCGTGGGAGGGCCTCCCAATATAGAAAGATGGCAAAATAAAGATTGCTGGCAGCCGATGGGTACCACACAAGATCGGTCGCTCTGGAAATATATGGGCGAGGCCTGTGTTCAGCAATGGACGTCCTGATATGATGATAATGCCTGCTTGGATCACTGACCGCTGGATGGTTTTTTAACAGTGCTCCTGGCCTTTGGAGGGCATGTTGAATTGCAACTCAGTTGCTCTCATAAATGGACGATTAGGTAATGATGTACATTGTTACCTTGTTGTGTACTGTTGCTGTATCTTTAAATTAATAAAATACATCCACAGCCTGACTTCACCCATTATTGGGTATATGCCTCCCCAAGTTTGTGCCATCCACCACGATCCTGCGCTAGTCTCACCCACACGCCCGCGATCTTTACGATGTCGTCCACTCGCTGCCGGACGTCCTACCCATCTATACCCACTCCTCGGCCACCATTCAGTCACTGCCCTGCTCCATCTGTCATCAGCACGTCTAGCCAAGTGTCTCGCCCAATACTATATGAGTTCCATAACTCGAATCCCAACGTCATGAACCTTCGTTCGTCTACGGATCTCGAATTTGTAATAAAATATAAATAAAATAAATAAATAATCACTTGATTCAAAAAATCCTTATCAATTTTTGTATAGGAATTTTTTAAACACGCGCTAAACAGTGCTTTATTTTTTTGTGGCAAGACCCATAATGTTTTGTATATTTCAGCACGATGTCCCAACTCAAGTACGAGGCCCTGATCAAACTCTTCAACGACCTGGTACTCAGCACCAGTTATGATATGGAAACTGCAAGGTTAATTACTATACTACGTGTTTTTTATGTACGACATTAAATGAAAACACGGGTAGGGCTAGTAGCTAGTATTGTTGTAAAATAGGTTTTTTCAAATCCATTACCACAGATTTTAATATTAATTTTCATACAACATATTATATTCGTAATCATAAACAAATCATATTCATTCATCATGTAAGTAGGTACCTGCTAAACTGACTAAGCGGCACCGTCGCAAAGGCACCGCCGATTTACGTAAAAAAATAGTTTATTGGAAATTATCGATAACGGTGAAGCTACCGGTATTAAACCTACCTCTAAAATCAGTTGATACAATTCCGGATGTGTGTTTAAATTAATGTCGTAATCATAATCATTTATTGCCCGAATATAGGTTATACAGAAAGATGTAACATTTAATATAAAATAGTTTCACTATACTCTACCCCACTCAAGGGCGTGCAATAAGCTTGTAAAGCTTTCATATTTGTATTCTTATAAAGATATTGTTAGTAACCTTACACTATTTATGTCAAACATTTAGTATTCAATTATAATTGTTCTCTGTCAAATCATGTCATTAGTTATTAAAATATTCCTCTAATGTATTTCTTATCTAAAAGCCATAATTTTAATTTGTGCCTAAATTTAAAAAGTGGCAGCTCTTGAATGTTCTTTGGTAAATTAGTAAATATTTTTACGGCCATTACATATACATTCTTTTTATAAATATCACGTTTACAATGTGGTAGATAAAGTCTATTATGATGCCTTGTATGCCTTTACATTTTGTCAGAGTGTTTTAGAAATCGTTCTGAATTTTCTTTAACTAAGTTACATACAGGGTGTGGTGTAATGAGTGGATAATAGGGTACCTGCGGGTAGGGGCCATTGTGGCGGTTCAGAAAAATATTTGTTATGCTCAGTAAAAGTGACTCTGTTTTCGAGATATTCGACATTTTCGAAATTTAAGAAATATTTCACCCTTCGTCACTATTTTTGGCGCCAAGACTGCAAATGAAATTTTTTTTCTATCTATTTTTTGGATAGTATTCTTGGATAGATGTGCTATCGAATGGAAACTATTATTTTTATAACACAAGCACAGTTATGTTTTTAAAATAAGATTTCACTAAAATTTTACTTGCTTTCGTTTGTTTTCCTGACCTTTACCCTTCTGTGGTGTAAAAAAAATGTATCGTCACTTGAATGCCAAATTTTAAAAAAATTAGCCTATTTCATCGAGATTCCGAAATGGTATATTACATATCATTGTCACAACTTGATTCAAAATTAATTCCTACCAAACTTATCAAGGCGTAATTTAAAGAAATATTTTCAACTATTATTAGCAATAATTGTCTACTGTTCGCAGAACTACTAGTAATTCTTGGAACAGATTGGTTCCCGGCCCAGCGGCAATCGACACTATGTCTATCTTGCTCTTTCATGCTATGAGTGAAAGAGAACTATCGTTTCGCGTAACGCATTTTTATGATTTTCGAGTCAGTGTGCTATCATACTACTGCCGTACAACAACGTGTTATCCTGTTTTGGATTGATACTCGTCGATTTTGTGCAGTGATTTCGGACTTTGTTTTGCCTAGCGATTTGGACGTCTTAATTTTGTGAACCTAACGATTTTGTGCTGTGATCTCGGACTTGATTTGCTTTGTAACTTGGATTTTTTGGTATTGCATATTGATTGCAATGCCTCAGCTATACACTGCGTCTGAATATGCGCAAATGCATTTAATCTACGGCGAGTGTGGTGGTAACGCCAATCGAGCAGCAGCACTGTATCGGGAAAGATTTCCCAATGCACGCCATCCCGATTATCGTGTGTTTATTCGCGTACACAATGCTTACATGGAAGGTCGAATTCCTGGAAGTGGCATCGGTGGCACGAGTTCTGGGAGACCACAAGTACATAATGAAGAGGACGTACTTGATGAAATTGCTGCTGATCCGACCACATCTGTGCGCGTCATAGCCTCTAATACTGGCATGTCAGCAAGAACAGTGCACCGAATTTTAAAAAGAGAAAAATTACATCCTTTTCACTACCAGCGCGTGCAATGTTTGCAGCCAAGAGATTACCCTGCACGAGTTGCATTTTGCCAAACAATGCTGAGAAAAATGAACGCTGATCCCGATTTCTTCGATAAAATTTTGTGGAGCGACGAATCCACGTGCAAAAAAGATGGGTATTTTAATATGCACAATCTGCACAGTTGGCAGCGTACAAACCCTCATTTGGCCAGAGAAGACAGGTCCCAGTACAAGTTCAAAATTAATTTATGGACTGGAATTCTAAATGGCAAAATCATCGGACCATTCGAATTGTCTGGAACATTGACTGCAGAAACGTATTTACATTTTTTAAGGCACGAACTTCCACTTTTATCAGAAGATGTTTCATTAGAAGATAGAAGAAGAATGTGGCTGCAGCACGATGGTTGCCCCGCTCATTACGCCCGAAATGTTCGACAATACCTCGATGAAACATATCGTCGACGATGGATCGATCGTTTGGGGACAATTTTGTGGCCACCTCGTTCACCAGACATCAACCCATTGGACTTTTTTTACTGGGGATGCCTTAAAGAAAAGGTTTATAAAGACCCAATCAATACAGTGGACCAGCTACGGGAGCGTGTGCGATTAGCTGCTCAGAAAATCACAGAGCAAAGAATTGCGAACAGGATTAAAAGATCTTTTATCAAAAGGTGCAGAGCATACATCAGAGCACGTGGTGGCCTTTTCGAACACCTTTTGTAATAGTAAATTTAATAAATGAAATGCATTTAAAATTTATTGTTTCGTTTTATTTCATTACCGAATTTTAAACTAACGTTTTTAGGTGATTTTAAGTAATGAAGTAAATTTTAGTACTATTTGTAATTTTATAATAATTAGCTCTACCCATTTTAATAGGAATTACTTTTGAATCAACTTGTGGAAATACCATGTAATATACCATTTCGGAATCTCGATAAAATAGGCAATTTTTTTTTTAATTTGGCATTCAAGTGACCATACATTTTTTTTACACCATAGAAGGGTAAAGGTCAGGAAAACAAACGAAAGCAAGTAAAATTTTAATGAAATCTTATTTTAAAAACATAACTGTGCTTGTGTTATAAAAATAATAGTTTCCATTCGATAGCACATCTATCCAAGAATACTATCCAAAAAATAGATAGAAAAAAAAATTCATTTGCAGTCTTGGCGCCAAAAATAGTGACGAAGGGTGAAATATTTCTTAAATTTCGAAAATGTCGAATATCTCGAAAACCGAGGCACTTTTACTGAGCATAACAAATATTTTTCTGAACCGTCACAATGGCCCCTACCCGCAGGTACCCTATTATCCACTCATTACGCCACAGCCTGTATACCATTTATATACATACAGGCAATAGCATGATTTTATGTTCCTTAAAAATAGGACGACAGCTTTCAGTAAACCAGGCTCCACGTAATGCGCGAACACATTTTTTTTGTGCTATAAAAGCTTTATTAATGTCTGTCGAGTTTCCCCAAAGAATAAGACCATAAGAGAGAATGGAGGAAACATAGCCATGATAGGCACTTAGCGCAGCTTGTTTTGATACATTCAATCGTAGTTTTCTGATTGCAAATACAAACCGATCCAATTTATTACATACAGAGTCAATGTGAGCCTTCCAGTTGCAGTTCTTGTCAACTATTAATCCTAAGAATTTTGTTGTACTTACTTCTTCTATTATTTCATTTTTAAAATTAATATTTAATGTCAAGTGATTTGAATTATAATAATATGTTTGAAATTGTATTAATTGAGTTTTTTAAGATTTATTTTAAGATTATTGTTGTTTAGCCAATTGTCAATTTTATTCATTGTTCGTACATAACAAAACAGGTTATATAAGGCTTTCTGGAAGAGATAGCTCATAGCGATAAAAGCGTGTGCATTAAAGTGTTTTCTATTATGTAACTATTCGTTTGTTTATAAATTTTGTACCAATTCAAAAATAAATATTTTTACAGGAACATTTTCTTGGAAATTTTGCCGCATGTAAGAAGTGACGCGTGCGCAAGGTTCATCAAGTATCTGGTTTTAGAAGAAAAGGTTGGTATTCGTTAGTCCTGGATCTAGGGGGGAGAGGGGGCAAACCACTCCAGGCGTTTGCCCTCGGTGGCAATTACAAGGGGCGCCAAATTAATGTTGAAAAAAAAAACTTGTTTCACAAAGCGCTTAGCTAGCATCCAGCTAACATCGTACCATCGATTATTTATTTGATTTGAGGCTCCAAAACCCCGCTCTGGCTACACCCAATAACAGTGTAAATATGTAGTCCAGTCAAATATCCCCAAAATGACATAAAATGTGTCCAAGAAAATGAAACTTGACAGAAGAAAGTAAAAAATGCGTGTCTCATATTAATGTACCCCCCATCTCTCAAACGCTGGAGGAGAGGGGTCACCACATCAATTTTCTGCCCCGGATCGGGTATATCGTAGATCCTTTGATTTCCGAGTTTAGTACTCACATAATATAGATATAGAATATAGTATAGATGGCGCTGCTAAATCTATTCATCCATAACCATGCTAATACTATAAATTCGCAAGTTACTCTGTCTCTCTGTTACGTGTTCATGACTAAATGACTGGACCGATTTCAATAAAAAGTATACAGATAGATTATGACCGGATATGGAGAGGGCTATGCTTGGTGTCTCAACGAGATTGAATCAGAAATGAGGAAATTGGTAGACGAACCAACATCACTGACATAGCACATAGGAAATTAGGAATCTAAAGTGGTAGTGGGTACGGCGTGCTCGAAGAACTGATGGCCATTGGGGCAAAGGTTTTCGAATGGAGACCACACACTGGAAAGCTCAGCGTAGGATGACCCCCACAAGATGGAAAGACAACCTGATAAAGGTTGCTGGGAGCCGTTGCAGTTGCAAGATCAGTCACTCTGGAAATCTATGTGGGAGGCCTATGTTCAGCTGTGGACGTCCTGTGGGTGATATGATTGTGATGGTGATTGCTGTATATATTAATTTCAGGAAAATGTGGAAGACGCAGCGCTTCTCTCCCTCATCAGGAAACTACCCTTCAACGTGGCGACCCACAGCCAGAGTCTACTGGAAGAGTTGGAAGTTCTAACCAAATTAGGTACACTTTTTACTGATAGAAGATTACGCTATCGCTGAGTGCTTTCCATACCAATATTATAAGTTCATAAGTAGCTCTGTCTGTCTGTTTGTTACGTTTTCACAGCTAAACTTCGCAGAAAAAGGATAATGTTTTATTGATATAACTACCACGCGTGCGAAGCCGCGGGCGGGTGTTCGTAGGAATCAAGTCGAAGAATAATCTATATTCTCATTTGACAACACAATACTATCACAGAGTCTAGCGGCTAAATGGAACGGTCTCGACAGAATATCAGAGCTTACCATCACGGCGGGCATAATGATGAGTCGAGTCCCATTTATAGCACAGTCTCTACCAAGTTCTCACTTGTTTTTGTTTATGTTCTACGTTCATACTATTTCATTGTTTCTTTTTTTGTCTTTTCTCTGTCTTAAAGTGTAACTGTACTGTGTGCTAATGTAGTATTTCAATGACTGTCTATTTAAGTTTAAAAACTCAAACCCGACAACACACAATACCTGTCGATGGTAGCCTATGTCACCCATTGACACCTCATTCATCAAAATCAGATGAGTAGTTTAGGCGCTACGGTGGACCATACATCCACAGACTATTTATTTTTCTGCGTTCGTGAGGCTACCCATGGATCCCATCTAAAAACCAGCGCCGCTTACCTTCCTCGGATGGTTGGCAGCAATACGCTGAGACGGGGCCTGTTTGGCCCACACAGCACCTATGTATATAGCGTACTAAATTTGTATCTTGTATTTTTCCTGTAATTCTTTATATAATTTTTCTTTTTAATCATTATAATTTTTACTTAAGTAGGTATGTATGTTCTGTTCTGAATGGTCTGCCCTGCGTGTGTGTCAAATAAATGTATTCTTTTTTCTTTCTTTATAGACTCGTAAAAACATAACCCTTCCTTTTGGCTCTGCTGTAGTGGGGTAAAAATAACTTTTTGGTATTTTATTCCAGGTCTAGACTTCTCCCCTGACATCAGGCACGCGGGGATCCTCAGCTTCGCGACCCTCACGCATAAGACCATGGAGGTATCGCAGGTGAAGCAGGACTACTTCGACGGGGTCGTGGTGAAGTACTTCAGAATGTATAGTGGTGAGTAGACCAAAAGTTAGGGCTCACTTTATTTGAGGAATAGATTATAACAGAAATCATCTGGCTAAAATAGCACAAAATAGCTAGCTGAGATGTAGCGGGTTCGATTCCCGCCGCGGAATAAATGTTTGCATGACCTACCGATATTTGTTTCGGGTCTGGATATTTCTTTATTATGACATGTTGTCCATACCGAGGAAATATTTTATTTTTGTATATTTGTAACAAATAAACTCAAAAACTACTAGTCCGATTTCAAAAATTCTTTCACTATTAGGATGCTATACTCGTATTATCCCGAAGAAACATAGGCTACTTTTTATCCAACTGCGCAGAGTAAGGGTAGTGTTTTTATTGAAAAACTACGCGTGCGAAGCTGCGGATTGGTCGGCTAGTATAGTTATATATATATAGTATAGCTATATAGTTAAGTATGTTATTTGTATTAACAAAAAATATAATGAAATAATGTATATAAGTATTCCATCAAAAAGTAATGGGAGGCCATGTTAATTGGTTACTCTTTTTCATATTAATTAGCTATATAAGAGTAGTAGAGTTTCTTGTGATAGGGCTCGCCCGGGAAAGTACTACCACCATATCTATTTCTGCCGTTAAGCAGCTTTGCTGTGTTTCGGTTTGAAGGGTATGGTTGCCGGTGAAATTACAGACACATGGCGTTATACCTGTATGCCTCAAGTTGTTGAACGCAGGGCAGTGCATGTGCGTGACGTATGAGCCAATGCTTTGTCATAGGTTGGGTACCACTTAACATTATGTCGGCCATATGCTCCATCAAACGGTACAATTTTTTTTGATCGAGCGAAGCGAGATCTCCAAATCAACTTGGGCAAATCGGCGTTATATGTATGTATGTTTGTTTGTCCGAGGATAACTTTCGTAGCGTTTATCCGATCATCATGAAATTTGGTATATAGGTGGGTAGTGATGGCACAATTTTGGTGTGACTCAATGAGATAAAAATATTGGGGGGTTGTTGAGATATTAGGGTTCAAGAGGGGTAAAAAAAAATGAAAATGAGACTATTAGGTCAAATAGGACGTCAAATGAAAGGTATTCATTAGTACATTTGAAATCGTTTTTATTTTTGGTTTAATTTGTTTAGTTTTTGAGTTATTAGCCATAATAAAAACAAAACTTTGACAAAATTCACAGGGTACACCAGTGACCCCACAATGCTGAAATTTGGTATTCGTGTAGCTTTAGTGACACAAATATAGGCAAAAGTATGAAATCCAGAATAACTGCCATTTGTACCATAAAAAAATATAACCAATTTACAAGAACCCCCGTTACATCTAATTTGAATGAAACTGTAGGTCAAGTAGGTTGGTTATACATTTCGTGGCACCAATTTAATAGTCAAAGATGAAAGCCGGCATGCACAAAGATCACTAAACGTATTTACCGACTAATCATGTTTAAATTTGAAGTATTTGTATGATTTGACAACTCAAATCATATTTAGCTACTAAATACGTTTAGGCATCGTTGTGCATGTCGCCCTAAGAATAATATTTATTTTGGGAGATTCGCGAGATCTCAGTTCGGGGCGAACCACTAGTAGGTAATAAATTTATCACCATTTTTTCAGACTGTCCCCGGTACCTAGACAAGATGATCTGGCTCCAAGGTCTATGCAACATCGGCTACTCGGCTGAAGCGTACACTCGGATTATTTCGGCTGATAGTTCTCGTTCACGATATGAGAGGCTCTGGGCAGCGCTAGCCGGCAGTCCTAACACCGAGGAGCCCTATATGGTAAGTCAAATGACTAGACTGACACAACTGCTTCTGTCAACCATGATCATGCTTAGTTCTATTTTTGAAGTGAAAACTTCTTTAGGCGCGTTGGGCATTTTTTGAGATGGGAGAATCCCATTGAACTCGCGACACCGTTACCGTTACCGACACTTCTGTATAAAAGAATCTCGTAATTGTTCAAGTTTAAGTGAAAACTTCTTTAGACGCGTTGACCATTTTTTGAGATGGGTAAAAATCATTGAACTCGCGACACCGTTACCGTTACCAACACCTCTGTATATAAGTATCTCGTAATTCTTTAGGCGCGTTGGGCATTTTTTGAGATGGGAAAAAACCATTGAGCTCGCAACACTGTTACCGTTACCGACACCTCTGTATATAAGTATCTCGTAATTGTTCAAGTTTAAGTGAAAACTTCTTTAGGCGCGTTGAGCATTTTTGAGATAGGAAAATCCCATTGAACTCGCGACACCGTTACCGTTACCGACACCTCTATATAAAAGTATTTCGTAATTGTTCAAGTTTAAGTGAAAACTTCTTTAGACGCGTTGGCCATTTTTTGAGATGGGTAAAAATCATTGAACTCGCGACACCGTTACCATTACCAACACCTCTGTATATAAGTATCTCGTAATTCTTTAGGCGCGTTGGGCATTTTTTGAAATGGGAAATAACCATTGAACTCGCAACACTGCTACCGTTACCGATACCTCTGTATATAACTATCTCGTAATTGTTCATGTCTTCACTACTGTCGGCACTCCCGGAGTGCCACTTTTTTTGTCTGTCTATCTGTATCATTTTTTACTGAAGTTCGATAACTCGCATACTTTGTTGGGGTAGAAATTGCAGTTATTCTGGATTTCAGACTTTTCCCTATATTTGTGACACTAAAGCTACACGCATATCAAATTTCAGCACTGTGGGGTCACTGGTGTACCCTGTGAATTTTATCAAAGTTCAGTTTATATTATGGCTAATAACTTAATATCTACAAGACTTAAACTAAAAATAAAAACACGATCAAAATGTACTAATGAAGACCTTTCATTAGACGTTCCAATTTATTCCCCCCCCCCATTTTTAGCTCATTTAGTCACACTAGGAGTGTGCCATCACTATCTACTTATACGAGTATACCAAATTTCACGATGATCGGATTAACGTTTCGAAAGTTAGCCTCGGACAAACAAACATACACACATATATACAACGCCGATTTGCCCAAATTGATTTGGAGATCTCGCTTCGCTCTATGAATAAATGCGAAAGTAACTCTGTTTGTTTGTTGTTTTTAATTTTCACGACTAAACGTCTGAACGGATCGTAATTAAATTTGGCAAGGAGATAGATTATACAGGAAGGACATAGGTTACTTTTTACCCCGACTGCGAAGAAGGTAAGTAATGCTTTTATTGATAAACCACGCGTGCGTAGTCGCGGGCGGGTCAGCTAGTAAACAATTAACTTATTCCCCTTACCGTTTCTGATATAATTATTCCGCAGGTACTAGAGACCACCCTCCCAATCCTCAGCAACGAGACGGAACCCATCCAGCTCCGCATCGCGGCCGTTCACATGCTGCTCTCCTCCCCGAACGTCCGGGAGACGGACCTCCTCTTCGTGCATAACTACATCATGAGCTGCAGGAGTAAGCATCTGAAGAGATTCTGGTACTCCACGGTCAAGAATATGAATTTGAACCGCGATTTTACGGGGTATCGAGTATCGTAAGTATCTTTTTTAAACTATCAATAAACATCCAAAGGTTGTCTGGAGGAGATCGCTTTTAGCGATAAGACCGATCATTTTACTAAATACATTTGTAAGAAATTATGTTCTGTAATTTGTTTTGATGTACATAAAGAGTTATCTAATCCACACTAATATTATAAATTCGAAAGTAACTCTCTCTCTCTCTGTTTGTTTTCACGACTAAACAGCTCGACCGAATTCGATTAAATTTGGTATACAGATAGATTATGACCAGGTTTAGGACATAGGCTACTTTTACTCAACTGTGCAAAAGGAGGGTAATGTTTTTATTGTGAAACCACGCGTGCGAAGCCGCGGGTGGGTCAGATAGTCTTATAATAATCTAAACCTTCTGCAAGATATTCATTTGATAAGTTTTTTGTTGAAAAATTACTTTTTCAAAACAAGCTTTTACAAAATTCATAATAATAAATAAATATTGCTGGACATTTCACACAGCGCTATCTAGCCCCAAACTAAGCAAAGCTTGTACTATGGGAACCAGATAACTGATAGAATACTTATATACATTTTTTTTTTAAATACATACTTATTATATATAGAGAAACAACCAGACCCGGAACAAATATCTGTAGATCTTGCAAACATTTGTTCCGCGGCGGGGATCGAACCCGCTACCTCCTGCGTCTCAGCCGGCTATTCGCCCACTGCACCACGGAGGTCGTCATCGACCGGATCGATAATCGGAACCGGAAGCATATTCAAATGAGCCCAAACACTAGTAGCCTACTATAATCCATTCAGAAGTTCCGTTGTCTAGCATCCGTCTCTATAATTCATTCATTCATTTATTCAATTTTCAGATGTCAAAGATGCATATTTGTTAGTAAAAAACTTAAATCAAACATGTCACATGGTACAAAATATAGTCACAATAAAACAAACTAAATTCAAAAAACAACAATAAAAGTTTAAGTTTAAATCACATAATGAGACCACCTCCATGGTACCATATTATTGCATTGTCACCGAAGTTACAAATTCAAATTTCCAAATTCCAAATTTCCAAATGAAAAGTGTTCCAAATTTCAGCTCAATCGGTTGAGGGAAACGGGTTTAAAATTCAGTTGCAAGATTACACCCGGACAAACATTGCAAGTTAATAAAAAGCTTGTGAAAACTCATAAAGTTCGACTGTACAATCCTCTAGTCGGAATTCTTCCAAGCAATTGAATGAATTCTGATTAATTCTGACTGTGCAATTTCGAGTTAGACCGAGTTTTTAAACAAAAAAAAAACAGCCAGTAACATTGTCAAGTTTAATAAAAAGATGGTATCAACTTTTTCCATAAACCAAAATAAAAGATAGCTTCTTCGAGATAATATCATTAACAAGTCAAAAAGTTCGATTGTACAGTCAGAATACTACTAGCCGAATTTATACCAAACAATTTAAAAATAATTCAGATAACTGTTTCGAATTTGGCCGAGTTTTCAAACAAAAACAGCCATTAATATCGTCAAGTTTCATAAAAAGAGGCTGTCAACTTTTTACTAAATAAAAACAAACACGCAAGGAGTTTTTACTGGGGTGAATAAAATTTATGATCTGTGGCAGTTTTATATTTACAGCGGCAAAGTCCTTGAATTTTGAACATTTTTGTTTTATTTGTTAGCTAGCTGACCCGCCCCGGCATCGTACGGTTTCAAAATAAAATACAGCCTATTATGATCTTAAGTTCATACTTAAACTCCCATAGAAAAAAGCACATTAAGTTTTCTAGAATTTTTAAATTTTCGTGTAACTTTTCAATTTTTTTCCCCTCATAGCCTTCTTCGGACTACTCGTATTAAGAACATTAGAATAAAAAAATAGACAAATCTGTCCCGCCGTTCTCAAGTGATGCGCTTACTAACGAGCACTATTCAATTTTTTTGATTTATAACTTTCCTGTCGGTTTGTGGGAGTGATTTTGGCAAAAGGGACGGAAATGTGTAACAGGAAACCGGGGAAGCGCGCTCTATTTGATTTAACCAATGAGCGCGCGCGGTGGTCAGATGTTACACATCATATGCGTCTACTGTAAGGCTCGTTGTTTTTTTATACCACATTTTTATATTTTGTTACTAGCTGTTGCCCGCGACTTCGTACGCGTTACACTACTATATATGTAGGTAACCTAGATATAAAGCTAAACTCGCTGTTGCAACTTGACACCCTATTTTTATCCCATGGCAACTGATTTATGGGATAAAAGGTAGCCTATCTGGTAATCCAGGTTATAATCTACGACTGTACCAAATTTCATCGAAATCTGTTCAGCCGTTACGACATGATTGAATTACAAACAAATAAATAAACAAACATCCAAATTTTCGCATTTATAATATAAGTGCGATATTAATTTAAATCACACACCCGGAATCGTATTGACTGATTTTAGATATCGGTAGCTTGAATGCTTATCCAGTATTCGATACATTTCAAATAAACAATTTTTAACGTAAATCGGCGGCGCCTTTGCGACGATGCCGCTTAGTCAGTTTAACAGGTACCTACTTACATGACTAAAGCTACACGCATACCAAGTTTAAGCACTGTGGGGTGTACCCTGTGAATTTTGTCAAAGTTCAGTTTAAATTATGGCTAATTACTTAAAAACTACAAAGTTTAAATAAAATAAAAAAACGTAGTCGAAATGTAATCACAAAGAACTTTTATTAGATGTGCCATTTGACCGGATAGTCCCATTTTGTTTATTTTACCCTTCTTGAACCCCAATATCTCAACAACCCCCACACATTTTTGTCTCATTGAGCCACACCAAAATTGTGCCATAAATACCTACCTATATACCAAATTTCACGATGATCGAATACACGCTTCGAAAGTTATCCTCGGACAAACAAACATACATACATACATACGAGGCATGCCTTTTAAGTTCTGTCGTTTCCATATTTTCCGGCAATTTTGAATTTGGAACTGTTCTATATTCGAATGTGTTTACATTTTGAATCTCAAAACAGTTGAAAGTATTAGGATTAATGCTATTGTTTAGTCACAGTTTCGATTTGAATCTGTCAGGTCACGTACGAAAATGAATCTTTCTAAGGAAAATGTTCGTGCAATAATTTTCTACAACTTTAGAAGAGGCCTGACACGGCTTCAGTGTTTAGAAGAGCTAACATCTGTGTTCAGTGATGTAGCCCCATGTCTGCGGACTGTCGAACGCTGGTATTTAGAATTCCAGCGTGGACATACTAGTGTTAGTGACAGATTTCGCGAAGGACGCCCAAAATCCGCCTTCACTGAAGATAACATCATTGCTGTGAGACAACTAATTCTCGAAGATCGTCATGTGACGTATCGAGAGATAGAGGCTCTATTAGGCATCTCAGGGACAACCATTCAGAAGATCTTGCATGAAGCGCTTGGTGTGAGAAAGCTAGTTTGCCGTTGGATACCGCATCTGCTTTCCGACGATCACAAGGCGGCCCGCGTCAGATGGTGTAAGAAAACTCTGCAAAGGTTCAACCGAGGGGAGTCAAATCACGTCTACGACATCATAAGTGGTGACGAATCTTGGATCTATGCCTACGATCCTGATTCCAAACAACAATCTACAATCTGGGTCTTTCAAGACGAGCCAAAGCCGACTAAAGTTGTTCGTTCTCGAAGCACTTCAAAGAAGATGGTGGCCACGTTCGTTGGAAAAACCGGCCATGTTGCGACTATTGCACTTGAAGATCGTAGAACGGTTAACGCAGAGTGGTATACTACAGTTTGTTTACCACAAGTCATCGCCGAACTTCGAAAATCTAACTCAAAGCGACGCATCATCCTGCACCACGACAACGCAAGCTCACACAGCGCTCGTCAAACGATTGAGTATTTGAAGCAGGAAAAAGTAGAAATTCTTGACCATCCTCCATACAGTCCTGACCTAAGCCCTAACGATTTCTTTACATTTCCTAAAATTAAGAAAAGTCTTCGTGGTCAAAGGTTCCAGTCCTGTGAAGAAGCAGTCGACGCTTTCAAGTCAGCCATTTTGAACACCCCCACTTTAGAGTGGAATAAATGTTATAATAACTGGTTTGAGCGAATGGAAAAGTGTTTTAAGCTACGTTGTGAATACTTTGAAAAACAATAAAAAGTACTATAAGGTTCTAGATGTGTTTTTTTCTTCAAACGACAAAACTTAAAAGGCATGCCTCGTACAACGCCGATTTGCCCAAGTTGATTTGGATATCTCGCTTCGCTCGATTAATGAATTAGTTTACAAAATGTGGTAAAATGTACAAAGCTCGTCCAAATTGACTCGAAATACTCATTCAAATCTCAATCCAAAGCTTGTCTGGAAGAAATCACTTTAAAGCGATAAGACTGCCTATTGTACTATTGGCTTTGTGTCTTCTAATTTGTCTGTAATTTTAATTTTTTTAATGTGCTCAATAATGTGTTTTCATTCATTTTCATTCATTCATTCAAAATGTTGCAGATCATTCTACATACCCTTCATAGCCAACCAGGTCTCCGATCCAGAGCCTCTTTATTGGGCAACGAATAACTACATCATCAGTGGTCAGGAGGAGGATGGAGCACCCTCACTCCAGGTCCTCAGTGTTGGAGATGATCTAGGAGCCCTACCAGCTTTCGTGGGCATCAAGCTGTTCACTGGAGGAAGACGGCCTTATAAGGCTGCGGTGAGTTATAAAAAGCGTTTGTCAAACATTAAGGTGCATCTAAACATACGTTCAAGCTCGGTAAGCAAGTATTTTGACGTTTTGTGATCAATTCGGTTCGACTCTTGCATAACAATCTTTAAACGTATTTAACGACTAAACATATTTAAATTAATGTTTAATGTTAATGTAATGTGTTTAAACATGTATAAACCATCAGGCAAGATTTTGGTCAAACGAAGATCTTTGTGATAAGAAAAGAAAAAAAAACGTATTTGTGTGATTTGACTAAAGATTAAAGATTTATTTATTTGCCAGAATATTGGTAAAATTAAATACGATACGATACCATACGATCCCTAAACGTAATGAGCGACTAAACATGTTTAAATTTATCGTATTTGTATGATTTGACAACTCTATAAATTATATTTAGCCACTGAATACGTTAGGCATCGCTGCGCAAGTCCCTGTCATTGGATGCAATGCTCGAACACAGCAATGCTTAAAATTTAAGTTGTTAAAAATAACTTGTTCCAGATATACTTCCTAATAGAAGGAGTGATCACCAACATTAATGAATACAGAGAATTCTACGAAATCGACCCTTCGAAAATAAACTCTGAGAAGCTTCTAGAAGTTCTGAAGAAAATCAAGACTTGGAAACGGAAAAAAGCTGAAAAGGTAAGAAGTTTTTGACTGCAGTCTCTCGAACGTATCTCATTAACTTAGATAACTTTTGTGATTTATTTCAATCATTAAACAACGTGTTGTATTGTGTATAAAATATGAAAACACGGGTAGGGATAATGGCTAGAATTTGTAAAATAGGTATTTTCAATATAGTTACAATAGAACATTTTCAATTTTTAAACAACCCTAATATCAAGTCCTAAAATATGAATGAAACAGCCTGTATCAAATAGGTAAACATACCATATTCCTTCATCATGTAAGTATAGACATATTTAAAAATTGTTTATTTTGAGCCTTCGGTACTCAAAAATAGCTATACTTAAAAATGGTTAAGTGCCCTACGCGTCCAGTACAACAATGACTTCAGAACAGGCCCGGATCTAGGGCAAACCAAGGCACATGCCCCGGGCGGCAATTTCAAGGGGCGCCAAATTCATGTTTGAAAAAACTTGCTTCAAGCGCTTAGCAAGAATCCAGCGCACATAGTACTATCGATTATTTATTTGATTTGGAACGCATCAGTGTCGTAGCTAGGGGCGGCCGCCAGGGGGGTGCAAGCCTCAAGAAGGTGCAAGTCTTGAAGACTAAGTGCAATCAAAAGTATTTATGTTGTTGCCATTTGCCAAGCATTCAAAAATATACGCCCCCCCGTTTTTCAAACGCTGAAGGAGAGAGGGCGCCACATCAAGTTTCTGCCCCGGTTCGAAAAAGTCGTGGATCCGGGATTGCTTCAGAATGTTGATGGGGTTGCCTCGATACTGCAGTGCATTTACCATATTTGGTGAGGCGCGGGTAGATGGTTTCCGCCATAATCCGTAAGAAAACAGCCTCATTGCTAAGCAAAGTACGGGCCAGCTCTAACAGCATTCTACATGTCATACCTGATAGATATGACCTGCCTGTCATTACATCTTTCATTCGAATCAAACAACCTTATGGCTATTGGCTCGGGATGCGAATGAAATTTGTTAACAAAAATACGTGTAATTTTTTTTTTATATATTTATGTTTATATTACCTATTAACACAAATGTACTTGTTAAACAACTATTGTCTGAATTAATAATAAAATTTAATTTATTTAAAATGTATTGATTACTGGCTAAATGTTTACGCTACCGGTTTACGCACTGAATAGTGCGGGTCGCATTCACCCGGAAGGTTCACGAATTGAATCAAAATATTGTGGGGCAAAACACCGATCAAACGGTATGTAATAAATCCCGTATTACACGGATTAATACCTTTTATTAGACGTGCTACTTGACTGGATAGTCCCATTTTGTTTTTTTTTACCCTCTTGACCCCCAATATCACAACAACCCCCCAACATGTTTAGCTCATTTAGTCACACCAAAATTGTGCCATCACTACCTAACTATAAACCAAATTTATTATACCTATAAACCTATGTATCAATTTTAACGATGATCGGATCAACGCTTTGAAAGTTATCCTCGGACAAAAAAACATACATACATACATACAACGCCGATTTGCCCAAGTTGATTTGGAGATCTCGCTTCGCTCGATCAATAATGATTAATCTGTGTTTATTTTTCAGCTCCACATCGATATAGTTGTGAAACTCCATGACAAGACGGTGTACGCTACTCACATGAATGAAACCAGGTTTAAGAGATGGAACGAAGAAGATTGTAAGTACATTTAGAATGCAGTCGGTCATCAGAGAATGCAGTCAGTCATCTATTAAAAAAATATAAGCCCTGGAGATATAACAAACATAATGGGCCACCTGATGTTAAGTGCTACCCAACCATCGCCTATCACAATGTATTGCCTCGTGGGTCACGCCTTGCGTCCATCAACTTGAGGCATACCGGTGTAAAACCTCACGTTACTTCACTTCATACCGAAATACAGCAATGCTGGTTGGCGCCAGAAATAGGTATGGTGGTATACTTCCCCGGGAGAGACAGAGTCTTTTCGTAAGGTATTCTACTACAGTAGACGTCCTATGGCTGACAATGTCGATGATGTTAAAAATCTTTACTTATTCCAGATAAATACTTGGTAGATTTCCTTCGTTTTGGAAGTCATATCAACCAGCAGATAGTGTACTATCCTTTCCAGACTGATGTCCATATTCCAACAGAACTTGGTAAGTGGATGTTACTGTCGGCCTGATAAGAAGGCTCGCGGTCGGTCAGCGTACTATGGAGAGGGCTGTGCTTGCTGTTTCTCTTCTTGCTGCCCTTTTTCACATTACGTGGGGTCGGCACAACATATATTTTTCTTCCATACCTCTATATCAGCCGTCATCTTCGTTATCACTTTTTTCGTACCCATATCATTCTTCACACAATCCATCCATCTCTTTTTTGGCCTTCCTCTAATTCTATATCCATTCACACTCTTTTAGTCACATGATTTTCGTCCGCATGCCATGCCCATACCACGCTAGCCTATTACTCCTCAACTTTTCTATCACTGGTGCTACTTTTAAACTTCCTCTAATGTGCTCCTTCCTTATCTTATCCATTCTCGTTACCGCACACATCCATCTCAACATTCGTATTTCCGTCGCGTGCACTCTTCTTTCATCCGTCCCTTTCGTGGTCCAACACTCAGAGCCATACATTACGACAGGTTGGTGTTTCGTGGTTGGTGGTTGGTGTACGAGATCGAAACAGAAAGAGGAGATTCGTAGACGAACCAAAGTCACCGACATATCACAAAGAATTAGCAAGCTGAAGTGACAGTGGGCAGAGAACATAGTTTGAAAAACTGACGACCGCTGGGGCATAATGGATCACGCATTGAAAACGCGTGGGACGGTTCCCCACAACATAGAAAGACGACCTAATAAAGGTTGCTGGTAGCAGTCGGGTCCAGCACCATATCAGTTACTCTGGAATCTGTAGGGAGGCCTACGTTCAGCAGTGGACGCCCAATAGCTGATTTGATATAATAAATAACTATTGCTATATATATAACATTCCACACAGCGCCATCTAGCCCCAAACTAAGCAAAGCTTGTCAGTGTACTGTGGGAACCAGATAACTGATAGAACAATTATATACGATTTTTGTAAATATACACTTATAATATATATAGAGAAGCAAGTAGATCCAGAACAAATGTTTTCATTTGTTCTGCGGTGGGAATCGAATCCGCAACCTCCTGCGTCTTAGCCGGTTATTCGACCCCTGCGCCACGGAGGTCGACAGTATGTTTACACACAGTGTATAATATATTATAAAACAAAGTAATTGTTCATCTTATTATTCATATAAACAATTAATTATTTTATATATTTTGACTATGTTCTTACTAAGATAGGTAATAAAATGGCACTGAGGCCTTGCAGGCGCTCGGGCGGGAAAGTGGCTTGGAATCTTTACAATGATTTTTACAGGAACACCTATAAGACTTCAATCAACAATCCTTTCCTTTACCTCCATCAGAGGAAACCTCACAGCACCGTCTGATGAAGACATCACCTGGAGAAACGATCTTCATATCAGGTATATCCAAAGCTTTTAAATAACATGTTTTTTAGGAATAGGCTCAAACAAGGAAACCTAAACATGCAATGTAAATGGGTAGCCCAGCGTTGGGGTAGACGATTAAATAAAGGTTGCTGGGATTTGCAGGCCGTACAAGATCGGTCTCAAAATCTGACATCGGACATCCTTTTCTTCTCAGTCATTACACTCTTGGTAGAGTGGTCGTGGTATTCACTTTGGGGTAGTGGCGCGCTTGACAATCATTCATCACTCCTCTCGTAATGCCACTTTTGCGCTGGTGCACTCGTGTAGGGGACCGTCAAGTGCTGCTTTGATTTGGTACGTCCATCTCATTGGCAATCTACCACGTGGTCACCCTTCAACCTTCCCCTGCACCACAAGGCGCTTAATGGACCCCTCTCTACGCCACGCACCTGCTCGAAGACCATGAGAATGCAAGATTGCACAGTAGAAGAAAGACGCTGCTTGATGCCTAGTTCTTAGAGTAAGGACTGATTGGTACGGAATTCTGTCCATGATACCCCATGCATCCTAGAGCGCTGATAAAACCTAAATTAATGTAGTTTATTAGTAAGATAATAAAATAGTGCTATCACACAATATGCGTCTATAAATCCACCTAATAATAAAGTATATTTTCAGATATCAAGGAACGGCGGTAACCACACTATCCACTGCCGCCCCTCTCGTCCAAACGGTCCACGTAGCAAGGATCCAACAGTCGCTGGTAGCTCACCTACCAATGAAATTTAACGTGTCACTGTCCAGCGCTGACAAATCTTTAGTGTGAGTTTTTTTATATAGTGAAATTTAGCAGTAAAACAGAGGCACTCCTCGGAGCTTCCTAAACGGTCCACGTAGCAAGGATCCAACAGTCGCTGGTAGCTCACCTACCAATGAAATTTAACGTGTCACTGTCCAGCGCTGACAAATCTTTAGTGTGAGTTTTTTTATATAGTGAAATATAGCAGTAAAACAGAGGCACTCCTCGGAGCTTCCTAAACGGTCCACGTAGCAAGGATCCAACAGTCGCTGGTAGCTCACCTACCAATGAAATTTAACGTGTCACTGTCCAGCGCTGACAAATCTTTAGTGTGAGTTTTTTTATATAGTGAAATATAGCAGTAAAACAGAGGCACTCCTCGGAGCTTCCTAAACGGTCCACGTAGCAAGGATCCAACAGTCGTTGGTAGCCCACCTACCAATGAAATTCAACGAGTCACTGTCCAGTGCTGACAAGTCTTTAGTGTGAGTTACTTGTATACTACGTGTACAAATATTTTTTATACAATTGTATGTATATCTTTATACAACGTGTTATGCTGTGTACAACATTAAATGAAATTACGGGAGCTAATGGCTAGTATTGTTGAAAATAGGTTTTTTTAAATTCATTACTAGGAAAAGTTAATTTTTAAACAATTTTAATATCACGTTCTATAATATTAATGAAACAGCCTGTATAAAATAGGTAAACAAATCATATTCATTCATCATGTAAGTAGGTACCTGTTAAACTAATTAAGCGGCATCGTCGCAAAGGCGCCGACGATTTACGTTAAACTTGTTTATTGGAAATGTATCGATTACTGGATAAATATTCAAGCTACCGGTATTAAAACCACCTCTAAAATCAGTTAATACGATTCCGGATGCCTGTTTTAAACTAATGTCTTACATAACAAAACAAAAATTATTAGAATAGTGTGCTTAACAAAAAGTATTTTATTGTAAAAAAGCGAGTGCTATTTAAGATATTTTTAAAATGACTCTATTTTTACCAATATCTGTCAATAAAATATTTATTATTGATATCGAGCACCCTACGTTTTTTAATAATTCATATACGTATTATATATATAGTATAAATAATATACGTATTTAAATAAAATTATTTTTTTTGTTAATATTCTTCATTTAAATTTATTGTTAATTATTTTCTACTTTTTAGTTCGGTTCTATTTATCTACAAAATCGAGTTTTTTAGTTTTTTAACTATGATTTATTTATTTATTATTTCTGTTTCTGTGGTTATTTAATAAAGAGTTATCTATAAATAAATAATAAATATGGCTGGACATTTCACACAGCGCTATCTAGCCCCAAACTAAGCAGAGCTTGTACTATGGGAACCAGATAACTGACAGAATACTTATATACTTTTTTTTTGTAAATACGTACTTATAATATATAGAAAAACATCCAGACTCGGAACAAATATCTGTAAATCATACAAACATTTGTTCCGCGGTGGGAATCAAACCCGCTACCTCCTGCGTCTCAACCGGCTATTCACCCACTGCGCCACGGAGGTCGTCAAATTATATACATTGTCTAGCTAATTTGCAATGCGTTGATCCACATTTTATAATTACCAGATTGACCTGGCCGAACCCAGGTGACCAGCAGGCAGGAGTGGCGATGCATTCCCGAGCCGAAGTCTCCACGGAGACTAATCACGATGGATATGGCTTCATGTTAGAGAAAGGAGAAGTTGGGGTATATCAGATTTTTTAAATAATGTTACAGTTTTTTTAACAGTAATTTTTTTTTACCGACTTGTACGCCAATCTTAAATTATTACGTTACGTAAACCTAACAAAAAGCAGGTTGTTAAAGTCAGGCGTAATGTTATACTGAATTTTATTATTCCCGCGGGCCATAATAAGATTTGAATTTGGAACCTTATCTGTATTAAAATTTGAACCAAAGTGACCCACACTATAAGAACTTATTCGTAAATCGAACTAACCTCTGCACAGAATGCACCAACCTAGATTTGGTTTTTATTGTCTCGCAGAAAGTGTGAAAAGTAGAGTATTCTCCTCGTGGATAAAACTGTCTGCATCTTGGGCGTGCCTCGCACCGCTCATGATTTAACTCTAGAATCATTCGTTATTTATTTATTTATCCTTAAGACAATACTTCAGAAACTCATTGCGCTTCTCTTTTTCAGAACAAGAAGGACAGCATATTCTTCGACTGCGAACGACCTATGACTGGCGCAGAAGTGCTCAATAAACTGCTGGCGTCTAACACAAAACATCATGAGTAAGTTTTGTCAAATTATACCAAATCAATACCGAATCATCGGCGATCCCAAGATCACCAACAGGCTAACCACTGAGTCAACACCGTGACATCGAATCGCTCAGTGTATTCTACCGCCTGTACAGGTATAATGGGGAATGTTTTGAGGAGCTATTTGATCTCGTCCCGTCGGCATCGTCTAGATTTTACCACCGCACTTCTTGACAACGGAATAAAGCTTTTCTGCCCCATACTTGCAAGATGTGGAATGAGCTACCATCTGAGGTTTTCCCGTTAAGCTATGACATGGTACGCTTCAAGAAAAATGTATAGAGGTTTGTACAGGATAGGGAACGCATCGGCAATACCCCGGGTGTTGCCGGTGTCAATAGGCGACGGTGACCGCTTACCTTCAGGTGGGCCGTAAGCATGTTTCCCCACAAATAATATTAAAAAAACCCCGTCCATCCGTACTATAACATTACTAGTGGTTCGCCCCGAACTGAGATCTCGCGAGTCTCCCATAAAAACAAAAAAATATTATTTGTAATCTTTGACTATCAAGTAGAGCCACGAAATGCATAACCAACTAACCGTACCGAAAGTAAATAAAAATAAAATAAAGATAACAAACTTTTTTTTTTACTTTCCAGCTTCTTCCACTCCATCCAGCCGTCCCTTGTAGTCCTAAACGGACTGGTCCTCTTCAGCTCGCCGCCTCAGGGCTCCTGCGGCGTGATCCTCCAGCCGAGGGTCACAGCCTCTGATGATGTACTGGAAGTGAGGCTTCATCTTGATGTTCTGAGCTATGTGAATGATGTTCTGAAGGCGGATATGTGGTTCCGGTTGAAATATTTTGGGTAAGTCAATCCTTTATCAACGCTTTTATTTTTGTCGGAAGCATGGTTGTATAAAGGTATTAGGCAACCTGTTTTGTTATGTACGACATTAATTTAAAAGATACACCCGAAAATTGTATTACCTAATATTGATAAATATTCAAGCTACAGGCATTAAAACCACCACTAGGTTTTAATGCCTGTAGCTTGAATATTTGTTCAGCAATCGTTACATTTCCGATAAACAATTTTTAGCGTAAATCAGTGGCGCCTTTGCGACGAAGCCGCTTAGTCAGTTTAACAGGTACCTGAGAATATGATTTGTGTACCTATTTTATACAGGATATTTCATTAATATTATATTGTAATGATATGCAAAAAATTCTATTTTACAACAATACTAGTCATAGCCCTACCCGTGTTTTCATTTAATGTCGTGCATAACAAAACACGTAGTGTAGTTATAATTGATTAGTTTCACAAATTTCATCGTTTAATTCGACACGAAGACTATCACGACTCTATCCTATCTTCAAACGTTTGCTGGAAGTTAACGTTCGCCTTTGTACATGCCCATTTTGTAAGCTGTTTCTGTCTGTAAGTCTATTTGTGTACAATAAAGAATAAAGAAGACTTATTAAATGATAAAAAAATGGTTTTTCAGGCAAGGTGACCCTGAAAATGTTTTTCTCAAAGTGGAAGTCGACGCTAGACTTGACAGAGAGAGAGATGGTCCAACTGAATATGATATAACGTTGCATGGACATCAGCCGAATGCAACTGATCCGGTTAAAAAAGAATGGCGGGTAAGTCTTCAAACTTCTTTCAAACAACTGTCTCACAAAACAGGTTAAGAACTGATTATGCCTAAGCCCTGTAATTGTTTTATTGTTATTTTATTTTTATACTTTTAATCGTATATTTGATCGAGCGAAGCGAGATCTATAAATCAACTTGGGTAAATCGGCGTTGTATGTATGTATGTTTGTTTGATTGTCCGAGGATAACTTTTGAAGCGTTGATTCGATTATCGTGAAATTTGGTATGTAGGTAGGTAGTGATGGCACAATCCTGGTGTGACTAAATGAGCAAAAAATGTGAGGGGGGGGGGGGTTGTTGAGATATTGGGGTTCAAGAAGGGTAAAAAAACATGAAAATAAATAAATAAATAAATATTGCTGGACATGTCACACAGCGCTATCTAGCCCCAAACTAAGCAGAGCTTGTACTATGGGAACCAGATAACTGATAGAATACTTATATGCCTTTTTTTTTGTAAATACATACTTATCATATATAGAAAAACATCCAGACCCGGAACAAATATCTGTAGATCATGCAAACATTTGTTCCGCGGCGGGAATCGAACCCGCTACCTCCTGCGTCTCAGCCGGCTATTCGCGCCACGGAGGTAGTCAAAATGAAACTATTAGGCTAAATGGGACGTCAAATGAAAGGTCTTTATTAGTATCTACATTTTGACTCCGTTTTTAATTTTAGCTTAAACCTTGTCGTTTTTAAGTTACAAGCCATATAAAAATTGAAATTTGACGAAATTCACAGGGTACACCAGTGACCCCAAAGTGCTAAAATATTTTTAAATTTTAATTTCAGGTACAAATCGTAGGCAAAGAGAGTCTCTACACATCATTTCTCCAAGATATATCTAAAGAAGCAGCTCATTACGAAGGTCTCATTGTTGCTTCTATTGAGAACCAGGTAAGATAAGATAAGATAATATTTATTTCCTCGAAAATTATTATTATTTTAGCCCGCTGTGTCCCACTGCTGGGCGAATGCATCCGACCTTCATGGTGCAGTGGGTTAATAGCCGGCTGAGACGCAGGAGGTAGCGGGTTCGATTCCCGTCGCGGAACAAATGTTTGCATGATCTACATATATTTGTTTCGGGTCTGGCTGTTTTTCTATATATTATATTATATGTATGTATTTACAAAAAAAAAAGTATACAAGTATTCTATCAGTTATCTGGTTCCCATAGTACAAGCTCTGCTTAGTTTGAGGCTAGATAGCGCTGTGTGAAATGTCCAGCAATATTTATTTATTATTTATTTATTTATCCTCACATTCTTTCCAGACACTTATTTCCAGCGCCAAGATGGTCCAATCCGTTCGGAAATTAGTGAACTGAAACATATAAAAATAAATATATAAAAAAAATAATGCTGGACATTTCACATAGGGCTATCTAGCCCCGAACTAAGCAAAGCTTGTACTATGCAAACTAGTTAACTGATATAATTCTTAAATATATATTTTTTTGTGAATACATACTTAAAATGTAAAGAAACACCTGGAACAAATATCTGTAGATTATGCAAACATTTGTTCTGTAACGGGAATTGAACCCGCAACGAGTTAATTATTATATTTGTTTTATTTAGGGTGCAGAGCCTGATAGCCAACTCGTTGTGAGTTACAAAGGGCATCCAGAAATGGCAGAAAGGAATTTCGTAATTACAGCGAGAGGACAAAACGTGAGTTTTCATTTACTGTACTAGATGGCGCTAGTTCAAATTATTGTGTACGAAGTGTACCCAAGGGTAGGACTTGGTTCGTGATGACACAAAAGTGGGTAAAGTCGGGATGATGATGATGATGATGAATGAATGAATAAGAACACTTTCAGTGTAGTCCGTGGCCACGGCTGTTGTAACACAGTCGACACGTCGGAATAACAAATAAAAAAAATCGGCCAGGTGCCAGTCGGGCTCGCACACAAAGGGTTCCGTACCATTATCTATAAAAACGGCAAAAAATCATGTCTGTTGTATAGGAGTCCCATTTAAATATTTATTTTATTCTGTTTTTAGTATTTGCTGTTATAGCGGCAACAGAAATACATCATCTGTGAAAATTTTAACTGTCTAACTATCACGGTTCATGGGATACAGCCTGGTGACAGACGGACAGACAGACAGCGGAGTCTTAGTAATAGGATCCCGTTTTAATCTTTGGGTACGGAACTCTAAAAAAATATATACGCGATAAATACCCTTTTAAATCAGTAATTGATCGAGCGACGCGAGATCTCTAAGTCATCAATAGGGGTAAAAACAAATTAAAATGAGACTATTAGGTCAAATGGGACGTCAGATGAAAGATCTTTATTAGTACTTTTAGGTTCCGGTTTCATTTTTAGTAAAGTTTTTATAGTTTTTAAGTTATTAGCCATAATAAAAACTGAACTTTGACATAATTCACAGGGTACACTAGTGACCCCACAGTGCTGAAATTTGGTATTCGTGTAGCTTTAGTGGAACAAATATAGGCAAAAGTCTGAAATCCAGAATAACTTACGAATAACGGCTTAACTGATTTCGATAAAATTTGGTATGTACGTAGATTATAACCTGGATTAACTAATAGGCTACTTTGAATTGGCTAACCATGCGTGTGAAGCCGCAGGCGGAAGCTAGTGTTACAATAATGGAGGGGATAATGTTACGACGTGATTGAATAACAAATAGACAAACAAACATCCACACTTTCTCTTTATAATATTAGTGTGATAATGATCTCTGTAATAAACTTTGAGATTAACACTCTAAATAAACCATTGTCTATCTGTCTGTATTTCCGTCTGTTAAGACCCTTTTTTTCAGGAACATGTGGACGTAGCAAGCCAAAATTATTATCAAACACGTAGGTCTACGGTCCCTTGTAGCTGTAAAAAAATCGAGCTTCTAAGACAACGCAATAAAAAAATACGGTCTTTATGCCTTATATTTTGCTCGTCAATAAATCGAAACCTTTAGGGTACTTCCCGTTGACCTATAAAAACAAAATATGGCAAGAAGCAAGGTCTCTCAGTACAAGTTAAGGAAGAAATTCGAAAATTGAAATGTAGTTATATCACATAAATAAAATATTTTTTCGGAACCCTCCGTGCGCGAGCCAGACTTTCACTTGTCCGGGTTTTAAGTCATTTTTAACTATATCTGGTAATCAGTTAAAGATAAGCCTTAATAAATTAATGTCTATTAGCAACTAAACATGTTTAAATATGACATATTTGCATGATTTGACAACTCTCTAATTCATGTTTAGCCACTAAGGCCGACTTGCACAATGATCCTTAAATGTATTTAGCGACTAAACACGTTTAAATATGACATATTTGCATGATTTGACAACTCTCTAATTCATGTTAAGCCACCAAGGCCGGCTTGCACAACGATCACTAAATGTATTTAGCGACTTAACATGTTTAAATGTGACGTATTTGCATGATTAGACAACTCTCTAAATCATGTTTAGCCACTAAGGCCGGCTTGCACAACGATCACTAAATGTATTTAGCGACTTACCATGTTTAAATGTGACGTATTTGCATGATTAGACAACTCTCTAAATCATGTTTAGCCACTAAGGCCGGCTTGCACAACGATCACTAAATGTATTTAGCGACTTAACATGTTTAAATGTGACGTATTTGCATGATTCGACAACTCTCTAAATCATATTTAGCTACTAAGGCCGGCCCTAAATATATTTAGTGACTAAACATGTTTAAATTTGACGTAGGTATCTATTTGTATGATTTTACAAATCTCTAAATCAAATTTAGCCACTAAATACGTTTAGGCATCGTTGCGCAAGTCGCCTTTACTTTAATGAAAAAATGAAAATGAAATGAAAAATGTATTTAATTCTACATAAACAACTTAATAGGTTACTTCTTTAAACATTTCAAAAACAGGTTTATGCAGATATGGTTATCAGATATATCTTATATAACGATCCCTGCACTAGGCAAAGCCTGCAACGCGGGGACCTGAGTACGATTTTAATATATAATATTTTAATAGATACTTTAATATCTTTCAGCTTTCAAAAACTGGTTTCTTGGAGTCAGAATTAGTATCGCAGACAACTTGGGGTCAACTACTGAAGACTTACAGCCGAGACCCTATCAACATAACAGCTGTTATCAAGGTAAGATAATAAATAGTTTGTTAGATCACGCACAGTGAATGCATATTGAATCGTTTAAAGGGCAAGGTGTACGCTTTTATAACCAACTCCCAAGTGCTGTACAAAAATTGACAATTAACAAATTTAAAAACGCAATTAAAAAAATCTTTATAAAAAGCCTACTATATCGGATTATTTAGATGGTAGAGAAGCTTGTGATTGAAATTGCTCCAACTCGTTCAAAAATGTTACAATTTAGAAATATTTTTTTTTATTGTTATATGTATATTCTAAAAGGATCATTAAAAAGAACAACCAGCCTTGTTTCTTGCCTTCCTTTTCTGGCTTGGTCGCGAAGGAACAGCAGTATAATTGAAGTTTCGAAGTGATCCTTGTGATTTTAATGAATAAAAAGATTATGATTTTGATTTTTTTACCATTTTAGGTGTTCTGAATCGTTGTCTGTGTCGTTGTCTGAAATCTATGACAAAGAGTTAAAAAAAATTGCTGGACATTTCATACAGCCCTATCTAGCCCCAAATTAAGCAAAATCATAAAACTCTCCAATTTGCAAAGGCATCTTGAATGTCTTGTAGTCAGTTATATTTTTTGTAACGTGTGTAAGTAGTGAGTAGAGGGACCGTGGCGAAATACGCATCCTCGTACCAAGAGGAAGGTTGCAAGTTCAAATGCCGTCTAGTCCAAAATTTTTGAGCTGATATCTGATTTACAGTCTGTCACCGCATTCACGACATTAATTTAAAACACATATGCAAAATCGTATCAACTAATTTTAGAGATTGGTTTAATACCGGTAGCTTGAATATTTATCCAGTAATCGATACATTTCCAATAAATTGTTTTGAACTTAAATCGGCGGCGCCTTTGCGCTGATGCCGCTTAGTCAGTTTAATAGGTACATAATTACATGATGAATGAATATGATTTGGTTACCTATTTTATACAGATTGTTTCATTCATACTTTAGGACTTGATATTAAGGTAGATTGAAATGAAAATAAAATTGCTAGGTAATTAATTTGAAAAAAACAATTTTACAACAATACTAGGCATCACCTCTACCCGTGATTTAAATTAATGTCGTAAAAGCGGTGACACGCAGTATATATTGTGATAAGGTAAATTTGACAGGGCGACAACGGAGTCTCATCTGTCAATATAAACAACGCGACGCAACTCCAACTTAAGTCTGACAGCTTCTCCTGGCTCCTTGACAGATGGACTGACATGCAGATTATGAAGATATTTGGATTTTATCGTAAGTATCAATCCATCACCATCATCATCATTGGCCCATAGATTCTATAGGTACCATAGGTAGGTATTTGATAGGTATGTTAAATATAAATAAATATGGCTGGACACTCCACACAGCGGTATCTAGTCCCAGACAAAGCAGAGCTTGTACTGTGGGAACCAGATATCTGTAGATCATGCAAACATATGTTCTACGGCGGGAATCGAACCCGCTACCTCCTGCGTCTCAGGCTATTCGCCTACTGCGCCACAGAGAAATTAACAGGTATTTGACTTCACACCTATCATTTCACTGTCTCTAGAGCCTTTATGCCCCAACGGCCGTCAGTTTTTCGAGCTACATGTGCCACCGGCACTTCAGCTTCCTAATCCTAGGCTATGTCAGTTATTTTTTTAGTTAACACTAGCTTCTGTCAGCGGCCACGCACGCGTTGTTTGTCAACAAAAAGTAGCCTACGTTGGAATCCAGGTTCAGATATTACGACGTGATTAAGTAACAAACAAACAAACAAACATTCAAACCTTCACATTTATTGATCGAGCGAAACGAGATATCCAAATTAACTTGGGCAAATAGGTGTTGTGTGTATGTATGTTTGTTTGTTTGTCCGAGGATACCTTTCGAAGCGTTTATCTGATCATCGTGAAATTTGGTAGGTATATAGGTAATATAGTGATAACACAATTTTGGTGTGACTAAATGAGCTAAAAATGTAGGGGGGAGAGAGAGGGGTTGTTGAGATGTTGGGGTTCAAGAGGGGTAAAAATAAATTAAAAATGGAACTATTCGGTCAAGTGACACGTATAAAAGGTCTTTGTGCTCAGTATTTCGACCCCGTTTTTATTTTTAGTTTAAATCTTGTAGTTTTTGAGTTATTAGCCATAATACAAACTGAAATATGACAAAATTCACAGGGTACACCAGTGACCCCACAGTACTAAAATTTGGTATGCGTGTAGCTTTAGTGACACAAATATAGGGAAAAGTCTAAAATCTAGAATAACTGCAATTTTTACCCCAAAAAAGATAACCCAAATTATATGAACTCTCGTTACCTGTAATTTGAATGAAACTGTAGGTCAAGTAACCTGGTTATTATTTCGTGGCCCTTTTTTTAGTCAAAGATTACAAATAATATGCTTTTGTTTTATGGGAGACTTGCGAGATCCCAGTTCTGGTCGAACCACTTGTAATATAGGTGTGATTATTTTTTTTATTTCAGGGGAATGTGTTCTCCACTGGCCGTATATACAAACGCTGTCTGGCGACACATTACTTCAAGACTCACAGCATCTTATACTAGCTGACTGCCGTGATCAAAAACCGAGGTAAACATAGCGAAATCACATCTTCATCACGCTTACAAGAGATGCACATAATTACTGATTTAAACGGGTATTTATCGCGTATGTACTTTTTTTAACACGCTTTTATTAGCTTGGTAATGCATGTGTGTAGGTATGTAACGGAATTTTTAAACTTGATTTTAAACCACTTCTAAACGTTGAATTAAATTGAAATTTTGCACACTTATCATGGACCGATGAGAAAAGCATAATTCAATGAAAAAATAACGCTTTTGTAGTTAGTCGAACTAAACTATAGAAAATAAATAATAGTTAAAAAAAACTAAAAAACACGCTTTTGTAGATAACCGAACTAAAAAGATGAAAATAATTTTCAATTTTAAGTTGCGAATAGTGTGATTAACCAAAATATGTATTTTATTGTAGAAAACGCGTGGAGTGCTTTCTAAGATATTTTCAAATAAATATTGCTGGACATTTCACACAGCGCTATCTAGCCCCAATCTAAGCAGAGCTTGTACTATGGGAACCAGATAACTGATAGAATACTTATATACATTTTGTTTTGTAAATACATACTTATAATATATAGAGAAACAACCAGACCCGGAACAAATATCTGAAGATCGTGCAAACATTTGTTCCGCGGCGGAAATCGAACCCGCTACCTCTTGCGTCTCAGTCGTTTTCAAAAACGACGTGTTTTGTTGGATTTGATGTACTGTCTTGCCTGATGTAAGTTTAGGACCCCCAGTCTATCTGTCAGTTTGTTACGTTTTTATCTTTAAACGCCTAGACCGATTTCAATAAATCTTGGTCTATATATAGGGTGTTTGATAATATACGCACAAAAATTAAAGAGGTTATTTTGATGAGCATAATCGATATATTTGTGAAATGTTTACCATAGAAACGTGAAATTTATTTTGGTATGTAAAAACAAACAATTTATTGAATTGACAAAATTCACAGGGTACACCAGTGACCCCACAATGCTGAAATTTGGTATGCCCGTAGCTTTAGTGACACAAATATAGGCAAAAGTCTGAAATCGAGAATAACTGCATTTTGTACCCCAAAAAAAGGAACCAATTAACATGAACTCCCGTTACCTGTAATTTGAATGAAACTGTAGGTCATGTAAGGTGGTTGTTTATATCGTGTTTTGAGACTATTTTGAGAGTCAAAAATTACGAATAATATATTTTTGTTTTAATGGAAGACTCACGAGATCTCAGTTCGGGGCGAACCGCTACTTATGAAAGTTCAGTAGACTCAACTGCAGTTTACAAGCAAGTAAACAACTGTAGTCCATCAACTTAGTTCGTATTATTTTAATCGGAGACTCGGAGTGGTTCTCTCCGAAGATCCCGCGATCTCAGTTCGGGGCGAACTACTAGTTATCAAGATTAGATTAGAAAATTCTTTTTTGCACTAAAAAAATAATAGATAGGCAAACTTAATACTAATTAGCATTTTCTTCTAGCTAACTCTTGTGTAGTGCAGATTAAGTGGCATTGCTTCCCAGAAAATAGATTCACAAAAAAGTTTAATTTAGAACATAGGTACCTACTATAAAAAAAAATTTAATAACAATAATACACATACATAAATACACACGAACCGCTCAATTTTGTTGGCAATTTTGCTGGCAACTTTGTTGGCAACTTTGTTGGCAATTTTGTTGGCAATTTTGCTGGCAATTTTGCTGGCAATTTTGCTGGCAATTTTGTTGGTAATTTTGCTGGCAATTTTGTTGGCAGTTTTGCTGGCAATTTTGCTGGCAATTTTATATAATCATGTACGTGTCAATTGTTTTAGGTTGAATGGTAACAAGGTTGATCGCCATTTTAAATGTATATCTACATATTTAACGAAAGCCTTATTTTTACAAAGTCTTATTCTAATAATATTCTACGAAGGTTTTCTTCGAATTAACCCGTAATTAAATAAACGCAAATATTAGCGTAATCCAATAATTAAGGTCTTTATAACGTATAAGCTTTTGTTTTACGAAAGGGATCCTACGAGTAGTAAAATTACTTACTTGAGTCGTGATTTGACAAATTATAAAAATAAAATAATAGGGCATTTATTTACACACACACACACCTCTTATGCTAACAGAAGTTGGTAGGTACAATAAGTACTAAATAAAGCTAGGTAAGTTAAATAGTAGGCCTAATTCTAAGTAACTTTAGTACATTATCGTAGGTAGCACTAAGGTAGAGGGTGGTGGTAAATAGGTCGAGGGCTCAGCTACGCTGGTTTGCAGCCTCGCCTTGGCAGAAACATCTGCTGCTGCCGCTCCACAGATAGGGTTCTCGGGAACTGTCAGCTTTTTGCACTGAATTAAAAAGTAGTAATTAAAGAAAGAACTTGACAATTACCGAAAACCCATCGCGTAAATACTTAAATCAGAGAAATTCTACACACACACAATACATAGGCAAACTTAACGCTAATTAGCATTTTATTTCAGCTAACCTTAATGCAGTGTAGATTATCGTAAATAATGTAATCGTCTTCGTTATTATCGTGATCGGCATATTCAAAATTGCCAGCAAAATTGCCAACAAAATTGCCAACAAAGTTGCCAACAAAATTGCCAGCAGAATTGCCAGCAAAATTGCCAGCAAAATAGTCTCAAAACACGATATAAACAACCACCTTACATGACCTACAGTTTCATTCAAATTACAGGTAACGGGAGTTCATGTTAATTGGTTCCTTTTTTGGGGTACAAAATGCAGTTATTCTCGATTTCAGACTTTTGCCTATATTTGTGTCACTAAAGCTACGGGCATACCAAATTTCAGCATTGTGGGGTCACTGGTGTACCCTGTGAATTTTGTCAATTCAATAAATTGTTTGTTTTTACATACCAAAATAAATTTCACGTTTCTATGGTAAACATTTCACAAATATATCGATTATGCTCATCAAAATAACCTCTTTAATTTTTGTGCGTATATTATCAAACACCCTATATATAGACCAAGATTTATTGAAATCGGTCTAGGCGTTTAAAGATAAAAACGTAACAAACTGACAGATAGACTGGGGGTCCTAAAGTTACATCAGGCAAGACAGTACATCAAATCCAACAAAACACGTCGTTATAAAATAATAAATAAATTTGGCTGGATATTTCACACAGCGCTATCCCGCCCCAAACTAAGCAGAGCTTGTACTATGAGAACCAGATAACTGATAGAATACTAATATACTTATTTTTTGTAAATACATATTTATTATGTATAGAAAAACATCCAGACCCGGAACAAATACCTGTAGATCATGCAAACATTTGTTCCGCGGCGGGAATCGAGCCCGCCACCTCCTGCGCGGCTAGTCGCCCACTATGCCACGGTGGTCGTCATTAGCTTGTATGTAACAAACAACCATTATCTTCATTAGTTTCCTGGTAATCCAGGCTTACTCTAAGCCAGAACTGAGCTGAGTGGTTGCAGAACAGACTAGGCCAATGAAATCCTTTACACAGAAGCTCATCTTTAGCTGTGTTTGTTCGATGCTATTCAAGGCTACCTAGATTAGTTTTCTAGATGACTCATATGGTTGGAAGTAATTTTCTCGTAGTTTATATATTATTTCATATTAATATAAGATATTTTTATTGGATTGCGACTAACCATGTTTAAATTTGACGTATTTGTATGATTTGACAACTTACAACTTCTTGATATCTACCCCCTAACACATTATCACTGCAAAATTATATATAAGAAATGACTCCTATCCCTCTCCTACGAAGAAACAGAAGACTTTGTTATCTCCCTAAAACTCCCTAAACAATCATAAATTATAAATTCATAATAGCTCACGCATACTACATACCCCCACGCGCATACACACACACTTTAACTCACTCACCCACACATACAAACAGACTCACCCGTTCATTAAAATTATAATAATTATCTATATATCTGTATCTACATATATATTCCTTTAACTATATGTATTCTTTGCATTTATTTATTTATTGTACTTAGTTTTAAGCTTAAATTATTCTTATTGTAATCTTAGCATTTGAAAGCGAGCTTAATAGAAAAACACCTCGATGCTTTACAAGTTTTCATTTAATTTTTCATTAATACACTCCTTTATGACCAATCAGTAACGGCAGGTAATCTATATTGGTTACTCTTTTTAGGGGTATTTTGGTTGGTGGGCAATTTTGTTGGCAATTTTGCGGGCAATTTTTTTGGCAACTTTGTGGGCAAATTTGTTGGCAACTTTACTTTGCTGGCAATTTTGCTGGCAATTTTGCTGGCAATTTTGTTGAATTTTGTTGGCAATTTTGCTGGCAATTTTGTTGGCAATTTTGTTGGCAATTTTGTTGGCAACTTTGCTGGCAATTTTGATGGCAATTTTGTTGGCAATTTTGCTGGCAATTTTGCTGGCAATTTTGATGGCAATTTTGTTGGCAACTTTGTTGGCAAATTTGTTGGCAACTTTGTTGGCAAATTTGTTGGCAACTTTACTTTGCTGGCAATTTTGATGGCAATTTTGATAGCAATTTTGCTGGCAATTTTGCTGAATTTTGTTGGCAACTTTGTTGGCAATTTTGTTGGCAATTTTGCTGGCAATTTTGTTGGCAACTTTGTTGGCAACTTTGTTGGCAAGTTTGTTGGCAACTTTGTTGGCCAATTTGTTGGCAACTTTGTTGGCAAATTTGTTGGTGGCAACTGTGTTGGCAAGTTTGTTGGCAACTTTGTTGGCAAATTTGTTGGCAACTTTGTTGGCAATTTTGTTGGCAATTTTGCTGGCAATTTTGCTGGCAATTTTGATGGCAATTTTGTTGGCAATTTTGCTGGCAATTTTGCTGGCAATTTTGTTGGCAATTTTGCTGGCAATTTTGCTGGCAATTTTGAATATGCCGATCACGATAATAACGAAGACGATTACATTATTTACGATAATCTACACTGCACTAAGGTTAGCTGAAATAAAATGCTAATTAGCGTTAAGTTTGCCTATGTATTGTGTGTGTTTGGAATTTCTCTGATTTAAGTATTTACGCGATGGGTTTTCGGTAATTGTCAAGTTCTTTCTTTAATAACTACTTTTTAATTCAGTGCATAAAGCTAACAGTTCCCGAGAACCCTATCTGTGGAGCGGCAGCAGCAGATGTTTCTGCCAAGGCGAGGCTGAAAACCAGCGTAGCTGAGCCCTCGACCTATTTACCACCACCCTCTACCTTAGTGCTACCTACGATAATGTACTAAAGTTACTTAGAATTAGGCCTACTATTAAACTTACCTAGCTTTATTTAGTACTTATTGTACCTACCAACTTCTGTTAGCATAAGAGGTGTGTGTGTGTGTAAATAAATGCCCTATTATTTTATTTTTATAATTTGTCAAATCACGACTCAAGTAAGTAATTTTACTACTCGTAGGATCCCTTTCGTAAAACAAAAGCTTATACGTTATAAAGACCTTAATTATTGGATTACGCTAATATTTGCGTTTATTTAATTACGGGTTAATTCGAAGAAAACCTTCGTAGAATATTATTAGAATAAGACTTTGTAAAAATAAGGCTTTCGTTAAATATGTAGATATACATTTAAAATGGCGATCAACCTTGTTACCATTCAACCTAAAACAATTGACACGTACATGATTATATAAAATTGCCAGCAAAATTGCCAGCAAAATTGCCAACAAAATTGCCAGCAAAATTACCAACAAAACTGCCAGCAAAATTGCCAGCAAAATTGCCAACAAAATTGCCAACAAAGTTGCCAACAAAGTTGCCAGCAAAATTGCCAACAAAATTGAGCGGTTCGTGTGTATTTATGTATGTGTATTATTGTTATTAAATTTTTTTATAGTAGGTACCTATGTTCTAAATTAAACTTTTTTGTGAATCTATTTTCTGGGAAGCAATGCCACTTAATCTGCACTACACAAGAGTTAGCTAGAAGAAAATGCTAATTAGTATTAAGTTTGCCTATCTATTATTTTTTTAGTGCAAAAAAGAATTTTCTAATCTAATCTTGATAACTAGTAGTTCGCCCCGAACTGAGATCGCGGGATCTTCGGAGAGAACCACTCCGAGTCTCCGATTAAAATAATACGAACTAAGTTGATGGACTACAGTTGTTTACTTGCTTGTAAACTGCAGTTGAGTCTACTGAACTTTCATAAGTAGCGGTTCGCCCCGAACTGAGATCTCGTGAGTCTTCCATTAAAACAAAAATATATTATTCGTAATTTTTGACTCTCAAAATAGTCTCAAAACACGATATAAAATACACACACACTTTAACTCACTCACCCACACATACAAACAGACTCACCCGTTCATTAAAATTATAATAATTATCTATATATCTGTATCTACATATATATTCCTTTAACTATATGTATTCTTTGCATTTATTTACTTATTGTACTTAGTTTTAAGCTTAAATTATTCTTATTGTAATCTTAGCATTTGAAAGCACACACACTTTAACTCACTCACCCACACATACAAACAGACTCACCCGTTCATTAAAATTATAATAATTATCTATATATCTGTATCTACATATATATTCCTTTAACTATATGTATTCTTTGCATTTATTTACTTATTGTACTTAGTTTTAAGCTTAAATTATTCTTATTGTAATCTTAGCATTTGAAAGCGAGCTTAATAGAAAAACACCTCGATGCTTTACAAGTTTTCATTTAATTTTTCATTAATACACTCCTTTATGACCAATCAGTAACGGCAGGTAATCTATATTGGTTACTCTTTTTAGGGGTATTTTGGTTGGTGGGCAATTTTGTTGGCAATTTTGCTGGCAATTTTTTTGGCAACTTTGTTGGCAAATTTGTTGGCAACTTTACTTTGCTGGCAATTTTGCTGGCAATTTTGCTGAATTTTGTTGGCAATTTTGCTGGCAATTTTGTTGGCAATTTTGTTGGCAATTTTGCTGGCAAATTTTGTTGGCAACTTTGCTGGCAATTTTGCTGGCAATTTTGCTGGCAATTTTGTTGGCAACTTTGTTGGCAAATTTGTTGGCAACTTTGTTGGCAACTTTGTTGGCAAATTTGTTGGCAACTTTACTTTGCTGGCAATTTTGATGGCAATTTTGATAGCAATTTTGCTGGCAATTTTGCTGAATTTTGTTGGCAACTTTGTTGGCAATTTTGTTGGCAATTTTGCTGGCAATTTTGTTGGCAACTTTGTTGGCAAGTTTGTTGGCAACTTTGTTGGCCAATTTGTTGGCAACTTTGTTGGCAAATTTGTTGGAACCAACTTTGTTGGCAACTTTGTTGGCAAGTTTGTTGGCAACTTTGTTGGCAAATTTGTTGGCAACTTTGTTGGCAATTTTGTGGGCAATTTTGTTGGCAACTTTGTTGGCAAGTTTGTTGGCAACTTTGTTGGCCAATTTGTTGGCAACTTTGTTGGCAAATTTGTTGGTGGCAACTTTGTTGGCAACTTTGTTGGCAAGTTTGTTGGCAACTTTGTTGGCAAATTTGTTGGCAACTTTGTTGGCAATTTTGTTGGCAATTTTGCTGGCAATTTTGCGGGCAATTTTGATGGCAATTTTGTTGGCAATTTTGCTGGCAATTTTGCTGGCAATTTTGTTGGCAATTTTGCGGGCAATTTTGCTGGCAATTTTGTTGGCAACTTTGTTGGCAATTTTGTTGGCAATTTTGCTGGCAATTTTGAATATGCCGATCGCGATAATAACGAAGACGATTACATTATTTACGATAATCTACACTGCACTAAAGTTAGCTGAAATAAAATGCTAATTAGCGTTAAGTTTACCTATGTATTGTGTGTGTGTGGAATTTCTCTGATTTAAGTATTTACGCGATGGGTTTTCGGTAATTGTCAAGTTCTTTCTTTAATAACTACTTTTTAATTCAGTGCATAAAGCTAACAGTTCCCGAGAACCCTATCTGTGGAGCGGCAGCAGCAGATGTTTCTGCCAAGGCGAGGCTGAAAACCAGCGTAGCTGAGCCCTCGACCTATTTACCACCACCCTCTACCTTAGTGCTACCTACGATAATGTACTAAAGTTACTTAGAATTAGGCCTACTATTAAACTTACCTAGCTTTATTTAGTACTTATTGTACCTACCAACTTCTGTTAGCATAAGAGGTGTGTGTGTGTAAATAAATGCCCTATTATTTTATTTTTATAATTTGTCAAATCACGACTCAAGTAAGTAATTTTACTACTCGTAGGATCCCTTTCGTAAAACAAAAGCTTATACGTTATAAAGACCTTAATTATTGGATTACGCTAATATTTGCGTTTATTTAATTACGGGTTAATTCGAAGAAAACCTTCGTAGAATATTATTAGAATAAGACTTTGTAAAAATAAGGCTTTCGTTAAATATGTAGATATACATTTAAAATGGCGATCAACCTTGTTACCATTCAACCTAAAACAATTGACACGTACATGATTATATAAAATTGCCAGCAAAATTGCCAGCAAAATTGCCAACAAAATTGCCAGCAAAATTACCAACAAAATTTCCAGCAAAATTGCCAGCAAAATTGCCAACAAAATTGCCAACAAAGTTGCCAACAAAGTTGCCAGCAAAATTGCCAACAAAATTGAGCGGTTCGTGTGTATTTATGTATGTGTATTATTGTTATTAAATTTTTTTATAGTAGGTACCTATGTTCTAAATTAAACTTTTTTGTGAATCTATTTTCTGGGAAGCAATGCCACTTAATCTGCACTACACAAGAGTTAGCTAGAAGAAAATGCTAATTAGTATTAAGTTTGCCTATCTATTATTTTTTTAGTGCAAAAAAGAATTTTCTAATCTAATCTTGATAACTAGTAGTTCGCCCCGAACTGAGATCGCGGGATCTTCGGAGAGAACCACTCCGAGTCTCCGATTAAAATAATACGAACTAAGTTGATGGACTACAGTTGTTTACTTGCTTGTAAACTGCAGTTGAGTCTACTGAACTTTCATAAGTAGCGGTTCGCCCCGAACTGAGATCTCGTGAGTCTTCCATTAAAACAAAAATATATTATTCGTAATTTTTGACTCTCAAAATAGTCTCAAAACACGATATAAATAACCACCTTACATGACCTACAGTTTCATTCAAATTACAGGTAACGGGAGTTCATGTTAATTGGTTCCTTTTTTTGGGGTAAAAAATGCAGTTATTCTCGATTTCAGACTTTTGCCTATATTTGTGTCACTAAAGCTACGGGCATACCAAATTTCAGCATTGTGGGGTCACTGGTGTACCCTGTGAATTTTGTCAATTCAATAAATTGTTTGTTTTTACATACCAAAATAAATTTCACGTTTCTATGGTAAACATTTCACAAATATATCGATTATGCTCATCAAAAGAACCTCTTTAATTTTTGTGCGTATATTATCAAACACCCTATATATAGACCAAGATTTATTGAAATCGGTCTAGGCGTTTAAAGATAAAAACATAACAAACTGACAGATAGACTGGGGGTCCTAAAGTTACATCAGGCAAGACAGTACATCAAATCCAACAAAACACGTCGTTATAAAATAATAAATAAATTTGGCTGGATATTTCACACAGCGCTATCCCGCCCCAAACTAAGCAGAGCTTGTACTATGAGAACCAGATAACTGATAGAATACTAATATACTTATTTTTTGTAAATACATATTTATTATGTATAGAAAAACATCCAGACCCGGAACAAATATCTGTAGATCATGCAAACATTTGTTCCGCGGCGGGAATCGAGCCCGCCACCTCCTGCGCGGCTAGTCGCCCACTATGCCACGGTGGTCGTCATTAGCTTGTATGTAACAAACAACCATTATCTTCATTAGTTTCCTGGTAATCCAGGCCTACTCTAAGCCAGAACTGAGCTGAGTGGTTGCAGAACAGACTAGGCCAATGAAATCCTTTACACAGAAGCTCATCTTTAGCTGTGTTTGTTCGATGCTATTCAAGGCTACCTAGATTAGTTTTCTAGATGACTCATATGGTTGGAAGTAATTTTCTCGTAGTTTATATATTATTTCATATTAATATAAGATATTTTTATTGGATTGCGACTAACCATGTTTAAATTTGACGTATTTGTATGATTTGACAACTTACAACTTCTTGATATCTACCCCCTAACACATTATCACTGCAAAATTATATATAAGAAATGACTCCTATCCCTCTCCTACGAAGAAACAGAAGACTTTGTTATCTCCCTAAAACTCCCTAAACAATCATAAATTATCATAAATCATAAATTCATAATAGCTCACGCATACTACATACCCCCACGCGCATACACACACACTTTAACTCACTCACCCACACATACAAACAGACTCACCCGTTCATTAAAATTATAATAGTTATCTATATATCTGTATCTACATATATATTCCTTTAACTATATGTATTCTTTGCATTTATTTATTTATTGTACTTAGTTTTAAGCTTAAATTATTCTTATTGTAATCTTAGCATTTGAAAGCGAGCTTAATAGAAAAACACCTCGATGCTTTACAAGTTTTCATTTAATTTTTCATTAATACACTCCTTTATGACCAATCAGTAACGGCAGGTAATCTATATTGGTTACTCTTTTTAGGGGTATTTTGGTTGGTGGGCAATTTTGTTGGCAATTTTGCTGGCAATTTTTTTGGCAACTTTGTTGGCAAATTTGTTGGCAACTTTGTGGGCAAATTTGTTGGCAACTTTACTTTGCTGGCAATTTTGCTGGCAATTTTGCTGAATTTTGTGGGCAATTTTGCTGGCAATTTTGTTGGCAATTTTGTTGGCAACTTTGTTGGCCAATTTGTTGGCAACTTTGTTGGCAAATTTGTTGGCCAATTTGTTGGCAACTTTGTTGGCAAATTTGTTGGAACCAACTTTGTTGGCAAGTTTGTTGGCAACTTTGTTGGCAAATTTGTTGGCAACTTTGTTTGCAATTTTGTTGGCAATTTTGTTGGCAACTTTGTTGGCAAGTTTGTTGGCAACTTTGTTGGCCAATTTGTTGGCAACTTTGTTGGCAAATTTGTTGGTGGCAACTTTGTTGGCAACTTTGTTGGCAAGTTTGTTGGCAACTTTGTTGGCAAATTTGTTGGCAACTTTGTTGGCAATTTTGCGGGCAATTTTGATGGCAATTTTGTTGGCAATTTTGCTGGCAATTTTGCTGGCAATTTTGTTGGCAATTTTGCTGGCAATTTTGCTGGCAATTTTGTTGGCAACTTTGTTGGCAATTTTGTTGGCAATTTTGCTGGCAATTTTGAATATGCCGATCACGATAATAACGAAGACGATTACATTATTTACGATAATCTACACTGCACTAAGGTTAGCTGAAATAAAATGCTAATTAGCGTTAAGTTTGCCTATGTATTGTGTGTGTGTGGAATTTCTCTGATTTAAGTATTTACGCGATGGGTTTTCGGTAATTGTCAAGTTCTTTCTTTAATAACTACTTTTTAATTCAGTGCATAAAGCTAACAGTTCCCGAGAACCCTATCTGTGGAGCGGCAGCAGCAGATGTTTCTGCCAAGGCGAGGCTGAAAACCAGCGTAGCTGAGCCCTCGACCTATTTACCACCACCCTCTACCTTAGTGCTACCTACGATAATGTACTAAAGTTACTTAGAATTAGGCCTACTATTTAACTTACCTAGCTTTATTTAGTACTTATTGTACCTACCAACTTCTGTTAGCATAAGAGGTGTGTGTGTGTAAATAAATGCCCTATTATTTTATTTTTATAATTTGTCAAATCACGACTCAAGTAAGTAATTTTACTACTCGTAGGATCCCTTTCGTAAAACAAAAGCTTATACGTTATAAAGACCTTAATTATTGGATTACGCTAATATTTGCGTTTATTTAATTACGGGTTAATTCGAAGAAAACCTTCGTAGAATATTATTAGAATAAGACTTTGTAAAAATAAGGCTTTCGTTAAATATGTAGATATACATTTAAAATGGCGATCAACCTTGTTACCATTCAACCTAAAACAATTGACACGTACATGATTATATAAAATTGCCAGCAAAATTACCAACAAAATTGCCAGTAAAATTGCCAGCAAAATTGCCAGCAAAATTGCCAGCAAAATTGCCAGCAAAATTGCCAACAAAATTGCCAACAAAGTTGCCAACAAAGTTGCCAGCAAAATTGCCAACAAAATTGAGCGGTTCGTGTGTATTTATGTATGTGTATTATTGTTATTAAATTTTTTTATAGCAGGTACCTATGTTCTAAATTAAACTTTTTTGTGAATCTATTTTCTGGAAAGCAATGCCACTTAATCTGCACTACACAAGAGTTAGCTAGAAGAAAATGCTAATTAGTATTAAGTTTGCCTATCTATTATTTTTTTAGTGCAAAAAAGAATTTTCTAATCTAATCTTGATAACTAGTAGTTCGCCCCGAACTGAGATCGCGGGATCTTCGGAGAGAACCACTCCGAGTTTCCGATTAAAATAATACGAACTAAGTTGATGGACTACAGTTGTTTACTTGCTTGTAAACTGCAGTTGAGTCTACTGAACTTTCATAAGTAGCGGTTCGCCCCGAACTGAGATCTCGTGAGTCTTCCATTAAAACAAAAATATATTATTCGTAATTTTTGACTCTCAAAATAGTCTCAAAACACGATATAAAATACACACACACTTTAACTCACTCACCCACACATACAAACAGACTCACCCGTTCATTAAAATTATAATAATTATCTATATATCTGTATCTACATATATATTCCTTTAACTATATGTATTCTTTGCATTTATTTACTTATTGTACTTAGTTTTAAGCTTAAATTATTCTTATTGTAATCTTAGCATTTGAAAGCACACACACTTTAACTCACTCACCCACACATACAAACAGACTCACCCGTTCATTAAAATTATAATAATTATCTATATATCTGTATCTACATATATATTCCTTTAACTATATGTATTCTTTGCATTTATTTACTTATTGTACTTAGTTTTAAGCTTAAATTATTCTTATTGTAATCTTAGCATTTGAAAGCGAGCTTACTAGAAAAACACCTAGATGCTTTACAAGTTTTCATTTAATTTTTCATTAATACACTCCTTTATGACCAATCAGTAACGGCAGGTAATCTATATTGGTTACTCTTTTTAGGGGTATTTTGGTTGGTGGGCAATTTTGTTGGCAATTTTGCTGGCAATTTTTTTGGCAACTTTGTTGGCAAATTTGTTGGCAACTTTGTTGGCAAATTTGTTGGCAACTTTACTTTGCTGGCAATTTTGCTGGCAATTTTGCTGAATTTTGTTGGCAATTTTGCTGGCAATTTTGTTGGCAATTTTGTTGGCAATTTTGCTGGCAATTTTGTTGGCAACTTTGCTGGCAATTTTGATGGCAATTTTGTTGGCAATTTTGCTGGCAATTTTGCTGCCAATTTTGTTGGCAACTTTGTTGGCAAATTTGTTGGCAACTTTACTTTTCTGGCAATTTTGATGGCAATTTTGATAGCAATTTTGCTGGCAATTTTGCAGAATTTTGTTGGCAACTTTGTTGGCAATTTTGTTGGCAAGTTTGTTGGCAACTTTGTTGGCCAATTTGTTGGCAACTTTGTTGGCAAATTTGTTGGCCAATTTGTTGGCAACTTTGTTGGCAAATTTGTTGGAACCAACTTTGTTGGCAAGTTTGTTGGCAACTTTGTTGGCAAATTTGTTGGCAACTTTGTTGGCAATTTTGTTGGCAATTTTGTTGGCAACTTTGTTGGCAAGTTTGTTGGCAACTTTGTTGGCCAATTTGTTGGCAAATTTGTTGGCAAATTTGTTGGTGGCAACTTTGTTGGCAACTTTGTTGGCAAGTTTGTTGGCAACTTTGTTGGCAAATTTGTTGGCAACTTTGTTGGCAATTTTGGGGGCATATTTGATGGCAATTTTGTTGGCAATTTTGCTGGCAATTTTGCTGGCAATTTTGTTGGCAATTTTGCTGGCAATTTTGCTGGCAATTTTGTTGGCAACTTTGTTGGCAATTTTGTTGGCAATTTTGCTGGCAATTTTGAATATGCCGATCACGATAATAACGAAGACGATTACATTATTTACGATAATCTACACTGCACTAAGGTTAGCTGAAATAAAATGCTAATTAGCGTTAAGTTTGCCTATGTATTGTGTGTGTGTGGAATTTCTCTGATTTAAGTATTTACGCGATGGGTTTTCGGTAATTGTCAAGTTCTTTCTTTAATAACTACTTTTTAATTCAGTGCATAAAGCTAACAGTTCCCGAGAACCCTATCTGTGGAGCGGCAGCAGCAGATGTTTCTGCCAAGGCGAGGCTGAAAACCAGCGTAGCTGAGCCCTCGACCTATTTACCACCACCCTCTACCTTAGTGCTACCTACGATAATGTACTAAAGTTACTTAGAATTAGGCCTACTATTAAACTTACCTAGCTTTATTTAGTACTTATTGTACCTACCAACTTCTGTTAGCATAAGAGGTGTGTGTGTGTAAATAAATGCCCTATTATTTTATTTTTATAATTTGTCAAATCACGACTCAAGTAAGTAATTTTACTACTCGTAGGATCCCTTTCGTAAAACAAAAGCTTATACGTTATAAAGACCTTAATTATTGGATTACGCTAATATTTGCGTTTATTTAATTACGGGTTAATTCGAAGAAAACCTTCGTAGAATATTATTAGAATAAGACTTTGTAAAAATAAGGCTTTCGTTAAATATGTAGATATACATTTAAAATGGCGATCAACCTTGTTACCATTCAACCTAAAACAATTGACACGTACATGATTATATAAAATTGCCAGCAAAATTGCCAGCAAAATTGCCAACAAAATTGCCAGCAAAATTACCAACAAAATTGCCAGCAAAATTGCCAGCAAAATTGCCAGCAAAATTGCCAGCAAAATTGCCAACAAAATTGCCAACAAAGTTGCCAACAAAGTTGCCAGCAAAATTGCCAACAAAATTGAGCGGTTCGTGTGTATTTATGTATGTGTATTATTGTTATTAAAGTTTTTTATAGTAGGTACCTATGTTCTAAATTAAACTTTTTTGTGAATCTATTTTCTGGGAAGCAATGCCACTTAATCTGCACTACACAAGAGTTAGCTAGAAGAAAATGCTAATTAGTATTAAGTTTGCCTATCTATTATTTTTTTAGTGCAAAAAAGAATTTTCTAATCTAATCTTGATAACTAGTAGTTCGCCCCGAACTGAGATCGCGGGATCTTCGGAGAGAACCACTCCGAGTCTCCGATTAAAATAATACGAACTAAGTTGATGGACTACAGTTGTTTACTTGCTTGTAAACTGCAGTTGAGTCTACTGAACTTTCATAAGTAGCGGTTCGCCCCGAACTGAGATCTCGTGAGTCTTCCATTAAAACAAAAATATATTATTCGTAATTTTTGACTCTCAAAATAGTCTCAAAACACGATATAAAATACACACACACTTTAACTCACTCACCCACACATACAAACAGACTCACCCGTTCATTAAAATTATAATAATTATCTATATATCTGTATCTACATATATATTCCTTTAACTATATGTATTCTTTGCATTTATTTACTTATTGTACTTAGTTTTAAGCTTAAATTATTCTTATTGTAATCTTAGCATTTGAAAGCACACACACTTTAACTCACTCACCCACACATACAAACAGACTCACCCGTTCATTAAAATTATAATAATTATCTATATATCTGTATCTACATATATATTCCTTTAACTATATGTATTCTTTGCATTTATTTACTTATTGTACTTAGTTTTAAGCTTAAATTATTCTTATTGTAATCTTAGCATTTGAAAGCGAGCTTAATAGAAAAACACCTCGATGCTTTACAAGTTTTCATTTAATTTTTCATTAATACACTCCTTTATGACCAATCAGTAACGGCAGGTAATCTATATTGGTTACTCTTTTTAGGGGTATTTTGGTTGGTGGGCAATTTTGTTGGCAATTTTGCTGGCAATTTTTTTGGCAACTTTGTTGGCAAATTTGTTGGCAACTTTGTTAACAAATTTGTTGGCAACTTTACTTTGCTGGCAATTTTGCTGGCAATTTTGCTGAATTTTGTTGGCAATTTTGCTGGCAATTTTGTTGGCAATTTTGTTGGCAATTTTGCTGGCAATTTTGTTGGCAACTTTGCTGGCAATTTTGCTGGCAATTTTGCTGGCAATTTTGTTGGCAACTTTGTTGGCAAATTTGTTGGCAACTTGGTTGGCAAATTTGTTGGCAACTTTACTTTGCTGGCAATTTTGATGGCAATTTTGATAGCAATTTTGCTGGCAATTTTGCTGAATTTTGTTGGCAACTTTGTTGGCAATTTTGTTGGCAATTTTGTTGGCAATTTTGTTGGCAACTTTGTTGGCAACTTTGTTGGCAAGTTTGTTGGCAACTTTGTTGGCCAATTTGTTGGCAACTTTGTTGGCAAATTTGTTGGAACCAACTTTGTTGGCAACTTTGTTGGCAAGTTTGTTGGCAACTTTGTTGGCAAATTTGTTGGCAACTTTGTTGGCAATTTTGTTGGCAATTTTGTTGGCAACTTTGTTGGCAAGTTTGTTGGCAACTTTGTTGGCCAATTTGTTGGCAACTTTGTTGGCAAATTTGTTGGTGGCAACTTTGTTGGCAACTTTGTTGGCAAGTTTGTTGGCAACTTTGTTGGCAAATTTGTTGGCAACTTTGTTGGCAATTTTGCGGGCAATTTTGATGGCAATTTTGTTGGCAATTTTGCTGGCAATTTTGCTGGCAATTTTGTTGGCAATTTTGCTGGCAATTTTGTTGGCAATTTTGCTGGCAATTTTGCTGGCAATTTTGTTGGCAACTTTGTTGGCAATTTTGTTGGCAACTTTGTTGGCAATTTTGTTGGCAATTTTGCTGGCAATTTTGAATATGCCGATCGCGATAATAACGAAGACGATTACATTATTTACGATAATCTACACTGCACTAAGGTTAGCTGAAATAAAATGCTAATTAGCGTTAAGTTTGCCTATGTATTGTGTGTGTGTGGAATTTCTCTGATTTAAGTATTTACGCGATGGGTTTTCGGTAATTGTCAAGTTCTTTCTTTAATAACTACTTTTTAATTCAGTGCATAAAGCTAACAGTTCCCGAGAACCCTATCTGTGGAGCGGCAGCAGCAGATGTTTCTGCCAAGGCGAGGCTGAAAACCAGCGTAGCTGAGCCCTCGACCTATTTACCACCACCCTCTACCTTAGTGCTACCTACGATAATGTACTAAAGTTACTTAGAATTAGGCCTACTATTTAACTTACCTAGCTTTATTTAGTACTTATTGTACCTACCAACTTCTGTTAGCATAAGAGGTGTGTGTGTGTAAATAAATGCCCTATTATTTTATTTTTATAATTTGTCAAATCACGACTCAAGTAAGTAATTTTACTACTCGTAGGATCCCTTTCGTAAAACAAAAGCTTATACGTTATAAAGACCTTAATTATTGGATTACGCTAATATTTGCGTTTATTTAATTACGGGTTAATTCGAAGAAAACCTTCGTAGAATATTATTAGAATAAGACTTTGTAAAAATAAGGCTTTCGTTAAATATGTAGATATACATTTAAAATGGCGATCAACCTTGTTACCATTCAACCTAAAACAATTGACACGTACATGATTATATAAAATTGCCAGCAAAATTGCCAACAAAATTGCCAGCAAAATTACCAACAAAATTGCCAGCAAAATTGCCAGCAAAATTGCCAACAAAATTGCCAACAAAGTTGCCAACAAAGTTGCCAGCAAAATTGCCAACAAAATTGAGCGGTTCGTGTGTATTTATGTATGTGTATTATTGTTATTAAATTTTTTTATAGTAGGTACCTATGTTCTAAATTAAACTTTTTTGTGAATCTATTTTCTGGAAAGCAATGCCACTTAATCTGCACTACACAAGAGTTAGCTAGAAGAAAATGCTAATTAGTATTAAGTTTGCCTATCTATTATTTTTTTAGTGCAAAAAAGAATTTTCTAATCTAATCTTGATAACTAGTAGTTCGCCCCGAACTGAGATCGCGGGATCTTCGGAGAGAACCACTCCGAGTCTCCGATTAAAATAATACGAACTAAGTTGATGGACTACAGTTGTTTACTTGCTTGTAAACTGCAGTTGAGTCTACTGAACTTTCATAAGTAGCGGTTCGCCCCGAACTGAGATCTCGTGAGTCTTCCATTAAAACAAAAATATATTATTCGTAATTTTTGACTCTCAAAATAGTCTCAAAACACGATATAAAATACACACACACTTTAACTCACTCACCCACACATACAAACAGACTCACCCGTTCATTAAAATTATAATAATTATCTATATATCTGTATCTACATATATATTCCTTTAACTATATGTATTCTTTGCATTTATTTACTTATTGTACTTAGTTTTAAGCTTAAATTATTCTTATTGTAATCTTAGCATTTGAAAGCACACACACTTTAACTCACTCACCCACACATACAAACAGACTCACCCGTTCATTAAAATTATAATAATTATCTATATATCTGTATCTACATATATATTCCTTTAACTATATGTATTCTTTGCATTTATTTACTTATTGTACTTAGTTTTAAGCTTAAATTATTCTTATTGTAATCTTAGCATTTGAAAGCGAGCTTACTAGAAAAACACCTAGATGCTTTACAAGTTTTCATTTAATTTTTCATTAATACACTCCTTTATGACCAATCAGTAACGGCAGGTAATCTATATTGGTTACTCTTTTTAGGGGTATTTTGGTTGGTGGGCAATTTTGTTGGCAATTTTGCTGGCAATTTTTTTGGCAACTTTGTTGGCAAATTTGTTGGCAACTTTGTTGGCAACTTTGTTGGCAAATTTGTTGGCAACATTACTTTGCTGGCAATTTTGCTGGCAATTTTGCTGGCAATTTTGCTGAATTTTGTGGGCAATTTTGCTGGCAATTTTGCTGGCAATTTTGTTGGCAATTTTGCTGGCAATTTTGTTGGCAACTTTGCTGGCAATTTTGATGGCAATTTTGTTGGCAATTTTGCTGGCAATTTTGCTGGCAATTTTGTTGGCAACTTTGTTGGCAAATTTGTTGGCAACTTTGTTGGCAAATTTGTTGGCAACTTTACTTTGCTGGCAATTTTGATGGCAATTTTGATAGCAATTTTGCTGGCAATTTTGCTGAATTTTGTTGGCAACTTTGTTGGCAATTTTGTTGGCAATTTTGCTGGCAATTTTGTTGGCAACTTTGTTGGCAACTTTGTTGGCAAGTTTGTTGGCAACTTTGTTGGCCAATTTGTTGGCAACTTTGTTGGCAAATTTGTTGGAACCAACTTTGTTGGCAACTTTGTTGGCAAGTTTGTTGGCAACTTTGTTGGCAAATTTGTTGGCAACTTTGTTGGCAATTTTGTTGGCAATTTTGTTGGCAACTTTGTTGGCAAGTTTGTTGGCAACTTTGTTGGCCAATTTGTTGGCAACTTTGTTGGCAAATTTGTTGGTGGCAACTTTGTTGGCAACTTTGTTGGCAAGTTTGTTGGCAACTTTGTTGGCAACTTTGTTGGCAAATTTGTTGGCAACTTTGTGGGCAATTTTGTTGGCAATTTTGTTGGCAGTTTTGCTGGCAATTTTGCTGGCAATTTTATATAATCATGTACGTGTCAATTGTTTTAGGTTGAATGGTAACAAGGTTGATCGCCATTTTAAATGTATATCTACATATTTAACGAAAGCCTTATTTTTACAAAGTCTTATTCTAATAATATTCTACGAAGGTTTTCTTCGAATTAACCCGTAATTAAATAAACGCAAATATTAGCGTAATCCAATAATTAAGGTCTTTATAACGTATAAGCTTTTGTTTTACGAAAGGGATCCTACGAGTAGTAAAATTACTTACTTGAGTCGTGATTTGACAAATTATAAAAATAAAATAATAGGGCATTTATTTACACACACACACACCTCTTATGCTAACAGAAGTTGGTAGGTACAATAAGTACTAAATAAAGCTAGGTAAGTTAAATAGTAGGCCTAATTCTAAGTAACTTTAGTACATTATCGTAGGTAGCACTAAGGTAGAGGGTGGTGGTAAATAGGTCGAGGGCTCAGCTACGCTGGTTTGCAGCCTCGCCTTGGCAGAAACATCTGCTGCTGCCGCTCCACAGATAGGGTTCTCGGGAACTGTCAGCTTTATGCACTGAATTAAAAAGTAGTAATTAAAGAAAGAACTTGACAATTACCGAAAACCCATCGCGTAAATACTTAAATCAGAGAAATTCTACACACACACAATACATAGGCAAACTTAACGCTAATTAGCATTTTATTTCAGCTAACCTTAATGCAGTGTAGATTATCGTAAATAATGTAATCGTCTTCGTTATTATCGTGATCGGCATATTCAAAATTGCCAGCAAAATTGCCAGCAAAATTGCCAACAAAATTGCCAACAAAGTTGCCAACAAAATTGCCAGCAGAATTGCCAGCAAAATTGCCAGCAAAATAGTCTCAAAACACGATACGAGGCATGCCTTTTAAGTTTTGTCGTTTGAAGAAAAAAACACATCTAGAACCTTATAGTACTTTTTATTGTTTTTCAAAGTATTCACAACGTAGCTTAAAACACTTTTCCATTCGCTCAAACCAGTTATTATAACATTTATTCCACTCTAAAGTGGGGTGTTCAAAATGGCTGTCTTGAAAGCGTCGACTGCTTCTTCACCGGACTGGAACCTTTGACCACGAAGACTTTCTTAATTTTAGGAAATGTAAAGAAATCGTTAGGGCTTAGGTCAGGACTGTATGGAGGATGGTCAAGAATTTCCACTTTTTCCTGCTTCAAATACTCAATCGTTTGACGAGCGCTGTGTGAGCTTGCGTTGTCGTGGTGCAGGATGATGCGTCGCTTTGAGTTAGATTTTCGAAGTTCGGCGATGACTTGTGGTAAACAAACTGTAGTATACCACTCTGCGTTAACCGTTCTACGATCTTCAAGTGCAATAGTCGCAACATGGCCGGTTTTTCCAACGAACGTGGCCACCATCTTCTTTGAAGTGCTTCGAGAACGAACAACTTTAGTCGGCTTTGGCTCGTCTTGAAAGACCCAGATTGTAGATTGTTGTTTGGTATCAGGATCGTAGGCATAGATCCAAGATTCGTCACCACTTATGATGTCGTAGACGTGATTTGACTCCCCTCGGTTGAACCTTTGCAGAGTTTTCTTACACCATCTGACGCGGGCCGCCTTGTGATCGTCGGAAAGCAGATGCGGTATCCAACGGCAAACTAGCTTTCTCACACCAAGCGCTTCATGCAAGATCTTCTGAATGGTTGTCCCTGAGATGCCTAATAGAGCCTCTATCTCTCGATACGTCACATGACGATCTTCGAGAATTAGTTGTCTCACAGCAATGATGTTATCTTCAGTGAAGGCGGATTTTGGGCGTCCTTCGCGAAATCTGTCACTAACACTAGTATGTCCACGCTGGAATTCTAAATACCAGCGTTCGACAGTCCGCAGACATGGGGCTACATCACTGAACATAGATGTTAGCTCTTCTAAACACTGAAGCCGTGTCAGGCCTCTTCTAAAGTTGTAGAAAATTATTGCACGAACATTTTCCTTAGAAAGATTCATTTTCGTACGTGACCTGACAGATTCAAATCGAAACTGTGACTAAACAATAGCATTAATCCTAATACTTTCAACTGTTTTGAGATTCAAAATGTAAACACATTCGAATATAGAACAGTTCCAAATTCAAAATTGCCGGAAAATATGGAAACGACAGAACTTAAAAGGCATGCCTCGTATAAACAACCACCTTACATGACCTACAGTTTCATTCAAATTACAGGTAACGGGAGTTCATGTTAATTGGTTCCTTTTTTGGGGTACAAAATGCAGTTATTCTCGATTTCAGACTTTTGCCTATATTTGTGTCACTAAAGCTACGGGCATACCAAATTTCAGCATTGTGGGGTCACTGGTGTACCCTGTGAATTTTGTCAATTCAATAAATTGTTTGTTTTTACATACCAAAATAAATTTCACGTTTCTATGGTAAACATTTCACAAATATATCGATTATGCTCATCAAAATAACCTCTTTAATTTTTGTGCGTATATTATCAAACACCCTATATATAGACCAAGATTTATTGAAATCGGTCTAGGCGTTTAAAGATAAAAACGTAACAAACTGACAGATAGACTGGGGGTCCTAAAGTTACATCAGGCAAGACAGTACATCAAATCCAACAAAACACGTCGTTATAAAATAATAAATAAATTTGGCTGGATATTTCACACAGCGCTATCCCGCCCCAAACTAAGCAGAGCTTGTACTATGAGAACCAGATAACTGATAGAATACTAATATACTTATTTTTTGTAAATACATATTTATTATGTATAGAAAAACATCCAGACCCGGAACAAATACCTGTAGATCATGCAAACATTTGTTCCGCGGCGGGAATCGAGCCCGCCACCTCCTGCGCGGCTAGTCGCCCACTATGCCACGGCGGTCGTCATTAGCTTGTATGTAACAAACAACCATTATCTTCATTAGTTTCCTGGTAATCCAGGCTTACTCTAAGCCAGAACTGAGCTGAGTGGTTGCAGAACAGACTAGGCCAATGAAATCCTTTACACAGAAGCTCATCTTTAGCTGTGTTTGTTCGATGCTATTCAAGGCTACCTAGATTAGTTTTCTAGATGACTCATATGGTTGGAAGTAATTTTCTCGTAGTTTATATATTATTTCATATTAATATAAGATATTTTTATTGGATTGCGACTAACCATGTTTAAATTTGACGTATTTGTATGATTTGACAACTTACAACTTCTTGATATCTACCCCCTAACACATTATCACTGCAAAATTATATATAAGAAATGACTCCTATCCCTCTCCTACGAAGAAACAGAAGACTTTGTTATCTCCCTAAAACTCCCTAAACAATCATAAATTATCATAAATCATAAATTCATAATAGCTCACGCATACTACATACCCCCACGCGCATACACACACACTTTAACTCACTCACCCACACATACAAACAGACTCACCCGTTCATTAAAATTATAATAGTTATCTATATATCTGTATCTACATATATATTCCTTTAACTATATGTATTCTTTGCATTTATTTATTTATTGTACTTAGTTTTAAGCTTAAATTATTCTTATTGTAATCTTAGCATTTGAAAGCGAGCTTAATAGAAAAACACCTCGATGCTTTACAAGTTTTCATTTAATTTTTCATTAATACACTCCTTTATGACCAATCAGTAACGGCAGGTAATCTATATTGGTTACTCTTTTTAGGGGTATTTTGGTTGGTGGGCAATTTTGTTGGCAATTTTGCTGGCAATTTTTTTGGCAACTTTGTTGGCAAATTTGTTGGCAACTTTGTGGGCAAATTTGTTGGCAACTTTACTTTGCTGGCAATTTTGCTGAATTTTGTGGGCAATTTTGCTGGCAATTTTGTTGGCAATTTTGTTGGCATTTTTGTTGGCAACTTTGCTGGCAATTTTGATGGCAATTTTATTGGCAATTTTGCTGGCAATTTTGCTGGCAATTTTGTTGGCAACTTTGTTGGCAAATTTGTTGGCAACTTTGTTGGCAAATTTATTGGCAACTTTACTTTGCTGGCAATTTTGATGGCAATTTTGATAGCAATTTTGCTGGCAATTTTTCTGAATTTTGTTGGCAACTTTGTGGGCAATTTTGTTGGCAATTTTGCTGGCAATTTTGTTGGCAACTTTGTTGGCAAATTTGTTGGTGGCAACTTTGTTGGCAAGTTTGTTGGCAACTTTGTTGGCAAATTTGTTGGCAACTTTGTTGGCAATTTTGTTGGCAATTTTGCTGGCAATTTTGCTGGCAATTTTGATGGCAGTTTTGTTGGCAATTTTGCTGGCAATTTTGCTGGCAATTTTGTTGGCAATTTTGCTGGCAATTTTGCTGGCAATTTTGCTGGCAATTTTGAATATGCCGATCACGATAATAACGAAGACGATTACATTATTTACGATAATCTACACTGCACTAAGGTTAGCTGAAATAAAATGCTAATTAGCGTTAAGTTTGCCTATGTATTGTGTGTGTGTGGAATTTCTCTGATTTAAGTATTTACGCGATGGGTTTTCGGTAATTGTCAAGTTCTTTCTTTAATAACTACTTTTTAATTCAGTGCATAAAGCTAACAGTTCCCGAGAACCCTATCTGTGGAGCGGCAGCAGCAGATGTTTCTGCCAAGGCGAGGCTGAAAACCAGCGTAGCTGAGCCCTCGACCTATTTACCACCACCCTCTACCTTAGTGCTACCTACGATAATGTACTAAAGTTACTTAGAATTAGGCCTACTATTTAACTTACCTAGCTTTATTTAGTACTTATTGTACCTACCAACTTCTGTTAGCATAAGAGGTGTGTGTGTGTAAATAAATGCCCTATTATTTTATTTTTATAATTTGTCAAATCACGACTCAAGTAAGTAATTTTACTACTCGTAGGATCCCTTTCGTAAAACAAAAGCTTATACGTTATAAAGACCTTAATTATTGGATTACGCTAATATTTGCGTTTATTTAATTACGGGTTAATTCGAAGAAAACCTTCGTAGAATATTATTAGAATAAGACTTTGTAAAAATAAGGCTTTCGTTAAATATGTAGATATACATTTAAAATGGCGATCAACCTTGTTACCATTCAACCTAAAACAATTGACACGTACATGATTATATAAAATTGCCAGCAAAATTGCCAGCAAAATTGCCAACAAAATTGCCAGCAAAATTATCAACAAAATTGCCAGCAAAATTGCCAGCAAAATTGCCAGCAAAATTGCCAGCAAAATTGCCAGCAAAATTGCCAGCAAAATTGCCAGCAAAATTGCCAACAAAATTGCCAACAAAGTTGCCAACAAAGTTGCCAGCAAAATTGCCAACAAAATTGAGCGGTTCGTGTGTATTTATGTATGTGTATTATTGTTATTAAATTTTTTTATAGTAGGTACCTATGTTCTAAATTAAACTTTTTTGTGAATCTATTTTCTGGAAAGCAATGCCACTTAATCTGCACTACACAAGAGTTAGCTAGAAGAAAATGCTAATTAGTATTAAGTTTGCCTATCTATTATTTTTTTAGTGCAAAAAAGAATTTTCTAATCTAATCTTGATAACTAGTAGTTCGCCCCGAACTGAGATCGCGGGATCTTCGGAGAGAACCACTCCGAGTCTCCGATTAAAATAATACGAACTAAGTTGATGGACTACAGTTGTTTACTTGCTTGTAAACTGCAGTTGAGTCTACTGAACTTTCATAAGTAGCGGTTCGCCCCGAACTGAGATCTCGTGAGTCTTCCATTAAAACAAAAATATATTATTCGTAATTTTTGACTCTCAAAACAGTCTCAAAACACGATATAAAATACACACACACTTTAACTCACTCACCCACACATACAAACAGACTCACCCGTTCATTAAAATTATAATAATTATCTATATATCTGTATCTACATATATATTCCTTTAACTATATGTATTCTTTGCATTTATTTACTTATTGTACTTAGTTTTAAGCTTAAATTATTCTTATTGTAATCTTAGCATTTGAAAGCACACACACTTTAACTCACTCACCCACACATACAAACAGACTCACCCGTTCATTAAAATTATAATAATTATCTATATATCTGTATCTACATATATATTCCTTTAACTATATGTATTCTTTGCATTTATTTACTTATTGTACTTAGTTTTAAGCTTAAATTATTCTTATTGTAATCTTAGCATTTGAAAGCGAGCTTAATAGAAAAACACCTCGATGCTTTACAAGTTTTCATTTAATTTTTCATTAATACACTCCTTTATGACCAATCAGTAACGGCAGGTAATCTATATTGGTTACTCTTTTTAGGGGTATTTTGGTTGGTGGGCAATTTTGTTGGCAATTTTGCTGGCAATTTTTTTGGCAACTTTGTCGGCAAATTTGTTGGCAACTTTACTTTGCTGGCAATTTTGCTGGCAATTTTGATGGCAATTTTGATAGCAATTTTGCTGGCAATTTTGCTGAATTTTGTTGGCAACTTTGTTGGCAATTTTGTTGGCAATTTTGCTGGCAATTTTGTTGGCAACTTTGTTGGCAACTTTGTTGGCAAGTTTGTTGGCAACTTTGTTGGCCAATTTGTTGGCAACTTTGTTGGCAAATTTGTTGGAACCAACTTTGTTGGCAACTTTGTTGGCAAGTTTGTTGGCAACTTTGTTGGCAAATTTGTTGGCAACTTTGTTGGCAATTTTGTTGGCAATTTTGTTGGCAACTTTGTTGGCAAGTTTGTTGGCAACTTTGTTGGCCAATTTGTTGGCAACTTTGTTGGCAAATTTGTTGATGGCAACTTTGTTGGCAACTTTGTTGGCAAGTTTGTTGGCAACTTTGTTGGCAAATTTGTTGGCAACTTTGTTGGCAATTTTGCGGGCAATTTTGATGGCAATTTTGTTGGCAATTTTGCTGGCAATTTTGCTGGCAATTTTGTTGGCAACTTTGTTGGCAATTTTGTTGGCAACTTTGTTGGCAATTTTGTTGGCAATTTTGCTGGCAATTTTGAATATGCCGATCGCGATAATAACGAAGACGATTACATTATTTACGATAATCTACACTGCATTAAAGTTAGCTGAAATAAAATGCTAATTAGCGTTAAGTTTACCTATGTATTGTGTGTGTGTGGAATTTCTCTGATTTAAGTATTTACGCGATGGGTTTTCGGTAATTGTCAAGTTCTTTCTTTAATAACTACTTTTTAATTCAGTGCATAAAGCTAACAGTTCCCGAGAACCCTATCTGTGGAGCGGCAGCAGCAGATGTTTCTGCCAAGGCGAGGCTGAAAACCAGCGTAGCTGAGCCCTCGACCTATTTACCACCACCCTCTACCTTAGTGCTACCTACGATAATGTACTAAAGTTACTTAGAATTAGGCCTACTATTTAACTTACCTAGCTTTATTTAGTACTTATTGTACCTACCAACTTCTGTTAGCATAAGAGGTGTGTGTGTGTAAATAAATGCCCTATTATTTTATTTTTATAATTTGTCAAATCACGACTCAAGTAAGTAATTTTACTACTCGTAGGATCCCTTTCGTAAAACAAAAGCTTATACGTTATAAAGACCTTAATTATTGGATTACGCTAATATTTGCGTTTATTTAATTACGGGTTAATTCGAAGAAAACCTTCGTAGAATATTATTAGAATAAGACTTTGTAAAAATAAGGCTTTCGTTAAATATGTAGATATACATTTAAAATGGCGATCAACCTTGTTACCATTCAACCTAAAACAATTGACACGTACATGATTATATAAAATTGCCAGCAAAATTGCCAGCAAAATTGCCAACAAAATTGCCAGCAAAATTATCAACAAAATTGCCAGCAAAATTGCCAGCAAAATTGCCAGCAAAATTGCCAGCAAAATTGCCAGCAAAATTGCCAGCAAAATTGCCAGCAAAATTGCCAGCAAAATTGCCAACAAAATTGCCAACAAAGTTGCCAACAAAGTTGCCAGCAAAATTGCCAACAAAATTGAGCGGTTCGTGTGTATTTATGTATGTGTATTATTGTTATTAAATTTTTTTATAGTAGGTACCTATGTTCTAAATTAAACTTTTTTGTGAATCTATTTTCTGGAAAGCAATGCCACTTAATCTGCACTACACAAGAGTTAGCTAGAAGAAAATGCTAATTAGTATTAAGTTTGCCTATCTATTATTTTTTTAGTGCAAAAAAGAATTTTCTAATCTAATCTTGATAACTAGTAGTTCGCCCCGAACTGAGATCGCGGGATCTTCGGAGAGAACCACTCCGAGTCTCCGATTAAAATAATACGAACTAAGTTGATGGACTACAGTTGTTTACTTGCTTGTAAACTGCAGTTGAGTCTACTGAACTTTCATAAGTAGCGGTTCGCCCCGAACTGAGATCTCGTGAGTCTTCCATTAAAACAAAAATATATTATTCGTAATTTTTGACTCTCAAAACAGTCTCAAAACACGATATAAAATACACACACACTTTAACTCACTCACCCACACATACAAACAGACTCACCCGTTCATTAAAATTATAATAATTATCTATATATCTGTATCTACATATATATTCCTTTAACTATATGTATTCTTTGCATTTATTTACTTATTGTACTTAGTTTTAAGCTTAAATTATTCTTATTGTAATCTTAGCATTTGAAAGCACACACACTTTAACTCACTCACCCACACATACAAACAGACTCACCCGTTCATTAAAATTATAATAATTATCTATATATCTGTATCTACATATATATTCCTTTAACTATATGTATTCTTTGCATTTATTTACTTATTGTACTTAGTTTTAAGCTTAAATTATTCTTATTGTAATCTTAGCATTTGAAAGCGAGCTTAATAGAAAAACACCTCGATGCTTTACAAGTTTTCATTTAATTTTTCATTAATACACTCCTTTATGACCAATCAGTAACGGCAGGTAATCTATATTGGTTACTCTTTTTAGGGGTATTTTGGTTGGTGGGCAATTTTGTTGGCAATTTTGCTGGCAATTTTTTTGGCAACTTTGTCGGCAAATTTGTTGGCAACTTTACTTTGCTGGCAATTTTGCTGGCAATTTTGATGGCAATTTTGATAGCAATTTTGCTGGCAATTTTGCTGAATTTTGTTGGCAACTTTGTTGGCAATTTTGTTGGCAATTTTGCTGGCAATTTTGTTGGCAACTTTGCTGGCAATTTTGCTGGCAATTTTGCTGGCAATTTTGTTGGCAACTTTGTTGGCAAATTTGTTGGCAACTTTGTTGGCAAATTTGTTGGCAACTTTACTTTGCTGGCAATTTTGATGGCAATTTTGATAGCAATTTTGCTGGCAATTTTGCTGAATTTTGTTGGCAACTTTGTTGGCAAGTTTGTTGGCAACTTTGTTGGCCAATTTGTTGGCAACTTTGTTGGCAAATTTGTTGATGGCAACTTTGTTGGCAACTTTGTTGGCAAGTTTGTTGGCAACTTTGTTGGCAAATTTGTTGGCAACTTTGTTGGCAATTTTGCGGGCAATTTTGATGGCAATTTTGTTGGCAATTTTGCTGGCAATTTTGCTGGCAATTTTGTTGGCAACTTTGTTGGCAATTTTGTTGGCAACTTTGTTGGCAATTTTGTTGGCAATTTTGCTGGCAATTTTGAATATGCCGATCGCGATAATAACGAAGACGATTACATTATTTACGATAATCTACACTGCACTAAAGTTAGCTGAAATAAAATGCTAATTAGCGTTAAGTTTACCTATGTATTGTGTGTGTGTGGAATTTCTCTGATTTAAGTATTTACGCGATGGGTTTTCGGTAATTGTCAAGTTCTTTCTTTAATAACTACTTTTTAATTCAGTGCATAAAGCTAACAGTTCCCGAGAACCCTATCTGTGGAGCGGCAGCAGCAGATGTTTCTGCCAAGGCGAGGCTGAAAACCAGCGTAGCTGAGCCCTCGACCTATTTACCACCACCCTCTACCTTAGTGCTACCTACGATAATGTACTAAAGTTACTTAGAATTAGGCCTACTATTTAACTTACCTAGCTTTATTTAGTACTTATTGTACCTACCAACTTCTGTTAGCATAAGAGGTGTGTGTGTGTAAATAAATGCCCTATTATTTTATTTTTATAATTTGTCAAATCACGACTCAAGTAAGTAATTTTACTACTCGTAGGATCCCTTTCGTAAAACAAAAGCTTATACGTTATAAAGACCTTAATTATTGGATTACGCTAATATTTGCGTTTATTTAATTACGGGTTAATTCGAAGAAAACCTTCGTAGAATATTATTAGAACAAGACTTTGTAAAAATAAGGCTTTCGTTAAATATGTAGATATACATTTAAAATGGCGATCAACCTTGTTACCATTCAACCTAAAACAATTGACACGTACATGATTATATAAAATTGCCAGCAAAATTGCCAGCAAAATTGCCAACAAAATTGCCAGCAAAATTACCAACAAAATTGCCAGCAAAATTGCCAGCAAAATTGCCAACAAAATTGCCAACAAAGTTGCCAACAAAGTTGCCAGCAAAATTGCCAACAAAATTGAGCGGTTCGTGTGTATTTATGTATGTGTATTATTGTTATTAAATTTTTTTATAGTAGGTACCTATGTTCTAAATTAAACTTTTTTGTGAATCTATTTTCTGGAAAGCAATGCCACTTAATCTGCACTACACAAGAGTTAGCTAGAAGAAAATGCTAATTAGTATTAAGTTTGCCTATCTATTATTTTTTTAGTGCAAAAAAGAATTTTCTAATCTAATCTTGATAACTAGTAGTTCGCCCCGAACTGAGATCGCGGGATCTTCGGAGAGAACCACTCCGAGTCTCCGATTAAAATAATACGAACTAAGTTGATGGACTACAGTTGTTTACTTGCTTGTAAACTGCAGTTGAGTCTACTGAACTTTCATAAGTAGCGGTTCGCCCCGAACTGAGATCTCGTGAGTCTTCCATTAAAACAAAAATATATTATTCGTAATTTTTGACTCTCAAAATAGTCTCAAAACACGATATAAAATACACACACACTTTAACTCACTCACCCACACATACAAACAGACTCACCCGTTCATTAAAATTATAATAATTATCTATATATCTGTATCTACATATATATTCCTTTAACTATATGTATTCTTTGCATTTATTTACTTATTGTACTTAGTTTTAAGCTTAAATTATTCTTATTGTAATCTTAGCATTTGAAAGCACACACACTTTAACTCACTCACCCACACATACAAACAGACTCACCCGTTCATTAAAATTATAATAATTATCTATATATCTGTATCTACATATATATTCCTTTAACTATATGTATTCTTTGCATTTATTTACTTATTGTACTTAGTTTTAAGCTTAAATTATTCTTATTGTAATCTTAGCATTTGAAAGCGAGCTTAATAGAAAAACACCTAGATGCTTTACAAGTTTTCATTTAATTTTTCATTAATACACTCCTTTATGACCAATCAGTAACGGCAGGTAATCTATATTGGTTACTCTTTTTAGGGGTATTTTGGTTGGTGGGCAATTTTGTTGGCAATTTTGCTGGCAATTTTTTTGGCAACTTTGTTGGCAAATTTGTTGGCAACTTTACTTTGCTGGCAATTTTGCTGGCAATTTTGCTGAATTTTGTTGGCAATTTTGCTGGCAATTTTGTTGGCAATTTTGTTGGCAATTTTGCTGGCAATTTTGTTGGCAACTTTGCTGGCAATTTTGATGGCAATTTTGTTGGCAATTTTGCTGGCAATTTTGCTGGCAATTTTGTTGGCAACTTTGTTGGCAAATTTGTTGGCAACTTTACTTTGCTGGCAATTTTGATGGCAATTTTGATAGCAATTTTGCTGGCAATTTTGCTGAATTTTGTTGGCAACTTTGTTGGCAATTTTGTTGGCAATTTTGCTGGCAATTTTGTTGGCAACTTTGTTGGCAACTTTGTTGGCAAGTTTGTTGGCAACTTTGTTGGCCAATTTGTTGGCAACTTTGTTGGCAAATTTGTTGGAACCAACTTTGTTGGCAACTTTGTTGGCAAGTTTGTTGGCAAGTTTGTTGGCAAATTTGTTGGCAACTTTGTTGGCAATTTTGTTGGCAATTTTGTTGGCAACTTTGTTGGCAAGTTTGTTGGCAACTTTGTGGGCCAATTTGTTGGCAACTTTGTTGGCAAATTTGTTGGTGGCAATTTTGTTGGCAACTTTGTTGGCAAATTTGTTGGTGGCAACTTTGTTGGCAAGTTTGTTGGCAACTTTGTTGGCAAATTTGTTGGCAACTTTGTTGGCAATTTTGTTGGCAATTTTGCTGGCAATTTTGCTGGCAATTTTGATGGCAATTTTGTTGGCAATTTTGCTGGCAATTTTGCTGGCAATTTTGTTGGCAATTTTGCTGGCAATTTTGCTGGCAATTTTGAATATGCCGATCACGATAATAACGAAGACGATTACATTATTTACGATAATCTACACTGCACTAAGGTTAGCTGAAATAAAATGCTAATTAGCGTTAAGTTTGCCTATGTATTGTGTGTGTGTGGAATTTCTCTGATTTAAGTATTTACGCGATGGGTTTTCGGTAATTGTCAAGTTCTTTCTTTAATAACTACTTTTTAATTCAGTGCATAAAGCTAACAGTTCCCGAGAACCCTATCTGTGGAGCGGCAGCAGCAGATGTTTCTGCCAAGGCGAGGCTGAAAACCAGCGTAGCTGAGCCCTCGACCTATTTACCACCACCCTCTACCTTAGTGCTACCTACGATAATGTACTAAAGTTACTTAGAATTAGGCCTACTATTTAACTTACCTAGCTTTATTTAGTACTTATTGTACCTACCAACTTCTGTTAGCATAAGAGGTGTGTGTGTGTAAATAAATGCCCTATTATTTTATTTTTATAATTTGTCAAATCACGACTCAAGTAAGTAATTTTACTACTCGTAGGATCCCTTTCGTAAAACAAAAGCTTATACGTTATAAAGACCTTAATTATTGGATTACGCTAATATTTGCGTTTATTTAATTACGGGTTAATTCGAAGAAAACCTTCGTAGAATATTATTAGAATAAGACTTTGTAAAAATAAGGCTTTCGTTAAATATGTAGATATACATTTAAAATGGCGATCAACCTTGTTACCATTCAACCTAAAACAATTGACACGTACATGATTATATAAAATTGCCAGCAAAATTGCCAGCAAAATTGCCAACAAAATTGCCAGCAAAATTATCAACAAAATTGCCAGCAAAATTGCCAGCAAAATTGCCATCAAAATTGCCAGCAAAGTAAAGTTGCCAACAAATTTGCCAACAAAGTTGCCAACAAAATTGCCAGCAAAATTGCCAGCAAAATTGCCAACAAAATTGAGCGGTTCGTGTGTATTTATGTATGTGTATTATTGTTATTAAATTTTTTTATAGTAGGTACCTATGTTCTAAATTAAACTTTTTTGTGAATCTATTTTCTGGGAAGCAATGCCACTTAATCTGCACTACACAAGAGTTAGCTAGAAGAAAATGCTAATTAGTATTAAGTTTGCCTATCTATTATTTTTTTAGTGCAAAAAAGAATTTTCTAATCTAATCTTGATAACTAGTAGTTCGCCCCGAACTGAGATCGCGGGATCTTCGGAGAGAACCACTCCGAGTCTCCGATTAAAATAATACGAACTAAGTTGATGGACTACAGTTGTTTACTTGCTTGTAAACTGCAGTTGAGTCTACTGAACTTTCATAAGTAGCGGTTCGCCCCGAACTGAGATCTCGTGAGTCTTCCATTAAAACAAAAATATATTATTCGTAATTTTTGACTCTCAAAATAGTCTCAAAACACGATATAAAATACACACACACTTTAACTCACTCACCCACACATACAAACAGACTCACCCGTTCATTAAAATTATAATAATTATCTATATATCTGTATCTACATATATATTCCTTTAACTATATGTATTCTTTGCATTTATTTACTTATTGTACTTAGTTTTAAGCTTAAATTATTCTTATTGTAATCTTAGCATTTGAAAGCACACACACTTTAACTCACTCACCCACACATACAAACAGACTGACCCGTTCATTAAAATTATAATAATTATCTATATATCTGTATCTACATATATATTCCTTTAACTATATGTATTCTTTGCATTTATTTACTTATTGTACTTAGTTTTAAGCTTAAATTATTCTTATTGTAATCTTAGCATTTGAAAGCACACACACTTTAACTCACTCACCCACACATACAAACAGACTCACCCGTTCATTAAAATTATAATAATTATCTATATATCTGTATCTACATATATATTCCTTTAACTATATGTATTCTTTGCATTTATTTACTTATTGTACTTAGTTTTAAGCTTAAATTATTCTTATTGTAATCTTAGCATTTGAAAGCACACACACTTTAACTCACTCACCCACACATACAAACAGACTCACCCGTTCATTAAAATTATAATAATTATCTATATATCTGTATCTACATATATATTCCTTTAACTATATGTATTCTTTGCATTTATTTACTTATTGTACTTAGTTTTAAGCTTAAATTATTCTTATTGTAATCTTAGCATTTGAAAGCGAGCTTAATAGAAAAACACCTCGATGCTTTACAAGTTTTCATTTAATTTTTCATTAATACACTCCTTTATGACCAATCAGTAACGGCAGGTAATCTATATTGGTTACTCTTTTTAGGGGTATTTTGGTTGGTGGGCAATTTTGTTGGCAATTTTGCTGGCAATTTTTTTGGCAACTTTGTTGGCAAATTTGTTGGCAACTTTGTTGGCAAATTTGTTGGCAACTTTACTTTGCTGGCAATTTTGCTGGCAATTTTGCTGAATTTTGTTGGCAATTTTGCTGGCAATTTTGTTGGCAATTTTGTTGGCAATTTTGCTGGCAATTTTGTTGGCAACTTTGCTGGCAATTTTGCTGGCAATTTTGCTGGCAATTTTGTTGGCAACTTTGTTGGCAAATTTGTTGGCAACTTTGTTGGCAAATTTGTTGGCAACTTTACTTTGCTGGCAATGTTGATGGCAATTTTGATAGCAATTTTGCTGGCAATTTTGCTGAATTTTGTTGGCAACTTTGTTGGCAATTTTGTTGGCAATTTTGCTGGCAATTTTGTTGGCAACTTTGTTGGCAACTTTGTTGGCAAGTTTGTTGGCAACTTTGTTGGCCAATTTGTTGGCAACTTTGTTGGCAAATTTGTTGGAACCAACTTTGTTGGCAACTTTGTTGGCAAGTTTGTTGGCAACTTTGTTGGCAAATTTGTTGGCAACTTTGTTGGCAATTTTGTGGGCAATTTTGTTGGCAACTTTGTTGGCAAGTTTGTTGGCAACTTTGTTGGCCAATTTGTTGGCAACTTTGTTGGCAAATTTGTTGGTGGCAACTTTGTTGGCAACTTTGTTGGCAAGTTTGTTGGCAACTTTGTTGGCAAATTTGTTGGCAACTTTGTTGGCAATTTTGTTGGTAATTTTGCTGGCAATTTTGTTGGCAACTTTGTTGGCAAATTTGTTGGCAACTTTGTTGGCAATTTTGTTGGCAATTTTGCTGGCAATTTTGCTGGCAATTTTGATGGCAGTTTTGTTGGCAATTTTGCTGGCAATTTTGCTGGCAATTTTGTTGGCAATTTTGCTGGCAATTTTGCTGGCAATTTTGCTGGCAATTTTGAATATGCCGATCACGATAATAACGAAGACGATTACATTATTTACGATAATCTACACTGCACTAAGGTTAGCTGAAATAAAATGCTAATTAGCGTTAAGTTTGCCTATGTATTGTGTGTGTGTGGAATTTCTCTGATTTAAGTATTTACGCGATGGGTTTTCGGTAATTGTCAAGTTCTTTCTTTAATAACTACTTTTTAATTCAGTGCATAAAGCTAACAGTTCCCGAGAACCCTATCTGTGGAGCGGCAGCAGCAGATGTTTCTGCCAAGGCGAGGCTGAAAACCAGCGTAGCTGAGCCCTCGACCTATTTACCACCACCCTCTACCTTAGTGCTACCTACGATAATGTACTAAAGTTACTTAGAATTAGGCCTACTATTTAACTTACCTAGCTTTATTTAGTACTTATTGTACCTACCAACTTCTGTTAGCATAAGAGGTGTGTGTGTGTAAATAAATGCCCTATTATTTTATTTTTATAATTTGTCAAATCACGACTCAAGTAAGTAATTTTACTACTCGTAGGATCCCTTTCGTAAAACAAAAGCTTATACGTTATAAAGACCTTAATTATTGGATTACGCTAATATTTGCGTTTATTTAATTACGGGTTAATTCGAAGAAAACCTTCGTAGAATATTATTAGAATAAGACTTTGTAAAAATAAGGCTTTCGTTAAATATGTAGATATACATTTAAAATGGCGATCAACCTTGTTACCATTCAACCTAAAACAATTGACACGTACATGATTATATAAAATTGCCAGCAAAATTGCCAGCAAAATTGCCAACAAAATTGCCAGCAAAATTATCAACAAAATTGCCAGCAAAATTGCCAGCAAAATTGCCAGCAAAATTGCCAGCAAAATTGCCAGCAAAATTGCCAGCAAAATTGCCAGCAAAATTGCCAACAAAATTGCCAACAAAGTTGCCAACAAAGTTGCCAGCAAAATTGCCAACAAAATTGAGCGGTTCGTGTGTATTTATGTATGTGTATTATTGTTATTAAATTTTTTTATAGTAGGTACCTATGTTCTAAATTAAACTTTTTTGTGAATCTATTTTCTGGAAAGCAATGCCACTTAATCTGCACTACACAAGAGTTAGCTAGAAGAAAATGCTAATTAGTATTAAGTTTGCCTATCTATTATTTTTTTAGTGCAAAAAAGAATTTTCTAATCTAATCTTGATAACTAGTAGTTCGCCCCGAACTGAGATCGCGGGATCTTCGGAGAGAACCACTCCGAGTCTCCGATTAAAATAATACGAACTAAGTTGATGGACTACAGTTGTTAACTTGCTTGTAAACTGCAGTTGAGTCTACTGAACTTTCATAAGTAGCGGTTCGCCCCGAACTGAGATCTCGTGAGTCTTCCATTAAAACAAAAATATATTATTCGTAATTTTTGACTCTCAAAACAGTCTCAAAACACGATATAAAATACACACACACTTTAACTCACTCACCCACACATACAAACAGACTCACCCGTTCATTAAAATTATAATAATTATCTATATATCTGTATCTACATATATATTCCTTTAACTATATGTATTCTTTGCATTTATTTACTTATTGTACTTAGTTTTAAGCTTAAATTATTCTTATTGTAATCTTAGCATTTGAAAGCACACACACTTTAACTCACTCACCCACACATACAAACAGACTCACCCGTTCATTAAAATTATAATAATTATCTATATATCTGTATCTACATATATATTCCTTTAACTATATGTATTCTTTGCATTTATTTACTTATTGTACTTAGTTTTAAGCTTAAATTATTCTTATTGTAATCTTAGCATTTGAAAGCGAGCTTAATAGAAAAACACCTCGATGCTTTACAAGTTTTCATTTAATTTTTCATTAATACACTCCTTTATGACCAATCAGTAACGGCAGGTAATCTATATTGGTTACTCTTTTTAGGGGTATTTTGGTTGGTGGGCAATTTTGTTGGCAATTTTGCTGGCAATTTTTTTGGCAACTTTGTCGGCAAATTTGTTGGCAACTTTACTTTGCTGGCAATTTTGCTGGCAATTTTGATGGCAATTTTGATAGCAATTTTGCTGGCAATTTTGCTGAATTTTGTTGGCAACTTTGTTGGCAATTTTGTTGGCAATTTTGCCGGCAATTTTGTTGGCAACTTTGTTGGCAACTTTGTTGGCAAGTTTGTTGGCAACTTTGTTGGCCAATTTGTTGGCAACTTTGTTGGCAAATTTGTTGGAACCAACTTTGTTGGCAACTTTGTTGGCAAGTTTGTTGGCAACTTTGTTGGCAAATTTGTTGGCAACTTTGTTGGCAATTTTGTTGGCAATTTTGTTGGCAACTTTGTTGGCAAGTTTGTTGGCAACTTTGTTGGCCAATTTGTTGGCAACTTTGTTGGCAAATTTGTTGATGGCAACTTTGTTGGCAACTTTGTTGGCAAGTTTGTTGGCAACTTTGTTGGCAAATTTGTTGGCAACTTTGTTGGCAATTTTGCGGGCAATTTTGATGGCAATTTTGTTGGCAATTTTGCTGGCAATTTTGCTGGCAATTTTGTTGGCAACTTTGTTGGCAATTTTGTTGGCAACTTTGTTGGCAATTTTGTTGGCAATTTTGCTGGCAATTTTGAATATGCCGATCGCGATAATAACGAAGACGATTACATTATTTACGATAATCTACACTGCACTAAAGTTAGCTGAAATAAAATGCTAATTAGCGTTAAGTTTACCTATGTATTGTGTGTGTGTGGAATTTCTCTGATTTAAGTATTTACGCGATGGGTTTTCGGTAATTGTCAAGTTCTTTCTTTAATAACTACTTTTTAATTCAGTGCATAAAGCTAACAGTTCCCGAGAACCCTATCTGTGGAGCGGCAGCAGCAGATGTTTCTGCCAAGGCGAGGCTGAAAACCAGCGTAGCTGAGCCCTCGACCTATTTACCACCACCCTCTACCTTAGTGCTACCTACGATAATGTACTAAAGTTACTTAGAATTAGGCCTACTATTTAACTTACCTAGCTTTATTTAGTACTTATTGTACCTACCAACTTCTGTTAGCATAAGAGGTGTGTGTGTGTAAATAAATGCCCTATTATTTTATTTTTATAATTTGTCAAATCACGACTCAAGTAAGTAATTTTACTACTCGTAGGATCCCTTTCGTAAAACAAAAGCTTATACGTTATAAAGACCTTAATTATTGGATTACGCTAATATTTGCGTTTATTTAATTACGGGTTAATTCGAAGAAAACCTTCGTAGAATATTATTAGAATAAGACTTTGTAAAAATAAGGCTTTCGTTAAATATGTAGATATACATTTAAAATGGCGATCAACCTTGTTACCATTCAACCTAAAACAATTGACACGTACATGATTATATAAAATTGCCAGCAAAATTGCCAGCAAAATTGCCAACAAAATTGCCAGCAAAATTATCAACAAAATTGCCAGCAAAATTGCCAGCAAAATTGCCAGCAAAATTGCCAGCAAAATTGCCAGCAAAATTGCCAGCAAAATTGCCAGCAAAATTGCCAACAAAATTGCCAACAAAGTTGCCAACAAAGTTGCCAGCAAAATTGCCAACAAAATTGAGCGGTTCGTGTGTATTTATGTATGTGTATTATTGTTATTAAATTTTTTTATAGTAGGTACCTATGTTCTAAATTAAACTTTTTTGTGAATCTATTTTCTGGAAAGCAATGCCACTTAATCTGCACTACACAAGAGTTAGCTAGAAGAAAATGCTAATTAGTATTAAGTTTGCCTATCTATTATTTTTTTAGTGCAAAAAAGAATTTTCTAATCTAATCTTGATAACTAGTAGTTCGCCCCGAACTGAGATCGCGGGATCTTCGGAGAGAACCACTCCGAGTCTCCGATTAAAATAATACGAACTAAGTTGATGGACTACAGTTGTTTACTTGCTTGTAAACTGCAGTTGAGTCTACTGAACTTTCATAAGTAGCGGTTCGCCCCGAACTGAGATCTCGTGAGTCTTCCATTAAAACAAAAATATATTATTCGTAATTTTTGACTCTCAAAACAGTCTCAAAACACGATATAAAATACACACACACTTTAACTCACTCACCCACACATACAAACAGACTCACCCGTTCATTAAAATTATAATAATTATCTATATATCTGTATCTACATATATATTCCTTTAACTATATGTATTCTTTGCATTTATTTACTTATTGTACTTAGTTTTAAGCTTAAATTATTCTTATTGTAATCTTAGCATTTGAAAGCACACACACTTTAACTCACTCACCCACACATACAAACAGACTCACCCGTTCATTAAAATTATAATAATTATCTATATATCTGTATCTACATATATATTCCTTTAACTATATGTATTCTTTGCATTTATTTACTTATTGTACTTAGTTTTAAGCTTAAATTATTCTTATTGTAATCTTAGCATTTGAAAGCGAGCTTAATAGAAAAACACCTCGATGCTTTACAAGTTTTCATTTAATTTTTCATTAATACACTCCTTTATGACCAATCAGTAACGGCAGGTAATCTATATTGGTTACTCTTTTTAGGGGTATTTTGGTTGGTGGGCAATTTTGTTGGCAATTTTGCTGGCAATTTTTTTGGCAACTTTGTCGGCAAATTTGTTGGCAACTTTACTTTGCTGGCAATTTTGCTGGCAATTTTGATGGCAATTTTGATAGCAATTTTGCTGGCAATTTTGCTGAATTTTGTTGGCAACTTTGTTGGCAATTTTGTTGGCAATTTTGCTGGCAATTTTGTTGGCAACTTTGTTGGCAACTTTGTTGGCAAGTTTGTTGGCAACTTTGTTGGCCAATTTGTTGGCAACTTTGTTGGCAAATTTGTTGGAACCAACTTTGTTGGCAACTTTGTTGGCAAGTTTGTTGGCAACTTTGTTGGCAAATTTGTTGGCAACTTTGTTGGCAATTTTGTTGGCAATTTTGTTGGCAACTTTGTTGGCAAGTTTGTTGGCAACTTTGTTGGCCAATTTGTTGGCAACTTTGTTGGCAAATTTGTTGATGGCAACTTTGTTGGCAACTTTGTTGGCATGTTTGTTGGCAACTTTGTTGGCAAATTTGTTGGCAACTTTGTTGGCAATTTTGCGGGCAATTTTGATGGCAATTTTGTTGGCAATTTTGCTGGCAATTTTGCTGGCAATTTTGTTGGCAACTTTGTTGGCAATTTTGTTGGCAACTTTGTTGGCAATTTTGTTGGCAATTTTGCTGGCAATTTTGAATATGCCGATCGCGATAATAACGAAGACGATTACATTATTTACGATAATCTACACTGCACTAAAGTTAGCTGAAATAAAATGCTAATTAGCGTTAAGTTTACCTATGTATTGTGTGTGTGTGGAATTTCTCTGATTTAAGTATTTACGCGATGGGTTTTCGGTAATTGTCAAGTTCTTTCTTTAATAACTACTTTTTAATTCAGTGCATAAAGCTAACAGTTCCCGAGAACCCTATCTGTGGAGCGGCAGCAGCAGATGTTTCTGCCAAGGCGAGGCTGAAAACCAGCGTAGCTGAGCCCTCGACCTATTTACCACCACCCTCTACCTTAGTGCTACCTACGATAATGTACTAAAGTTACTTAGAATTAGGCCTACTATTTAACTTACCTAGCTTTATTTAGTACTTATTGTACCTACCAACTTCTGTTAGCATAAGAGGTGTGTGTGTGTAAATAAATGCCCTATTATTTTATTTTTATAATTTGTCAAATCACGACTCAAGTAAGTAATTTTACTACTCGTAGGATCCCTTTCGTAAAACAAAAGCTTATACGTTATAAAGACCTTAATTATTGGATTACGCTAATATTTGCGTTTATTTAATTACGGGTTAATTCGAAGAAAACCTTCGTAGAATATTATTAGAACAAGACTTTGTAAAAATAAGGCTTTCGTTAAATATGTAGATATACATTTAAAATGGCGATCAACCTTGTTACCATTCAACCTAAAACAATTGACACGTACATGATTATATAAAATTGCCAGCAAAATTGCCAGCAAAATTGCCAACAAAATTGCCAGCAAAATTACCAACAAAATTGCCAGCAAAATTGCCAGCAAAATTGCCAACAAAATTGCCAACAAAGTTGCCAACAAAGTTGCCAGCAAAATTGCCAACAAAATTGAGCGGTTCGTGTGTATTTATGTATGTGTATTATTGTTATTAAATTTTTTTATAGTAGGTACCTATGTTCTAAATTAAACTTTTTTGTGAATCTATTTTCTGGGAAGCAATGCCACTTAATCTGCACTACACAAGAGTTAGCTAGAAGAAAATGCTAATTAGTATTAAGTTTGCCTATCTATTATTTTTTTAGTGCAAAAAAGAATTTTCTAATCTAATCTTGATAACTAGTAGTTCGCCCCGAACTGAGATCGCGGGATCTTCGGAGAGAACCACTCCGAGTCTCCGATTAAAATAATACGAACTAAGTTGATGGACTACAGTTGTTTACTTGCTTGTAAACTGCAGTTGAGTCTACTGAACTTTCATAAGTAGCGGTTCGCCCCGAACTGAGATCTCGTGAGTCTTCCATTAAAACAAAAATATATTATTCGTAATTTTTGACTCTCAAAATAGTCTCAAAACACGATATAAAATACACACACACTTTAACTCACTCACCCACACATACAAACAGACTCACCCGTTCATTAAAATTATAATAATTATCTATATATCTGTATCTACATATATATTCCTTTAACTATATGTATTCTTTGCATTTATTTACTTATTGTACTTAGTTTTAAGCTTAAATTATTCTTATTGTAATCTTAGCATTTGAAAGCACACACACTTTAACTCACTCACCCACACATACAAACAGACTCACCCGTTCATTAAAATTATAATAATTATCTATATATCTGTATCTACATATATATTCCTTTAACTATATGTATTCTTTGCATTTATTTACTTATTGTACTTAGTTTTAAGCTTAAATTATTCTTATTGTAATCTTAGCATTTGAAAGCGAGCTTAATAGAAAAACACCTAGATGCTTTACAAGTTTTCATTTAATTTTTCATTAATACACTCCTTTATGACCAATCAGTAACGGCAGGTAATCTATATTGGTTACTCTTTTTAGGGGTATTTTGGTTGGTGGGCAATTTTGTTGGCAATTTTGCTGGCAATTTTTTTGGCAACTTTGTTGGCAAATTTGTTGGCAACTTTACTTTGCTGGCAATTTTGCTGGCAATTTTGCTGAATTTTGTTGGCAATTTTGCTGGCAATTTTGTTGGCAATTTTGTTGGCAATTTTGCTGGCAATTTTGTTGGCAACTTTGCTGGCAATTTTGCTGGCAATTTTGTTGGCAACTTTGCTGGCAATTTTTTTGGCAACTTTGTCGGCAAATTTGTTGGCAACTTTACTTTGCTGGCAATTTTGCTGGCAATTTTGATGGCAATTTTGATAGCAATTCTGCTGGCAATTTTGCTGAATTTTGTTGGCAACTTTGTTGGCAATTTTGTTGGCAATTTTGCTGGCAATTTTGTTGGCAACTTTGTTGGCAACTTTGTTGGCAAGTTTGTTGGCAACTTTGTTGGCCAATTTGTTGGCAACTTTGTTGGCAAATTTGTTGGAACCAACTTTGTTGGCAACTTTGTTGGCAAGTTTGTTGGCAACTTTGTTGGCAAATTTGTTGGCAACTTTGTTGGCAATTTTGTTGGCAATTTTGTTGGCAACTTTGTTGGCAAGTTTGTTGGCAACTTTGTTGGCCAATTTGTTGGCAACTTTGTTGGCAAATTTGTTGATGGCAACTTTGTTGGCAACTTTGTTGGCAAGTTTGTTGGCAACTTTGTTGGCAAATTTGTTGGCAACTTTGTTGGCAATTTTGCGGGCAATTTTGATGGCAATTTTGTTGGCAATTTTGCTGGCAATTTTGCTGGCAATTTTGTTGGCAACTTTGTTGGCAATTTTGTTGGCAATTTTGTTGGCAATTTTGTTGGCAATTTTGCTGGCAATTTTGAATATGCCGATCGCGATAATAACGAAGACGATTACATTATTTACGATAATCTACACTGCACTAAAGTTAGCTGAAATAAAATGCTAATTAGCGTTAAGTTTACCTATGTATTGTGTGTGTGTGGAATTTCTCTGATTTAAGTATTTACGCGATGGGTTTTCGGTAATTGTCAAGTTCTTTCTTTAATAACTACTTTTTAATTCAGTGCATAAAGCTAACAGTTCCCGAGAACCCTATCTGTGGAGCGGCAGCAGCAGATGTTTCTGCCAAGGCGAGGCTGAAAACCAGCGTAGCTGAGCCCTCGACCTATTTACCACCACCCTCTACCTTAGTGCTACCTACGATAATGTACTAAAGTTACTTAGAATTAGGCCTACTATTTAACTTACCTAGCTTTATTTAGTACTTATTGTACCTACCAACTTCTGTTAGCATAAGAGGTGTGTGTGTGTAAATAAATGCCCTATTATTTTATTTTTATAATTTGTCAAATCACGACTCAAGTAAGTAATTTTACTACTCGTAGGATCCCTTTCGTAAAACAAAAGCTTATACGTTATAAAGACCTTAATTATTGGATTACGCTAATATTTGCGTTTATTTAATTACGGGTTAATTCGAAGAAAACCTTCGTAGAATATTATTAGAATAAGACTTTGTAAAAATAAGGCTTTCGTTAAATATGTAGATATACATTTAAAATGGCGATCAACCTTGTTACCATTCAACCTAAAACAATTGACACGTACATGATTATATAAAATTGCCAGCAAAATTGCCAGCAAAATTGCCAACAAAATTGCCAGCAAAATTATCAACAAAATTGCCAGCAAAATTGCCAGCAAAATTGCCAGCAAAATTGCCAGCAAAATTGCCAGCAAAATTGCCAGCAAAATTGCCAGCAAAATTGCCAACAAAATTGCCAACAAAGTTGCCAACAAAGTTGCCAGCAAAATTGCCAACAAAATTGAGCGGTTCGTGTGTATTTATGTATGTGTATTATTGTTATTAAATTTTTTTATAGTAGGTACCTATGTTCTAAATTAAACTTTTTTGTGAATCTATTTTCTGGAAAGCAATGCCACTTAATCTGCACTACACAAGAGTTAGCTAGAAGAAAATGCTAATTAGTATTAAGTTTGCCTATCTATTATTTTTTTAGTGCAAAAAAGAATTTTCTAATCTAATCTTGATAACTAGTAGTTCGCCCCGAACTGAGATCGCGGGATCTTCGGAGAGAACCACTCCGAGTCTCCGATTAAAATAATACGAACTAAGTTGATGGACTACAGTTGTTTACTTGCTTGTAAACTGCAGTTGAGTCTACTGAACTTTCATAAGTAGCGGTTCGCCCCGAACTGAGATCTCGTGAGTCTTCCATTAAAACAAAAATATATTATTCGTAATTTTTGACTCTCAAAACAGTCTCAAAACACGATATAAAATACACACACACTTTAACTCACTCACCCACACATACAAACAGACTCACCCGTTCATTAAAATTATAATAATTATCTATATATCTGTATCTACATATATATTCCTTTAACTATATGTATTCTTTGCATTTATTTACTTATTGTACTTAGTTTTAAGCTTAAATTATTCTTATTGTAATCTTAGCATTTGAAAGCACACACACTTTAACTCACTCACCCACACATACAAACAGACTCACCCGTTCATTAAAATTATAATAATTATCTATATATCTGTATCTACATATATATTCCTTTAACTATATGTATTCTTTGCATTTATTTACTTATTGTACTTAGTTTTAAGCTTAAATTATTCTTATTGTAATCTTAGCATTTGAAAGCGAGCTTAATAGAAAAACACCTCGATGCTTTACAAGTTTTCATTTAATTTTTCATTAATACACTCCTTTATGACCAATCAGTAACGGCAGGTAATCTATATTGGTTACTCTTTTTAGGGGTATTTTGGTTGGTGGGCAATTTTGTTGGCAATTTTGCTGGCAATTTTTTTGGCAACTTTGTTGGCAAATTTGTTGGCAACTTTGTTGGCAAATTTGTTGGCAACTTTACTTTGCTGGCAATTTTGCTGGCAATTTTGCTGAATTTTGTTGGCAATTTTGCTGGCAATTTTGTTGGCAATTTTGTTGGCAATTTTGCTGGCAATTTTGTTGGCAACTTTGCTGGCAATTTTGCTGGCAATTTTGCTGGCAATTTTGTTGGCAACTTTGTTGGCAAATTTGTTGGCAACTTTGTTGGCAAATTTGTTGGCAACTTTACTTTGCTGGCAATTTTGATGGCAATTTTGATAGCAATTTTGCTGGCAATTTTGCTGAATTTTGTTGGCAACTTTGTTGGCAAGTTTGTTGGCAACTTTGTTGGCCAATTTGTTGGCAACTTTGTTGGCAAATTTGTTGATGGCAACTTTGTTGGCAACTTTGTTGGCAAGTTTGTTGGCAACTTTGTTGGCAAATTTGTTGGCAACTTTGTTGGCAATTTTGCGGGCAATTTTGATGGCAATTTTGTTGGCAATTTTGCTGGCAATTTTGCTGGCAATTTTGTTGTCAACTTTGTTGGCAATTTTGTTGGCAACTTTGTTGGCAATTTTGTTGGCAATTTTGCTGGCAATTTTGAATATGCCGATCGCGATAATAACGAAGACGATTACATTATTTACGATAATCTACACTGCACTAAAGTTAGCTGAAATAAAATGCTAATTAGCGTTAAGTTTACCTATGTATTGTGTGTGTGTGGAATTTCTCTGATTTAAGTATTTACGCGATGGGTTTTCGGTAATTGTCAAGTTCTTTCTTTAATAACTACTTTTTAATTCAGTGCATAAAGCTAACAGTTCCCGAGAACCCTATCTGTGGAGCGGCAGCAGCAGATGTTTCTGCCAAGGCGAGGCTGAAAACCAGCGTAGCTGAGCCCTCGACCTATTTACCACCACCCTCTACCTTAGTGCTACCTACGATAATGTACTAAAGTTACTTAGAATTAGGCCTACTATTTAACTTACCTAGCTTTATTTAGTACTTATTGTACCTACCAACTTCTGTTAGCATAAGAGGTGTGTGTGTGTAAATAAATGCCCTATTATTTTATTTTTATAATTTGTCAAATCACGACTCAAGTAAGTAATTTTACTACTCGTAGGATCCCTTTCGTAAAACAAAAGCTTATACGTTATAAAGACCTTAATTATTGGATTACGCTAATATTTGCGTTTATTTAATTACGGGTTAATTCGAAGAAAACCTTCGTAGAATATTATTAGAACAAGACTTTGTAAAAATAAGGCTTTCGTTAAATATGTAGATATACATTTAAAATGGCGATCAACCTTGTTACCATTCAACCTAAAACAATTGACACGTACATGATTATATAAAATTGCCAGCAAAATTGCCAGCAAAATTGCCAAAAAAATTGCCAGCAAAATTACCAACAAAATTGCCAGCAAAATTGCCAGCAAAATTGCCAACAAAATTGCCAACAAAGTTGCCAACAAAGTTGCCAGCAAAATTGCCAACAAAATTGAGCGGTTCGTGTGTATTTATGTATGTGTATTATTGTTATTAAATTTTTTTATAGTAGGTACCTATGTTCTAAATTAAACTTTTTTGTGAATCTATTTTCTGGAAAGCAATGCCACTTAATCTGCACTACACAAGAGTTAGCTAGAAGAAAATGCTAATTAGTATTAAGTTTGCCTATCTATTATTTTTTTAGTGCAAAAAAGAATTTTCTAATCTAATCTTGATAACTAGTAGTTCGCCCCGAACTGAGATCGCGGGATCTTCGGAGAGAACCACTCCGAGTCTCCGATTAAAATAATACGAACTAAGTTGATGGACTACAGTTGTTTACTTGCTTGTAAACTGCAGTTGTGTCTACTGAACTTTCATAAGTAGCGGTTCGCCCCGAACTGAGATCTCGTGAGTCTTCCATTAAAACAAAAATATATTATTCGTAATTTTTGACTCTCAAAATAGTCTCAAAACACGATATAAAATACACACACACTTTAACTCACTCACCCACACATACAAACAGACTCACCCGTTCATTAAAATTATAATAATTATCTATATATCTGTATCTACATATATATTCCTTTAACTATATGTATTCTTTGCATTTATTTACTTATTGTACTTAGTTTTAAGCTTAAATTATTCTTATTGTAATCTTAGCATTTGAAAGCACACACACTTTAACTCACTCACCCACACATACAAACAGACTCACCCGTTCATTAAAATTATAATAATTATCTATATATCTGTATCTACATATATATTCCTTTAACTATATGTATTCTTTGCATTTATTTACTTATTGTACTTAGTTTTAAGCTTAAATTATTCTTATTGTAATCTTAGCATTTGAAAGCGAGCTTAATAGAAAAACACCTAGATGCTTTACAAGTTTTCATTTAATTTTTCATTAATACACTCCTTTATGACCAATCAGTAACGGCAGGTAATCTATATTGGTTACTCTTTTTAGGGGTATTTTGGTTGGTGGGCAATTTTGTTGGCAATTTTGCTGGCAATTTTTTTGGCAACTTTGTTGGCAAATTTGTTGGCAACTTTACTTTGCTGGCAATTTTGCTGGCAATTTTGCTGAATTTTGTTGGCAATTTTGCTGGCAATTTTGTTGGCAATTTTGTTGGCAATTTTGCTGGCAATTTTGTTGGCAACTTTGCTGGCAATTTTGATGGCAATTTTGTTGGCAATTTTGCTGGCAATTTTGCTGGCAATTTTGTTGGCAACTTTGTTGGCAAATTTGTTGGCAACTTTACTTTGCTGGCAATTTTGATGGCAATTTTGATAGCAATTTTGCTGGCAATTTTGCTGAATTTTGTTGGCAACTTTGTTGGCAATTTTGTTGGCAATTTTGCTGGCAATTTTGTTGGCAACTTTGTTGGCAACTTTGTTGGCAAGTTTGTTGGCAACTTTGTTGGCCAATTTGTTGGCAACTTTGTTGGCAAATTTGTTGGAACCAACTTTGTTGGCAACTTTGTTGGCAAGTTTGTTGGCAAGTTTGTTGGCAAATTTGTTGGCAACTTTGTTGGCAATTTTGTTGGCAATTTTGTTGGCAACTTTGTTGGCAAGTTTGTTGGCAACTTTGTGGGCCAATTTGTTGGCAACTTTGTTGGCAAATTTGTTGGTGGCAATTTTGTTGGCAACTTTGTTGGCAAATTTGTTGGTGGCAACTTTGTTGGCAAGTTTGTTGGCAACTTTGTTGGCAAATTTGTTGGCAACTTTGTTGGCAATTTTGTTGGCAATTTTGCTGGCAATTTTGCTGGCAATTTTGATGGCAATTTTGTTGGCAATTTTGCTGGCAATTTTGCTGGCAATTTTGTTGGCAATTTTGCTGGCAATTTTGCTGGCAATTTTGAATATGCCGATCACGATAATAACGAAGACGATTACATTATTTACGATAATCTACACTGCACTAAGGTTAGCTGAAATAAAATGCTAATTAGCGTTAAGTTTGCCTATGTATTGTGTGTGTGTGGAATTTCTCTGATTTAAGTATTTACGCGATGGGTTTTCGGTAATTGTCAAGTTCTTTCTTTAATAACTACTTTTTAATTCAGTGCATAAAGCTAACAGTTCCCGAGAACCCTATCTGTGGAGCGGCAGCAGCAGATGTTTCTGCCAAGGCGAGGCTGAAAACCAGCGTAGCTGAGCCCTCGACCTATTTACCACCACCCTCTACCTTAGTGCTACCTACGATAATGTACTAAAGTTACTTAGAATTAGGCCTACTATTTAACTTACCTAGCTTTATTTAGTACTTATTGTACCTACCAACTTCTGTTAGCATAAGAGGTGTGTGTGTGTAAATAAATGCCCTATTATTTTATTTTTATAATTTGTCAAATCACGACTCAAGTAAGTAATTTTACTACTCGTAGGATCCCTTTCGTAAAACAAAAGCTTATACGTTATAAAGACCTTAATTATTGGATTACGCTAATATTTGCGTTTATTTAATTACGGGTTAATTCGAAGAAAACCTTCGTAGAATATTATTAGAATAAGACTTTGTAAAAATAAGGCTTTCGTTAAATATGTAAATATACATTTAAAATGGCGATCAACCTTGTTACCATTCAACCTAAAACAATTGACACGTACATGATTATATAAAATTGCCAGCAAAATTGCCAGCAAAATTGCCAACAAAATTGCCAGCAAAATTATCAACAAAATTGCCAGCAAAATTGCCAGCAAAATTGCCATCAAAATTGCCAGCAAAGTAAAGTTGCCAACAAATTTGCCAACAAAGTTGCCAACAAAATTGCCAGCAAAATTGCCAGCAAAATTGCCAACAAAATTGAGCGGTTCGTGTGTATTTATGTATGTGTATTATTGTTATTAAATTTTTTTATAGTAGGTACCTATGTTCTAAATTAAACTTTTTTGTGAATCTATTTTCTGGGAAGCAATGCCACTTAATCTGCACTACACAAGAGTTAGCTAGAAGAAAATGCTAATTAGTATTAAGTTTGCCTATCTATTATTTTTTTAGTGCAAAAAAGAATTTTCTAATCTAATCTTGATAACTAGTAGTTCGCCCCGAACTGAGATCGCGGGATCTTCGGAGAGAACCACTCCGAGTCTCCGATTAAAATAATACGAACTAAGTTGATGGACTACAGTTGTTTACTTGCTTGTAAACTGCAGTTGAGTCTACTGAACTTTCATAAGTAGCGGTTCGCCCCGAACTGAGATCTCGTGAGTCTTCCATTAAAACAAAAATATATTATTCGTAATTTTTGACTCTCAAAATAGTCTCAAAACACGATATAAAATACACACACACTTTAACTCACTCACCCACACATACAAACAGACTCACCCGTTCATTAAAATTATAATAATTATCTATATATCTGTATCTACATATATATTCCTTTAACTATATGTATTCTTTGCATTTATTTACTTATTGTACTTAGTTTTAAGCTTAAATTATTCTTATTGTAATCTTAGCATTTGAAAGCACACACACTTTAACTCACTCACCCACACATACAAACAGACTCACCCGTTCATTAAAATTATAATAATTATCTATATATCTGTATCTACATATATATTCCTTTAACTATATGTATTCTTTGCATTTATTTACTTATTGTACTTAGTTTTAAGCTTAAATTATTCTTATTGTAATCTTAGCATTTGAAAGCGAGCTTAATAGAAAAACACCTAGATGCTTTACAAGTTTTCATTTAATTTTTCATTAATACACTCCTTTATGACCAATCAGTAACGGCAGGTAATCTATATTGGTTACTCTTTTTAGGGGTATTTTGGTTGGTGGGCAATTTTGTTGGCAATTTTGCTGGCAATTTTTTTGGCAACTTTGTTGGCAAATTTGTTGGCAACTTTACTTTGCTGGCAATTTTGCTGGCAATTTTGCTGAATTTTGTTGGCAATTTTGCTGGCAATTTTGTTGGCAATTTTGTTGGCAATTTTGCTGGCAATTTTGCTGGCAATTTTGTTGGCAATTTTGCTGGCAATTTTGCTGGCAATTTTGAATATGCCGATCACGATAATAACGAAGACGATTACATTATTTACGATAATCTACACTGCACTAAGGTTAGCTGAAATAAAATGCTAATTAGCGTTAAGTTTGCCTATGTATTGTGTGTGTGTGGAATTTCTCTGATTTAAGTATTTACGCGATGGGTTTTCGGTAATTGTCAAGTTCTTTCTTTAATAACTACTTTTTAATTCAGTGCATAAAGCTAACAGTTCCCGAGAACCCTATCTGTGGAGCGGCAGCAGCAGATGTTTCTGCCAAGGCGAGGCTGAAAACCAGCGTAGCTGAGCCCTCGACCTATTTACCACCACCCTCTACCTTAGTGCTACCTACGATAATGTACTAAAGTTACTTAGAATTAGGCCTACTATTTAACTTACCTAGCTTTATTTAGTACTTATTGTACCTACCAACTTCTGTTAGCATAAGAGGTGTGTGTGTGTAAATAAATGCCCTATTATTTTATTTTTATAATTTGTCAAATCACGACTCAAGTAAGTAATTTTACTACTCGTAGGATCCCTTTCGTAAAACAAAAGCTTATACGTTATAAAGACCTTAATTATTGGATTACGCTAATATTTGCGTTTATTTAATTACGGGTTAATTCGAAGAAAACCTTCGTAGAATATTATTAGAATAAGACTTTGTAAAAATAAGGCTTTCGTTAAATATGTAGATATACATTTAAAATGGCGATCAACCTTGTTACCATTCAACCTAAAACAATTGACACGTACATGATTATATAAAATTGCCAGCAAAATTGCCAGCAAAATTGCCAACAAAATTGCCAGCAAAATTACCAACAAAATTGCCAGCAAAATTGCCAGCAAAATTGCCAACAAAATTGCCAACAAAGTTGCCAACAAAGTTGCCATAAAAATTGCCAACAAAATTGAGCGGTTCGTGTGTATTTATGTATGTGTATTATTGTTATTAAATTTTTTTATAGTAGGTACCTATGTTCTAAATTAAACTTTTTTGTGAATCTATTTTCTGGAAAGCAATGCCACTTAATCTGCACTACACAAGAGTTAGCTAGAAGAAAATGCTAATTAGTATTAAGTTTGCCTATCTATTATTTTTTTAGTGCAAAAAAGAATTTTCTAATCTAATCTTGATAACTAGTAGTTCGCCCCGAACTGAGATCGCGGGATCTTCGGAGAGAACCACTCCGAGTCTCCGATTAAAATAATACGAACTAAGTTGATGGACTACAGTTGTTTACTTGCTTGTAAACTGCAGTTGAGTCTACTGAACTTTCATAAGTAGCGGTTCGCCCCGAACTGAGATCTCGTGAGTCTTCCATTAAAACAAAAATATATTATTCGTAATTTTTGACTCTCAAAATAGTCTCAAAACACGATATAAAATACACACACACTTTAACTCACTCACCCACACATACAAACAGACTCACCCGTTCATTAAAATTATAATAATTATCTATATATCTGTATCTACATATATATTCCTTTAACTATATGTATTCTTTGCATTTATTTACTTATTGTACTTAGTTTTAAGCTTAAATTATTCTTATTGTAATCTTAGCATTTGAAATCACACACACTTTAACTCACTCACCCACACATACAAACAGACTCACCCGTTCATTAAAATTATAATAATTATCTATATATCTGTATCTACATATATATTCCTTTAACTATATGTATTCTTTGCATTTATTTACTTATTGTACTTAGTTTTAAGCTTAAATTATTCTTATTGTAATCTTAGCATTTGAAAGCGAGCTTAATAGAAAAACACCTCGATGCTTTACAAGTTTTCATTTAATTTTTCATTAATACACTCCTTTATGACCAATCAGTAACGGCAGGTAATCTATATTGGTTACTCTTTTTAGGGGTATTTTGGTTGGTGGGCAATTTTGTTGGCAATTTTGCTGGCAATTTTTTTGGCAACTTTGTTGGCAAATTTGTTGGCAACTTTGTTGGCAAATTTGTTGGCAACTTTACTTTGCTGGCAATTTTGCTGGCAATTTTGCTGAATTTTGTTGGCAATTTTGCTGGCAATTTTGTTGGCAATTTTGTTGGCAATTTTGCTGGCAATTTTGTTGGCAACTTTGCTGGCAATTTTGCTGGCAATTTTGCTGGCAATTTTGTTGGCAACTTTGTTGGCAAATTTGTTGGCAACTTTGTTGGCAAATTTGTTGGCAACTTTACTTTGCTGGCAATTTTGATGGCAATTTTGATAGCAATTTTGCTGGCAATTTTGCTGAATTTTGTTGGCAACTTTGTTGGCAATTTTGTTGGCAATTTTGCTGGCAATTTTGTTGGCAACTTTGTTGGCAACTTTGTTGGCAAGTTTGTTGGCAACTTTGTTGGCCAATTTGTTGGCAACTTTGTTGGCAAATTTGTTGGAACCAACTTTGTTGGCAACTTTGTTGGCAAGTTTGTTGGCAACTTTGTTGGCAAATTTGTTGGCAACTTTGTTGGCAATTTTGTGGGCAATTTTGTTGGCAACTTTGTTGGCAAGTTTGTTGGCAACTTTGTTGGCCAATTTGTTGGCAACTTTGTTGGCAAATTTGTTGGTGGCAACTTTGTTGGCAACTTTGTTGGCAAGTTTGTTGGCAACTTTGTTGGCAAATTTGTTGGCAACTTTGTTGGCAATTTTGTTGGCAATTTTGCTGGCAATTTTGCGGGCAATTTTGATGGCAATTTTGTTGGCAATTTTGCTGGAAATTTTGCTGGCAATTTTGTTGGCAATTTTGCGGGCAATTTTGCTGGCAATTTTGTTGGCAACTTTGTTGGCAATTTTGTTGGCAATTTTGCTGGCAATTTTGAATATGCCGATCACGATAATAACGAAGACGATTACATTATTTACGATAATCTACACTGCACTAAGGTTAGCTGAAATAAAATGCTAATTAGCGTTAAGTTTGCCTATGTATTGTGTGTGTGTGGAATTTCTCTGATTTAAGTATTTACGCGATGGGTTTTCGGTAATTGTCAAGTTCTTTCTTTAATAACTACTTTTTAATTCAGTGCATAAAGCTAACAGTTCCCGAGAACCCTATCTGTGGAGCGGCAGCAGCAGATGTTTCTGCCAAGGCGAGGCTGAAAACCAGCGTAGCTGAGCCCTCGACCTATTTACCACCACCCTCTACCTTAGTGCTACCTACGATAATGTACTAAAGTTACTTAGAATTAGGCCTACTATTTAACTTACCTAGCTTTATTTAGTACTTATTGTACCTACCAACTTCTGTTAGCATAAGAGGTGTGTGTGTGTAAATAAATGCCCTATTATTTTATTTTTATAATTTGTCAAATCACGACTCAAGTAAGTAATTTTACTACTCGTAGGATCCCTTTCGTAAAACAAAAGCTTATACGTTATAAAGACCTTAATTATTGGATTACGCTAATATTTGCGTTTATTTAATTACGGGTTAATTCGAAGAAAACCTTCGTAGAATATTATTAGAACAAGACTTTGTAAAAATAAGGCTTTCGTTAAATATGTAGATATACATTTAAAATGGCGATCAACCTTGTTACCATTCAACCTAAAACAATTGACACGTACATGATTATATAAAATTGCCAGCAAAATTGCCAGCAAAATTGCCAACAAAATTGCCAGCAAAATTACCAACAAAACTGCCAGCAAAATTGCCAGCAAAATTGCCAACAAAATTGCCAACAAAGTTGCCAACAAAGTTGCCAGCAAAATTGCCAACAAAATTGAGCGGTTCGTGTGTATTTATGTATGTGTATTATTGTTATTAAATTTTTTTATAGTAGGTACCTATGTTCTAAATTAAACTTTTTTGTGAATCTATTTTCTGGGAAGCAATGCCACTTAATCTGCACTACACAAGAGTTAGCTAGAAGAAAATGCTAATTAGTATTAAGTTTGCCTATCTATTATTTTTTTAGTGCAAAAAAGAATTTTCTAATCTAATCTTGATAACTAGTAGTTCGCCCCGAACTGAGATCGCGGGATCTTCGGAGAGAACCACTCCGAGTCTCCGATTAAAATAATACGAACTAAGTTGATGGACTACAGTTGTTTACTTGCTTGTAAACTGCAGTTGAGTCTACTGAACTTTCATAAGTAGCGGTTCGCCCCGAACTGAGATCTCGTGAGTCTTCCATTAAAACAAAAATATATTATTCGTAATTTTTGACTCTCAAAATAGTCTCAAAACACGATATAAAATACACACACACTTTAACTCACTCACCCACACATACAAACAGACTCACCCGTTCATTAAAATTATAATAATTATCTATATATCTGTATCTACATATATATTCCTTTAACTATATGTATTCTTTGCATTTATTTACTTATTGTACTTAGTTTTAAGCTTAAATTATTCTTATTGTAATCTTAGCATTTGAAAGCACACACACTTTAACTCACTCACCCACACATACAAACAGACTCACCCGTTCATTAAAATTATAATAATTATCTATATATCTGTATCTACATATATATTCCTTTAACTATATGTATTCTTTGCATTTATTTACTTATTGTACTTAGTTTTAAGCTTAAATTATTCTTATTGTAATCTTAGCATTTGAAAGCGAGCTTAATAGAAAAACACCTAGATGCTTTACAAGTTTTCATTTAATTTTTCATTAATACACTCCTTTATGACCAATCAGTAACGGCAGGTAATCTATATTGGTTACTCTTTTTAGGGGTATTTTGGTTGGTGGGCAATTTTGTTGGCAATTTTGCTGGCAATTTTTTTGGCAACTTTGTTGGCAAATTTGTTGGCAACTTTACTTTGCTGGCAATTTTGCTGGCAATTTTGCTGAATTTTGTTGGCAATTTTGCTGGCAATTTTGTTGGCAATTTTGTTGGCAATTTTGCTGGCAATTTTGCTGGCAATTTTGTTGGCAATTTTGCTGGCAATTTTGCTGGCAATTTTGAATATGCCGATCACGATAATAACGAAGACGATTACATTATTTACGATAATCTACACTGCACTAAGGTTAGCTGAAATAAAATGCTAATTAGCGTTAAGTTTGCCTATGTATTGTGTGTGTGTGGAATTTCTCTGATTTAAGTATTTACGCGATGGGTTTTCGGTAATTGTCAAGTTCTTTCTTTAATAACTACTTTTTAATTCAGTGCATAAAGCTAACAGTTCCCGAGAACCCTATCTGTGGAGCGGCAGCAGCAGATGTTTCTGCCAAGGCGAGGCTGAAAACCAGCGTAGCTGAGCCCTCGACCTATTTACCACCACCCTCTACCTTAGTGCTACCTACGATAATGTACTAAAGTTACTTAGAATTAGGCCTACTATTTAACTTACCTAGCTTTATTTAGTACTTATTGTACCTACCAACTTCTGTTAGCATAAGAGGTGTGTGTGTGTAAATAAATGCCCTATTATTTTATTTTTATAATTTGTCAAATCACGACTCAAGTAAGTAATTTTACTACTCGTAGGATCCCTTTCGTAAAACAAAAGCTTATACGTTATAAAGACCTTAATTATTGGATTACGCTAATATTTGCGTTTATTTAATTACGGGTTAATTCGAAGAAAACCTTCGTAGAATATTATTAGAATAAGACTTTGTAAAAATAAGGCTTTCGTTAAATATGTAGATATACATTTAAAATGGCGATCAACCTTGTTACCATTCAACCTAAAACAATTGACACGTACATGATTATATAAAATTGCCAGCAAAATTGCCAGCAAAATTGCCAACAAAATTGCCAGCAAAATTACCAACAAAATTGCCAGCAAAATTGCCAGCAAAATTGCCAACAAAATTGCCAACAAAGTTGCCAACAAAGTTGCCATAAAAATTGCCAACAAAATTGAGCGGTTCGTGTGTATTTATGTATGTGTATTATTGTTATTAAATTTTTTTATAGTAGGTACCTATGTTCTAAATTAAACTTTTTTGTGAATCTATTTTCTGGAAAGCAATGCCACTTAATCTGCACTACACAAGAGTTAGCTAGAAGAAAATGCTAATTAGTATTAAGTTTGCCTATCTATTATTTTTTTAGTGCAAAAAAGAATTTTCTAATCTAATCTTGATAACTAGTAGTTCGCCCCGAACTGAGATCGCGGGATCTTCGGAGAGAACCACTCCGAGTCTCCGATTAAAATAATACGAACTAAGTTGATGGACTACAGTTGTTTACTTGCTTGTAAACTGCAGTTGAGTCTACTGAACTTTCATAAGTAGCGGTTCGCCCCGAACTGAGATCTCGTGAGTCTTCCATTAAAACAAAAATATATTATTCGTAATTTTTGACTCTCAAAATAGTCTCAAAACACGATATAAAATACACACACACTTTAACTCACTCACCCACACATACAAACAGACTCACCCGTTCATTAAAATTATAATAATTATCTATATATCTGTATCTACATATATATTCCTTTAACTATATGTATTCTTTGCATTTATTTACTTATTGTACTTAGTTTTAAGCTTAAATTATTCTTATTGTAATCTTAGCATTTGAAAGCACACACACTTTAACTCACTCACCCACACATACAAACAGACTCACCCGTTCATTAAAATTATAATAATTATCTATATATCTGTATCTACATATATATTCCTTTAACTATATGTATTCTTTGCATTTATTTACTTATTGTACTTAGTTTTAAGCTTAAATTATTCTTATTGTAATCTTAGCATTTGAAAGCGAGCTTAATAGAAAAACACCTCGATGCTTTACAAGTTTTCATTTAATTTTTCATTAATACACTCCTTTATGACCAATCAGTAACGGCAGGTAATCTATATTGGTTACTCTTTTTAGGGGTATTTTGGTTGGTGGGCAATTTTGTTGGCAATTTTGCTGGCAATTTTTTTGGCAACTTTGTTGGCAAATTTGTTGGCAACTTTACTTTGCTGGCAATTTTGCTGGCAATTTTGCTGAATTTTGTTGGCAATTTTGCTGGCAATTTTGTTGGCAATTTTGTTGGCAATTTTGCTGGCAATTTTGCTGGCAATTTTGTTGGCAATTTTGCTGGCAATTTTGCTGGCAATTTTGAATATGCCGATCACGATAATAACGAAGACGATTACATTATTTACGATAATCTACACTGCACTAAGGTTAGCTGAAATAAAATGCTAATTAGCGTTAAGTTTGCCTATGTATTGTGTGTGTGTGGAATTTCTCTGATTTAAGTATTTACGCGATGGGTTTTCGGTAATTGTCAAGTTCTTTCTTTAATAACTACTTTTTAATTCAGTGCATAAAGCTAACAGTTCCCGAGAACCCTATCTGTGGAGCGGCAGCAGCAGATGTTTCTGCCAAGGCGAGGCTGAAAACCAGCGTAGCTGAGCCCTCGACCTATTTACCACCACCCTCTACCTTAGTGCTACCTACGATAATGTACTAAAGTTACTTAGAATTAGGCCTACTATTTAACTTACCTAGCTTTATTTAGTACTTATTGTACCTACCAACTTCTGTTAGCATAAGAGGTGTGTGTGTGTAAATAAATGCCCTATTATTTTATTTTTATAATTTGTCAAATCACGACTCAAGTAAGTAATTTTACTACTCGTAGGATCCCTTTCGTAAAACAAAAGCTTATACGTTATAAAGACCTTAATTATTGGATTACGCTAATATTTGCGTTTATTTAATTACGGGTTAATTCGAAGAAAACCTTCGTAGAATATTATTAGAATAAGACTTTGTAAAAATAAGGCTTTCGTTAAATATGTAGATATACATTTAAAATGGCGATCAACCTTGTTACCATTCAACCTAAAATAATTGACACGTACATGATTATATAAAATTGCCAGCAAAATTGCCAGCAAAATTGCCAACAAAATTGCCAGCAAAATTATCAACAAAATTGCCAGCAAAATTGCCAGCAAAATTGCCATCAAAATTGCCAGCAAAGTAAAGTTGCCAACAAATTTGCCAACAAAGTTGCCAACAAAATTGCCAGCAAAATTGCCAGCAAAATTGCCAACAAAATTGAGCGGTTCGTGTGTATTTATGTATGTGTATTATTGTTATTAAATTTTTTTATAGTAGGTACCTATGTTCTAAATTAAACTTTTTTGTGAATCTATTTTCTGGGAAGCAATGCCACTTAATCTGCACTACACAAGAGTTAGCTAGAAGAAAATGCTAATTAGTATTAAGTTTGCCTATCTATTATTTTTTTAGTGCAAAAAAGAATTTTCTAATCTAATCTTGATAACTAGTAGTTCGCCCCGAACTGAGATCGCGGGATCTTCGGAGAGAACCACTCCGAGTCTCCGATTAAAATAATACGAACTAAGTTGATGGACTACAGTTGTTTACTTGCTTGTAAACTGCAGTTGAGTCTACTGAACTTTCATAAGTAGCGGTTCGCCCCGAACTGAGATCTCGTGAGTCTTCCATTAAAACAAAAATATATTATTCGTAATTTTTGACTCTCAAAATAGTCTCAAAACACGATATAAAATACACACACACTTTAACTCACTCACCCACACATACAAACAGACTCACCCGTTCATTAAAATTATAATAATTATCTATATATCTGTATCTACATATATATTCCTTTAACTATATGTATTCTTTGCATTTATTTACTTATTGTACTTAGTTTTAAGCTTAAATTATTCTTATTGTAATCTTAGCATTTGAAAGCACACACACTTTAACTCACTCACCCACACATACAAACAGACTCACCCGTTCATTAAAATTATAATAATTATCTATATATCTGTATCTACATATATATTCCTTTAACTATATGTATTCTTTGCATTTATTTACTTATTGTACTTAGTTTTAAGCTTAAATTATTCTTATTGTAATCTTAGCATTTGAAAGCGAGCTTAATAGAAAAACACCTCGATGCTTTACAAGTTTTCATTTAATTTTTCATTAATACACTCCTTTATGACCAATCAGTAACGGCAGGTAATCTATATTGGTTACTCTTTTTAGGGGTATTTTGGTTGGTGGGCAATTTTGTTGGCAATTTTGCTGGCAATTTTTTTGGCAACTTTGTTGGCAAATTTGTTGGCAACTTTACTTTGCTGGCAATTTTGCTGGCAATTTTGCTGAATTTTGTTGGCAATTTTGCTGGCAATTTTGTTGGCAATTTTGTTGGCAATTTTGCTGGCATTTTTGTTGGCAACTTTGCTGGCAATTTTGATGGCAATTTTGTTGGCAATTTTGCTGGCAATTTTGCTGGCAATTTTGTTGGCAACTTTGTTGGCAAATTTGTTGGCAACTTTACTTTGCTGGCAATTTTGATGGCAATTTTGATAGCAATTTTGCTGGCAATTTTGCTGAATTTTGTTGGCAACTTTGTTGGCAATTTTGTTGGCAATTTTGCTGGCAATTTTGTTGGCAACTTTGTTGGCCAATTTGTTGGCAACTTTGTTGGCAAATTTGTTGGAACCAACTTTGTTGGCAACTTTGTTGGCAAGTTTGTTGGCAAGTTTGTTGGCAAATTTGTTGGCAACTTTGTTGGCAATTTTGTTGGCAATTTTGTTGGCAACTTTGTTGGCAAGTTTGTTGGCAACTTTGTGGGCCAATTTGTTGGCAACTTTGTTGGCAAATTTGTTGGTGGCAATTTTGTTGGCAACTTTGTTGGCAAATTTGTTGGTGGCAACTTTGTTGGCAAGTTTGTTGGCAACTTTGTTGGCAAATTTGTTGGCAACTTTGTTGGCAATTTTGTTGGCAATTTTGCTGGCAATTTTGCTGGCAATTTTGATGGCAATTTTGTTGGCAATTTTGCTGGCAATTTTGCTGGCAATTTTGTTGGCAATTTTGCTGGCAATTTTGCTGGCAATTTTGAATATGCCGATCACGATAATAACGAAGACGATTACATTATTTACGATAATCTACACTGCACTAAGGTTAGCTGAAATAAAATGCTAATTAGCGTTAAGTTTGCCTATGTATTGTGTGTGTGTGGAATTTCTCTGATTTAAGTATTTACGCGATGGGTTTTCGGTAATTGTCAAGTTCTTTCTTTAATAACTACTTTTTAATTCAGTGCATAAAGCTAACAGTTCCCGAGAACCCTATCTGTGGAGCGGCAGCAGCAGATGTTTCTGCCAAGGCGAGGCTGAAAACCAGCGTAGCTGAGCCCTCGACCTATTTACCACCACCCTCTACCTTAGTGCTACCTACGATAATGTACTAAAGTTACTTAGAATTAGGCCTACTATTTAACTTACCTAGCTTTATTTAGTACTTATTGTACCTACCAACTTCTGTTAGCATAAGAGGTGTGTGTGTGTAAATAAATGCCCTATTATTTTATTTTTATAATTTGTCAAATCACGACTCAAGTAAGTAATTTTACTACTCGTAGGATCCCTTTCGTAAAACAAAAGCTTATACGTTATAAAGACCTTAATTATTGGATTACGCTAATATTTGCGTTTATTTAATTACGGGTTAATTCGAAGAAAACCTTCGTAGAATATTATTAGAATAAGACTTTGTAAAAATAAGGCTTTCGTTAAATATGTAGATATACATTTAAAATGGCGATCAACCTTGTTACCATTCAACCTAAAACAATTGACACGTACATGATTATATAAAATTGCCAGCAAAATTGCCAGCAAAATTGCCAACAAAATTGCCAGCAAAATTATCAACAAAATTGCCAGCAAAATTGCCAGCAAAATTGCCATCAAAATTGCCAGCAAAGTAAAGTTGCCAACAAATTTGCCAACAAAGTTGCCAACAAAATTGCCCGCAAAATTGCCAGCAAAATTGCCAACAAAATTGAGCGGTTCGTGTGTATTTATGTATGTGTATTATTGTTATTAAATTTTTTTATAGTAGGTACCTATGTTCTAAATTAAACTTTTTTGTGAATCTATTTTCTGGGAAGCAATGCCACTTAATCTGCACTACACAAGAGTTAGCTAGAAGAAAATGCTAATTAGTATTAAGTTTGCCTATCTATTATTTTTTTAGTGCAAAAAAGAATTTTCTAATCTAATCTTGATAACTAGTAGTTCGCCCCGAACTGAGATCGCGGGATCTTCGGAGAGAACCACTCCGAGTCTCCGATTAAAATAATACGAACTAAGTTGATGGACTACAGTTGTTTACTTGCTTGTAAACTGCAGTTGAGTCTACTGAACTTTCATAAGTAGCGGTTCGCCCCGAACTGAGATCTCGTGAGTCTTCCATTAAAACAAAAATATATTATTCGTAATTTTTGACTCTCAAAATAGTCTCAAAACACGATATAAAATACACACACACTTTAACTCACTCACCCACACATACAAACAGACTCACCCGTTCATTAAAATTATAATAATTATCTATATATCTGTATCTACATATATATTCCTTTAACTATATGTATTCTTTGCATTTATTTACTTATTGTACTTAGTTTTAAGCTTAAATTATTCTTATTGTAATCTTAGCATTTGAAAGCACACACACTTTAACTCACTCACCCACACATACAAACAGACTCACCCGTTCATTAAAATTATAATAATTATCTATATATCTGTATCTACATATATATTCCTTTAACTATATGTATTCTTTGCATTTATTTACTTATTGTACTTAGTTTTAAGCTTAAATTATTCTTATTGTAATCTTAGCATTTGAAAGCGAGCTTAATAGAAAAACACCTCGATGCTTTACAAGTTTTCATTTAATTTTTCATTAATACACTCCTTTATGACCAATCAGTAACGGCAGGTAATCTATATTGGTTACTCTTTTTAGGGGTATTTTGGTTGGTGGGCAATTTTGTTGGCAATTTTGCTGGCAATTTTTTTGGCAACTTTGTTGGCAAATTTGTTGGCAACTTTGTTGGCAAATTTGTTGGCAACTTTACTTTGCTGGCAATTTTGCTGAATTTTGTTGGCAATTTTGCTGGCAATTTTGTTGGCAATTTTGTTGGCAATTTTGCTGGCAATTTTGTTGGCAACTTTGCTGGCAATTTTGCTGGCAATTTTGCTGGCAATTTTGTTGGCAACTTTGTTGGCAAATTTGTTGGCAACTTTGTTGGCAAATTTGTTGGCAACTTTACTTTGCTGGCAATTTTGATGGCAATTTTGATAGCAATTTTGCTGGCAATTTTGCTGAATTTTGTTGGCAACTTTGTTGGCAATTTTGTTGGCAATTTTGCTGGCAATTTTGTTGGCAACTTTGTTGGCAACTTTGTTGGCAAGTTTGTTGGCAACTTTGTTGGCCAATTTGTTGGCAACTTTGTTGGCAAATTTGTTGGAACCAACTTTGTTGGCAACTTTGTTGGCAAGTTTGTTGGCAACTTTGTTGGCAAATTTGTTGGCAACTTTGTTGGCAATTTTGTTGGCAATTTTGTTGGCAACTTTGTTGGCAAGTTTGTTGGCAACTTTGTTGGCCAATTTGTTGGCAACTTTGTTGGCAAATTTGTTGGTGGCAACTTTGTTGGCAAGTTTGTTGGCAACTTTGTTGGCAAATTTGTTGGCAACTTTGTTGGCAATTTTGTTGGCAATTTTGCTGGCAATTTTGCGGGCAATTTTGATGGCAATTTTGTTGGCAATTTTGCTGGAAATTTTGCTGGCAATTTTGTTGGCAATTTTGCGGGCAATTTTGCTGGCAATTTTGTTGGCAACTTTGTTGGCAATTTTGTTGGCAATTTTGCTGGCAATTTTGAATATGCCGATCACGATAATAACGAAGACGATTACATTATTTACGATAATCTACACTGCACTAAGGTTAGCTGAAATAAAATGCTAATTAGCGTTAAGTTTGCCTATGTATTGTGTGTGTGTGGAATTTCTCTGATTTAAGTATTTACGCGATGGGTTTTCGGTAATTGTCAAGTTCTTTCTTTAATAACTACTTTTTAATTCAGTGCATAAAGCTAACAGTTCCCGAGAACCCTATCTGTGGAGCGGCAGCAGCAGATGTTTCTGCCAAGGCGAGGCTGAAAACCAGCGTAGCTGAGCCCTCGACCTATTTACCACCACCCTCTACCTTAGTGCTACCTACGATAATGTACTAAAGTTACTTAGAATTAGGCCTACTATTTAACTTACCTAGCTTTATTTAGTACTTATTGTACCTACCAACTTCTGTTAGCATAAGAGGTGTGTGTGTGTAAATAAATGCCCTATTATTTTATTTTTATAATTTGTCAAATCACGACTCAAGTAAGTAATTTTACTACTCGTAGGATCCCTTTCGTAAAACAAAAGCTTATACGTTATAAAGACCTTAATTATTGGATTACGCTAATATTTGCGTTTATTTAATTACGGGTTAATTCGAAGAAAACCTTCGTAGAATATTATTAGAATAAGACTTTGTAAAAATAAGGCTTTCGTTAAATATGTAGATATACATTTAAAATGGCGATCAACCTTGTTACCATTCAACCTAAAATAATTGACACGTACATGATTATATAAAATTGCCAGCAAAATTGCCAGCAAAATTGCCAACAAAATTGCCAGCAAAATTATCAACAAAATTGCCCGCAAAATTGCCAGCAAAATTGCCATCAAAATTGCCAGCAAAGTAAAGTTGCCAACAAATTTGCCAACAAAGTTGCCAACAAAATTGCCAGCAAAATTGCCAGCAAAATTGCCAACAAAATTGAGCGGTTCGTGTGTATTTATGTATGTGTATTATTGTTATTAAATTTTTTTATAGTAGGTACCTATGTTCTAAATTAAACTTTTTTGTGAATCTATTTTCTGGGAAGCAATGCCACTTAATCTGCACTACACAAGAGTTAGCTAGAAGAAAATGCTAATTAGTATTAAGTTTGCCTATCTATTATTTTTTTAGTGCAAAAAAGAATTTTCTCATCTAATCTTGATAACTAGTAGTTCGCCCCGAACTGAGATCGCGGGATCTTCGGAGAGAACCACTCCGAGTCTCCGATTAAAATAATACGAACTAAGTTGATGGACTACAGTTGTTTACTTGCTTGTAAACTGCAGTTGAGTCTACTGAACTTTCATAAGTAGCGGTTCGCCCCGAACTGAGATCTCGTGAGTCTTCCATTAAAACAAAAATATATTATTCGTAATTTTTGACTCTCAAAATAGTCTCAAAACACGATATAAAATACACACACACTTTAACTCACTCACCCACACATACAAACAGACTCACCCGTTCATTAAAATTATAATAATTATCTATATATCTGTATCTACATATATATTCCTTTAACTATATGTATTCTTTGCATTTATTTACTTATTGTACTTAGTTTTAAGCTTAAATTATTCTTATTGTAATCTTAGCATTTGAAAGCGAGCTTAATAGAAAAACACCTCGATGCTTTACAAGTTTTCATTTAATTTTTCATTAATACACTCCTTTATGACCAATCAGTAACGGCAGGTAATCTATATTGGTTACTCTTTTTAGGGGTATTTTGGTTGGTGGGCAATTTTGTTGGCAATTTTGCTGGCAATTTTTTTGGCAACTTTGTTGGCAAATTTGTTGGCAACTTTACTTTGCTGGCAATTTTGCTGGCAATTTTGCTGAATTTTGTTGGCAATTTTGCTGGCAATTTTGTTGGCAATTTTGTTGGCAATTTTGCTGGCATTTTTGTTGGCAACTTTGCTGGCAATTTTGATGGCAATTTTGTTGGCAATTTTGCTGGCAATTTTGCTGGCAATTTTGTTGGCAACTTTGTTGGCAAATTTGTTGGCAACTTTACTTTGCTGGTAATTTTGATGGCAATTTTGATAGCAATTTTGCTGGCAATTTTGCTGAATTTTGTTGGCAACTTTGTTGGCAATTTTGTTGGCAATTTTGCTGGCAATTTTGTTGGCAACTTTGTTGGCCAATTTGTTGGCAACTTTGTTGGCAAATTTGTTGGAACCAACTTTGTTGGCAACTTTGTTGGCAAGTTTGTTGGCAAGTTTGTTGGCAAATTTGTTGGCAACTTTGTTGGCAATTTTGTTGGCAATTTTGTTGGCAACTTTGTTGGCAAGTTTGTTGGCAACTTTGTGGGCCAATTTGTTGGCAACTTTGTTGGCAAATTTGTTGGTGGCAATTTTGTTGGCAACTTTGTTGGCAAATTTGTTGGTGGCAACTTTGTTGGCAAGTTTGTTGGCAACTTTGTTGGCAAATTTGTTGGCAACTTTGTTGGCAATTTTGTTGGCAATTTTGCTGGCAATTTTGCTGGCAATTTTGATGGCAATTTTGTTGGCAATTTTGCTGGCAATTTTGCTGGCAATTTTGTTGGCAATTTTGCTGGCAATTTTGCTGGCAATTTTGAATATGCCGATCACGATAATAACGAAGACGATTACATTATTTACGATAATCTACACTGCACTAAGGTTAGCTGAAATAAAATGCTAATTAGCGTTAAGTTTGCCTATGTATTGTGTGTGTGTGGAATTTCTCTGATTTAAGTATTTACGCGATGGGTTTTCGGTAATTGTCAAGTTCTTTCTTTAATAACTACTTTTTAATTCAGTGCATAAAGCTAACAGTTCCCGAGAACCCTATCTGTGGAGCGGCAGCAGCAGATGTTTCTGCCAAGGCGAGGCTGAAAACCAGCGTAGCTGAGCCCTCGACCTATTTACCACCACCCTCTACCTTAGTGCTACCTACGATAATGTACTAAAGTTACTTAGAATTAGGCCTACTATTTAACTTACCTAGCTTTATTTAGTACTTATTGTACCTACCAACTTCTGTTAGCATAAGAGGTGTGTGTGTGTAAATAAATGCCCTATTATTTTATTTTTATAATTTGTCAAATCACGACTCAAGTAAGTAATTTTACTACTCGTAGGATCCCTTTCGTAAAACAAAAGCTTATACGTTATAAAGACCTTAATTATTGGATTACGCTAATATTTGCGTTTATTTAATTACGGGTTAATTCGAAGAAAACCTTCGTAGAATATTATTAGAATAAGACTTTGTAAAAATAAGGCTTTCGTTAAATATGTAGATATACATTTAAAATGGCGATCAACCTTGTTACCATTCAACCTAAAACAATTGACACGTACATGATTATATTAACAGATTTTTGCAATATTGTTTTCCAATCTTGTTCAGTAAAATAATTTGTACACCAAAGTGAACATCAAAATTTGTAATTCATTAAACGGAATTTGATTTGATTTGAAAAATCGAAGACATACGAATATTTTAATATAATTATTGTCAGTTTTGTAAGCTGTTTATGTCTGTAATCAATTAGTATGCAATAAAGAGTAAAGACTTATTAAACTACTATTATATATTTCTATTCGAAGAAAACCTTCGTAGAATATTATTAGAATAAGACTTTGTAAAAATAAGGCTTTCGTTAAATATGTAGATATACATTTAAAATGGCGATCAACCTTGTTACCATTCAACCTAAAACAATTGACACGTACATGATTATATAAAATTGCCAGCAAAATTGCCAGCAAAATTGCCAACAAAATTGCCAGCAAAATTACCAACAAAATTGCCAGCAAAATTGCCAGCAAAATTGCCAGCAAAATTGCCAGCAAAATTGCCAACAAAATTGCCAACAAAGTTGCCAACAAAGTTGCCCGCAAAATTGCCAACAAAATTGAGCGGTTCGTGTGTATTTATGTATGTGTATTATTGTTATTAAATTTTTTTATAGTAGGTACCTATGTTCTAAATTAAACTTTTTTGTGAATCTATTTTCTGGGAAGCAATGCCACTTAATCTGCACTACACAAGAGTTAGCTAGAAGAAAATGCTAATTAGTATTAAGTTTGCCTATCTATTATTTTTTTAGTGCAAAAAAGAATTTTCTAATCTAATCTTGATAACTAGTAGTTCGCCCCGAACTGAGATCGCGGGATCTTCGGAGAGAACCACTCCGAGTCTCCGATTAAAATAATACGAACTAAGTTGATGGACTACAGTTGTTTACTTGCTTGTAAACTGCAGTTGAGTCTACTGAACTTTCATAAGTAGCGGTTCGCCCCGAACTGAGATCTCGTGAGTCTTCCATTAAAACAAAAATATATTATTCGTAATTTTTGACTCTCAAAATAGTCTCAAAACACGATATAAAATACACACACACTTTAACTCACTCACCCACACATACAAACAGACTGACCCGTTCATTAAAATTATAATAATTATCTATATATCTGTATCTACATATATATTCCTTTAACTATATGTATTCTTTGCATTTATTTACTTATTGTACTTAGTTTTAAGCTTAAATTATTCTTATTGTAATCTTAGCATTTGAAAGCACACACACTTTAACTCACTCACCCACACATACAAACAGACTCACCCGTTCATTAAAATTATAATAATTATCTATATATCTGTATCTACATATATATTCCTTTAACTATATGTATTCTTTGCATTTATTTACTTATTGTACTTAGTTTTAAGCTTAAATTATTCTTATTGTAATCTTAGCATTTGAAAGCGAGCTTAATAGAAAAACACCTCGATGCTTTACAAGTTTTCATTTAATTTTTCATTAATACACTCCTTTATGACCAATCAGTAACGGCAGGTAATCTATATTGGTTACTCTTTTTAGGGGTATTTTGGTTGGTGGGCAATTTTGTTGGCAATTTTGCTGGCAATTTTTTTGGCAACTTTGTTGGCAAATTTGTTGGCAACTTTACTTTGCTGGCAATTTTGCTGGCAATTTTGCTGAATTTTGTTGGCAATTTTGCTGGCAATTTTGTTGGCAATTTTGTTGGCAATTTTGCTGGCAAATTTTGTTGGCAACTTTGCTGGCAATTTTGCTGGCAATTTTGCTGGCAATTTTGTTGGCAACTTTGTTGGCAAATTTGTTGGCAACTTTGTTGGCAATTTTGTTGGCAACTTTGTTGGCAACTTTGTTGGCAAGTTTGTTGGCAACTTTGTTGGCCAATTTGTTGGCAACTTTGTTGGCAAATTTGTTGGAACCAACTTTGTTGGCAACTTTGTTGGCAAGTTTGTTGGCAACTTTGTTGGCAAATTTGTTGGCAACTTTGTTGGCAATTTTGTTGGCAATTTTGTTGGCAACTTTGTTGGCAAGTTTGTTGGCAACTTTGTTGGCCAATTTGTTGGCAACTTTGTTGGCAAATTGGTTGGTGGCAACTTTGTTGGCAACTTTGTTGGCAAGTTTGTTGGCAACTTTGTTGGCAAATTTGTTGGCAACTTTGTTGGCAATTTTGTTGGCAATTTTGCTGGCAATTTTGCGGGCAATTTTGATGGCAATTTTGTTGGCAATTTTGCTGGCAATTTTGCTGGCAATTTTGTTGGCAATTTTTCTGGCAATTTTGCTGGCAATTTTGTTGGCAACTTTGTTGGCAATTTTGTTGGCAATTTTGCTGGCAATTTTGAATATGCCGATCACGATAATAACGAAGACGATTACATTATTTACGATAATCTACACTGCACTAAGGTTAGCTGAAATAAAATGCTAATTAGCGTTAAGTTTGCCTATGTATTGTGTGTGTGTGGAATTTCTCTGATTTAAGTATTTACGCGATGGGTTTTCGGTAATTGTCAAGTTCTTTCTTTAATAACTACTTTTTAATTCAGTGCATAAAGCTAACAGTTCCCGAGAACCCTATCTGTGGAGCGGCAGCAGCAGATGTTTCTGCCAAGGCGAGGCTGAAAACCAGCGTAGCTGAGCCCTCGACCTATTTACCACCACCCTCTACCTTAGTGCTACCTACGATAATGTACTAAAGTTACTTAGAATTAGGCCTACTATTAAACTTACCTAGCTTTATTTAGTACTTATTGTACCTACCAACTTCTGTTAGCATAAGAGGTGTGTGTGTAAATAAATGCCCTATTATTTTATTTTTATAATTTGTCAAATCACGACTCAAGTAAGTAATTTTACTACTCGTAGGATCCCTTTCGTAAAACAAAAACTTATACGTTATAAAGACCTTAATTATTGGATTACGCTAATATTTGCGTTTATTTAATTACGGGTTAATTCGAAGAAAACCTTCGTAGAATATTATTAGAATAAGACTTTGTAAAAATAAGGCTTTCGTTAAATATGTAGATATACATTTAAAATGGCGATCAACCTTGTTACCATTCAACCTAAAACAATTGACACGTACATGATTATATTAACAGATTTTTGCAATATTGTTTTCCAATCTTGTTCAGTAAAATAATTTGTACACCAAAGTGAACATCAAAATTTGTAATTCATTAAACGGAATTTGATTTGATTTGAAAAATCGAAGACATACGAATATTTTAATATAATTATTGTCAGTTTTGTAAGCTGTTTATGTCTGTAATCAATTTGTATGCAATAAAGAGTAAAGACTTATTAAACTACTATTATATATTTCTAAAAACCATTATATTTGATTGAACGAAGCGAGATCTCTAAAGCAACTTAGGTAAATCGGCGTTTTTGTATGTATGTATGTATGTTGGTTTGTCCGAGAATAACTTTCGAAGCGTTTATCCGATTATCATGAATTTTAGTACATAGGTAGTGATGGCACAATTTTGGTGTGACTAAATGAGCCAAAAATATGGGGGGTTGTTGAGATATTGGGTTTAAGAGAGGAAAAAAAAACAAAATGGGACCATTCAGTCCAGTGGCACGTCTTATAAAAGGTCTTTGTGAGTACATTTCGACCTCGTTTTTATTTTTAGTTTAAGCCTTGTAGTTTTTAAGTTATTAGCCATGATAAAAACTTAACTTTGACAAAATTCACATGGTATTTACACCAGCGACCCCACAGTGTTGAAATTTGGTATGAGTGTAGATTTAGTAATACAAATATAGGAAAAGTCTGATATCCAGAACAACTCCAATTTATACCCCTAAAAAGAGTAACCAATATACATAGATTATCTGCCGTTACTGATTGGTCATAAAGGAGTGTATTAATGAAAAATTAAATGAAAACTTGTAAAGCATCGAGGTGTTTTTCTATTAAGCTCGCTTTCAAATGCTAAGATTACAATAAGAATAATTTAAGCTTAAAACTAAGTACAATAAGTAAATAAATGCAAAGAATACATATAGTTAAAGGAATATATATGTAGATACAGATATATAGATAATTATTATAATTTTAATGAACGGGTGAGTCTGTTTGTATGTGTGGGTGAGTGAGTTAAAGTGTGTGTGTGTGTGTATGCGCGTGGGGGTATGTAGTATGCGTGAGCTATTATGAATTTATGATTTATGATAATTTATGATTGTTTAGGGAGTTTTAGGGAGATAACAAAGTCTTCTGTTTCTTCGTAGGAGAGGGATAGGAGTCATTTCTTATATATAATTTTGCAGTGATAATGTGTTAGGGGGTAGATATCAAGAATTTGTAAGTTGTCAAATCATACAAATACGTCAAATTTAAACATGGTTAGTCGCAATCCAATAAAAATATCTTATATTAATATGAAATAATATATAAACTACGAGAAAATTACTTCCAACCATATGAGTCATCTAGAAAACTAATCTAGGTAGCCTTGAATAGCATCGAACAAACACAGCTAAAGATGAGCTTCTGTGTAAAGGATTTCATTGGCCTAGTCTGTTCTGCAACCACTCAGCTCAGTTCTGGCTTAGAGTAAGCCTGGATTACCAGGAAACTAATGAAGATAATGGTTGTTTGTTACATACAAGCTAATGACGACCACCGTGGCATAGTGGGCGACTAGCCGCGCAGGAGGTGGCGGGCTCGATTCCCGCCGCGGAACAAATGTTTGCATGATCTACAGATATTTGTTCCGGGTCTGGATGTTTTTCTATACATAATAAATATGTATTTACAAAAAATAAGTATATTAGTATTCTATCAGTTATCTGGTTCTCATAGTACAAGCTCTGCTTAGTTTGGGGCGGGATAGCGCTGTGTGAAATATCCAGCCAAATTTATTTATTATTTTATAACGACGTGTTTTGTTGGATTTGATGTACTGTCTTGCCTGATGTAACTTTAGGACCCCCAGTCTATCTGTCAGTTTGTTACGTTTTTATCTTTAAACGCCTAGACCGATTTCAATAAATCTTGGTCTATATATAGGGTGTTTGATAATATACGCACAAAAATTAAAGAGGTTATTTTGATGAGCATAATCGATATATTTGTGAAATGTTTACCATAGAAACGTGAAATTTATTTTGGTATGTAAAAACAAACAATTTATTGAATTGACAAAATTCACAGGGTACACCAGTGACCCCACAATGCTGAAATTTGGTATGCCCGTAGCTTTAGTGACAGAAATATAGGCAAAAGTCTGAAATCGAGAATAACTGCATTTTGTACCCCAAAAAAAGGAACCAATTAACATGAACTCCCGTTACCTGTAATTTGAATGAAACTGTAGGTCATGTAAGGTGGTTGTTTATATCGTGTTTTGAGACTATTTTGAGAGTCAAAAATTACGAATAATATATTTTTGTTTTAATGGAAGACTCACGAGATCTCAGTTCGGGGCGAACCGCTACTTATGAAAGTTCAGTAGACTCAACTGCAGTTTACAAGCAAGTAAACAACTGTAGTCCATCAACTTAGTTCGTATTATTTTAATCGGAGACTCGGAGTGGTTCTCTCCGAAGATCCCGCGATCTCAGTTCGGGGCGAACTACTAGTTATCAAGATTAGATTAGAAAATTCTTTTTTGCACTAAAAAAATAATAGATAGGCAAACTTAATACTAATTAGCATTTTCTTCTAGCTAACTCTTGTGTAGTGCAGATTAAGTGGCATTGCTTCCCAGAAAATAGATTCACAAAAAAGTTTAATTTAGAACATAGGTACCTACTATAAAAAAATTTAATAACAATAATACACATACAATAATACACATACATAAATACACACGAACCGCTCAATTTTGTTGGCAATTTTGCTGGCAACTTTGTTGGCAACTTTGTTGGCAATTTTGTTGGCAATTTTGCTGGCAATTTTGCTGGCAATTTTGCTGGCAATTTTGCTGGCAATTTTGTTGGTAATTTTGCTGGCAATTTTGTTGGCAATTTTGCGGGCAATTTTGCTGGCAATTTTATATAATCATGTACGTGTCAATTGTTTTAGGTTGAATGGTAACAAGGTTGATCGCCATTTTAAATGTATATCTACATATTTAACGAAAGCCTTATTTTTACAAAGTCTTATTCTAATAATATTCTACGAAGGTTTTCTTCGAATTAACCCGTAATTAAATAAACGCAAATATTAGCGTAATCCAATAATTAAGGTCTTTATAACGTATAAGCTTTTGTTTTACGAAAGGGATCCTACGAGTAGTAAAATTACTTACTTGAGTCGTGATTTGACAAATTATAAAAATAAAATAATAGGGCATTTATTTACACACACACACCTCTTATGCTAACAGAAGTTGGTAGGTACAATAAGTACTAAATAAAGCTAGGTAAGTTAAATAGTAGGCCTAATTCTAAGTAACTTTAGTACATTATCGTAGGTAGCACTAAGGTAGAGGGTGGTGGTAAATAGGTCGAGGGCTCAGCTACGCTGGTTTGCAGCCTCGCCTTGGCAGAAACATCTGCTGCTGCCGCTCCACAGATAGGGTTCTCGGGAACTGTCAGCTTTATGCACTGAATTAAAAAGTAGTAATTAAAGAAAGAACTTGACAATTACCGAAAACCCATCGCGTAAATACTTAAATCAGAGAAATTCCACACACACACAGAAAACGACTGAGACGCAAGAGGTAGCGGGTTCGATTTCCGCCGCGGAACAAATGTTTTAATTTTGAAAACGACTGAGACGCAAGAGGTAGCGGGTTCGATTTCCGCCGCGGAACAAATGTTTTTTACCAATTTACCAATATCTGCCAATAAAATATTTATAATAATTAACATCAAGCATCCCACGCTTTTTACAATAAAATACATTTTTTTGTTAATCACACTATTCTTAATTAAAAATTTATTCAGCAAATAGTTATGACAATAATTATTTATTCTAAATTAGAAAATTTATGACAAGAGTGAATAGGATTTCTAGAAGTTCGTACTCCATCTTAGACCTAGATCGTAGAAGCCTGTATCGTGAAGGCCTCGAAATTCAAGGCAGAAATATTTCAGCTAAAGCCTTCTTATGAGACCCAGTGAGACTACGTTTCTGTACCATACGGCATCACTTGACACACTGATCAAAGACTTTCGTCATAAGACTTAACTCTTATTTTGGATGAGAAGTAAATATAGTCAGTCATAATAATAATTTTGACTGATATTCCCAGATTTGCAGTACTAATGGTGCCAGAGGGTATAAGAATATACAACGGTGGATACTCAATACTTGTGGACGATCAACTCAGTATCGATGAGACCAATGCTGGCGACCAATTTATGTAAGTTAACTCTATATTTTTTAATAAACATTGCCCAAAAAATATATGTTATATAATTTATTATGGTCTGTAAGAGATAGCATAGCGATAAGACCGCCGGTTGTACTTTTTTCTTGTTTTTTATGTTACAATAATGTATATTCTACTACATTTATCTTTAATAGTCTATAAATCTCTAATCAGTAATAACAAATAAAAAATTATTTGACGACCTCCGTGGCGCAGTGGGCATATAGCAGGCTGTGACGCAGGAGGTAGCGGGTTCGATTCCCGCCGCGGTACAAATGTATGCATGATCTACAAATATTTGTTCTGGGTCTGATTGTTTTTCTATATATTGTAAGTATTTATTTACAAAAAAAGTATATAAGTTTTCTATCAGTTATCTGGTTCCCATAGTACAAGCTGTGCTTATTTTGGGGCTAGATAGCGCTGTGTGAAATGCCCACAAATATTTATTAATTATTATTAAATAAATAATAAATTATCATTATCTTTAAAGAAAGCTAGAGATAAAGATAAATTGTTTATTTTAATATTTTGACTGACACTTAGGGCAACTTAAACGTATTTAGTGGGTAAATACGATTTACGTTATAAATACGTCAAATGTAAACATGTTTAGTCGCTTTTACTTAGAAAACTTTCGTGATTGATTTCAATCATTATTTTTAAATACAGGATTTATCACGCACTGTCTTATCGGTCGTAAATCTCGTATTTATAATAATGATGTTTAGTCGCTTAATACGTTTAGGGATCATTGTGCAAGCTGGCCTTAAATTATGTTTAGTTTTATCTTAGAGAGTTAGATATTTTTAACATTATTATTTTTTATATTAGAACTTCGCCCGCTTCTGTGAGGCATAATGTAAATTAATCTTATTTAATAATTGACATACGAACCTACATGCCATCTTGCGAATTTATTCTCTTGCGATTATGATTATGTCAAATACGCATACTTTTAAGGAAATCTATTAAAATGTATTTTCATTGTTACAGAATCACAAAAGACGACAAAAAACAAATAAAAATAACTCTAAAACGAACTAACATAATTTTGTACTGTCAGAGTGATAAAAAGATTATGTTTATTTTAGTACCGCGACTATACATGAGTACTGTATGTGGTACTTGTACAGATACAGGCGAGAATAGACAAGACTAGCTCTCAGACTACGAGTACAAACAAAGTACACAACGCAATTGTATTTAAACGTAATATTAAAGAATACATGAATTAAACATTATTAAAATTGTTTTTTAATCAAGAAAACTTAAGCTTTCCGGCATAACAATCATACAAAAATGTATGGATACACACACGACTAAAATTTTTTTATTTCGTAAACAAGACCTATTCAACGATAGTCCACAAGAGTAAATAAATGGGCTGTGGCTGTGTCATGGATACGGCCGTGTGTTGTACGCAACAGGTAATATTTTGTATACAAAATATAAAATACACTATTTTATTTATGTTTTAATCATGTTTGAACACTAAGTCCTTCGGGTCATACTAATTGGAAATCTCGAAACGCAGCAAAATGAATTCAAAATGGCGGCGCTTCCCCCTCCACCGCGCGCGATGCGTCACAGTCCTCACTTAGTGTAACAAATTCTTTGATCCTTTAGCTATCCAGTGGTGTAATTACATTTTGTATGGAGATGATAGATATGTAGCTGCAACACCAATCTGTATCCCCCGATTATGTTATCATTCGTTTTTTGTATTGTCTCCCACTATGGAAGCAATTTTAAAAACGTATTCACGTCAAAAAATCATTCTCCTCTTCGATATAAGGGAAATACTCTGTAATTGTAATTTTGATTTGTTATCTTAATAGGCGTACCTCGAACCTATTATGCCGAATTTTAGCTTTACAGCACTAATACTGTAGGAGATCGTAAGCGCGACTTAGTCGTGGAATGATATGAGAGAGATAGATGCTTATAAGATTATTTTATTGTGCTTAACTTTATAATTAATGATGCTGATAGTTATGAGTTGTTCGACCGCTAGCCGATTGTGCACTGATTAGGTAAATCGCGCGTCGCCTCATTGAGGCGGCACTCTAACTACATAATCAAAATTGCTGACTGAGCTAAAGGCGTTCGTGTATTGAACAAATACATTTATCAATTAGGTACCAATCCACAATGACGAATAGCCGGCTGAGACGCAGGAGGTAGCGGGTTCTATTCCCGCCGCTAAACAAATGTTTGCATGGTCTACAGATATTTGTTCCGGGTCTGGATTTATTTCTATCCATAGTAATATTATAAATACGAAAGTAACTCTGTTTTTTATTTGTTACCTTTTCACGACTAAACCGCTGAACTGATTGTAATGAAATTTAGCAAGGAGATAGATTGTATCCTCGAGAAAGGCATAGGCTATCTTTTGTTTCAAAAAAATAATCTTGAAGGGGATGAAATAAGGGTTGAAAGTTGGTATGGGCAATCCATAATTTCTTCAGTTAGGGATTTGAAGATTCATATTCAGGCTTTGGGTAAGAATACGTGTTTCAACTTTTTAGCAAAACCATCCCTAAAGGGGGGGGGAGGGATAAAGTAAAGGGTTGAAATTATGAGACATTCTGTAGATGCGCTCCCTATGTACCGTAGGTATATAGATAGATTGTGACCGGGATTGGGATATAGGCTACTTTTAACCGACTGCGCAGAGGAAGGGTAACTGTTTTTATTGACAAATCACGCGTGCGAAGCCGCGGGCGGGCGGGTCAGCTAGTATATTATAAGTATTTATTAAAAAAAAAAGGTAGGTATTTAAGTGTTCTATCTGGTTCCCATAGTACAAGCTCTGCTCAGTTTGGGGCTAGATAGCGCTGCGTGAAATCTCCAGCAATATATTTATCATTAATAGTCTACGAGAAAAACGGTTATTTAAAACGAAACCATAAGGGTTTATATAACATATATCGAATATATAAGGGTTCCAAGTTTGACTAGAAGAACCCTAAAGAAACATCTATGGAGGTCAATATTCAGCAAATGGTATTTCGCCTATATTCGCCTATCGATCTTTTACAGAATACATTTCGGAGAGTGTGCCCAGGAACTATACGATCTGATCCCGCCATCTCCCTTCCATCAAAGGATAAGCAGGCGCACGGCCCAGTACCATCCGTACCTAGATTATATACCACTCATTCGCACACACCGTTTTGGTTCTACGTTCTTAATGCGTACAGCTAAGGTATGGAGCACTTTGCCGTCGGCTGTTTTTCCAATACAATCCGGGCCTCTTTAATGTAAGAGTGAATAGGTTTCTTCTAGATCTTCGTGCTTCATTTTAGACCACATCATCGCTTACCATTAGGTGAGATTGTGGTCAAACGAATATCTATACGATAAAAAAAAATACACAATATTATGATAACAAGACCCATATTTATAAATACCATAAATACATATATTATAACAATAAACTTAAAAACTAACACTTTTATTTATTTGGGGGATTTTGGTTCGTAGCCGCCTCCCTGTAGCGCCTGTAAACGATGCCGATTGCCCAGAGATCCGGATTAAGTAGCACATCCTTACACTTCGCCAGAATCTAGAGAGTGCTATCAGATCTAGTGATATGGTCATATCATCGCTTACCATCCGGTGAGATGGTGGTCAAACGAAGATCTATACAGTTAAAAAAAAGAGGACGTCTTATGCTATGATGATAATGACGTATGTTACTTATTGGAATACGAATAAAGGTAAGTATGTAATTAATTGAAATCCCAAATGACTATGAAAGAAGTCATATTACTGTATTAATATCTCTGTCAATCTGTATTTGATAAAGGAAAATCATATAATTTTCGTAATTTCTCTCTATGAATAAAATGATCTTGGAACTAAAATACTTTTTTACTCTTTATTGTACACTAGCTGTTGCCCCCGACTTCGTACGCATTACACTACTAAATGTGGTTGTAACTTAGAAATAAAGCTAAACTCGCTGTTGCAACTTGACTTGACACCCCATTTTTGTCACTTGGTACCTGATTTATGGTATAGTAGCCAATGTGTTAATCCAACTTATAATCTACGTACTAAATTTCATCGACATTGGTTCAACTGTTACGACGTGATTGAGCAACAAACAAACATACAAATTGTCGCATATGTAATATTAGTGTGAAGTGTGACTAGCAAACCCAATAAGGATTTGTTATGAAGATTGTATTTCATTTTAGCTTATTATAAAAGCAATAAGGCTCATTCCATTTTTAACTTTACTTACTATGGCCGTAAGTTGCATTTACGGAGCCATTATCGAGTTTACAATGACCAACTTTCAGAGCATGAGTGAAAAAATACTTTTCTTATTCATTATTTTACACTTCCTACTATATTTTACACAATATTTTAAACATCCTCCCCCCCACATCCTCCTCAACCAAACAAACTCACAATACCTCTTAATTGATCGAACGAAACGCGATCTCCAAATCAACTTGGGCAAATTGGCGTTGTATGTGTGTATGTTTGTTTGTCCGAAGATAACTTTCGAAGCGTTGATCCGATCATCGTGAAATTTGATACATAGGTAGGTAGTGTTGGCACAATTTCAGTGTGACTAAATGAGCTAAAATGATTAATGGGGAGGGGGGGGGGGGGGTTAAGATACTGGGGTTCAAGAGGGGTAAAGAAAATTTAAAATGAGTCTATTAGGTCAAATGGGACGTCAGATTAAAGGTCTTCATTAATACATTTCGACTCCGTTTTTATTTTTAGTAAAGGTTTTGTAGTTTTTGAGTTACTAGCCATAATAAAAATTGAACTTAGACGAAATTCACAGGGTATACCAGTGACCCCACAGTGCTGAAATTTGATATGCGTGTAGCTTTAGTAGCACAAATAATAGGCAAAAGTCTGAAATCAAGAATAACTGCAATTTGTTAAAACTGCAAAAAAAAAAATAACTGCACGTTGTCTGTAATTTGAATGAAACTGTTGGTCAAGTTATTTATTTCATGGCACTTTTGATAGTCAAAGATTACAAATAATATATTTTTGTTTTTATGGGAGACTCGCAAGATCTCAGTTCGCGGCACCATTAGTGATATTGGTACAGATAGAAAAGGTAAGTATTCGGAAACAGCCTGTATCACCGCACAAGTTTGTGTTTGGATGTTTGGTACTAAGTCATGCCACGAGGGCTGAATTGATTTGGATAATGTTTGGAATCAACAATAGTTCGTGATCCGTAAGCTGATCTTAGGTATATAAGGTAAAAAATCCCTTTTTATACTCATAAAATAAAACATTCACTCGACTAACCAAGCATTATCAGTAGACAATTTACAAGAATATCGTAAAAATAAATAGGCTGTAAACTCAACGCATTATTAGAGCGAAAAATCCACACACGCTCACCAACCGAGCGGTCACGCTCAACTGACTGATTTGACGCCATAATTTTAAACACAACGCGTTAAACGCTGCTAATGATTGGTCAGCGAGCCGGCCATAGACTAGCGAGCTTATTTTCTTTAATCGGGCGTGTGGCAAAGGCTTCTTTGATCATTCAGCCGTGTAACTTTTAACTATACAAAGAACGAAGTTGTTGGACGGTAAAAGTATGCCTTTGTGATGCACAAAGCGAAAGAAAAGGTGAATATTGTGGAAGGAATTGAAGATTGGGCTTTGCAACAGGTGTTTGGAGGGTGAGAATTTTCAGGCACTTAGATATCTATTGTTTTTTAATTCTTTTGTTTACGGTAGGTAATTAAAAGGCCTATTTAAGCGCCAACAATAGGAAATTAATGGCAATCGATTAAGACAACTTAAGCGTTATAAACTTTTACAGCTTGAAAAGAAAATGTTTAGATATTGTGTCGTTCGGATAATGAATCTATACTAACTAGTGGTTCGCTCTGAACTGAGATCTCACAATTCTCCCAAAAAACAAAAAAAATATAATTCGTAATCTTTAACTAATAAAATAGTGCCACAAAATGCACAACCAACTTACTTGACCTACAGTTTCATTCAATTTAACAGGAGTTCATGTTAATTGATTATCTTTTTAGGGGTAGAAATTGCAGTTATTCTGGATTTTAGACTTTTCCCTATATTTATGTCACTAAAGCTACACGTATACCAAATTTCAGCATAGGAGGATCCCTGATGCCTCCTGTGAATTTCGCCAACGTTCAGTTATTATGGCTAATAACTCAAAAACTACAAGGTTTAAATTAAACATAAATATGTGGTCAAAATTTACTAATGCAGACCTTTCATTAAACGTCCCATTTGACTTAAAAATCTAAGTTTTTTTTACCCATCTTGAGCCCCGATATCTTAACAACCCCCCAACATTTTTTGCTCATTTAGTCACACCAGTATTATGCCAACACTGCCTATCTATAAGTATATAAAATTTCACGATGATCGGGTAAACGCTTCGAAAGTTATCCTTGGACAAACAAACATACATACATATATACAACGCCGATTTGCCCAAGTTGATTTAGGGCCGATTTCACCATTTTCTTCGGAAACTAAGTTTAATAAAACCACGTTTTGTTTAACTGAGTTCAAATGTTTTACTTGATCTCGGTTTTCATGAAACCGAATTCACCAGCTCCGTTATGATTTCGTTTACTAGACCTAGTTTATCTAGAATCATAGACAAAAAAGCGATGCGTTTCGTATTTGCAACATCAAACAGTGTCTTGGTGCAACTAAACTTATCAATATCGATACGATCGAAACGCAATTGTCAAACAAAACTGTCATAATCACGTTTTGTTTGTCGTTACGCCGCCCCATTCGTAGTAGATCCAATTTTATCATTAATCGAGACATAACTGTTGGTTTCGTGAGACGAAATCTGGACACAAAATCCTTGTCATCAAGGGTGTCGAAGTGTTATTCTCTTTCGCGTATCCATCTTGGACGACGAACAAAGTATTCATCATCACTTTCGTCAAAAGCTAGTGCCAACGCTCTTTTCATTCTGGATATAAACTATATGAATAATATAAAAAAACACTTCTGTAACAGATATTTCGCAAAATAAAGTCAATGACACATCTTGACTTTTGATTGACATCTCTCTAAACTCGTTTAGATGAGCTAAACGTCGAAAATTGGACGTTCAGAATTTGAACCGCGTTTAGCTTTAACTGCGTTTAGTTGATGTTGGTGAAATGCAAACTGTAGCCTTGAACTCAGTTAAACGCCTAAACTGAGTTTAGCTTGAACTGATCGCGTTTAGTTTCGACGGTGAATTCGGCCCTTAGAGATCTCGCTTCGCTCGATCAATAATAATAATAAGAAAGTTTTGTGAGTTTGTTTGGTTGTAAGGATACTCGGAACTACTGCGGCTTCTCTTATGCCGTTCGCAGTTATACTCATCAATCATAATTCATCTTAGTTGCTTTTATGTGGTTTAGTTACATACATCTTATAAAATAATATTAGAGTGGCTCATATTCCCCACTTCCAACACGTTCCACACTTGGATTGACACATAGGCTACTTTTTATTGACAAATCACGCGTGCGAAGCCGCGGACAGAAGCTAGTAATAAAATAAATAATAGTTAAAAAAAACGAAATAATTTGTAGATCACCGAACTAAAAAGTAGAAAATAATTTTCAATAAATTTAAATTGAGAATAGTGTGATTTTTTTATTATTATAATTTTTTAAGTGAAGATTGTCTGGACACTTGGCAAGGAAGAAATACGGAAGATGGACGAGGGCAGCATCCGAGTGGTGGCCGCGAGAAGGACGCAGAGCAGTTGGCAGACCACCAGCTAGATGGTCGGACGAAATCGCGAGAGTTAAGGGAAGGCAATGGATGCGCTTGGCACAGGACTGGAGAGAGTGGCGTGATAACGAGGAGGCATGTCAGCAGTGGGTGGATGTAGGCTGTGATGAGGATGATTTTTTTTTTATTTTTTATTATGCTTTTGTCATCGTTCCTTGAAATGTGTGAAAAATTTCAATTTGATTCGATATTTAGAAATGGTTTACAATCAAGTTCAAAAAAGATTCCAAGAGAAAAAGATTCCATTACACACATACCCAAGCTAATAAAAACGTGTTAAACTATTTATCTATACCAATAATATTAAAAAGAGGAAATATTTGTATTTTTGTATGTTTGTTACGTTTTCATGACTAAACGGGTAGACCGATTTCGATGAAATTTGGTTTATAGGTTGGTTATGACCGGGATTGAGACGTAGGTTTTGTTTTATTCAGCTGCGCAGAAGGAGGGTTTTGTTTTTATTGAAAACCTACGTGTGCGAAGCTGCGGATGGGTCAGCTAGTTATAATAATTCAGATAATAATGGATCCATTTTGTTAGTAAAAACTTAAATCGCGTGAGCTTTCACATCAGATGAAAGTTTGTAGGCGATGGCGTTCAGGATGGTGTTGCTTTTCTCGCGTACCGTGCGCAGTAGTCAGTTAATAAAGAATCTATATATATAATATAAAACAAAGTCGCGTTAGTTACACCATTTATAACTCAAGAACGCCTTTACTGATTTTGATAATCTTTGTTTTGTTGGATTTGTCTTCGCCCCGAATAGCAGAATAACTATTAAAATATCGGAAAAATTCACGAATACAAAATTATGAAGAAAACTTATTTTCTCATACATAGATGCAGCTAATGATGGCCGATTGATAATTCTACCAGGGACGTACATTGACAGCCCGCGTCATATGCATGTCGAGGCGGTACGAAGTTCGCCGGGTCAGCTAAAGAAGAGTAAATAAGACTTATACTACCTTAGCATAACTCTTCACCCTACACCCTTCGTTCAACCATCGATAAAGGCTCGTACACACCCGACCGTGATCTGATCAAAGTGTTCACTGGGCACGTCGCAAGATTATTACGCCTGCCTAACCCCTTTAGCGAGCAGCGTTATAGAATGTTCCGGTAATTAACTATATCCTGTAAAGGGTTTTTAGTCGATTAGTTCTAGTGTGGACAGGGCTTTATGGTGTGGATACGGCCTTATGCTCACTTTGATGAAAAAATAAATGTACTGCATTTAATATTAATTTTAAGTTAATTATAAAAATAATGATTTTAAATTCTTTCTTACATAAAATATCTATCTAAATATATAGGGTATTTGATAATATACGCACAAAAATGAAAGGAGTTATTTTGATGGGCATAATAAATAAATTTGTGAAATGTTTACCATAGAAATGTGAAATTTATTTTGACATGTAAAAACAAACACTTTATAAAACTTATGTTGTGCTATTGCATAATGCTTTCCATCTAACCACAGATACTGTTTGGTGACGGCTCGAGATATCTCTTCTGTCACTTTCTAAGTAGGCAGTAAGTTTTATATCGAATTAATTAATCACCTAAACTTAGTTGATTTTCTTTAAAGTTTTATAATACCTATAACTAGTAGATTTTTTTTTCGAGAAGTCTTTATGTTTTGAGAAACCGTCACTTGAATGTCGTCAGTATATTCCCAAATAACCTGTACCTAATATCGGCCTGACGGTATGACTCTTGTACCTTGGGAGAAGGGTAGGCCTTTGGTGTGGTAGGCCATCTCATCTGTCTAGTACAGCAATTGGAGCCGGTGCGGCGGCAAATTCAGCCGAAGCAAGCGGCGCAAATATGGAAGTCTTGACAAAGCTTACGTATTTGAGCTCTTCGGGGTCGAGACCCTGGGTCCATGGGGTACCTGTGGACCTGTGGTATATCTGGGTCAACGCATAAGTATTGCAATTCAGCACAATGCATCCATCGTCTTGGGGACACTTGGGCCTGGTTGAGCTATCTATAGATCGTTTTCAATGGTATTTAGATGATGAAACTATTTCTTCTGTATTTTAGTATTGTAAATATTTGTTATATATTCGTTTTGATCATAAATGTATTTTCTTTATTCAATGAATTCTTTTATATCAGTTTGATCATGTTTTAAAATTCTGTTATGGAACTACAATTTAATTTCGCCATATCAATTTGTTTGTCTGTCTGTCTGACCTGTTACAAGCGCTTTACTCATACACTACCACCGGACAAGCAGACGTACCGAGAAGTATCACCCATACCTTGCCGTACCAAACGATTTGCTTCAACTTTTCTTGTTAGCACAAGTAAGGAGTGGAACTCACTTCCAGCGTATGTTTTTCCAAACCAGTACAATCTTGGAGTCTTGAAGTCCAGAGCGAATAAATTCTTTCTAGGCAAGCGTGCTCCATCTTCGATCTCATCATCACTTACCATCTGGTGAGATAGTGGTCAAGCGATAGACTATCTTCATTAAAAAAAAAGATTAGTGTTGACGCTTAGTAAGTAATAAATTAATACAAAAAAATCTTGTTTTCTAGGATACTTCCCCGTAAGTATACTCAAAAACTTCTCCCAAGGTGCAATTGTCATAAAAAGAAGAAATAAAGAGCATAAAAAGATATTGAGTTTGAGTTTGGGTTCCTAGTTTGACTACAGAACCCTAAAATTAATTTCTTTCGCGTCCGTAGTTACAGCAATAACTTCTACAACGTGTACCTTTTTGTACTTAACAATACAATCCATCTTTTTCGAGGTTCTACACGCTACGTTTGCTACGAATATTGCTACGAGATTGCTACGAATAATGCTACGAAGCTACGGTAACGTCTACGAAATATTGGGTAATCAATTCACGGATACTTCTATTTATCACGATGTTCATGAAATACATAACGTAAATTCACATAATACTTAATTATGTCTTTAAATAATAATTAATATCCATATTAATATTATAAATGCGAAAGTAACGCTGTTTGTTTGTTACTTTGTTTGTATGCCACCTTTTCACGACTAAACTGTTGTACGGATCGTAATGAAATTTGGCAAGAATACAGATTATATTTTGGAAAAGGACATAGGCTATCTTTTGTCTCAAAAAAGAACCTTGAAGAGGGTGAAATAGGGGTGGAAAGTTTGTATGGGCAATCTATAATCCTAGAAGTTAGGAATCGAAATATTCATATTTAGGCTTTTGGTAAGAAATGAAGAAATACGTGTTTCACTTTTTTCCAAACACATCCCTAAAGTAGAGGGGGGGGGGGATACAGTAAGGGGTTAACATTATGAGGTATTCATTAGATGCATTCCCTATGTACCGTTTTGTATATAGATAGATTGTGACCGGGATTGGGACATAGGCGGGTCAGCTAGTATAATAATAATGCTGGAAATTTCATATAGCACTATCTAGCCCCAAATTAAGCAAAGCTTGAACTATGGGAATCAGATAACTGATATTTTTTTTATTATAATCATGCTTGTATTATAAGGGAAAGAACCAACCCCGGAACAAATATCTGTAGATAATACAAACATTTGTTCCGCGGCAGGAAACTTGTGATCTCCAACGTTTCAGCCAGTTTGGGGCTAGATAGCGCTATGTCAAATGTTCATTTGCATAACTCCACAAATGTTATTAAGATAGATATAGATACCGACTCAACGAGTCCTTGAATTCTTTGGTCACACAGCAAGAAAACATGGTGACAACCTGGAGAAATTCATCATCACTGGCAAAGTCGAGGGGAAAATACCTCGTGGTCTTTTGGCTGAGACGTTGGAGATCACAAGTTTCCTACCGCGGAACAAATGTTTGTATTATCTACAGATATTTGTTCCGGGTTTTGTCTTTCCCTTATAATTTCCAAAAGTTTGATAAGAATCGGTCAAGCCGTTTTGGAGGAGTTTTGTTACAAACACTGTGACACGAGAATTTTATATATTAGAAGATTTGAGAAGGATTATAATGTATATTTTTTTATGAATTGATTAGAGATTGCATTCAAATTAAAAGTTAAAATTATAAATGGTTAATTTTTATGTGAACCCCTCTTTGGGTAAAGGCCTCCGCTAACGTGCATCGAAATAGCCAGCGTCGAACTTTCGTATTTCACCCGTCGTTAGTTCTTATACAAAATATACGTATCTGACTTTGTTATAATTTGTATAAAACATATTGCGACAATACCCCCCGTCTTTCTTATCTCTAACAAAGGATCTTAAACATAACGTCAGACATTCACTGAGCTTGTTTTAAATAGGTATTTTAGGGTACCGCTTACACTATAGAAAACCTTAGCAATCCCTTCCTAAATATTACTAGTGAAGGAAAAATTTGTGTTGGTTTATCTAACCAACGCGAGCCTATCTAAAGTAACATTATTAGTATAATATTCTAATATTTAAAGCAGAGGTTCCCAAACTTTTCGTCTCGTAGACCACTTGCCATGTGTTTAGGTTTTAGGTTGACCCCTTGCTCACCTACTTCGAGACTTCGATGAGTTTTTGACAGTTAGAAATTCGGCATAGTACACATACTACTTGAAATATTTATTTTATTAACTGTAGTATGAAAAACTTAATAAATAAAAGGTACTTTGTGAGTACGTATGAGAATTTTTCGCGTAACCGAATATTATTATACAAAAGGGATAATGATTAATTACCTAGTTTAGGTAATATATGCTTAACATCATCATCTCAGGCCGTCTGCACCTATTGTCGGGTCTAGGCCTCCTCTTTATTACGCCATTCTTTCCGGTCCCTTGCAAGTCTCATCCATTGACACCCAGGTACCCTTTCAATGTCGTTCGACCATCGTGCGGGTGGTCTGCCTCTTGGTCTATGAGCATCCCTTGGCCACCACTCTGTAATCACCTTCGTCCAACGCCTGTCATCCCTCTTAGCCAAGTGTCCAGCCCATCTCCACTTCAGCAATGCGATCCTCATACCCACGCCCACAACCTAGATTTCACCATTGGATATGTGGTCCAAGAGTGATATACCGAGTATGGGATGCTCCATTGCCCGTTGAGTTACTCTAATCTTATCCACGTATTCCTTTGTGAGCGGCCATGTCTCGAAACCGTAAGTAAGAATGGGCAGGACACATTGGTTAAGCACCCTGAGGGCTTAGCCAAGTTACAGTCGATTAGCGATGACGCTAGTCGATACGTCCGAAAATGTATGGGATTTGACACATGCTTTAGAAATACTACGTCATTCAGCGACAACAAATGTATGTAGAAATCGAATAGATTCGTGGCAAATGTAATTTGGCTACGGGCCCATGTCTTGAGGTATTGAGGGATTGTAGACTTCTTCTACGTCTTCTTTATGCTTAGGTATATGTATAAAAATAATCAACAATCTGATTTTAATGCTTTTATTTAGCATTGATACTACGTTATTCGTGTAAAACATAATACCATTTTAATAAAAATATACCCACTTATGGAACCCTCAACTAATAATCTCCTACAAGTACCTTTTACGTAGGCGTCCCTAAGTTGCTTGGATCCCAAGGGCCGAAAAGGAATGTTGGACAAACATTCACTAATTAAATACGGTTATGATGTTTAAAAAATATATCTTGTAAAATATATTTTTACTGAGAAAATATAACTAGTAAACAGAGAACTTGTTTTAGTTTGAAATCTTCTTCATCTTTAGAATAGAATAGAATAGAAAACGCTTTATTGTAAATAACACTTAAAATAACAAATAATATAAAAAACAAACAATACACGCAGAAATACAAGTGGCGGTCTTATCGCTAAAAGCGATCTCTTCCAGACAACCTTTGGATGACTGGATTTCACGAGAACGTCAGAGGACGGTAGCTTTTAAGAAAAATAATTAAATAATGAATAAACAGTGTACTTTTATAAGCGAAAAATAAATAAACATAATATATATATTCATCAATGGGTTAGGTACCTACATATTAATATAGTACATAAATATTCCATACTAATAATAAAAGAGGTATATAAATAAAATACAATAAGTAGGTATATATAGGTGCATAATAGAAGGGTGAAATAAAACCAAGAGTAGCGATAACGTAACGATAGATGAGAAAATGTCAATGTTGATGTTTAGTTATTTGATTAGCCCAATAGAGAGCAACTTCCACACCTCTCCCTGTTGCCTGGTACAAGTCCTCTCGTGTGCGGGTGGTTAGGCAGAGAGGACATGAGAGCAGGTGGGGCATTGTTTTTAAGGTGGCCCCGCAGCGGCACTGGCTGCGGAATAGGTCGATGCAGTCCCACTTGGCTAGATTGTCTCGGCAGCGGCCAACACGAATTAAAACACTGAGCTCTTGAGTACTGAGTACATATTTATTCACCATTTCATTACGTTGTCAAAAATATATTACAAACTAGCTTCCGCCCGCGGCTTCGTACGCGTGGTCCGCCAATAAAAAGTAACTTATTTCCAGGTCATATTCTACTCATATTACAAATTTTATGAAAATCAGTTATGCCGTTACGACGTTATTGAGTAACAAACAAACAAACATTAAAACTTTCGCATTTATAATACTAGCTTCCGCCCGTGGCTTTGTACGCGTGGTCTGTCAATAAAAGAAGCCTTTGTTTTAACCCAGGTCATATTCTAGTCACATACCAAATTATATCGAAATCGGCTCAGCCGTTACGACGTGATTGAGTAACAAACATCGAAACTTCCGCATTTATTATTAGAGTGATGCCAGTTATTAATAAAATTAATAAATATTTTATATCGAAATAAAAGCACTCAGGGGTATTATAGCTTTCTATTAGTGAAATAATTATCAGAAACAAACAACCATATATATATTTATTTATATTTTCTATTTATTTGTTACGTTTGTGTATTTTATCATTTTTATAATTAAATTATACATATGAGTAGGTGTTTACTTAGGCAATTAGGTAGTCCGTAGTTTTTTTATTTCTATTTGTTTTCTTTTAGTTTTTTACCTGTCACTGTTGACTGGTAGAAAATGCTTTTAGCATTAAGTCCTCCACTTGTGCATGTTTTCTTTTTATGCAATAAAGAATTAAACAAACTCACAAACTTTACCTATTTTAATCTCCGGTCCAAAAAGGGGTGTTATAATTTGACGCCTACGTTTGTCTGTGGCAATGTAACTTCCAAACGGATGGACTGATTTGGACTCGATTTTTTAAGTGAAAACTTCTTTAGGCGCGTTGGGCATTTTTTGAGATGAGAAATAACCTTTGAACTCGTGACACTGTTACCGTTACCGTTACCGAAACCTCTGTATATAAGTATCTCGTATTTGTTCAAGTTTTCACTTCTGTCGGCATTCCCGGAGGACTTTTAAAAAATTATAAATCTATGTTTAACTGGGGTCGTATTTAGCTAGTTTAATGAAGATCTGGGGGGCAATCAGAAACGTTACGATTATGCACATTTCGTATCGCACTGACACGCGTGACATTGGTCAAACCAACGTGAAACCCAACGTTAGACCTGTTCAAAATTAGCGCGATTGCCTCCCAGATAAGCCGATCCGAAGACTATCAGCAAGGGTATGGTTTCCGGTGAAATTCCTTTTTGATGCAGGCAAGTCCAGCCCCACATGGAGTACTGCTGTCATTTATGGGCAGGAGCACCTGGATACCAACTAGGGCCGTTTGACTCTGTTCAAAGACGAGCTGTGAGAATTGTTGACGATCCTATTCTCGCAATTGGTGTTGAGCCCTTAAGTCTCAGGAGAGATTTTGCCTCCCTGTGTGTGTTCTACCGCTTGTATAATGGGTTCTGTTCTGAGGAGTTGTTTGATATGGTGCCTGCAGGTACGTTTTATCATCGCACTATTCGCCATCGGCAGGGAATCCATCTGCACACCTTGGAGACGATCTGGTCGCGCACCGTGAGATTCCAGAGGAATTTCCTACAGCGAATACTTCGCTTGTGGAATGGTCTCCCTGCCGAAGTTTTCCCCAGGGACTACAGTATGGGGTTCTTTAAAAAGGGCGTTTTGAGAATTTTAAAGGGTTGGCGATGCGCGAGTGTTAATTTTGGTGTTACAAACGTCCATAGGCTACGGTAACCGCTTACCATCAGGTGGACAGTATACTTGTTTGCTACCTTAGTGGTATAAAAAAGGGATCTCAGCTGTCAAATGGAAATTCATGTCTGGTTATTTAGACTTTCCTTTATTTCTTTCCTGCCAACCCCTAAGCACTCAGCTTGATGATACGGCCACTAATTAGAATATTCAAAACCATTTTTAACAGGCGTGTGGTCTAACTCCTGACCCACAAACAGATTTGAGTGGAGCCTCATTCTAATGAGCTAGGCACTGGGGCAAGTGGCTGCGTGACATCATCTTATTCTTTACTAGCTGTTGCCCGCGACTTCGTACGCGTTACAGGGACGTGGCGCAGTGGGCGAATAGCCGGTTGAGACGCAGGAGGTAGCGGGTTCGATCGGAACAAATGTTTGCATGATCTACATATATTTGTTCCGGGTCTAGATGTTTATCTATATATTATAAGTATGTATTTACAAAAAAAAGTATATAAGTATTCTATCTGTTATCTGGTTCCCATAGTACAAGCTCTCCTTAGTTTGGGGCTAGATAGCACTGTGTGAAATGTCCAGCAATATTTATATTTATTTATTTATAAAACGGCACGTGATATATCCCGTATTTATAATAATGAAGCATAAAATATATGGAGAAAACTCTTTTAACTTTTTAATTCTGACAAAAACTCAAAAGTTTTAAACTGAACTGAACTCAACTTCAATTATAAATAAAACATTTCAATGTTTCTCAACACACTTCAAATAACAAAAAAACGTAAGTTTAAATTTCTTGTTTCTTTCAGTTAGCTCATACTTGTTGTTAATTTAAAACTAGCTAACCCGCCCGCGGCTTCGCACGCTTGAAATTTCCCGTTCCCATGTGAACTTCGGGATAAAAACTGTATAAAACACTCTCTCTCACATTTTGTGTCAATTCACATTCACGAATTTACAAACAAAAATGAAAAAGAAGATATCCAACAATTCACCAATATTTGACAACAAACATGTATGTCACATTTGTCTGTGGTCAAATATTTATAGTGCGTTCAGAAATGAAATAAACGCATCCTGTTTGACAGATACGAACAGTTTGTATGGAAAAATAAAATACTCGTAGTTACTACTTTAATTGCAATTTCTTTGTATATCTTCTCACCTTTAAACCTTCCTTGAACTTCTACAAATATTTTAAAACCAAAATTAGGCAAATTGGTTCAGCCATTCTCTGTATATAAGATTATAAAGAGGAAAGATTTATTTTTTTGTATGTTTGTAACTTCGATCAACAATACACCTAGATAAAGGGTCGGCACAAAAAATCCGTCTCTGTAAATAACAGCTCACTTGCGGCGTGAGCTCTTATTTTGTTTAGTCAGGTTGAAACACAGCCAACATCAACACGTACCACAATGCCTCAATGCGCATTTAAAAGTTGCAAAAATAATGCCCGGAAAAGCAATTTATCAGCCGGAGTGTCTTACTTTCAGTAAGTACATGTAGAATAAGTTATATTGTTAGCTTTGAACTGACGATTAATATAAATTTTTTAACAATATTGCCGATTTTAAACCACCGCTAAAAATGTTTGGCCAACGTCAAACGTTTGATATAACGTTTGACGTATAACGCCAATAGACGCCAATAGCAAACAGAAACGAAATAAAACGATGTAGCTCGCAAGACAATAACAGGTAAAAGTACTTTATTTAGTGCTTCATAAGGTTGATTTCACAATAAATGTTATATAACCTACGTTTTTTCATTTTTAAGTGACAAGTGTAATTTATTACTTCGTTTGTTTTTTGAGACGAATGATCGTAACATTTAAATTTGATTGTGACTTTATTACAAGGTGCTGTGGTTGTGATTAGGTTGAATTTAAATCTTTTGTCTCATTCTATTGGTAAACGAATGTAGCTGTATATTTATATGTTTACGCGGACAGCATTTAGCTTTGATTTTGTTTAAGACCCGTAATCTGGTTGTATTGTTGATCGAAGGTTGTTGAAACTCAAAAACTACTAGTCCGATTTCAAAAATTCTTTCACCATTAGAATTCTACATTATCCTTTAGTACCTAATATAGGCCTCTTTTTACCCAACTACGCAGAAGGAGGGTAATGTTTTTATAGAATAACTACGCGTACGAAGCTGGGCATTGGTCAGCTACTCCTTTATATTGTACTTCTATATGAAATTGTAATTTATATAACTTTGAATATAATATAAATTTCATGCTTAGCATAAGCGAAATATGTTGGATCTGAACTAAAGTTGATATCTTGTGAATCCATATTCACAAGTGTACCCATATTTCATGCAATAAATAATATCATTTCTAAAATATCAATGAAACAACCTGTATAAAATATGTAAACAAATGATATTCTCAGGTACCTGTTAAACTGACTAAGCATCGTCGCAAAGGCGCCGCCGATTTACGTTAATAATTGTTTATTAGAAATGTATCGATTTCTGGATAAATATTCAAGCTACCGGTATTAAAACCACCGTCAAATCAGTTAATAGGACTCTGTATGTGTGTTTTAAATTAATGTCGTAAATTACAAAACTTCTTCCTGCCCTATTCCAACATTACGTGTGGTCGACAGAACATGTATTTTTCTTCCTTACCTCTCTATCAGCCGTGATCTCCGTTGTCACTTCTTAACTACCGATATCATTCTTTACACAGTCCATCCATCACTTCTTCGGCCTTCCTCTACTTCTATATCCATCCGCATTCATATCTAACACTCTTTTGGTCACATGAGTTTCATCCCTGCGAATGACATACCCATACCATGCTAGCCTCTTACTCCTCAACTGTCGTATAGTACATAACAAAACAGATTGATATGAACATTTATTTATTGTAACGTTAATATTTTAACTTAAAATATCACAAATAAATTCACAACCAGCTAATAAGCAACAAATTATGTCACACGAAACATAACATAATATTTATGCCATGCTATACCCAGATGGCATAAATTATATAGTTTAAATTATAAGTGTCAATCAAGTTGGAAGCCTCACCATTAAATTAATAATATTAATAAAATATTTATTCAGCAACAAACTTCAAAATTTCACAAACAAATTACAATTGTTTACTAGGTATAATACAATTCAGGATGTAGAACAGGTACCCAAACTAGGATTGACCTGTATGATGGCTTACCTATACCTCCCTCCGGACTATGCTTCATAAGGGAATGATCAGTGAATGTATGTGCGAGTGTGGGAATATGTATGTTGGTTGTGTGATTTGTGTGTGTGTGTGTGATTGTATACCTACTATCGATATCTTTAGATATAGAACTTGTGGACGTCCACTACTGAACATAACCTTTCCGAATTTCCAGAGCGGCTGATCTAGATAGCCTGTGAAATGTCCAGCATTATTTATTGATTTTTCACCCACTTTTTGCGAAGTATTCAGTACTAGCTTCCGCCCGCGGCTCGCATGCGTAGTTTGTCAATAAAAAGTAACCTATGTGTTAAACATGGTTATTATCTACGTACACACCAAATTTCAACGAAATCGATTCAGCCGTTACGACGTGATTCAGTAACAAACAAAAAAAATAAACAAACATCCAAATTTTGGCATTTATAATATTAAGCGTGAGTTTACGTGACAAGTTGCGAATCCATCGTTATCAGCCCGAGTAAATCAAGGCATACTTAGTTACTAAGAGCTCATTTAACTTATAAAAATATAAACTCATTTAGTTACTCGCCCGTGCAAACAAGGCATTATTAACAGTAATACCATTTTATTAACAGCCAGTAATTTGGGACCGGCAGATGTCAAAACGCTGTATCCCTGAGTTTAACAAATTTCAGTCAATTATGATTCGGGTGGTTGTTTTTTTATCGGTCGCTTTTTGGGAATAAATTAAAATGTATTTTATGTATGTCACAGTTGGTTTTTGTATACAGGATGTCGCAGAACTAGTATGCTATACCGAGGGGGGGAAAGATAAGACTTGCACAAGACTAGAAATTTTAACAAATTCTTCCGCTTCAAATTAATAACATATTTGCGCAAGTTTCTGGAGACGACGGAGAGACGGACTACAACACATCAACTATTCCGACCATCGCTGCTGACTGCAACTGCCGACTGTACATGCAGCTTGCAGTCGGCAAATAATCCGCTGTGACAGACAGACGGAGAGATGAATAAAGTCACTTCAACTATTCGAGCGTTGCCAACTGCAACTGCCGACTTCACGTGCTGCTTCTAGTCAGCAGATAATCAGCTGTGACAGACAGATGGAGAGACGGACAAAGTCACCTAAACTATTCCGAGCGCTGCCGACTGCAACTGGCGACTACAAGCAAGTGTCCGCAGTTGCACTCGGCATTCAGCGGTACGGAACCCTAAAAATCTTCTCTGAAATAAATTTGACTTGTCGCAAATGATTTGTAACAAAGCTGAGAAATGTAGGAATCGAAGTAAATTGACAGCGACATGACAGCTCGAGTGACATTTGAGATCTAACACAAGAAGGTTGCGAATGAAGTGTCAAAGAATTCAAGATTCAATACGAGTATATACTCTTTAGCATTTTGTCTTCTAAGAACTAGTAGAAGTACTACCACCGTACCTATTTCTGCCGCTAAGTGTGCTCGTATTTCTGGCTTCCAGGTTACTCATACTCATACTCATTTATTGAATCCGTAGGGACACAATGGAACACTTGGTGACGTCAATAATAGTACTTAACTAATTTCATAGCCTTTATCTAAGTAGCTCATTGCACCATCATTTTGGAGGTGCCAGAAACAGACAAGCATTTCATATAAGTTAAAGGGTAAATACCGGTAAAACTACAGTCACATAACATGACGCCCTCCGTGGCGCCGTGGGTGAAGAGCCGGCTGAGACGCAGGAGATTGCAGATTCGATTCCCGCCGTGCAACAAATGTTTGTATGAACTAAATATATTTGTTCCGGGTCTGAGTGTTTTTATGTATGTTATATATTATAAGTATGTATTGTAAAAAATAAGTATATAAGTATTATTGCATCAGTTATCTGGTTCCCATAGTACAAGCTTGACTTAGTTTGGGGCTAGATAGTGTTATGTGAAATGTCCAGTATTATATATATTAACATCATCATCATCACAATCTCATCCCACATCCACCCACTGCTGGGTATAGGCCTCCTCGTTATCACGCCACTCTCTCCGGTTCTGTGCCATTATATTAACATAATTAAGATAAAATTACGAAAACTGCAGTAAGGTCATTAAATAGCTCTCGGTAACTCAGCGTGCTATGGAGAGGGATATGCTTGGTGTTTCTCTACGAGTTCCAATCACAAATGAGGAGATTCGTAGACGAACCAAAGTTACCGACATAGCACAAAGGATTAGCAAGCTGAAGTCGCACTGGGCAGAGCTCAAGTCAGCTCTGAGTCAGCTCAAGGAACTGACGGCCGTTGGGACAGATAGGTTCTAGAGTGGACCATGCCCTGGAAAGCGCAGCGTAGCGCCTCCCACGAAAGACTACCTGATAAAGGTTGCTGGGAGCCGTTGGGTGCCGCACTAGATCGATCGCTCAGGAATTTATGGATACCTATGTCCTATAACATTCTCGTCAAATCCAGTCCACCCAAAGGTTGTCTGGAAGAGATCGCTTTCAGCGATAAGACCGCCACTTGTATATCTGCGTATACCTATTGTTATTTGTTTTTTATATTATTTCATAATTTAAGTGTGATTTACAATAAATCGTATTATATCTATCTATCTATGTTCAGCAGTAGACGCCTTATTACTGATATGATGATAATGTTGTATGCCGCAGCTAATCTGCCGCAGCCAGTCAGCCTCACTTAACGTCCAGAAACGGCACGAACGCTTCATTTTACGTACAATTAAAGTATCAAATAACAGAGCCTTTATACATACATACATATGTACCTATAGAACTGTGTAGAACTTAACATGTGGCGCGCTGTTCGCGGAGGAAGGGGGGTAACTCGAAAATAAAATATTTAGAGGCGAAGATTATTAGGATTCTATAAGTTATTTTAGTTAACTATATATATAGTAAACAGCAGCCGGCGAACCACGTTGCAGTCCTAGTTCCCAGAGGCCGGCAGCAGCACCGCGGGACCAGCGCCGATACTGAGAAGCCACTCAGCGAGTCTTAGGATCACGCGGTGTTGGCTTCACCATCGCAGGTATCGACCTGTAGTGTTTCCATTAATATTATTACTGATGTTCCTTTGACGACCTCCGTGGCGCACTGGCCGTATAGCCACCTGAGACGCAGGAGGTAGCAGGTTCGATTCCCGCCACGGAACAAATGTTTACAAGATCTACAGATATTTGTTCCGTGTCTGGGAGTTTTTCTAAATATTATAAGTATGTATTTACAAAAAAAAGTATATAAGTATTCTATCAGTTATCTGGTTCCCATAGTAGAAGCTCTGCTTAGTTTGGGGCTAGATTGCGCTATGTGAAATGCCCAGAAATATTTATATTTATTTATTTTTATTTATAGTTTACTAGCTAACCCGCCAGCGACTTCACACGCGTGGTTTATCAATAAAAACATTACTCTCATTTTGCGCAGTCGGGTAAAAATTAGCCCATGTCCCAATCCCGGTCACAATAGGGAGCGTATCTAAAGAATACCTTATAATTTTAACCCCTTACTTTACCCACCCCTTTAGGGATAATTTTGCAAAAAAGTTGAAACATGTACCTACCTATTTCTTTATGTCTAAACATGAATTCTTAGATCCCTAACTTAAAGAGTTATGGATTGCATACAAACTTTCAACCCCCTTTTCACCCTCTTAAGATTATTTTTTGAGACAAAAGATAGCCTAGACCCTTCCCCAGGATATAATATATCTCCTTCCTAAATTTAATTATTCGTGCAGACGTTTAGTCGTAAAAAAGTAACAAACAAACAAACAGAGTTGCTTTCGCATTTATAATATTAGTATTAGAAATAAATAAATATTGCTGGGACATTTCACACAGTGCTACCTGCCACCAAACTAAGCAGAGCTTGTACTATGGCAACCAGATAACTGATAGAATACTTATTTATATGGAATACGGGGACCCAAATAAAGTCGTCGTTTCCACTTTATAACTTCTTTTATTTTCACCTTTACAAACAATCGGTTTATCGTAAAAATATTTTATTTAAATTTTATATTATTGTTTTTTGTAAATCTTGTAAATTTTTATGTGTTAAATAATAATGTAAACGCGTGTTTCTATTTTCTGCTGCTCACACGCACTAAAGGTGTCACATAATACCAGCGCTACAGTAGCTATATGTTACAGTGGCACACCGCTGAGTGACGACCTATTTTGTAGTCTTGTATTTGGTATAAGTCTGTTGTATTCATAGAATGTAAAAATGAACACAAAATAAATATTTTTCTATTTTAATTTTTATTTCTATCGTTTGCCATCTTTGGTCGAATGTCAAATTTCATTTCCTGTCTGCTTGACAACCACCCTTCCGTCAAGTTGTTACGTTTCATTTCACATAAAAGTAACATAGTAAACTAAACAAAAAAATTGATTCCTACATATACTTCTTTTTTTTTTGTAAATACATACTTACAGAAAAATACCCGGAACAAATATCTGTAGATCATGCAAACATTTGTTCCTCGGCGGGAATCATCAGTTAAATTGAATCATCTAAAGACCGTACAACGATCTATAGATAGCTAAACTGCTCCGTATCACTACCAGGCGGAAGTGTCCCCAAGACGTTAGCTGCATTGCTCCGCTAAATTGCAATACCTATGCGTTGACCCAGATAAGCGCCAGCTCTCGAATCACATCTCGCAAAGACCAGACCATCAGAAATAATATTGAAAATGCATAGGAGCCGAGCCTAACATAATAGGAGAATACAAGTCACATCGACTCCGCTGTCTCGGCCATCTACTGCGAATGGGTGAAGATCGAAGCGTCAAGAGAGCATACTTGGGCCGACCGGTTGGTTGTCCCAAGTACCTATCGCTGGAGCCATAGAATGGAAGCTGACCTGCGCGACCTTCGAGCCAACGACTGGCAAGAGATGCCAATGGACAGGGGAAACTAGAGAGTTCTCGTATCGGAAGCCAAGACTCACTTTGGGTCTCTGCACCAATGGAGTAAGTAAATACGTACAAAAAAAATGTTTAGGTAGTTTGTTACAACATAATTCCCCCATTTGATTAACTAACCCAATACATCTGCCTAATTCAACAAACTTACAAACGTCTTTAAACTTAGTAATGATTGAAAAAACCGTTTGTAAAGTTATCTTTGGAACCAGTCACTTATTTCGTTAAAACGTTTGAGTTTCAGAATTATTCAATTCGAAAGCCGCTCAAAAGTTTAGAACTTTTAAGTGAATAAAAAATACAACATTAATTTTAAGGTATTGTACTTAAAACGGATCGAGGTTAGAGTTATAATAGCTATAGAGATCGCTAAATGGTTTAAGAATTTATTTTCTTAAAAGAATTACAAACACTTCTTCCTGCCCTTTTCCCACAATACGTGGGGTCGGCGCAACATGTATTTTTCTTCCATACCTCTATCAGCCATCATCTCCGTTGTCACTTCTTTCCTACCCATATCATTCTTCACACAGTCTATCCATCTCTTCTTCGGCCTTCATCTACTTCTATATTCATTCACACTCTTTTATTCTCATTATTCTCAAAGAAACTCCCCACCGCCTGATTTTACCGCCCCACAGGAACAGTTACCACTCGGGCATGATCTGCCGTGGCCAGTCTGGAAGTTCTTAAATAGGCTCCGCACCCAGGTTGACCGCTGCAGACTTAATATGTGTAAATGGGGATTCAGGGACCCTAACTTAACGCAGTGCGAATGCGGTGATCTCGCGCAGTAAATGCAGCACTTGGTAATGTGCCCTTTGTGTCCGAACACCTGCACGATGGAGGACCTAATAACCGCCTCACCTAATGCTATTATTGTGGCCAAACACCTGTCCGACATAGTATATATTAAAACGTAGAATTCTTGACACGCTAAGAAGAAGAAGAAGAACAAGAAGTCACATGATTTTCTTCCCTCCGCATGACTTGCCCATACCACGCTAGCTTCTTACTCCTCAAGTTTTCTATCACTGGCGCTACTTAAACTTCCTCTAATATACTCATTCCTTATCTGATCCATTCTCGTTACCCCACACATCCATCTCAACATTCGCATTTCTGCCACGTGCATTCTTGAAAATTTTACTTTTGAGATACTTATAATTGTTCATACCATAATGAATGTTCATATGTTGTAGCATATAACTTGTAATTACTCTGATATACTGTGGTTTCAACTTTGCAGCTCGCTTTTTGTAATATCGTTTATAACGAAAGTTGTTTTGTAAGCTTTCCGAGTTTTGTTTTGAGTTATTTATTTGTTTTTCCGTTTATTTCAGAATACATTCTTAATATTATTTCCTTAATAGTAAAGCTATTATCGCTTGTTAGTATTTTATTTTTAATAATAATAAAAATTATTAAAATACTTGGAATAATAATAATATAACGTTTATTTCAGGCAACAATGTGCACATAGCGTACCGTACCTAGTTGATGTACCACCCATTCGCACACACCGTTTTGGTTCTACGTTCTTGATGCTAAGGTATGGAACACTTTGCCGTCGTCTCTTTTTCCTAAAGAATTCAATCTGGGCCTCTTTAAGGTAAGAGTGAATAGGTTTCTTCTAGATCTTTGTACTTCATTTTAGACCACATCATCGCTTACCATTAGGTGAGATTGTGGTCAAACGAATATCTATACGGTAAAAAAAATACACAATATTATGATAACAAGACCCATATTTATAAATACCATAAATACATATATTATAACAATAAACTTAAAAACTAACACTTTTATTTATTTGGGGGATTTTGGTTCGTAGCCGCCTCCCTGTAGCGCCTGTAAACGATGCCGATTGCCCAGAGATCCGGATTAAGTAGCACATCCTTGCACTTCGCCAGAATCTAGAGAGTGCAGGACTTGAAGTTAATAGTCCTGCTGGACTCCAGTCGCTGGAGAGACATTCGGAACAATTTATAATCACACCAATCCCACTAATATTATAAACGCAAAAATTTGTATGGATGTATTTATGTTTGTTACGTCGTAACGGATGAACCGATTTCGATGAACCTTAGTCACTAACACACATAAAATATAAAAAAATAAATAAATATCACTGGACATTTCACACAGCGCTGTCTAGCCCCAAACTAAGCAGAGCTTGTTCTGATAGAATACTTATATACTTTTTTTGTAAATACATACTTATAATAAATAGAAAAACACCCAGACACGAAACAAATATCTGTAGATCATGCAAACATTTGTTCCGCGGCGGGAATCCAACCCGCTACCTCCTGCGTCTCAGCCGGCTATACGCCCACTGCGCCACGGAGGCAGTCAAAATACACAATAAGTACAACCCGGAGAGAGTTTGGCTGTTTGCTTCATATATAAACACAATATATAACATCCAAAGCCAGGCCAAGAGTCTAGAAAAGTTAATCCTGATATTGAATGGAATCTTTCTGATTTAGAGCATCAGAGGGCTAAAACAGCGTATGATCAAGGCGATGACCTATTTGATGTACACCTGCAATACAGTCTATAGTTGTTAAAATGATTAGTTATTTAGGTATTTTTATGTTTAAGTGTGTTATTATAGTGAAAAATGTTCGTATATGTACCAGGGATGTTGCGAATATTCGCATCCGCATTAGCAAATGCGGAGTCTCTGTATCGTTTTCACTTCTCAGTGAAAACACTTTCAAGCATTACACTTCTAGACCGAGTCCCCAATACCGAAATTCGCAAGCGAACATAAGTTCAAGACGTTAGCAAGCGTATATTGGGACTCAAATGGAGCTAGGCAGGCGCGGTGATGAAACGTGGAGTAGGGTGCTGACTGAGTGGCGGCCCCGAGATGGAACCAGGAACGCAGGTCGTCCGCCGACAAGATGGGTCGACAACATTATAAAAATCACAGGTCGTATGTGGGTTAGAACAGCGCAGGACAGAGGTGAATGGCGACAACGAAGAGAGGCCTATGCCCAGCAGTGGGATGAGAAGTGCGGACGATGATGATGATGATGTATAGTTTTGGAATTATGAGTCGAAGAGATGTTGTAATATCACTCACTTTTTTATCTGGATTTTGATCGTGATATTCACGTTATTTAATGTAAATACTTACATGGGGAGATAGATTCCGTGTTTCCTTTTACCATACTTTAACATTTTCATCATTATTTTGGTCAGAAAACACTAAATTAATTTGCGAAACTTTAAAATGCCCATTATTACATTTTTATATGAGTGGAGAGAGCAGAATTTTCTCGTCACAAAAGTTTAAATGATGCTATATTTATTTTACCTTTTTAGGTCTAGAAACACAAAAATAAACAGACCTGACATTGGGACTGACATGACATTTTAGACATATATTTATTTACTTTTAATTCACGGTAAAACCGTAAGGTTTTACTTGGAATTTATATAGAACCTCGAATTTGATGTATGGCTGTACTGGCCGCCAACTAGAATATACTAAAAATTTAACTTTGGAACAGGTTCGGATGACATTGGGATCCTTGGAAAAAGACAGTCTGCACTTGGAAACAGCCGGAGAAAGATCTCAGAGTGAAACGCTTTAAACAGTCTCATTTTATCAATCAGTCAGCGCAGTCCAGTAACAGTTTGTTCTTGACAGCGAAGCCCTACCGCCTTGAGCCTGGCAGCCTGAACCCCTCGAGGTTGGAGTCCTCACGTCTCCCTATTGGATCCTCGAGGCTGGAGACCTTGCTCAAAACAGACCTGTAGATCACGGTGAAGCTACTTCGTCCTCTCGGCCTCTCGTCGACATAGGCTAAAGGCTCCACTAGCCCTCAACCAGCGCGCATTCTACCGGTCCTGCAGACTTCTGGATTTATCGATTGTGCGCACCATAGTGGGACAATAAGTGTTTTTGATAAGTATCGTATTAATAGTCAGTCATTGTTTTAAATCATAACATATTGTCAAATCCCTTTTTCTTTTTAAACCGTTAGGTAGGTCTAAATTCAACTTGGCTTACAGCTCTCTTCTTTTATAGGAGAGAGTTGTAACGCTACAACGTGCGATCCGAGAGACGCTTATCAGGTTCAACGCATAAGCATTGCAATTCAGTGCAATGCAGCCGGTGTCTTGAGAACACTTCCGCCAGGTAGTGACCTGGAGCTGAGCTATCTATAGATCGTCTGCAACGGTCTTACTAATTATTTTGTATTTTTAGTAAAATACTTTATTTTTTTCTCTGATAATACAAGTTTTTTATTAATTACTTTGAATAGAGATCAATGAATTGGAAGTGCAGAAAAAATGCTTTTTCATTAAAAAAAAATGTTTTTAAATAACCTATTTGTGTGATAAAAGTTTAATTTAGCACGTGCACAATAATTCACGCAACAAAAGCCTCCCCTCAGTTAAAAATATCTAACCAACTGACCCAAAACTCTGTAATTTTTCTTACCACATTTTGCCATACACACACATCCCCACAACACATAAATAGAAGACATCCCTTTATCCCCTCAGTCAGTGTCCGCGCTCCGGGACGGGCGGTCGCGTTCGCGGTTAAAAAAAAAACAAAAATCGAACATAGTGTGCTTTTATTTTTGCGTTTATACCAGTTTTCTAAACGAGTGCCAATATTGTGTTATAGATTATTCTGGCAGATTTTGAAAAGGTAAGTTTCAATGACCCTTAGAGGTTTTTACGTTTCAGGGCTTAAGTACCTTTTAGGGGTCGCGGTGATTTTCTCAACAAACCTTTTAGGAAATTTAATTTTAGATAGCGAACAGCGCGTTTTTGAGCAAAAATGCAAAGGTAGAAAATGTGGTAACGACCTCCGGTGCGCAGTGAGCGAATAGCCGGCTGAGACGCAGAAGGTAGTGGGTTCGATTCCCGTAGCAGAACAAATGTTTGTATGATCTACAGATATTTGTTCCGGGTCTGGTTGTTTTTCTATATATTATAAGTATGTATTTAAGAAAACAAAAGTACATAAGTATTCTATCAGTTATATGCTTAGTTTGGGGCTAGATAGAGCTGTGTGAAATGTCCAGAAATAGTTTATATTTATTATTTATTTATTAGTCTACTAAAGATTTATATAAATTTAACAATGATCATTTATTCACTATATGATAGCGTTAATACATACAAAGTTCAATTAATATTCTACCAGTTACTCATAATGTACTGATATGATGAAATATAAAACGTATACTTTTCCATACATAGTCTAAGAAACATAATCTATGTGTTGGTGATACTGTTATCTTTCTTACACAAAAATCAAAATCTTTTTATTTATTAAAATCTCATGCATCACTTTGAAATGTCAATTTTTCTGTCTGTACCTTAGCAACCAAGCCAGAAATAGGCAAGAAACAAGGCTGGTTGTTATTTTTCACGATCCTTTTAGAATACATAACAATAAAGAAAATAAATTACGTCTAAATTGTTAATTTCACTAAACAGCTATAATTTCTTATTATGTTAATGTTTGTTTAACCAAATAACTAATATTAAAATAAACCAGGTTTATTTCATACTCTTTCACGCTTTGAAAGTTGGTCTGTAAACTCGATCTGTTTTTTTGAAGTGAAAACTTCTTTAGGCGCCTTGGGCATTTATGAGTTGGGAAAAACCATTGAACTCGCGACACTGTTACCGACACCTCTGTATATAAGTATCTGTAGTGTAGTCTGTTCTTCTATCGGCACTCCCGGATTGCCAGTATTGTTTTTTTTTATTGATGATATGCAAGCGCTTGACCACTACCTCACCTGATAGTAAGTGATGGTATGATTGAAGATGCAGCACGCTTGCCTAGAAAGAACCTATTCACTTTGGACTTGAAGACTCCAAGATTATACTGGTTCGGAAAAATATACGCCGGAAGTGAGTTCCACTCCTTGTGCTAACAAGAAAAGTTGAAGCAAATCGTTTGGTACGGCAAGGTGGTATGCCGACCAGGTATGTGTGGTACTTCTCGGTACGTCTGCTTGTCCGGTGATGGAAAGGGGAAGGAGTGATAAGGTCGATCTAATAAAAAGCTAAAAAAATTGCATGCCCATGTCATTATGAAATACCTTAAGCCTCCTCTACACGTTAACAGATGCGTCCGCGGACTCTGGCAGATGCGTCCGCAGATGAATTTCCACGAGTTACGTCAGTAGGTCGATCAGTCTATATTCATTCTGGACAGAAGCAACTCGCACTCGCACATTAACGTTTAAAAAATGGATATTGAGACCGTCGCCGCCGCAACTATTTATTTATTTAGTACTTTTAACTACTACTTGAGTGTGCATCGCAGTAGAGTTATTAAAAAGAAATGGAAAATAAGAAGGTGGTGGATACTGGCTATACACAGAAACAGAACAAAGTAAGTGGAATAGGTACTAGATTGGGTAAGAAAATTTTGATTTAAGACCTTCAAATTTCAATAAACCTAAAAGTTTCCTCGGTGCTCAAATTGTTCATCATTTCGAGCGTTTTTACGAATGATGCGCCACAAAAAGCACGCGTGCACTCGCAATCGCAACTCCGATCAAACTGATACGCCGGCAGACGTGTGGACAGACGCCGGACGTTCGCGCCTAAACCCTTTGATGCGTGCCACAAAAACCGTCAACAAACGGATTCGAGGCGGACGCATCTGCTGACGTTATATACCTACCACAGACGCACAAATCACGCCCTCCACACGTCGGTGGACGGACCCGCAGATGACGTCTGCAGATGCATCTGTTGACGTATAGAGGAGGCTTTAGAATTCTATATAAGAAATTGTGTACATACTTCAAGCAAACTTTTTCTTTTTTATTTCGATAACAGCTCGTTATGCAAGCTGACCTTCTTCAATTTTACGTTCCTATAATACGTTCCTAAACGTATTTAACGACTAAACATGTTTTAATTTGACGTTTTTGTATGATTTCACAAATCCTTAATTTTTATTTAGCCACTAAATACGTTTATGCATCGTCGCTCAAGTCGCCCTAAGACTCATTGCATTCATTAAACTAAAATTAAATACAATCTCCATGCAATTCCTTATTTATCCTTATTCCTTATTTTAAGAGTAATAGAGTTTGTGAAAGGACTCGCCTGGGAAGAACCACCGTACTTATTTCTGCCACCAAGCAGCATTGCTGTGTTTCGATTTGAAGGGTATAGTTGCCGGTGAAATTACAGGCACATAGGCTTTACACCTGTATGCCTCAAGTTAGTGTTAGTTAAGTGCATATCATTCTTCACACAGTCCATCCATCGGCCTCAGCCTTCCTCTACTTCTATATTCATCCACACTCATATCTAACACTCTTTTAGTCACATGATTTTCTTCCCTCCGCATGACATACCCATACCACGCTAGCCTCTCCTCAAGTTTTCTATCACGGGCGCTACTTTTAAACTTCCTCTAATATAGGGTGTTTGATAATATACACACGAAAATGAAAGGGGTTGTTTTGATGAGCATAATGAATAAATTTGTGAAATGTTTACCATAAAAATGTGAAATTTATTTTGCCATGGAAAAAAACACTTTATTATACTTATGTTGTACTATTGCATAATGCTTGCCATCTAACCACAGATCTACTGTATTGGTCGAGATGTCTCTTGTCGTCCAGCGTTTCCGGGCCAATGTCCACCAAAGAGTAGATTCATCTCTCCGTTCAGCTTTAGGGGAAGCGGTCAAGCGGCGATGTCTTATTTTCTACAGCGTATTCGCAGCGAAGTTGTAAGCAGAGAGCGCGTAGAGAGAGGACTTATGTAGCAAATCTACGCTTTTGTGAATTACAGTCTTTATTTTTGGATGTCTAATGTAAGAGTAGGCAGTAAGTTTTATATCGAATTAATCACCTAAACTTTGTCGATTTTCTTTAAAATTTGATAATACAACTAGTAGTTTTTTTTCGAGAATTCTTTTTTTATGTTTTGAGAAACCGTCACTTGAATATTATCAGTATATTACCAAACACCCTGTATAGTCATTCGTTATCCTATCGATTCTCGTTACCCCACAAATCCATCTCAACATTCGCATTTCCGCCGCGTGCACTGTTCTTTCATCCGTCCCTTTCGTGGCCCAACGCTCAGAACCATACATTACCGATAAAACAGCCCATAACTATCATACTTTTCCTACCCTTTTCCCACGTTACGTGAAATCGGCATCTTTTTAAAACGATAAAAGAGGGGTGATATTTACGCCTATGTGGCACCGCAGTTCTCAAACACATGGACCAACTCCGACGCGGTATTTGAGCCGCGGAATAGATTTCCTTCAATCCAAACTCAAGGTTTGCCAAAGAGCAATGGAGCGCAGCGTGCTTGGAGTAATGAGGATTGACAGAATCCGTAACACCACGCTGCGTTTAAAGACCGGCATTACTGACGCAGGAAATAAGGCTATAAGGTTAGAATGGGACTGGGCGGGCCATATTAGACGAATGAACCCGGACAGATGGGCATAGTCCAAGCAACAATAATAAACAAATATACTATCTGTTTTGTTATTATTAATTGATGTATGATGTAATAATTAATTTCAAACACACATTCGGAATCGTATCAACTGATTTTAGAGGTGGATTTAATACCGGTAGCTTGAATATTTATCCAGTAATCGATACATTTCCAATAAACAATTTTTAATCGTAAATCGGCGGTGCGACGATGCCATCACGTACCTACATACATGATGAATGAATATCATTTGTTTAACTATTTAATACAGGCTGTTTCATTGATATTTTAGAACTTTACCCTACCCGTGTTTTCACTGAAAGTCGTACATAGCAAAACACGTAGTATAAATTATCTGGGATATTTATTTATACTTGTGAGATCACCAGGCGAACCACTAGTAAATTCATGGTATAATCGCTTATTTAAATCTAGAAATCTCTCCGTCTACCGCTAAAATTGCTACATGATTTAAATTCACAATCCGCAAGACAATATTCACGTCAGTACCAGTCCTATCTGGGTTCTAACAAGGAAGGCTACGAATGAAATTGTAACATATTTACATAACGAATGTGAGGAAATTAATAGAAGATTATAAAACGAGGGGATAAAGCGAGGGGCTTGCATCACGGGCGCTATATTAAATCCCGAACGTAACGAAGGATTCTAGAGTTAACTAACGAGCGGAGCGAGCTAGTTATTAGAATCCTGAGTGCAGAGAGGGTTATAAGCATGCCCAAGATGCAGGCAGCTTTATCCACGAGGAGAATACTCTACTTTTCACACTTTCTGCGAGACGATAAAATCAAATCTAGGTTAGTGCATTCTGTGCAGATGTTAGTTCGATTTAGGAATAAGTTCTTATTGTGTCCCTTTGGTTCAAACTTGCTCTGATAGTTTGTCATGCTCTGTAAATTCGATTTACGGCCCGGCTGTAACCAATTTAAAAATAGAATGAGGCTCATTGCATTCATAATAAGCTTAAATGAAATACAATCTCCATGACAAATCCTTGTTTCTATTTAAAAATAAGAGGTTATTTTCAAAAATGATAAAATAAAATACAACCTCGACGGCAAATCCTTATTTCAATTAAAAATTAAAGAGGCCTCATTCATAAATGCTAAATTTAAATACAACTTCATGGCAAACGCACAAAACCGTGCAATGCCAAAAAAAAATCAATTTCCATGGCAAATCCTTATTTCTAATAAAAGGCCAATGGATGAAGTAGAAAAAAGAAACAATGGACACCGGGAACCCACATTTTCCTTGTAGCAACACTCCGTTATAAAAAGACTTTTTACGTCGCATTCGTGATGTTATCCATGCATTCGTGTTATGTGTTATACTCGGGTGTAAGCGAATAATAACACCCTCAATTAGCGTCCTTACTCGCATTCGCGCGCTCATTCGGTCAAATATTTCAGGTGTACAATAGATCGCTTACATCCCTTGTATAATAATGTGCTATTTTAAAACAGTTTGTTGCTAAAAAAATTGCATTCCTGGTGTCCCTTAATTTTTTTACAACTGGACTGTGAAGTAAGCATTTGTCATGGATATTGTATTTAATTACAGCTTACTAACTTCCGCCAGCGGCTTTGCACGCGTTGTTAACAAAAAGTAGCCTATGTTTGAATCCAGGTCATAATCTATCAACACAAATAAACAAACATCCAAACTTTTACATTTATAATAGTGTGATTTTTAATGCAATGAATTCTGATTTTACTTACGGTTCTAGGGACAGAAATGACATTTTCAGAGCAGTTTTCGATTTAACCATGGCCTACTTTACCTACCAACTTCTTGCCGACTGCTACCAAGGTTAAGCTTGCACAGACCCTTTTACTTCCAATCTTGGACTACGCCGACGCCTGCTATCTTGACCTCTCTGAAGTCCAACTGAGCAAACTTGAGCGCCTTCAAAACCTCTGTATTCGGTTCATATTTGTCTTGCGCAAGTATGACCATGTCTCTGATTTTCGCGCAAAGCTCAAGAATGCACACCTACTGTCTCTTTTGTATAACATCCTTTTTAACCTTTCTTCTCCCTTCTATCTTAAGGCGCATTTTGAGTTTCTCCACCAAGCTAATGATCGCAGTTTGCGTTCTTCTTATTCCTTCCGACTTAAAACTCCTGTCCATACGACAGAGTTTTATAATCGATCCTTCACTGTAACAGCCATACGATTGTGGAACGCTTTGCCCTTCTTTAAAAGAACATCCAAGTCAATTAGTAAATTTTGAAACAAAAGTACACACCCATTATCTGTCCCTGTGTTGAAGTCGTAACTGCTTGATAATTCATCATAACTTACCATTTTATGTTTGATTATTTTATTTTAATAAAATTTGTGTTATTTTTATTATTTTAGGTTTATAGTATGTATGTATGTATGTTTTTAGTATTATATAGATGCACCGCCGTCATGTGATCAATTATTATCCTGTCCATACAAAGGTAGTCTGGAAGAGATCGCTTTTAGCGATAAGACCATACATTGTACTAAAACTATCTGTAAACATTATGTTCTGTATTTTACTTTGGTGTACAATAAAGAGTTATCTTATCTTATATTACTTCAGATCGAGTGATGATAATTCATTTGTTGCCAGTTTATATGTAGGTTATACAGGATGTTAGATTACATTTAAATTAAGATCAGTATACTCTACCCTTAACCCTAGATATTCACGTCAAAATCAGACCTAGCTGGGTTCTTGTAAGGAAGGCGAATGAAAAGGCTTTTATGATATATCAGTACAACCTAATGCACGTGACCTATGTAAGGTGTCTCGGAATTAGCGATGTGTCATTGAGGCTATAAACGAAACGTTAAACGATTCCTATTAACGTTGGAATAACTATCTAGTTTTTCAATTTATTGCGTTTTAGTCAGTTACACGCAATGAATAGCGGGCAGGCACCGATTAAAACTAGTGGTTCGCCCCGAACTGAGATCGCGCGAGTCTCACAAAAAACAAAAAAAATATTATTCGTAATCTTTGACTAATAAATAGTGCCACGAAATGCATAACCATCTTACTTGATCATTCAAATTACATGTAACGGACGTTCATGTTAATTGGTTACTCTTCTTAGGGGTAGAAATTGCAGTTATTCTGGATTTCAAACTTTTCCCTATATTTGTGACACTAAAGCTACACGTATACCACTTGACTAAAAGTACCACTTGACTTAATAGTCTAATTTTTTTTACCCCTCTTGATCCCTTAATATCTTAACAACCCCACATGTATCAAATTTCACGATGATCGGATCAACGCTTCGTAAATTATCCCCAGACAAACAAACATACATACATACAACGACGATTTGCCCAAGTTGATTCGAAGAACTCTCTTTGCTCGATCAATTATTGAACATAAAAAAATTATATAAACAGTATGTGCAAAACAGAAACAACAAAAGGTTCGACTCGGCCTTCTATCAAAGATTTGCTTTAAATGTGTGGGTTAATATACATCTAACATTACATGAGTTGTCATAAAATAGAATAGAATCTTTGCAATCTGCCATTTTGAGTAAAAAATTGTTATGAATGTGGCAACACGGGAAATTTAAAAATACACTATTTTAATAATTGAATCAGGATCAAACATGGCAGACTACCTTAAAAAACTAACCGTAAGATTGAGATTAGCATAAAATCTGGCTGTGTCTAATGTCAGAATCAAAGCCTTGTTCGACCAATCATAAGCGTTTATTCCATCATGAGCTACAACAGATTTCAGTTCGACGTTTCAATAGAATCGTTTTTTACCATTCATCAACATTCTGAGAAATGACAGATTGTCACCTTTGATTCTATACGACTCACATTATTAATGTGCATGCTGGATCTTAATGTTGACAACAGCATTAAGTTAACACATTTCGAAGCGACCTGTAGAATAGACGGTGACCCAGATTCTGAGTATCAAAGAGTGGCATGTAATACGTTAGAAAAGGGTTCTCATAGTGATTCTGTATTGTAGATATGAATGCAACAATTAGAGGTTTTTTAAATTTCATTTTTCATTTACATTAATTAAATTTTGATTTTTTCAGTGCTTGTCAATGGTCACTTTGTAAAAAAGCATCTGTATTCATTATCATCATAACAAAATCCTCTCCATCCAAAGGTTTATTTACTAGCCAGAACGTGGGTAGAGTTATACAGATGTTACAAAATCAATAGTTTCAGCCATATTGATGAACAAAAAGTATATATAAAATTATATATAAATTATTAAAAAATATACTTTTAATATCATAACGAGGAAAGATTTCTATTTTTTTATGTTTATAACGAATAAATCCAAAAATTTCGATATTTTAATAATTATTCTGATATTCGGGGCGGAAAAAAATTCAACAAATAAAAGTTCATCAAAATCGGACCAGCAGTTCTTGAGTTATAAATGGCGTAACTAACCCGACTTTGTTTTATTATATATCGATTTTAAACAACATTTTGAGCAATAAAGATTGATAATATTAAAAATAAGTTTTTGATGTGTAACATCTTTCCTCTCGGTTTGTGAGAGTGATTTTGGCAAAAGGGACGGAAATGTAAAACAGGAAACCGGGGAAGCGCACGCTATTTCATTTGACCAATGAGCGCGCGCGGTGGTCAGATGTATGCGACTAGATGTAAGGCTCGTAGTTTTTTCATGTTGATGGATTGATCGAGTGAGAAACACCACGCTGTGTTATAACTTTTGAACCACGCTGTGTTCGTTGACAGGCGTTGCCGATGTTGGAGATAAGACAGCTAGGCTCAAATGGGAGCACGGGACACACTTGCAGAATGCACCCCGATAGGCGGCCTAATCTAGCTACAACCTGGAGGCCTGATGGAAGATGCGGTAGGGGTCAGCCAAGAAAGCATTGGCGAAATGATTTTGTTGCCTTCGAGAAGCGGTTGAGTGTTGCACAGGATAGAGATAGATGAAAGGAATTGGGGTAGACCTTTACCCAGCAGTGAGACAATATACGTTGATTAAAAAAATCATGTCGAAGTTCTTATCTAATTTTTTCTATTACTTTAATGTTTAACATAACTTCTCTACGTAAGTAGTACAAAAAGCCACTTAATATCATTAAACTCGCAAGTCTGCATTAAAATATGCTACACTAATGGGGAGCTACGGAGCGTGGCAGCTTCGAGCTCGTGGCGGCGTACAATAAACAGTCAGGCGTAGAAACGCAACCGGTGTTTGACGTAAAACTAAGCCCATCTTGCATAACAATCCCTAAACGTTATTTAAACCTAAACATATTTTTGTTTGACTCTCTCTTAAACATATTTAGGCACTAAATATGTTTAGGCATCGTTACGCGTGTCGCCCTATGACCTATAAAGACTCACAACAACCTTTATTTGAATCATTATTATAAACACGGTGTAGATGATACACGCTGTTAATGTATTTTATTTTGTTGCATTCCGATACATGTCGCGCCATCTGTTGGCGATTTTATACGTTTTGTTAATAGAGACAAGTTTTTGAGGGTGGATGCAGACCGGCTTGATAATTTTTTTTCATATAGGGTAGTAGTCGCGAACTTACTGTGAGACACGACGCGGCTCCACAAGATTTCTAATGTAAATAGTTTTTCAAAATAAAGCACATGATTAAATAAATGACTTCTATCTTATCTTCAAAGTGTATCACCTATATAAGGGATTTATCACGTACCGTCTTATCGGTGTTTTGACCGACAATATAACCAACCTACCCTCACCCCCAATTTTTTAAACACGATTCTTTAGTATTTTTGTATGAACAATATCCATATAATTTAACCGTCGTTCATTGACGAGAAATCATTTACATGAAGTGTCGCGTCACTTGGACAAGAGAGTTTTATATAGTTTTTAACGCTAAGTTCCCACGGGAACGGGAAATTAGTTTTAAATAAAATTACCTAAAAAAAAATTATATTAATTAAAGTCAAGGACACAAAATAAAAGCAATGATATAGATGTTTTATATAATTTATAATATATAATATGTTAATGATATAGATGTAATGATAACTATAAATCGACGACCTCTGTGGCGCAGTGGGCAAATAGCCGGCTGTGACGCAGAAGGTTCTGAGTTGGATTCCTGCCGTGGAACAAATGTTTGAATGATCTACAGATATTTGTTTAGGGTTTGGATGTTTTTCTATATATTATAAGTATGTATTTACAAAAAAAGGATTGTGTGGTTTTATGAAACCACGGTAAAAGTGAAACTTTATTTCACATTATAGACATTTAACTAAAAATTTTCGTTGGCACAAATGAGTAATAGTCTATACACTAAACGGTCAGCTGATGCGAACTATAGGTGCCGCCATATTGGCCTCGGCTGCTCTGACGAGCGCCTTTTACTTTATCCCTACTCCGCGGCCGACCGTCACGCGACATGCAACACACAGACGAAAAAGTTTGAGACGATGTAATAAAAGTTTCACTTTAAAAAAAAGTATTTAAGTATTCTATCAGTTATCTGGTTCCCATAGTACAAGCTCTGCTTAATTTGGGGCTAAATAGCGCTGTGTGAAATATCAAGCAATATTAAAAAAAAAAAGAATATGCTAAAATATATCAAAAACTCGTCAAAAGCTTAAAATCGTCAAGAGATGATGAAGTTTGGATTAGTTCTATACGGAGTTTCGTTTCTGTTCAGCACTTATCAAGGTAGTGGCTTCGCGCAGAATAAATAATAGTCTAACGAATTATGAGATGTGCTTTATAGTGTTAAAGACAGACTTTATATTCTTAGTTTCTTAGTTTAAGGTAGGTAAATATTGTTAATAGTGCAATATCATCTGCATTATGGGCGACAAATTTTTGTAACACGTCAACTGATTTTGAAAATTTATTTGAATTTAATTAAATTATTTTTTAAAGTTGTACTTAGTATCTTGAATTATAAATGCTTAATTTCAGGACTTTTTTGTCCTATAATCCCCTTCCGGACTTATAAAAAAACAACCAAGCGCGAATCGGACTCGCTCAACGAGGGTTCCGTACAAATTTTTAGATATATTAAATAAATACTATATTTTGTATGATTTAAATACAAATGTATAGTTTTCTGATTTCCCCTGTACTTGTAGTAAGTCGATATTACTTGCCAAATTTTATAGTTCTAGGTCAACGGAAAGTACCCTATACATTTTGATTCCCTTGAGAGTGTCCAAATATACGTTTTTTGCGGCATAAACGGCCTTTTATAACGTTAACTTAGAAGTTTGATTGTTTTACAGCTTTAAGGGACTGTAAACTTGAGTATATGGTTTTAATTTCAATCTGTTGCCTTTACGATTTCCTGAGATAAAGGGTCTTGACGGACAGACGACAAAGTGATCATATAAGGGTTTCGTTTTTTCCTTTTGAGATACGAAACCCTAAGAAAAAGGATTCCGTCTAAAGTATGTTTTACTTACCAGACAGACAGACATAGCATAATTTTACAGTATCCCTACAAATGTGACAAAATTTTGCATTTGACTGTATCAAAAATGAAACTTTCCGTCTACGTTTTTACGTTGGCGCGCGTACCTCTGTTTCGATCGACAACCGTAATGGCATCACGTAACAGGAGATCTTCTTTTAGCTTTAGTATTTTTGTTTGAAATAAAACACCCTTTGTTTATTAAAACTACCAGGTACTGCCTTCGGCTTTGGGCAGTCTACATCATAATTATCATATTTACAGGGTAATCTCATCCCCTTTCTGTAAAATCCTATTTCATACCTATTTCTGCCGCCAAGCAGAATTGCTGCGTTTTTGTTTGAAGGGTTGGCGGTGAAATTACAGGCTCATGAGGCTTTGCACCTGTATTCCTCAAGTTGATGGACGCTGGGCAGTGCATTGTAGGGCACGTTTTTAAGGTGTGTGACCTACGAGGTAATACATTGTTATAGGCGATGGTTACCACTTAACATCAGGTGGGTCATTAGCTTGTTCCATCTCGATGTAATATAAAAAAAGAGAACAAAGGTTCCAAAGCGAAAATGATATTAATCTGGAATGTTATGTTTCTTTTTAATGTTATTTCTAGGGAAACAGGCTTACGGCCCACCTGATGGTAAGCGATCCCGTTGCCTATTGAAACCGGCAACACCCGGGGTATTGTCGATGCGTTCCCACTCTATAGGAACCTGTTAACATTTCTCTTGAAGCGTGCCATGCTTTTATTTTTTCGGGCTTTAGATTTTTTCAAACTGATTATTTGTGATTTTTAATTCACTAAGATGGCCAATAAGCATACAACCCCGAGGAACAATTCAATTTATTTATTTAAACAAACACATAAACACTATTATAAACCAAACACAGATAAAACACAATAATTATCCTAGTGGTCAATAGGCAGTAAATTGACGCTTCATAGTGAACCTTGTGATTTTAATGAACTAATGAATTTTGACTTTGATGGTAAGCTGTTGCCTGTTACCGTAGGCGTAGCCTATTATACATCTATAACACAAATATAAATGAATTATCACACCCCCTGCTCGGCAATGTCAAATTATGTTATGTAAACCTCATCGAAAGCAGGTAATTAAATCCTGATGGCTGAGCCGGGAGTAGTTGTAATAAGTTTCATTATGCCATGATTTGAATTTGGAACCTCATCTGTATTCAAATTTGAACCAAAGAGGCCCACACAATAAGAACTCATTCGTAAATCGAACTAACCTCTACACAGAATGCACCAACCTAGATTTGGTTTTTATTGTCTCGCAGAAAGTGTGAAAAGTAGAGTATTCTCCTCGTGGATAAAGCTGTCTGCATCTTGGGCATGCTTATATCCTTCTCTGCCTATTAAAAACAAGACCAGTCAAGCACGAGTAGGACTCGCGCACCGAGGGTTCTGAATCTAGATAGGTTTATTTATGTTTATTAAGCAGTGCCATCTAGTTATGTGTCGGTAAAACAAGAAAACGTTTATGAGAGATATCTAAATTCTAGATAGACACTTTGTTATAAAAATGAATGAGTGAATGAATAAGTGAATGAATTATTGAATGAATGAGTGAATGAATGAGTGAATGAATGATTGAATGAATGAGTGAATGAATGAATGAATCGATGATCGATTTCCTGTCGATGGCGAGCGGTGTGATTATTTTCACAATAACGCTTTTCCGAGAATCAAATCAATTTCATTTATATTGTCATTTTCTACTTTTTACGCGTCGCTCCAATCTTTACGATTTATAGCAAGGTTCTTTTAGCTCATTTATTTATTCTATTTGTTGCGAGAAAATAAAACAGAAAGTTTGGACCTTTGTCAGAAACCTAATTAATTTTATTGCAAAAGGTTTAATTGTGAACGTTTGCAGTAATTTTTGTTTGTTTTTACGAGTTTTAAAATTATATTTTTAATAAGTGGATTTGTAAACAGTCATCATAGGAATAATTAACAGTAATGTGTGTGTTCTTAAGTTTTTTTAAAGTTCAAATCCACCGTTCATAAGTGGCGGCGCCAGACCAAACGTGGACGTAGGCGACATCAGCTTTGCGAGGCTCCGCCCATTTCCCACTCAAAAAGAAAAATTAAAACACGGGTGGGTAGTATTGTTGTAAAATAGTTTTTATTTAAATTTATTACCAGAGATAATTTTAAATTTTCATTCAACCTTAATATCAAGTCTTAAAATATTAATGAAACAGCCTGTATATAATAGGTAAACAAATCATATTCATTCATTATGTAAGTAGTACCTGTAAACTGACTCAGCGGCATCGTCGCAAAGGCGCCGACGATTTACGTTAAAAATTGTTTATTGGAAATGTATTGATTACTAGATAAATATTCAAGCAACCGGTATTATACCCACCTCTAAAATCATTTAATACTGTTACGCCGAGGCTGTTAAACAATGAGTAATAATCGAAATTTCTCGAACGCTTTTGTCTTACACCTGCTGTGCTATTGTTTGCGGTTGCGCAGGATGGGGATTAGTCATTCTGTCGAAACACCGACCCTTTTCCTGGAACGTTCGAGATCGTTCTTCTGTAGTGAATTGTGTGCGATATAAATAGGCCGGAGAGATGGCCGGACAGTCAGTCTGGATTTTGCTATACGTGCGAACATTTCGGTGACTTTAAGTGGTGCAACAGTGGTGTGAATTAGTGTGTTGTGATTACGTGTGACCAAGTTCGTGTATTCATCGTTCGAATAAAAGTGTTATTTTGGTTAGATTGATTCACATTATTTTATCCCGAACCCTCAGCTCGTAACGAGAACTGGGCATCGAAATAGGGGACGTCCACCAACGAGATGGGTCGTACGTGGTTCAGACTGGCACAGGATCTGGAAGAATGGCAGAAACAAAGAGAGGCCTATGCCCAGCAGTGGGTTGACACGGGCCGAAAATGATGATGATGATGACATAACAAAAATGATTTTACAGGTAGCAAAATTTATTTTTATTTAGTGTAGAATAAAATCAATATAAAGTAACTTATACTTCTTTCAGCAGTCGAGTAAAAAGGGATTATTTCTAAGCCAAAACAAACAATAAACTTTTTAGACGAAGGGTACAAAAAACTTGGGTTGTGACTGTAAATATGTCGCAAAGCTGTAAGGCGTTCAGGTAATTCCGAAATTTCACTGGAGCGACATTCTTAGGGTTCCGAACCAAAGTCGTAAAAACGGAACGCTTCTATTGCGAATGTGTCCGTCCGTCCGTCACAGCTGATGATTATAGCTACTAAAACTATTGACGTGATATTGGGAATAGTTAGAAAAAAACAACCCTTAGTGGGTTCGCCGATTTACGTTAAAAATTGTTTATTGGAAATGTATCGATTACTGGATAATAGCTACCGGTATTAAACCATTCTCTAAAATCAGTTAATACGATTCGGCATGTGTTTTAAATTAATGTCGTGCATGCGGTGACAGACTGTATAAGTATTCTACCAGTTATCTGGTTCCCATAGTACAAGTTCTGCTTATTTTGGGGCTAGATAGCGTTGTGTGAAATGTCCAGCAATGTTTTATTTATTATAGAAACCCTACCTGAATGATAATATAATAATATCAAGCGAAGGTGTAATGTTTCATAGCAGAACTGCAAATTATAATTTCTCAAAAAGCCCTGTCAGGTGTTCTAAAGGATGTTTCAATCATTCCGGAGAAACATAAAAAATAATGTATTATGAGCACCGTTCTCAGAAAGTAATAAATGATCAAGTGTGTGCTATAACCGCTCATACAGGGTTTTGTATATTAATTTTGTAGCATTTTTTTTTTAATATTTTGTAGGCTTGCGGTTGACCACGATCTCGCCTTATGGCGCGTGATCATGCAGTCTAAGGTAGTATACAGTAGTAGAAACATATTCACTCGCGATTTGAAGAGGCCTAGATTTTAGTTACCAGGAAACACAGACTCCGGCAAGGCATTCCACTTTTTGGCGGTGCGCATAATAAAGGTCGATGAGAACCGCTTTGTACGAGTGGTATTTTAACTATACATATAGCGGTGATGCACCGCAGAGCGTCTGGTTGTGCGATAGAATGGAGATGGTTAGGTTAAAAAGTTCCGCCACACACTCCCCGAAATGTACTCGATAAAAAACCGAGAGGCTTGTAACCTTTCGTCGATGCTCCAGGCTATGGAGCCTTGCATCAACTAGCTCATCGTTGCCTATGAGCTTCTTGGCTCTTCTCTCAATTGATTTTATACTATACATAGTAACTCATATACATATAATTTACATATAATTCGACAGTAACTCTGTCTTTCTGTTTCTTACGTTTTCACCACGGCTAACTGGTAGAATTTGGATGAAATTTGGTATATAGATAGACGAGCAGACCCACCCGCTGCTTCGCACGCTTGAAATTTCCCGTTCCCGTGGGAACTTCGGGATAAAAACTACTTGTACTTTTACTACTTGTCAAAGCGACACGACACTTCATGTAAATGACTTCACATCAATGAACGACGGTTAAATTATATGGACATTTCATGCAAAAACACTAAAATCGTGATTATAAAATAGAGGGTGAGGGTAGGAGGGTGATAAATACTTTACGAACTATTCTCATACCTACCAAATATATATCAAAAATCATTAATATCGGTCGACCCGTTTCGGAGGAGTGCGACCACAAACATCGTGACACGAGATTTGTATATATTTGAGATTATGGACCTGGCTTGTAACTTATAATGCTTTTGACGAATCGCGTGCAAAGCCACGGGCGGAAGCCAGTATTTCATAAACAGTTTAACTAACTTATAATTACTATTTTTGAGACACAGATTCAGTTTTCTTGAAATATAGATTTTGTATGTGGATCCTCTTGAATATAATTTGTTTCATTATCATCATCATATGAGCCATAATAGGCTATCCACGCTAAAATTAAGCCTCCCCATAGATCTCCTTAGCGATGGCATGCTCCAACGGCTCCCAGCCACCTTTATTAGGTCGAATTTTCGTGTAACCCTACGCTGCTCATTCTGTGGTTTCCACTCGAGAACCTTACTTCTCCAACAGCCGTAAGGAACTCTAAAAGGGAGGAAAATCTCCTTTTACGGAATTATTAATAACATGCTAAGCTGTTTCTAAAATGAAAAAAAAAACATTATCGAATACCCACGACGTCATTTGAAAGCATTTCGGTAGATTAGTAATTCTTAAAATTAAGTATATTTTAAATCATCCGTAAATATTACGTACAACGTGTAAGGTTGTCTGGAAAAGATCGCTTTTAGCAATAAGACCCCCCATTGTACTTTTTATATAAGTGCATCATATAATAATATTATTATATAATACATAATATTATAAAGTCTATATAAGTTTAAGTTTTAGTGCGCATTTTTAAAATGCAATTATATTTTTTGCCACGCCCTAAAAGGGCTAAATGTCATTTAATCTACACAATACTTTAATCATAAGATGTTTGTATGTAACATGTGATTAAAATCCATAATTAACAACTAACACTAAATTAATTACACATCCATCAGTGGGCTAAGCTCACGACCGAGTGGAACCCAGACACAGCCCGAAGACGTCGCGGCAGACCAAACAAAAGTTGGAGGGACGAGCTCACCAATTTCCGAGCAGTGTGGACCATCTTAGCGCCTGAAAGAAGTGCCTAGAAAGAATGGGGAGAGCTTTTTGCCCAGAAGTGGGACACAGTGGGCTGATAATAATAAACACACAACCAAACAAAATTACTCAAATAAATTACATACAAAAATTAAATAAATTATAAATTTTACTTAGAAATCTTGCGTGATTTATTTTAATCATTATTATAAAACACCGATAAAACGGTACGTGATAAATCCCGTATTTATAATAATGATTAAATAATTTAATGTTATTATTAAATTATACTTATTACGATTAGATTAAATCTATACTAAGAATAATATTATAAAGAGGAAAGCTTTTTATTTTTGGATGTTTTTAACGAATAAACTCAAAAATGACTTGTCCGATTTCAAAAATTCTTTCACCATTAAAATGCTACATTATCCCTGAGTAACGTAAGCTATGTTTATTACTAGAAAAAATTAGGGATCTCAACTAAAACTCCAATAATGTAACCCAAGGTGTAAAAAAATTAGCCATAAAAATGTTTAATAAACAAATGTCCACCCGGGCGAAACCGGGTCGGGCCGCTAGTAATATATGGTATACTAGCTGTTGCCTGTGACTTCGTATGCTTTACAATACTAAATGTGTAGGGAACCTAGAAATAAAGCTAAACTCAATGTTGCAACTTGACTTGACACCCCATTTTTATCCCATTGGAACTGATTTGTGGGGGATAAAAGGTAGCCTATGTGGTAATCCAGGTTATAATCTACGTATATACCAAATTTCATTGAAATCGGTTTAGCAGTTACGACGTAATTGAGTAACAAACAAACAAATAAATAAACAAACATCCAAAGTTTCACATTTATAATATTAGTGTGAAGTGTGATGGAGCCTATCAAAATCTGCATCCACTTTGCTTTTGTTCTTTGCTATGCAGAGGGCTTTGCTAGTTTCTCTACGAGATCAAATCATTGTGGAGATACGTAAATAAATCAAAGTCGCGGACAGCTCAGAGCATTAGTAAATTGAAGTGGCAGTGAGCGGGGCACAGAGCTCGAATAACTGACCGCCGTTGGGGCAGAAAGGTTTTCGAGGGGAAACCACACACTGGATAGCGCAGCGAAGGACCGCCTCCACTAGATGGAAAGACAACCTGATAAAGGTTGCCGGGAGCCGATGGGCACAAAATCGCTCACTCTGGAAATCTATAGGGGAAATCTATCGTATTTTTTTAATCATATTGATATAATAAAAATACGAACCAAACTGGAGTGATATGGCAACTCTCTAAAATCGTAAATCCAATGACTCTACTAACAAACTAACATTATTAAGAAGTTTACGAGTAAGTTTCCAAGAAAAGACCCAGCATCTAAAATTACCCGAAACTATCCGGCAACTCAAACACCCGAAAGCCGAAGCCGAAAATTCGGCAAACTTTTCGAATTGTCTAATAGCAAGTAATTTAACTTGAGACGGTGGAAGATTGGGTTCCTCAAATATCGGTTTTCTGGAGGGTTAGCAGAATAAAATCTTATTAAACGGATCGAATAATCCAAATCCGTCATCGGCCGTTAGTAGGTATGCTTGGACGTAGACAAAGGGGCCGAAATATATAACGGCGAATCTTCTGAAGAGCTGTTCAATTAAAAGGATGCTAAGGATTTTATGATCTCTTACTGAAGCCCAGAAGTCAAAGCTCAAGATTTGTCAAAAAGCAATGGAGCGCAGCATTCTCGGCTTTAAAGGTGTCGACCGAGTGCGTAACACCATGCTGCGCTCACTTACCGGCATTGCAGGTGTAGGGAAGGGGAAGGGATCGGCTGGAGTTAGTGGCAGTGGGCGGACCACATGAGCCGAATGCACTCCGAGAAATGGGCCCATATTGGACGCCTGAAGACGGAAGGCGACGTCGGGGTCGGCCGAGAAAGCGTTGGCGGGACGATCTCGACTCCTTCGAAAAAGGGTGGTAGGAGATATCGACGGATAGGGATGCTTGGAGGGACTTGGGGGAGACCTTTGCCCAGCAGTGGAAAGGATTGCTTTAAACACGCGTTAAACATTTGTTTAACTTTTTTATGGTTTTTAGGTTAGTATTTTTATGCATTGGATTTCCGTCCACTTCGACGGAAATAAAAATGACTACAGTGGAGCATACGCTCAGTCATTTTTTGTATTTTTTAACCCACTTCAAAAAAAGGAGGTTCTCAATTCAGTTGTATTTTATTTTTGTTTGTGTGATATGGGTCGTATATTTTGTGCCTGCAATAACCGATTTTTTTAATTTTTGAAGGGCAAACTTCTTTAGGCGCGTTGGGCATTTTTGAAATGAGAAAAAACCATTGAACTCGCGACACTGTTACCGTTACCGACACCTCTGTATAAAAGTAGTGAAAACTTCTTTAGGCACATCGAGCATCTTTTGAGATGGGAAAAACCAATGAACTCGCGACACTGTTACCGTTACTGTTACCTATATATTTAAGTATCTCGTAATTGTTAACGTTTTCACTTCTAAGATTTTTAAAACCATCTCAAAAATTTCAAGCCTAGCCGGGACTTGAACCCGCAACCTTCCTCTTGATACGAAAACGCACTATCCAGTTGTGCCACCAGGTTATCTCACGTCAGGGTTGAAATTAGTGAGATGATTCAGATTACGACTAAAGCGCCGTTAGCTCCATCTACAGGAAAACTTATACGGTTTTTTGAACTGCTCAATGCCAAACATTGCAGTTTAGTACATTGACAAGAGATGTCGCGTTGCTTATTTCAAATAGTATTTTTTTTGTTTTCACTTCTGTCGGCACTCCCGGAGTGCCGCTGGTTTTTAACCTTACAGTGGTCGCGTACTAAAACCTGACCTGTTTGGTCGCGTGGAGTACTATTGTATGCCATTTATAAATTCAAATAAAAATACATTTGAGCTTCAACTATGTTTAATTCTTATTGTAATAGTGTTATTAAGTATTGTTGTATTAAAAGCAATCAATAAAAACGAATCACAACCTCTGAATATAAAAAAAATCAACAAAACAAAAAAAACCTCTAAAATGGCACAAAAAATCAAAAATACTAATTAATGTTTTCTAAACAAGACAGGCAAACAACCTTCGAATGATCGCCACAAATAAACTTTTTGCACGTGTTGCATAGTTTTCGAGTGCTTTTATTGCGGCTTCTTCCGCAGTTGTGGCAGCGATCTATGGATCGAGTTGGTGTCTGTGCTGACGTTGTCGCTGTGGTTTCTGGATAATTACAAGAAAATCTCGCGCGCAGCACTGAGTGCGTTTATCAATTATTTAACGTAAAGTACCTAGAAGCGCTCGTAATTTACGTTAGCGGTTTTTGAGAAATTTACAATTCCGTAAGTGTGGATTACATAGGTAATCCACGCGACCACTCTAGGGTTAATCGAATTATTCAAAAAAATCGCGTCCATATCAGCCCATCCGTTTGGGAACTATTATGATGCCACAGACAGGCGTCAAATGAACACCCCTTTTTGTATCAGGGTTTAAAACTGTGAAGCTACAAAGCCGCAAGCTCTACATATCAAAATCACATTTTCCTTCCACGTTCAGTGAATTTTTTCGTATAAAATCATGCAAAAATCCAAAAACGCTTGCACAAGAGGTTTTTAAACTAGTGGAATTTTTCACGTTTTTTGCTGACGGTACCAGTATAAAGCGTCAATGCCTGCCCTGTGTTTACATGTCGCACTTGTTTACTATCCAGACAGGTTCAGACTACACAGAACGTGTTTGTGCGTGAAAATACTGAATTTTGATTGTATTTATTTTTATTCCTTTTTACTCGACTACGGCAAAGCCAAAAGGAAGGGTTAAGTTTTTAACGGTATGTATGAATGAACGTATTATTTTTCAAGCTTTCGCGATCATTGTATATAATTACTGATTAAAAAAACGTATGTACCTTCTTAATACAGTCGAAACGTCGTCGGGATAACAAATAAAAAAGGTACATACGCGATAAATACCCGTTTTAATCAGTAATTATGAATGTATGTTTGTATACAGGGTTTCTCAAACATAAATAAAAAAGCATGTGTGCAATTCACACGTGGTAGAAGTGAAACCTTCAAATACCACGCGCATGTGCTTGGGATCTACCGACGCACTCTATTTCTCTCATTTCTCGCATTCACTCTCGCTCTGTCTCTTTCTATTCCCCCTCCCCAGGAGCGTTGAACGTTTAACGCAACAGTGCTTTCATACTCCCTCCATGGTAGCGTTAAATGTTTAACGCAACCTTTTACCCTTCCTACCTTTAACCGTTTAACGCATTAGAAGTTTCACTTCAAAAAGACTTCTCGAAAAAACAAACTACTAAGTAATTAGTTAAGTATGTTATCAAACTTTAAAGAAAATCTACTAAGTTTAGGTTATTAATTCGATATAAAACTTATTGCCTACTCTTGCAATCGACATCCAAAAATAAAGGTCGATTTGATATCTCTTTCGGAAATGGCTGCAGGTTTTGGGATAGAAAGAGACAACAAGAGATATTTCGAGACATCACCAATACAGTATCTGTGGTTAGATGGCAAGCATTATACACAACATAAGTTTCTTAAAGTGTTTGTTTTTACATGCCAAAATAAATTTCACATTTCTATGGTAAACATTTCACAAATTTATTTATTATGCTTATCAAAATAACCCCTATAATTTTTGTGCGTATATTATCAAACACCTAGGTATATACCTATAATCCTTCGTAGCTAGACTACTCATCCGATTTTGATGAATGAGGTTTCAATCACTGTGTGAAAGCGCTGTGAATATAAAAAAAAAATCGATTCGTTATTATGGTCTGGGTAATATAGGCTACATTTTTTCACGACTACGCCAAAGCCAAATGGAAGGATTATGTTTTTAGCAGTCTATGGGTGTATGTTCCACCGTAGCGCCTAAACTACTCATCCGATTTTGATGAATGAGGTGTCAATCGATTCATTATAATGGAGCGGGTGACATAGGCTACCAAAGACATAGGTCTTACGTAGTCGGGTTTCAGTTTTTAAACTTATTTAGCTTGTTGACACAATAAATATACACTAGGAAACCTTACAGAATACATTTTATAACACTAAGTAACTAGTGCACTCTATATAAACACCTATATAAAACACACCCTATATAAAAGGCAAAAGTGATTGACAGATATATCAACGCATAGGCCAAAATCTTAGGGCTAGAAACTAAAAATTTCGCACACGTATTCCTCTTATGACGTAAACATCCATTAAGGACGGATTTTTAAAAATTCAACCCCTAAGGGGGTGAAATAGGGGATAAAAGTATGTATGAAACTTTTTATTCCTTGTACATATTTGCATGAAATTTCGTATGAATTGAGTACGGCAAAAATAATGAATTACGTATTTCAGCGTTTTCCAAAACTAAACCCCTAAGAGGGTAAAATAAGGGATGAAAGTTTTAAAGAAACGCCTAAGCCAAACCCTTAGGGCTAGAAACTTAAAATTACGCACACGTATTCCTCTTATGACGTATCATCTACTAAAGAAGGAATCAAGAGTGTTTAATATAGTTTTTATCCCGAAGTTCCCACGAAAACAGCAAATTTCAAGCGTGCGAAGCCGCGGGCGGGTCAGCTAGTTTCCAATAAACAATTTTTAACTTTTTTAAACATCAAATCGGCTTTGCCTTTGCGACGATGTCGCTTAGTCTTCTTAAACGATGAAATTATATTGAGGTACAACCTGATAAAGGTTGCTGGGAGCCGTTGGATGCCGCGCATGATCTGTTGCTCTAGAAATGTTCCGCTATGTTCAGCAGTGGACATCCTATGATGCTGATGATAAACGTCAGTAGAGGTCACCCATCCAAGAGATACGCGTTACTTGTCCTATACTAATGGTTCACCCCGAAATGAGATCTCTTGAGTCTCCCATACAAACAAAAAAATATTATTTGTAATCTTTAACTATCAAAATAGTGCCACGAAATTAATAAACAAATAACTTGACCTACAGTTTCATTCAAATTACAGGTAACGGGAGTTCATGTTAATTGGTTATACTGTTTTGGGGTAGAAATGGCACTTATTCTATATTTCAGACTTTTCCCTATATTTTTGTCACTAAAACTAGACGCATACAAAATTTCCGCACTGTAGGGTCATTGGTGTACCCTGTGAACTTTGTCAAAGTTCAGTTTTTATTATGGCTAATAACTTAAAAACTACAAGGTTCAAACTAAAAATAAGAACGGGGTCGGAATGTACTCACAAAGACTTATCTCTTACTAGACATGCCACTTGACCGGATAGTCCCATTTTGTTTTGAACGCTTGAACCCCAATATCTCAACAACCCCTCCACATTTCTAGTTCATTTAATCACACCAAAATTGTGCCACCACTACCTACCTATATATCAAATTTTACGATGATCTGATAATAGCTTTGAAAGTTATCCTCGGACAAACAAACATACATACATACAACGCCGATTTGCCTAAGTTGATTTAGCGGTCACCCATCCGAGTGATACGCGTTACTTATCCTATATAATCCCCAACAAGCAAGCTACGCTTTGATGAACGAGCGGTTGGATTTAATTTGGCGTCTAACGTGATGTATCTCCTGTCTCCATAGAATGCCTTTGATTACATTGACATTGTGGGTTTCATGGCAAACTCACGGCGTAAATATTGATAGCCACGTTACCTTCATTCACTGAAGATACTGCTTTCAGCGGCGTAACTATACCATCAGGGGCCCGTGGCGAATTTATTGGATGGGGCCCCAATAAAATCGTCACGTGATTTACTTGAATAAATTGATTGATTGAAAATACTTATAAAACTAGTACAAAGGCGAACTTAATACTAAAGAGCATTCTCTTCCAGATAACCTTTGTGTATTGTAGATAAATATGTGTAGGTAGTGCACAAAGATGGGAACTAATGCAAATTTGCTTAGGACTAATAAAAACAGCATAATATAGGTACATACTACATAAATAAACCTAGTTAAATACTTTATATGATAGACTAAACTATACCTATATCAAATAAAAATACATGATTCACAATAGAAGAAGTGATAAGAAAAGATTAAGTTGCAAAATAAATCACTGAAGTTACCCAACACAACAACCCAACTAATATGGTGTGCATTTTAGCTAAATAGCTAAAAATTTAATTTTCAAAAGCATAGATATTACGTACACATATATTTAAATATAAATAAATATTGCTGGACATTACACACAGTGCTATTTAGCCCAAAACTAAGCAGAGCTTGTACTATGGGAACAAGATAACTGATAGAATACTATATACTTTTTTTTGTAAATACATACTTATAGTATATAGAAAAACACCCAGACACGGAACAAATATCTGTAGATCATGCAAACATTTGTTCCGCGGCGGGAATCGAACCCGCTACCTCCTGCGTCTCAGCCAGCTATACGCCCACTGCGCCACGGAGGCATATAAGTATACAGGTATTTAACGCGCTGTGGTACATACGTGATAAATACGCGTTTTAATCAGTAATTATGTACAGTGATCGCGAAAGTTTGAAAAAATCTATTAAAATAGTATTTTTCAAACTTTCGCGATCACTATTAAAATATCGGCAGGCCGATCTGCCGATTCGATAGTGTGGGAGAGGGACGGGTGTATCGCGCCCTCTCGCTCGCACACTATAAATATACAAAAACGGCGGCGCCCGGCTGCCTAAATCCTCCGTCGTCCGAGACACGTTCTCGGAGACCCGGATGACGAAATCACCTCCGCTAATGCGGAAGGTGAGTCATATACATCAGACAGAGTAAACACTTCACAGAAACACCGATCTCGCCGGCGAGGTCGACGAATCCCTTCAGTCGCCGCCTATACGAGGTACAAACATGTACCCGGGCGTTTCTCTCCTATCCCCATCCCGGCAACAGCCCAAGCCGAGGTTCGTACCTAAGTGGTGCCCTTGCGCTAGTTGCCTAAAAAAAAAAACTTACTGGGCTGAGCGCCATCTGCGCTCGCCAAAAGTTCGGTTAAGCTGTCACGGCCTCAGAGGCCAACAGCGAGATTAGTCCATTCGAAAAAAAAAAAAAAAGCCCGGCTGCCACGCCCAGTTCAGCGGCAGCGACCCTATCGTTCGCTTCTAATTTCTAAATTTATACAATGCATAACATTTTCTATCCTAAATCTATCTTATAGCTCGGCGTCCGCTACACTTATATAAGATTTATAATTTTTGTTAGAAATGTTAGTTTACTTCTGAGCTCGCGGCCTCTCGAGCTGGGGGCCCCGTCGGGCCGAGGGCCCCGCTGGGCTGGGGGACTCGTCGGGCCGAGGGCCTCGTTGGGCCGAGGTCCCCGTCGGGCCGGCGGCCCGTGGCAGCTCTGCAACCCTATGGTTACGCCACTGACTACTCTGTAGCTTGTATGCATGTAGCATCCTCAAATAGCTTCATATTATCATACATGTTACTTATTTGAGACTAACTGTTGCCCGCGACTTCGTACGCGTTAACCTACTAAATGTGTAGGTAACCTAGAAATAAATCCAAACTCGCTGTTACAACTTGACTTGACACCCGATTCTTAGCCCATGGGACCTGATTTATGGGATAAAAAGTAGCCTATCCAGGTTATAATCTACGTACTAAATTTTATCGAAGTTGGTTTAGACGTTACGACGTGATTGAGTAACATACTAACAAACATCTAAACTTACTTACGCATTTATAATGTTAGTGTGATACATGTATTTCAAATACAGATGTTACGCATGTTGTATGCATATTTTCATTCTTATATCTGAAATATATTTTTAAATTTTCATTTGGTATCTAGTATTTAGATACATTCTTTTAATATCTAAGGCCGGCTTGCACAACGATACCTATTCGTATTTAGTGACTAAACATGTTTAAATTAGACGTATTTCTATTATTTGACAACTCCTTAAATCTTATTTGTCTACTATACGTTTACGTTTAGCTAATACGTTTAGGCATCGTTGCGCGAGTCGCTATCTAAGCCCGGCTTGCAAAACAATCCCTAAGCGTATTTAGCGACTAAACATACGATCTGATCCCGCCATCTCCCTTCCATCGAAGGACAAGCAGGCGCACGGCTCAGTACCATCCGTACTTAGTTGAAATACCACCCATTCGCACACATCGTTTTGGTCCTACGTTCTTGGGGCGTACAGCTAAGGGTATGGAAAACTTTAACGTCGTCTATTTTTCCTAAAGAATACAATCCGGGCACCTTTAAGGTAAGAGTGAATAGGTTTCTTCTAGATCTTCGTGCTTCATCTTAGACCACATCATCACTTACCATCAGGTGAGATTGTAGTCAAACGAAGATCCAGTTAAAAAAAACATCTAAATTAGACTTATTTTTATGATTTGACAACACCTTAAATCGTTATTTTCACTAAAAACGGTATATTTACCATGATTTATGAGTGTTTAGGGAAAGTAGTGTTCATATACATGATAGTTTCAAAAGTTATATCAATAAATCATGTTTATTCACTAAATACGTTGAGGCATCGTTATTAAGTCGCTCTAAAAGCCTGTACGATAGGCATTGAATTACATTTGATTTTACAGACGTTGAAAACTTTTTTTTTGTATGTTATTTGTGGGAAAACAGACTTACGCCCCACCTGATGGTAAGCGGTCACCGTCGCCTATTGACACTGGCAACCGGTATTGTCGATGCGTTCCCTACCCTGTACAAACCTCTTTACATTTCTCTTGAAGTGTGCCATGTCGTAGCCTAACGGGAAAACCTCAGATGGCAGCACATTCCACATCTTGCAAGTATGGGGCAGAAAAGAACGCGTGAAGCGAAGAATATATTAAGTGATCATTGGCATCATCATCAACCTATAACAGTCCACTGCTGAACGTAGGTCTCCCAGGGTGCGCCATTGAGCCCAATCCTCAGCTCTTTTCATCCAATCTTAGCCAGCCACAACGCGCAAATCGTCACTACTTCTAGCCGAAGAGCGTCCTACACTTCACTTGCCTAGATGTGGTCTCCACTTCAGAACACGTTTACCCCAACAATGATCGTGTTACCCCAGAGCCTAATGGAACTCTTCTCGAGGTTGTGAAGGAGTATGTCTACGAGTATCTTGAGCAGACTCTGCGATTGGGTAAATACAATCTCGAGAAAGAAGTACACTAGCGAATTCAGCTGGGTTGGGCAGCGTTTGGGAAACTTCGTCCGGTCTTCTCGTCACCCTCCCGCAATGCTTAAAAACGTAGGTAACCAGTGCATTCTACTTGTGATGATTTATGCAGTCGAGCTCCACCGTAAGTGGACACTTACTTAATTGAAAGTCGCTCAGCGAGCTATGGAAAGGGCTGTGCTCGGGATTTCTCTGAAGGATAGAATCCGAAACGAGGTTATACGACAGAGAACCAAGGTGATCGACATAGCTCAGAGGGTCAGCAAGCTGAAGTGGCAGTGAGCCGGTCATATCTGCCGCAGAACTGATTATGTGATATTAAAAATAAATTCTGAATTTAGTGTCATATTTATAAAACTAATATAATAATTTAAATTTGATTAAAATTTTCGCTGATTATATTTTTTAGTAAAAAACTTTAAAATTATAGAAAATTCCAAACTATGCTTGTATGCACGTAGCATGCCTCGAATAGCTTCACGTTAACCTATATTTTTATCTGTAAACGGCATCATTTACTTTGTAACGTACTTAAGTGCTCACTTTATGCTTGTACTAGAACCCTGAAGGCATTATTGTATTGAACACGAAGAGCGTTTATAGAATAGAATTGAATTATTTATTTCAGCCAGATTCAATTATTATTATAGTGTCATATCCATACTAATACGAGTATTATAAATGCTAAAGTATCTCTGTTCTTTGTTACCTTTTCACGACTAAACGGCTTAACAGATCGTAATGAAATTTGGCAAGGAGATAGATTATACCCTCGAAAAGGACATACGCTATTTTTTATCTCAAAAAATAATCTTAAATAGGGTGAAATAGGGGCTGAAAGTTTTTATGGGCAATCCATAACTTCGTAAGTTAGGGATCTGGATATTCATATTTAGGCTTTTGTCAAGAAATTAAAAATACGTGTTTTAACTTTTTTGCAAAATCATCCCTAAAGAAGGGGGGGGGGGTATTCTTTAGATGCACACCCTATGTATGTACAGTTGGTATATAGATAGATTGTGACCGGGATTGGAGCATATTCTACTTTATACCCAACTGCGCAGAAGGAGGGTAATGTTTTTATTGATAAACCACGCGTGCGTCAGCTAAATGTAGGTTCATAACAATTATTTACTCAAAATAACAGATTGCCAACTTTGATTCTATACGACTCAAACATGATTTAGAGAATTTAAAACATGTTTAATCAAATTTAAACATGTTTAGGCACTGAACACGTTTAGGAATCTTGTGAAAATCGCCCTTAAATAGTGTAATATAATATATATACGTTTACAATATATATTATCGGGTTCAATAACGGCGACCCAACTATATTTTAATTTAAAGAAATTGTTTAATAACAACATTTCTGAAATTAAAGTGATGAGAATGGGGTGTTGATTCATTTCTGACATACCCCCGCTTTCACCTAAGAGTAGCACGTCACGAAACAACGTGACTTATAAATAAATGTGTGAGATTTTGAGTATAATAAAATATAATATGTTTTATATATAATATAGCCATTTACAAGTCGCATAAAAATCACTATTTTCATTAAAACTATATTTATTACGTTTTTGAGTAGGTAGTACGATATTTCAACGCAGTTGCATGCGCCGTGATCGCGGATAAACTGAAGTCTTTGAGAGTGGATGGTTATTGGTAGGTATATCGATCTACCCTCTTTCTCAGTCTCTTGCTAGGAATTAACTCACTAATATAATTTCTAAACTTACACCTACAGCTTTATGACTTTACTAACACTATATGGATCGCTTGCTTGGAATAAATGCACATTTAATTTATTTTTCAAGTGATAACTTCTTTAGGTGCGTTGGTCATTTTTTTAAATGGGAAATAAACCATTGAACTCGCGACACTGTTACCGTTACCGACACCGTATATAGTAGGTATCTCGTAATTGTTCAAGTTTTCACTTCGTTCGGCACCCCGGGAGTGCCACTATTTTTTTTTACTACCTATTTCCATTTTTATTTTCAGACATTTGTGCCCACTGCTGGTGGGGAAAGGCCTCCCCCCATTTCTTTCAAGCATCACGATCCTGTGCCACATCCACCCAGCATATCTGAAACTCATCTAATTCATCAGTCATCCCAGTCTTGGTCTGCCGCGTGGCCTTCTCGCTGGATCAGGAGCTCTCGGTACCTACCTTAGCATCCGACAGACGTGCCCAGCCCAATCCCACTTCAGATTTCAAAGCTGCAGCTGTACCTGCAACAGCTGCAATTTGTGTATGTGAGCGCAGCTCAGTCAATCGAATTCGATCCGTTAGCAGGACGCCCAGAATGACACGTAGGGCTTTTAGGTTTATAGGTGAGCAATATATGGCGGAGACTAAGAACCAAAGTCTCGAACACCGCCGTAAAGAATACGATCCGGGTTTCTTCTAGATCTTTTTGCTTCATCTTAGACCACATCATCGCTTACCATCAGCTAAGATTGTGGTCAAACGAAAATCGGTTAAAAAAACTCACAATCATGTGTCAAAATAGTGTTCATGCCATGATAATTTCAAAATGACAAAAAAACACTTGCAGAACTCTCTCGGACTTTACCGTTGGTTATATTATCTATGAAGATTATGTTCCTTTGTGTGGACAAGCCTTAATGGCTTTGTGGACACCCTGACTGTACCAAAGGTGGGTCCAGTTCTGGAAACGGTAAGATAGGTCGCCATCATTATCATCATCAACCTATTGCAGTCAAATGTTAGACGTAGGTCTCCCAAGATGCAACTTCTGTCTTTTTAACGGACGTACGGAGGTCTGTCTATTTATCTGTCCAGTTACAGCCGTTTTACTCGTATACTATTAGTACTGTAAAGCTGAAATTTAAATACGTTTTAGTGACACCTAACAAGGTATGAAGTAAAACATTAAAAAAACTGCTTCTTTAGGATTAATGATCGAAATCCCCACGGTTACGTCCCCACTGGTGCATAAGATATTCTTTTATTATTCGATAAAGATACTCGTATTCTCATATATCGAAAAAGTGTTAGTGGAATCTCATAAAGTTAGTAAATCGTTTAAAGGGCAAGGTGTACGCTTTTATAATAAACTCCCAAGTGATGTACTAAAATTGACAATTACCAAACTTGAAAACGTAATTAAATAGAATCTCTATAAAATATCGGATTATTTAGATGATAGAGAAGCTTGGGATTGAAATTGCTCCAACTCGTTCAAAAATATTACAATTTAGACGAATTTTTTTTTTATTGTTATGTATTCTAAAAGGATCATTAATTTTTTTTTTTATTTTTGTTTTTCATAATATTTTAAAACACCTATTCTAAGATATCACAAGTGATGGAGTGCGCGTGTAAAAAATCACCCCCAACTTATTTATAGAGAACTTATTATAGACCTAAAAAAAGGTTTATTCTTGAAATCCCCACCACTACGTCCCCACCAGTGCGTAGAGGCCTATAACCGTCAATTACTACAAACATACATGCTTTAAAAATTGCAAATTTAAAAGCATGTATTTGTATATTATTATTATTATTTGTATATTTGTAGTAATTGTCGAGGCCTCTGCGCACAGGTGGGGACTTAGTGGGGATTTAGAGAAAAAAAAATATTTGGGTTTCTCCCTATATATGAGTATGGGGTTGAATACGTTGAATACGTCTTTTCAAAATATTATGAGATTTCATTAAAAGTTTTTCGGTACCGTTTACGAAATATAAAGTAATTTTAAGAGTAGTAGAGTTAGTCCCTTGTGAAAGGGCTCGCCTGGGGAAGTACTACCACCATACTTATTTCTGCCGCCAAGCAGCATTGCTGTCTTTCGGCTTGAAGGGTATGGTTGCCGGTGAAATTTCAGGCACATGAGGCTTTACACCTGTATGCCTCAAGTTGATGGACGTAGAGCAGTGCATCGTAGGGCACGTTTTTAAGGTGCGTGACCTACGAGGCTATACTTTGCTATACGCGATGGTTACCACTAAAAAAATGCTTCAAAGTAGACATTTTCGTAAATAGTATTGTGTTTCGTAATAGGCTTTGTATAGATAAATAGTATATAGTTTATGTGTTAACAAGCTTTCGCCAGTGGCTTCGCACGAATTGTTTGTCAACAAAAAGTAGCCTACGTGTTAATCCACGTTATCTTGTTATCCAGGTTCAGATCAGGTTATCCAGGTTAATCTATGTACGTACTAAATTTCATCGAAATCAGTATAGCCGTTACGACTTGATTGAGTAACAAACAAACAAACATCCAAACTTTCGCATTTATCATATTAAGTGTGATTACGTGTGTCGAAATAAATGTTTATCTATCTATCTTTAATAAGTATCTAAAGTAGAAGCACATATTGACATGAACGACCTCCGTGGCACAGTGGGCGAATAGCCGACAGAGACGCAGGAGGACGCGTTCGATTCCCGCCGCGGAACAAATGTTTGCATGATCTACAGATATTTGTTCCGGGTCTGGTTATTTCGCTATATTATATTGTAAGTATGTATTTACAAAAAATAAAAGAACATAAGTACTCTATTAGTTATCTGATTCCCATAGTAAAAGCTTTGTTTAGTTTTGGGCTAGATAGCGCTTTGTAAAATGTCCAGCATTATATATTTATGTAATTTATATAAGTCAAGGATTAAATACCTAAATAAATAAATGTAATTTATGTTTTACAATTTAACACAGGCTCTTTTTGATGGTCTTACGTCGCAGCTCATAAAAATGATAGCTCAGCTAGTCGTTATGATGCGTTGATGAAGAGCGTCGTCACTATTCCAAATAAATCAATAATGCTGGAAATTTTAGACACAGCGCTATCTTATCTAGCCCCAAACAAAAGCTTGAAACGAATTGTTTTTGCTAGAAGCATGGTATATAAGTTGATACAGCTATATAGGTAGGTTTCACATTTTTTAAATTTATTTATCACTAGTTACCCGCGACTTCGTACACGCTACACTACTAAATATACCAACCAACAAATAAAGCAAAACACGCTGTTGTACCTTGACTTGACACCCCATTTTTACCCCATGGGACCTGATTTATGGAATAAAAAGTAGCTTATGTCTTAATCCAGATTATAATCTACGTACATATTAAATTTCCTCGAAATCGATTCAGCATTTACGACGTGATTGAGTAACAAACATCCAAACTTTCGCACTTATAATGATAATGAGATACTATCTGTTACAGAAATAAAACGATTTTCTTTATCCTTGTGATTTTAATGAATAATTTGAATAATTTTAATGAATTTTTTAAAGAATTTTTTGAATAATTTTAAAGAAATAATTTTAATGAATTTTGATGTTTGACTGATCTAGCCATAATGTTTCTGCTATGACATCACCTCAGGCCAATATACCCTGTCCCTTGCGTGTAAATATTTGTCTGTCCTTTAATTCCCTTTGTTTTTGTATCTTTGTATACATGTTTATTACGCACTGGGAATTCTTGATAAATTACGAATTTGTTTGGTTATGTTGGTTTATTTGGTTTATAATGTTGGAAGGAAGAAAATCATGTGGCTAAAAGAATGTTAGATATGAGTGTGGATGGATATAGAAGTAGAGAAACGCCGAAGAAGAGATGGATGGACTGTGTGTAGAATGATATAGGTAGACAGAGTTGGGCAAAATACATGAATATGGAAATGAATACTGGAATGAAGCTGGGCATCCTAGCTAAGGTTCGGTGGTATTTATCACCGGGACAGCTGCTCAGTCTCTACAAAGCACAAATCCATGTATGGAGTACTGCTGCCATCTCTGGGATGGCTCGGCCAAGTATCAGCTTGAATCCCTTGATTCGATTGAGCGACGTGCTGCAAGACTCATTGGTGATGACTCCCTAGTGGAAGCCAATTTACAAAGTCTAGAGCACAGACGCCGAGTAGCCAGACTTTCAGTTTTTTACAAGATTCATTTTCGTGAATGTGTGCAAGATCTTCATGACCTTATCCCTCCTTCCCCTTTCCACCACCGGACAAGCAGACGTTCCGAGAAGTACCACCCATATCTGGTCGGCATACCACCTTGCCGTACTAAACGATTTGCTTCAGCTTTTATTGTTAGCACAAGTAAGGAGTGGAACTCACTTCCGGTGTATGTTTGTCCAAACAAGTATAATCTTGGAGTCTTCAAGTCCAGAGTAAATAGGTTCTTTCTAGGCAAGCGTGCTCTATCTTCGATCACACCTTCATTTACCATCAGGTGAGGTAGTGGTCAAGCGCTATCAAGCGCTATTTTGTATAGAACGCACCATTGATAAGATCCCTAAATGTATTAAAGTTCAGATGTATTTTGAAGCTATTTGAAATACTACAAAACACCTCAGCGTCAGGTATTTGAAATACCAATTACATGTTTCATTTTTACGAAGTATCTACCTAATTGAATAACAAATACAAAATTTGTATTTCAATTACGTATTTTAATTATAAGTAAATCAAATACTGCCCAACCCTGTGGGTGGGAAGAAATTGACAACGGAGATGACGGCTGATAGAGAGGTATGGAAGAATACCTCGTTGTTGTGTACATGTTGTGCCGACCCACGTATTGTAAGAAAATGGCAGGAAGAAAATTATGTACTGGAGTAAGATTTAACGGGCAAAGGTTAGCGTTGAAGCAGAAAAGTTCTCAAGACAGAATTTTTATTTTTAACAAATTAATTTCTTGCGATTAACCACCATTTGTCCTGATGCATGGGAAGCCGTGGGTGGATAGTATGTATATGAATCTGAGTTCGAACAATTAGATGATTGAGCAAAGCGAAATCTCCAAATCAACTTGGACGAATCGGCGTTGTATGTATGTATGTTTGTCCGAGGATAACTTTCGAAGCGTTGATCCGATCATCGTGAACCGTATGATACTTGAGCTGAAAGTGTGGGGTGGTTGTTGAGATATTGGGGTTCAAGAGGGGTAAACAATAAACAAAATGAGATTACCACGTCAAATGACAGGTCTTCTTCAGTCTATTTTGACCCCGTTTTTATTTTTAGTTTAAGCCTTGTAGTTATTATGTTTTTATCCATAATAAAAATTGAACCTTGTCGAAATTCACCAGGTACACCAGTGTCCCCACAGTGCTGAAATCTGGTATTCGTGTAGCTTTAGTGACACAAACATAGGGAAATGTCTGAAATCCAGAATAACTGCATTTTTTACCCCAAAAAGTTTAACCAAATAACATGAACTCCAGTTACTTGTAATTTGAATGAAACTGTAGGTCAAATTATATGGTACTCATTTTAAGGCACGATTATTAGTGGAAAATTACAAATAATATTATTTTTTAATTTAATGTGAGACTCGCGAGGTCTCAGTTCGGAGCGAACCACTGGTTTATAAAAACTTGCTTAACAAGTTCAAAGTCTATCAAGTTCAGTTCACCTATTGATTTATCAAAGAGCTACGTCGAGTCACATTGTCAGTAGATACAGCTTATCTGCATAATATCGATTTGGCAAATAATTTTGTCATTGGGTTACCAAGGGACTACCATCTATTGGAGATGCTCTACATGGCGTAATAGGCGCATTATTGACGCCATAGGTCTCTGTTGAAGGACGAGCTGTGAGAATTGTTGACGATCTTCTAACAAGTGGTGTTGAGCCCTTAAGTCTCAGGAGAGATTTTGCCTCCCTGTGTGTGTTCTACCGCTTGTATAATGGGTTGTGTTCTGAGTTGTTTGACATGGTATCTGCAGGTTCCTTTTATCAACGCACCGCTCGCCATCAGCAGGGAATCCATCCACACACCTTGGAGACGATGTGGTCGCGAACCGTAAGGTTCCAGTGGAATTTCCTCCTGCGAACACTTCGCTTGTGGAATGGTCTCCCTGTCGAGGTTTTCCCTAATGACTACAGTATGGGGTTTTTCAAACAGGGTGTTTAAAAAAAACAAGGGTCGGCAACGCGCGAGTGATAGGTGACCTTTTAGGCAAGCGTGCTACATCTTCGTGATCACACCATCACTTACCATCAGGTGAGTTAGTTGTCAAGCGTTTGACTAACATCAATAAAAAAAATACATTGCCTATTGTGCAGACAGCGTTGCTTACTTATAATGATGGAAATCATCTTTCTACAAGTTTTTACCCGACCACGGCAAAGTCAAAAGGAAGGGTTATGTTTTTAGCAGTCTATGGATGTGTATGTTCCACCGTAGCGCCTAAACTACTCGTCCGATTTTGATGAATGAGGTGTCAATCGATTCGTTATGGCCCGGGTGACATAGGCTACCATCCACAGGGGTGTTACGTAGTTCTACCATATTGCATTTTAATATTATTCCTCCGTAGACTGAGACACGTTCACGGTGATCCAGATGACGAAGTTACGAAATCAGTATGACGAGATGACGAATACGAAATCTAGTCCTGCCCCAACGGCCGTCAGGTCTGCGAGCTATATACCCCGTTCACTGCTACTTCAGCTTACTAATCCTCTAGCCACCCACCCAAGTTATTACCAAGCGGAATATTTAACCTACTTTAAATAAAACAGAAGCAAGCTTCACAACGCGTTAAACAATTTCATTGAAACTAGTCAATTTACATAACAAATGAGCCACTCCCCGATCGATAGGTAAATAAAAACTTTATGGGAGTCCATTACACAATTAGAGGTACTATTAGTTATGTACAAGGCTATCCACCCTGTTTTCAACTTGTTTCTGATGGGTCTCTCTCTGGTCTTTTCTTAATCGTTTTTTCCGTAATCCCATCCTTTTCTTTATTCTTTATTGCACACAAGAAAATACATTTAAAAATACAGAAATAGATGTCAATGGCATGTTCAAGGTTGAGTTTAACCCTAAAAAAGTTTTCTTCCAGCAAACTTTTGAGTCTAGAGAGAGAGAGATATGATTTTAAAGGTAGGTCAGTGTACAAAAACATGAATAAATATATATACCCAAAACTAATATGAACCTAAAGTATGTTATACTGTTATAATTATAATAAATAAATTATATGTAATAATAATATTTACCTAATATAAATATACCTCTGTGGTGCAGTGGGCGGATAGCCGGCTATGACACAGGAGGTTGCGGGTTCGATTCCCGCCGCGGAACAAATGTTTGCATGATCAACAAATATTTGATCCGGGTCTGGCTGTTTCTTTATTTGTAAGCGTGTATTTACAAAAGTACATAAGTATTCTATAAGTTATCTGGTTCCCATAGTACAGTATATATATACCATAGTAGGAGATCTCTTTTTAAGCAAACATATTTTGTTTTAAAAGATACAGCTCTTCTAATTAACATTATTAATTATACTTATACTTTTCAATTTTTCTTGTTATTTATACTTTTCACACTTTCTGCTAGACAATAAAAACCAAATCTAGGTTGGTGCATTCGGTGCAGAGATTAGTTCGATTTACGAATAAGTTCTTACCGTGTAGGTCTTTTTGGTTCAAATTTTAATACAAATGAGGTTCCAAATTCAAATCACACTATGCCCTCGTGGGCCATAATGAAATTCAGTACCTACAACTTTACTCCCAGCTCAGCCGTAGGGATTTAATCACCTGCTTTCGGTGAGGTTTACATGACATAAATTTGACATTGTCGAGCGACATTGCTGTGAAAAGTATATTATTGATTATAATTGTGCTAAGAGTTGGTTATCGTTATCCTTACTCTTTTGCGTCGGAACGGCTGAACCGATTTTGATGAAATTTTGTATTTACGTAAATCTTAACCTGGATTAACACACAGGCTACTTTCTATCGGCAAAACACACGTCCAAATCCGTGGGCAGAAGCTTATTTAAAATAAGCAACGCGACATCTCTTGTCAATGTACTAAACTGCAACGTTTGGCCTTGAGCAGGTCAAAAACTGTATAGGTTTTCCTGTAGATGGAGCTATCGGCGCTTTAGTCGTAATCTGAATCATCTCACTAATTTCGACCCTGAAGCGACAGAGCCCGGTAGCACAAATGGTAGTTCATCCCCCTATCAAGAGGAAGGTTGCGGGTTCAAATCCCGTCTAGGCATGAAAATTTTCGAGATAGTTTTAAAATCTCGGAATTTTCCGTAAGTGTTGGGATAATATTATAAAAATAATAATGCTATAACCAATTTTGTTTGGTTTCCAAATGGTTAAAATGATAGCAATTCTACGTCATTGAACATTGGTATAACGTCGGATCATAATAACTTTGGTTTATTTTTCGACTTTTTGTGTAGACGTTCGTTCAAAGTTATCACGGCGAGAAAAATTACGATAAATTGGGTCTATCTTAACGTCGCGAGTTTAGGTTACTAGGTTAGTATATCTGGTTATATCTTCAGCCTATCTTAATGGTGAATAATGTACCATTAACTTAGTTATCAGGACACGGGGTTCGTAAAAGCCCATCGTAATCATATTAACAAACACGGTATAATAGATAGAGTTATGGCAATATACCGGCATCTCTACACAACACGGGAATAAATCCCTAGAGAATAAAGAAGACCTCCGTGGCGTAGTGGGCAAATGTTTGCATGATCTACAGGTATTTGTTCCGGGTTTGGTTGTTTCTTTGTATACTATAAGTATGTATTAACAAAAAAAAATTAGGGTGTGGCTGTGTCATGGATACGGCCGTGTGTTGTACGTGAATACGTGTATGTAACAGGTAACTTTCTCTATGCAAAATATAAAATACCTTATTTTAATGTATGTTATAATAATGTTTGAACACTAAGAATTCATTCGAGTCATACTAAATGAAAGTGTTAATTGTAAAATTCTTAAATCTTTTTTCAAGATGCATTTAGGTGAATGTGCGCCAGATCTTCATGACTATATCCCTCCTTCCCCCTTCCACCACGGGACAAGCAGACGTACCGAGAAGTACCACTCATACCTGGTCGGCATACCACCTTGCCGTACCAAACGATTTGCTTCAACTTTTCTTGTTAGCACAAGTAAGGAGTGGAACTCACTTCCGGCGTATTTTTCCAAACCAGTATAATCTTGGAGTCTTCAAGTCCAGAGTGAATAGGTTCTTTCAAGGCAAGCGTGCTCCATCTTCGATCACACCATCACTTACCATCAGGTGAGGTAGTGGTCAAGCGCTTGACTATCAACAATAAAAAAAATTAAAACCGGCCAGGTGCGAGTCGGACTCGCGCACGAAGGGATCCGTATCCCTTAAATATTTGTATTAAATTAATTTAATTATTTATTTTTAAAGTGAATATATAACTAAATATTAAATATAGATAATATATAATAATAGATTTCAAGCGTCTTCCTGTTGCCTTTATCAATATCGAGCTAAAATGAGCAAAAAAATCACGTCTGTTGTATAGGGTCCCCATTTAATATTTATTTTATTCTGTTTTTAGTATTTGTTGTTATAGCGGCAACAGAAATACATAATCTGTGAAAATTTCAACTGTCTAACTATCACGGTTCATAAGATACAATCTGGTGATAGACGGATAGACAGACAGCAGAGCCTTAGTAATACGGTGCTGTTTTACCCTTTGGGTATGGAACCCTAAAAACGAATCTCGAAACGTAGTAAAATGACCTCAAAATGGCGGCGCAATCTTTGATCCTTTAGGTATCCAGTGGTCTAATTACATTTTGGGTGGAGATGATAGATATGTAGCTGCAACAACAAACTTTATCCGGCATTGTTGTTATCATTCGTTTTTTGAATTACCTCCCACTACACCTAGTTGATGGACGCAAGGCAGTGCATTGTAAGGCACGTTTCTAAGGTGCGTGACCTACGAGGAGATTCTTGCTATAGGCGATGGTTATCACTTAACATCAGGTGGCACATCTCCAGGTAGTATTAAAAGAAAACCTAGGATGAATGACTCAACAATTATTGTAAATTTATTTAGCACCTGCCGTTTAGCGAAATTTAATAATATTGTTACGAGCTGAGGGTTCGGGATAAAATAATGGGAATCAGTCTGACCAAAATAACACTTATTCAACACTAAACGATGAATACACGAACTTGGTCACACGTAATCACAACACACTAATTCACAGCACTGTTGCATCATTTAAAGTCACCGAAATGATCGCACGTATAGCTTAATCCAGACTGACTCGGGAGCAACTACTGTTCACGCGAGACCCTTCCCACGTCAGTCCTCCAGGGCCTCGCTGAGACTCACTCACTCACGCACTGACTGAGACTCGAGACTGGCTGTCCGGCCATCTCTCCGGCCTATTTATATCGCACACATTTCGATTGTTCGAGAACGATGTCGATCCTTCCAGGAAAGGGTCGGTCCCTCGACACAATGGCCACTCCCCATTCTGCGAAACCACAAACAATAGCAACAATAACACAGCAAGACAAAAGCGTTCGAGAAGGTTCGATTATTACTCATTGTTTAACAGCTTCGGCGTAACACTGCCCCCTCCTAAAACATGCTCGTCCCGAGCATTCTTAGGCCCATATCGCGGCAGCCGATCAACACGAACAATTTTAGGCGCACCTCGCGCTGAAGATGTAGCAACTAGAGGAGCCACATTGCCGTCTCCAGTACTTCAGGACACCCAGAGTCCCTTTCTCATCAGCGATCCCAATTCCAGCCTCCAAAACACGGCTCTCATGATTTCTATCTGTTCTTTCACTTCCTGGAATTCCTTTCCAGATGAACCGAACGATTCCCTCATCAGTCGAGCACGATCTTATAGCCAACGTCGCTGATCTTCCTGTTGACGACGCTGCTCTTCTTTATCCTGACGTCACTGTTCCTCTTGCAACCGAGTCTGCTCCACCTGTTCACGTCGCTGTTCCTTCTGCAACCGAGCCTGCTCTTCCTGCTGACGACGCTTCTCTTCTTAATGCTGACGGCGTTGTTCCTCCTGCAACCGAGCCTGCTCTTCTTGCTGACGACGCTGCTCTTCCTTATCCTGACGTCGTTGTTCTGCCTGCAACAGTTGCTGCTCTTCTTGTTGACGACAAAGCATGGCCATAATAGCAGCAAGATCGCCTGTCACAGGAGCTAGGCCCACGGGTGATGATGATGAAACTCCAAATGGTTCAGTGGCGGTTGATTCCATCTCCATCGGCTGACGACTCTGCCGAGCTTCTTGAACCGGAGACTCCCCAAACCGCCTTTCATCCATTTCCTGTTGTCGTTGACCTCTCGTCCTGACACCGTCCACGTTATCCATTGGTAGAACCGGCATTATTTTATCCCACTTCTGACACCAAATTGTTACGAGCTGAGGGTTCGGGATAAAATAATGGGAATCAGTCTGACCAAAATAACACTTTTATTCAACACTAAACGATGAATACACGAACTTGGTCACACGTAATCACAACACACTAATTCACACCACTGTTGCATCATTTAAAGTCACCGAAATGATCGCACGTATAGCTTAATCCAGACTGACTCGGGAGCAACTACTGTTCACGCGAGACCCTTCCCACGTCAGTCCTCCAGGGCCTCGCTGAGACTCACTCACTCACGCACTGACTGAGACTCGAGACTGGCTGTCCGGCCATCTCTCCGGCCTATTTATATCGCACACATTTCGATTGTTCGAGAACGATGTCGATTCTTCCAGGAAAGGGTCGGTCCCTCGACACAATGGCCACTCCCCATTCTGCGAAACCACAAACAATAGCAACAATAACACAGCAAGACAAAAGCGTTCGAGAAGGTTCGATTTTTACTCATTGTTTAACAGCTTCGGCGTAACACTGCCCCCTCCTAAAACATGCTCGTCCCGAGCATTCTTAGGCCCATATCGCGGCAGCCGATCAACATGAACAATTTTAGGCGCACCTCGCGCTGAAGATGTAGCAACTAGAGGAGCCACATTGCCGTCTCCAGTACTTCAGGACACCCAGAGTCCCTTTCTCATCAGCGATCCCAATTCCAGCCTCCAAAACACGGCTCTCATGATTTCTATCTGTTCTTTCACTTCCTGGAATTCCTTTCCAGATGAACCGAACGATTCCCTCATCAGTCGAGCACGATCTTATAGCCAACGTCGCTGATCTTCCTGTTGACGACGCTGCTCTTCTTTATCCTGACGTCGCTGTTCCTCTTGCAACCGAGTCTGCTCCACCTGTTCACGTCGCTGTTCCTTCTGCAACCGAGCCTGCTCTTCCTGCTGACGATGCTTCTCTTCTTAATGCTGACGGCGTTGTTCCTCCTGCAACCGAGCCTGCTCTTCTTGCTGACGACGCTGCTCTTCCTTATCCTGACGTCGTTGTTCTGCCTGCAACAGTTGCTGCTCTTCTTGTTGACGACAAAGCATGGCCATAATAGCAGCAAGATCGCCTGTCACAGGAGCTAGGCCCACGGGTGATGATGATGAAACTCCAAATGGTTCGGTGGCGGTTGATTCCATCTTCATCGGCTGACGACTCTGCCGAGCTTCTTGAACCGGAGACTCCCCAAACCGCCTTTCATCCATTTCCTGTTGTCGTTGACCTCTCGTCCTGACACCGTCCACGTTATCCATTGGTAGAACCGGCATTATTTTATCCCACTTCTGACACCAAATTGTTACGAGCTGAGGGTTCGGGATAAAATAATGGGAATCAGTCTGACCAAAATAACACTTTTATTCAACACTAAACGATGAATACACGAACTTGGTCACACGTAATCACAACACACTAATTCACACCACTGTTGCATCATTTAAAGTCACCGAAATGATCGCACGTATAGCTTAATCCAGACTGACTCGGGAGCAACTACTGTTCACGCGAGACCCTTCCCACGTCAGTCTTCCAGGGCCTCGCTGAGACTCACTCACTCACGCACTGACTGAGACTCGAGACTGGCTGTCCGGCCATCTCTCCGGCCTATTTATATCGCACACATTTCGATTGTTCGAGAACGATGTCGATTCTTCCAGGAAAGGGTCGGTCCCTCGACACAATGGCCACTCCCCATTCTGCGAAACCACAAACAATAGCAACAATAACACAGCAAGACAAAAGCGTTCGAGAAGGTTCGATTATTACTCATTGTTTAACAGCTTCGGCGTAACAATATATTAAAACAATGAGAGTTCTAAGGCTGTCTTTGAAGATTTTCTCTTTGTAATTGGTTTCAGTCGCTTTTCTTTGTGATATTACCTAACTTTATTTGTAGAGGTATGCATACTATTAATATAAATGCGAAAGTAACTCTGTTTGTTCCCTTTTCACGATTAAACGGCTAAACGGATCATAATGAAATTTCGCAAGAAGATAGATTATATCATGGAAAAGGACATAGGCTATCTTTCTTATCAAAAATAATCTTGAAGGCGGTTAAATGGCGGTTGAAAGTTTATATGGGCAATCCATAATTCCTCAAATTAGGGATCTGTAAATGCATATTTAGGCTTCCGGTAAGAAATGAATAAATACGTGTTTCAACTTTTTTCAAAATCAGCGCTTAAAGGGGCAAAGTAAGGGGTTAAAATTATGAGGAATTATTCTTTAGATGCACTCCCTGCATCATTCTTATGATGATATTTTACAAAAATAAATTACAGATAGACTGTGACCGGGATTGGAACATATGATACTTTTTGCCCGACTGTGCAGAAGGAGGGTAATGTTTTATTACCCTCCTTCCAAAAAACGCATCCGTTTCAACGCATCGACCGTTACCTTGGTATGTCACTTCGCTCAGCCAATGAGGGTAGGTATATCAAGAAAAATGATAGTTGATGTGTCCTCCAAATTGTGTGATCTATTACTAATCAATTCCGATACGGAACATAGCCGAAACGACGGGATAACAAATGAAAAAGGTACATACGCGATAAATACCCGTTTGAACCAATAATTATGTATAGTGATCGCAAAAGTTTGAAGAATACTAGATCAAGCTTGATTTCTTGATATTAAAAATGCGCACTATGCAAAGTACTCATATAAACTTTTTACTTAGTACTTACTGCATTATCTTTGCTAGATAAAATTAATAAAACAGATTTACAACGAGTAACTAAATTATAAAGATGTAGTAATATTGTAAAACAAAAATGCTGCAGTGCCTGCTGAGTTATTATAATATAAAATAAGATATTACTGAACTGTGTTTAGCTATAATACGTTGTAAACATTTGTGTTGAACTAGCTGATCCGCCCGCGGCTTCGCACGTAGTTTGTCAATAAAAACATTACCCTTCTTCTGCGCAGTCGGATAACAAGCCTATGTCACAATCCCGGTCACAAACGGTACATAGGGAGTGCATCTAAAGAATACTTCACAATTTTAAACCCTTACTTTATCCCCCTCCAGGTATGATTTTGCAAAAAAGTTGAAACACGTATTTCTTCATTTTTTACCAAAAGCCTAAACATGAATATTCAGATCCCTAACTTAAGGAATTATGGATTTCCCATACAAACTTTCAACCCCTATTTCACCCCCTTCAAGATTATTTTTTGAGAGAAAATATAGCCTATGTCCTTTTCGAGAATATAATCTATGTCCTCGCCAAATTTCATTACGATCCGTTCAGCTGTTTAGTCGTGAAAAGTTAACAAACAAACAAACTCTCAAACAAACAGAGTTAATTTCGAATTTATAATATTAGTATAGATAAAGAGCTTTTAAAAACAAAACAGTTACTTCTGAATATATAATATTAGTGTGTCCTGCCATGAGTATATATTAGGTTAGCACCCATTATTACATTGTTGAATACAATAAATGATTGAGTAATACATAATATTCAATCATTTATAGTAGATATAATGTTTGTCAACGGGACTGCAGTAGAGGTTCTATTAAATTACTTCCCTTTGACATCATTAGTCGAGCGCGCAATCGATTAGATCGCTAACAATTTCAGTATCGCGTCACTTCTCTAAGCAAAATACGGAAAAATATGTATCAGACGCAATAAAATCGGTACGAAAACTCTGCTATTGAGTTCTGATAACTTCGGCGAGCTTCGGATAAGTTCGTAACTATGCACGTTAGAGCTACTCGTCATTTCAACAATACATTCAAAGAACGAGAAATGTTGTTGCTCGAATGCATTGAGGCAGGGAATAGTAAGATTATTACGCAATACTCAATCATTTATTTTATTCCACAATGTAATAATAGGTGGTAATTGATACATACACAGAATAACTAGTGGTTCGCCCCGAACTGAGATCTCGCGTAATCTTTGACTACCAAAATAGTGCCACAAAATAAATAACCAGAATACTTGACCCACAGTTCCATTCAAATTACAGGTAACGGGAGTTAATATTAATTGGTAATGCTTTTTTGGGGGTACAAATTGCAGCTATTTTAGATTTCCGACTTTTGCCTATATTGGTGTTTTAAAACTACACGCATACCAAATTTCTGCACTGTGGGGTCACTAGTGTACCCTGTGAATTTTATCAAAGTTCAGTTTTTATTATGGCTAATAACTCAAAAACTACGTAAAAAAAACTTAAAAAAAACGGGGTCAAAATGTACTAATTTTCATTTTTATTTACCCCTCTTGAACCCCAATATCTCAACAACCCCCCAATATTTTTAGCTCATTTAGTCACACCAAAATTGTGCCATTACTACCTACCTATGTATCATGTTTCACGATGATCGGAACAACGCTTCGAAAGTTATCCTCGGACAAACAAACATACTTACATACATATATATACATATTTACATTCATACAACGCCGATTTGCCCAAGTTGATTTAGAGATCTCGCTTCGCTCGATCAATAATCTCACTAATATTATAAATGCAAAAATTTGGATGTTTATTTATTTGTTTGTTTGTTTCTCAATCACATCGTAACGGCTTAACCAATTTCAATGAAATTTAGTGTGTATGTATATTAACATCATGGATTAACACATAGGCTACTTTTTATCCCATAAATCAGGTCTCATAGGATAAAAACGGGGTCTCAAAGTTTCTATAGAAAAATAATTTTGGTCTTTGCGCGTGTGCCGCTGGCGGGTCAGCTAGTAATAAATAAAACATTACAAATACAAGCTGAAGTGGTAATGGACGTGACTCATAGTTTGAAGAACTGACGGCCGTTGGGGCAAAAAGGTTAGACCACACACTGGCAGCGTAGGACGGCCTACGCTACGACTAGATGGCAAGATGACCTGATAAAGGTTGCTGGAAGCAGTAGGGTGTAGGCCACACAAGATAAGTCGCTTTAGAGAGATCTATGGGGGAGGCCTTTGTTGAGCAGTGGACGTCATGTGACTGATATAATGATGATGATCATGGCCTTATTAAAATCGTTACGTCAAGATCATTCTGAGGGCGTAGCCAAGTTACATTCGATTAGCGATGACGCTAGTCGATAAGTCCGAAAATGTATGAGATTGACACATGCTATGGAAATATTGTAGCGTTACAGCTCTCTCCTTTATAAGGAGAGAGCTGTAAGCCAAGTTGAATTTAGACCTACCTAATGGTTTAAAAAGAAAGATGGATTTTACAATGTGTTATGATTTAATAAAAATGACTGAATATGAATACGATACTTATCAAAAACACTTATTGTCCCACTATGGTGCGCACAATCGATAAATCCAGGAGTCTGCAGGATCGGTAGAATGAACTCTGGTTGAGGGCTAGTGAAGCTTCTAGCCAACGTCGACAAGCGGCCGAGAGGACGAAGTAGCTCCAGCGTGTTCTGGTTGGAGTAAGATCAAATTGTTAGTTTTGTAGTAAATGCAGTGGGCGATTCCGAGGTTAGGCCACCAGATCTCGGTCGATGTAGCAGGCTAGACCTCCAGGTCTGTATTGAGTAAAGGTCCCCAGCCTTGAGGGTCCAAGAGGAGACGTGAAGATTCCAACCTTGAGGGGGTCAGGCTCCCAGGCTCAAGCCGGTAGGGCTTCGCCGTCAAGAACAAACTGTTACCGGGCTGCGCTGTCTGATTGATAAAATGAGACTGTTTAAAGCGTTTCTCTCTGAGATCTTTCTCCGGCTGTTTCCAAGTGCAGAAGACTGTCTTTTTCCAAGGATCTATGATCCGGACCTGTTGCAAAGTTAAATATTAAGTATATTCTAATTGGCGGCTAGTACAGCCATACATCAAATTCAGAAGTTATATGTAAATTCCAAGTAAAACCTTACGGTTTTACCAAGAATTAAAAGTAAATATATTTAAGTCTAAAATGTCATGTCAGTCCCCATGTCAGCTCTGTTTATTTTTGTGTTTCTAGTCCCAAAAAGTTAAAATAAATATAGCATCATTTAATAAAATATAGATAAAATTAATATATATTATTAATATATATAAAATAATTTAATAAAATAAATATAGCATACTCCTGTGGCGAGAAAATACTGCTCTTTCCACTCATATAAAAATGTAATAATGGGCCTTTTAAAGTTTCGAAAATTAATTTTGTATTTTCTGACCAAAATAATGATGAAAATGTTAAAGTATGGTAAAAGGAAACACGGAATCTATCTCCCCATGTAAGTATTTACATTAGATAACGTGAATAATACGATCAAAATCTAGATAAAAAAGTGAGTGATATTACAATATCACGTGGTATATCGGCAACAAACCTTGTAGAAATCTAATCGATTCGAAGCGAATGTAACTTGGCTACGGGCCCTGGTACCCATAAAATGAAGTACCCATTATTAGCACGAATAACATTACCTTACTCTCAGAAGATAGCGTTTCAAATCATTAATCAGAACTTAAAAGCATTTTACGAAAGTACCTAACGACAGCATTTCCGGTCGCCACCGGAAATGGAAGGGGGGTAAAAGGGGGGAAGTTAACGATCTGTGTAAGTTAAATATTTCGCTTGAAAGATATCCATTTACTTTTGATCGATAAGTGGTTGAGATAGATTTTATGAGTTTCACTTTTATATTTAACTCATCATCCTAATATTATAAATGTGTAAGTTTGGATGTTTGTTTGTTTGTTACTCAAACACGTTGTAACGGCTAAACCGATTTCGATGAAATTTAGTATGTACTTAGCTTATAATGTGGATTACCACATAGGCTACATTTAATTCCATAAATCAGGTCTCATGGTATAAAAATGGGGTGTCAAGTCAAGTTGCAACAGCGAGTTTAGCCTTATTTCTAGGTTACCTACACATTTAGTAGTGTAACGCGTATGAAGTCGTGGGCAACAGCTAGTGGAAAATAAATATTGCTGGACATTTCAAACAGGGATATCTAGCACCAAATTTGGCAAAGCTTGTACACACCCTTTTTTAATCTACGAAGGTAGCAAACAAGCATACCGCCCACCTGATGGTAAGCGGTTACCGTAGCCTATGGACGACTATAACACCAAAGGTATCACTCGCGCGTTACCGACCCGTTAAAACTTTCAAAACGCCCTTTTTGAAGAACCCGGGGTATGTTTTTCCCCGGACCAGTATAATCTCGGAGTCTTCAAGTCCAGATTGAACAGGTTCTTTCTAGGCAACCGTGCTCCATCTTCGATCACACCATCACTTACCATCAGGTGAGGTAATGGTCAAGTGCTTGACTAAGATCAATAAAAAAACCGGACTATTGCGCGTTGAACTTGCCCACGGAGGATTGCGTACAAATTTGTAGGTACATATTATAAATAGTTCAGGTATCGAGTCTTGCGCAATTAAACCGCGCATACCGTTACATAACTTCGATGATAGATTACGTACTTTAAATGAGGACTATATTTCTTATGATTTCATTACAAAGGTATAGTTTTTAGATTTTTCTCAATACTTGTAGTATAAGACGATATTACCCTATATTAAATTGTAGGAAAGTACCCTATAAATTTTGATTCCCTTGAGAGTGTCGAAATATACTTTTTTTGAGGCATAAAAGGCCGTACCTTTTTTTTTACGTAAACTTAGAAGTTTGATTTTTTTACAGCTTCAAGAGACTGTAAGTATATGATTTTAATTTCAACTCAATACCTTCACGCGTTCCCGAGATCAAGGGCATGACAGACAGACAGATGGGCAACAACGTGATCCTATAAAGGTTCCGTATTTTCCTTTTGAGGTACGGAACCGAAAAAAACCCCCTATACCTTAGGGAAAATCTATCTCTCTCTCTTCCAAAAATTAAGGGCTTTAGATCCAGACCAACGAGTTTCCTGGAGGCAGATGAAAAGCAAAGTCATAGCTTATACTAAGGGAATCACATAAACTATTAGATTACTTCTACTTTTTTTGTAAATATATACATAGCTGCCGGACGTCCTACCCTTCTACAGGACGTCCGGCAGCGAGATGGGTGGACGACATCGTTAGAGTCGCGGGCCGTCAGTGAGTGAGACTAGTGCAGGATCGTGGCGGATGGCACAAACTTGGGGAGGCCTATACCCAGCAGTGGGGGAAGTCAGACTGTGGATGATGATAATGATGATGGTACAATAGTAGTTGACCCAGAACAAATATATGTAGATAATGCAAACATTTGTTCCTTGGCGGGTATCAAACCCGCCGGATATTCTGCGCCTCGGAGATCATCGTAATAACTCTTCGTTATCGCAGCATATGTACTACAAATAATGTTTTTTTGCTTTTAGGTAATTGGAGAATGGTCATAAAAAATAAAGATAATTTTTATCTGATTGAGATAGATAAAAAGGTAATTCTTTATTCTTTACTAGCTTTTGCCCGCGACTTCGTACGAGTTACACTACTAAATGTGTAGGTAACCTAGAAATAAAGCTAAACTCGCTGTTGCAACTTGATTTATGGGATAAAAAGTAGCTTATTTGTTAATCAGGTAACAATCTACGTACACCAAATTCCATCGAAATTGATTCAGCCGTTACGACGTGATTGAGTAACAAACAAACAAATAATTAAATAAACAAACATCCAAACTTTCGCATTTATAATATTAAGTAATATTTTTAAGTTCTAAGACAACGTTCCAAAAGGTTCCATATATTTTACTATGGCTTAAAGCCGCGGGTTTTAGTTGACTTTAACGACCTTACTATCTTAGAAAAGTTTCGATTAAATGTGAAAAAAGTTTAATCTCTTATACTTTGGTAGCCATTTCGAATTAAATTTAAAAGAAATTCGTTCAGTTTTTATCAGTTGGCTATATTTATTAGGTAAACCATTTTGCAAGTTTTAGATTGTGAATAACAAGGGCCCGTACCCAAATTACATTCGCCACGAATCTATTCGATTTCTACAGTGGTTTTGACAATGGTATCGCATATGTGTGATTAAATGATTTCTAAAAATAGCTTCTCGTGACGCCATCAATGTAGACATTGGTACATATCTAACACAATGTAAGTAAAGCCATGGAGACACTAAGAAGAAGAAAAATGAATTCTAAATATATAAAAGCCTACTATAGTCTTTAACATATCGGATTATTTAAATGATAGAAAAGCTTGGGATTGAAATTGCTCCAACACGTTCAAAAATTTCAAAAATGTTACAATTAAATTTATTTATTGTTATGTATTCTAAAAGGATCATTAAAAAATAACCAGCCTTGTTTCTTGCCTTTCTTTTCTGGCTTGTTCACCAAGGAACGGCAATGATTTGAATTAATAGAAACATTTTGATTTTCTCCGAAGCGCTGAGCAAACAACTTCGAAACCGGAGGATTTTGTAGATAATAAAATTTACGCTTTTTGATGTGTAACATCCTCTCAGTTTGCCCGAGTAATTTTGGCAAAAGGGACGGAAATATGTAACAGGAATCCGGGAAACGCGTGCTATTTGATTTGAGCAATGAGCGCGCGCGGTGGTTAATGTTACACATCATATGCGACTACTGTAAGGCTCGTATTTATTTTAGTTTTTCGTAAATTTATTTATCAATCTTAACTCAGATACTTTGTATTCTTGTCGTTTATTTAATAGTAGCACTCAGTGTATCATAAAGTCTCATCAGCAATTACAAAATGGTTATTATTCAGCGATTAATCAAGTTGTCGACAAAAGGTTTAAATCGATAGAAACAATAGGTAATCTATAATACCTGGGGTAGGGTTAGGCTGTGGTCGGCTTTCGGTTTTAAGCCGAAGATTTTTGGATATTTTTTTTTAAAGTAATACTAGCATTTAACGCAGAGCCATCTACCACGAATCTAAGCAAAGCTTGTACTATGGGAACTAGATAACTGATAGAATACTTAAGTAAGGTTTTTTTGTGTATACATACTTATAATATAAAAAGAAACAACTGTGCAAACATTCATTCCGCGACGAGAATTGAATTACCGCTACTTCTCGCGCCTCAGCCGGCTATTTACCTACTCGTACTATGTGCCACGGTTGTCGATTAATTCTTGATTGGACAAAGGGTACAATGTACACAATGGACATTATTCTACATAGCAATTTCTATCAGTCATCCGTAACAAGTGAAAATAACGAATACTGGATATTTCATACAGTGTTATCTAGCCCCAAACTTGCACTATGGAAAGCAAAGCTTGTACTATGGAACCAGATAACTGTAAGAAAACATACGACGTGTTTTGTTAATGAAATTATTAAAAATATACAATTATAATATTTAAAAAAATTATTGTTTTAAAATAGTTTTTTGTTAAATTCATTACCATAGAAAATTTTTAATTATCGTAAATGTATCAATTACTGGATAATTGTTCCCGCTAATTATTAAACCCACCTCTAAAATCAGTTAATACTTTTCCGGATGTGTGTTTTAAATAAATGTCGTACATAATAAACAGGTTGTATACACATAGAATATTACAATCTAATTGGAATGTAGTCTGACCTTGATTTATCTATCTACATATTTTGAATGTTTTTTTTTGAATATTCTGTTTTTTAATTAACTGTCAACTTGAAGAGGGTAGGTTACGTCGCTATTTTAAGACATTTACTTTTTCGTCAGTTTTTCGACCTATCACTATGAAATAAAGAAACGTCCCAACTCTACAGATTGATTCCTCCCTATTGTTGGCTTTGGAATTGAAAGCATTGAATAGAACCTCGCTCCGTCCTCAGATTGAAATACTTTCTCTTTTTAACAATGGCGTTACTTGTAGTTTATTAACACTGACCTAGTAACAAAGAAAACTAGCTATTACTGTTATAGAAGGGGTACTCCTACCCTCCCGCCACCTATTAGCCTCCGCAACGTAGCACGACGCAGACTTCAACGTACATCCTATCTTGTATTACCGAAATTGGTTCAGCCGTTTAGTCGTGAAAACGTTACAAATAGTACAGAGTTACTTTAGTATTCATGATTAGCGTAGCACTTCGTAGCATCTCGTAGCACACTGTAGCACTTTATAACATCCCGTAGCAATATGTAACGTCTCGTAGACCAGCGTAGCACTCTGTAGCATCTCTTGGGCAAGCGTAACATTATGTAACATCTCGTAGCACAGTGTACCATCTCTCATAGCAGCAATATATATTGACTGCCTCCGTGGTGCAGTGGGCGTATAGCCGACTGAGACGCAGGAGATAGCGGGTTCGATTCCCGCCGTGGAACAAATGTTTGCATGATCTACAGATATTTGTTCCATGTCTGGGTGTTCTATTTATTATAAATTATAAGTATGTATTTACAATATATATATATATATATAAGTATTCTATCAGTTATCTGGTTCCCATAGTACAAGCTCTGCTTAGTTTAGAGCTAGATAGCGCTGTGTGAAATGTCCAGCGATATTTATTATTATTATTTAATATGTAGCGCCCCGTAGACCAGCGAAACACTCTGTAGGGTCTCGTGGAACAGCGTAGCATTTTGTAGCATCTCGTAGCACAGTTTAGCATCTCGTCTATCAGCGCAGATTTTTGTAGCATGTCTTAGCCCTGCGTACCACTTTGTTCCAAATTTAATACAAATATTACACCTATAACAAATGTAGAATAATGAGTACTTTGAGAAGCAATCTCATAATTTTATCATTTCAATATTATTACAAACTAGCTTTCGCCCGCGGCTTCGCACGCGTAGTTTGTCAATAATAAATAATAGTTTAAAAACCTAAAAACACGCTTTTGTAGATACCGAATTAATACGGAACAAATGTTTGTATGATTTTACAGATATTTGTTCAAGGTCTGGATGTTTTTCTATATATTATAAGTATGTATTTACAAAAAAAGAAGTATATAAGTTTTCTATCAGTTATCTGGTTCCCATAGTACAAGCTCTGCTTAGTTTGGGGCTAGATACCGCTGTGTGAAATGTCCAGCCATATTTATTTATTTTATTTAATAAGTAGAAAATAATTTTCAATAAATTAAAATTATGAATAGTGTGATTAACAAAAAAATATGTATTTTATTGTATAAAAACGTGGGGTACTTGATGTCAATTGTTATAAATATTTTATTGACAGATACTGGTAAAATTAAAGTAATTTTAAAAATATCTTATCTGCGGATTTCTTATGACTGATGAGTCATAAAAAATGAGTCGCCTATATCTAACATGAAGAGAGTGGGCTGCGGTCGCTACGTCGTTTTGACGTGAAGGGGTAATAAATTACAAAATATATTTTCTTTTCTTATAGGCACTGATTTATGTGATAAAAAGTAGCCTATGGGGGGCGAGGGGGACGTCAAATGAAAGGTCTTCATTAGTACATGTCGACTCTGTTTTTAGTTTTAGTTTAGTCTTTGCTGTTTTTGAGTTATTAGCCATAATAGAAACTGAACTATGACGAAATTCACAGGGTACAGCAGTGACCTCATAGTGCTGAAACTTGGTATGCATATAGCTTTTATAATTTACATTGCAATTAACATGAACTCCCGTTACCTGTATTTTTTACGAAATTTTAGGTCAAGAAAGTTAGTTATGCATTTCGTGGCACAATTTTGATGGTCAAACATTACGCTAGATCTCAGTTCGAGGCGAACCACTAGTAAGTATTTATTAAAAAAAAAAGTATTGCATCAGTTATCTGGTTCCCATAATATAAGCTGACTTAGTTTATGGCTAGATAGCGCTGAAATTTCCAGTATTATTTATTGTTTATGCTTATAAGCGGCGATGGGCTTGCAACCTTTCACGTAAATGTGACTTCTACGCAAAAAGTGGGCATGTCAAATGTAATGTTTGGACGCTAATCTTAAATTGGAAGAAATAAAAAACGTTCGTATATTTATTGTTCCAATTTCTGGCACCAGCTACATTGATTTTAAATTCGAATTCAACAGTATTTATTCTGTGTTCGAATCTACAATTCAAATGGAATCTAAATTCTAAATTTGAATGTTTTTTGTGTCTCATCCTAAATTTGAAATATTCTCATAGGTTAAGGAATAGAGAAAGGAGTTCGTTAATTTTTTATTCGTGGTGACGTAGGCTCGGCACGCTGCCCTTTGAGCCCCAAAGTGGAATGTAGGGCATAGAGCGGTTTAACCTTTATACAAATTGCTATACATTATAATGTTTTTAATTACGTGTTAGTTTTTAATTATTATTAATTCAATGGAGACCACAAATCTACAAATCAAGCCATACATATTATATTTAGAGGAGATAAATATATCTCAAAATCTCGTTTTGTTTTGAACTAAACTCCACACATTTTCCCTGTTTTAATTTTCCACACAATTTAGTTTAGTTATTGCCCTAATATTGTGTCAAGAGTGAGTCTCAGTAAATGGGTCGACTCACGTAGTTAGAAGTAAACTATATTTCCGTATTATATCACCGTGTTCAGATCTGTTCATCAAAGCTGTGCCTAACAGTATTGCAGGTTATCCAACAGCCAATCTAAGTTAGAGAGTTGACAATAACTATACCTAGGACATGATAGGTCCTGGACTATAACCTGAATATGCAGTGCTTGTGACGCAGCTTGCCTGGCAACAAATTCTAAGTCAATTGTGAACGAATCCACACTAATATCATAAATGTGAAAGTAGCTCTGTTACTTTGTTTGTTTGTAAGTTTGTTTGTTTGTTTGTTACCTTTTCAGGACTAAACGGCTGAACGGGTCGTAATGAAATTTAGCAAGGAGATTATATAATCGAGAAGGAAAGGCTATCTTTTGTAAATAATCTTGAAGGGGGTGAAGTAGAGGTTGAAAGTTTGTATGAGTAATCCATAATTCCTTAAGTTAGGGATCTGAAAATTCATGTTTAGGCCTTTGGTAAGATATAAAGAAATACATGTTTCAAATTTTATGCAAGATCAACCCTAAAAGGGGGGAGGGGTAAAATAAGGGGTTAAAATGATGAGGTATTCTTTAGTTTAGATGCACTCCCTATGTACCGTAGGTATATAGATAGATTGTGACCGGGATTGGGACATAGGCTACTATTTATCCGACTGCGCAGAGGGAGGGTAATATTTTTATTGACAATCCACGCGTGCGAAGCCGCTGGTGGGTCAGCTAGCATGTAATAAACTAGTGGTTCGCCCCGAACTGAGATCTCGCGAGTCTCCCATAAAAACAAAACATATTATTTGTACCTAATCTTTGACTGTCAACTGTCTAACTATCACGGTTCATGAGATACAGTCTGGTAACAGACGGACAGACAGACAGACAGCGGAGTCTTAGTAATAGGGTCCCGTTTTACCGTTGGGTACGGAACCCTAAAAATGAATGAATGAATGAATGACTCTTTATTGCACACCAAACAAAAATACAGTACAATGGGCGGTTTTACCGATAAAAGCGATCTCTTCCAGACCTTTTGGATGGACAGGATAAATGAAAATCAAAAGACGGTGTGAGAGTACCCTTAACATACATACACATAACCCATAAAATACAATAGGTATACCTATTGATACCTAATAAACATAAATTTAAATACATGCAAATAATATATAAATAAACTACACTACATATGGAGGGTAAATAACATAAACACTAACTAGCAGTTACGAGACAACGAAAGGAAATAGTTGTATACCTTGACTTTGAAAATAGGAAGATATTTGGGCGACCTTATGGTCCTTCTTAACCTATTTCTCACAAATATACCGTCCAGTATCTGATATCTGATGTAGTGAGTGGAATATGATTACCTCAAACCCGTAGGGGCGACGTGTATATTTAAGGCTAGTGCCGTGAAGCGGTGGTATCTTGTAGCGAGTCCAACCGGCTATAATTTCATAGCTTGACGACATGTCATTTGCCATAACACATGGTTTATATTGCCTTGGAATGAAGTTTTGACACTTGGGAACTTGGAAGGCTGGCCATACAAATGTCAATCCATGCTGTTATCGAAATAACTCACGAGACCTTTCGGAACAGAGATCTACGCGGGACAATACAATTTATATTACCCCCCCCCCCCCCCCCGCTATACTATGCTCCTGGCCATTCTACTCGCCGCCGCGATGTTGCCGCGATTAATGATGTAGGTGTACAAACATATCCCCCCTCGCAATTACTCGCTCCATAGGTAGGTATAGGTACTAGAGTTCAATAGGAAGGTGTTATAGCACAGAAAAATAATTGATCAAGCGAAGCGAGATGGCAAATCGGCGTTGTATATATGTAGATATGTATGTTTGTTCGTCCAAGGATAACTTTCGAAGCGTTTACCGCGATATAGGTAAGTAGGGATGCCACAGTTTTGTTGTGACTAAATGAGCGGGGGGAGAGTTGTTGAGATATTGGGGTTCAAGAGAGGTGAAAAAAATAGAAACCTTGTAGCTTTTAAGTTATTAGCATTAATAAAAACTGAATTTTGACATAATTCACAGGATACACCAGTGACCCCACAGTGCTGAAATTTGGTATGCGTGTAGCAACATTCTATAATGAATCTAATCGCACGGAAACAAAGTCCAAGTTTTCTTACAAAGTGGTTCAATTGATGCAGGCCGTAAAGGTAGCGTCCGGCGTCCGGATGACCGGAAACGCGGTATATCCGGCCGTCCGGTCCGGACACGGCTATATTGAGCATGATACGCAGAGGGTTAGTTTTTTGCCTTTTAATCTGACAGGCGATTTCGAAAATTTGTTAAATTAATTAACGTGTACTTATGTCACGAATTGCGCACTCTACCACATCTTAGACTTACAAGAGTAGTAAAGTTTGTGAAAGTGCTCGTCCGGGGAAGTATTACCACCATATCTGCCACCAAGCAGCATTGCTGTATTTCGGTTTGAAGGGTACGAGTAACTAGGCACTTTATTATAGGCGATGGTTACCACTTAGCATCAGGTGGGCCATACGCTTGTTCCATCTCCAGGTGGTAAATAAAAAAATCTTACATTTTTAATCCATCCAAAGGTTGTCTGAAAGCTGCTTTTAGCGATCAGACTGCTGCTTATGTTAGAGGATTATTTAGATTGATAGATAGATAGACACTGTTTACATGTACATGTAAACATATAAATTGTAATAAGTGTTTAAAGTTGTTTCTTGTTAAATATAAATATGGTTTGTTTTACGAATAAAATAAAATAAAATAATACACCAAAACACAATACAATGGGCACGCTTATCGCTGAAAGCGATTTCTTCCACGCAATCTTTGAACGATATATTTCCATCCTGTTAGTTGTTTATTGTAAAGATAAGATTGATCATCTTTCTTTATTAAGGGCCTAGAAGCTGTTTTTTGATGATTATGAAGTTGTGACCATCAAATTGTTTGATGACGGAAATGTATAAGTTCCGTACCTATTGACCATATCTTCATCAAATATAAAAAATATATACACATTCATTATTCAATCATTTATTTATACCACAAATTAACAGAAAAATAGTGAAATATAACACAGGAACGGGAGAAAATTAGGAGGAAACCCTTGCGTGCAAATTGTGAGTCCGTGGTTTCGGTATACGCAATGCTCTGCGAGTCCAATTTAATGTGTTCAGGGAGCTGTTGCGGCTCCCGCGCTTCTGTAGTGCTTTAGGCATGTTCGTTAAAGCACGCGCAGACACCTTTGATGCAATCTGCCGTAAACAGAGCCTCACTACTGCGCACGGTACGGGAGAGTAGCAACACCATCCTGAACGACATCGCCAACAAACGGTCCTCCGATGTAGAAGCTCACGCAGAGGTCTTAATCACAATTACTAATTAAGTACTAGCTCCTATAGATTTATGCTTTTTTACTAAAAAAAATTGATCCATTGTTGTCTTAATGAACAAATAAATAAATAATTCAAATAAATTGCGCAACTCGTGTAACTCTAACATAAGTTCGCTGAACTAAATCGCTTAATTAGAATCATACTGATGAGTATAACGTGGGCTGAGTTATTTATTCATCAAGTTTATTTCACATGTTATTACGAAGAGGAATATTAAAAATATTAATCGTGTTTTTCATTAAAGGGTAACCATGAACATATTTCCTTGGACACCCATTTGCGATTCATTTACTTATACATTAGTAGCTGTTGCTCACGACTTCGTACATGTTACACTACTAAATGTGTAATCTTTCACAACATATCACATGAATTTAATTTAATAAAAACTTTGACACCCCATTTTTACCCCATGGGACCTTATTTATGGGATAAAAAGTATCTTATATGTATGTTAATCCAAATTATAATCTACGCTCATACCAAATTTCATCAAAATCTTTACCCGTTACGACGTGATTGAGTTACAAATAAGCAAAAATCGAAACTTTCCCATTTATAATATTTATTGTGAAAATACGTTTTTACTAACTTTAGAAGAACCCAAATCAGATGCCTAAATATTAAGGAGTTGATTAGAACAAAAAAACGTTTCACCAACCTTGATCTTGAACCTTGACTAGAGATGTGCTGGGTTTGCTTATCTCCATCGGTGGTTGACTGGTTTGTACGGACGCCGGCAAGGGATACGTTTTGACGATTGATTGATTGGTTGATGACGGCTGAGACGCAGGAGGTAGCGGGTTCGATTCCCACCGCGGAACAAATGTTTGCATGATCTACAGATGTTTGTTCCGGGTCTGGTTGTTTCTCTATATATTATAAGTGTGTATTTACAAAAAAAAATGTATGTAAGTATTCTATCAGTTATCTGGTTCCCATAGTACAAGCTTTGCTTAATTTGGGGCTAGATAGCGCTGTGGGAAATATCCAGCAATATTTATTTATTATAGCTTAAGCCAGCTTAAGATCTAACGAACTTCAAAAAAAGAAGAGGGTTCTCAATTTCGTTGTATTTTTTTATTTTTGTTAATGTTTGTTACTTTAGAACTCTTTCTTTAGAAGAGAGAACTTTAGAGTTCAGTTTTTTAAGCTAATAACTAAAAAACTCCAAGGACTAAACTATCGGCACTATGCGCCCCTTATAATGAACGCATACCTAAGGGAGAAGCTAGCTATATTAGACAACGCATAGAGTCAAATAGTGCCCGAATTACGTCAAAAGGATAGGTTTACACCTTTGCATTTCTTTCTCGTGCGTGTTTGGTTTTGTTTGTTTGAGGCTGTGTTTTCGAGCGTTAAAATGGATTACAGTAGCAAAGAATAATTTGATAATTATATCAATGAGCGGAGCAGAATAAGTACCAGAAAAGTGATACGGGATTTCCAAGACCCTTTTGACTATTATATTTTGGATGAATTTAGATGAAGCTACAGGTTTACCAAAGATGGGATTTATACTCTTGCCAATGAAGAAAAATAAATTAATTGTAAGAGGCCTTCCAGAGCCACCTATTTAACAGTTACTAGTGGCCTTAAGATTGTATTCTTCTGGCAGTTTCAAGATTACTTACTTTGTGATTAATATAACGTGGGTATTTATGAAATCTAGTAGATAGGGTGGCTATAATTTTTATTTATGCTTATGTTCATTTTTGATTTTGAAAATCTAAATGGCAACAAATATCCTACGTTGACCACAAAGGTTATGAATAATGAAATGTCAGTCAACGAAGTGAAGTACGTAACACAAACGAACCAATCACAGAGCTCAGCGAACTTCGCTTAGCTATGAATAGTTTGAGTATTGTTTATGAATTCAAAGGCTTGCTATATGAAATGTCTTACTTCGCATAGTACTGGTTTACTGAGGCAAATACTGTTTGTAAATACCAGTGTCTGTCGACTCAATCAAAAATAGGGACATTTATGCTTAATATTTTGACACTCGCGAATAAATCAAAACCAATAGGGTACTTCCCGTTGATCTACGCAAGAAGCAACGAACAGTACAAAGAAAGAAATAAATTCTAAAATCATTAACTTTTAGCTAAATCGACAATGTCAAATTATATGTCATGTAAACCTCACCGAAACTGGGTGATTAAATCCCTGATTGTGAAAAAAGTGTAATATGTTGGATCAGTGATCCTCACACCAGGTCAAGCCTGTATCTTTTAAAACACAATGATTCATATCCTTCCATTCTCGGCCCTGACCCACACTGTGACCCCTCGCTCAGTAATATGCCATAATAGGCCTCACAAATTGCCCCCGCCCTTGCATTATTAAAAAGTACGTGACGAAGGATGGTCTTCCCCTATCACACTAGAGGTATGGCGATGGAAACGAAATTATTATCATCGTTTTGATAGTAAACAAACGTAGTCAAGCTTTTGTTTTACTAACAAGTTACTTTTTAACAAAAATATAACAGACTTCAGAAACCAAACTACGAGACCAATTTTGATGCAATTTCTATAGGACCAATTTAAAACTACATCATTTCAAATATTTTTTTTTTAAATCAGTTGATAGTTGACAGAGTTCTAAAGTAAGAAACATTAACAAAAATAAAAAAATTAAATGAAATTGAGAACCCTCTTCTTTTTTTGAAGTCTGTTAAAAATAAGATCTTAAGCCGGATATTTGCAACGCAACATGTAATGTAATGTAAATGTATATAATAAATAAATATTGCCGGATATTTCACACAGCGCTATCTAGCCCCAAACTAAGCAGACCTTGTACTATGGGAGCCAGATAACTGATAGAATACATATATATTTTTTTGTAAATATGAACTTATAATATAGAATAACATCCAGACCCGGAACAAATGTCTGTAGATCATGCAAACATTTGCTCCGCGGCGAGAATCGAACCCACTACCTCCTGCGTCTCAGCCAGCTAAACGCCCTCTACGCCACGGAGTCGTCAAGATAAGATAAAGATAAAAATGTTTATTTCTAAAAGAAAAAATACATCATTTGCCAGGTTACTTAAACCTGGATACAATTTTTTTTAAGAAGCTTGATAGCGAGGCCCATACTAAGCATGGAGCTTGTGTCTTGGCTTCTAGAGTGCAGTTAACAAAAGTAGGTAAGCTTACAATTTATAATTTATAAAAAAAAATAGGTTATATAAAATAAGCGCAGTACAATTCAATTCAAATCAATTCATTATTATAAACACGGGATTTATCACGTACCGTCTTATCGGTGCGAGGCGAGACGTTATTCGGAGCGGATCGCACTCACCCTGATAAAGGTTCACGAATTGAACCGAAACATTGTCGGTCGAAACACCGATAAGACGGTACGTGATAAATCAGGTATTTATAATAATGATTGGAATGAATCACGAAAATTTTCAAATCGATTCGTTTATATTTTTATTTATTTAATACTTTTTTGCACAAAAATACACATTAATTGTATAAAAGGTTGGCTTAATGCTAATAGAATTTTTTACCAGCCAACCTCAGAGGTACCAAAAAAATGGCGTGCTAACATTAAATCAATATTAACTTATTGGTATGGTACCTACGAGTACTTAAAAAACAAAAGAAACACAAATGAGAATAAACTTAAATATAACTTTACAGCATTCATCCAATACGCTATATATAAAACGGCTATATACAGCGTGTTACCGCATTTACGACATTAATTTAAATCACGAGTAGGGCTGATGCCTAGTATAGTTGTTAAATAGTTTTTTTATCAATTTCATTAAGTCCACCATAACTTCAAGTCCTAAAATATCAATGAAACAGCCTGTATAAAATAGGTATACAAATCATATTCATTCATCATGTACCTAAGTAGGTATAAGCAAAAAAAAAAAAAAAGTAGGTATAAGCGGCATCGTCGCAAAGGCGCCGCCGATTTACGTTAAAAATTGTTTATTAGAAATGTATCGATTACTGGATAAATATTCAAGGTACCGGTATTAAACCAATCTCTAAAATCAGTTAATACGATTCTGCATAATATGGGGTTTAAATTAATGTCGTGAATGCGGTGACAGACTGTATAGATAGTATTTATTTTAATTTCTATGTGTTAACTTTTTAAATAATATAAATCGAGTTTGCACTTAATTTCTAAGAAACAAATGTTATCTGGAATAGAATGCTCTTTTAAATTAAGTCCGCCGTTGCAATATTTTATAAGTGCAATAGAGTATTATCAATCAATCAATCAATAGGTATACAGAGTTAGTAGCTGTCCGTTTGATAGAGACTCTTCAATCACTTCTTCTTCCTGCCCTTTCCCCACGTTACGTGGGGTCGGCACAACATGTATTCCGCCTCCACATCTCTCTATCAGCCGTCATGTACGTTGTTACTTCCTTCCTAAATCCATCGATCTCTTCTTCGGTCTTCCTCTACTTCTATATCCATCCATTTTAGTTACATGATTTTCTTCCCTCCGCATGACATGTCCATACCACGCTAGCCTCCTTAATTCTTCTATCACTGGCGCTACTTTTAAACTTCCTCTAATATACTCATTATTTATCTTATCCATTCTCGTTACCACACATATCCATTTTAACATTCGCTTTTCCGCCGCGTACACTCTTCTATCATCCGTTCCTTTCGTGGTCCAACACTCAGAATCATACATTACGACAGGTCTTATGATCGTCTTATAAATTTTCCCCTTAAGTTTAAGGGGCATTCGAGGATCGTACGTTGTTCCTGTAACCTGTCGCCAATTTATCCATCCCGCATTTATTCTATTTTTAACGTCTCGGTCTATGTCGCCCTCGTTTTGGATCAATGACCGAAGGTACCGAAAGTTGGATTATTAATCTTTTTAAATATAAAATTAAGATTAAGTTAATTTGACCTATTTTGGCCCCTGTTACATTTTAAATTTTATTTAGCTGTGACAGACAGACAAAGTCGCACCATAAAGGTTCCGTTTTTATCATTTTGTCTGGAACCCTAAAATCACAATCACAATAAATGACTTGTTATCCAGAAACCCTTATATCGCAAGTAAAGTCACATCAAATTACATGTACGCCAAACATACATAATAACATTGAAAGCATCAATTTCGCATGTAGGTATCATAAGTCCTCGAAAAAATCATAAATTATCTATACTCGATTTTCGATACAGAATTTTCAATAAAAACACTTGGTTCGATCAATAAGTCGATTTCGGGTAATTGATACGATTACCGGTACATAAAGCCTCGTCCACGGAATCGGGAAATGTGAATACCAATTTTTTTCAGCTTTTACCGGTCTTATATCACAAATTTGAAGAGAATAGAAACAATATATTTTGCGATTTTGGGGTGACATTCCGATATTTGTGATATAAATTATATTTTTTTTTCAAGAAAATATGCTTAGTACATAAAAGTTGGCGGTTTATCCGCTTATTGATATGCCGTAGAAATTATCTAACATTTTCATTCATTACAATGATTATCACAAATTGATTTAGCACATTAAATATTTATCTTTATTCAGTACATGACACATTAATAAATATATTATAACTAAGCTACGCATGCTAAAGAAAAAATAGAACTAATCTTTATATTTATCTTTATATTTACCTATAAAATTAAGTCGCTTCCGCTGTCTGTTCGCTTAGATCTTTTAAACTACTCAACGGATTTTAATGCAGTTTTCAGCAATAGATAGAGTGATGCAAGAAGAAGGTTTATTTGTATAATACATACATAACTCTGTTTGTTAGTTTGTTTGTTACCTTTACACGACTAAACGGCTGAACGGATCTTAAGGAAATTTTGCTAGGAGATAGATTATATCCTGGGGAAGAACATAGGCTACTTTTTAGCTAACTGCGCAAAATGAGGGTAATGTTTTATTGAAAAACCACCCGTGCGAAGCCGCGGGTGGGTCAGCTAGTGTTATATAAATTATATAGGTAGGTATTTAACCTTTTAAGGACCATACTGATACCTGCAAATGGTGGTCTTATCGCTACAAGCGATCTCTTCCAGACAAACTTTGTACATACGCCTCCCGAACCGTTATTAATTGAAGGTAGGTTGAAGGCAAGTTTCAGCATTTGCCTATAGGACCCAACCGCAAGTGCCTGGGAATAAGTGAATGAATTAATGAACATTCTTTATTGCATAAAACAAACCAATCTGTGCAAAGGCGAAGATCATGCTCGAAAGTATTTTCTTCCAGTTAAAGTTAACAAGGTTTTTTGAACATGTATCAAGGACTCAGTTGCCATCCAGTCATGGACAAAAACTTAATATAAGCCTAAAAAACTGTAAATGTGATATAAAAAAATTAGATATCTATCTACAGTTTTTGTCCTTTATGATAATTTAAAGTATAGCTGCGATTGTGTAACATTACAATTTTATCATTGGCTCATACACGTATTAGGTAGGTACATTCCAAGGGTAATAAAGGCAGCGCATCTGTATTTTTTATTAACTTCTGTAGAAAACACTATGTCCCTATCTATTGAAATTGTCTAATTGCCTAAAAGTCAATTATCGATGTCAGTTACTTGGAAAATGAAATATAAATAAAATAATTAGTGGTAGTGTTTTTCTCAATATTTCGGCACAGATCATAATAGCGAGAAAGTCACGCACATGCATTTTCCGGTACACACTATAGTGTGGACGAGGCTTTTCCTGGCAATTGATCCGATTACCGGGTGTAAAAGCCGGGGCGAGCCATGTAAAGTCAATTGCGAGCGGAGTCAGGGGTTTTCGACTATCTTGTATCCTTTCATGTTAACGGTTAAGGGCTAGTAGATAAAATTCAAACCTGATATATGGTTATTACAAAAACCCTTGGTTTGTATCATCATTATCATTATCTGTCCCTGTATTGAAGTCCTAACAGCTTGTTAATTCATCATAAGCATTTTTATGTTTGCTAATGTTAAATTTGTGTTAATATTATTATTTTAGGTTTATGGTATATAGGCATGTTTTTATTATTATTCATTGAGCAAAGCCAGACCTCTAAATCAACCTGGGCAAATTGGCGTTGTATGTATGTATGTAATATGTATGTTTGTTTGTCCGAGGAATTTCGAAGTGTTTATCCAATCGTCGTGAAATTTGGTTCATTCGTAGTGATGGCACAATTTTGGTGTGACTAAATGAGATATCAATATAATGGGGGGGGGGGGGGTTTGTTAATAAATTCTTATCCTGTTATACAAAGTTTCTCTGGAAGAGATCGCTTTTAGCGATAAGACCACCCATTGTACTAAATCTATTTGTAAAAGCAGCGCTGGGTAGGCAGTGCAACCCAGCACATGCTGAGTTGGAGCCTTTTAGTCTTTTCGTAACACATCAGTGAGTGCGATGAGACACACACACTGTAATATTTTTTATTATTATTTAAGCTATTTTAAATTTGTTCTTGTTGTTATGTCTCCTGTCTCTTTGTTATGTTCGTACTATTGGTGTTGCTACAAATAAATGTTTTTGATTTGATAAAACAAATGTTTGCATGATCTACAGATATTTATTCCGGATCTAAATATTTTCCTATATAGGGGGTTTGGTAATATAGTGACGATATTCAAGTGACGGTTTCTCAGTAGATAAAATAAGACTTCTCGAAATAAAATATAAAAATAAATAAATAAATATTGCTGGACATTTCACACAGCGCTATCTAGCCCCAAACTAAGCAGAGCTTGTACTATGGGAACCAAATAACTGATATGATATTTACATACTTTTGTTTTTTGTAAATACATACTTATATTATATAGAAACACATCCAGACCCGGAACAAATATCTGTAGATCATGCAAACATTTGTTCCGCGGCGGGAATCAAACCCGCTACCTCCAGCGTTTCAGCCAGCTATTCGCCCACTGCGCCACGGAGGTCGACAAAAACGAAAAACTACTAGTTATATTATCAAATTTTAAAGAAAATCTACTACGTTTAGGTGATTAATTCGATATAAAAATTACTGCCTACTCTTGCAATCGACATGAAAAAATGAAAGTCGTAATCCACAAAAGTGTAGATTTGCAGTGATGAGAATACCATGCGAAAATAACTAATAGCATATCGATATTCCGACATCATCAGGCAGTAATTTTTATATCGAATTAATCACCTAAACTTAGTAGATTCTCTTTAAAATTTGATAATATAACTACTACTTTTTTTGAGAAGTTTATTTTATGTTTTGAGAAACCGTCACTTGAATATCGTCAGTATATTACCAAACACCCTGGTATAATTCTATCAGTTATCTGATTCCCATAGTACAAGCACTCCTTAGTTTGGAGCTAGATAGCGCTGTGTGAAATGTGCAGAAATATTTACTTATTCATTCAAAAGCCCCGTATATTTCTAGAGCAAGATCGTTCTGTTTTTCAACAAAACGCTCACGTATTTTGCCAATCTTCAACCAGTTTACCTATAAGCTTTCATTGAAGCAAACTTTTTGTGAGTACACTTAGTCACACGACTTGAATACTAATTTAGTGAGAGCCTTTACAGTGCTGTAACTTAAAAGGAATTCCGTACCAATCAGTCCATACTTCAAGAACTCGGCATCAAGCAGCGTCTCTCTTCCACGGTACAATCTCGCACCCTCATCTTCTTTGGACACGTGTCGCGGCGCGGGGAGCTCTCCATTGAACGCTTGGTGGTGCAGGGAAAAGTTGACGGCAAAGCAGCGTTTGGTAGATCGCCTATGAGATGGACGGATCAAGTAAAGGCTGGCATAGATGTTCCTTTGAACTAATGTGCCAGAAGAGCAGTGGTGCGAGAGGACGACCACGACCACTCTGCCAAGAGTGCTACAACTAAGAAGAAGAACTTAAAAGGAAGAACTTAAAGTTCCGTTTATTATGGAAACTCGTCATCATCATATCAACTACAGGACGTCCACTGCTGAAATACCTTTCTCTTTAGATTTCTAGAGCAACCGATCTCGTACGGCACCCAACCTTTATCTCAGGCCAATTCACGTAATACAATTTTAAAAACTTAACGAAAGTGAACCGAAATGAGATTGGATTATGAATTGAATATATTTTTCATTCTGCTCCATTAATCTGTACATATAAAAGGCTTGTCCTTTTGTCCTGAATGACTGATTGACGATTTTCTAAAGGTACATAAGTAAACCGTAATAAAGTAAGTAACTAGTGACGTTATAACGAACAATTCCCTTTGTTTAATCCGTGGAGAGAGAGCACTGGTGACTGGTGGGTTTTTTAAGCCTATCTCAGACACCAGTCCCTCACGAAACAGGTTTTCTAATTAGGCTTACTCAATGTAATTAATAAGTTAACTTCCTTCCTACCTACTGTAACATAATTTGCCTAGTTTTAAATTTTTTGTAAAACCTATTTGTGATGGGAAAATAAGCGATCTGAAACTTGGAGGCTGTACTCTTTGTATGACGTAAGCATCCGATAAGAAATGATTTTCCGAAATTCTACCCCTAAAGAGGTACCACTTTAAATTTCATTCTAATTTGATCTTTAGTATGAGCAAAATAAGACCATTCGTATTTTACACAATTTTAGTTAGCCAGCGTAAACAACAGAATCGCCACCATTATGGACTTTATACGCGATAGAATCAAAAGATTTGTAGATGAACCAAAGTCACTGACTTAGCACAGAGGAGTAGCATGCTGAAGTGGCAGAGGACAAGACACATAGCTCGAAGAACTGACGGCCGTTGAGGCACGAAGGTTCGAATATATCTCACAAGATTGAAAGACCTGTTATAGAGTCGTTGGGGTGTGTGGAAGTGCCTTTAAGTAAATGTATAAGGAACAGTGACGTATGGCTATTGAAATGATGATTATCTACGTTTTGCAGACTTAGCGTGAACAGACTTCAAGGACATCTGTTGCCAAATCCAGCCTAGTTAGCGTCATAATTGAGTTTACGGGTAATCCGGTCCCAAAAGTTTGGGATCTAGTTAGCGTTTCGAACAAAAACTGGTTGTTATTCGTATTTTTGGAAAAAAAACGTTGGGTCCATCAATGATGATATCGACGCGATTTTTCATAATATAGTATGGGGTCCTTCGATAAAGTATCTAAGGGTCAAAACTACTATTGAACAAGATAATAATCTTATATTATTATCAGTAATTAACTTCCGCCAGCGGCTTCGCACGCGTTGTTTGTCAACAAAAAGTAGAAAAATCAAAAACTTTTTATTCATTAAAATCACAAAGATCACTTTGAAACGTCAATTTTACTGCCTGTTCCTTCACGACCAAGCCAGGAAAGAAAAGCAAGAAACAAAGCAAGAGATTACTTGTTAATTCAGGAAAATCTACGTAAATACCAAATTTCATCGAAATCGGTTCAGCCGTTACGATGTGAAAGAGTAACAAACATCCATACATACATACAAACTTTCGTATTTATAATATTAGTGTGATACTGCAGCAATTAAGATATATGAAAACACGTATTCAGTATTCATTAATTCACTACTAGCTGTTTCCCGCGACTTCGTTCGCATTACACTCCTAAATGTGTAGGTAACCTAGAAATAAAGTTAAACTCACTGTTGCAACTTGACTTGACACCCCATTTTTATCCCATGGGACCTGATTTATGGGCTAAAAAGTAGCATATCTGTTAATCTAGGTTACAATCTACGTGCATACCTACTAAATTCCATTGAAATCGGTTAAGCCGTTACGACGTGATTGTGTAACAAACAAACAAATATCGAAACTTTCACAGTTTATAGGTAAAACTATTAGTGGTACCTGTAAACTATACACACATTATAGATAAACATAATACATTATACAAAATATATATAACGAGCTGACCCGCCGAACTTCGTACCGCCTTGACATGCATATGACGCGGGCTGCCAATGTACGTCAATCGCCCATTATAAGCTGGCATCTATGTATGAAAAAATGAATTTTCTCCATACATTTTTTTGCGTGTATTTTTCCGATATTTTAATAGTTATTCTGCTCTTCGGGGCAAAGATAAATCCAACAAATCAAAGATCATGAAAATCGGTCCAGCAGCTCTTGAATTATAAATGGTTTAACCAACCCGATTTATATATATATAGATATACTTACTTATACATAATAACCTAAAACTTTACAAGGACGGGTAATGCTCTTTGCCTCTAAGCTTAAAAGTGCTTAGTGATGGACTTGAGCATCCTAAATGTAAAGGCATTACATGAAAACTTGAATCTAACGAGAGATACGTCCTAACCTAACATTTCTTTGAGTATTTCCAACAAAACAAACCGCTTTTTATCTGAAGGTGTTCGTAAAACTCACAAAGTGAATAACGTAAACCGTACGTCCCTCGAGCGCCTTTAGATTTGCACCGGAAGTTAAGTTACTACCAGTTTGAGTGAGGGCCACGCAGAGACGGGTAAAGAAGATAAATTTGTAACGAGTCGACTAAGAATGATGCGCTGAACCATGTTACTAACTAGCTGAATCGCTCCGGCTTTGCACGGGTTTTAAGAGGCATGTATGTAAATGATAATTTTAATTTTGCAAAAACAGCAAGCAAGAGAATATAAAAGGTCATTTTTTTAATGATTGATCCTCTTTTAGTGAGATATAAAATAAATCAAACAAACGATACTTTAGTCTGTTTGGACCTAAAGAAAAAATGTTTGAGATTTAGAAATTAAATTGATCCATGTTGGGTCTCAAAATTAAGAAAAATAAGCATTTAATAATAAACTTCGATACATTTTTAACTTTGGCGGCACCTAAAACCCGCCAAATCTGTAGCTGCGGTGGCGTTAATACGTGTGTACCAAACGGGTACTTACGTATTAACGCCACCGTAGTTTTTCGCCAGAACTTTCGCGTGGTCAACCCTGAGTGTCATTTCACCCACTCTGCCTAAAGGGGATCGAATATTATTTTTGATTACCAAATATTTTTTAAAAGTACACATTTACAATAGATCACTTAGATTCTTGAGAATCAAATAATATTGTCCCTTTTAAAAAAACTTAAGGAACTCGAAGGAAATCAGTAGATTGCGATACTCGTAAAGATCAAACCAGTATAAAGTGCCATTACTTAGTTTTTAAGACCTAATTATCTTGTCTCTAATAGGTCCGATTTGTCCTGTATCATTTTGCAAGCCATGTACGAACGTCTCAACTAAAAAATTAAATTATAAAACAAAAAAAAACGAATTCGACTTTATATCTATTGAAAACTAGTTAATCCTTGACCAATATTTCGACAGGACTCTTACAGTGTCGTATCATTTGAATCTGTTCTTTCGTATTTTAATACCTGTCAACTCAGAAACAGGGATGTTGCGCATATTCGCATCCGCATCCGCAAATTCGAAGCCGCCGTATCGATTTTAACATCAGTATCCGCATCCGCAATAAATAAAAAAGTATAAAATAAAACATTGTAAACTATTTACAAAGTTATAACATTTAAAACTATCCTAGTGGCGTCAGGTCAAAAGGGACTGATACGCACTTGCGAAAAGGTCAATTGCGCATTTGTACCGCCACTGCACCAGATGAAAGTTTATGATATTTCCCCGCAGCTAATGTGTTAATAAAATACATTATATGATTTTCAAGTTACAAAAGTAGGATAATACATTATGCATGTCAATAAAAATGGTTCAAAAAAAAAAAATTATATTCCGCTGTATTAGGAGAGTTGTGATTTATTATTCATTAAAATTATTCGTAAATTATTCATAATAATTCCTTTAGATGCAAAGAATGATGATATGTAACGGGCAACTTGAGAAGTCTGGTCACTATGAATAACGCCGGTATCTAGTGGGCAATGTAAATAAAACTGCATGACTAATCACTTTTCCCGGTCAGTATTTATAATGACTACCCTATCTTGGGCAACACAACAAAACAGATGATCTGTAGTGTACTTGTTAATTAATCTAACCTGACCAAACAACCTGTGCGCTCGCGGCCCTCGCCCTATGCGCGCTCCGCTCACGTCACATGGCAGGCAGGAACCAATTTATCACATTGCCCGGCTAGAAGTAGCAAAGTATTCATACTGCCCGGTCCATGTGATAAATTCAAGCTATCTCAAACCTTGATTTATTAAATGGACCACGGGCCCTCGGCATTATTGATATGGGCCGGTCAAAGTAATAAATTTATCAATTTGACCGACGCTCTTGGACATTATTTATAATGATCGATCCATATTTAGGCACTTGTCTCATCGCCGAGGCGCCGACGGGTAAGCGATTAGCTATCAACTATTTTCTCGCTCAAGAAACGAACAAAAGATATAGATTCCGTGTCAGTAAAAGAGACACGTATATTAATAGTTGTTTTTATTAGGTATACCATACATTCTTTGACAATGCCCATCTACCGCAGTTATAATATTTAGAATTTAGATATCTATTATCAAATGCTTGTCTGTTCATCTCCAAAATGGTGCAATAAGCTACTAGGTAGATACCCAAAAACCTATCTAATTATTTAAGTATTATTGACGTAATTACCTATTTTTTTAAATTTATTTTATAATAGAAAGAACATACAATAATAATATTAATAATAATAAGATAATAAGTATTTACAATAAAATACAGAAGAAACAGTTAAACTATTTAAAGACCGTTGCAAACGTATGTACTATAGGTAGATCAACTGCTCCAGATCACTACCAGGCGGAAGTGTCCTCAAGACACTGGCTGCATTGCCCCGCTGAATTGCAATGTTTATGCGTTGACCCAGATAAGCGTCAGCTCTCGGATCACACGTTGCTTCGACCAGACGCCCAGAAAGAATTTTGAAAACGCGATGGGCCCCGGTACCCCATGGACCCGAGTCTCAACCCTAAATGGCTCAGATACGTAAGCTCCGTCGAGACTTCCATATTTGCGCTGCTTGAGATCTTCGGCTGAATTTGCCGCCGCACTGGCCCCAACTGCTGTACCAGACATATAAGATGGCGCAGGGGTATCGACGCACGTGGCGTCCCACACCAAAGGCCTGTATTATGTTGACTGCCTCCGTGGCGCAGTGGGCGTATAGCCGGCTGAGACGCAGGAGGTAGCGGGCTCGATTCCCGCCGCGGAACAAATGTTTGCATAATCTACAGATATTTGTTCCGTGTCTGGGTGTTTTTCTATATATTATAAGTATTTATTTACAAAAAAAAATCATATAAGTATTCTATCAGTTATCTGGTTCCCATAGTACAGGCTCTGCTTAGTTTGGAGCTAGATAGCGCTGTGTGAAATGTCCAGCGATATTTATTTATTTATTATGGCTGAAATGATGATGATGAAAGCGATTAAGGAAAACATCGTTTTTCTGAGGATTAAGACTGACAAACGAACGTTTATTTTGTGGCCCTACGGCTGGTAAATACTCGTAGAGATGGCTACGTGTTCCCTATTACATGCAATTTACTGGAATAGTGCGTATTTACCTTACTTTTGCGCGAAAATCGTGAATTGAACTATGTTTTTGTTCTCTTCTGTTGATTTTCTGGCGGTTCTCTTCCAATTTTATTATGCGCAGCGCCAAGGAGTGGAACGCCTTGACTGAGTCTGTGTTTCCAGATAACTACAGCCTAGGGGTATTCAAGTCGCAAGTAAATAGGTTTCTTCACCATTAGGCTAGATCGTGGTCAAACCCTAGCACACAATTTATAAAAAAACCAGACAAGTGCGAGTCTAGAGATAGATACCCCAGGTAAGGTACACACAATCCATTCCATCCAAAGGTTGTCTGATAAAAATCGCTATTCAGCGATAAGACCGCCAATTGTATCACACAGTTTTACGGTGTTCTTTTTAGTTGTATTTTATTTATGGTGTGCAACAGATAATTATCTAATCAATAATAATAGGAGGTAGCGGGTTCGATTCCCGCCGCGGAACAAATGTTTGCATTATCTACATATATTTGTTTCGGGTCTGGTTGTTTTCCTATATATTATAAGTATGTATTTACAAAAAAAAGTATATAAGTATTCTATAAGTTATCTGGTTCCCATAATACAGGCTCTGCTTAGTTTGGGGCTAGATAGCGCTGTGTGAAACGTACAGCAATATTTATTTATTTATATATCTAATCTAATCTATGATGTCAGGGACCTTCCCGAGTGAGCCATTTCACAAGGAATTCTATTACTTTTCAAGAAAGTGGCCAAGAAAAGAACCAGTAATAACGAATAAACCTTGAAAATTCCAACACGTTTTCCAAATTACGAGCGATGCGATTCCAGTGGGTAACGTGCGTAGCTTCACGTGGACGTGGTAATTCAGGAATTGCGCACTGGAACATAAACGGCGTTCGGTAAAGTTCGTTGTGCGGTAAAATCAACTAAAAATGAATAACTGAATGTTATACGTTTCATATACAGTGTGTCCCTGGATAAAGTGCAACCCCGAAAGGGGGTGAAACTAGATCAAAAATTATCGACAAAAAAATAGAAAAAAAAAAATTAAAAAAATTTAGTATATACTTTATTGATGAATTAAATTTTTTATTGCTCACTAATGACTCTATTTAATAAAAAAATGATTTCTTCCAAAGTGGTAGGTCTATTTTGTTAAAATAAAAACCATAATCATGTCAGATATGTGACGATGACGATAAAATAACAAATAACTCACAAACAAGTGGCTATCGTGACTTAAAGTTTAATTTTTGTATTAAAATTACATTTTTTAGGCTGTTTTTTTCCAATAAACTCCAAAAATCTTAAAATTAAGCCTATAATACTAGAAATTTTTATGACTTTTTATTATTGTCTATCATAATAGCTTTTAAATAAAATAAAAACCTACGTTCTAACATAAAAAATGTGCTGGCTAGGAGCATTTAAAGTTGACCACTGATTACGTCACCACTCAGGTAGAGACCCTTTTTTAACTTATATTGTTGTAGATTATGGTCGCTGGGCCTGTTCATTTTAATACATCAATAAAGTATATACGAATTTTTTTTTAATTTTTTTTTCTATTTTTTTGTCGATAATTTTTGATCTAGTTTCACCCCCTTTCGGGGTTGCACTTTATCCAGGGACACACTGTATAATGTCATGCCGGTTTCGATTGAATTTAAATTTGAATACACATTACACTACGGTTCAAGGTTATTTATTTCTCATAAAAATTACATAGTTAATCGCTTACTGAGAAAACATAAAATTATATTCTACTTAAATAACTAGGTATCTACCTTCCATCAAAGAACAAGCAGGCGCATGGCTACCATCCATACCTAGATGATATACCACACATTCGCACACACCGTTTTGGTTCTACGTTCTTGATGCGTACAGCTAAGATATAGAACACTTTGCCGTCGTCTGTTTTTCCTAAAGGATACAATCCTGGCCTCTGTAAGGTAAGAGTAAATAGGTTTCTTCTAGATCTTCGTGCTTCATCTTAGACCACATCATCGCTTACCATCATGTGAGAACGTGATCAAACGAAGATCTATCCAGTTTAAAAAAAAGGTACATCATTTATAATGCAATGAGCTAACTTAAACATCATGCATAAAGATATATCTGCCAAAACAGATAAACTTACATTCAAACAATCACCAATTGAATAAATATAGAGTCACCGAACTGAGTTTAAAAATTCAAAATTTAATTGTTAAGTAAAGAAAATTTTATTTCAAAAACTGGACAAGAGCGAGTCAGACTCACCCAACGAGGATTTCGTACAAATTTGTAGGTACATATTATAAATGGTTCAAGAATCGAGTCTCGCAGTTTTTTCCGAGCTTTTCCCGAAATTAAGAATAAAGACTATATGTTTTATGATTTGATTATAAATGTATAGTTTTCAGATTTTTCTCTGTATTTGTAGTATAAGACGATATTACTTGCCAAATTGCATAGTTCTAGGTCAACGGAAAGTACCCTATAAATTTTGATTCCCTTAAGCGTGTCGAAATATAGGTACGTTTTTTGCGGCATAAACGGTCGTATCTTTTTTTTACGATAACTTAGAAGTTTAATTTTTTCGCAGCTTCAAGGGACCGTAGATTTGAGTATATGGTTTTAATTTCAACTCGATACCTCTACGCGACTAACAAAGTGAAAAAATCACTTTTGAAGTTAGTTGTCGGTAGCTATTGAATATATTAACATAATTTCACATGAAGGGAGTCACGGATGTATTAGATTCGCTGATCATTTCCAACTGAAAATTATTATCCTTCATTAAGGAAAGAAATCGCCGCCTTAAGCTAACATTCAAACAATTTAATTAAGATTGTTATTTACATAAGTCCAAAGAGATTGCTTACAGCATAATTAGTTAACGAACAAAAGTGGATTTTAATGATAATAATAAAACAGCTTTGTAGCATGGCCGAGACTAAAAAACTGTAACTGGTTGGACAGACTGACAGACGGACTTGCCCAATTTTTTTTTATACTCCTGGAAATGGAACAAGCATATGGCCCACTTGATGTTAAGTGGTAACCATCGCCTTTAACAAAATATTGCCTCATAGATCAACTTAGAAACGTTCCCTACGATGCACTACTCTGCGTCCAACTTGAGGCACGCAGGTGTAAAGCCTCATGTGCCTGTATTTTCACTGAAAACCATACCCTTCAAACAGAGACACAGCAATGCTGCTTGGCGGCAGAAATAAGTACTGTATACTTTCCCGGACGAGCCTCAAGGAACTCTACTACTCTTAAACGACGCAAAATCAGGCCTATTATATGATTGTTAAGATTTCTTGCCAACTATGACTTAAGGTGTCGAGACATGGAGGCTCACGATGGAGGCTGTGCACAAAATAAGTGTAGCACAGAGAGCCATGGAGCGCGCCATGCTCGGCATCACACTCTTACATCGAGTTCCCAATACTGAAACTCGCAAGCAGACTAAAGTATAAGACGTCAGCAAGCGAATATTGGGGCTCAAGTGGAGTTGGGCAGGACACTTGGCCAGATGTAGTGACGACAGGTGGACTAAGGCACTAACAGAGTGGAGGCCGAGAACTGGCCATCGAAATAGGGGACAGTCACCAGCGAGATGGGTCGACTACATCAATAAGACCGTGGGTCGTACGTGTTCAGACTGGCACAGGATCGGGAAGAATAGCAGAAACAATGGCCTATGCCCAGCAGTGGGTCGACACGGGCTGAGAACGATGAATGATGATTAAGATTAACAATAATCTGCCAGAGGATTTAAAGAGTATATCTATAGTATAATATTATACATCAGTAGGTTTTAGTCTATAAGTTATGCACTTTTATGTTCTAACCTTAAAGCATGCAAATGTTCAAATTAATTACAAAATAACTAGTGGTTCGTCCTGATTTGAGATTTCGCGTAATCTTTGACTATTAAAATAATGTCACGAAAAACAATCAACTAACTTGACCTAAAGTTTCATTCAAAGTACAGGTAACGTGAGTTCATGTAAATTGGTAACTATTTTTGGGGGTACAAATTGCAGTTATTCTGAATTTCAGACTTTCCCCTATATTTGTGTCATTAAAGCTACACGCATACCAAATTTCAGCACTGTGGGGTCACTGGTGTACCCTGTGAATTTTATCAAAGTTCAGTTTAGTTTTTATTATAGCTAATTACTCAAAAACTGCAAGGACCAAACTAAAAATAAAAACGGGTTCAAAATGTACTAATGAAGAATTTATATATAGTATATACATATATGTATTAATTATTATGTTAGACATTTTTATTATGTTCTTATTTAGTCATTTAGGGTCTGTATTTATAATTAGCTTGTAAATACCTTTTTTTCCTGTGTCACGCCCTTACCCTATTTTAGCACGACCAGGATGACTGGTAGATAATGCTTTTAGCATTAAGTCCTCCTAGCACTATTATGTTTTGTGTGAAAGTATTAAATAAATAAATAAGACCTTTCATTTGACGTCCTATTTGACCCAATAGTCTCATTTTAATTTTTTTACCCCTCTTGAACCCTAAAGTTTCAACAAGCCTCCAACATTTTTACCTCATTTATTCACACCAGAGTTGTGCCATCACCTATACATCAAATTTCACGATGATCGGATCGACGTTTCTAAAGTTATCCTCGGACAAACATACATACATTCAACGTCTATTTGCCCATGTTGATTTGGAGATCTCGCATCACTCAATCAATAAAAATGTTTTGCTAATCTAGGAGTTGATTTTTCGCGAATTTATGTATCGCATACTCTATCAAGCAGTACAGTACTCTATCTTTAGATAGGTCTTCTAAACATGAAGTTTCAACACTTTTTCGATACATGGAAGTTCAGGAAATACGAACCTTCATTGTGTCCATTTATTCCTCACCTCCTTCGGGAGTCGAGCTTAAATTATTCCTAATCTCTTGTTACAAACAATATGTTGCAATCATATCGCTTCAATTAAGCGGGTGCTTTGTCAAAACAAAAAGTAATATATTAAGCTGCGGGGGCTCACGTAATATATTAAGCGTATATAATATACTGATGACAAACAAATCCGCGAAACAACCCCCAAGATTTTACTTAGAAAACTTTCGTGATTGATTTCAATCACGATTATAAATACGGGATTTATCACGTAACGTCTTATCGGTGTTTCGACCGACAATGTTTCGGTTCAATTCGTGAACCTTCATCTGGGTGAGTGCGTTCCGCTCCGAATAACGTCTCGACTCGCACTACGCGCCGCAGCCCTCTGCGCGCGAGTAGACGGGTGCGGTGGTCAGTATTGCGTCAACGATGGCTCAGCGTGTTGACAGGCTACGTCATCATCATCATTATCATCACTCCTGCTCTCTTCGGTAGTTCTCGGTACAGGCAAACACACAACACTAACTATGCCTCCACCAGGTTCCACCGAAGAGAACCATCGTTGACTCAATCCCCACCACCGCGCCTGTCTACTCGCGCATAGAGGACTGCGTGTAGTGCGAGGCGAGACGTTATTCGGAGCGGATCGCGCTCACTCTGATGAAGGTTCACGAATTGAACCGAAACGTTGTCGGTCGAAACACCGATAAGACGGTACGTGATAAATCCCGTATGTATAATAATAACCCACAAGATTATGATGACGCTCTTTTGGCAGAAGCTTACGCCTTTGACAGCTCATGGGTGTTCATAAGGTAACCCTGGAGGAAATGGAGGATAAGCCGATTCTATACTGTTTATTCCTAGCTCATCATCTCAATTGACCCACAAAAAAACCATGATCGAGGATAGTTTTTTTATACGACGTAGCGTTGGAACAAGGTACAAGGTATTGCCCTGCGTCCATCAACTTGATGCATACAAACAAAGAGACAGAGTGACAGAGTTACTTTTGAATTTATTATATTAGTTAGGATATTTTTCATCACTTAAGTTCTAAATGTTGGTCATTGTTAACTCGATAACTGCTCCGTAAAATCGATTTACGGCCGCAAGATAATTTTAAAATAGAATGAGGCTCATTTCATTTATAATAAGCTAAAATGAATACAATACGACAAATCCTTATTTTTTTTTAGAAATGGAACTGACCACGTTCTTATTAAGCTATAATTAAATAAAATATCCATGACAAATCCTTATTTCTTTAAAAATGAAAGCGGTCACAGCTTGCTTGAAAAAGAAAATGGCATTCCGGGAGTGCCGACAGTAGTGAAAACTTGAACAATTACGAGATACTTATGTACAGAGGTGTCGGTAACGGTAACAGTGTCGCGAGTTCAATGGTTTTTTCCCATCTTAAAAATGACCAACGCGCCTAAAGAAGTTTTAACTTCTATAAAAATTATACAATGAACACCGGAAACGCAACTTTTTTTTAGCATCAAAGTTTATGAAAATACTTATTAATTTCCTCGCATTCGAAATAGGACTGTTTTGCAAACCTTACTTATGTTACAGTTAGTGTACTTAAATTTGTAACTTCCATATTTCATGTATAAAATGTAGGTTATTTGACTCAAGTTTGTAATCACTAAGTAATTACCTTCCTAATGGGAAGTTTGTTAAGTATACACCTGAGTCTAGGCATGGTGAGATCTAGCTAAAAGGTTTTCTGCTTTCGGGTTTTATAAGGGCCAAATTGTGGGGTTAAGCTATTAAAAATCGCATTACTAGGTCAAATGGGGTAAAAGGGCTTAATTTACACTTTATATAATGTTTTTTTTTATCTTTATAATTTAATAACAGAAAGAATATACAATTATTTACAATAAAATACAGAAGAAACAATTGAATCGTCTAAAGACCGTTGCAAACGACCTATAGATAGCTCAACTGCTCCAGATCACTACCAGGCAGAAGTGTCTCCAAGACACTGGCTGTATTGTGTTGAATTGCAATGCTTATGCGTTCACCCAGATAAGCGCCAGCTCTCGCATCACACGTCGTTTCGACCAGACGCCCAGAAATAATTTTGAAAACGCGATGGGCCTCGGCACCCCATGGACCCAGGGTCTCGACCCCAAATGGCTCAAATACGTAAGCTCTGTCGAGACTTCCATATCTTCAGCTGAATTTGCCGCTGCACCGGCCCCAACTACTGTACCGGTATCGTTTTTTATATTGGAGTTGTTAGTTAGAGTTATAATGAAAAATTTCGATAAAAATTAGACTTCAGCCATTATGATAGACGGTACTAATACGAATAAGTTTACTAAACGCGCTCCGCACTGCAAATAACGCGCCGGCCCACTGCAAATAATTCTATGCTTCACTATGACAATCGCCGCAAAATCGTCACGCTACATACCTTAAGGTATAATTCTACTCATTTCAATGACAGCCGTTGTAATAACAACACCTTTTAAAAAAATGCAGCATATGACAATCATAATCGTTAAATAATAGTATAGCTCCATTATCTTTTTTTCTTATAAGTTAGCAGAATTGGGCTCTGGCTGTGAAAACACAGTTTTAACCTTACTTTTGTATCTTTTCAGATTACTACAAATCGTAATGCCACCTAGAGTTGCCAACACTCTGCGAATAGATGGCGCCTCGCACTACCAAACCAAACCGTTCAGTGATGTTAGTACTGTGAAAGTGAACTAGATGGCGCTGTTTTCAATTTTCAATTCAGTGAAATAGTAAAAGTGCTGTTTTTTATTATTTTTGTTTATTATGATTCAGTAGTACTTGAGATGCGAGACGGGTCCAAACCAGGCCCCAGTGGTGCCGTACCGGGGCAAGAGTTTGACGACGATGGTGAGTTTTCAATATTTTTGATCGAGCGGAGCGTGATCTCTAAATCAACTTGGGCAAATCGGCGTTGTATGTATGTATGTATGTTTGTTTGTCCGAGGATAACTTTCGAAGTGTTGATCCAATCATCGTGAAATTTGATAAATAGGTAGGTAGTGATGGGACAATTTTTATGTGACTAAATAAGCTAAAAATGTGAGGGGATTGTTGAAATGTTGGGGTTCATGAAGGGTAAATAAAAAATTAAATGCGACTATTAGGTCAAATGGGATGTTAAATGACAAGTGTTTATTAGTACATTTAGATTCCGTTTTTATTTTTAGTAAAGTCTTTATAGTTTTTGAGTTATTAGCCATAATAAAAACTGAACTTTGACAAAACTCGCAGGGTACACCAGTGATCCCACAGGGCTGTAATTTAGTATGCGTGTAGCTTAAGTGACACGAATATAGGCAAAAGTCTGAAATCTAGAATAACTTCAATTTGTACCCCAAAAAAGTATAACCACATTACATGAACTCCCGTTACCTGTAATTTGAATGAAACTGCAGGTCTAGTTGTTTGGTTATTATTTCGGGGCACTATTTTGATAGTCAAAGATTACAAATAATATTTTTTTGTTTTATTCGGGGACTCGCGAGATCTCAGTTCGGGGCGAACCACTAGTTGTAAAGTTCATGAAATAATGCATAACCTGAGATACCCTAACTGATTTCTAAGGTTAATAGCCTCAAAAGAAAAAAAAATACCCCTATCCTTATTATCCTTATATCACTTCCTTGTTTTTTTTACACTAAAACGAGATATTTACTGATTTGCCAGTTTTTGAGTAGGTATGTTTATTTTAGGACTTGATAATAAGATTGTTTAAAAATTTTAAATTTTCTGGGGCAATGAATTTGAAAAAATCTATTTTACATAGCCAGTAGCCCTACCCGAGTTTTGATTTAATGTCGTACTTAATAAAACACGTTGCATAAAAACTATAAACTTGTGGTGACGTACATTTAAATAGATAGATAAATAGATAACTCTTTATTGAATTACCACACAAACAGAAATAATACAAAAATAAGTACTAGGCTAGAAAAAAATAAGGCAATACAATGGGCGGCCTTATCGCTGAAAGCGATCTCTTCCAGGCAACCTTTGGATGGAGCTAAATTTACGATACGGAGTGCGGTGTACTTTGTAGGATACATTTACACAAATATTCTTAGGTATAATAAAAAATATGATAAAGTTTTAATCCTGATACTTAAAATACTTATAAAATAGATATATAGGTATATGCAAATAGCAAACGACACCATTTACTTAATACATAGATATATTACATATATTATTTACTTATGCTTTATTTATTCTGAATTAATTGATGCATAATTGCTGATTAAAACAAGTAATTTAACAAGTTAATTGAGAGAACAGCCAAGAAGCTCATTTGCAATGACGAGTTAGCAAATGCAAGGCTCCACAGCCTCGAGCATCGTCGGAAGGTTGCAAGCCTCTCGGTTTTTTATCGGATACATTTCGGAGAGTGTGCTGCGGAGCTTTTCAACCTGATCCCACCATCCCCATTTTATGATCGGACAACCAGACGCTCCGCGATGCGCCACCGCTACATGATAGACATACCTCCACTTATGCACCTTTTTTATTTGTTATCCCGACGTTTTGATTGTGTTACAACAGTCGAAACGCCGCAATAGCAAATAAAAAAGGTAAATACACGATAAACACCCATTTTAATCAGTAATTATGTAAAGTGATTGCGAACGTTCAAGAAATACTAATTGAGGTACGTCTATCTTGTTTGTAATATTTTATGACACTCTGATATAATTTATACATAGATTTTTTTAATGACCAAATGTTAAAAAATGTAATAGAATAACGCTCTATTGTGAGTACACGGAAACACTGTTGGGCTCGGACTATATAAATATAAATAATGCTGGACATTTCACACAGCGCTATCTAGCCTCAAACTAAGCAGAGCTTGTACTATGGGAACCAGATAACTGATAACTTATACACTTTTTTCTTGTAAATACATACATATAATATATAGAAAAACATCCAGACTCGGAAAAAATGTCTGTATTAGATCATGCAAACATTTGTTCCGTGGCGGGATTCGATGCCGCTACCTCCTGCGTCTCAGCCGGCTATTCGCCCACTGCGCCACGGAGGTCGTCATATGGCATATGGCATCCGGGTCTCCCTGATCTGGCGAATCCGGAGCATGTCCTGGTTGCTTCCAGGTAAAAATCGGAGTCGTATGGCCTGGGATCGTGCGTGTATAGTCAACGCAGGAAAAATTCAAATATTTGGTTGTGCGACGGAGTTTAGACAGGCCTTTAGAGTACGGAGTGTTAGATAAGTTAAAAAATAATACCCATTAGAGTAGAAACATAAAATAAACACAACTTATATTTCACGAGTTTGTCTTCCAGATGGAACAACAATTTCTCTGAACTCAGCCTCACTTCCTGTAATAGTTTCCAATACTAAAATACAGGGATGCACCCAGAACAGGTACCATTATAATCTCGGAGTCTTCAAGTCTAGACTGAACAGGTTGTTTCTAGGCAAGCATGCTCGAAGTTTTCAACTCTACAATGAAGTTTCTTTTTAAGCAAGCGTACTCAAAATCTTTAAGTCTAGTGGGAACAGATTATTTCTAGGCAAGCGTGCTTGGAGTCTTTGAGTCTAGACTGAACAGGTTTAGGCAAGCATGCTCGGAGTCTTCAAGTTTAAAGTGAACAGATTATTTCTAGGTAAGCATGCTCAGAGTCTTCAACTCTACGATGAAGTTTATTTTTATGCAAGCGTACTCAAAATCTTTAAGTCTAGAGTGAACAGGTTCTTTCGAGGCAAGCGTGCTCGTAATCTTTAAGTGAACAGGTTCTTTCTTGGCAAGCGTGCTTGGAGTCTTTAAGTCTAGAGTGAATAGGTTCTTTCTAGGCAAGCGTGCTCGGAGTCTTCGAGTCTAGAGTGAACGCTTGCTTATAAAGAACCTGTCTTTATAAGCAAGCATGCTATATATTTAACCACAGCATCATTTGCCATCGGGTGAGCTAGTTAATCAAGAACTGAACTACAGTAATAAAGCGTGCTTGGAGTCTTTAAGTCTAGAGTGAATAGGTACTTTCTAGGCAAGCGTGCTCGGAGTCTTCGAGTCTAGAGTGAACGCTTGCTTATAAAGAACCTGTTTTTATAAGCAAGCATGCTATATATTCAACCACAACATCATTTGCCATCGGGTGAGCTAGTTAATCAAGAACTGAACTACAGTAATAAAATTACAAAACGGCATGATCAAACAATATTTATACGCTGAATGGCAACTTACGGGATGAAACGTTCTTGAGTGGACCACGCATTAGAAAGCGCAGCGTAGAATGGCTCCATTATGATAGAAGGGCAACCTGTGAACGGTTGTTGGGAGCGTTTGACCGCACAAAATCGGTCTCTTGCCAGATCGATTTTGAAGTTTTACGTTTTTTACTATCCTTGAATCAAACTTACCAACAAGTCTCATAGTGTCAGCGATTTCCCCGAAAAGAGTTTCCCTATGTAAACAAGACGGCTTTATTGGGTCCACCTGTTTTTCTGGTTTCGGTTGCGTGTTGTGTCGCTTGCTATGCATAATACATTGAATGCGTTCTCGCGGAAATAGTTACTTTACGTAAGGTTTGGCGCTACGCGGAACGCGATGTAATTTTGGCTGATATATCATAGTTTTTAAAGAACACTCAGAACGTAATAAGGCGATTGAAAATGTATTTTCGGCAGATGTGGCCGCACTCAACGCGTGTTACATCATGGCCTTATTATATAAAAAAGATGATTTAAGTTACCTCATTAAGGTTACAAATGTACATTTATACTACTTGTTATTTACGATATTAAATGAAAACACAGATAGGGCTAATGGCAAGTAATGTTCTATAACAAGGTTCAAAATTTTTTAACATAGAAAATTTTAAATTTTCAGACAACCTTAATATCATGTTCTTATATATATTATATCAATGATAAAATCTGTATAAAATAGGTAAACAAATAATTTTCATTCATTATGTAGGTACCTGTTAAACTGACTAAGCGGCCTCGTCACAAAGGCACCGCCAATTTACGATAAAAATTATTTATTGGAAATGTATCGATTACTGGATATATGTTCAAGCTACCGGTATCAAACCCACCTCTAAAATCAGTTAATACGATTCTGGATGTGTGTTTTAAATTAACGTGCTGCTAGACTCATTGGTGATGACTCCCTAGTGGAAGCCAATTTACAAGGCACAGACGCCGAGTAGCCAGACTTTTAGTATGTGCGCAGGATCTTCATGACCTTATCCCTTCCTTCCCCTTCCACCACCGGACAAGCAGACGTACCGAGAAGTACCCATACCTGGTCGGCATACCACTTTGCGTACCAAACGATTTGCTTCAACTTTTCTTGTTAGCACAAGTAAGGAGTGGAACTCACTTCCGGCGTATGTTTTTCTGACCAGTATAATCTCGGAGTCTTCAAGTCCAGAGTGAATAGGTTCTTTTTAGGCAAGCGTGCTCCATCTTCGATCACATAATCACTTACCACCAGGTGAGATAGTGGTCAAGCGCTTGACTGACTGTCAGCTATAAAAAAATGTAATATTATTTAGTATAATAAGAAGTATTATACTAAATAAATAATATAATATACTAAATAATATAATATACTAAATAATAAAATAATAATATGCACAAAAAGGAGGCATTGTATAAGTAGTTAATAAGTCCTGAGAACGTCCCTGTAAACCTTATGGCGGAAAGTTTTTCCGGAACAAGATTTGCCAAGTTTCAATATTGAGGTCCTAAGTAGTTAAATTTAAAATTCATAAAATGTTAAAGTTTTCTTCGTATTTTTATTTTGTGTTAGTTTATACTTGAAAACTTTAAGTACGCTTAGCTTTTAAACGTGGCTATTAAAATTATTCCTGACGTGAAAATAAGAGGGTTGTGGGTTACTATATGGAGATGGAACAAGCTTATGACCCACCTGATGATAAGTGGTAACCATCGCCTATAACAGAGAATTTTTGAAATATTGCTGGACATTTCACACAGCGCTATCTAGCCCCAAATTAAGCAGAGCTTGTATGGGAACCGGATAACTGATAGAATACTTATATACATTTTTTTTATAAATACATACTTGTAATATATAGAGAAACAACCAGACCCAGAACAAATATCTGTAAATCATGCAAACATTTTGTTGCGCGGTGGGAATCGAACCCGCTACCTCCTGCGTCTCAGCCGGTTATTCGCCCACTGCACCACGGAGGTCGTCTAATTGTCTAATAGAATTGCCTCGTAGGTCACGCACATTAGAAATGTGCCCTACGATGGTCTGCCTCGCGTCCATCAACTTGAGGCAAACATGCGTAAAGCCTCATAATTCCTAACGATGCTGTTGATTTAATAACTACTAACAAATTAGTATTTTATTTTGATAATTAAAACCATTTCAGAAACAATATTTTTGATAAGAAATTGCCTTACTTGATAGTATACATTGCTTATAGCCTTATGGCTATTAGGTCGGGATGCGAATGAAATTTGTTAACAAAAATACATTATTCAGATATATACCTACTAAGACAAATGTACTTGTAAACTTTCTATTATACATATATGCCGGGTAATAACAGAATGTCTGAAGCCAACCACCCTAAACCTGATATACCCTTTGGCAGGCATATCACCCCCTGGAGTGCGACGAGATGTGGCTTGCTCTATTGAAAAGCACAAACTAGAGCATGATTATCGACATCCCTTATATGACCATAACATCCCACAAGGCCGCCTTAAAAGTCGAAAGAGCTTTCAACGCTTCACAAGGGCCACGAGCGATGACCCGGCTGCTACTAGACGCACTCTGTGGATAGAAAGAAATTCCCCACCGCCTGATTTTACCACCCCACAGGAACAGTTACCACCCGGGCATGATCTGCCGTGGCCAGTCTGGAAGTCCTTAAACAGGCTCCGCACTCAGGTTGGCCGCTGCAGACTTAATATGTGCAAATGGGGATTCAGGGACCCTAACTTAACGCAGTGCAACTGTGGTGATCCCACGCAGTCAATGCAGCACTTGCTAATGTGCCCTTTATGCCCGAACACCTGCATGGTGGAGGACCTAATGGCCGCCTCGCCTGATGCCATTGTTGTGGCCAAACACCTGTCCAACATACTATGAATAGAAACGTAGAACTCTTGACACGCTCAGAAGAAGAAGAACCTACTATTTGTCTGAATTAATAAATAAAATTTATTTAATTTTTAATTTATAACTTTTTTTATGATCACAGGATTACCTGATGAGAGCAGCTGTGAGGAGTTGCTGGGTCTGAGGAGCCTGCTGCACTTCCCTGAGGAGGTGGCCCTGAGGCTGACAGACACCGAGTACCAACTCTTCTATCAGGTACCAGTGGCTTTTATTAGTGGCGCCATCTAAATAAGTACTTGGCACTTTGTTGAGTGGCAGCTAAATTCAAATTCATGATAATAATTTAGCTCAAGACTATTTTTTTTATACGACCCGGATCCCAGAAGAAAAAAAATATTAAGGAGCCATACAATTATTTAGGCACTTGTCTCGAGTAAGCGATTAGCTATCAACTATTTTCTCGCTTAAGAAACGAGCAAAAGATACAGATTCTGTGTTAGTAAAAGAGACACGTGTATTAATAGTTGATCGCTGGACGTTCACACTGCCGGCGAGCACTCGTTCTCCACTATTTTGTCGTAGCGACTACAACACTCGCTCAGCGATACGCGCTCACCGATGCTCGCTTGGCGGTCAGAACACACGTCGTGAGATGATGAGTATCGCCCGTCGCACTCGCTCACTCGCTTCTCGCTGCTCGCCAACTCGTTTCTAGTTTCTAGCTCTACTCGCTTCTCGCTCATCGCCGGCGGTTAGACAAGTGCCTAAGATGCCAAATTTTCAACGGTGTTGTCATAGCAACAGCGGTAATTGAAAAAAGATTATGTTAGTAGAATACCAAAAGGTATTTATAATGGCCATTTTCCAACGATACCATTGTCATAGTGAAGCGATTGGTTTAGTAGAATTGGGCCCCTAGAGATGAAACAAGTTTATGGCCTACCTGATGTTAAATAAATCAGATTTGCAACTTTAACTAAAAAGGAAATGGCTCCAACGAAAAACCGGCGCCAATTTATTCAAATCTTTGAGCACCAAATCATGAGGATTCGTTTGTAATACTTGTAATTATGCATAATTATTCCGACCGCGCCACGGGCAAATTTTGATAAAATCTATACTTGATTTCCCTACATTGTTAAACAGAAATACTGATATTGAATAGATAAATGAAAATTCTTTAATATAGAATATTAGTCTTCCCAAATAAAGGGCAAAATGCAGAAAGAATGCTTTCTGCATAACAGAAAGAATATACAATTACTAACAATAAAATACAGAAAAAACAGTTGAATCATCTAAAGACCGTTGCAAACGATCTATAGATAGCTCAACTGCTCCAGATCACTACCAGGCGGAAGTGTCCCCAAGATACTGGCTGCATTGAGCTGAATTGCAATGCTTATGCGTTGACCCAGATAAGTACCAGCTCTCGGATCACACGTCGCTTCGACCAGACGCCCAGAAAGAATTTGGAAAACGCGATGGGCCCCGGTACCCCATGGACCTAGGGTCTCGACCCTAAATGGTTCAAATACGTAAGCCGAATATTAGTTGTAGGTTCGTGACTTCGTCAGCAATTTTCTGGATAAAAGCGCCACCTACCGGGTCCCATTGAGAGTTCTAAACCATCCAGGGACCCATTCAAACACACCCCAAATTCATCCCAATCGGTCTAGTTGTTTTTGCGTTTCAGCGAGACTACCGAACAGCAATTCATTTTTATATATTTATAGATAAATATAATAGAACAGTATAATATAATAATTATATCATAGCCGCGCCGCATTGTCGCAGGAGTAAATTACGTAAGCGACAAAAGATAAAATCTCGAATTGCATGAGAACCAACAAATGAAAAATAAAATTCTTTTCCATTAATTTATGTACTATAATTACCTACATGTCTATGGAAAAAATTGCTTTAAATCTTTTCTAGAGTCGGAGAATGAACGATATTAGTATTTTAGAAGAGCCGATTTTGACTATTAATTGTATCGAGAAAAGTTTCATCAATTGCGTGTCTTATTTTCATTTATGTAGTTTAAATCCTCAAGTAAATATTGCTTAAATATGAAATCAGTACTATTTATCGTTATTGAATACGACGGTTACTTATCAGCTCAATTTTTTTTGAAGTGTAAACTTCTTTAGCATCATTGTGATTTGAAAGTCGATGAAACGAAAAAGCGACAGTTTAGTTACCATAGTTACCATAAACAAAACTTCTTTAGCATCGTTTCGATTTGAAAGTCGATGAAACGAAAAAGCGACAGTTTAGTTACCATAGTTACCATAAGCAAAACTTCTTTAGCATCATTGTGATTTGAAAGTCGATGAAACGAAAAAGCGACAGTTTAGTTACCATAGTTACCATAAGCAAAACTTCTTTAGCATCGTTGCGATTTGAAAGTCGATGAAACGAAAAAGCGACAGTTTAGTTACCATAGTTACCATAAGCAAAACTTCTTTAGCATCATTGTGATTTGAAAGTCGATGAAACGAAAAAGCGACAGTTTAGTTACCATAGTTACCATAAGCAAAACTTCTTTAGCATCGTTGCGATTTGAAAGTCGATGAAACGAAAAAGCGACAGTTTAGTTACCATAGTTACCATAAGCAAAACTTCTTTAGCATCATTGTGATTTGAAAGTCGATGAAACGAAAAAGCGACAGTTTAGTTACCATAGTTACCATAAGCAAAACTTCTTTAGCATCGTTGCGATTTGAAAGTCGATGAAACGAAAAAGCGACAGTTTAGTTACCATAGTTACCATAAGAAAAACTTCTTTAGCATCATTGTGATTTGAAAGTCGATGAAACGAAAAAGCGACAGCTTAGTTACCATAGTTACCATAAACCTCGTGTATAATTTATCGAAAATGTAAGCTCTGAGTCTGAATAAATCTATGTAATATATACGAATCAAATATAAAATAATTATCTAACTATGATCATTACTAAAACCTACAACTATCTTCCCGAAATTTTACATTCGTCTCATTATCTTGAAACCAAAATTTTTGAAGGTTTCACTTCTACCACGTGTGAATTGCACACATGCTTTTTTTTACATATCGTCTTTATTAGTCTCGATACCAGTCTGTTTGAGCTACTTTTAATGTTAATTTTATTACAACTGTTATTGATACATTCTAAATATGACGTAACATTCTATAATGTACCTTGAGTGGAAAATAAATAAAATTCAAAAAAACCGGCATTATCTTTTGGATGTAAACACACTGGCGAATGCTAACACACTCCCATGACAGCGACATATGAAATGTCACTGCCAGTGAGGAGAATGATATTAAACCACCCCGGGCGGCATGATCAGTGATTCGAGAGATGGATAATGGTCCTGTAGAATTTTAATTGGTCTCAATCATTATTATATATTTTACCATTTTTGGCTCCAATATAAGCGTAGCAAGCAAATAACCGGAGTTTTATTTAGGAGGACTCAGGTCGAGCACACCTCCAAATTGGTGACCCCGACGTGATAGTTACCATAACACTAATAATCAGTCTATTCTCTATACTCTGTAATTCTGTATTCCAAACGCGAGTTCCCGTGAGAAAAAGTATTGTAATTCCACGTGCTGCCCGAGGAAATACCTTCTATCTAACAAACAAGACGGGGCGGGCCGCGCCCTAGATTTCATTCTTGTAATACGAGGTTTAAATTAGATTTTTGCCTGAGGCGTTATGATCAAAGAAACTCAAACAGGTTGTGAGATGAAATGAAAAGTAACCATGTTTATTCTTTTGCCTACGAAAGTTTACATTTGTTAAAAAAATACAATTATTTACGATTCCGTGTCTTGTTATGTACGACATTAATTTAAAACACACATCCGGAATCGTATTAACTGTTTTTAGAGGTGGGTTTAATACCGGTAGCTTATATATTTATTCAGTAATCGATACATTTCCAATAAGCAATTTTTAACGTAAATCGGCAGCACCTTTGCGACGATGCCGCTTAGTCAGTTTATATCCTTAGATACTACTAGGTCGTCGACGGTACGAACGGCTCTGCGTTTTTATTTTTAGTTTATACCTTGTAGTTTTTAAGTTATTAGCCATAATAAAACCTGAATTTTGACAAAATTCACAGGGTACACCAGTAACCCCACAGTGCTTGAGTATGCGTGTAGATTTAGTGACACAAATATAGGGAAAAAGTCTGAAATCCAGAATAACTGTAATTTCTACCCCAAAACAAGTTAACCAATTAACATGAACTCCCGTTATCTGTTAATTTGAACGAAACTGTAGGTCAAGTAAGTTGGTTTATTTCATGGCACTATTTTGATAGTCAAAGATTACAAATAATATTTTTTTGTTTTTATCGGAGACTCGCGAGATCTCAGTTCGGGGTGAACCACTAGTTGTAGGCAGTGCATAATACTTAAGTCTACGGTCCCTTGGAGCTGTAAGAAAATCAAGCTTCTACGTCAACGCAATAAAAAATACGGCCATTTTATGTCGCATATTTTGTAACTCGCAAATAAATAAAAACCTAGAATTTCATGAAATATGGCAAATAGCAAGGTCTCAACGCAAGTAAAAGAAATAATCCAAGAATCGTTTTTTTGTAGTTAGTTTTATTTATAATTATAGGAATTACATAAACAAAACGGAATCCTCTCGGTGAGTCAGACTCTCACTTATTCGGTTTTTAGTCGTATACTACGTGTCTGGTTATGTTGTAAAATAGATTTTTTTTCTAATTCATTACGAACATAAATTTTCAAACAATCTTATAATCAAATCCTAAAATATCAATGAAACAGCCTGTATAAAATAGGTAAACCAATTATATTCATTTATCATGTAAATAGGTACCTATTAAACTGAGTAAGTGGCATCGGCGCAAAGGCGCCGCCGATATACGTTATTTTTTTTTAATTGGAAATGGCTCTATTACTGGATAAATATTCAAGCTACTGGTATTAAACCAATCTCTAAAATCAGTTAATACGATTCTGCATATGTGTTTTAAATTAATGTCGTGAATGCGGTGACAGACTGTATAAGAGCTGCCATATAGATAATAATTTTGTTATAAATAGCAGTCACAAAAAGCCTTGCTCAGGCCTAGAAATTTGAACAAATTTTTCCCACAGAAGCTACTGCTAACATTTCACAGGCCAGGGCCCGTAGCCAAATGTCATTCGCCACGAATCTATTCGATTTCTACATACATTTGTTGTCGCTGAATGACGTAATATTTCTATAGCATGTGTCAAATCCCATACATTTGCGGACGTATCGACTAGCGTCATCGCTAATCGACTGTAACTTGGCTAAGCCCTCTGGTTTTTTTTTATCAAACGCTTGACCACTACCTCACCTGATGGTAAGTGATGGTGTGATCGAAGATGCAGCACGCTTGCCTAGAAAGAACCTATTCACTCTGGACTTGAAGACTCTGAGATTATACTCCGGAAAAACATACGCCGGAAGTGAGCTTCACTTGCGCAAAGAATTCGTTGACGTGTGTCTAACCCATTAATTTCAAATTGATACCGTCTCGATAACAAATAAGAAAGGTACATACACGTTAAATACTAAATCAGTTATTATCACGCCTTCTTGAAAAAAATTGTTTGTATAAACAGACAGACGGACGGACAACGAAGTGATCCTATCATCATCATCATCAACCTATAGAAGTCCACTGCTGGACGTAGATCTCTCCCACTGCACAGGCTGCACAGGGAGGACGCTCTGATCGATTATAGGATAGTGATCCTATTACGTTCCATATTTCCTTTTGAGGCACGAATCCCTAAAAAGTATTGAGGAAACCTTATACTGTTTTTAGAAGACCTATACGATGGTATGCTCCATATAAATGAATTAGATTAAATTAGATTAAACTAAATTCATTTATTAATTCAGACAAACAGGTTTACAAGTCCATTTGTGTTAATAGGTATATAAACTTAAATATCTAGGTTAGTAACATTACATGTATTTTTAACAGACTTCAGTAAAAGAAGGAGGTTCTCAATTCGACGGAATCTTTTTGTTTATGTACGTTTCCGGATTTCTCAAAGACACCTGGACCTATTCGAGAAATTATTTATTTGTTTAAAATGTATACATCCTAGGTTTTTTAATTAGTACCAAGTCAGGATCTGATGATGGAATCCCAAAAAAATCGAGGGCAACCCTCAAATTGTATAGGGATGCAATTTAGTTTTATGGTTTTACCTCAGTTACTCCGTCGTTTATTAACTAATCTGGAATATTCTTTTTTTATTTGAAAGGATTTACTTTTATATTGGTGTCATAGAAATTTCATCAAAATCAGTTAAATAGTTTGGTTGAGTCGGTTATATTTTGTTAAAAAGTTACTTATTTAACAATAAGAAATAAAATTTCATTCGCATGCCGAGCGATAATCAGGCAGGTCATATCTATCAGGTATGACCTGTAGAATACTGCAGGTTATCTTTACATCTAGTGGGGGACTGTCCTAGGCTACGCTTTCCAATGCGTGGTTCCACTCGAAAACCTTTTTACCCCAACGGCTGCCAGTTTTTCTCCGAGAAAGAGGTCATTTGACGAATCCAATTCGGCTGGGTAGCGTCCGGGAAACTTTGTGACGCCTTCTAGTCCAAAATATCTGTGTCTTTGATCAGTGTGTGTTATCAGTAATGACGTATGGTACAGAAACGTATGTATCTCATTTTAAGGCCTCATAAGTTCGGCTCGCGGTCGCTCAGCGTGCTATGGAGAGGACTATGCTTGGTGTTTCTTTACGAGATCCAATCACAAGTGAGGAGATTCGTAGACGAACCAAAGTCACCGACATAACACAAAGGACTAGCAAGCTGAAGTGGCAGTGGGCGGGCACAGACGTAAAATATAATAAAATGAAATTCAAACAAAATCCTACATCTAAACGTGAATTGTTCTCAACTAAAGCTGGGTTCAGACAGTTAAGTAAAGGTGCCTACATACAGGTGCGGGCGGTGGCTATAAACAAAGCTAACAGTGCGTCACAGTGTATAATAGGCAGAAGGTTTATTCCTATTTTTTTTTTATTTAACCTGTGTCATCCCACTGCTGGCCAAGGGTCTCCCCCACTGTCTTCCAGGACTTTCGTTGACAAATCCCACCAATATCTCGAAAGCATCGAAATCATCACGCCAGCGTCTACTAGGCCTTCCTCGGCGCCGTCGCCCGTCTTCAGGCACCCACTGCGTGACAATCGTTGCCCATCTGTCCGGGTGCATTCGTCTTACAAGGCCCGCCCAATCCCATTTTAGCAGAGGTTAGTTCGATTTACGATCTCATTTCTATTGTTAAATACACAGCGCTATCTAGTCCCAAACTAAGCAAAGCTTGTACTATAGGAACCAGATAACTGATAGAATACTTATATACTATTTTATTTTGTATATACATACTTAAATATTTATATAAATACCCAAATCCGGAATCAATATCTGTAGACAATGCAAAAATTTGTTCCGCAGCGGAAATCGAATCTGCTACCCATTGCGTCTCATCCGGCTATTCGCCAACTGCGCCACAGAGCTAGTTCTTGGTAGGTTATACATTAGTAGATTATTAAACGACGGGATAATGCAGTGTCTTGCGTCACGGGTGTTTTATTGAATCCCGAACATATTAAAGGATTCCAGAGTTAACACAAGAGTGGAGCGAAGGAGTTACTAGAGTACTGAGTGCAGAGAGGGAGAGAGAGAGGCACGCCCAAGTTGCAGACAGGAGGAGAATACTATACTTTTCATACTTTCTGCGAGACAATAAAAACCAAATCTAGGTTGATGCCAAATTCAAATCACGTGCCCGCGAGGGCATAATGAAATCCAGTACAACTATACTCCCGGCTCAGCCGTAGGGAGTTAGTCACCTGCTTTCGGTGACGTTTACATGACATATAATTGTCGAGCAAGTGGTGTCAAAAAGTATTTTTCATAACTGCTTGTTGCTAAAAAAAAATTTGCGGAGCGCCGCTCGTGAGTTAACTCTAGAATCCTTCGTCACGTTCAGGATACAATAAAGCGCCCGTGACGCAAGACACTGCTTTATTCCCTCGTTTAATCGTAATCTACTATTATTGCACGAAATAACTGTTTCCTGATAACTACAACCTAGGGGTCTTCAAGTCGCCAGGTTATAACAAGTGTTAGTTATTCTGCAAATAGTGTCTCTGTGATAGATCTGTACGTAACCCTATTTCGTACATTTAGCGAAGGTCAACTATTCCGGCTATCGCTTTGCACTTTGTTCGGTGTAGTGATGGGAAATACTGTTGTGGAAATGAAGTTATTCAATAATTACGTCCTAACGGCTAAACCGATTTTGATGAAATTTAGTATGTACGTTGATTATAACCTGGATTAACACATAGGCTAAGTTTTATCCCCTAAATCAGGACCCATGGGATAAAAATGGGATGTCAAGTCAAGTTGCAACAGCTGGTATTATAAATGCAAAAGTATGTTTCATTGTTCGCTACTCAATCACGTCGTAACAGCTGAACCGATTTGGATTAAACTTTGTATGTATTATAACCTGGATTAAAACATAGGCTACTTATTATCCCATAAATCAGGTCCCATTGGATAAAAATGAGGTGTCAAGTCAAGTTGCAACAGCGAATTTAGCTTTATTTCTAGGTTACCTACACATTTAGTAGTGTAACGCGTACGACATCGCGGGCAACAGCTAGTGAATTATAAATCTAATTTTTAACTACTGTTTTTTCAATAAATAAATAATGCTGGACATTTCACACAAAACTATCTAGCCTGAAACTAAGCAAAATAAAAGATCAATACTGCGTTTTTTTATATTATGTATTTAGACATACAAGCTGACGGGTCTCCTGATGTTAAGTGGTCACCGTCGCCTATAAACTCCTACAGGACTCGTGGTGTTGCAGTCACGTTGCCTAAAACTTAATGCCTTATTTACACCTCTCTTGAAGGCGTTCATGTTGAAGCCCACCGGGAAAACCTCCGGAGGAAGGTCATTCCACATCTTGACGTTTTGGACGGTTACACGCAACGAATAGCGAGAAACTAAAAACCTAACTAACTGTACCTAGGTACATATTTTCTTTAGACCTAATTAACCTACCAACTTTTCCGCAGCAGCCTTATAAAACGATAACTTAACTTAAATTGGTTTTGTAAGTTCAGATAATTAAAACTAAGTTACGACAGTCTATGTTGAAGGCTAACTTTCCTATTTCTTTCGTGTCGTGAACATTGATGAGTAATAAATCATCTTGAACTTTATAATCTACCCCCACTCTCTATCAGCCAAAGAGCTGATGACACATTTGGAGGTATTTTATTATATAACAAAACTAGCGGCCCGTCCCGACTTCGCACGGGTGGACATTTATTTTTTAAACATTTTTTATGGCTAATTTTTTTACACCTTGGGTTACATTATTAAAGTTTTAGTAGGGATTTTCTAGTAATAAATATAGATTATGTTACTCAGGGATAGTGTAGCATTCTAATGGTGAAAGAATTTTTGAAATCGGACCCGTCGTTTTTGAGTTAAGTTAAGTTAAGTATTAAGTGAAGTACTATTAAGTATATTCGTTACATACATACAAAAATACAAATCTTTGCTCTTTATAACATTAAATACAGATTAAATTATATAGGTATAGACTAGAGGTTGCGTAGTGCGCGAGTTGCACGCAACTCGCGTGTTATTGTTTTTGTCGAAGAAGCAATCAAAGAGGATTTCGAGCTGTTAAAAGCGATCAAAAAGGATATCCATGTGTAAGAAGCAGTCAAAGACGATATCGAAATGGAAGAAGCAATCAAATCAAAGAAGATATCCAAATGGAAGCAGCAATCAAATATGATTTCGAAGTGCAAGAAGCAATCAAACAGGATATTGAAGTGAAAGCAGCAATCAAATAGGATATCGAATTAGCAGAAACTATTAAAGAGGAAATTGAAGTTGAGTAAGCAATCAAAGAGGATACCGAGGTGGTAGAAGCATTCTAAGATGACGAAGTGAAAAAAGCAATCAAAGACGATATCGAAGTGGAAGAAGCAATCAAAGAAGGTATCGAAGTGGAAGAAGCAATCTTAGAGGATATCGAAGTGGAAGAAGCAATCAAAGAAGATATCGAAGTGTAAGAAGCCATCACAGAGGATATTGAAGTGAAAATGCTATCAAAAACCATATCGAAGATAAAGACGCAATCAAAGAGAATATTGCAGTGCAAGAAGCAATCAAAAGGAAATCGAAGATGATATCGAATTGGTAGAAGCAATAAAAGAGGATATCAAAGTGGAAGAAGCAATCAAAGAGGATATCGAGCTGTTAAAAGCTATCGAAGAGGATATCCATGTGTAAGAAGCAGTCAAAGACGATATCTAAATGGAAGAAGCAATGAAATCATAGAGGATTTCCAAGTGGACGCAGCATTCAAAGATGATATCGAAGTGGAAGAAGCAATCAAATAGGATATCGAAGTAGCAGAAACAATCAAAGAGGAAATTGAAATTGAGTAAAAGACGTCGAGGACAATGATAAAAATAAAAAAACGGTTCCACCAAAAACTTATACCAATATTTTGTAAAAGTTTCCTCGAGCTATCTCTTCCCGTTTAAAAGATACGAGCGATTTAAGTTTTGTATGAAACCCCATAATTTTGTAGAGTGGAAATTGAAGTAAAAGAAGCAATTGAAGAAAATATATAAGTAGAAAAAGCAATTAAAAAGGATATCAAAGCGGAAGAAGCAAAAATAGAGGATATCGTGGTGAAATAAGCATTTAAAGAGGAAGACGAAGTAAGAGAAGCATTCAGAAAGGATGTCAAGGGCAATGATGGTATTAAAAAAACTATTCCAACAAAAATTTGTACCAATATTTTGTAAAAGTTTGCTACACGTAAATCTTCCCGTTTAGAAGATACGAGCGATTTAAGATTTGTATTTTGTAGAGTGGAAATTGAAGTAACAGAAGCAATTGAAGAAAATATATAAGTAGAAAAAGCAATTAAAAAGGATATCAAAGTGGAAGAAGCAAAAATAGAGGATATCGAGTTGAAAGAATCATTCAAAGTGGAAGACGAAGTGAAAGAAGCATTTAAAAAGGATGTCAAGGGCAATGTGGTATTAAAAAAACTACTCCACCAAAAATTAGTACCAATATTTTGTAAAAGTTTGCTAGGCGTAACTGTTCCCGTTTAGAAGATACGAGCGATTTAAGATTTGTATTAAAACCCATAATTTTGTAGAGTGGGAATTGAAGTAAAAGAAGCAATTGAAGAAAATATATAAGTAGAAAAAGCAATTAAAAAGGATATCAATGTGAAAGAAGCAAAAATAGAGGATATCGAGGTTAAAGAAGCATTCAAGGAGGAAGACCAAGTGAGAGAAGCATTCAAAAAGGATGTCAAGCGCAATGATGGTATTAAAAAAACCATTCCACCAAAAATTTGTACCAATATTTTGTAAAAGTTTGCTACGCGTAACTCTTCCCGTTTAGAAGATACGAGCGATTTAAGATTTGTATTAAAACCCATAATTTTGAAGAGTCGATATTGAAGTAAGAGAAGTAATTGAAGAAGATATAAAAATAGAAAAAACAATTCAAAAGTATATTGAAGTAAAAATGCCATCAAAGAGGATTTCGAAGTTATAGAAACAATTAAAGAGGATATCAATGTGGAAGAAACATTCGAAAACGAAAAGGAAGTGAGAGAAGAATTCAAAATAATGGCAAGGGCGATGATGACCGTAAAATAACGATTCCACCAAAAATTTGTGATACAAAAAAAATTAATTTTCCAAAATGATCACAGTGGATGTTGCATAATAAAAAAAAATTGACGTTCCAAAATGATCATGCGGATGAGGCAAAATTAAAAAAAAATTATGTTCCAAAATGATCACAGTGGATGATGCATAATAAAAAAAATTGACGTTCCAAAGTGATCATTGTGGATGAGGCGTAATTAAAAAAATGATGTACCAAAATGATCACAGTGGATGTTGCATAATACAAAAAAATAATAATAATTGACGTTCCAAAGTGATCATTGTGGATGAGGCATAATTAAAAAAAATTATGTTCCAAAATGATCACAGTGGATGATGCATAATAAAAAAAAAAATTATATTCCAAAGTGATCATTGTGGATGAGGCATAATTAAAAAAATGATGTACCAAAATGATTACAGTGGATGTTGCATAATAAAAAAAATAATTGACGTTCCAAAGTGATCATTGTGGATGAGGCATAATAAAAAAAATTATGTACCAAAATGATCACAGTGGATGTTGTATAATACAAAAAAAAAAAAAATTGACGTTCCAAAGTGATCATTGTGGATGAGGCATAATTAAAAAATTGACGTTCCAAAATGATCATGTGGATGAGGCAAAATTAAAAAAAAATTATGTTCCAAAATGATCACAGTGGATGATGCATAATAAAAAAAAATTGACGTTCCAAAGTGATCATTGTGGATGAGGCGTAATTAAAAAAATGATGTACCAAAATGATCACAGTGGATGTTGCATAATACAAAAAAATAATAATAATTGACGTTCCAAAGTGATCATTGTGGATGAGGCATAATTAAAAAAAATGATGTTCCAAAATGATCACAGTGGATGATGCATAATAAAAAAAAAAAATTGACGTTCCAAAGTGATCATTGTGGATGAGGCATAATTAAAAAAAATTATGTGTTGCATAATAAAAAAAAATAATTGACGTTCCAAAGTGATCATTGTGGATGAGGCGTAATTAAAAAAATGATGTACCAAAATGATTACAGTGGATGTTGCATGATAAAAAAAATAATTGACGTTCCAAAGTGATCATTGTGGATGAGGCATAATAAAAAAAATTATGTACCATAATGATCACAGTGGATGTTGCATAATACAAAAAAAATAATAATAATTGACGTTCCAAAGTGATCATTGTGGATGAGGCATAATTAAAAAAAATGATGTACCAAAATGATCACAGTGGATGTTGCATAATAAAAAAAAATAATTGACGTTCCAAAGTGATCATTGTGGATGAGGCATAATAAAAAAAATTATGTACCAAAATGATCATAGTGGATGTTGCATAATACAAAAAAAATAATAATACAGTCAAAACCGTTTATAACGACATCGAGGGGACCGTATAGTTGCCGACGTTATATCCGATAGTCGTTTTAAGCAATACAGTCATATAAATATACAATGGAAGGGACCATACAATCTGGCTGTAATAACCGATAGGTCGTTGTAAACGATGTCGTTATAAACGGTTTTGACTGTAATTGACGTTCCAAAGTGATCATTGTGGATGAGGCATAATTTAAAAAAATGATGTACCAAAATGATCACAGTGGATGTTGCATAATAAAAAAAAAAATAATTGACGTTCCAAAGTGATCATTGTGGATGAGGCATAATTAAAAAAATGTGGATGTTCCAAAATAAACATGATGAACGTTGCATACTAAAAAAAAAAAAAAATTGGATGTTCCAAAATGATGATGATGACCTTTGCAAAAAACTATGAAAGTTATCTCATGTCCCTCCACCACCATTATATAGAATCAAGCAAATTTACAGTAATTTTATAGTACACACAAGCCGTGGGCTCCCTACAAAAACAGTATGAAAATTACGGCAAACGAAATATACGGTTTACGGTATTCATACAGAAATATTTTGTATGGGACAATTTTTTTTTTGTATGAAAGACAATTTTTTTTTCATGGAACCGGATATAAAAAAATGTCCTCTGCAACATTAGTTTTTGCACCAACTCTCTAAGACCTATACTTTCCGAGATACGAGGTCGATGTGAGCGAATGGGGGACAAAAGGGGTACTTTAGGATTTATTCCCAACTCATCGGAACTCCCTCTATACGATCCCACCAAACATTTTCACCCTACGAGGTGGCATCTGGGAGAACAAACATGTCAATGAGTCAGTCAGTCAGTCAGTCAGTGAGTGGTAATCGAGCTTTATATAATATAACTAGAGGTTGCGTTGTGCGCGAGCTGCTCGCAGCTCGCGTGTTTTTCTTTTAGTCGACGAAGTAATTAAAGAGGATATCGAGCTGTTAAAAGCCATCAAAGAGGATATCCATGTGTAAGAAGCAGTCAAAGACGATATCGAAATGGAAGAAGCAATCAAATCAAAGAGCATTTCCAAAGGGAAGCAGAAATCAAAGATGATATCGAAGTCGAAGAAGCAATCAATGAGGATATCAAGCTGTTAAAAGCTATCAAAGAGGATATCCATGTGTAAGAAGCAGTCAAAGACGATCGAAATGGAAGAAGCAATCAAATCAAAGAGGATATCCAAGTGGAAGCAGCAATCAAAGATGATATCGAAGTGGAAGAAGCAATCAAAGAGGATATTGAAGTGAAAGATGCAATCAAATAGGATATCGAAGTAGCAGAAACAATTAAAGAGGAAATTGAAATTGATTAAAAGACGTCGAGGACAATGATAAAAATAAAAAACGGTTTCACCAAAAACTTATACTAATATTTTGTAAAAGTTTCCTCGAACTATCTCTTCCCGTTTAAAAGATACGAGCGATTTAAGTTTTGTATGAAAACCCATAATTTTGTGGAGTGGAAATTGAAGTAAAAGAAGCAATTGAAGAAGACATATAAGTATAAAAAGACATTAAAAAGGATATCAAAGTGGAAGAAGCAAAAATAGAGGATATCGAGGTGAAAGAAGCATTCAAGGAGGAAGACCAAGTGAGAGAAGCATTCAAAAAGGATATCAAGAGCAATGATGGTATTAAAAAAACTATTCCACCAAAAATTTGTACCAATATTTTGTAAAAGTTTGGTAGGCGTAACTCTTCCCGTTTAGAAAATACGAGCGATTTAAGATTTGTATTAAAACCCATAATTTTGTAGAGTGGAAATTGTAGTAAAAGAAGCAATTGAAGAAAATATATAAGTAGAAAAAGCAATTAAAAAGGATATCAAAGTGGAAGAAGCAAAAATAGAAGATATCGAGGTGAAAGAAGCATTCAAAGCGGAAGACGAAGTAAGACAAGCATTCAAAAAGGATCTCAAGGGCAATGATGGTATTAAAAAAACTATTCCACCAAAAATTAGTACCAATATTTTGTAAAAGTTTGCTGGGGGTAACTCTTCCCGTTTAGAAGATACGAGCGATTTAAGATTTGTATTAAACCCCATAATTTTGTAGAGTCGATATTGAAGTAAGAGAAGTAATTGAAGAAAATATAAAAATAGAAAAAACAATTCAAAAGTATATTGAAGCAAAAATGCCATCAAAGAGGATTTCGAAGTTATAGAAACAATTAAAGAGGATATCAATGTGGAAGAAACATTCGAAAACGAAAAGGAAGTGAGAGAAGAATTCAAAATGATGGCAAGGGCGATGATGACCGTAAAATAACGATTCCACCAAAAATTTGTGCTACAAAAAAAATTGATTTTCCAAAATGATCACAGTGGATGTTGCATAATAAAAAAAAATTGACGTTCCAAAATGATCATGTGGATGAGGCATAATTTAAAAAAAATGATGTTCCAAAATGATCACAGTGGATGATGCATAATAAAAAAAATAATAATAAATGACGTTCCAAAGTGATCTTTGTGGATGAGGCGTAATTAAAAAAATGATGTACCAAAATGATCACAGTGGATGTTGCCTAATAAAAAAAAAAATTGACGTTCCAAAGTGATCATTGTGGATGAGGCATAATTAAAAAAAATTATGTACCAAAATGATCACAGTGGATGTTGCATAATAAAAAAAATACTTGACGTTCCAAAGTGATCATTGTGGATGAGGCATAATAAAAAAAAATGATGTTCCAAAATGATCACAGTGGATGATGCATAATAAAAAAAAATTGACGTTCCAAAGTGATCATTGTGGATGAGGCGTAATTAAAAAATGATGTACCAAAATGATCACAGTGGATGTTGCATAATAAAAATAAAAAAAAATAATTGACGTTCCAAAGTGATCATTGTGGATGAGGCATAATTAAAAAAAATTATGTTCCAAAATGATCACAGTGGATGATGCATAATAAAAAAAAATTGACGTTCCAAAGTGATCATTGTGGATGAGGCATAATTAAAAAAAATGATGTACCAAAATGATTACAGTGGATGTTGCACAATAAAAAAAATAATTGACGTTCCAAAGTGATCATTGTGGATGAGGCATAATTAAAAAAATGATGTACCAAAATGATCACAGTGGATGTTGCATAATAAAAAAAAAATGACGTTTCAAAGTGATCATTGTGGATGAGGCATAATTAAAAAAATGTGGATGTTCCAAAATAAACATGACGAACGTTGCATACTAAAAAAAAAAAAAATTGGATGTTCCAAAATGATGATGATGACCTTTGCAAAAACTATGAAAGTTATCTCATGTCCCTCCACCACCATTATATAGAATCAAGCAAATTTACAGTAATTTTATAGTACACACAAGCCGTGGGCTCCCTACAAAAACAGTATGAAAATTACGGCAAACGAAATTTACGGTTTACGGTATTCATACAGAAATATTTTGTATGGGACAATTTTTTTTTTGTATGAAAGACCATTTTTTTTTCATGGAACCGGATATAAAAAAATGTCCTCTGCAACATTAGTTTTTGCGCCAACGCTGTAAGACCTATACTTTCCGAGATACCAGGTGGATGGGAGCAAATGGGGGACAAAAGGGGTACTTTAGGATTTATTCCCAACTCATCGGAACTCCCTCTATACGTTCCCACCAAACATTTTCACCCTACGAGGTGGCATCTGGGAGAACAAACATGTCAATGAGTCAGTCAGTCAGTCAGTCAGTGAGTGGTAATCGAGCTTTATATAATATAACTAGAGGTTGCGTTGTGCGCGAGCTGCTTGCAGCTCGCGTGTTTTTCTTTTAGTCGAAAAAGTAATTAAAGAGGATATCGAGCTGTTAAAAGCCATCAAAGAGGATATCCATGTGTAAGAAGCAGTCAAAGACGATATCGAAATGGAAGAAGCAATCAAATCAAAGGGGATTTCCAAGTGGAAGCAGCAATCAAAGATGATATCGAAGTGGAAGAAGCAATCAAAGAGGATATTGAAGTGAAAGAAGCAATCAAATAGGATATCGAAGTAGCAGAAACAATCAAAGAGAAAATTAAAGTTGAGTAAGCAATCAAAGAGGATACCAAGGTGGTAGAAGCATTCTAAGAGGATGACGAAGTAAAAAAAGCAATCAAAGACGATATCGAAGTGGAAGAAGCAATCAAAGAGGATATCGAAGTGGAAGAAGCAGTCAAAGAAGGTATCGAAGTGGAAGAAGCAATCAAATAGGGTATCAAAGTGGAAGAAGCCATCACAGAGGATATCGAAGTGAAAATGCTATCAAAGACGATACCGAAGATGAAGACGCAATCAAAGAGAATAATGCAGTGTAAGAAGCAATCAAAAGGAAATTGAAGATGATATCGAAGTGGAAGGAGTAATCAAAGAGGATATTGAAGTGGAAGAAGCAATCAAATAGGATATCGAAGTAGCAAAAACAATCAAAGAGGAAATTGAAGTTGACTAAGGAATCAAAGAGGATACCGAAGTAGTAGAAGTATTCAAAGAGGATGACAAAGTGAAAAAAGCAATTAAAGACGATATCGAAGTGAAAGAAATAGTCAAAGACGATATCAAAAAAGAAGAAGCAATCCTAGAGGACATCGAAGTGGAAGAAGCAATCAAAGAAGATATCGAAGTGTAAGAAGCCATCACAGAGGATATCGTAGTGAAAATGCTATCAAAGACGATATCGAAGATGAAGACGCAATCAAAGAGAATATTGCAGTGCAAGAAGCAATCAAAATGAAATCGAAGATGACATCGAATTGGTAGAAGCAATAAAAGAGGATATCGAAGTGGAAGAAGCAATCAAAGAGGATATCGAAGTGGAAAAAGCAATCAAAGAGCATATCGAAGTAGAAAAAGCAATCAAAGAGCATATCGAAGTGTAAGAAGCAATAAACAAGGATATCGAAGTGGAACAACCAATAAAAGAAAAAAAATTGAATGTTCAAAAATGATCATGATAGTCGTTGCATAAAAAAACTGAACGTTGCAAAATGATCATGATGAACGTTGCATAAAAAAAGAAAATCTGGATGTTCCAAAATGATCATGATTGACGAAGTAAAAAAGCATACATAGACGATATCGAAATGAAAGAAGCAGTCAAAGACGATATCGAAGTGGGAGAAGCAATCAAAGAGGATATCGAAGTTCAAGAAGCAATCAAAGAGGATGTCGAAGTGGAAGAAACATTCAAAGAGGATGACGAAGTGAGAGAAGCATTCAAGGACGATAATAAAAAAACGATTCCAACAAAAATTAATACCAATATTTTGTAGAAGTTTGCTAGGGCTATCACTTCCCGCTTAGAAGATACGAGCGATTGAAGTTTTGTATGAAACACCATAATTTTGTAGAGAGGGCAATGAAGTAAATGAAGCAATTAAAGAGGATATGAAATAGAAGAAGCAATTTAAAAGGATATCGAAGTGGAAGATGCAATCAAAGAGGATATCGAAGAGGAAGAAGCAATCAAAGAGAATATTGGAATAGTGGATGTTGCATAATAAAACAAAAGTGGAGTAAGCAATCAAAGAGGATACCGAAGTGGTAGTAATATTCAAAGAGGATGACGAAATGAAAGAAGCAAACAAAGACGATATCGAAGTGAAAGAAGCACTCTAAAAGGATATTGAAGTGTAAGAATCAATCAAAGAAGATATTAAAGTGAAAGAAGCAATCATACAAGATATCGAAGATGAAGAAGCAATCAAAGAAGAAAGAGAATTCCAAAGTGAAAACAGGAATCAAACAGGGTTCAATATACTGTGGAACAGCATTAAAAGAGGATATCAAGGTGTTGCAAGTCAAAGAGGATGTCGAAGTGAGAGAAGTATTTAAAAGGAATATGAAGGTTGTTGATGACAAAAAAAAACGATTCCACCAAACATTTTTACTACCATTTTGTAAAAGTTTACTATGCCTATGTGTTTCAGTATCGAAGTTGAAGACGCGCCCTAAGAGCATAGTGAGGTCGTAGAAGAATAAAAACAGGATGACGAAGTTACAGAAGCAATCAAATAGGATATCGAAATTAAAGATGCCATCAAAGAGGATATCCCAGCAAAAGAAGCAATCAAAGACGATATCGAAGTAAAAGTAGCAATCAAATTGGATATCGAAGTTAAAGAAGCAATCAAAGACGATATCAAAGTGGAAGAAGCAATCAAAGAAGATATCGAGATGGAAGAAGCAAAAGTAGAGGATATCCAGGTGGAAGCAACAATCAAAGAGGATGACGAAGTGATAGAAGCATTCAAAAAGGACGTCGTGGACAATGATAAAAATAAAAAAATGGTTCCACCAAAAACTTACACCAATATTTTATAAAAGTTTCCTAGAGCTATCTCTTCCCGTTTAGAAGATACGAGCGATTTAAGTTTTATATGAAAACCCATAATTTTGTAGAGTGGAAATTGAAGTAAAAGAAGCAATTAAAGATAATATCTAAGTAGAGTAAGCAATTAAAAAGGATATCAAAGTGGTAGAAGCAAAGATAGAGGATATCGAGGTGAAAGAAGCATTCTAAGAGGAAGACGAAGTGAGAGAAGCATTCAAAAAGGATGTCAAGGGCAATGATGGTATTAAGAAAACTATTCCACCAAAAATTAGTACCAATATTTTGTAAAAGTTTGCTAGGGGTAACCCTTCCCGTTTAGAAGATACGAGCGATTTAAGATTTGTATTAAAACCTATAATTTTGTAGAGTGGAAATTGAAGTAAAAGAAGCAATTGCAGAAAATTTATAAGTAGAAAAAGCAATTTAAAAGGATATCAAAATGGAAGAAGCAAAAATAGAGGATATCAAAGTGAAAGAAGCATTCAAAGAGGAAGACGAAATGAGACAAGCATTCAAAAAGGATGCCAAGGGCAATGATGGTATTAAAAAAACTATTCCACCAAAAATTAGTACCAATATTTTGTAAAAGTTTGCTAGGGGTAACCCTTCCCGTTTAGAAGATACGAGCGATTTAAGATTTGTATTAAAACCCATAATTTTGTAGAGTGGAAATTGAAGTAAAAGAAGCAATTGAAGAAAATATATAAGTAGAAAAAGCAATTAAAAAGGATATCAAAGTGGAAGAAGCAAAAATAGAGGATATCGAGGTGAAAGAAGCATTCAAAGAGGAAGACAAAGTAAGAGAAGCATTCGAAAAGGATGTCAAGGGCAATGATGGTATTAAAAAAACTATTCCACCAAAAATTAGTACCAATATTTTGTAAAAGTTTGCTAGGGGTAACTCTTCCCGTTTAGAAGATACGAGCGATTTAAAATTTGTATTAAAACCCATAAATTTTGTAGAGTGGAAAATGAAGTAAAAGAAGTAATTGAAGAAAATATAAAATTAGAAAAAGCAATTCAAAAGTATATTGAAGTAAAAATGCCATCAAAGAGGATTTCGAAGTTATAGAAACAATTAAAGAGGATATCAATGTGGAAGAAACATTCGAAAACGAAAAGGAAGTGAGAGAAGAATTCAAAATGATGGCAAGGGCGATGATAACCGTAATATAACGATTCCACCAAAAATTTGTGCTAACATTTTATAAAAGTTTGTTATGTCTATCTCTTACCGTTTAAAAGATACGAACGATTAAAGTTTTTTAAGAAAAATCATAATTTTGATAAAAAGATATCGAAGTGCAAGAAGCAATCAAAAAGTATTTCGAAGTTCCAAAATGATCATTGTGGATGAGGCTAATTTAAAAAAAAATTGATGTTCCAAATTGATCACAGTGGATGTTGCATAATAAAAAAAATTGACGTTCCAAAAGTGATCATTGTGGATGAGGCATAATTAAAAAAAATTGATGTTCCAAAATGATCACAGTGGATTTTGCATAATAAAAAAAAAATTGACGTTCCAAAATGATCATTGTGGATGAGGCATAATTTAAAAAAAATGATTTTCCAAAATGATCACAAAGTATTTTGCATAATAAAAAAAAATTGACGTTCCAAAAGTGATCATTGTGGATGAGGCATAATTAAAAAAAAATTGATTTTCCAAAATGATCACAAAGGATTTTGCATAATAAAAAAAAATGACGTTAAATTGATGTTCCAAAATGATCACAGTGGATGTTGCATATTAAAAAAAAATGACTTTTCTAAAAGTGATCATCGTGGATGAGGCATAATTAAAAAAAATTGATGTTCCAAAATGATCACAGTGGATTTTGCATAATAATAAAAAAAAAAAAATTGACGTTCCAAAATGATCATTGTGGATGAGGCATAATTTAAAAAAAATTGATTTTCCAAAATGATCACAAAGTATTTTGCATAATAAAAAAAAAATTGACGTTCCAAAAGTGATCATTGTGGATGAGGCATAATTAAAAAAAAAAATATTTTCCAAAATGATCACAAAGGATTTTGCATAATAAAAAAAAATTGACGTTCCAAAATGATCATTGTGGATGAGGCATAATTTAAAAAAAATTGATTATCCAAAATGATCAGAAAGGACTTTGCATAGTAAAAATAAAATGACGTTAAATTGATGTTCCAAAATGATCACAGTGGATGTTGCATATTAAAAAAAAAAATTGACTTTTCTAAAAGTGATCATTGTGGATAAGGCATAATTAAAAAAAAATTGGTGTTCCAAAATGATCACAAAGGATTTTGCATAATAAAAAAAAAAATTGACGTTCCAAAAGTAATCATTGTGGATGAGGCATAATTAAAAAAAAATTGATGTTCCAAAATAAACATGATGAACGTTGCATACTAAAAAAAAAAACAAAAATTGGATGTTCCAAAATGATGATGATGACCTTTGCAAAAACTATGAAAGTTGTCTCATGCCCCTCCACCACCATTATATAGAATCAAGCAAATTTACAGTAGTTTTATAGTACACACAAGCCATGGGCTCCCTACAAAAACAGTATGAAAATTACGGCAAACGAAATATACGGTTTACGGTATTCATACAGAAATATGTATGGGACAATTTTTTTTTTGTATGAAAGACAATTTTTTTTTCATGAAACCGGATATAAAAAAATGTCCTCTGCAACATTAGTTTTTGCACCAACGCTGTAAGACCTATACTTTCCGAGATACGAGGTGGATGGGAGCGAATGGTGGACAAAAGGGGGACTTTAGGATTTATTCCCAACTCATCGGAACTCCCTCTATACGATCCCACCAAACATTTTCACCCTACGAGGTGGCATCTGGGAGAACAAACATGTCAATGAGTCAGTCAGTCAGTCAGTCAGTCAGTCAATCAATCAATCGGTGAGTGGTAATCGAGCTATATACAGTATAATAATATAGAGTGCGCACATTATCTAGGTATAATCTATCGAGCGAAGCGAGATCTCCAAATCAACTTGGGCAAATCGGCGTTGTATGTATGTACGTATGTATGTTTGTTTGTCCGAGGATAACTTTCGAAGCATAGATCCGATCATTGTAAAATTTAATACGTAGGTAGGTAGAGATGACACAATTTTGATGTGACTAAATGAGCTAAAAATATGGGGGGGTTGTTGAGATATGTATCAAGAGGGGTAAAATAAAATGAAAATGAGACTATTAGGTCAAACTGGACGTCAAATGAAAGGTCTTCATTGGTACATTTCGACCCCATTTTTATTTTTAGTTTAGTCTTTGCAGTTTTTGAGATAACAGCCATAATAAAAACTGAACTTTACAAAATTCACTGGGTTCACCCCACGGTGCTGAAATTTAGTATGCATGTAGCTTTAGTGACACAAATATAGGCAAAAGTCTGAGATCCAGAATAACTGCAGTTTGTGCCCCAAAAAAGAGTAACCAAATAACATGAACTCCCGTTACATGTAATTTGAATGAAACTGTAGGTCAAGTAAGGACTGCGTCACGGAGGTCGTCAAGATTAAATACTACCTACTTTCTATTAAATATTTGGCACAACCCTAGAGCTAGGGCAGTGACTCTAGCTCCAGTGTTATTGGATTATATTACGATGACTGATCACTTTGGGGTAGATAAGTTGGTTAGCGTAGGGTTGGCAAGTTTGCAAATGGCTGCCAAAACTCTAGCCATTTTGTTTAACTTCGTCTTTCGTTCAAATATTTGGATTTGTGGTAGAATTCTCAAAGAAATTGCCCTATTTTCGCGGTACTGAATTAATTTCTATTAATAAATTGAAAAGGAATATTCCACGAAAACTATTTAGATTATTTTCATTCTTGTAATTCGTTGGTTTCTCTTCTCCTACGTATATATTTTTAGTACTAGTGGTTCGCCCCGAACTTAGATCTTCCGAATCTCCGCTAAAAAAACAATTATAATCTTTGGCCACCAATATAGTGCCACGAAATTATAACTAACTTACTTGACCTACAGTTTCGTTCAAATTACAGGTATCGGGAGTTCACGGATTTGGTTTCATTTTTTTTGGGTTGAAATTGCATTTATTCAGGATTTCAGACTTTTCTCTATATTTATGTTACAAAAGCTACACGCATACCAAATTTCAGCACTGTGGGATCACTGTGACTTTCCTCATTTAGTCACACAGGATTGTGCCATCACTACCTACTCCTACCTGTGTATAAAATTTCCGAAAATCCGAAAATGCTTCCAACTACAACAGAAAAGGTACATTTTTGCCTCAGCCTGTATATTTATTTCCCCAAAAATTACAAAGAATACTTAAGTTCCACTCTCATCATCATCATCAACCTATAACAGTCCAGTGCTGGACGTAGGGCTCTCCAAGGCTGCGCTATTGAGCCCGATCCTAAGCTCTTCTCATCCAATCTTTGCCAGCCACAGTGCGCAAATCGTCACTCCATCTAGCGGGAGCTTGCCTAGACGTGGTATCCACTTCACAACACGTTTACCCCAACGGTTATCGGTTCTGCGGCAGATATGACCGGCCCACTGCCACTTCAGCTTGCTGAATCTCTGAGCTTTGTCGATCGTCTTGGTTCTCCGTCGGATAACCTTGTTTCAGATTCTATCCTTCAGAGAAATTCCGAACACAGCCCTTTCCATAGTTCGCTGAGCGACTTTCAATTTGTGGACCAGTTTCACCGAGTGTCCAATCTCGAGAAAGGAGTAAACTGGCGAATTCAGCTGGTCAGCGTTTGGGAAGCTTCGTCAGGTCTTCTCGTCACCCTTCCCACAATGCCTAAAAACGAACGTATTCAACCAGTGCGTCCTACCTGTGATGACCTATGCATTTCCACTCTCAAAAAATTACTTTTTGGATCATTGCCAAATGGGAACCCTACAGAATGAAACGTGGCAAAGCGACGTCCAATATCAGGATGGTTGAACTGGGTTTAAATGGACAACAGTGCTGTCAGATGAGTTAAGGCTCTCTCGCATAACAGCGGTATATCAACCGGTATCGGCCGGTAAAAGCGATACGAAAATACCGGTATTTCAAAGCTGTATGGCGTAGACTAACTATAGAAGGTTTATATGTATAATATAAACATAACTCTGTTTGTTAGTTTGTTTGTCACCTTTACACGACGAAACGGCTGATCGGATCGTAATGAAATTTTGTAATGAGGTAGATCATATCCTGGGAAAGGGCATAGGCTACTTTTTAGCCAACTGCGCAAAATGAAGGTAATGTTTTATTGAAAAACCACCCGTGCGAAGCCGCGGGCGGGTCAGCTAGTATTACTATAACTAACTAACTAACCAACTAACTAACTAGGTAGTTATAGTAATACTAGCTGACCCGCCCGCAAAATGAAGGTAATGTTTTATTGAAAAACCACCCGTGCGAAGCCGCGGGCGGGTCAGCTAGTATTACTATAACTAACTAACTAACCAACTAACTAACTAGGTAGTTATAGTAATACTAGCTGACCCGCCCGCAAAATGAAGGTAATGTTTTATTGAAAAACCACCCGTGCGAAGCCGCGGGCGGGTCAGCTAGTATTACTATAACTAACTAACTAACCAACTAACTAACTAGGTAGTTATAGTAATACTAGCTGACCCGCCCGCAAAATGAAGGTAATGTTTTATTGAAAAACCACCCGTGCAAAGCCGCGGGCGGGTCAGCTAGTATTACTATAACTAACTAACCAACTAACTTACTAGGTAGTTATAGTAATACTAGCTGACCCGCCCGCAAAATGAAGGTAATGTTTTATTGAAAAACCACCCGTGCGAAGCCGCGGGCGGGTCAGCTAGTATTACTATAACTGACTAACCAACTAACTAACTAGGTAGTTATAGTAATACTAGCTGACCCGCCCGCAAAATGAAGGTAATGTTTTATTGAAAAACCACCCGTGCGAAGCCGTGGGCGGGTCAGCTAGTATTACTATAACTAACTAACTAACTAACTAGGTAGTTATAGTAATACTAGCTGACCCGCCCGCGGCTTCGCACGGGTGGTTTTTCAATAAAACATTACCTTCATTTTGCGCAGTTGGCTAAAAAGTAGCCTATGCCCTTTCCCAGGATATGATCTATCTCCTTACAAAATTTCATTACGATCCGATCAGCCGTTTCGTCGTGTAAAGGTGACAAACAAACTAACAAACAGAGTTATGTTTATATTATACATATAAACCTTCCTCTTGAATTACTCTATATATTGCTGAAAACTGCATTAAAATCCGTTGAGTAGTTTAAAAGATCTAAGATAACAGCGGAAGCGACTTCATTTTATACTATGTAAAGATAAAGATAACCTAACTTAATGATATGTTTCTATATTATTTTATTTTAATCTGTGACATTTTACTTTTGATTTTATTTTAATGTACAGTAATATTATTGATTTGTATGTTTTTGGTTATAATTTTATTTATTTATGATTTTGACGACCTCCGTGGTGCAGTGGGCGAATAGCCGGCTGAGACGCAGGAGGTAGCGGGTTCGATTCCCGCCGCGGAACAAATGTTTGCATGATATACAGATATTTGTTTCGGGTCTGGATGTTTTTCTATGTATTATAAGTATGTATTTACAAAAAAAATGTATATAAGTATTCTATCAGTTATCTGGTTCCCATAGTACAAGCTCTGCTTAGTTTGGGGCTAGATAGCGCTGTGTGAAATGTTCAGCAATATTTATTTATTTATTATTATTTTGTATGGACACTGTGTGAAATAAATGAATATTTTATTCTATTCTTTCTATATAACCTGTTATGTTATGTACGACATTAAATGAAAACACGGGTAGGGTTATGGCTGGTATTGTTGTAAAATATTTTTTTGTCAAATTCATTACCATAGAAAATTTAAAATTTTCAAAAAAGCTCTAATATCAAGTCCTAAAATATCAATGAAACAGCCTGTATCAAATAGGTGAATAATCATTTAAGTGGGTACCTATCAATCTGACTAAGCGGCATCGTCGCAAAGACGCCGCCAATTTACGTTAAAAATTGTTTATTGGAAATGTATCGATTACTGGATAAATATTCAAGCTACCGGTATTGAACCCACCTCTAAAATCAGTTAATACGATTCCGGATGTGTGTTTTAAATTAATATCGTACATAACAAAACAGCTTTTATATTAGTATTGTATAAGTATTTTATGTATTAGGATTAAAACTTTATCTTATGTAAATGTATGCTCCATAGTACAACGTTATAACTTCTGGAAGAGATCGATTTCAGCGATAAGGCCGCCCATGGTATTACCTTTTTTATTTTAACTCAGTGCTTATTTTGTATTATTTCTGATTGTATTCAATAAAAAATATCTATCTAATTCAATAATACGAACTTGGGCGGACGGCGAGTGGGACTATACTCGTAGGTAGACAAGTAGTTTGGTATTGTTAAAAACTGGTTCTACCTGTGAAGCTCGAGTAGAACTCGCGCACCGAGGGTTCCAAAGCTAGATAGGTTTATTTGACGACCTCCGAGGTGCAGTGGGCGAATAGCCAGCTGCGACGCAGGAGGTAGCGGGTTAGATTCCCGCCCCGGAACAAATGTTTGCATGATCTACAGATTATTGTTCCGGGTCTGGTTCTTTTTCTATATATTATAAGTATGTATTTACAAAAATATGTATATAAGTATTGTATCAGTTATCTGGTTCCCATAGTACAAGCTCTGCTTAGTTTGGGGCTAGATAGCGCTGTGTGAAATGTCCAGTAATATTTATTTATTTATAATATTAGTGTGATCGTAAACTGATGGGTTTAGTAGTTACTGAGATAATTAGCTGTGACGGACAGACGGACAGATGAAGTCGCAACGTAAGGGTTCCGTTTTTACTATTTTGGTCCGGAACCCTACAAAAACCTTTAATTATCACTATTATAGTATTTTTCAAATGTTCGCGATCGCTGTACATAATTACTGATTTAAACGGGCATTTAACACTATTATAGCTACATTATGTTTAATATTGAAGTATCTATTTAAGTTTTTACTGACAAGTGTTTTTCTTCACCAGGTCCCACCGATCGACTACCTCCGCCAAGTGACGTTAGACCTGGGTGGTGAAGGGGTATTAGCTGTCAGCGAGCGTCACATGGTGCGTCGGCCGACTCAAGCGACCCCGCAATGCAGCTCCGTGCGGGCGCTAATCAGGAGATTCAATGAGGTATGAATCAGGGATATTGCGAATATTCACATTCGCAACCGGAAATGCGGAGCCTCCGCATCGTTTTCGACATCTGCGTCCGCATCTACAATAATCAATGCAGATGCAGCGTTAGGTCACGACAAGAAATAAACTGGGTGGGGCTTGCGAGTGGCGCATGCTGATTGAGCAATAGGAGCAAGATTTCGATGACAAGATCCGACGCGTTATTGTTTATCATTTGTACCTCGTATATTAATCATAACGTGTTTACTTGCGCTTATTGTATGAACATTACAGTTTTTGAATGTTATTGTGAGTATACAGTGAGTATTGTATGTTAAGCAAGTTTTCTACGGTTATTAGTTTATATTATGATTTATTTCTGCAACAAAATGAAGTTTCATAAAAAAAATTAAGATCCGCACCCGCATCCACATCCGCGGATATCATAAAATCTGCATCTGCAACATCCCTGGCTATGAATCATATCAGATCTGTAGGGTTATTTTGTCGTACTAGGAACCCTTTTACCCGTAGGGCCTACTATGTTATGAAATAACAATTACCTTTTTATCAATAATATTACTGACTTAACCATATTACGGAACTGATTTTGATGAAATTTCTATGAGATCAATATGAAAGTATATCCTTTCAAATAAACAAATATTTTTTTAAATCGGTTGATATATGACAGAGTTCTGAGGTAATAACAAAAACAAAACAGAATTGCGTCCCTATAAACTTTGAGGGTTGCTCTCGATTTTATAGAATCCCATCATCAGATCCTGACTTGGTGCCTATGGGGCCCTTTTAACCAATAAAATACTTTCTTTACTCAAAGGAGTTCCCGAGTAAAATACATAAAAAAAAAAGATTCCGACGAATTGAGAACCTCCTCCTTTTTCTGAAGTCGGTTAAAAACAGAAGCACCTAAATTATTTAAGGTACAGACAGCGTCGCGTCGTGATGTGCCTGTTTAATTTTAAATTAATTTATGTATTTCATTTTACTTGGGATCATGCATAAGCACACATATTTACAGTATTATGCTAGTAGATAATTTATATAAGACTAGCTGTTGCCAGCGACTTCGTACGCGTTACACTACTAAATGCGTAGGTAACCTGGAAATAAAGCTAAACTCGCTGATGCAACTTGACTTGACACCCCGTTTTTATCCCATGCGAACTGATTTATGGGATAAAAGGTAGCCTATATGGTTATCCAGGTTATAATCTACGTATATACCAAATTTCATCGAAATTGGTTCAACTGTTACGACGTGACTGTGTAACAAACAAACAAACAAACAAATAAATAAATAAACAAACATCCAAACTTTCACATTTATTATGATAGTGTGATTACATTAACACAATATATTACACATTATACATTATATTTATTTATTATGTACTAGCTGACCCGCCCGCGGCTTTGCACGCGTGGTTTGTCAATCAAAAACATGACCCTCTAGTGAAGTCGGTTATAAGGTATTATGAATTTTCAGATCCCTAACTTAAGCAATCATGGATTGCCCATACAAACTTTCAACCCCTATTTCACCCCCTTTAAAATTATTTTTGAGACAAAAGATAGCGTATGTCCTTCCCCAGGATATAATCTATCTCCTTGCTAAATTTAATTATGATCCGTTCAGCCGTTTACTCGTAGCCGTGAAAATGTAACAAACAAACTAACAAACAGAATTACTTTCGCATTTATAATTTATTATAAATTAATTTATTAATTTACTCATCTATGTAACTTTTATGGTCACAATAAATATATTGCTATTTCTATTTCTATTAGATATCTATCTATTTAAAAAATTATAATCACAAAAGTATGTCAATAAGGAAATGTCAGGTACAATCAAATGGAGGGCCAAGTGCAAGATGCCCCTTTTCTTATGTCCTTTTTCTTATGTTACAGAAATGGCACCGGTAAAGTTTTACTTTGTCTTTGAAATGACACCAAAATACTTTATAACGTGAATTACGGTCAAAAATATAACTTGGCCGTCTCTTTAATTTTAACGTTGTAAAATATAAATTCAATGAGTAGTAATGGAGTGAACCGATATAAATGGTTTGGCCTGATTCCCTTAGCTTTTGGACTTAGGGTTCTTAATACATAACATGGACTTCGGGTGCATTCAAAACGAAAATATGTATCTTTCAGTGGGGATTTTTTCCCCTCCTGAGCCCCATCGTTAGGTTATCGTTGAATATACCAAAAATACCATAACGTTTAACATTTTTGATTCAAGAGGCCGTTTACGACATTTAAAGCTTCAAGGTAGGCATTTTCGTAAAAGTAGCTATTATTGTATAACTAATAAATATCCACAATAGTAGCACCTATACTTTATTTAATTACTGATTTGAATGGGTATTTATCGCACATCGACGGCCTTATTATCAAAATTCCTAAGTCCATTTGGGAAAATTTTACAGAAGCAACAAAAAACTGGTTGAGAAGAGATTTGATAATTTCTCAAACTTTGTGATAAAATCAGTTTTTTGTTGCCAATAATAATAAGGCCGACGATATGTACTTTTTTTATAGGGACCACGGCTGTTGCAACACAGTCGAAACATCGGGATAACAAATAAAAAAGGTACGTACGCGATGAATACCCGTTTAAATCAGTAATTATGTACAGTGATCGCGAAAGTTTGAAAAATACTATAGAATACTTAATTGCTTAACTTAATACTTTATTGCATACCTTAAACAATTAAAAGTAGCAGTATTTAATTGTATACAATTGGTGGTCTTATCGCTAAGTAACGATTTCTACCTGATAACCTTTTGATGCAATAAACATAAATAAATATTGTAGGACATTTCACACAGCGCTATCTAGCCCCAAATTAAGCAGAGCTTGTACTATGGGAACCAGAGAACTGATAGAATACTTCTATACATTTTTTTTTTGTAAATACATACTTATAATACATAGAGAAACAACCAGACCCGGAACAAATATATGTAGATCATGCAAACATTTGTTCCGCAGCGGGGATCGAACCCGCTACCTCCTGCGTCTCAGCCGGCTATTCGCCCACTGCACCACGGAGGTAGTCAATGGATCATGGACTATACTTTAGTTGTTATAGTTAAGTTGACTAAACTAGTTTAAGCTCTTACGCTTACGTTTTGTTTCCACGTTCTTGATGCGTACAGCTACGGTATGGAACACTACCGTCGTCTGTTTTTCCTAAAGAACACAATGTTTTTCCTAAAGAAATCCGGGCCTCTTTAAAGTAATTAAGTGTGAATAGTTTTCTTCTAGATCTTCGTGCTTCATCTTAGACCACATCATCGCTTACCATCAGGTGAGAATGTGGTAGTACGGAGATCTATCCAGTTAAAAAAAGTGTTTACGGGCTGTTAAACAGTTAATTAATGTCGATACAGAAGTATTTTTTTTAATTTGAAAATAATTCAATTTTACAGTAAAACCAATAAACACCGCAAAAGCGCGAAACATGATATTGATAAATGATTCGCAATTCTGCGTTGTTCCGCTTGTAATTCAATTTACTGCGACAATTTTATCGTATTTTGAGCGTTATTTTCTCGTGTAAAACCATTCGTTTGACCGACCAAAATAGGAGGGTTTTGATGTATTTCAAAATGTACACTGCGGGTCAATCAATCCATTAATTTATTGCGAATTTGGTTTAGTAACAGGTGGTTAGTGATATAGTTTGAGTTTGTCCATAATCAGCGTTTATCGCATGCAGTTTTAATCAGCGTTCTATCATAGAAAAAGCTAAACATTTTCGTTTTGATTGCCAAAAGAGCAGAAATTATATGGGACAAAATTTCAAAATAGTGTTACGAGCTGAGGGTTCGGGATAAAATAATGGGAATCGATTCAACCAAAATAACACTTTTATTCAGCACTAAACGATGAATACACGAACTTGGTCACACGTAATCACAACACACTAATTCACACCACAGTTGCACCACTTAAAGTCACCGAAATGTTCACACGTATCGCTGAATCCAGACTGACTCGGGAGCAACTACTACTGTTCACGCGAGACCCTTCCCACGTCAGTCCTCCAGGGCCTCGCTGAGACTAACTCACTGAGACTCAGACTGACTCACAACTGACTGTCCGGCCATCTCTCCGGCCTATTTATATCCACACATTTCGATTGTTCGAGAAGGATCTCGATCGTTCCAGGAAAAGGGTCGGTCCCTCGACACAATGGCCACTCCATTGTGCGCAACCGCAGACAACAACAACAATAACGCAGCAAGACAAAAGCGTTCGAGAAGTTACGATTATTACTCATTGTTTAACAGCCTCGGCGTAACACTGCCCCCTCCTAAAACATGCTCGTCCCGAGCATTCTTAGCCTCATATCGCGGCAGCCGATCAACACGAACAATTTTAGGCGCACCTCGCGCTGAAGATGTAGCAACTAGAGGAGCCACATTGCCGTCTCCAGTACTTCAGGACACCCAGAGTCCCTTTCTCATCAGCGATCCCAATTCCAGCCTCCAAAACACGGCTCTCATGATTTCTATCTGTTCTTTCACTTCCTGGAATTACTTTCCAGATAAACCGAACGATTCCCTCATCAGTCGAGCCCAATTCCAGCCTCCAAAACACGGCTCTCTTGATTTCTATCTGTTCTTTCACTTCCTGGAATTCCTTTCCAGATGAACCGAACGATTCTCTCATCAGTCGAGCACGCTCTTATGGCCAACGTCGCTGATCTTCCTGTTGACGACGCTGCTCTTCTTTATCCTGACGTCGCTGTTCCTCTTGCAACCGAGTCTGCTCCACCTGTTCATGTCGCTGTTCCTTCTGCAACCGAGCCTGCTCTTCCTGCTGACGACGCTTCTCTTCTTAATGCTGACGGCGTTGTTCCTCCTGCAACCGAGCCGGCTCTTCCTGTTGACGACGCTTCTCTTCTTTATGCTGACGGCGTTCCTCCTCCTGCAACCGAGCCTGCTCTTCTTGCTGACGACGCCGCTCTTCTTTATCCTGACGACGCTGTTCTTCTTGACGACAAAGCATTGCCATAATAGCAGCAAGATCGCCTGTCACAGGAGCTTGGCCCACGGGTGATGATGATGAAGCTCCAAATGGTTCGGTGGCGGCTGATTCCATCTCCATCGGCTGACGACTCTGCCGAGCTTCTTGAACCGGAGACTCCCCAAACCGCCTTTCATCCATTACCTGTTGTCGTTGACCTCTCGTCCTGACACCGTCCACGTTATCCTTTGGTAGAACCGGCATTATTTTATCCCACTTCTGACACCAAATTGTTACGAGCTGAGGGTTCGTGATAAAATAATGGGAATCGATTCAACCAAAATAACACTTTTATTCAGCACTAAACGATGAATACACGAACTTGGTCACACGTAATCACAACACACTAATTCACACCACAGTTGCACCACTTAAAGTCACCGAAATGTTCACACGTATCGCTGAATCCAGACTGACTCGGGAGCAACTACTACTGTTCACGCGAGACCCTTCCCACGTCAGTCCTCCAGGGCCTCGCTGAGACTAACTCACTGAGACTCAGACTGACTCACAACTGACTGTCCGGCCATCTCTCCGGCCTATTTATATCCACACATTTCGATTGTTCGAGAAGGATCTCGATCGTTCCAGGAAAAGGGTCGGTCCCTCGACACAATGGCCACTCCATTGTGCGCAACCGCAGACAATAACAACAATAACGCAGCAAGACAAAAGCGTTCGAGAAGTTACGATTATTACTCATTGTTTAACAGCCTCGGCGTAACAATAGGGTAAAGTAGGGGTTAATAAGGAGCTAAGAGCGTTTCGAAAACAGTTTTCTATATTATTTTATGTCGTAGGTATAGTTTCGAGTAATGATAAAATATTTAGAAAAATACGATTTTTCCTAATATTGCTATTTTGTGTTATGTAGGTATGTACAGTAATTCGTAATTCATTTATTCCTTTTAAATCTTTTATGTAATAATATTTATAGGTATAATTTTAGGTGGTAGGGGCTTGATATTAAAGGGAAGGGGATTTTTTCATCGACATCAAGTCTCGACAGAGCTTATGTTTTTGGGCCATTTGTGATCGAGACCCTGGGTCGATCACAAATGGGTACGGGGACCCATCGCGTTTTCAAAATTTTTTCTGAGCGCCTGGTCAAAGCGACGTGTGATCCGAGAGCTAGCGATTATCTGGGTCAACGCATAAGCATTGTAATTCAGCGCAATGCTAGTCTTTGGGACACTTCCACCTGCTAGTGATCTGGAGCAGATGAGCTATCTATAGCTCGTTTTCTTTTGTATATTAAAGTCTTGTAAATAGTTATGTATTCTTTTTATTAATAAATGTATTTTAAGCGCTAGACTTTGCCTTAGAGCGTTTATTTTACAAATACTTGTTTATTTAACAAGTATTTTACAATTTAAAATAGAGTTAATATGTTTAATAATTGCGGTCTTATCGCTAAAGAAAGCAACATATTTCACACAACCTAAAAGGCGTACAAACATCTAACTTTTTAATTCATAACAATGTATTAATTATCTTTCACGAGGAAAACATAGAACACTCGTAATAATTTTAAAGTGTCAGTTTTCATTCCCCGGCGCCGGCGGGCAGAAGCATTTATTATTTTTTAATTATTAAATGTGTATGCTATCATTTTACACTAAAATTAATTTCTGCCGTACCCTCGAGATGAAAGTAATTCAAAACATGGTTAATTGACTATTTTAGAAGACCGCCCATTGTACTTGCTGATATGTGAATTTTTATTATTGCTTCTTTTTTGGTGTACAAAAAGTATTTTATTTTATTCATTTGACTATAGTAGTATAAATGTTTAGATTTGAAATGTGTCAAATACCACTGCCATTTTTTTACGGTGGAAAAGTGCTTTACGCTTCAGTCCTCCAACTCGGGGAGAGCTGAAGGGGTCTATCGGACTCTCCGTAGGCTATCAAACCAACTGCATACCGACTAAAAATCCACCGACATTCCTTCATTCACCTCAGTGCCAGTGCATCATCAAACCACCCCTCGGATAAGTGGGTCGATGCTGCACTAACACCTGGCATGGTCACGGGGTTCCGGTTGGATTCAACCGCGGCCCTGTCGGCGAATGCCCGCCCTAAGGGGCGCCTCTGCCCCCCCCCCCCCCCCTGAGAGGGAGAATAGTACCGCCCTAGCCTAGGTTAGACTAGGGCGGTACTATTTTTTTTATCTGACATTCCTAATTAATGTTCAATAGAGACATTAACGTAGTGTGGGGCGCCCCCCGGGTAGGTGGAGCGATGACATAAGAAAGGTGGCGGACAGAAACTGGATGAGAAGAGCCGAAGACCGGGCTCAGTGGCGCGTATTGGGAGAGGCCTATATCCAGCAGTGGGCTAATGTGGGCTGATGATGATGATGATGAGAGACATTTATCTTTAACTAACTTATGTACACACACAAAGCTCTAATTTATGTCAGTATTAAACCTAATTTTACCTAAATTTATAATACATTCGCACGCTCACGAAGCAAAGACATGCGCTCCTCACTTATACATAACACTTAAAGGTATTCTACCGTGCTTTAGCAAATAAATTGATTTAATTTCATTTACCAAAGAACAACATTATTGCAACGACGAGTTAGCAGATGCAAGGCTCCACAGCCTCGAGCATCGTTGAAAGATTGCAAGCCTCTCGGTTTTTTATCGGATACATTTCGGAGAGTGTGCTGCGGAGCTTTTCAACCAGATCCCATCATCCCCTGTCTATCATCGGATAACCAGACGCTCCGCGATGCGCCACCGCCACATGGTAGACAAAAATACCTCCCATACGCACAAAGCGATACTCGCGCACCTTTATTATGCGCACCACCAAGGAGTGGAACGCCTTCCCTGAGTCTGTGTTTCCTGATAACTACAACCTAGGGATCTTCAAGTCGCGAGTGAATAGGTTTCTTCTAGGCAATCTTCAAGGTTTCTTTTAAGGTATCGAGAAGTACCACCCATACCTGGTAGGCATACCACCTTGCCGTACCAAACAATTCGCTTTAACTTTTATTGTCAGAATAAGTAAGGAGTGAAACTCACTTCCGGCGTATGTTTTTTCCGGACAAGTATAATCTTGAAGTCTTCAAGTCGAGAGTTAATAGGTTCTTTCTAGGCAAGCGTGCTCCATCCTCGATCACACCTTCACTTACCATCAGGTAAGGTAGTGGTCAATCGCTTGGCTATCATCATAAAATAAAAAAATTAAATTTAGCCCGCAGGATTAGCAAGCTGAAGAGGCTTTGTAACAGCTCGAAGTCGTCTGCCGTTTGGGCAGAAAGGTTATCGAGTACATAAAAATATATGAATATATAATGGAGTAAGCCCCACAATAATAAATAAGTAACAGAATCATTGATTATTATAACTATACAACAGAGAGAACGTTTCTCTTTAATTGCCCGCGCGTAGCCACCCATGTGGGACACCACTAGGGACGCGCTTAACTATTATCGATAAAGCACAAGTACTTTACTAAAAAGGATTATTAAGTCTGAGAGGTTAGGATAATCTGTCAGGCGATTCGAAGTTAGCTTGGGTTGTTTCACGTTTCAATTTATATCGCATGGCTTGAAGGCTGCTGGTGAAATTACACGGATAGGGCTAATGGCTAGTATTGTTTTTTTTTTCAAGTTCATTACCATCGAATATTTTAAAATGTTAAATAATTTTAATATCAAATCCTTAAATATCAATGAAACAGCCTGTATAAAATAGGTAAACAAATAATATTTATTCATCATGTAAATAGGTACCTGTTAAACTGACTAAGCGGCATCGTCGCAAAGGCGCCACCGATTAACGATAAAAATTGGTTATTGGAAATGTATCGATTACTGGTGTAGAGTTTCTACCCAGGCTTCAAAATGATAGGCTCGGTACTTAGCAAAAGTGGACTGTATTTACTTCTTCTTAGTTACTAGTTTACAAGGTATATATCGCGTACTTAATGATCACACTTTTTTCGTTCAAATCGGTTTATACTTACTTATGCAAAAATAGTTCTCGCCCTAGCCATGGCGCGGGGATCGTAATTCACATTTTCACAAATCATCTTCCATAATTCTTACTATATCGAAGTTTCCAGTAAAGTTAGACGGGGACTTACCTATAGCTATCTCACCCTTCCGACCGCTACAACTTTTGACCGTTACAATCCCAGCCACCCATACATCCGAATCTTATTCGATCCCACAACCACCCAATACATCCAAATCTAGACTCGATCCTGCCCCGTCCCCGATCGTCCGTTACAACTGGATAACTAGTGGTTCGCTACATGAATACAAAATTTCAGCACTGTGGAGTCACTGTTGTATTTGTCAAAGGTGAATTGTCCTGTGAATTTTGTCAAAGTTCAGTTTTTATTATGACTTTTCAAGGATTCAAAAACTACAAGGATTAAACTAAAACTAAAAACGAGGTCGAAAGATACTAATAAAGACCTTTCGTTAAATGTCCCATTTGACCTAATAGTCTCATTTATTTATTTTTTACCTCACTTAAACCCGAATATCTCAACAACCCCCTCCCCCCCCCCCCCCCACATTTTTAGCTCATTTAGACACACCAGGATTGTGCCCATATTACCTATCTATATATTAAATTTCAGTGGTCGGATCAACGCTTCGAAAGTTAACCTCGGGGAAACATACATACATACAACGCCGATTAGCCCAAGTTGATTTGTAGATTTACAATTTTTGTAGTTGATTTGGATAAATATTCTAGCTGCCGGTATTAAAACCACCTCTAATATCAATGAAATATGTAGCCGTAACTCAGCAATTACCCGAATCGCAAGGCTGTTTGTCATCTTATAGAGAGGACACGAGTGTTCGTATCGATGGGCGGTGCTTAAAATTAGCAATGAATAATCGATTAGAAAAGTTAGTAAGCATAATAGAGTTGGGTATTAGTTTAAATTAAATAGGTAGAAAATTAATGAATAAACTAAAACACATTTATTTCAAGGTGCAATGACTGGTTTTATATAAGGTGCACATTAAAATTGGTTTTATATGAGCAACGTATAGCAATGATTTGTTGGAATACGTTGCAATTGGACACAAAAGCAATAAAAAAATAAATATAAACAAAAAAAATTGCAACAATTCTATTGATATCGTCCGTATCAAGCGCTGCGATCCAGGTCCAAAGATTGTGTTTGAATCATTAGCTATTCTCTAATCATCGTTATAATTGTATCATTAACCATGGGACGATGACCTCCGTGAAGGAGGGTGCGGGTTCGATTCCCGTAGCGGAACAAATGTTTGTATGATCTACAGATATTTCTTCCGGATCTGGTTGTTTTTCTATATTATTATAGGTATGTATTTACAAAAATAAAAGTAAGTAAGTATCAGTTAACTGATTCCCATAATACTTGACTTAGTTTGGAGCTAGATAGCACTGGTTGAAATGTCCAGCATTATTTATTTATTATGAGAGCGCAACGCCTCGTTACGAAGTAATTCGATTGGTTGAAAGCAATAAATGTAATGAGATCTATCGATATTTGACTATCGATATGATACCAGCTCTAGCCGTCGCCGCTAACAAATACCCACCCTACGTTCTCAGCGTAATTATCGACTATTCTCCAATCATTAGAGATATCTCAAAATCCGATATTTTTTGCCGACAACAAAATAATAGAATTGATAGAACAGTCTTTGGTAAATTTGAATATAAATTTTATTCTCAACTAGCTGTTGCCTGCGACTTCGTACGCGTTACACGTAAATGTGTAGGTAACCTAGAAATAAAACTAAACTCGCTGTTGCAACTTGACTTGAAACCCCATTTTATCTCATAGGACCTGAATTATAGAATAAAAAGTAACTTATATGTTAATCTAGGTTACTAAATTTCATCGTAATCAGTTCAGCCGTTACGACGTGATTGAGTAACAAACAAACAAATAAATAAATAAATAAACATTTAAACTCGCATTTATAATATAAATGAGATGCCAGCTTCTGTCTATTGCTTCGATTATGAAGTTTATTCTAATATTATAAAGGGGTAAAATTCGTATGTGTATATTTTTCCTTCGCTCATGCCCTGTCAGGTCATTGTTAGCACGAAAACTGATCCGAAATTGCAATTTAAAAATAAAAACGGGGTCGAAATGTACTAATGAAGACCTGTCATTAAACGGCCCATTTGACCTAATAGTCTCATTTTCATTTTTTTTACCAGTCTTGAACCCCAATATCACAACAAACCCCCACATTTTTAGCTCATTTAGTCACACCAGAATTGTGCCATCACTACCTACCTATATATACCTACTAAATACTGACCTTGACTGGATATGTTACTGGAGTAAATCCTTTGCCTTACTGTCAATCCAAACAAAACACATGTCATTGTAATTGGTACCTCCAAACAGATCTCCAAAATCAGTTTTGCACAACTACCATCCATAGTTTTTGACGGAACACCTATAGACATCACCCAGTTAGTAAAAAATTAAAAAATGTAGGAATACCCGTTTAACCTGGGTTCCCTGTATCTATGAGATTAGCCACAGGGTGTTTGCATAGTCTAGATCTTTACGGAGAATTCGTAACTTCTTGCCGACTGTTACCAAGGTTACGCTTGCACAGACTCTTTTATTTCTAATCCTGGACTACGCCGACGCCTGCTATCTTGACCTCTCTGAAGCCCAACTGAGCAAACTTGAGCGCCTTCAAAACCTCTGTATTCGGTTTATATTTGGCTTGCGCAAGTATGACCATGTCTTTTCTTACGTATGTAAGTAAGAATGACCAAGTACTTTTGTGGGTATTCATCTAAATGACTTTTCTTTCTTCCTTTGATGATGATGATATATTGGGTCTTACAGACCAGTATTTCGAAGCTTTCATATTCAGCTTAGGACGGCAAAATGGCCGCGATATCTTATCTACGTTATCGCTCGACCCTTTTGGTTATCTGATAAGTTCTGACTCGGGGTTAGATAAGACGGTTTTGGAAGAATAAATAAATAAATATTGCTGGACATTTCCATCATAAATTGACGCGGCAAAGTAGCCCGCCTGTATACTATAACATATCTACTCAAAGTCAAATATTTTTATTCATTAAAATCACAAGGATCACTTTGAAATGTCAATTTTACTGCCTGTTCCTTCACGACCAAGTCTACTCTAGCACTAGTCCAGCAGCCACCTCCTGTGTTTTTTTAGCGATTAATAACAGGCTGAATCTTCGTGAGCAGGTTCGGTTCGACGAGGCGCCCAAGGTTTTCCTCTGAATTTTCCCTCGGAATGGACAACTTCTAAACATAAGGACTGGAAAACCGTGCCACTACATTTGTAAGACTATGTGGCCATTTGATTGTCAAATCAAAAATCAAAAAATCAAAATGTTTTTATTTCTGTAAAAATATAGAACTATAACAAGGTTGTTGGGATCTTCTTTTAAGTATATATACTTGTGCCAGAAGACCCCGCTCTTCAATAGCCATACAAATTTTTTTTTTTTTTTTACAGGTAGCAAATGTTTACATATAATAGGATAATAGGTCATCCAACAGTAGCGAGCACATACGGTGGGTGTACATGGGTAGGATGTGTACGTATGTGTGTGTGTATGTATGTATGTTTGCGGGTGTGTTAGTGTGTGTGTGTTTGTGTGCGTGTGTGTGTGTGTGTGTTTGTGAGCAGCCACCTCCTGTGTTTTTTTAGCGATTAATAACAGGCTGAATCTTCGTGAGCAGGTTCGGTTCGACGAGGCGCCCAAGGTTTTCCTCTGAATTTTCCCTCGGAATGGACAACTTCTAAACATAAGGACTGGAAAACCGTGCCACTACATTTGTACGACTATGTGGCCATTTGATTGTGCAAATGTTTATTAAGCTGCATACAAAAAAATCAGCTATTTATCAATAATTTTGATGACCTCGTTATTTGGACATATTTGGAGTATAGGGCGCTCCAGTCAAACCATCCATTTTGTAGGACAATTGTTTTTCCGAGTTTATCGTCCTACCTAACTACCTCAATATAAAAAAAACTTACTGTTATTCAGACAATTTCGACACCCCACCAAAACGACATGTTTTATACCTGCTCTCTATAATGGTGGTCATTCTGTTGTTTACGCTAACTAAAATTCTGTAAAATACGAACGGTCTTATTTTGTTCACACTTAAGATCAAACTAGAATGAAATTAAAAGTAACATTTCTAAAATTAAGTTTTTTTTGTTATGATGGCATGTTTGCAGGCTAGTTTAAGTGATCAATCAAATTGGTGTTGACTAAAACTAGCCCGCTAACACGCCTTCTTATTTAAAAATACTTAAATTTAAAAATGTCACTTTGAATATCATTCTAATTTGATCTTTAGTGTGAACAAAATAAGACCGTTCGTATTTTACACAATTTTAGTTAGCGTAAACAACAGAATCGCTACCATTAGCTATCTAATGAGAATTTTCAGAGGAAACACATTGGGCGTCTCGTCGATCCGAACCTGCTCACGAAGATTCAGTCTGTCATTACTCACTAAAAAACACGGAGGTGGCTGCTGAACTATACTTTGAAATAAACTTAACAGAAAAAAATAAATAAAAATCTATTCTATTCTGAAAATAATTTCACATAGATTGTATGTGAAATTATTACTCTCTCTGAATGTACTTTATTTTGTTAAAAGTCCGTGCAAAGCCTGGGTCACTCAATTAGTTCATACTAATTTGTAATATTATAAAGAGGAAAGATTTGTATTTTTGTATGTTTGTAACGAATAAACTTAAAAACTGCTGCTCCGATTTCAAAAATTATTTCACTATTAGAATGCTACATCATCCCTGAGTAACATAAGCTATATTTATTACTAGAAAAAAAAATAGGGATCCCTACTAAAACTTCAATAATGTAACCCCAGGTGTGAAAAAGTAACCTTATAAATATTTAAAAAACAGATGTCCACCCGTGCGAAACCGGGGCAGGCCGCTAGTAATAATATAAATTCGAAAGTAACTCTGTCTCTCCGTCTGTTTGTTACGATTAAACGGCTGGACCGATATCGATGAAATTTGGTACACAAATTGGTTATGACCGGGATTGAGACAGGCTACTATTATATTTACTCGGCTGCGCAGAAGAAGGGGGTAATGCTTTTATTGAAAAACCACGCGTGAGAAGCCGCGGGCGGGTCTGCTAGTATAGATATAAATTATTAGCTTCCGCCAGCGGCTTCGCACGCGTGGTTTGTCAATAAAAAGTAGTATATTATGTGTTAATCCAGGTTATAATCTACGTACGTTCACTTTGCAATGCCTAACCGGCAGATAAAATCTTTAAGCTCTTCATCATATTTCATTTTATTTTATTAATTGCTGTAAAAAATAATAATAGTAAATAATGCTAGACATTTCACACAGCGCTATCTAGCCCCAAACTAAGCAGAGCTTGTACTATGGGAACCAGATAACTGATAGAATACTTATATACTTTTTTTGTAAATACTTACTTACTATAAATGTACAGAGAAACAACCAGACCCGGAACAAATATCTGTAGATTATGCAAACATTTGTTCGGCAGTGGGAATCGAACCCACCACCTCCTGCGCCAAATAATCGTCAATTACTTATGACTTATGACGGATTTTATGGTTTTTATTGGTATGACTCCATAATAGTTTGTCTTATAAATTAGCAGAATTGTGCTCCTGAGGGCTTAGCCAAGTTACATTCGCTACGATACAAATCGTTTTCGAAAGTCGTCAACGCTTTATCAAAAGCGAAGATAAAAGATCGTATTACGAAGAGTCGTATTACGTTTACCCTGACGAACGCTAAATCCATTCGTCTGTTCATTAACTCTATGTTTAGCTATGGAATTCCGTCAGTAAAGTATGTAGGTACATTAATCGCCGCTGTCATTGCGTCATTGTTCGGACCGTAGACGGAGAAAGCGCAATTTCTGGTGATTTTCGTTGATATTATTTATTAAACACAGACACGTTTATTAAAACTTATCATTATTACTTAGGCAATAAAGTTCATTATGCTGTACAGTGTTATCATTTAATTATGCTTTACGGGAAATCCCCGATCAATTTCATGAGTATTGCGATCTTGTACCTAAATGTATTTCCATCACACATACTTACGAAATTGACAAAACTACTAAATTCTACAAAGGCGTTTTGAGCTAGGTACTAAAGAATCATAAGTTACGCTCGTAATCTACAAAAAAAGTAGAAATCTACCAAAGGTGGTCATTAGCATCATAATAGTCTGTGCAATTAATAACGAACGAGTCTCTCATAGAAAATCAAAGCAAAATGCTGCCGCGTAAACACATACTTATACAGGTACATTAGTTTACCAACGGACTGAGTCAAAACATTCAACCTAATCACAACTACAGCACATATTAATAAAGTCACAAATCCTTTAAATATTACTATCATTCGTCTCAAATAACGAGCATAGTATTAAATTACACTATGAAAAGATTTCTAGCCGTCGTTGTCGCTTTGTCGTAAATGAAGTTTTGTGCCTAGCCAAGTTACAGGTGTCGTATCGAACGTTAATTCCATTGGTCTGTGCGTCAGCTCTATGTTTTGTCTATGCCCTTCGTCAGCAAATACTAAATACCCCTCAGTGGAAGGCCGCCATCTTAGATATGCGCAAGAGATTTGACGCGCGTTTTTATCCACAGCGCCATCTGTGTTACCATGTCTGAACCATCGCGTAGTTCACTTAAGTAAGTAGAGTAAATCCATATCCGTGTGTTACTTGGTTCCACCGTTCGTTACTAGGTGGCGCTGTCATCAACAGTTATGAAAGTTTGATAAATTGTGAAAGTAAAGACAAATAAGTTATATCGTAATAAAGCACTAACAAAGATAACAAAATAAATAAAAATAATTATATTTCTTTACAAAAAATACCATTTAACCGAGAAAATACAACGCAATACAGAAAACTTAACTTGAAGACTGAGCTCAGCTGATAATAAATCGCCATTTTGTGTCGTTGTCTACAGGGTTCTGGCGTTCGCTTGATTCTTGGCAAGAAAATCGATGACAAAGCGGTAACGCTTGTCGTTTGTGTATTTTGGCTACGAAAATGTATGAGAAAGTAATCGTTCGACACAGTCGATTCGTTTGATGTAAATTGTTGTCGATGGGTCACGTGATATTTTCGTGGCATTGTGTGAATCCCATACATTTTAATTCCACAATAGATTCGACAGCTGACGTTTTCGCTTGTCAAAATTGTCTTTTGGCTACGGATTTGTATGAAAGTCAGTTTGACCCCGCCGAATCGTTTGATGGAATGGATTGTTATTGACACTTGGCTAGGAATTATATGTTCGTTGTCGACAGACCACGTGGTAAATTTATAGCATGTGTCAATCCCATACATTTTCGGGCGTATCGACTGGCGTCATCGTTTATCGACTGTAACTTGGCTAAGCCCTCTGGTATGTATGTATTTCTATGACAAACGTTGCGAGCGCTGTGGTAGCTGCACGTGCAGTCGGCAATTCCAGTTGGCAGTTGCAGTCGGCAGTTACAATCAGCAGTTGCAGTTAATAGTTGCAGTCGGCAGCTGCAGTCGGCAGCTGCAGTTGGCAGCTGCACTCGCAATAGTACCTTAAACGTCGGTTGGTTGATCGACAAGTTTCGTGTGATGTTACGTGAAGTGCATCCATTATTATAATGTAGGGAAACTGAATTTCACTGAATTAATGTAAATAAACCCAACAACAGCTAAGCTTCTAACGTAATTTACATGTTAATATAATTTACACATTTTCGATTACTGTGGCCATGTCTTCTAAACTAATAACCCCACTTGCCTCTTACATTATACGAATAAACGCGAAAGTTTGTATAGATGTTCGTTACTTTTTGACGCAAAAAGTACTGAATGGATTTCAATGAAATTTATTACGTACGTAGATTTTAACCTGGATTAATACATAGGCTACTTTTTATAGACAAAACACGCGTGCGAGGCCGTGTGCGGAAGCTAATAAGATTATAAAGAGGAAAAATTTGTATTTTTGTATGTTTGTAACAAATAAACTTAAAACTGGTATGATTTCACAAATTCTTTCACCATTACAAAACTACATTATCCCTGAGTAACATAGATTATATTTATAACTAGGAAAAATTAGGAATCACTACTAAAACTCAAATAATGTAACCCAATGTGTAAAAAAATTAGCTATTAAATTTGTTTCAGCGCATGCGCTGCGGGAACTATCACACTAATCACTCTAATATTATAAATGCGAAAGTTTGGATGTTTGTTTGTTACGCAATTACGTCATAATGGCTGAACCAATTTTGACGACCTTCGTGGCGCAGTGGACGTATAGCCGGCTGAGATGCAGGAGGTAGCGGGTTCGATTCCCGCTGCGGAACAAATGTTTGCATGATCTACAGATATTTGTTCCGTGTCTGGGTGTTTTTCTATATATTATAAGTATGTATTTACAAAAAAACGTATATAAGTATTCTATCAGTTATCTGGTTACCATAGTACAAGCTCTGCTTAGTTTGGGGCTAGATAGCACTCTGTGAAATGTTCAGCAATATTTATTTATTTAATTTTGGAGAAATATGGTGTGTTGATAGATTATGACCTGGATTGACACAGAGGCTACTTTTTATTGACAAAGCACTCGTGCGAAGCCGCGGGCGGGAGCCCGTGTTTAATATTTTTATGAGTAAAAGGCCTTTTCAAAGTATCTTTTACCTCTGCTAAAGAATTTATTCATATCTCAACAATAGAAAAAAAAATATTATCAAGGGACGGAAAAACCTTTTATACCAAACTACTCGATATAATAACAAAAAAGCAAGTACTTACCAGATCTCGGCTTTTACTCTGGCATTATCGTGTTTACTTAATAGGTTGTACATGCACGTATATCCTCAGACGTACGAAAACTAGAATTTCTCATGTAGTTAATCATTTTAGGTACCTATCCTGAATAGAATCATAATGCTTTTACTATCTTTTTTCTATTATATTATATAAAATTCTCGTGTCACAGTGTTTGTAACAAAACTCCTCCGAAACGGCTTGACCGATTCTTATGAAATTTTTATGTATATTCGGTAGGTCTGAGAATAGGACGTAAACTATTTTTCATACCCCTATGTGATAAGGGTTTTTTTTTAATTTTTTTTTTAAAAAACTTTTTTTATTTGGCAATAAAAAATATATACAACCATAAATTGTTACCCTCCTACTCTTATTTTGTATGAACAAAATTTAACCGTCGATCATTGACATGAAGTCATTTACATGAAGTGTCGCGTCAGTTTGACAAGAGTGTTACGAGTATATATAGTTTTTATCCCAAAGTTCCCACGGGAACGGGAAATTTCAAGCGTGCGAAGCCGCGGGCAAGTTAGTTTATTTATGTAAAAGCTATTGCTGTTCGTTAGTCTCATTGAAACTCAGAAACGACTTAAATATTTTTTGTTTTGTTCGGTCTAATAGTGGTTTAAAAAAAATGGGAAAACCAATAAAAACAGTTTGATAATTTTAAAAGTTTTAATTGGTATTTTTGTATGGGAATTGCCTCTTTGGGTTATAGACATAGAGAGACAATATTTTGTGAATGAAGGACAGAATGACGAAAAAAAAAATAGAATGACAGCAACTGTCCATTCATACTAAAAGGCTAGCCCGATATCGATGAAATTTGGTAGATAGATAAATTATGATCGGGATTGAGACCTATGGCTACTTTTTCATCTAACCACACAGAAAAAGGGTAATATTTGTATTCACAAACGACGCATGCAAAGCCGCGGGCGGGTCAGCTAGTCACACTAATCCCACTAATATTATAAATGTGAAAGTTTGGAAGTTTGTTTATTTGTCCGTTTGCTTGTTACTCAATCACGTCGTAAAGGATGAACCGATTTCGATGAAATTTGGTGTGTTGATAGATTATGACCTGCGCCCGTAGCCAAATTACATGCGCCACGAATCTATTAGATTTCTACATACATTTGTTGTCGCTGAATCACGTGGTATTTCTACAGCATGTGTCAAATCCCATACATTTTCGGACGTATCGACTAGCGTCATCGCTTATCGACTGTAACTTGGCTAAGCCCTCTGGATTCAAACATAAGCTACTTGCCACAGGCGCAAGCTAGTAATAAATATATAATAATCACACTTTAATATTATAAATGCGAATGTTTGGATGTTTATTGGTTACTCAATCACGTCGTAACGGCTGAATCGATTTCTATAAAATTATATAGGTAAAATATGTCCTGTATTCAAACATAGCCTACTTTTTACTGGCAGACAACGCGCGTGAAGCCACGGGCGGAAGCTAGTAATAATATATTTGCTGGACATTTCACACTGCGCTATCTAAGCAGAGCTTGTACTATGGGAACCAGAGGGCTTAGCCAAGTTACAGTTGATTAGCGATGACGCTAGTCGAAAAGTCTGAAAATGTATGGGGTTGACACATGCTATAGAAATACCACGTGATACAGCAACAACAAATGTATTATATGTAGAAATCGAATAGATTCGCAGCGAATGTAATTTGGCTACGGGTCCTGATAACTGATAGAATACTTATATACTTTTTTTGTTTTAAATACATACTTCAAATATATAGAAATACATCCAGATCCTGTCCACATATATATCAGTAGATCATACAAACAATTTTTCCGCGGCGGGAATCGAACCCGCTACCTGCGTCTCCGCCGGCTATTCGCCGGTATTAGTTGCACTCCCTTCATCTATATCTTATTCTTAAATGTGCACCCCCAACCATATCTTTGACATAACTAAACCCTCTATATCCAAAGGTTGTCTAGAAGAAATCTCTTCAAAGCGATAAGACCGCCCATTGTACTATTTTGTATGTACTTTTTATTTATTAAGGTAAAAAAAGGTAAAAAGGTAAGGTATAAATGAATAAAGAAACTCCTTCATTCATTCATTCGCCCACTGATTCTCTGACAATGTGCCACATTAACATCCGATAAGTACACCGGGCAAAGTATTTTATGTGTTAGCCATTTCGTCTGTAGAATTTGTTAATTAAATGGATCAATCATTATAAATGGATCCATTAGGTAATTACAAGTATGAATGTTAGGCAAATATTCTGTCATCATTGGATTAGTATTTACTGGCTTTTGCCTGTGGTTTTGCTCATGTACTCTTGACTTTTTAAGTAGTTCCTTGTGAACGGGCTCGTTTGGGGAAGTACTACCACCGTCTATTTCTGCCGACAAACAGCATTGCTGTGTTTCGGTATGAAGTGTATGGTTTCCAGTGAAATTACAGGCACACGAGGCTTACAACTGTATGCCTCAAGTTGATGGACAAAGGGAATTGCATCGTAGGGCACGTTTCTAAGGTGCGTGACCTACGCGGCAATACTTTGCTATAGGTGATGGTGGGCCATATGATTATTCCAGCTAGGTAGTATAAAAAAATACATAGACTTTCGTTTATTGAATGTTTGGTCCGTGGCGCAGTAGGCGAAAAGCTGACAAGCCCCACCCACCGGTGGGGATGTAGTGGTAAGGACGTTGTAGTAGGGACGTAAAGGTGGGGACATAGCAGTGCGGACGTACTGGTGAGGAGTAAGTCAAAGGGATGTAATATACCGGAAAAGGAATTCTTAATTGAAAAGTGGGGATAATAAAAATAAAAATATTTAATTTTTAGAGTGGTTTCCTACAATACCACAAACGTTGGGATGCAAGCAAGTAATTGTGTGTCTATGTGTAATGTAAATATTTCTGGGCATGTCACACAGCGCTATCTAGCCCCAAACTAAGCAGAGCTTGTACTATGGGAACCAGATAACTGATAGAATACTTATATACGTTTTTTTTGTAAATACGTACTTATATAGAATATTGAAATATAGAATAGAAATATAAGAATATAGAAAAACATCCAGACTCGGAACAAATACCTGAGGATCATGCAAATACCTATTTGTTCCACGGCGGGAATCGAACCCGTTACCTCCTGCGTCTCAGCCGGCTCTATTCGCCCATTGCACCACGGAGGCAGTCAACACTATGTCCAACACTATTTATCATTTCTTGCGGCATATTGTGGAAAAGAGATTAAACTAGTGGTTCTGTGAGAACAGTAAACCTCGCGAGCCCCTGAAACCATGCAATAACCGACACTTCCCCCTTTCCCATGGCTTAGCAAGCCATTTCAGAGTTTTGAAACCATATTTTTATTATGTTTTAGCGATTACTCGCGTTCCCATGGCCCTAGGAGGTCGAATATGATGTCTACGGATTCGTCTCGTGAAGGTGGAGAGGACTGCGTAGTCTGATTGGTATACATTTTCTGAAAAATGTCAAAAATTGATATCTGTCCATATATAACGCTTCAGCAAACTTCTCCCTCCCCCCCTCTACTTCCCCTTTTGGATTTTTTCCGCAACGTCTTGTATAGAACGAAGTCCTTAGTGTGCCTCTTAAATTTGATTGAAATCCGTCGATAAATAACACTACAGCAAACGTTCCCCCTTTTTCCCCCAATCATTGATCGTCATCGACTAAAAAATTTAAAATAAACCAAGGAACTTAAGAGTCAATTTTCGTAAAAATCGGTTGAAAAATGCAACCTGTAGGCGAGAACAGACAGACAGACGGACAAAACCATTTTTTTGCCAATTTCGAAACTGAGACGCTTCGCTCGCTCTGTCAATAAAGAATGCTAGGTACTTCACACAGCGCTATCTAGCCCCAAACTAAGCAAAGCGAGTACTATGCGAACCAGATAACTGATACAATACTTAAACACATTTAATTCGTTTTGTAAATACATACCTTATAATGCACCAGCTGATTTTACTACGCATGCGTGGTTTATCAATAAAAACATTACCCTCTTTCTGTGCAGTTAGGTAAAAAGTAGCCTATATCCCAATCCTGGTCATATCTATCTATATACCAAATTTCATCGTAATCGGTCAAGCCGTTTAGTCCTGTAATCGTAACAAACAGACAGAATTACTTTCAAATTTATACTATTGGCTGACCCGCCGAACTTCGTACCGCCTTGACATGAATATGACGCGGGCTGCCAATGTACGTCGCCGATAAAATTGTCAATCGGACATCATTAGCTGCATCTATGTACGAGAAAATGAATTTTCTTCATATTTTGTTTGTTTGCGTGAATTATTCCGATATTTTAATAGTTATACTGCTATTCGGGGCAGAGACATCCAACAAATCAAAGATCATTAAAATCGGTTCATCCGTTCTTGAGTTATAAATATAATAAATACGCGGCTTCACACGCCGGTTTTGTCAGTGAAAAGTAGCCTATGTGTCAATCCAGGTCATAATCTATTGATATACCAAATTTCATTTAAATCCATTCAGTAGTTTTTGCGCGAAAGAGTAACAAACATCCACACATACATCCATACAAACTTTCACGTTTATAATATTGGTGGGATAATATTATAAATATGTAGATTAGTATGGATATTAGCCCAACGCGAGACGTACATAATTGCAAACCTTATTTCCCCAACCCTAGAATTAGAATTATACAAGCAAAGTCTGTGACAAACGCTAGTTACTTATAAGCTTCAAATTATGTTTTACATAATATGATAATTAACTTAGGGTTAGGAGTGTTGATCCGTGCTGATCATTTACAACGTCGGCTTCATTTTCAATTAACCTAAAATAAATTTGTAAATCCTAGGGCATTATAATATACACGCCTATGTTGTATGTGAAATATACATACAACCTTATTAAACTACGTGTTTTGTTATCTACGACATTAAATGAAAGTATGGGTAGGGCAATCGCTTGTATTATTGTAAAATATGTTTTGTCAAATTCATTAAGTACCATAGAAAATTTTAAATTTTCAAACAGCCTTAATATCAATTCCGCTGATATTAAGGTCCGCTGTCGCTTTTTTTTTATAAATTATAGGCTAGCGTTTGACCACGATCTCGCCTGATGCAGTCTGCGATGGTACACGCTTGCCTAGAAGAAACGTATTCACTCGCGACCTGAAGACACCTAGGTTGTAGTTATCAGGAAACACAGACTCAGGCAAGGCGTTTCACTTCTTGGGGGTGCGCATAATAAACGTGCGCGAGTACCGCTTTGTGCGTATGGGAGGTATTCTACCATGTAGCGGTGGCGCACCGCGGAGCGTCTGGTTGTCCGATGATAGAATGGGGATGGTGGGGATCAGGTTGAAAAGCTCCTCAGCACCCTCTCCGAAATGTATCCGATAAAAACCGAGAGGCTGCAACCTTTCGACGATGCTTTCAGCGATAAGGCCGCCCATACTATATTTAGCATTATTTAGTTCTTTTAAGTATCCCTGGTGTATATTACAGCATTATTCTATTACATTCTAATGTGTATTGCTATTCTAATTGTTACTTTGTGAATTTTTATTTTTGTTTCTTTTGTGGTGTACATTAAAGCATTTTCATTCATTCATTCATTCAACGTGTATTCCTTTTAACAGAAACGTAATACATTAAGAAAGCCCCTGGCCAATGGTCTCCAACAATACGACTCTTCACTTTGTTAAAAATACTTTTCATTAGGAGTTGCCCATAAATAAAGTTTGGGCTCAACTTTGGATTTCCGGTTTTTGTGGTTACTTTATAAAATGGGTGCGTTTAGACGTATAGCGATTTAAAGCGTATTCAGAGCTTGTGGATTCGAATCTATGTACTCAATAATGAGCGAATTTACGTTTTAAAAAATGGTAGAGATGCTATCGATTAGTTTTTTTTCTTTTTTTATACCACTAAGGTGGCAAACAAGCATACGGCCCACCTGATAGTAAGCGGTTACCGTAGCCTATGGACGTTTGTAACACCAAAGGTAAACTCGCTTGTTGTCGACCCGTTAAAATTTACAAAATGACCTTTTTGAAGACCTTATTAGTTTTCTAATAAGGTGAAAAACAAATGAAAATTATATGTAAATAATTATTTGTCACGACATATAAAACACAAAAAAAGATGGTTATACAATATGTAACAAAAACCCTGTCAGATCCTTAAGGGTATGATAAAGTATCGATATTTGGTCACATCATGTAATTATTGACCAAGAAAAAAATAAAAAATATCCGACGAATTTGATTATTTGGCGCTCAAAACTTAATATTTACGTAAGCAAAACCGGCGGAACTACGCATCGCGTGGGCCGGTGCCGGTGGGGTGGAGGGGTCAATAACCCACGTACAAAATTTGTTTGTTTGTTGACGATTGCAGTTAAGAAACAATAAGTTCAATAAAGCTCTGAGAAGAACTTTGGTTCAGCTCTGACAAGAGCTTAGGTACGTTTTGCTAGATAAGCACAAGCATGTCAACTTGACCTCCAACTTCAATGCCACAAACCCTACAAAGCACATTAACATGTTGTAATATTCCGCATTCGAAAATGTCTTAATATTTTGCGAAGAAATAAAGTTGGGACGTACGAACTACGAACGGTACAGCGCAAAACTGAAGCGTGGTGTGGTGGGCGCGTGCGAGCTAGAGAACGAGTGAGCAGAACGAGTGAGTGGAACCTTTGTTGAACTCGTGCCGTAGTGCGACCCGAATGGCGATTTTCGTTTGATGGCATTTACAAAGAGTGCCGCTTAATTCACAGCTGACTGTCAAGAGTTAACAGTTCGGTAAAATTTAGCTATTTTTGGAGTAAAATTCAGATAATTCTCGAAATTAAAAATGAAATAACTTTCTTTATTCTTTATTACACACAAGAAAATACATTTAAAAATACAGAAATAGAGGGCATGTACAAAGGCAAGCTTAACCCTAAAAAGAGTTACTCTAAATTTATTTGATCCCCGACTTTAATTTCTATGACGGAATACGCTCTTCGTGGATCTGACAGGGTTTTTGTTACATATTGTATAGAGGTTATGATAGGTTTTGACTTCTGGCTCTAAGAAGTAGGTAGTAAATAGACGGATAATAGGTACAAAAATTCCAGAAGTCTAAGATTACAAAGTAATAAAAATACAGGAATATCCCACGCAACTTCCCTCATATCACAAAGATTAAGTGTCGCGCCAAAATGTCTTGTAAAGCGTCTTGTAAAGGCAGAAAGAACTGCGTAGCTTGTTTGGCATAGGTTTATGAAAAAAATTTTAAAATTTATATTCGTCCATATATAACGCTACATCAAACTTCCCCCTTTTCCCCCCTCCACTCCCTTCTGGAAATTCTTTTAGAACATCTTGTGTAGAATGTGTGCCTCTCAAATTGAAATCCGTCAATAAATTACGCTACAGCAAACTTCCCCCCCTTTCCCCCTCCCCTATTTTCCTCCCCAATCTAAAATCACGATCGATTCAAAAAATTAAATAAATCAAGGAACTTGTGTGCCTATTTTCGTTAAAATTGGTTGAAAAATGCGACCTGTAAGCGACAACAGACAGACGGACAAAAACATTTTTTGGCCAATCTCGAAACTGACTCTCTTTGCTCGCTCGGTCAATTAGTATGGGTTATAACAATAAATTGATTATTCTAATTCTTGATTGATTGATTGATTAAAAGTACTTTATTGCACTTATGAAACTAGTACAAAGGCGAACTTAATGCTAAAGAGCATTCTCTTCCAGATAACCTTTGTGTTTTGTGTATAAAGATGTGTAGGTAGTGCACTGAAAAGAGAACTAATGAAAATTTGCACAGGACTAATAAAAATAGCATAATATCTTTACATCTACATACTATAAAACGAATAGCAAATCACATGAACTCCCGTTACCTGTAATTTGAATGAAACTGTAGGTCAAGTTATTTGGAATCATTTCGTGGCACTGTTTTGATAGTCAAAGATTACAAATAATATTTTTGTGTTTTAATGGGAGACTCGCAAGATCTTTTTCTCTCGTTACTCAGTTCGGGGCGAACCACTAGTATATTTATAACTCAAATCTCTATGTTTACCTAAATTGTAAGGTTAGGTTGTTATTGTTCCAGGTATCAGCGTGGACTACCGAGTTGATCCTCTGCCATCACGCAGTCGAGGAGCGGAAGGCAGCTCTGACCTGCGTGCTACGAGTCGCGCTGACCTGCTGGCATATTGGCAACTTTAATACTGCTATGGAGATGGTAGCTGGACTCAAGTAAGTGCTTTCATAAAAAAACTATTGATCAAATGTTTTATTTTGTATTAAAATGGTAAGGAATAAAATTGTACAAGTTAGGAGACGGGCGCTGCCAATGCTACACAGTTTTTTCTAACTTTTTACACCTATCAACGTGTATTATTTGTTTTTTTATTTTTAATGTCACGGAGCTCACGGAGAAGTGTGAGCTTTGACATATGAAAAAAAATTAACCACGGTTGGTCATTGGGCACTAGCATCTAATAAAGATAAATAATTAAAAATAACAGTCAAGTGGTCCAAAAACCGTTGTAAACAAAGTTTCAGTTCAACTGCTTTAGAACACTTTTTTAAATTTTTTTGAAGTGAAAACTCCTTTATGCGCGTTGGGCTTTTTTGAAATGCGACACTGTTACCGTTACCGACACCTCTGTATATAAGTACCTCGTAATTGTTCACTTCTGCCGGCACTCCCGGAGTGCCCCTTTTTTAGGGTTCCGTACCCAAAGGGTAAAACGATACCCTATTACTAAGACTCCGCTGTCTGTCTGTCCGTCTGTCACCACGCTGTATCTCATGAACCTAGACAGTTGAAATTTTTACAGATGATGTATTTCTATTGCCGCTATAACAACAAATACTAAAAACAGACTAAAACAAATATTACGGGGGCTCCCATACAACAAACGTGTTTTTTTTTTGCTCGTTTTAGCTCGATATTGATAACGATATAAACATAACGAATATATTCATATATTATATGATAACGAAATATATTCATTTTCAAAATAAATAATTAAATTAAAATAAAATAAATATTTAAGGGGGGCTCCCATACAACAGACATGATCTTTTTGCCGTTTTTATAGATAATGCTACGGCACCCTTCGTGCGTGAGTCCGACTTGCACTTGGCTGGTTTTTTTTATTTTATTTGTCGAGCGCTTGACTACTACTTTTTTGTGTCTGCCTACTTCCTTTTATTTTCCTATAGTGATAAGTAAAATCATTGTTACTAAAAAAATATAAATTTTATGAATCTGTTTTTTTTAAATATTATGAGTTGGTGCTGAATAAGAAGATTAAGAAGAATGAAGATACTATGTACAGTCAGAAGGGGTTTCTTTCGGCCTTCAGCTGTTTGAGACTGTAGGCCGGCGGAAACTACTTGCTGACTGTACTTCATAACAACAGTTAGAAGATAGAAAACTACTGAAGAAAGAAGATTTTTTTTTATAAATAATTTATTTGTTATGTCTAGATTAAGAAAACTTGCACTGTTAAATTGGAGTGTATGTTGTAAAATTGTTATCGCTTCAGCTCAACTTACCGCTATCACTCCGTCCAAATAACGGACCAAGGTAATTAGCAGTACGATATTCTTTATAACCCTACTAAAGGCTACGAAATCGCTTTTTTCCGCTTCTCTCTCCGCTAGCACTCCGTCCAAACTACCGACCACTATTAATTTGTCAGACTATCAACTATATTCTGCAATCTCTTAATCTATTTATAAATAAGTAAAGATAAAACGTAGTACCCCGTTTTAAACTTATTGCGCGTTCAAAGAAGTGTTAGATTTGGCATAAGTGCTTTGACATAAAGTGCAGAAAGCTAAACATCAACTAAAGAAAATTATTAAATTAGGTTATGGTCAACTAGTTTTAAGTTAAGTTATTTAGTTAAATTGTTAATAATGAATATTGTATGTAATTAATGATTTCAAATACAATTGTTATAACTCCATCAACTTAACTCGGTACCTGGCTCGAATTACAGTTCTGTTAAGTGCGATCAGCAAAAAAATAGCACTTAGATTGATACAATTTTTACAAAAAATACAATTTTAAAATAATGAACAACAATGAAAAAATAATCTTAAAATAATAACAATATTTTTTTATTTTTAAACCCCAGGCTTTATCACTGCCATCGTCGTCCTCAAAGTCGCTCCCCGACTCAAAAACAAGCAAAACAATAAAACTCGGAAGTGAAATATGACACGCACGCGTGTATCGTTAACAAGTATGCAAACGCTACAGGCGGGAGTGAGGTATGGGGAACGGGAGAGGGGTCGCGTTTCCAGCCAGGTACCGAGTTAAGTTGACGGAGTTATAATTAATTGTTTCTTGACTAATTAAAATTATACAATAATTGAAAATAATTAAATGAAATAAAATTACTGGTTGTGTCTATTAATCTACATAAGTAGGTCAGGTCTTTTTTACATTTTATTATTGTTCAATAATCGCCCCCGCTTAAGTTCCACTATCCTCTTACACTCCGTCCATACAAACGCTATTATCATAGAGGTCCATTCAAACCCTTATCAACGTCGGTTGAACCTCATCCACTACCCTCACATAGATTTAGACGTATTATAATAAGATCTTGAGTGAGACATTTCGGGAAATTGGAGGCATAATGCCTTTAACCATTGATTTATACTGCGTGTCACCGCATTTACGACATTAATTTAAATCGTGAGTAGGACTGATATAGTATTGTTGTATAGTTTTTTTTCAAATTCATTACAATGGATTTTTTTTAATTTTCATTTTACTTTAGTTTCAAATCCTAAAATATCAATGAAACAAATAAAATATCACCAATCTCTAAAATCAGTTAATACCATTCTGCATAATAAGTGCTCTAAATTAATGTCGTGAATGTGGTGCCAGACTGTATACAACCTGTTTTGTTATGTACGATATTAATTTAAAACACACATCCGGAATCGTATTAACTGATTTAAGAGGTGGGTTTAATATCGGTAGCTTGGATATTTAATCACGTAATCAATACATTTCCAATGATCAATTTTTAACGTAAATCGGCGGCGCCTTTGCGACGATGCTGCTTAGTCAGTTTAACAGGTACCTACCTACTTACATGATGAATGAATATGATTTGTTTACCTATTTTATACAGGCTGTTTCATTGATATATTAAGGTTGTTTGAAAATTTAATATTTTCTATGGTAATTAATTAAAAAAACACTATTTTACAACAATATTATCACCATTAGCCCTACCCGTGTTTTCATTTGATGTCATACATGACAAAACACGTAGCATAAGTATTATATCAGTTATCATATCTAAACCCATAGCCTTGCTTAGTTTGGGGCTAGATAGAGCTGTGTGAAATGTCCAGCATTGTTTATTATTTATTTATTAGTATTGTTTCGTGAGTCACGCTCCTTAGAAACGTGGTCTACGCACTCAACCCTGCGTCCTTGAACTTGAGACATACTCGTAAGCTGTTAAGCCTCACGTGTCCATAATTTCACTGGCATCCGTTTAATACAAGCTTAATTTAGGGCTAGATAGCGCGGTAAGAAATGTCCAGCGATATTTATTTATTATTTACTACTATGACTATGACGCGGGCTGCCAATTTAGTCGCCGGTAGAATTGTCAATCAGCCATCATTACCTACATCTATGTATGAGAAAATGAATTTTCGTCATAATAGTTTTTGCGTGAATTTTTCCAATATTTTAATAGTTATTCTGCTATTCGGGGCGGAGACAAATCCAACAAAACAACGATCATCAAAATCGGTGAAGCCGTTCTTGAGTTATAAATAATGTAACTAACCCGACTTTGTTTTATATAATATATATAGAAGATGTATCCATACCCCAGATTTTCAGATTAATCACACTTTGGTTGCTGTTATAAATTGGTTGTTTAACGTTGTAACGTGTTTAACCAATTAATTCATCCCCCATAGACGGTTTGAGTGGGGCAAATATTGCAAATGGTTTTTAAGTATTCAATATTCATTTATTCACCGTTTTTACATTGCATAATCCAACCACGGTTTTTTTTTAATTATATATAGGTCTTCGTTTAACCACAATCTCACCTGATGGTAAGCGATGATGTGGTCTAAGATGAAGCACGAAGATCTAGAAGAATCGTATTCACTCTTCTTACCTTAAAGAGATACTTCGGATTGTATTCTTTAGGAAAAACAGACGGCAAAATGTTCCATACCGTAGCTGTACGCATCAAGAGCGTAGAACCAAAACGGTGTGTGTGAATGAGTGGTATATTAACTAGGTACGGATAGTACTGAGCCGTGCGCCTGCTTGTCCTTCGATGGAAAGGATATGGCGGAATTAGATAGTAAAGTTTCTGGACACATTCTCTAAATGTATTCAAAATTTCCTAAACGTTTCCATACTGCCATACTGCCATCCTAATATTATTTATTCGAAAGTAACTCTGTTTGTTTGTTCCTTTGTTTGTTTATTACCTTTTCATGATTAAACGGCCGAACGGGCCGTAATGAAATTTGGCAAGGAGATAGAATATATCCTCGGAAAGGACATACGATATCTTTTGTCTCAAAACTAATCTTGAAGAGGATGAAATAGGGGTTGAAAGTTTGTATGGGCAATCCATAATTCCTTAAGTTAGGGATCTGAAAATTCATATTTAGGCTTTTCGTAAGAAATAAAGAAATACATGTTTCAACTTTTTTGCAAAATCATCCCTGAAGGGGGGGGGATAAAGTAAGGGGTTAAAACTATGAGGTATTCTTTAGATGCACTCCCTATTTACCGTTGGTGTTTTTATTGACAAACCACGCGTGCGAAGCCGCGGGCGGATCAGCTAGTTTATAATAAAACGAAAAAAATACCTGTCCCAAAAAGCATCGAATATTTAAATGATACACAATAACATTTGAGAATAGTTTAAATTTTAATCTAAATATACATAAAACGGCTGGGAGCCGTTGGGACGTCCTATGGCTGATATTATGGTAGTGACAAAGCATTGCAATACAGCGGGGCAATGCAGCCAGTGTCTTGGGAACACTTCCGGCTATTAGTGATCTGGAGCAGTTGAGCTATCTATAGATCGTTCGTTTGCAACTACAAATCGTTTCTCTATATGATTTAGTTGTTTCATTTGTATTTTTAACTGACTTCAAAAAAGGAGGAAGTTCTCAATTCGTCGGAATTATGTATGTTCCCCGATTACTCGATGGCGCCTGGACCGATTCGAGAAATTTGTTTTTTGTTTAAAAAGACACCCCAGTTGGTCTTATTGGCACCAGTATGATGATGGAATCCAAAAAAAATCGAGGGCAGCCCTCAAAATTTAAAGAGTCGCCTAATGTGTTTTATATGTTTTCTAAAAAAAACTATCAAGTATTTGCGTCTGGCACTGATCATCTCATGTTGCTGAGCTGATGATGGAAAATATAACTGCTTAACTATGAGGAGTTAGTGGATAATTCTTTAAATATTATAGGCTCGTATAGACTGCTACTTATGTTCCTTTGAGTTAATTATATGTACTGATATGTACTTATGTTGAATGAAATAATAAATAAAAAAATTTACTAAAAATAAATTAAATCATAAACCAAATTAGTTCCAATAATCTTATCATGAAACCTTATTTAAAAGCATTCATCATTATGATTTCCAAAACCTAATTTCCACATCATGGCATCGAATCCGTAATAACGATTGCCATTAAAATTTCAAGCCTCTAAGACCACATTCATGCAAAAATAACTTTTAGTCAACTTGCGGAGCTTCGAGCGAAATCTTCACTTTGCCGTAAAGCTAGGGTTGGCAACACGCAAACATATATCTAGGGTGTTTGATAATATACGCACAAAAATGAAAGGGGTTATTTTGATCAGCATAATAAATAAATTTGTGAAATGTTTACCATAGATATGTCAAATTTATTTTGGCATTTAAAAACAAACATTTTATTAAACTTATGTTGTGCTATTGAATAATGCATGCCATCTAACCACAGATACAGTATTAGTGACGTCTCGAGATATCTCTTCTTGTCCCTTTCTAACCCAAAACCCGCAGCCATTTCCGAAAGAGATATCAAATCGGCCTTTATTTTTGGATGTCGATTGCAAGAGTAGGCAGTAAGTTTTATTAAGTTTTATCAAATTAATCACCTAACTTTCTTTAAAATTTGATCTAATAACTAGTAGGGTTTTTTTATGTCATTTTTAATGTTTTGAGAAAACGTCACCTGAATATCGTCAGTATATTACCAAACACCCTGTATAGTTAGTCATGTAATTTATGACAACCTCCGTTGAACAGTGTGGCTCTCTGAAACGCAGGTTGCGGGCCCGATTCCCCCCCGCGGAACACCTAGCTCGGTGTACATTGATTTTTTAAGGATTACCTATAGCGTACGCGATTATGATTTTATAATTTTTGAGTTATTAACCATAATAAAAACTGAACTTTGACAAAATTCACAGGGTACACCAGTGACCCCACATTGCTGTAATTTGGTACGCGTGTAGCTTAAGTAACACAAATGTAAGTAGAAGTCTGAAATCCAGAATAACTGCAATTTGTACCCCATAAAAAGTAACCAAATTACATGAACTCCCGTTACCTGTAATGTGAATGAAACTGTAGGTCAAGTTTGTTGGTTATTTATTTCGTGGCACTATTTTGATAGTTAAAGATTACAAATAATATTTTTTGTTTTAATCGGAGACTCGCGAGATCTCAGTTCGGAGCAAACCACTAGTTATAAATATTTGTATATTCTTTCTGTGATTAAAGGCATTATGACCCGTTAATAAAAAGTATTATATCACATATTGATGGAATGTGTACATAACGTTAGTAAGAGATATAGCTCTAATTTAAATACTAGTGATCGTAATAGTATTTTGGCAGATCTTTACCTTTATCTAAGAACCACCCCAATTAAAGTGGCACTATTTAACAATTCGTCAACTTATACACATATTATACAGCCCTCGTTATACGTCGGGGGCTAAAAATCCTAGTATTAATAAACTGCAATAGCTGACATGGGTTACCGGCAACCCTACACATCTGTGCCTTAGTGGACCAAGGTCATTGTAAATGGGCTATCGAAACCTTTCAGAAGATCTCGGAATGATGTTGAGATGGAACCTACCTTTTTCAGCCTCATTAATATTTGTCTATGTATGTATATTCTTAATATGTATGTAAATATGTATGTATTTGTATATGTATATTCTAAACTTGGGGTCTGCCAGAGGGCGATGGAGCGTAGTATATTGAGAGTTAGACTCACAGACCGCATAAAAAACACCATACTGAGCTCTAAGCCAAAAATCGCCGATGTCACGCAAAAGACAGCTAAATTGAAGTGGGACTGGGCGGAACACGTATGTCAAATGCGCGATGACTTTTGGGCTAAGATAACCACCGAGTGGGTCCCACAAGGCGCAAGACCGCGTGGCCGGCCCAGGTGGAGATGGCGTTGGCGGGACGAACTTGACGCGCATAGTGCCAACTACTCGACAGAAGCCCTAGACCGGGATTAATGGAAAAAGGGAATGGAGGCCTTTGCCCAGCAATGGGATCCAGCGGGCTCTTTAGATTAGAGTAGATGTATATTCTCGATGCCTCATCATTATCATCACCCACAGCCTGACTTCACCCATTATAGGCCTATACCCACCCCCAAGTTTGTGCCATCCACCACGATCCTGCGCTAGTCTCACCCACACGACCTTTACGATGTCGTCCACCCATCTCGCTGCCGGACGTCCTACCCTTCTATACCCGCTCCTCGGCCACCTCGATGCCTCAATAGAATAGAATATGTAATTAAAAGGAACATTAAAAAAAATAACCAGCCTTGTTTCTTGCCTTTCTTTCCTGGCTTGGTTATGAAGGAACAGGCAGTAAAATTGACGTTTCAAAGTGATCCTTGTGATTATAATGAATAAAAAAACTCACACTAATATTACAAACGCGAAAGTTTGTGTGGATGTATGTGTGGCTGTTTGTTACTCTTTCACGTGGGAAGGGCTAAACCGATTTCGATGAAATTTGTACGTAGATCATAACCTGGCTACTTTTTGTTGACAAACAACGCGTGCGTGAAATCACTTTCAAACGTCAATTTTACTGCCTGTTCCTTCGCGACCAAGCCAGGAACGAAAGGCAAGAGACAAGGCTGGTTGGTTTTTTTTTAATGATCCTTTTAGAATACATAACAATAAAGAAAATAAATTACGTCTAAATTGTAACATTTTTAAACGTTTGGAGCAATTTTCATCCCAAGCTTCTCTATCATTTTTTTATTTTATTTATTCATCACAGAATCTATCATCACATCATCTAAATAATCCAATATTTTATAGTAGGTTTTTTAGAAAGATTTTGTTCAACTACGTTTTTAAACTTGTTAATTATCAATTTTTGTACATCACTTGGGAGTTTGTTATAAAAGCGTAAACCTTGCCCTTTAAACGATTAACTAACTTTATGGAGTCTACAAGTGCCAAAAGCGAGTTTATCTTTATTTCTAGTATTAAAATTATGATTATCGCTATTTTTCTTAAACAAATTAATATTGTTGTGAACATATATAAGATTTTCATAGATATATTAAGAAAGGAATGTCATAATAATTGTTTATTTAGTGTGATAGTGTGATTAAGTATGTTCAGCAGTGGACGTGGATGATGTGATGCTGAAAGTTGCTTGCGATTTCCAAGATGATGTTTCCCTTGTAGATGAAGCTGCTAAGCCGAGTTTATTGGCCAATAAATAAACAATGTCTCGCAGCTGCTTCTTATTGGACGAAACTCCAATTTTCCTTTCTTGTGATAAACGGTACGCTGTGTTTCCAACTTATTTTCTTTCGGCAGAGTTTTTATATAAAGCTATAAGTTATTAAAAAAGTGTGTGAAAAGATCAAAATGTATTTTCACAAATATCTCTACTTGACAATAGTATAAGCTACCGCTCGTGACGTCACACGTGAGGTAGAAAAAAACAGTAAAGTAATATTTAAAAAAAACTGAGTCTAGACAACAGTGCCACCTGTTGAACCCGGTGTCCAACTATAGCTAAAAACCATCCAAGAGACACAATAGGTACAAAAAAACATCAAAATCGGTCAAGCCATGTAGAAGAATTACGAACACACGCACACAGGAATTTTATAGAGAAAGTACAGATTTCAAAGCAAGACTGTCGTAGACATAATCGAGTATGACAACCCGTTAGATTTCCCCGAGACACTACAGAATCGCTGAGATAGTTGTATGCAAATGGCTCTCCTCGACCTAGAAACTATATTCCAATGTTACTGCCGAACTACGAATCCAGGCAAAACAAAATAATGATAAAAGTTTTGGTCTGAAATCAAAAAACTTTTTTGTATGAATTTTTGTGATTTTTAATCGAGTTAACAAAGCGAGCAAAGATCTCAGGGGCAATTTGGATGATTTTGCTTTGTATGTTTGTATGTATGTTTATTTGTTCGAGCTAAGGCATATTTTGTAATTGTTATAGGCGATGATAACCATTTTTTTAGGCTAGTGAGGTGATGGAGTCAGTTGTTCCATAGAACACAGAAAATTTTCCAATTCAACTGAAACTTTGAATAAATATCGAGTTCCAATCACAAAAGGGTATTTCTTTATATGCTACACACGCTGTGAATTTATTTGTGATATAGTACATTACTGCAGTGGCCAGCAAAAGAGGCATTGATGTACGAACGTGTAAATGTGGGCCGAGGTGAAGCCAAGGCACATATACGCAAGTCCATCAATGCCTAGTTGTGGCCAAGGCTTGTATAGTACTTTTCTCAAATAATGCACGGAAAATATAAAATAAAATAATAAATACAATTACTTTTCAAAATCAATGACGAACAACGAACAACAATCATTTTTCCCGCGTTAAAGTGTTCATGTGTTTTTTTTTTCAATAAACAGCTTTCTATTTGCAAGCCAGTTTGAAATTTAAATAAAACCTTTGATAAGTTACCTCCTTGGTTGCCATGTTTCGGAGTAAAAGATCGTTCCATTTTTAAATTATACGACAGATATGAGTTTACTATGTAATTTATTTGGCCGCTAAACTACGACAGATATGGATTTTCATACAACTTTTGCCGGCCGCTGCTCGTATGTATTTGGCCAATACAGCCATTTTGATTTATCTCGAAGACGGTTGTCAAAATAATGCTCAAATTTCCAAGCATGTTTGAGAAAATCGTTATCCAAGTATTTTATTTATTTATGTATACTTTCACACAAATCAGAATAGTGCTAGGAGGAATTAATGCTAATAGCATTATCTACCAGTCATCTTGGTCGTGCTAAAAGAAGATAAGGCGTGACACAAAAAACAGGTATTTCAACGCTAATATTAACAGTTTTTACATTTTGCGACAGATATCGCTACAAAATCCGATATGGAAGTGCTTCTTGTTGAGAGTGATCAAACCCGCCTTGGTTGGTAACTCAACGCGAAGATGTTTTATTTTGTATTGTTGTATTGAGTTGTTTTTTTTTTCATATTGTGTGCCTTCTAATTAAGTCATTAAGTAATTAACTATCTGTGAAGTTGGATTTCTGTAGCACAATTTTTTTTTATATATAAAATAGGTAAAACATATTTTGCCCTGATTTAATGGTTTGCTTGTGACATCAATAACGTTTGACAGGATGTAAATCACTGAGCGTGATCTCACACGATTTTTATTAATATTTTCGAAATTATTAAACACTAGCTACCGCGGAAGGCTTCGCCCGTGTGATTTTTAGAGTTCCATACCTCAAAAATCGGAACCCTTATAGAATCACTGTGTTGTCCGTCTGTCTGTCTGTCTGTCAAGACCCTTTATCTCGGGAACGCGTGGAGGTATCGAGCTGAAATTAAAACCATATACTCAGGTCTATAGTCCCTTGAAGCTGTGAAAAAATAAAACTTCTAAATTAACGTAAAAACAAGATACGGCCGTTTATGCCGCAAAAAACTAATATTTCGACGCTTTCAAGGGAATCAAAATTTATAGGGCCGATGACCGTTGTAAATGATTTATAGATAACTCAATTTCTGATAAAAAAATTATATTATTTATGTACTCATACTAATTGATCGAGCGAAGCAAGTTCTCCAAATCAACTTGGACAAATCGGCGTTGTATGTATGTATGTTTGTTTGTCCGAGGATAACTTTTGAAGCGTTTATCTGATCATCCTGAAATTTGGTATATAGGTAGGTAGTATTGGCACAATTCTGGTGTTACTAAATGAGCTAAAACTATGGAGACGGAGGGTTTGTTGAGATATTGGGATTCAAGAGGGGTAAACCAAAACCAAAATAAGACTATCAGGTCAAACGGGACGTTTAATGAAAGTTCTTTAGCAGTAAATTTCGGCTCCGTTTTTATTTTTGTTTTGACCAAATTCACAGGGTATACCAGTCAACCCACACTACTGAAATTTGGTATTCGTATAGCTTTAGTGGCACAAATATAGGGCAAAGTCTGAAATCCAGAATAATTGCGATTTAAAATATCTATTTAACATAAACTCCTGTTATTTTTAATTTGAATGAAACTGTAGGTCAAGTTAATTGGTTGTGCATTTTGTGGCACTATTTTGATAGTCAAAGACTATTTTGATTTTATGGGAGACTTGCGACATCTGAGTTCGGGGCGAACCACTAGTATTATAAATTCTAAATTAAATCTGTCTCTCTGTCTGTTTGTTCCATTTTCACGACTAAACGGCTGAACCGATTTCTATGTTATATATAATATAAACAGATATTATATAGATTGTGACCGGGGTCAGGATATAGGCTACTTTTTACCCGAATGCGTAGGAGGGTAATATTATTGACAAACAACGCGTGCGAAGCCGCGTTCGGGTCTGCTAGTCACGCACACTAATATTATAAATGTGAAAGTTTGGATGTTTGTTTATTTATTTGTTTATTTGTTTGTTTGTTACTCATTCACCTCGTAACGGCTAAACCTATTTCGATGAAATTTGGAATGTACGTAGATTATACACATTTATTAGTGTAACGCGTACGAAGTCACGGGCAACAGCTAGTTAAATAAAAATCTAATGAATTTAAGAACCAAGTTAGAAAAACATAGGAAACTAGGAAGACATTTGTAACGCTTATGCCACACAATATTTGGTCTACGAATTCGAAGTTTTTTATTGAAGAAGTTTGGTATGTTAAGCGTCGCTAAGCTGAAATCTGTGTACAATGAGTTTAGCCTAAACAACGTTTAGTACAAAACCACTTGCATTCCAGTCCACTCCGAGATAAGCATTTTGCTACGAAGTGCTACGAATTCTGTAGCTACGTAGTGGTTGCTACGAAATGTAGCACTTGCTACGCCGTAGCATCGTAGAACAAGCTAAACCACACTACAAACAAGACTGGGCATGTACGAATAGAACTCGCGCACCGAGGATTTCGAAGCTAGATAAATTTATTTATGTTAATTAAGCAGCGTCATCTAGTTATGTGACCGGTAAACAATAAAACTTTTAAAGGAACTGTTCTAGATTGAGACTCCGTTATAATTTTCCTGCATTTAATTCTATATACCTTAATTTCAAATTTTTCACTTTGCAAACTTCGGAAATAAGGGAGACAAACGGTATTTTGATCGTCATTTTTTACCAAAACTCCAAAACGACACAAAATAAAAAATAACACTCTGGGAGTACCGACAGAAGTGAAAACTTGAACAATTACGTGTGTATTTTTTGAATCGTCAGGAAATATTGTTTGAATCGTCAGGAACGGTGTAGGTAACGTTAACAGTGTCGCGAGTTCAATGAATTATTCCCATCTCAAAAATTCCCAACGCTCCTAAAGAGGTTTTCATTCCAATAAAAAAACCAGCCAAGTGCGAGTCGCACTCGCGCACGAAGGGTTCCGTACCATTATCTATAATAAATTATATGAGCGCCCATACAACTCAGAGGACTATCTTAATTATAAAGATTATAATTAATTTATTATTATTATTATAATTACTTACAAGACAGAGGGTTAGAACAGTGCAGGACAGAGGTGAATGGCGTCAACGAAGAGAGGCCTATGCCTAGCAGTGGGATGAGAAAGGCTGACGATGTTGATGATGATGATGATTATAATTACTTAATTATAATTCATTGGCGTCAACTATGTATGTACGGGGACAACCTTTAATTTTCAACTTTTTTTATTTCTTAGAATGTTTACTTTATTTGTGCGGCTTGCTTTTTGCCAAGTTTCGTGATTCTAGGTCAACGGGAATTACCATATAGGTTTTCGACCGAAAACCTAAAAAATATAGGGTACTTCCGGTTAACCTAGAATTGCGAATTTTGGTTAAAAGCAAGGTCTTACAGCACAAGTAAAGGGAACATTCCGAAAAATAAAAAAAGTCGAAAATTAAGGTAAATTTGGTACTTACAAGTTTTCGTGAAAATCTAAATTTGCCCATATCTTTTTATTGTGTTGACTCAGGATCTAGATTTTTATACACCTAATAGGGACTATAGACCTCAGTATCTGGTATAAATTTCAACTTGCTAGGTGTACCCGTTTCTGAGAAAGTCGGTGGTGACACACGGACAGACAGACAAGAGAGTTATCTTATAAGGGTTCCTTTTGTTACCTTTTGAAGTACGGAACCCTAAAAAGTTTGTGAATGTGTACATCAATATCTTTGATACGATATCTTACTTGACCCAGTAACCGTATTTTGAAATTTTGACCCCCTTCCCATTTTGGCTCTTTTGACCATCAAAATGTTTGAATTTTTTTACTTGCTAATAGAAGGTCAATATAACTTATAACTATTCTAAATTTCAAATCGATAAGTTCAGTAGTTACTGAGATAATTAGCTGTGACAGACGGACGGACAAAGTCACACCATAAGGGTTCGGTTATTACCATTTTGCTCAGAAAGAAAAGAAAGAAAGAAAGAAAAAACATTTATTTGTGACGGTACACAACACACATAGCACACAAGTAAGGTACACACAAGATAAAATGTTCATGCACACAAGAATAACAATACCTAACAAATGTGTGTCTCACAATTACTTACATATATCTAAACGACCGACGTCACAAAAAGGCGTCCAACTCAGCATTTGTTGTGCTTTTGGCACAACGCTGATCTTCCGTTGGAACCATTTAAAAATGAGGATATCACGGATGCCCGCACAGTACTACAATTACAAAAAGTATGAATACATATATTGATAAATATAAGTTACCACACTAAGAAAATAATAAATAAATAATAAAATAAAATAATAGCTATATTAAGTTACAACAAAAAACAAAAATGTAGATGATTGGGGAGAACTAGTCGAGAATGTGCATTAATCAGTCCCACTGCTAAGCAAAGGCCACACCGCTAAATAATCAGGCTGTCAGAAGCTAGAAAGGATATTAGGATATATAAAGGAGTGAATAAAAATGGATAAACTACAATATAGAAATTTCGTTTTTGAGGAGTTCGTGAGACTTTTGAAAATCAATAAGGAACAAGCTCAGTTTAGAGCTGAAACCATGGACGCTACGCAAGTCCCGAATCGGTGGTGGAATATTATTCCAGCATTTAGTTGCAGTATAGTGAAAACTGCCTCTGGATGCTGCTGTGTGATGCCGTTGGATGGCTAGCTGTTTCGAGCACTTTCGCAGCGTCCCTAATTAACAAACTAAATTAAACCAAATAAAGACAACCTGATAAAAGTTGCTGGGAGCCGTTGGGTGCAGGCTCAAGATCTGATGCTTTAGACATTTTTAGGGGGGGGGGGGGGGCTATAGCTAATAAGGGTTCGATAGCGCGATTGGCCGCTTATTGCTGGAAATGTCCAGCATTATATATTTATTTATTAACCGACTTCTAAAAAGAAGGAGGTTCTCAATTAGTCAGAATATTTATTTATGTATGTTCCCCGATTACTCAAAGACGCCAGGACCGATTCGAGAAATTCTTTTTTTGTTTAAAAGGGTACACTTTTCAGGTGGTCCCATTGGCACTAATTTAGGATCTGATGATGGGATCCCAAAAAAATCGAGGCCAGCCCTCAGGTTTTTCTAATATCTGAAGTTGGTTTATATTTAGTTAAATTTCTAATTGACTTGATGTAGCCACCTAATGTACTATTTTTTATTTAACTTATCTAGTTTATTTTTAACCGGATAGTTCTTTATTTGACCACAATATCACCTGATAGTAAGCGATGATGTGGTCTAAGATGAAGCACGAAGATCTAGAAGAAACCTATTCACTCTTACCTTAAAGAGACCCGGATTGTATTCTTTAGGGAAAACAGACGACGGCAAAGTGCTCCATACCTTAGCTGTACGCATCAAGAACGTGGAACCAAAACGGTGTGTGCGAATGGGTGGTATATCAACTAGGTACGGATGGTACTGGGCCGTGCGCCTGCTTGTCCTTCAATGGAAGGGAGATGGCGGGATCAGATCGTATAGTTCCTGGGCACATCCCCCAAAATGTGCTCTGTAAAAGATCAATAGGCTTGCAACTTTACGGCTGTGCTTCAGATTTTGGATCTTAGTCTCCGACATATATTGCTCACTTATAAGCCTAAAAGCTCTACGTTCTATCGAGTCTAAAGTAGCGAGCTGATATTTGGCCGAACCATTCCAAAAGTGGCAGCAGTACTCCACACCAGACTGGACTTGAGCATTATTATACCTATCTAGTAGCTGCTTATATTTACTTAGCTAAAGTGTTAGATTACTAAACATGTTGTGTTTGGCTGTCATTGGTTTCACGTGTAGCATTTAGATAAAAAGTTTTTTGTGAGCATCTATGAGTTTAATTTTATTTTATTCAGAAAACAAACAGTACTTATTTCTAACAAGAACAACTTTAAAAACGTCTTATTACCATTTACATGTTTTCGCATATAATATTAAAGTGAGCTTGTTTGTTTAATTAACATTTTCAAAATTAAAAGAAAGGTAAAAAAATAATATATAAGTAAAAATATGAAAAGTTTCGATGAAAGTAAAAGTGATAACTAACAACTGTTGATAAACCTAATAAATATCGTATAAAGGGCAAGGTGTACGCTTTTATAACAAACTCCCAAGTGATGTACAAAAATTGACAATTAACAAATATAAAAACGTAATTAAACAAAATCTTTATAAAAAGCCTACTATAAAATATCTGATTATTTAGATGATAGAGAAGCTTGGGATTAAAATTACTCCAACTCGTTCAGAAATGTTACAATTTAGACGTACAATTTATTTTCTTTATTGTTATATATTCTAAAAGGATCATTAAAAAGAACAACCAGCTTTGATTCTTGACTTTCTTTCCTGGTTTGGTCGCGGAGGAACAGGCAGTAAAATGGACGTTTCAAAGTGATCGTTGTGATTTTAATGAATAAAAAATTTAAAAAAAATATTCTAATCGTCAAAACAATAAAACAGACACGCAAAAATACAATTAGCTGCCTTATTGCTGAAAGTGATTTCTTCCAGACAACCTTTGAACGAGCTGAATTTCACAAGAACGTAGGACGGTAGCTTTAGGAAACCCGGATAAAAAGTAGATTTTCTTATCAGGGATAAAATCAGAAAATAAATATTTTCTTTCTAAACGCGCCTAATGAGAAAAAGCTCTTATTTACATAAAATTGCGTCTATAGTTCAAGACATTCTTGGAATAAGAAAATCTAGACTGAATTTACAGCAGTATATTCCTTCCTCTTGTTTACCAAATAAAATAGAAAACTGTGTAACACATAAAAACAAAGCCTTAACAACTAGCTGACTCACCCCGGTTCGCACAGATTTTTATCAAAGTAAGATAAAGCATTCAGGAATAGGCCAGGAAAAAGTGATTGATAATGAGATAGGTAGACTCCTCATTCCTCATTGTATTAGTAATGTGAGATGTTGATTGGTTATTCAATTCTTTTTTGTTTCTCCGTATGTGGGTCTTTATGCGTGTGAGAGTTGACTATATGGATATCCAGCCTAACTCTGATTAGAAGCGCAGAAGTTTCCTGGGGTCTCCGCAGGTTTCACGGAGTGCCCTTGGATTGTCCAGGATTTCTGCACGTTGTTCTGTTACCCCCACGCATTCCAGGGCTACGTGGGCAGCTGATTTCTTCAGTGAGACATGCCCTGCAGAGTGGGCTGTCTGTTGCTCCGATGATGTAAGAGGTGATGATTCAGAGAACCTAGTTTATTACCTAGAGTTTTACTACCAAAAAAAATATACAACCAGTAGTTTCTAAGGATCTGGAGCCGCTGTGTCTGCGCCGTGACATCGGGGCGCTCAGCATTTTCTATAAAAAAATATAACGGCGAATGTTCTGAAGAGCTGTTCAATTTAATCCCTGCTTCCCACTTCTACCATCTAACCTCCTGCAACCGGCAACGAGCTCACCCACATATTGGAGATGCGTGGAAGCCTCACACTGTGCGTTTCACCCGCTCGTTTCTTCCACGCAACTGCAAGATGTGGAATGACCTTCCTCAGGAGTTTTTTCCAGTAGGTTTCGAAATGAACGCCTTCAAGAGAGGTGTAAATAGGGTTTTAAGTGCTAGGCAACGCAACTGTAGTACCTCGAGTGCAGCAGGAGTTTATCGGCGGCGGTTAACACCATTTAACGACCACTTAACATCAGGAGGCCCGTCAGCTTGTGTGTCTGCAAGTTTAATATAAAAAAACAACCTGTTTTATTATCATCATCATCATCTCAGCCCGTATACACTTACTGTTGGGTATAGGCCTCCTCTTTATTTCGCCATTCTTTCCGGTCCCTTGCGAGTCTCATCCATTGACACCCAGCTACGCTTTCAATGTCATTCGAGCATCCGGCGGATGTTCTGCTTCTTGTTTTACGAGCATCCCTTGACCACCACTCTGTAATCGCCTTCGTCCAACTCCCGTCATCCCTCCTAGCCAAGTGTCCAGCCCATCTCCACTTCAGTCCTGCGATCCTCATACCCACGTCCACAATCTTTGTGCGACGTCGGATTTCGACATTGGGTATGTGGTCCAAGAGTGATATACCGAGCATGGCACGCTCCATTGCCCGTTTTGTTATATACGACATTAATTTAAAATGCACATCACTTGATTAATTAACGACCCCTTTAATAATAATAATAATGGTCAACCCCTTAGCCGGTAGCTGGCGATCGGGTGTCCAGCGGTATGCCGTCGGTAATTCGTGGTAAAAATGCGCAGTCTGGTAAAAATAGCCCGTGTCTCGCGCTACTGTTTACCCGACAGCGCAGGAGGGTAATATTTTAATGACAAACTACGCGTGCGAATCTGCAGCCGGAATTTTTAGAGATCATACATTCCAAGCTCGCTTCGAATGCCAATCGATTTCCGCCTCTTGACAAAATATGGGCTACGTGCTTCTTGTACTAAGCGATCGTTGAGGCACAACAAAGAGTTGCGATTCGGAAGGTAACCGTGAGTTAAATAATGGTGATTATTATTATTAAGAGCCTGTAGTGTCCCACTGCAGGGTAAAGGTCTATTCAGGCTCTGGAATGCCCTACCTGTCTCAATTCATCACGCTAAATCTCTCTCTATCATTAAAAACTTGGTCAGACAACACTATCTGTCATCTATCGCTCACTAGGCCACATATTAATTTTTACATTTTTATAATTTATATATGTAGGTATGACAATATATAATATATTTTATGTATCATAATATTAATATTTATGTAATTTTATGATTATATTATACATTATAATTATGCATTTTATTTTATATTATCTATATTTTTTATAAATATACGTGTACTAATAATATCGGATTTACGCCACCGTCCTTATTTTGTTCACATAGATCTTGTCAATCCAAAGGTTGCCTGGAAGAGATCGCTTTTAGCGATAAGGCCGCCCATTGTACCTATTATTTAAGAGTGTATTTTCTTATAAATGTTTGTATTTAATGGTGTGCAATAAAGGAATGATCTATCTATCTATCTATCTCTCCAGTCTTCTCTATTTTGGGCCATTGTGGACCAATCTTGTAAATGGGCATCAATTTCGTCCCTTCATCTTCGCCGCGGTCTGCCACGAGGTCGTTTCCCGTTTAGAAGCGACCACTCTGTGGTGACTTTAGCCCATAACGCCTCAGATTTCTGGCAGACGTGGCCCGCCCAATCCCACTTCAGTTTACCCGCTTGCTGTCCGACATCCGCGATTTGCTTTTTAGAGCGCAGTGTACTGTTACGAACGCGGTCTGTCAGTCTGACTCCCAGAATACGCTCGCTGACAAACCCCGAGTCTGGACTTTTAGTCCAGACTCTAGTTAACTAGTGGTTCGCCCCGAAATGAGATCTCGCGAGTCTCCCATAAAAACAAAAATATATTATTCGTAATCTGTGACTATCAAAATAGTGCCACGAAATAACACCAAATAACTTGACAGTTTCATACAAATTACAGGTAACGGGAGTTCATGTCAATTGGTTTCCTTTTTTTTGGGTACAAATTGCAGTTATTCTGGATTTCAGACTTTTCCCTATATTTGTGTTACTAAAGCTACAAGCACACCAAATTTCAGCACTGTGGGGTAACTGGTGTACCCTGTGATAAGTTAAAAACTACAAGGTTTAAACTCAAAATAAAAAACCGGCCAAGTGAGATTCGGACTCGCGCACGAAGGGTTCCGTGCCATTATCTTTAAAAATCGGGCTCAACAAATTGGGAAGTGCATAGTGTAACGATCGCTTTAGTCTTTACTGTAAAATGTTCTGCACACACGAGCATAATATTGCAATAAATGTTTTCTTTTATTTTCTGTCACACAATACAATGCGCAACTCATGACAATAAGAGCACTGTGAAGAGACTCACGGCAACTTCTGAATTGCCAGTCCCAATTCCTCTAGTTATTGACTCCGTTCCAAAAAATCTAGCGGTTATTGTAGGTAGATTGTGTTTACAGGGTCATTAGTTCAGTAAGGAAATCATAAACTAAAGTGCGTCACACACGATAAAGATACTAAAACCGGCCAAGTGCAAATCGGACTCGCGCACGAAGGGTTCCGTACCATTATCTATAAAAACGGCAAAAAAATCATCGCTGTTGTATGGCAGCTCTACATAAATATTTATTTTATTGTGTTTTTAGTATTTACTGTTATAGCGGCAACAGAAATACATCATCTGTGAAAATTTCAACTGTCTAACTATCACGGATTATGAGATTTTTTGTATGTTATTTGTGGGGAAAGAGACTTACGGCCCACCGGATGGTAAGCGGTCACCGTCGCTTATTGACACTGGCAACACCCGGGGTACTGTTACGTTCCCTAAAAACATATATTATAGATACAGCCTGGTGACAGACGGACAGACAGACAGACAGCGGAGTCTTAGTAATAGGGTCCCGTTTTACCCTTTGGGTACGGAACCCTAATAATATTTTATGTTAAGGTGGTTTGATTCCTTTACAAACAAACAGTACACATTCACCAAAACATTATGTCAAAACATATCAAATTACTTACGTCATAATACTGTCGGAATTCAATAAAATTACACTTTCATTATACTCGAGAACCTTTTTGCCCCAACGGCCGTCAGTTCTTCGAGCTATGCGCCCCGCCCACTGCCACTTCAGCTTGTTAATCTTTTGTACTATGTCGGTGACTTTGATTCATCTATGAGTCTCCTCATCTGTGGTTGGATCTCGTAGAGAAACATCAAGCATAGTCCTCTCCATAGGACGCTGAGCGACCGCGAGCCTTCTTAAGAGGCACATAGTGAAAGACCACGTTTCTGTACCATATAGCATCAGTGGTTGTTACCAGTGGTGCCATATGATCACACATCATTCACATGGCATTGCATTGCGCTAATCACCTTAAAGGTCACAGCTCACTACATCAACCCGGCACCCGACCCGCACCGCCTCGCCGCTCGGCGTTCACTCGTTGACAGCGGGTGGGCCACGGGTGGACGCCTCGTTATTACCAGTGAACGCCACTTGGTCAACCAGTGGTCCTCGCGCAGCCAACGGGTGGACGCCGCGTGGTCACTAAGATCATACAATAAATTATATGTTCGGACTTCTTTGATAAGTCTTTCTTTATTCATTTTGAAAGCAAAAACCATACTGTCCGATACGTTAGAAAGAAAGGCTGGAAATGACGGGTAGGCGAGGAGCGAAGCATCGCCACCGCATTGTGCTCACGTGAATCACTCGCGGGCCGCGTGGGGTCACCGAGTAGTCAACTCGTCGTCCGCGCGTGAACGACATACGCCCGAGGCGATTCGGAGGTGATGTAGAGAGCTCACGTCCATACAATTTCATATAAATAATATACTAACCGTTCAAGGCGAGGCGGTGTGGGTTGGGTGCTGGGTTGATGTAGTGAGCTGTGACCTTAAGTCATATAAATTAAAAGCCTAATGTGCGTATTTCACCGGCACCCGTGTCCTTCAAACGAACACAGCAATGCGAGCATTATCACTTGGCGGCAGAAATAGGTACGATGGAAGTACATCCTGAACGCACTGTTTCACAAGAGAGCTGGACATTGCTGGACATGCTGCGCACTTCACACAGCGCCATCTAGCCACAAACTAAGCAAATCTTGTAATATGGGAATCAAATAGCTGACAGAATACTGTTTTTTTGTAAATACATACTTATATTATACAGAAAAACATCCAGACCCTAAAAAAATATCTGTAGATCATGCAAACATTTGTTCCGCAGCGGGAATCGAACCCGCTACCTCCTGCGTTTCAGCCGGCTATACGCCCACTGCGCTACGGAGGCAGTCAAATTTGCTTCTGTCCTACGCTGTTCTAAACCACATACGACATGCGATTTTTATTATGTCGTCGACCCATCTTGTCGGTGGACGACCTGCGTTCCTGGTATTCTCCCTTCAATATAATTAGTTTAAATTGCAAGACTACATCATCACTTACCATCAGGTAAGATTGTGGTCAAACGAAGTTCTATGCAATTAAAAAAAAACTAGATCTTCCTGTTCCTAAATAAGATCCTAAGCCTGGTGCGATGAGAAGAGTGAGGAAGAATCGGGATGTAGGGGAACTGGTGGCAGAGCCCAATATTATAGGCGAAATAAAATCTCATAGATTACGTTGGCTCGGTCACGTTGAACGAATAGGGGACGATCGTGCTGCCAAACGTGCCCACCTAGGAATGTCAGATATCGCTGGAAGGACAAAGACCTTCTTGCTCTCCAAGTATTAGACTCGCAAGAAGTGGCGCAGAATAGGGACCAGTGGCGTTTTTCAGTGTCGGAGGCCAAGACCCGCTTCAGGGTTGATGCGCCAGGATAGCAGTAGTAGATCTTCCTATTTATGAAATTTCTTGTCATCAGGTCCCACAAGCTCAAAGCATTCTGGAGCAGTATATCAGAGGAGCCGCTGCCAACCCTGGACTTTCTCTCAGCAGCCTTGTTGTCAGCGGAGTACGAGCGAGCGCTCGGCCGCGCGCTGGCCATGCCAGAGTGTCCGCTAATACCTTTCTTCGGAGCTTTCTTGAGAGAACTGAGGTAAGAATTAGCTGGGTGGTAGAGAGATATAAACCTTCTTTTTTTTTAAACCGGGTAGATCTCACAATCTCACCTGATGGTAAGCGATGATAATGGTCTAAGATGAAGCACGAAGATCTAGATGAAACCTATTTACTTTTACCTTAAAGAGGCCCGAATTGTGTTTTTTAGGAAAAACAGAGGACGGTAAAGTATTCCAACTTTGGCTGTTCGCATCAAGAACGTAGAACCAAAACGGTGTGTGCGAATGGGTGGTATATCAACTAGGTACGGATGGTACTGAGCCGTGCGCCTGCTTGTCCTTTAATAGAAAGGAGATGGCAAGATCAGATCGTATAGTTCTTGGGCACTTTCCCCAAAATGTATTATGTAAAAAATCGATAGACTCCATCGAACTTTACAGACTCTCCTCGACCAGAATGCAGCTGAACAGAGAATTCGTCATAGCGGTCTCTTTCACTTTATTAGTCCAAATTTCATCCAAAGCCATTTTAAAACTTTAAAAGTGGTGGCTACAATAACTCTATACAAATTCTCTTTAGAGAGCTTATACCAACTCTATACATATATTAATCATCCCTACCCCACTCGAATAAGCACTCCGCATGTTATTTTTAATTACACCCTCGCAGGGATCGTTTATTTGCATAGTTTTAAAGTTCTCGCTTTTTGATAGCCTTCTGCTAAGAGATTATAATGCCAGTTTTTATAGAGCTGGAGGATACTGGTAGATTATTATATCATCGCTTACTATAAAACATATTTTTACAAGCTTTCATTTAGCTTGCAATGTTTTGTTTGTTAGTTGATTTAGGTCAAGTCTTGCGAGCTAAATTAGAACCACTTCCTCTTATCCTACGGAGTTGAAATTTTACATGTTAGTTCAGTTCTAATGACAATGCATTTTTATGGTAAGCATGACCTGATTCTACACCATGAAATGGCTCCAGACGAAGGAACTCCTCATAATTCATTGTCGTCTTGGGGAGATTTCCGCCTAGTAGTGATCTGGAGCATTTGAGCTATCAATAGATCATTTGCAACGGTCTTTAGATGATTTTACTGTTCCTTCTGTATTTTAGTCATATAAATATTCTTTTTGTTATTAAAGGCATTTTGCCCGTATACATTGCCATTTAATAACAGCTGGGTAGCCAGTGTCACCCAGCAGATGCTGGGTTGGAGCCTTTCGGTGATTCAGGGTGACCAAGAAGCGACCAGTGACTAACGCGTGCCTTGTTCACAGAGAGATCCTTTCGGCAACGCCTTCAATAACCAGCCACGCTGCCACACCGACCCACAGGAGGGACTTCAAACGGGAATCTATGAAGGATGACCGGTAAATAGATTTTTTTTTTTAACCTATACTTTCCCACTGCTGGGCAAAGGTCTCCCCCATGTTCCTCCACATCTCACGATCACTCGCCACGTCCCACCAGAAATAGAAATATAACATTTTATTTTATTTTATTTAACACTAGCTTCCGCCGGCGGCTTTACACGCGTGGTTTGTCAACAAAAAGTAGCCTATGTTTTAATCCAAGTTATAATCTATGTACATACTAAATTTCATCGAAATCGGTTCTGGCGTTACGACGTGATTGAGTAACAAACAAACAGGGGTGTCCTACGCTGCGCATTCCAGTGCGTGGTCTCCACTCTAGAATCTTTCTGCCCCAACGGTGGTCAGTTCTTTGAGCAATGTTTCCCACCCACTGCCATTTCAGCGTGCTATTTTTTGTGCTATGTCGGTGGCTTTGGTTCGTCTACGAATCTCCTCATTTGTGATAGGATCTTGTAGAGAAACAGCAAGCATAGTCCTCTCCATAGCACGCTGAGCGACCGCGAGCCTTCTTATGAGGTCCATTGTGAGAGATCACGTTTCTGTACCATGCGTCATCACAGGTAACACACGCTGATCAAAAATTTCGTCTTCAGACACTGAGGTAGCGAACGACATAAAAATATCAAAGTATTTTGATGCTGCTACTATATTACTTACGAGCTGACCAATCCGGCTTCGCACGCGTAGTTTTTTATTACCCTCTTTCTATGCAGTTGAGTAAAAAGTAGCCTATGTTACTCCGGGATAATTTAGCATTCTAATGGTGAAGAATTTTTCCAATCGGACCCGTAGTTTTTGAGTTTATTCGTTACAAACATACAAAATACAAATCTTTCCTGTTCATAATATTAGTATAGATTTATTACTGTTATTTTCAGAGGCTCACTTAAAAAGGACAGTAGAAGAGAAAGCGGTAAACGAGTGGACCAAAGTACGACCACCAGCCCTCTCCGGGACAGCTGCAAGCGAGATATACGGCTCCCGGAGCCTAGCAAACAAGTGGTAAGGGATATCCATACTCCCAATATTTTTAGCTCATTTAGTCACACTAAGATTGTGCCAACATTATCTCCCTATATATCAAAAAAGAGTCACGATGATCGGATCAACGCTTCGAAAGTTATCCTCGGTCAAACAAACATACATACATACAACGTCGATTTGCCCAAGTTGATTTAGAGATCAATAAAATAAAATATTAAACTGCTGCCATCAACCCAAAGTCCTACTCCGTTATTACTAGGAGTATGTTGGGGGGTTAGAGGGTTCAAGTTAGAAGGGGGAGTGATGCACAATACACCCCAATGTGGGACTTCAGTGCACCCTAGAATTAGAAATTCGAAAGTATCTTTGTCTCTCTGTATGTCTCTTTGTTACGCTTTCATGACTAAACGGCGGGACTGTTTTTTAAGAAATTCGGTATGTTGATAGATAGGAGGAGACAGGCTAATTTTTGTCTGGCTGCGCAGAACGAGGGTAATGTTTTTGGACGAAAGCTTGTATCCTATAAAAGGTATTCAGTAGGTAATTTATGACGGACTAAGCTTTCTTTCCAGACCATACGAAGAATGATAATAACGATTTTCTCCCTGTTCCAGTACATAGCATCTTTTGATGAGGAAGGCGAGCAGTCACCAGGCTGGAAGCGAGTGGGTCCTGAGGGTCTGGTGAACTTGGAGAAGGTGTACCGGACCCAGGCGGTGATGGATCATATCGCGAGCTTCCACCAGCACCATCATAACCTCGCGAGGGTTCAGCTGCCGGTGTTCCATGAGTACTTGAGGTGATGATGATAAACATTGATTTTCTTCATAATCATTCATTCGCCAAAATTTCCAAGGCATGTGTGCTTGCTATCTCTCACTTGAATGCTTAACCGATTTGGAAAATTACTTCCAAATTGGAAAGGATTATACATTCAGATTGGTTCCATTGAAATTTCATCATCATCCATTCAGTAGTTTGCTTTTAAAATCAAAGTAACTAGTTTAATAAATAAATAAATAAAATAAATATCGCTGGACATCTTACACAGCGCTGTCTAGCCCCAAACTAAGCAGAGCTTGTACTATGGGAACCATATAACTGATAGAATACTTACCTATATATACTTTTTTTTTTGTAAATACATACTTATAATATATAGAAAAACACCCAGACACGGAACAAGTATATAAGTTTCAATTTTCTGTTTTCTGAAGTCGTCTATAATTGTTAAAAAGTTACTTGTTTTGCTAAATTCTTAAGACTTATCAAATGCACTACCCTTGGCAGAGCAGCAATGTCGGTATGCGACGAGCCAGTCTTCGCCCACTCCACTAAGAAGACCACGGGCTGCTTCGAAGACGAAGCCCTGTACGAGCTTGAAGGGGGAGGATACTGCCCCGTCCAGCCCTTACCCCATGATCATGGCGTATCGATGTTTCCACTAGCTCCGGGAAATGGGGAGCGGATGGACCGCCATATACTACAGGTATACGATCAGGTGTTTGTGGTCAAACGCAAGCCCACGGGCGTTGTCAGCGAAGGTTTATGACCTTCACATTAATCATTTTTTTACAAGCTTGCAATGTTTGTTTGTTTGTTTGTTTGTTAGTTAGTTGGTTTAGGTCAAATATTGCGAGCTGAATAAGAACCACTTCCTCTTATTCTACGGAGTTGAAACTTGACACGTTGATTCAGTTCTAATGAGAATGCATTTTTATAGTAAGCATGACCCGATTCTACACCCTGGATTGGCTCCAGACGACGGAATTCCTCACGGTCAACAGCACAGACGCGAAATTTTGTACAGGCATTTAATTATGATAGCCCGTTCTAAGTTCTACCATGACCTGGCTGCTGCACTCAGGGTTGGCTTCCAAGAAAGATCTCCTCAACGGTCAATAGCACACACACGAAATTTTGTATAAGTACATTAAGAACGCATTTAAATTTGGAATACATATGTAACTTCGGTGCCAATGCAATAATATGGTACCATTGAGGTGGTCTCATGATGGAGACGGATGCTAGACAACGGAACTTCTGAATGGATTATAGTGGGCTAGTAGTGTTTGGCTCATTTGAATCTGCTTGTGGTTCTGATTATGAATGTTATAAAAAATTGTTTTGAAAAAGAAAATTCATATGAATATTAATATCGTTTCATGGACCGTGGTTTTATTTTATGTGTATTATTTTTTCGTTTTCAGATAATGCATCATGGTACAGCGTGCATCATTGGGTCAGGCGAGCCCGAATGGCCGGGGACTATAGCCCAGCTGCGACTAGAGAGAGGCTGTGCGCTGCTCGCGTGGACGAACACTGCGCATCTACCCCATCCGAATCACGGTACGTAACATCACGACCTGAGAATCAGAGTCAGAAAATATTTTATTGTTAAACTGTTGTACAGTCAGCGTTAATAATATTGTTTCAACAATTTCAGATTTAATAAAAAAAAAATCCAAGTGAATTACTTTTTTTTTGTTTGTATAATCCGTTAGTTAGCTAAGTTATCTTCAATACAGCGTAAACATTTGGTTGAAAAACGAAATGCCTATTTACAGATTTTTTAGATATTAAAAACTCTATTTGTTAACTAATTTATGTTGTTGACCGTACAACAAAGATCATAAATACAACCTGTTTTGCTAGGTACTACATTAATTTGAAACACACATCCGGAATCGTTTTAACTGATTTTAGCGGTGGGTTTAATACCCGTAGCTTCAATACTTATTCAGTACTCGATACATTTCCGATAAAATAAGTTAAAATAAATCGGTGACGCCTTTATGAAGAAACCACTTATGGCGGGTTCCTATATCCGTCGGTAATCAGCTACGACTCGTTTCTCCTTGAAAACGTGTCAAAAGTTTGACACTAGTTTGACACTTTTTTAAGGAGATACGAGGCGTAGTCGGTAACCGACGGATAAAGGAACCCGCCATTAGTCAGTTTAACAGATACCTACTTACATGATGAAATTTATGATTTGTTTATCTATTTTATAGGTAAACAAATCATATTCATTCATCATGTAAGTAGGTACCTGTTGGAAAAGGCGCCGCCAATTTATGTTAAGAATTGGTTATTGGAAATGTATCGATTACTGGATAATGTTATTCATGCTACCTGTATTAAGCCAATCTCTAAAATCAGTTAATACGATTCTGCATAATGTGTTTTATATTAATGTCGTGAATGCGGTGACAGACTGTATATGCTATGGTACATACTAGATATTACTATTAAATATCTTTCGCTTTTAATTCACACCATACGCTTCACCCCAATACTTGAATTCATCACTACAATCCCTATCTTTCAGTAGAAACCCCATCGGAGGGCATTCAGCAGCCAGAAGTAAGTCTGTCATACAACCCCGAAGAGGTCATTCCCCTGAAGTACACGGCACACCTCACGCATGAGAATGAAGCGGGAATCGCAGGCGATGAAGGGTGAGTAAATTAGTTAATTCATTAATTGATCGAGCGAAGCGAGATCTCCAAATCAACTTGGGCAAATCAGCGTTGTATGTATGTATGTATATGAATGTTTGTTTGTCCGAGGAAAACTTTCCAAGCGTTACTCCGATCATTGTGATATAGGTAGGTTGCGGGTTCGAGTCCTGCTGCGCGACAAATGTTTGCATGGTTTACAGATATTTGTTGTTTGCGTATTTTTCTTAATATTACAAGTATAGTATGTATGTAAATATAGTATGTAATAGGTTGGGGCTAGCTAGCGCTGTGTAAAATATCCAGCATTATTTATTTATTAGTGCAATAATAGTAGATTATTAAACCAGGGGATAAAGCAGTGTCTTGCGTCACGGGCGCTATGTTGAATCCCGAACGTAACGAAGGCTTCTAGAGTTAACTCACGAGCGAAACGAGGGATTTACTAGAATCCTGAGTGCAGAGAGGGATATAAGCACGCCCAAGATGCAGACAGTTTTATCTACGAGGAGAATACTCTACTTTTCAAACTTTCTGCGAAACAATAAAACCAAATCTAGGTTGGTGCATTCTGTGTAGAGGTCATCGATATATATGTACTACGCACCAGATTTCGCGATCCGAACACTCACACTGTTCCACTGAACTATACTGTAATCCATACACCTTACTTCAGTGCGGCTTGGACATTCACGCAGTTTGGACGCGTACGGAGCGGCACTATTAATACGAGAATTCGAATCAAAGTATGAACCTGGGACATAAATAAAAATTCAGTAGTCAAGTAAATAAAATTATTTGTTGTTCAAGTTATTAAATAGGTAATAATAATATACCACAATAAAAAAAAAATTGTTTAATATAATGCCACGCCATCTAAAATCATAGACTAAAATATGCAGACATTCCATGACAAAACCGATTGTACGTAAAAATATGTGTATATGTGAAAAGTGTTTTAGTTTCTTACACTGTTGTTTTTATGACATTAATGAATATTTAACCCATTCCAATGATTTTTAATTGACTATACTATGACATTTGTTTTTTATTTTGTATTGTATTGACATTTCTGATTTTATTTGACATTCACTTTTAACACAGTTTAAATTTGATTTATATATTTATATTTGCACACCATTTGTATGGTAGAATATATAAGGATTAACAAAGTGTAACATCGAAACATGTACCTATATTCGAGCAAATAAACGTTCTGATTTCTGATTTGTTTAAGTAAATATTTTCTAGCCAGTTTGATATTTTTTAATATTTATTTTATGTTCTTTCTTTTTAGTATATAATATCTGTCAAAGGTCAGAAAATACGACGACGTGCATAATTCGATACTGCAAAAATACATCAAAAAATGTCAGTGAATCATCAAGTGTCAGTTTGATTTCAAACTATTGTTAGAGCTTAAATAAACGCATAACAATTCATTTTCTTTTACTTTTCTACTTTACCATATTTTCAATTATTTAACTATTCAAAATTAAAAACATTTTTAAATAGAGTATGAATTCTAATAAAGTTTTGTAGGTACAAAAACTATGTCACGTCTGTGTTGTAAAATCTATAGGGACGCCAGGTTGTTTCACTATGTTGAACGAATTTCATGGCGCTAACAACGTTTTGGTCGCGACTAAACTAAACTTTATAAGCGATCTAGCGCTGCATTTTTGATAGTTTGGTTAGATCACATAAATAATGTTTTAGCGCTGCAGCGAACTTTAGTTCTAACTCACCAGCATTTGAACAAACTATTTTCAAGAATGTTCTTGTCTATCAGTAGAATATATGGCTATGGTAGAGGTTAGTTTGATTTACGAATACGTTCTTATTGTGTAGGTCTCTTTGGTTCAAATTTTTATACAGATGAGGTTCCAAATTCAAAATCATGCAACATGCCCGGCCATGCACCCGGCTCAGCCGTAGGCATTTAATCGCCTGCTTTCGGTGAGGTTTACATGACATATAATTTGTGTGGGTTAACTTAGGTGTGGAAAGAATTTTCTAACCTAATCTAATCAATTCCATCCCCAGATTCATAGACCTCCAATGCGTAAAAGACATGCGTGTAGGTGGCGCCCTAGTTGAGCAGCGCGAGATCGCGGAACTAGTGTCGTGCGCAAGAAAACTCGGGCTCCAGTGCTCAAAGACTCCCTACAACATGATATCCATCGTGTACGGGAGGACCCTGAGTGATAACAGAACGATACATATGATCCTACCTTCTAATACATTCAGGTGAGAATGACAAGCTTACAGAAACACTCATACTAATCTCGAAAGTTTGTATGTTTATTTATTTATTTGTTTTGTACTCAATCACGTCGTAACGGCTGATCCGATTTTTATGAAATTTAGTATGCACCTGGAGTAACACATAGGCTACTTTTTATCCCATAAATCAGGTTCCATGGGATAAAAATGGGGTGTCAAGTCAAGTTGCAAAAGCGAGTTTAGCTTTATTTCTAGGTTACAACAAACAAACAAACAGAGTTACTTTCGCATTTATAATATCAGTATTAGTATGGACTATGGATAATATTGATTGATGGGCCGTAGAATTAAGTTTTAACATTTTGTACTAGCTGACCCGCCGAACTTCGTACCACCTTGACATGCATATGACGCGCGCTGCCGTCATCCCGGTAGAATTGTCAATCGGCTATCATTAGCTGCAACTATGTATGTGAAAATAAATTTTCATCATAATTTTTTTCGTGAATTTTAACCGATATTTTAATAGTTATTCTGCTACGAGTATTCGGGGCGGAGACAAATCCAACAAATCAAAGATCATCAAAATCGGTCCAGCCGTTCTTGAGTTATAAATGGCGTAACTAACCCGACTTTGTTTTATATATTAAATAGATTTATTAAAACCAAAACATTTTATGACTCCATAACGGATACCCATCAAGCAAACTGCTTAATGCCTGTTCTCTCAAGGTACAATAGATTGATTGATTGATACCCCTTTCAGGGTGTGGGCAGTAGGCCTCCACACCGTCATTCGAGCACTGATGAGCCAGGCTAAACTTGCGGACCGAAGTCTAGCCTGGCTGAAGAACAAATACATCGGGCTATACTACGAGGATGGGTGCTGCTGTGAGCCTCTGGTCTCTGATGCTATACGGGTAAGGATCAATATACTTCAGCCAAACGATATTGATAAAGTCAAAGTCAAATATTTTTATTCATTAAAATCACAAGGATCACTTTGAAACGTCAATTTTACTGCCTGTTTCTTCGCGACCAAGCCAGGAAAGAAAGGCAAGAAACAAGGCTGGTTGTTTTTTTTAATGATCCTTTTACGATACATAATACAGAAAATAAATTACGTCTAAATTGTAACATTTTGAACGAGTTGGAGCAAGTTCAATCCCAAGCTTGAGACCAGGCTGGGCTATACCACAATGCCTGAAAACTAAAGTCTTCGATCAGTGCGTCCTATCCGTAATGACCTACGGTGCTGAGACGTGGACGCTCACGGTAGGACTAGTCCAACAATTTAAGGTTGCGCAGCGAGCTATGGAAAGGGCTATGCTTGGAGTTTCTCTGAAGGATAAAATCCGAAACGAGATTATCCGACAGAGAACCAAGATCATCGACATAGCCTAGTGGATTAGCGAAGTGAAGCGGCAGTGGGCTGGCCATATATGCCGGAGAACCGACAACCGTGGGGGTAAACGAGTTCTTGAGTGGAGACCGCGTCTCGGAAAACGTAGTGTGGGGCGCCCCCCGGCTAGGTGGAGCGATGACATAAGAAAGGTGGCGGACAGAAATTGGATGAGAAGAGCCGAAGACCGGGCTCAGTGCGCGTATTGGGACAGGCCTATATCCAGCAGTGGACTAATGTGGGCTGATGTTGATGATAATGACGATGAAACTATATTCTTGCTAATCAAATGTTGACAAAAATTGCCAAAAAATAGGATTTTTTTATAATTTTCATAGTGTTGCTAGACGACTCTGCGACTCTGGTTAAATACTACTCACGTGTACGGAAATAATTACGAGTTATACGAATAATAATTACTTTAACTTGTAAAACATATTTTGCCAGGCCCGCTTAGACGCGAGTCCGTCACTAAATTAATTGTTTAGACTATCTCTTTCACTCTATGATCTTTAAATAATAACAAATAATTGATCGAGCGAAGCGAGATCTCCAATTTCACTTGGACGAATCGGCGTTGTATATATGTATGTATGTTTGGATGTCCGAGGATAACTTTCGAAGCGTTGATCCGATCATCGTGAAATGTGATATAAAGGTGTGATGAGTGATGGCACAATCCTGGTGTGTCTACGAGTATGCTAAATTATCTAAAAATAGTGGGTGATGTTGAGATATTGGTGTTTTAGAGCGTTAAAAAAAGAGAGTATTAAGTCAAGTGGGACGACAAATGAAAGGTCTTCATTAGTACATTTCGACTCTGTTTTTATTTTTAGTAAAGTTCTTATAGTTTTTGAGTTATTAGCCATAGTAAAAACTGAACTTTGACAAAATTCACAGGGTACACCAGTGACCCCACAGTGCTGAAATTTTGTATGCGAGTAGCTTTAATGACACAAATATAGGGAAAAGTCTGAAATCCAGAATAACTGCAATTTCTTACACCAATTAACATGAACACCCGACCTGTAATTTGATAGAACTGGTAGATCAAGTTATTTAGTAGTCATTTCGGGGCACTATTTTGATAGTCAAAGATTACTAATAATATTTAGTTTTGTTTTATGGGAGACTCACGAGATCTCAGTTCGGGGCGAACCACTAGTACCTACTTTAAATACATAATTTCTTTACCCTGTCTTGTCCAGGTATTTGGAGGACGGGAGTCGATATGCAGCAGTTCCACGCACTCCACACCTGTAAAGGGAAACTTCACGGACTCACACTCAGACTCCATGAAGAGTACTGGTATGAAGTTCAAGGTAAGCAGCGATTTAAAATGTCTATATATTTTTTTTTTGCTTTTGCCGCTTTATTTCACTCCGGCTGCTCTCATAACTATTAGCTCCTGCGGTAAGAATGTGTTTGCCTAGATGAATGCTACGTTTACGCATTATTGGAGCACACTCGCCTAACAGATGTAAGGGCGATTCTGCCGCCTCATTACAAAATCTGCAGGTTTGTGTATCGCATAACCCTAGCTTGAACATGTGCTTATTAATCCGACAGTGTCCAGGCAGGGCTCTGACTATAATGCGGAGATTATTTCTGTTTAGCGTTAAGATTCGGTTTATATACCATTTATCAAAGGCTTTTATAAGTGATTTGTAATGATTCATGGCTGAAGAATTGATCCAAATTTTGGACGAATCCTCGAAGCAGGAGTTCATAAGGGTTCTTTGTGCCAGGCTTATTGGTATACCACAGAACGGCTCAGGGCCCTGATGTCTACATAGTGAATTTCATGAAGTGCCCAACGATTGGAACAGAACTCATTTCACCCAGACTTTTTACAGCTGTCTTAGAACATTCTACAAACACTAGATTGAGAAAACTGTGGCATTATTTATTGATCAAGCGAAGCGAGATCTCTAAATCAACTTGGGCAAATCGGCGTTGTATGTATGTATGTATGTTTGTCCGAGGATAACTTTCGAAACGTTGATCCGATCATCGCGAAATTTGATACATAGATAGGTAGTGATGACACAATTTTTGGTGTGACTAAATGAGCTAAAAATGTTCGGGGGTTGTTGAGATATTGGGGTTCAAGAGGAATAATAAAAAATTAAAATGAGACTGTTCGGTCAAGTGGGACATCAAATGAAAGGTATTTATTAGTACATTTAGACACCGTTTTTATTTCTAGTAAAGTTTTTATAGTTTTTGAGTTATTAGCCATTATTAACATGAACTGTAATTTGAATGAAACTGTAGACCAAGTTAGCTGGTTCGTTGACATTTCGTGACACTATTTTGATAGTCAAAGATTACAAATAACATTTTTATGTTTTAATCAAAGACTCGCGAGATCTCAGTTCGGGGCGAATCACTAGTTATTTATTTTGTTTATAGATGAGCATATTGCTGATATGCCTACATAACACAGTCCTGAAAGTCTTTTAATGTTCACTTTTGTAGCAATATCTTATTAATTCGTAGCCATTTACCGATTTTTTTCAAATGAATTTATTGAAGTAGCAGAAACCACTGTTTCTCGTAGGATGTTCTATTATGGACCCTGTTACTGAGGAAGTTATGCCCAATCAGTCTACGGTACCTATATACACTAATCGATGTAGTTTTAATCACTGTTTTCCCAGAACAAACGTTGTTCAAACCATGGTCTACAAAGGGTTAATAGCATCAAATAAAAAAAAACTAAATCGGTCTTTGAAAAACACAAAAAGTTGCTAACTTAAAACGTCTATTTTAACGTTACGCGTTTGACAGGATGTCTGTCGTTCACCCCTTGAATGCCGTCGTATCGCCACAAAATAAATAATAGTACGAGTAGGTGCTACGCTACGGCTAGCGTGCCAATAAACTTTAAAGGTTAAACAACCTAAAAGTTAGGCAGAAGGTGTAGATTTTTTTATTCTCTTGTTTGATGCTTTAAACAGTTAGTAGACCATGCTCTCAACAACGTTTGTTCTGGAAAAACAGTGATTTAAAGGACACCGTGTAAAGACGGATAATGTTAGACATATAAACATATATCCCTTGCCAATGTTCAAGTGCAAGAAGAAATATCTCGAAATGTTGCAATATTAGAAACAATTAGAGGTTTCAATATTATCCAATTCTCATACACACACACACACATTCACACATGCACACATAAACACTTTCACACATACACACATTTACACACACACAATAACAAGTGCGTTTCCCTAAATCCCTATACCCCCACACACCTACATACGCACTCACGCACACACCTCCACCCACACACACGCCAACGCATCCACAAGCATATGCACTCAAATACGCACACACGTACCCTCACATACGAATTTTAGTAATTTTTTAGTCCTTCAGTAACTGATTTCTTTTTACTCATTATTGCTGCTTCTATTGTATTATGTGATTATCTTTAAGCTTGTATTGGAACCCTGACTTATCTTATGACGGAAGAGGGCGTCGGTACTCTGTATTTATTACTCATGCGGGAATCATCGTTTTCATTTTTGTAATCACACCCTTTTTCAATTGTATCAAATAAAGATGATTATGATTATAAGAACTATATACCAGGGATGTTGCGGATGCAGGTTTTTTGACATCCGCGGATGTGGATGCGGATGCAAATTTTAGAAGGCTCATATCCTCGGATGCAGATGTGGATGCGGATCTTAATATTTTTTTAAGAAAGTCCGTTTTTGTGCAGAGATATAACAAAAATATTTTAAAATATCAACTATTAACTGCAAAAAACTCGCATAACATACAATACTCACTGTATACTCAAAATAACACTCAAAAGCTACAATTAATAAATAAAACAAAAATAAAACAAACAAAACAAAGCACATGTTCATATGATAAGCGCAAGTAAACACCGTTATGATTAAAAAATGATAAACAAACGTGTCGCATCTTGTCACCGAAACCTTCGCTCTTATCAATCTGTACGTGCCCACGGCACACGCCACTCGCAAGCCCCACCCACCCAATTTATTTCTTCTCGTGACCTGCGCTACATCGGCATCCGCATGAACATCGCATCGATTATTGCGGATGCGAATGCAGATATCCAAATCAATGCGGAGGCTCCGCATTTGCGGATGTAGATGCGAATATTCACAACATCCCTGCTCTATACCTAGGTTCGAACTTGTTCAACTAGATGCAAAAACGTCAAGAATGTGCACATGGGACACCATTAGATGCAGCATGTTTAGAAAATATCTTTGAGGCAAAACTATTATTGTTTTCAGAAGAATAAGTCTACATCAGAGCTGAAGAGTTCTCCGAAGAGCTACGGCTCCTCGCACACCTCAGGGACCAAGAGCGAAGATGACGGGCTGCAGGGATCACCCAGGCACAGGTTATTATACCACTATTTCCGACAATGGCGTGCAAATTTTTGTTCAAACTTAGCGAATAGACAACAACACTAATTGATAGCATGTTAATAGATCACTAGCGGCCCATACCGGTTTCGCACGGTTTTTTTTAATGTATGGCAATTTTTTTACATCTTGGGTTACATTATTGAAGTTTCAGTAGGGATCCTTATTTTTTTCTAGTAATAAATATAGCCTATATTACTCATATATAATGTAGCATGCTATGCATGAATTATTGAAATCGGACCCGTAGTTTTTTGAGTTTATTCGTTACAAACATACAAAAATAAAAATCTTTCCTCGATTACCTCGATTACTGGATAAATATTCAAGCTGCCGGCATTAAACCCACCTCTAAAATCAGTTATTACGATTCCGGATGTGTGTTTTAAATTAATGTCATACATAACAAAACAAGTAGTATAGATAAACAACCCGAACCGGAAAAAATATCTGTATATCATGCAAACATTTGTTCCGCGGCGGAAATCAAACCCGCTACCTGCGTCTCAGCCGGCTTTTCGCCCACCGTGCCACGAAGGTCGTCTGATTAATAACGTCCAGCATTCTTTTTCTCAGTTCATATTCTTCGACAATGAGTCAATACCACCCATGCGCTCCACGGCACAGCAGTTTGACAGCTGCTGCCACTAGCATCATGGCTGGATCTCCTAACAGGAGTAGGTGAGTGATCTTTGACCTTTGACCTTTCTGTTGTGTCAGGATTTTTGATAGGCAACGTGCTATAGGTATTTTGAAGTTATACTTCTTTTGGCGTGTTTGGAAAAAAAAGCCAAAAAGCGACATGATGAAGTTAGCTGATAACTATTTCATGCGCGTACACACCAACAGCAAAAAGCTACATGATGAAGTTAACTGATACCTAATGCGCGCGCACACCGACAGCCAAAAAGCAACATAATGAAGTTAGCTGATAACTGTCTCATGCGCGTGCACACCGACATCCAAAAAGCGACATGATTAAGTTAGCTACAAACAAAGAGTTGTGGTATACGGAATGAAGTCTTTAGCTATTTTTGTTCTGTTACGCCAAAGAAGTATAACTTCTTTCGTTCTACATAAGTACACACACACGTTTTTTTATACTACCTCATTTTATTTCATTTATATCAATTCCAAAATTAACATACTAACAGTAATACATAAAGCACTGTAAAACCTTAAGTCTGTCTCGGTGCTAAGAGATACTCGAGCTGCTACACATTATGTAAATACGGTAATACCCCGATCTATGCTACTCTTTTTTAAGCGAATTCGGAGATACGTGTTTAGCTTTTTGATGGCTGCGCGCATCAGCTCTCCCAATCCGCCCTGTTATTGTTCATTTTACGATAGGTTCGAACGTATTCCGCGTGGAATCGTTTTACGCGGTGCGTTTTATTGATAACCTATAATTATGACATCCAAAAGAACAAAAAATGAGTCATTTGAACCTTACAAGAAAAGAAAAACACTGTCTTTGGAGCGTAAACGAATATCAAAGACTTTGAAGCCAAAATAAATAATTGTGAATTGGCAAAGAAATTTGACATACCGAAATCAATAAAACATCCGTAAATTGTTTTAATATCTAACATTAAACATGGTCCTTCTAAATTATTGTTTTCTGTAAACTCTTGTCTCGATTATACTCTCGGTTATCGCACCTATCGCGTATGTCTTAAAAACCCCGTCACCTTTACCTAAACATAATTTTATAGTTACACGATCACACACAACCGACCTACCCACCCAAATTACCGTCTACAATCTATTACCAAAAGTACGCAAACACCTGGAGATGGAACAAGCCATAGGGCCCACCTGATGTTAAGTGGTAACCATCGCCTATAGCAAAGTATTGCCTCGTAGGTCACGCTCCTTAGAAACTTGCCCTACGGTGCACTGGCGTGTGTGTATCAACTTGAGGCAGACAGGTGTAAATACCCTTCATACCGGAGCACATCAATGCTGCTTGGCGGCAGAAATAGATATGGTGGTAGTACTTCCCCGGGCGAGCCCTTTCATAAGGAACTAACTCTACTACTCTTGAATGGTGAAGTTGACTATTTTAAAGAGACGTCAACTTATGTTCCTAATCATAAAAAAACAAAAGATATTGGTTAGTAAAAAGTGCGTTTGTTTATTGTATTTAATATTCAGATGATCTTGACCTTTGACCTTTACGTAGTATAAGTGCACATTATAAGGTCAAAGGTCACATTCACAAAAGTTAATGAATTAAAATATTTAAATAGCGTTTCAATGACCTTGACCTACTTAAAGGTACCCTTTTTACCGTGACCTTGACCTTTGACCTTATTTTAGTTCGCCGTTTTTTTTTGTTTTTTGCTGTTATTTTCATACAATACCTTTTTTTACAGTTTACGAAGGCTGGAAACCAGTGAGCGGTTTTGGGAGAACCTGAAGCATTTAAGGACAGGCTCCGTAGGATACGACACTCAATTAGACTTCATGGATTTTGTCGCCTTGTTTAGAAGTTTTAGGTAAGTTCTATCATCATATGAGCCAAAGGACTTCCACTACTAAATATTATCTCTCCCATAGACTGACAAAGCGTCTGACCTTGTGCTATCTACACCCAATGGCTGTCAGCAACCTTTATTAGAGTGCCTCTCTAAATAATGTAGGGTCTGCGTGTGCCCCAACAACTTTCAGTTTCTCAACCTATGTACCCCACACTTCAGATTTTTGATTTTTTTCCTAGGCCATTTCAGTGACTTATTTTGTCAACGTATCTCCTCATTTCTTATTTGATCTCGTAGAGTAACGCTCCATCAACCTTCTCGTGATCGTAACTCAAGCGGGTGATGAATGAATGAATGAAAATACTTTATTGTATACCTTATCAAATAAAAATTACAGACAAAATATAAGACAAAGCAAATAGTAAAATGGGCGGTCTTATCGCTTTGAAGCGATTTATTCCAGACAACCTGTCTCCGGTGATATCTCTTGTTTAATGTTTTATTCTGTGCTGGTATGTGTCGAATAAATAATTTACTTGCTTATCTAGATAAGAGGCCTGTTGTTAACAACCAATACGAAATACTAATAATCATTACAAAATATATTTCGGTACACAGCCTGGTAATGCGATCGGAGTTGAGAGATATCTTCGAGCAGCTGGCGGTGCCACGCACCAGATCCCCGCTGCTAGGAGCCGAGAAGAGTCGGAGTTCACCCGAACTTTTCCGAACGAGAGCTCTATTTAGGACTGGTGAGTTATCAACTAATTTTAAGGTTTAATTTCATCTGATTTATAACTACTTTCTACATTTGTGAGTTTTTGAGTATCCCGATATTTCGAAGCCCTTGATTCGACTGAGCGACGTGCTGCTAGACTCACTGGTGATGACTCCCCAGTGGAAGCCAATTTACAAGTCTAGAGCACAGACGCCGAGTAGCCACTTTCAGTTTTTTACAAGATCCATTTTAGTGAATGTGCGCAAGATCTTCATGACTTTATCCCTCCTTCCCCCTTCCATCACCGGACAAGCAGACGTACCGAGAAGTACCACTCATACCTGGTCGGCATACTACCTTGCCGTACCAAACGATTTGATTCAACTTTTCTTTTTAGCACAAGTAAGGAGTGGAACTCATTTTCGGCGTATATTTTTCCGGACCAGTATAATCTCGGAGTCTTCAAGTCTATAGTGAATAGGTTATTTCTAGGCAAGCGTGATCCATCGATCACACCATCACTTACCATAAGGTGAGGTAGAGGCCAAGCGCTTGGCTAACTTCAAAAAAAAATGCGCCATTTTCACGGCTAAACGAATAAGAAGATAACATTCACAAATCATGGTAAATATCCCGTTTTTAGGGAAAATAGTGAAAAAACATTATTGTTTCAGGCCTATTGACAAGGAACGGATCTCTGGACTTAGAACCACCCACTGACAAAACAAGTAGAAAGAAGGCGTTCGACCTGCTAGCAGCTGCTGCGTTACCAGGTTTGTAAAACAGTAAAATTAAAAATTGTATAACCCCAGACATAGTCTGTCACCGCATTTACGACATTAATTTAAAAAACATATGCAGAATCGTATTAACTGATTTTAGAGATTAGTTTAATACCGGTAGCTTGAATATTTATCCAGTAATCGATACATTTCCAATAAACAATGTTTAACGTAAACCGGCGATGTTTTTGCGCCGATGTCGCTTAGTCAGTTGAACAGGTACCTACTTACATGATGAATTAACATGATTTGTTTACCTATTTTTTATACAGGCTGTTTCATTGATATTTTAGGACTTTAAATTAAGGTAGGTTAAAAATTAAAAAAAATCATGGTCATGAATTTGTAAAAAAAACTATTTTACAACAATGCTATAGCCATCAGCCCTACCCGTGATTTGAATTAATGCCGTGAATGCGGTGACACGCAGTATCAAAAACCCCTAAAACCACGTAGAAAGTAGTAGAGTTCCTTGTGAAAAGGCTCGTCCGGGGAAGTACTACCACCATACTTATTTCTGCCACCAAACAGCATTGCTGTGTTTCGGTTTAAAGGGTATGTTTGCCGGTGAAATTACAGACACATGAGGCTTTACGTATGCCTCAAGTTGATGGACGCAGGGCAGTGCAGCGTAGAGCACGTTTCTAAGGTGCGTGATCTACGAGGTAATACTTTGTCACAGGCGATGGTTACCACTTAACATCAGATGAGCCATAAACTTGTTCCATCTCCAAGTAGTGTAACAAAAACGTTAAACTGACATAGGTACCTAGCTAAGGAACCACCTATTGCTGGATTAACCAAAAGTAGTAATTGCTACGGGCCCCGCACAAAAGGGGGGCCCACGTACAGACGCATCCAATTGTGTTTTCAAACCATCCAGGAACCTATTGATATACACACACAAAATTTCATCCAAATCGGTCAAGCCATTTAGGAGGAGTTAGGTGACAAACACACGTACCGATTTCGATGAATTTCAGTATGTACGTGGATTATAACCTGGTAACATATAGGCTACTTTTTATCTCATTAATTAGGTCCCATGGGATAAAAATGGGGTGTCAATTCAAGTTGCAACAGCGAGTTTAGCTTTATTTCTAAGTTACCTACACATTAGTGTAACGCGTACGAAGTCGCAGGCAACAGCTAGTTAAGAATAAATGAATTACTACGATAACTATCTAATAACATTTTAATATTTTAGGAGCGAACCCAGACGTAAGTGGTAGAGTGTTGGCTTTGCCCACGCTTGGGAAGTTCTGCGAGACCAGACAACACGAACCGAAGACTGAACAACAACTTAGAGATATAATAATGGTGAGTCGACTCTAGTAGATTGTATACTAAGGGGTGCCTCATAGCGATGTGTCGATGAGGCTTTTTCAAATAACGGTCACACGCAATGATTAGCGAGCTGGCAACTAAGCCGGAGCTAGCAGCGAGCGAGCGAACGGATGACTCCAACAAAGCGTTCATTCATTCACGGTTCTTAGGCTAGGACTATATGGCGTCCGGGCTTGTCAGGGGCCGTTTTTTTAACGGTGTCTTGTGTCACGGGCGCTATATTGAATCCCGAACGTTACGAAGGATTCTGGATTTAGAATCCAGAGTGCAGAGGGATACAAGCACGTCCAAGATCAGACAGCTTTATCCACGAGGAGAATACTCTACTTTTCACACTTTCTGCGAGACAAGAAAAACCAAATCTAGGTTGGTGCATTCTGTGCAGAGGTTAGTTCGATTTACGAATAAGTTCTTATTGTGTGGGTCTCTTTGGTTCAAATTATAATACAGATGAGGTTCCAAATTCAAATCGCATTATGCCCGCGACGGCTGAAATTCAGTACAACTTTACTCCCGGCTCAGCCGTAGGGCTTTAATCACCTGCTTTCGGTGAGGTTTATATGACATATAACTTGACATTAACGAGCGAGAGAGAGGTGGTGTGAAAAGAACTGGTTTCGCCATTTTAGCGTGCAAACAGACAACCGTTGGGTTAATTAACAGGCCACCGTTACTTATTCTATGGCGGACATTCGAAGAAGGAACATTGTCAACGAGGATCCTGGTCTTATAATAAGTTGAAAGTATTTAAGTATCCGGCATTCTTCTTTTCTACGGATCCTGGTAGTGATTAAAGCTCATAAAATTAATAAGACATTGTTTCAAAAGTGAACATTAAGAGACTTTCAGCACTGTGTGATGTAGACATCAGCAATAATGATGCTCGTCTATCAGCCCCGGATCTAGAATTTTTACTAACCGGGGCAGAAACTTGATGTGGCGCCCCCTCTCTTCCAGCATGAAGACAGTGGAGGCGGTGTTTAAGTTTGAAGCGCTCCAAACCAAAAGAGCAGCCAGGTGAACTACTTATGTAGGTGGATGCCAAGCGCTTTTTGAAAACAAGTTTTTTTTAACATATTTTGGATGAAGAATTTGGCACCTTAGATCTAGGGCTGTCGTCTATAAACAAAATAAATAGATTAATATTATTGATATTTGTTTTAGAGGCACGAGCCAGATCCATTCCTGAGACTAGAAAGTTGTCTCTCCTTCGAAGGCTTCGTAAGGTTCCTCACAGACAAAGACAACTACGCATTCGTACCAGAACAAAGAAGAGCTAATTTTGTAAGGTGAGTAAGCTCTGTCAACAACGCTAACTTGTTTTTTGTTTTTAACAGGTCTTTATTAAACATAAATGTTAACAGCGTATTACAGCTAAACACAGTTTAGTATAATAATATCTTGATTTAGAATAACCCAGCAGGCTATAGCACCTTCATAAGTTTTTTGACGCCGCCAACTGCTGCCACCTTTGGGATGGTTCGGCCAAACACCAGCTCGCTATCTTAAACTCGATAGAACGTAGAGCTTTTAGACTTATAGGTGAGCAATGTAAGGCGGAGACTAAGACCCAAAGTCTGGAACACCGCCGTAAAGTTGCAAGCCTATCGATCTTTTACAGTATACATTTTGGGGAATATGCCCAGGAACTATACGATCGGATCTCGCCATCTCCCTTCCATCAAAGGACCAGCAGGCGCACGGCTCAGTACCATCCGTACCTAGTTGATATACTCGTACCACCCATTCGCACGCACCGTTTTGGTTCTACGTTCTTGATACGTAGGTACAGCTAAGGTACGGAGCACTTTGCCGTCGTCTGTTTTTCCTAAAGAATACAATCCAGGCCTCTTTAAGTTAAGAGTGAATAGGTTTTTTCTAGATATTCGTGCTTCATCTTAGACCACATCATCGCTTACTATCAGGTGAGATTGAGGTCAAACGAAGAACAATACAGTTTAAAAAAATGTTAGTTCAAATTAGATGTGTTCGATTTCGATTTAAAAAGAAAAAACTAGTTCCAACTATCGTAATAGATGGCGCTGTCTGGAGATAAGCGGCCATAAAATATGGTTTATATGGCAAAATCTCAAGGACATAATATCAAAATTTGTTTAAAACAATCTCACTTCGTCCGATAAACAAACATATTATGTTTGTTTTTTATTTCAAGTTCCTCGGAAAATATTGTTGATACGGCGATCGACATTGGCAATTCACTTTTTTTTGCTAATCAGAGCATGACAGAGCAACGCCATCTGTTAGCAGTTATAAAACACAGTGACATGGTCGTGAAAACCCCTCATTGACAGTGCATCCTCGTATCAAGAGGAAGGTTGCGGGTTCAAGTTCCGTCCGGTTTGAAAGTTTTTGAGATGGTTTTTATAATCTTAGAATTCTCCGTAAGTGTCGGATAACACTACAGGCTGTTTGTTATAATACTGACGATATTCAAGTGACGGTTGCTCAGAACATAAAAAAACACTTCTCGAAAAAAACTACTACAGTGAAAACCGTTTATAACGACATCGTTTACAACGACCTATCGGTTATTACAGCCAGATTGTATGGTCCCGTCCGAATTCCTAGTAAACTATTCAGTAAACAAACCGCTTATAACAACATCGGATACAGCGACATATCGCTTACAACGACGAAACTTTATCGATTTTCATCGGCTATAACGACCAACCGCTCCTTGTCTCAGCAAAACAAAACAATACAAACGATTTTAAATCTTATTGATAAGCATTGAAAAAATATTTAGGCATATTATTACTTACGCACTTTCTCCCACCTCATCCGAACCTCTTTGCGGCCATTTGACCTTGCATATTTTACACCAATTGTTTAGTGCGCTAGTTGACTGCGTGAGTAACAGCTTGATTTAAAAGTGTTGGTGTTGTTTAGACTGTGCATTTATGTGTTATCATGCCACTGAAAGAAGCTGAAAGTAACAACCGTAATACTGACGAAGAAAACGAAGACCAGCAAGACCCTGAAGAACAGTTTCAGTCAACAACAATTTCCGAGGTTCTTAACGCTGGAACAGTTTTGCAAAAATTTGTTGCCTTTAACGAACAGTTTGATATTGACGATACTCACACCTTGAGGAACGTAAAATACAAAAAATATTTGAAACTGGGCTAAAAAAAAGACAGACTAAAATGACTGATTATTTTAAAAACTAGTGTAGTTTTATAACCCGTAACTGTAAGCAGCTAAGTACATTTTGTATTCTAATTATTTCGTAATAAATATTTTTATTTCTTTTCTGACTCGTCTATATACATAACCTATACTAGATAGATAACTACATGTGATAGTATAACTACTGTACTTGTGTATATGACTGTATTGCTTAAAACGACTATCGGATATAACGTCGGCAACTATACGGTCCCTTCGATGTCGTTATAAACGGTTTTGACTGCAGTTATATTATCAAATTTTAAATACTTACTGCCTACTCTTGCAATCGACATCCAAAAATAAAGGCAGTAATCCATAAAAGCGTAGATTTTCTACTAGTACCTACCTACTACCGTAGATCTAGGCAGGCATGTATTTTTGATATCTCTTTCGGAAATGGCTGCGGGTTTTGGGTTAGAAAGGAACAACAAGAGATATTTCGAGACGTCACCAATACAGTAGCTGTGGTTAGATGGCAAGCATTATGCAATAGCACAACATAAGTTTAATAAAGTGTTTGCTTTTACATGCCAAAATAAATTTCACATTTCTATGGTAAACATATTACAAATTTATTTATTAAGCTCATGAAAATAACCCCTTTCATTTTTGTGCGTATATTATCAAACACCCTATATAAAAATAAAATACTATTGCAATATGTGACGATAACGGTGTCCTAATAGAACGCGATCGCGCGATCATCGCTAGTTCGCGCGAACTCTAGGTAACTTGATTTTTTGTTCTCAGCAAGCAAAACTCAGAAGACAACACAATTTCCAAAGAAATGATGGGACCACTGAGCCAGTACTACATAGCCAGCAGTCACAACACGTACCTGACTGGACACCAATTGAAAGGGGAGTCCAGCGTCGAGTTGTATAGCCAAGTAAGTCGATAGCCATAATTCATTTATTTGCTTACTAGCGCCGCCGAACTTCGTACCGCCTTGTCATGCAAATGACGCGGGCTGCCATACTTCGCCGGTAGAATTGTCAATCGGCCATCATTAGCTGCATCTATGTATGAGAAAATGAATTATCTTCATAACATTTTTTGCGTAAAATTTTCTGATATTTTAATAGTTATTCTGCTGTTCGGGGCGGAGACAAATCCAACAAATCAAAGATCATTGAAATCGGTCCAGCCGTTCTTGAGTTATAAATGGCGTAACTAACCCGACATTGTTTTGTATATACCTAGTCAGGTCATAAGTATTGTCACACGGTAAAAACTTTTCTTTTAGAATGCTGGCCACAAAAAAGTTTATAGAATTCGAATTTCGAATTGTTCATGAAAATAAAAATGTATACTTTTTAGAATTTTACTCATTTTTAAATATGGAGTGGACGCTTAAAGAAGACCGTGTTGCAGTTATTGCGTTGCATCGTTGCGGTTACGCGCCAATTCAAATTTTTGACATATTGAAAAATTTGAATATAACCAAAAGATTCATTTATCGCACCGTCAAACGATACAATGAAGACTCTAGTGTAGATGACAGGTCAAGAAGTGGTCGCCCTCGGGCTGTTAGGACTCCAGCAGTGATAAAAGCTGTGAAGGCGCGAATTCTAAGAAATCCCAAACGTAAGCAGAAACTGTTGGCCCTTCAGATGGGGTTAAGCAGAACCACGGTGAAAAGGGTGTTAAATGAAGACTTAGGGCTTCGGGCATATCGAAGAAAAACAGGACATCGTTTGAATGCTCGTCTAATGGACCTGAGACTGAAGAGATGCCGCGCTTTGTTGAAGCGGTACGCGGGAAAAAAATATCGGGAAATTCTTTTTTCGGATGAAAAAATTTTTACCGTAGGAGAGAGCTACAACAAACAAAATGATAAGGTGTACGTACACAGTAGTGAAGAAGCGAGCAACCGTATTCCGCGTGTCCAACGAGGTCATTTTCCATCCTCGCTCATGGTATGGTTGGGAGTTTCTTATTGGGGCTTAACAGAGGTACATTTTTGTGAGAAAGGTGTAAAAACTAATGCAGTTGTATATCAAAATACAGTCCTGACGAACCTTGTGGAACCTGTTTCTCATACCATGTTCAATAACAGGCACTGGGTATTCCAACAAGATTCGGCGCCAGCTCATAGAGCGAAGAGCACACAAGACTGGCTGGCGGCGCGTGAAATCGACTTCATCCGGCACGAAGACTGGCCCTCCTCCAGTCCAGATTTGAATCCGTTAGATTACAAGATATGGCAACACTTGGAGGAAAAGGCGTGCTCAAAGCCTCATCCCAATTTGGAGTCACTCAAGACATCCTTGATTAAGGCAGCCGCCGATATTGACATGGACCTCGTTCGTGCTGCGATAGACGACTGGCCGCGCAGATTGAAGGCCTGTATTCAAAACCACGGAGGTCATTTTGAATAAACTTTAGTGTCATAAGAATCTATGTTTTGTTAAGTATATTTTGGTATATAAATGGTTACATAATGAATAAACTTGTTTCAATTATTTTATATTAAACATGTGACAGAATTTATGACCTGACTAGGTATGTATAAAGATATGTGGGTTACTAAATTATTATACAGGTTGATTAATAATATTGACTATTAAGTTTATTTCATGTTTCTTTTTTTTGTGCAGAGCCTAGCTACCCACAATACAGGGAATCCTAGTGTGGGAGCTAGTGTTCATTATTATAATAAGTATCCACCCGTAATTTGTGTATACCACTAATTTAATATAATATCGTACCTACTAACTTTTTGTGTGAAAAATTCTGGATCAATAAATTTTTATTTTATTTTATTTCATTCATTTCATATCCAATCAAATCATACATATATAAACCTCGTGTCTCCGCTGCGCCTGTAGAGTTAATACGTAGGTATTAAAATTACTTCGCTTCTCCGAAGTGTCAGAGGCCTGGTTGAACTGTGGTATTTATATCACGTAAACAAGGTCGGTCTTTGGTATTTATAAATTGTTATTGGAGAATTAAACGAATTTTGAATTTTGAAAAAAAAATGTGTCCCTTAATAAGTCATACTCATACTTTATTGATCGAGCGAAGCGAGATCTCCAAATAAACTTGGGCAAATCGGCGTTGTATGTATGTATGTTTGTTTGTACGAGGATAACTTTCGAAGCGTTGATCTGATCATCGTGAAATGATAGATAGGTAGGTAGTGTTGGCACAATCCTGGTGTGACTAAATAAACTAAAAATGTTGGGAGGTTGTTGAGATATTTGGGTTTAAGTGGGGTAAAAAAAATCAAAATTCGACTATTAGGTCAAATGAAAGGTATTCATTAGTACATTTCAACCCCGTTTGTATTTTTAGTTTATGCCTTGTAGTTTTTGAGTTATTAACCATAATAAAAACTGAAATTTGACAAAATTCACAGGGTGCACCAGTGACCCCACAGTGCTGAAATTGGGTATTCGTGTTTTAGTGACAAAAATATAGGGAAAAGTCTGAAATCCATAATAACTGCAATTTCTACCCCAAAAAAAGTGACCACAGAACATGAACTCCCGTAACTTGTAATTTGAATTAAACTGTAGGGTCAAGTAGTCTGGTTTTTCATTTCGTGGCACTATTTTATTAGTCAAAGTTTATTTGCCGGCTTGCATAACGATCCCTAAACGTATTTAGCGACTAAACATGTTTAAATTTGATGTATTGGTATGATTTGACAACTCCTTAAATCATAGACGCTAAATACGTTTAGGCATCGTTGCGTAAGTCGCCCTAAGATATTTTTTTTTATTGGGATACTCACCAAATCTCAGTTCGTGGCGATCCACTAGTTATTAAATGCGAAAGTGAGCTTGTTTATTTGTTCGCTTTCACGTTGTAGCGGCTGAACCAATTTAGATGCAATTTTGTATATGCATAGATTATAACCAGGATTGAGATATAGGCGTAGACAGAAGCTAGTATATTATAAAAGAGGATTATTCTACAAACCATTGGCACAATTTTTTGATAATTCGGTAATAAACATTGGTTTTTTTTTTTATAAAAACACTAATCAGTTATTTTATCGATATTTATTTAATCTTCTTACAAACTAAATAGATTTAGGAGAAAGTACTGACACATTCACACAAAACACACTTCAAGGAAAAATGTAATTCCTAGTAAACATCGACAAACAAATAAAAATACCATGTAGTTTAAACACTAAACTTAAATCATACGGCATTTATAAGAGAAATGCATTTTTAAAAACGTCTTCTTGAAATAACACAAACCCGAAAATAGTTTCGAAAACGAGAGTAGAATCAAAGTCAAAATCTTTTATTCATTAAAAAAACTTTTATTCATTAAAATCACAAGGATCACTTTGAAACGTCAATTTTACTGCCTGTTCCTTCGCGACCAAGCCAGGAAAGAAAGGCAAGAGACATGCTGGTTGTTCTTTTTTATAATCCTTTTAGAATACATAACAATAAAGAAAATAAATTAAGTACGTTTAAATTGTAACATTTTGACCGAGTTGGAGCAATTTCAATCCCAAGCTTCTCTATCATCTAAATAATCCGATATTTTATAATAGGCTTTTTTATAAAGATTTTGTTTAATTACGTTTTTAAATTTGTTAACTGTCAATTTTTGTACAATTACACATTAAAATTGTGTAATTGTAATATAGTAATTATATAAATTAATATTATCGCTATTTTTCTGAAACAAATTAATATTTTTGTGAACATAAATCACATTTTCATAGATGTATTGACAAGGAATAATATTTATACCGATATAACAACTGCAAAAAGGGTAAAATGTATTAAAAAAACATAAGGCCTTGTCTACAAATACTTAAGTATAGGTGTATAACCTAAACACACAATAAATTTACTTGGTTCCCTAATGATTAACCAAAATACTTAGAAAAAAATATTACAATGCAGTTCATTTCTAAAACATTTTATTTCAAAAGTTATTCATTATACAAACAACGTTTCGAATACAGCTTGTTTAAAAAATCTCTTATTTCAGCAATGTTTTGTTTTACAAACAATCACAGATGTTAAGTATGAAAAATATTTTTTTATGGTCAAAATGTGCAGGAAGGGTGAAGGGAAACAACGCTTTCATAGACCACTTTTTTCTCCAACCCTCTGGACTCTCGTCAGAAGCTCTTAAGGTCGCCCCTGAGTGACACTTCGCCACACTCGACCTTCGCTCCGCTCCCGTGAGCTTCTGGCTCCCGCGCTCTTCATGTACACTCTAGGGGTGTCACACACAAGACTACGTGGGGTCAGGGTGCCCCGTCTCGATTCAGTCTATTGATATAAATATAAAATGAACCGTTTATCAGATGTCACGTTGTAAAATTTAATTTGTCGAATTATCATTTTAATAAATGAATCGTTTTTTGTAAAATAATGATTTGCCAATTCATATTTTTATAAATGTTAGATTAGATTAGATAATTCCTTTATTGCACACCATTAAATATAAATATAATAGAAAATACACTTTCAAACCATAGGTATCATGGGCGGCCTTATCGCTAAAAGCGATCTCTTCCAGGCAACCTTTAATGTTGGTTATAAAGCAAAAATTGATAAATTAAGTGTCGGTAAATGACAGAATACCAATTTACTTGCATAAAATGTAACAGTTCAAGTGTTGTATCGACGTCACAGACGAAGATTTCGTAGAGTTATAAAGCAACCAGAACTTGTCATTGTAACAATAATGCAAATATTCTCTATGATAATAAACTAAAACAATTTTTTTTATGGTGGTCAAGCGCTTGACCACTACCTCACATGGTGGTAAGTGATGGTGTGGGAGATGGAGCACGCTTGACTATAAAGAACCTATTCACTCTGGACTTGAAGACTCCGAGATTATACTGGTTCGGAAAAACATACGCCGGAAATGGAACTCACTTCTTACTTGTGCTAACAAGAAAAGTTGAAGCAAATCGTTTGGTACGGGGCAAGGTGGTTGACCAGGTATGGGTGGTACTTCTCGGTGCGTCTGCTTGTCCGGTGATGGAAGGGGGAAGGAGGAATTAGGAAGTGGAAATTTATCGACAAATCTATTTGTCACAATAAGAACCAGTTGGGTTTTGTGTTATTTCATGAAAACGTCGAATATTTAAAAGCCGTTATACTCTAGTTCATATTTCGTCTGTACCAGAAACGCGCGCGATAATCATCACTGCAAGTCAGGAAAGCCGGGGCGGTGCTCGAGTGAACTATATGCCTGAAAATATATTAAATCACGTTAGATTCCTGATAGCAATGGTATTAGAACTCCTGTGGCCTCATACGAGGACACAAGGTACTCGTCAGAGTACAAAAAAAAGGAAATATGTATATCAATCACACTAACATTATAAATGCGAAAGTTTTGATGTTTGTTTATTTATTTGTTTGTTTGTTACTCAATCACGTCGTAACGGCTGAACCGATTTCGATTAAATTTGTTATGAACGTAGATTATAACTTGGATTAACACATAGGCTACTTTTTATTGGAAAACCACGCGTGCGAAGCCGCGGACGGAAGCTAGTCAAATGTTCCACACATAGACGTTTTGGGTTTTGTAAGTCACATTATACGGCGATAAATAAATTGTAAAAAAAAATGTGATATCATCTAAAGCCGTGTACAGGTAACTTATAGAGATCTTTACTCAAATGGTTCTTCAAAATATGCTTGTTATATAAGTCGTTCTACTCCTGACACTGAACATCATCATCATCGTTCAGCCATTATACGTTCACTGTTGAACCTCCCCCATAGTTCCAAAGCAACCGATCTTGTGCGCCCTGAACCCAACAGCTCCCAGTAATCCTAATTAGGGCGTCTGTCTATCTAGTGGGGGGCCGTCCTACGCTGTGCTTTCCAGTGCGTGGTCTCCACTCTATAACTGTCCCAACGGCCGTCAGTTCTTTGAGCTTGGCTTCAGCTTGGTGAACCCCTTGGCTATATAATATGTGACCTTCGTTTATCTACGGGTGTCCTCATTTGAGTATGTGCCCATATTTTGTACATTACTTGACAGCCCCGTTATGGCCAAGCGACATAAGCTGATAGTGAATAGCAGAATGGGAATGCCATGTTAATAACGAGGTTGGCCGCATCCGGGAACATTACATAGCCTACTAAGTGAGGACATAGTATTCTAGATAATCATAATCATTTATTGCCAGAATATAGGTTATACAGAAAGATGTAACATTTAATATAAAATAGTTTCACTATACTCTACCCCACTCAGGAGCGTGCAATAAGCTTGTAAAGCTTTCATATTATTGATTGATACCATGTCAGGTATAAAATAAATAAATAAAATAAATAAATATTGCTGGACATTTCACACAGCGCTATCTAGCCTCAAATTAAGCAGAGGTTGTACTATGAGAACCAGATAACTGATAGAATACTTATATACTTCTTTTTTTTGTAAATACATACTAATATTATATAGAAAAACATCCAAACCAGAAACCAATATTTGTAGATCATGCAAACATTTGTTCCGCGCCGGGAATCGAACCCGGAACCTCCTGATGGCGTACCTGACAGCTCCGTTATGGCCCAGCGACATAAGCTGACAGCGACTAGCGGAGCGGGAATGCCATGTGCACAGTGACGTGGTGGCCTCATCCGGGAACATCACGTAATCTTCTGTATGGTTAAATATAGCTTGGGCTACGTGCTCTTGCCTTCCTGTAAAGAAAATTAAAAGTTACGATAATTGTTGCGTATTCATAATCTAATACATAAAAATGTCGTGATAGTTTTTGTAACAAAACTCCTCCGAAACGGCTTGACAAATTTTTTGTGTATATTCGGTAGGATGTAAACTATTTTTCACCCTTCTACCCCCACCCCCCATTTAATAATCGCGATTTTTTGTATTTTTGTATGAACAATATCCATATAATTCAACAGTCGTTCATTGACGTGAAGTCATTTGCATGAAGTGTCGCGTCTCACATGAGTGTTTTATAGAGATTTTATGCCGAATTCCCACGGCAACGGGAAATTTCAAGCGTGCGAAGCCGCGGGCGGATCTGTTATTAATAAATAGTAATCGAGTTCTAATATATTGTCGTAACACAGGGTTCCTACGTCCTATGTATACCTATGTCGATGGTAGCCTATGTAACCCGCGCCATAATAACGAATCGATTGACACCTCATTCGAATCGAACGAGTAGTTTAGACGCTACCGTGGAACATGCGTAAATACAAACATACAAACATAGACTGTTAAAAACATAACCCTTCCTTTTGGCTCGGCTGTAGTCTGGTAATAACGAATTTAATTTTTTTTATTAAATAAATAAATAAATATTGTTGGACATTTCACACAGCGCTATCTAGCCCCAAACTAAGCAGAACTTGTACTATGGGAACCAGATAACTGATACAATACTTATATACTTTTTTTTTATAAATACAACATTAATATAAAAATACATCCAAACCCGGAACAAATATCTGTAGATCATGCAAACACTTGTTCTGCGGCGGGAATCGAACCCTCTACCTCCTGCGTCTCAGCAGGTTATTCGCCCACTGCGCCACGGAGGTCGACTTACTCTACTTACTTCGATTATTTTAATACATCTCCTAATTTTTATACAAGCCAGTTTTAAGTCTCATTATTTTTTTGCTTTAAGTTCCTAGATTTTGGCAAACCCTGCTCGATTATAGCGATAGCATTTCAATAGTGAGGATATGACATGTCTCTCGACTATGTCCCCTGCTAATTACAAATCTTAAAGATACCAACCTTTACCCGTGGTCCCGGCTCCAGTATACTGTATCAGACATCTGCTGCTAGCCAGCTCCCACAGCTTTATGGACGAATCCATTCCAGAAGTTAGGAGATACTGAAAAATAATTATAAATAATATAATAATTAATTTATTATATAATATTATTGATTTGTTTATTTCATCATGTGTGTTTGTTCGTATAATTTTTATGATTTTGTGTTCTATTGTTGTCTTCATTGGTGTATAATGCCATTCTAATTGAATAAATAAATGAAAATTCCTGACTTTACGTAGTCATCTGGACTATAAGGGATTATCCTTGACTTTAGTAAGTGATCACATTTGACTTTAGTAAGTGATCTCACCTAACTTTAGCGGTGATGACACCAGATTTTAGTAAGTGATCACACCTGATTTTAGTAAGTGTGATCACACCTGACTTTGAGATTAGATTAGATAATTCTTTATTGCACACCAAGAAAACAATACAGCTAAAAAGGACACCGTAAAACTATGTGATACAATTGGCGGTCTTATCGCTGAATAGCGATCTCTACCAGACAACCTTTGGATGGAATGGACTGTGTGGACATTACCTGGGGAGGTCAGATCACAACTAACTTTAGTAAGTGATCCCACCTGATTTTAGTAAGAGATTATACCTAACATTAGTAAATGATCACACCTAACTTTAGCAAGTGATCACACCTGACTTTAGTTTATGATAATTCCTGACTTTACTAAGTGTCTCACCTTGCTGTTCCTAGTGAATGCGACGGAGCACACCTCGGATCCGTCGTGTGCGTTAACGAACGTGTTGAAGCATCTGTTAGAGACGGTGTCCCAGAGCTTCACGCAGCCGTCCGCGCTACCACTAGCGAAGTACTTGCCGTTTGGCGAGAATCTAAGAACAAAAGAAAATAATAATAAATAGGAAATAATGCTGAACGCGTTGAAAAATGAGACTAATGAGTAATGCCATAAAATTTATAAGACAACGCAACGGTCTTTAGATTCAACTGTTTCTTCTGTATTTTAGTCATGTAAATATTTATTGTATATTCTTTCTGTATTAAAACAACTAAAATACTTACTAACTACTAAAACCTATTATACAATCACATTAATATTATAAATGCGAAAGTTTGGATGTTTGTTTATTGATTTGTTTGTTTGTTACTTAATCACGTCATAACAGCGAGTTTAGATTTATTTCTAGGTTATAATTTTTATTAAAAATTTAAAATAAAAGTTGTTGAAAATTGATCCATGATATAGGCGTGCCTAGCGTGGAGATCACTAAATATTATTAGTTTAAATGGATACCTTTCTCTAACACCTTGATATATTCAACTGAGTTATTTTTATTCTAATTTATTAATTTATTGTGTGTTATATATATACTGCAACGACCTCCGTGGCGCAATCGGTGTATAACCAGCTGAGGCGCAGGAGGTAGCGGATTCGATTCCCGCCGCGTAACAAATTTTTGCGTGATCTACAGATATTTCTTCCGGGGCTGGATTTTTTCCTATGTATTATATGAATGTATTTACAAAAAAAAACAATTATCTGGTTCCCATAGTACAAGCACTGCTTAGTTTGGAGCTAGATAGCGCTGTGTGAAATGGCCAGCAATATTTATTTATTTAAATAAATGTATTTTTTTATAGTTTTAACACTAACTTGATCGAGTTGACCTTCCTCTTATGATGATGTGAGGGTATGGGGCATACGAAACATTGGCTGGTGGTGACGTCATACAGCCTGATGACGGGGTGGTTGGTGGTCGCTATGATGTGGTCTCCGAGGGGGTGGAACGCCACGCATAGCACAGGCCCAGCGTCCTGACGAACAAAATCATTTTAAATACCTATTTAAAAAGGTATTTATCACGTATTTACCTATTTTATTTGTGATTCCGACCCAAATCCGCCCGCCACCACGGCTGTTGCAACAGAGTGGAAACGTCGGGATAACAAATAAAAAAACTACGAGCCTTACAGTAGTCGCATATGATGTGTAACATCTGACAACCGCGCGCGCTCATTGCTCAAATCAAATAGCGCGCGCTTCCCCGGTTTCCTGTTACACATTGCCAACCATTTTGCCAAAATCACTCAGACAAACCGAGAGAAAAGATGTTACACATCAATAAGGTACATACGCGATAAACCCCCGTTTTAATCAGTAATTATATACAGTGATCGCGAAAGTGTGAAATACATTTTAAGCATAAATTTTCACCCTTCTACCACCAACCCCTATTTTTGAATAGCGATATTAATATTTAAATAATTTTCTACTTTGAATAATAGAGATAGTTGATCATAGTGGGTACATGCACAGAAAAGGACATTGAAAAAAAATTAATTTAACTCAGCTTAGCAACACAAAATTTATTGATTCTAGGCGGTACGAAGTTCGCGGGGCCAGCTAGTATAATATATATAAAACAAAGCAGGGTTAGTTAAATCATTTATAACTCAAGAAAGGCTGGACCGATTTTGATGATCTTTGATTTGTTGGATTTGTCTTCGCTCCGAATAGCAGAATAACTATTAAAATATTGAAAAAATTCACGCAAAATAAATATGAAATTTCATTTTCTCATACATAGATGCAGCTAATGATGACAGATTGACAATTCTACCGGTGACGTACATTGGCAGCCCGCGTCATATGCATGTCACGGCGGTACGAAGTTCGGCGGGTCAGCTAGTATTATAATAATATCATCATCTATCAATCAAATACCAATAACCTGTACATTAACTCACAGTGATAGACTTGAACGCCTTCTTAGCGGATGCCTTGGTGATGTCGAAGAGTTTGAGGGAGTTGTCGCGAGAGGCTGACACGAGGATCTGCTCCCGAGGGTGGAAGTCCAACGCGGTGATCTCATCCGTATGGTCATACCTGTCAACATTTTACAACTTATACATCCATACTATGTTATGTTGGTGGACTCCCTTTTCCGCATTCAAACTCTGTATGTGGTCCATTATGCGTGAGAGAGTTGACTATATGGATAGCCAGCCTAACTCCGACCAGAAGCGCAGAAGTTTCCTGGGGTCTTCGCAGGCTTCACGGAGTGACCTTGGATTGTCCAGGATTTCTGCACGTTGTGCTGTTACCCCCACGCATTCCAGGACTACGTGGGCAGCTGATTCTTCTTCGGTGAGACATGCTCTGCAGAGAGGGCTGTCTGTTGCTCCGATGGTGTAGAGGTGTTTGTTCAGGGTGCCATGTCCTGTAAGGGTCCCCACGATGATTCGAAGGTCCAGTCTTTGAAGGTTGAGCAGTCGACGTGTCAGTCGTGGCGAGACGGCCGGCAGAGCCATCCTCGACTGTCTGCAGTCCATGGTCTGTGCCCAGCGTTCGTTGTGTAGGTTTAGAGTACGATTCCGTATCCATGCTCGTAGCTGAGTGAAAGGTAGAGGGAGGAATGGAGGTGGGCCTATAGCCGTACATCCATACTAATATTATAATACGAAAGTAACTCTGTTTGTTTGTTACCTTTTCACAACTAAACGACTGAACGGCTCGTAATGAAATTTGACAAGGAGATTATATCCTGGAGAAGGACATAGGTTACCTTTTGTCTCAAAAAATTATCTTGAAGGGGGTGAAATAGGGATTGAAGGTTTGTATGGGCAATCCAGAATTCCTCAAGTTAGGGATCTGAAAATTCATATTTAGGCAATAAAAAAAAACCTGTTTTAACTTTTTTTTAAGTCATCACTAAAGGGCAAAGTAAGGGGTTAAAATTATGAGATTGTTATTCATTAGATGCACTCCCTATGTACGGTCTATGGACCATTACAAAAATAAATTATAAATACCTAGATTGTGACCGGGATTGGGACATAGGCTACTTTTTACTCGACTGCGCTGGAGGGTAATGTTTTTATTGACAAACTACGCGTGCGAAGCCGCTGGCGGAAGCTAGTACCTAATATAGGCTCTATCTAATTTTTGCAACGCAGCAACGGAGAAAATTTAAGGGATTTTTTTTTGTTAACTTACAAAGTCCTGATGACAGGATGACCTTGCTGTTCACGTCCAGGATCCACCTCCTCCGGAGCTGACTTGGCCAGCATTCTCTCAACGTCCAAGATCTCGAAATAATTAAAATATTATGTGATACAGATATGAGGAGATTCGTAGAATACTTTAATAAATGACATGATTAACTTGACAGAGTTAATTGTAATTGAGCGGAGCAATGCAGCCAGTGTCTTAAGGACACTTCCGCCTGGTAGTGATCTGGTGCGGTTGAACTATTTATAGATCGTTTCTCTTTAGATGATTCAACTGTTTCATCTGTATTTTATTGTAAATAACTGTATATTCTTTCTGTTATTAAAGGCAAAACAATTTGACAGAGAATAATTAGAATTGAATATGTTATTTTTGACATAAATAGTGTAATGTAAACAACAAAACAATCACACTAATATTATAAATGCGAAAGTTTGGATGTTTGTTTGTTTATTTGTTACTCAATCACATCATAACCGCTGAACAGATTTCGATGAATTTTGGTATGTACATAGATTAAATAAATATTGCTGGAAATTTCACACAGCGCTAGATAGCGCTGTGTGACTTGAAATTGGGGTTGTTTCAAAATTTCAAAATTCTATGGTAATGAATTTGAATAAAAACCAATTTTAAAATAATACTAGTCATTAGCCCTACCCGTGTTTTCATTTAATGTCGTACATAACAGAACACGTAGTATACCTTGATACTGGCATCCACACTGCCAGTGGCCAACAGCTGACCGCACGAACTGAACGCGCCGGCGCGACACGCCATCTTGTGTGACGTCACGTACGCAGTCTCATACGTTGCGGGCTCGGGCGCCAGTGATGACGCGTCCATCTCGAACTCCAGATCTGAGGGGGTAGATACCATTATGTAAATCAAACAAATAGACATCATTCATATCATCTATACTAATATTATAAAAAGGAAAGATTTGTATGTGTGTAACAAATAAACTCAAAACTACTGGTCCAATTTCAAAAACTCTTTCACCATTAGAATGCTACATTATCCCTGAGTAACATAGGCTACTTTTTACCCGACTGCGCAGGAGGGAATGTTATTATTGACAAACCATGCGTGTGAAGCCGCAGGCAGGTCAGCTAGTAATAAATTAATATTTCTTCTAGCGCCTAACTAAATAGAGCTTGTACTATGGGGATCAGATAACTGATAGAATACTTATATATATTTTTTTGTAAATACATAGGTACTTATAACATTTAGAAAAATATCCAGACCCAGAACAAATATCTGTAGCTCAAGCAAACATTTGTACCATCAAACCCGCTACCTCCTGCGTCTCAGCCGGCTATTCGCCCACTGCGCCATGGAGGTAGTCGAATATGAAACCTGTAATTAAAACATACCAAAACCGGTAGTTCCTAGCAGATGTTCAGCTCCGCTGGAGGCTGCCAGACGGTCCTTACGATCTGGCTCGTGTTGTAAACCCACCATCATGAGATTTAGCAGCCTGCACACATACAATTCACAATAATATTATAGATTAAATCAATAAATTAAAATTATGGTCATCTCACACAGTGCTATTTAGAACTAAACAAACGTAAACCAGTTTTTCTCTAGGAGACTCCTTAAAAATTTCTTACAAGCTATGTCTATTGTCTATAAAATGTGAATCTGTCATTGGCATTAAGCTTTAGCTATAAGAGTTTGTTTACATTCATATGAAGTGCTATTGATTCTGTAATGAATAGAAGCAAAAAAATAAAATAAATAATCCTTATGGATATGAAAAACTGTATTTTTTATGCATATTAGAAATAATATACATTTATACGCTTGATTTTTAATTAAAGATATTTTATGTTTGTATACTCATAAAATACTGAACTGATTTTGGTAAAACTTTGCAATTAATTTTTCCTCGACTACAACAGTGTTTTGAGCTTTGTATGGTTCTTCTAGATTTCTTCGCGGTGGAGATATATGTGAGTGATACTTCCATTTTGACTAAAACCCATTTATTTCTGAATAGCTACCATAAAAAATATATAAAAAACAATCCACTACAAATTCGGTACCAAACAACTGCAAAAGGCTGAGCTATTGTCGGATTCTCCAAGGTGTCCAGATGCTGGGATATAGGCGGGCGGTACAGCCTGATGTTACTTTGATTCAACCCCATTTATTTCGGAATACGAGCCATAACAAAAAAAGTAATGAACTAAAAATTAACTACAAAAACTTTAGCTTTTGACTGATTCTATAAGATACTTAGTTTCCGAGATCCAGCCGGGCGGTACAGCCTAATTTCTGACTGTACAGACCTAGATAAATACTCATAACTTCTGAACTGTAGAACTACAAATTCAGGGAATATGATTTACGGGAACTGCAAAATCTTAGCTATAAGTTGACATGGAAACCTAATCCCTAGCGAGTGTGGCCCAACGTTCTGATGTTAATCCCACCTTGACCCACTCCAAAATCTCCAAGACATGGCTAATTTATACTCGTAATACAAAGAGCTTACTGTTGGTAAGTTTTTATCGTATTAGTTTCAGAGTCTACAGGACCTTCTTCCTGTCCTTTCTCACATTACGTGGGGTCGGCACCACATGTATTTTTTTTCTTTTCTCAATCAGCCATCATCTCCATTGTCACTTCTTTCCTACCCATATCATTCTTCACACAGTTCATCCATCCTTCCACAGTCTTCAGTCTTCCTCTACTTGTATATCCATCTACATTCATATCTAACACTCTTTAGTCACATGATTCCATAAATTATTTCACTGACAAAATCCCTAAATGCTAAACATTTAACTGAATACAATTAGTAGTTCGTTGATTTTTACCTATCACTGGGTGGGCAGGGAGGATCGGCGTGTACAGCCGAAGCTAATGTAGCAGCTATCGGTTGAAATCCATCGTAAAAAAGCTGACTGAAAAAAACAAAATTAGCTAACCTTAAAATGGTACAAAATGATCTCTAAAAAATCCTGATTTACTACCATTGCGGCAGATTTAAAAGATTATTTACTGCATATGCATAATTTAAATGGTTTGTTTTTACTTGAAATAACAAAATCAAGTGTTTTTTAAGTAGAAAAGCGACACTAAGTGAAACAATGTTTCGTCGGATTTTACCTGATAATCATCCGATACAGCAACTCCCTGTTCTTCACAACATTCCTGGTATCGATTTCTCCGGAACCTTCCTTCATTTTGTCAGAAAAATATGTTTACGCGTAGAAAATTATAGATTTTCTGTAAACCGGCACAAAATTTGTTTGTAAATAGGTTACGTTTGACACTGACAATTTTACAAACCATAGAGTCAGAAATAGAATTGAGAACTGGTGATTGCTTGGTTTGGTTTGCTTGTAATTTTATTTTGTCTATGGATGATTACAAAATTGAGTTAGTCATTAGCGGGTCAGTGATTGTAAGTTAATTAATAAAGGCTTATACGTAAAACACACTTCATACACGTGGTGAAAGTCGGGTGTCAGAAGCTTAAAGCCTAAGTGAGTGCCACACCCCACACAGGCCAGAATAGATAAACCGTAAAATCGATACGAGACATGCGCAGTGTTAACACGGTTTTCTGCTATAAAAATTGGTGTGTTTAGCAATCCGGAAAAGTTATAGTTAACAAACGTATTTCCTACACATTTTTTCAAGAGATCTGAATTCGAAAGCTAGGTGTTGTATGATACTCTACAGTCTACATTGAACCGGTTCACACGGGTTCACAATGTATACTGGTCTTTTTTAAGGGTAATTTTGCTTAGCTGGTAACTCCGCTCCGTAATGACAATTTTTGACTTTGACATTTTTTAAGTAATGCAAACAAAATGGCGGCAATTTCATACTTTGTTTTGTTTGCTTTCATTCAACGTTAAATGCAATATTTTATTCAGTGTTTGTTTTCTTTGTTTATCACCAGGTTCTGCTAACAGGATGCCGTTGTGTCGAGCTGGACTGCTGGGACGGAGACGATGGGAGTCCTGTCATATACCACGGACACACATTCACTACGAAGATACCATTTCGGCGGGTCGTGGAAACGATTGCCAGGTTAATTTAAAACCCCAATTCTATACTACAAAAATAATTAATACCCAAGTTATCTAATACAAAAGAAACATCTCAACAGTTCTAGATCACTGCCATGCTCTGTTTAGTACACGTTTTGTAATATTTTCAGGAGTGCATTCGTGACTTCTCCGTACCCTTTGATCCTAAGCATCGAGAACCACTGCACTCTAGCACAGCAACAAGTCATGGCTAGCACTTTTGAGGTCAGTTTCATTATTTTTATTATTGTTTTGTTTATTTATAAGTAGCTGACCCGCCGAACTTCGTACCGTCTTGACATAGGTACATATGATGTGTGCTACCAATGTACGTCACCCCGGTAGAATTGTCAATCGGCCATCATTAGCTGCATCTATGTATGAGAAAATGAATTTTCTTAATAATTTCTTTTGATTTAATTATTCCGATATATTAATAGTTATTCTGCTAATCGGGGCAAAGAAAAATCCAATAAATCAATTATCATCAAAATTGGTCCAGCCATTCTTTTGTAATGGTGTAACTAACCCGATTTTGTTTTATTTATTTAGAAGAAGATATAGATAGGGACGCCAACAGCTTAGTATCAATATATAGATTATGTGGTTTGTTTATGTTCTAATACTTTTGATGAACACAACAATGACATTTTTAATTACTCTAAATATATATGTATTTCTCAAATAAGTATCTAAAATTATAAGATCAAAAGAAAATTATATAATATTAAATGTTTTAAACTAATAAAATTAAAATATGTATACTTATAATATAAACTTAAATTAATAATAATACATAATTATAAAAAGTAAAGTAAGTATCAAACAACAAAGTATTATGTAATGATGGTAATTGAATAACAAGAGGAATCAAGTCAACTTCACCTCATGTATGTGGATCCACCGATCAGTTGATCTGGGTGCTAACCCGCCATTGACAAAGAGAATCTTTAAGATTTAATTTAGTTAAACTGAGAGTATTTATCCAGGCAGTGTTTGGAGACAAACTGGTGACATCATTTCTATTCGAGGCTGATTATACGGATGATCCGAGATTGCCCAGTCCAGAACAGCTCAAATATAAGGTAAGTTTTCTGCTACAGGCAGATTATGATTTTTTTTTTAATTTTTTTTGTGATAGTCAAGCGCTTGACTCACCTGATGGTAAGTGATGATGTGGTGGTAGATGGGGCACAAAAAAGGTGTAGTTACAGTGTAGTTTTTTTTAATTGGGACAACATGGGAAAATCCAGAACCATAGATACAGAGAAACTGTCTGAGGAATTATTTAGTCTTTTAGTATGGAAATAATTTTTTTGTCAAGTGGGAGTATTCTTTCAGTTATCCTGGTTGCCATAGTACAATCTTTGCTTAGCTTGGGGCTAGATAACGCTGTGTGAAATGTCCAGTATTATTTAAAGTTTAGCATACCTATCTAATCAGAAGTATTGGTTATGTAGATGTCACTATATAATCACCCATCCAAGAGTTGATCTAGTAAACAGTGTTCTAGTAACAAGGTTACTTTTTTAATTTATTTTTTATTTAAATTTATTTATTCATAAGGCGTTGCAATTTAAACTCCTTATAAATTATAACGGAGTTTATTTTTGAGACCATAGATAATATATAATTTTTTTTTGAAGCCAAAACCTTTATTTTTGTGTTTTGTGGCTCACATGTAGGTACTTACCGCACTGACGTACGCACTATTCGCGCTCTGTTGACTGATTGGGAGCATCAACCGAGCCAGGTCGAGGTCGTTGAACTAGTGGGGTCCTAGAGCAGCTCACAGTAACTTTTATTAATCTGTGGCATCGTACAATAAGCTAGTTCTTTAACATTTCGTCGAGCAGCATTTTATTGGTTATCTCGAGATTTTGATAATAAAACAACAAAATTTTATGGATACATTTTTTCTTATTTTTTGTGTAGAAAAAGTCCCTTCAATATCATCATCATCATCATCCACAGCCCGACTACACCCACTGCTGGGTATTGGCCTCCCAATACCCAGCAGAAATTACCCAGCTTAAATTATAACACCTAATATTTCAGGTGCTAATAAAAAATAAGAAGTTACCACCAGTGGAAGCAAGTCCAACAGTAGGATTGACCGGAGCAAGCTCAGCTGGTTATGGAGGAGTCCTATCGAGTGCATTTAGGTAAGTTTTAAGTAATTACCTCTGTACTGTAGGTGTTCTGTACTAAAGTGGGTTCCGTAGATAAGTCACCAGGGTTCCGCGAAAATATATTTTTTTTTTTTTTGCTGTTAAGTATATAATACCACAGTTAAGTACAAATATTATTCAATTGCGGGTCTAACTGTGAATCCAAACCATCCTGGGGCACACTAAAACACACACAAAAAATATATCAAAATCGGTCCAGCTGTCTAAGAGAAGTTTAGTTACATACGTACAGAAAAAATTATACTACGTGTTTTGTTATGTACAACATTAAATGTAAACACGGGTATGGCTAATGGCTAGTATTGTTGTAAACTAGGTATTTTCAAATTCATTACTATAGAAAAAAAATCGAATAAGCTTAAGAAAGCGTTGGCGAGACGATCTTGCTGCCTTCGAGCAGGACTGGTGGAGTGTCGCACAGGATAGGGACAGATGGAAGGACTTTAGGGAGACCTTTGCCCAGCAATGGGTTAATATAGGTTGATTAAAAAAATCCTTAATACTTATCAAGTCCTAAAATATCAATGAAAACAGTCTGTATAAAATAGGTAAACAAATCATATTCATTCATCATGTAAGTAGGTACCTGTTAAACTGACTAAGCGGCATCGTCGCTGATTTACTGATTACTGGATAAATATTCAATCTACCGGTATTAAACCCACCTCTAAAATCAGTTGATACTATTCCGGATGTGTGTTTTAAAATTAATGTTGTACATAACAAAAAAGGTTGGGTAAAGATAAGCAGTATTCTATCAGTTATCTGGTTCCCATAGTACAAGCTCTGCTTAGTTTGTGGCTAGATAGCGCTGTGTGAAATATCCAGCAATATTTATTTATTTATAGGTACCTATTAGGGGAAAATATACAAGAGGATCATAAGACCTGTCGTAATGTATGGTTCTGAGTGTTGTGTGATGCGAATGTTGAGATGGATGTGTGGAGTAACGAGCATGGATAAGATAAAGAATGAGTATATTAGAAGAAGTTTTAAAGTAGCGCCAGTGATAGAAAAGTTGAGGAGTAAGAAACTAGCGTGGTATGGACGTGTCATGCGGAGGGAAGAAAATCATGTGACTAAAAGAGTGTTAGATATGAGTGAGGATGGATATAGAAGTAGAGAAAGGCCGAAGAAGAGATGGATGGACTGTGTGAAGAATGATATGGGTAGGAAGGAAGTGACAATGGATAGAGATGGCTGATAGAGAGGTATGGAAAAATACATGTGCCGACTCCACGTAATGTGGGAAAAAGGCAAAAAGAAGAAGATTTATGTACTTACTTATCTATTAAATTGTGTTCCCTAGATCAAACGGCATACGCAACACAAGCACCTCCCTGCCAGAACAGGGTCGCACCAACTCTATAATGTCAGCTCAGTCTGCCTCCGCCGCTAGCTCTCTCACGGAGTACTTCTCTGATGAGGACTACGATGAGGATGATGATGAGCTGGATGGTAAGATGATGATTCACAATCATTTATTCGCATGAATGCATGTACAAATAGTTCGTATGTCAATTATAAAATAAGATTCATTTACATTCCGACTCATCGACGCGTGCCAAATTCTATGAAAAAAAATATTAAAATGTCAAATTCTCTAAGATAAAAATAATAACGTCAAAATTAGTACTTAAATATTACAAATGTCAAATTCTTTAAGATAAAATTTAATATAAATAATGTTAATACTTAATTTCAAACATGTCAAGTTCATACAAAATACCTCAGATTATACAAACAAACAGATAGCACGCGCCGAACGTGCGAGTGAAGCCACAAAAGCGAATACAAATTTAAAAGCGAATACAATCTCGCGGCAGTGCTAAAGATAGCGTCGTACTGCTTAAACGTCTCGAGTGATTCATTATTTTCTGTCAAAAATGCCGTCTTGTGTTATTATACAGTGTAAAAGTTGTTCCCAAAAACAAAAAAAAGTGGATGGAATATCATTTCACAAGTAACTATAAATTATTTAATTGATTTTATTATTTATTCACCCAATAATTAAACGGTTGTCTCGAAACACAAAACCTCGACATTAGTTCGACTGTGTTGCCAGTTTTCGGCAAAATGTTTTCCCTTCAATTGGGGAAACTACTTTATGATCTAGGCGTTAGTTAGCCTGACTGTTAAATGTACGGACGTGGGTTCGATTCCCACGCGTAATCTCACGCCTAAATTTTTATTCCGAATTTGGATGTATTTCTATAATTATGTTATTGCCGTTTACTTCCACTGATACTTATGAGGTTTGTACAGCAGCTGAAATTGTAATAAGAAAATTTTTAAAAGAAAAAGTTTTGATTAGAACACAAAATGATTATAAATACTTAACTTCGCAGATTTTTAAAAGTTTTATTGGCAACGAAACGATTTTTATGCAATTGGAGGAAGATCATCAATTTTTCGGAAATGATCACAGAGTGAATCTGGTGAAGTTGTTGATAGAAAAGTATTTAATGGTGCGATTGCACTATATAGCAAAATTAGAAACTAATTCTCGACATTTAGAAGCCAAACGGCAATATTACAAGAAATTAGTGCAAAATAAAGGTGGTTAATTTTAGAACCTGTTGTGTTGTGTGTTAAAAGGACATTAAAAAAAATACAGGGAGTTTTTTCTTTTTCTGGTATCATTACACGCACACTGATGCACGTGTCCCTCCAGAGCTATTTCTAATCGCCACGCACACATGAATGATAAGTGCCGTCATACTGTTTGTTGCGTACACTCCATCTGTTTGTTTGTATAATCTGAGCAAAATACAATAATAATAATGTCAAAATTACAACTGAAATAGAAAAATGACAAATTCTGTAAGACATAAGTAAAAGCACATACCACACAGTACATGACCACTTAAGGAGACAGAATATTCTTTTTAAATGTTTGACTTTAATTATCATATGAATTAAGTAAGTTTCTTTTTTTGGAAACCCTGTGAAAAGTGTTTTAACATATGAACAAGCATTTCACCACGTACAATGGTCGAATAAAATTAAAAAAAAAATAAAAATGTTCCAATATTAGAAATTTAGTAGTTGACCATCTAAAAACTAGAAGATGACCATATTTTGCATCAGTAGGTGACCACTCAGATGCTACAATTTTAATTGGGTTATTTGTTAAATAAGAAGCAAAATAAGATGAAAAGAAAACGTTTTATTTGAAATATAATAATAATTAGGCCTTTTAAGCCTATAATTTAAATAAAAACAAGGTTCTAAAAGATCCGACAGATGGTTATAAAACAAAAGGACACTGTCAAACACAAAGCGTAAACGTGAAACTTTTTGCCAAAGGGATTATGGTCCTGAATGTTTATGTGTTATGGGCATTAAACTTCAAAAATTATATCAAGGAATGTATCTCTGGAACATCAAATACATTTCTCGTAGAACTGGTTTTCTTGGGAGCCTCTATATGAGCAACTACTGCATCCCAGGGATAGTCGAGCACTTCGTATTGGTGTTTTATGAAGACGAACATCGTTCACTGCTGCAAACATTGCAGCTTCAGTATAATTTAGGAATGCGCCCTTTTCCCCAGGCATCTACAAGATGAAAAATTGGTTTTAGTAATAGACCATAGCCATAAATTCGTACCATAAAGTTAGTCAACTACTAAAGAAAATCAATACAGAACTTAATCAAAAGTTGACCACCATGGTCAATTACTAGAAAATCACAGTCAAACGGAATCAGTAGTGGACCACCCCCACATCTCAATTTTGTCAACAAATCTTCAAATTTTAATTACCCTGTCATTTAAATAAACCATAAACGAATAAGAAACGAAAAACACTTACCGTCAACAAGGTGACAAAGTTCCTAGTATTTAGCTTCAAACTTTTTCAATCTCTACGAATATTGTAACAAAAAACGAATTTATTGATTTTATGGTCCGTCACTCAACAAACAACTGGCAGCCATTTTCTATATTTGACAGATATGGATGCGCTATTTTCGCGCTTAGTTGACCAGATTGCAGCACTGACTACTTATTAACGAATGAGTTTTAAAAATTGCCGCGAATTGTTATTATAACGGTTTATGTGCATTAGCGGTCAACTACAGGTACATGGTCAACTACTAGTGACTTTACTTAATTGAATACAAATATAAATAATGATAATATTTAATATCAAATATGTACAAATTTATACAAAATATTTACATTATTAATAATGTCAAACTTACAATTTAATAGTTTAAATATCATGTCATAAAAACATTTATCCAATAACCAAATCTTATGTCTTCTTTTAAATAAAGGAATAGGCGAGTCACTACGTCATCAAAAAGAAATAACTATAGATAGATAGACAGATATACTTTTTATTGCATACCAAATACAATGAAATATACTTACATAGAAAAACACAAAAATAATGGGGGGGGGGGGTCTTATCTCTAAAAGAGATCTCTTCCAGACAACCTTTAGATGGACAGAACAAAACAAAATTAAAAAAACGGCGCTTGTCATGTTCATAAACCTCCAAAACTACTTAATAATGACATATAACCTAATGTAATTTCACAAAAACGGTATGTTTATTTTATCTTGTTTGAAATTTCTACCTGTATCAAAAAACAATTTACGTACCTTGTGCGCGGTGAACAAATATTTGCATGATCCTCAGATATTTGTTGTTCGGCTGTTGCAAAACAGTCAAAACGTCGGTATAATAATAAAAAAGATACATACGCGATAAGTACCCGTTTTAATCAGTAATTATGTACTGAAATCGTTGTAAGTTCGATTTATTCGCAGTATTGGTGAATTGTAACCTAGATTTGTTTTAGGTGTCGGCTTAATGAATATTTTGGAAATTTCACCTCATTACAAAACATCGCTAGACCTCTGGTTTAATCGTTTATCTGAATTTGATCTACAGAGAAAGAGCTCCATAAAATGCTTAACTCCGCGGAAGACAAGTGGGTATGCGCTTCCGCGTCAATGTACGCGCGCATCAGGGGCGGAGAGGGGGGCGAGTGTAGGAGAGGACGGAGTACGCAGCAGATTGCAAGGGAACTGAGCGATATTGTCACTTACGTGCAGGTTAGTAAGGTATAATATTAACTAGTGGTTCGCCCCGAACTGAGATCTCGCGAGTCTCCCATAAAAATAAAAAATATTATTCGTAATCTTTGACTATAAAAATAGTGCCACTTAACTTGACCCACAGTTTCTATCAAAATACAGGTAACGGGAGTTCATGTAAGATGGTTATACTTTTTTGGGGTAGAAATTGCGGTTATTCTGGATTTCAGACTTTTCCCTATATTTGTGGCACTACACGGATACCAAATTTTAGCACTGTGGGGTCACTGTGGTCTACCCTATGAATTTAGTAAAAGTTCAGCTTTTATTATGGCTAATAACTCAAAAACTGCAAGAATTAAACTAAAAATAATAACGGGATCGAAATGTATTAATGAAGACCTTTCATTTTGGCCCGATTGACCTAATAGTCTCATTTTCATTTTTTTTACCCCTCTTGAATCCCAATATCTCTACAACCCCCCAACATTTTTAGCTCATTTAGTCACACAAAAATTGTGCCATCGCTACCATATCAAATTTCACGATGATCAGATCAACGCTTCGAAAGTTATCCTCGGGCAAACAAATATACATACATACATACAACGTCGATTTGCCAAAGTTGATTTAGAAATCTTTCTTTAATTTCAAAATAAGCAGTTAATACAAGATATTTATTTGCATAAATAAAGTCTTAAAAACTAGGTAGTGGCACTTTATACTGGTTTGCTCTTTACGAGCATTGCAAATTACTGAGGGGCCTTTAATCGCATTATTAGTAGATTATTAAGGGGATAAAGCAGTGTCTTGCGTCACGGGCGCTATATTGAATCCCAAACGTAAAGAAGGGTTCTAGAGTTAACTCACGGGTGGAGCGAGGGGGTTACTAGAATCCTGCGTGCAGAGAGGGATATAAGCACCCTACAGATGCAGACAGCTTTATCCACGAGGAGAATACTCTACTTTTCACACTTTCTACGAGACAATAAAAACCAAATCTAGGTTGGTGCATTCTGTGCAGAGGTTAGTTCAATTTGCGAATAAGTTCTTATTGCATGGGTCTCTGTTTCAAATTTGAATATAGATGAAATTCCAATCACATTATGCCCGCGAGGCCATAATGAAATTCAGTACAACTTTACTCCCGGCTCAGCCGTAGGGATTTAATCACCTGCTTTCGGTGAGGTTTACATGACATATAATTTGACATTGTCGAGCAGGTGGTGTGAAAATAATAATTACACAATAAACTAATCAATGAACATTTTAACATTAAAGTACCGTTTATATGTTTACAAAAAGTATGTATACGTAGAACAAAAATAAATGTATTATTTTCTTTGGAAAAAGTGCTAGCGTCCTTTGAACTTCTACTATTTTTTAATATAATACAATGTTTTGGGACGCCCTGTATATTTTTTTTAATTCACAGGCCATCAAATTCCGCGGACTCAACCCTCTGTCACCGCGGAGTTCTATGAAACAGGCCAGCAACGTTCCGAAACCCCACAGTGAGACCGTCCCTGGCAGCAGCTTCGAGTCTTCAGAGAGCAGTGATAGTACTAGTACGGTGAGTGAACTTTAAACCTGAGTGTCTAGCCCGATCATCTTGAGTGCTTATCTTTTTATTCTCTTTATTTTTAATGAGGGGTTTTGTCATACAGTGACTATGTCACCCCCGTACAAAAAAACAGCCAAGTACGAGTCGGACTCTCGCACGAAGGGTTCCGTAGCATTAGCTATACTATAATAAATATTTTCTTTTATTTTCTTTCACACAATAGCACAATTTTATTTATTTACGTTATTTGAGGTTGGTGCCGATCAAGCTAGTCCTCTAAACTGTATGAGCGCCCATTCAACTCAGAGGACTATCTTAATTGGCGTCAACTAAATATGTATGTATGGGGAGACCCTTTCATTTTCAACTTTTTTTTATTTATAGGATTTTTTTCCTTTATTTGTAACCCTGCTTTTTGCCAAATTTCGTGATTCTAGGTCAACGGGAACTACCATATACCTATAGGGTACTTCCGGTTGACCTAGAATTGTCAATTTTGGTTAAAAGCAAGGTCTTTTTGGTTAAAACAGCACAAGTAAAAGAAATCCAACTTGCAGTGCCCTTACAGGGTATATGTACTTACTTCTAAGCTACCTACCACTTAAGCTAAAAAATGTATACCTAGTCAGGTCATAAGTATTGTCACACAGTAAAAACTTTTCTTTTAGAATGCTGGCCACAAAAAAGTTTATAGAATTCGAATTTCGAATTGTTCATGAAAATAAAAATGTATACTTTTTAGAATTTTACTCATTTTTAAATATGGAGTGGACGCTTAAAGAAGACCGTGTTGCAGTTATTGCGTTGCATCGTTGCGGTTACGCGCCAATTCAAATTTTTAACATACTGAAAAATTTGAATATAACGAAAAGATTCGTTTATCGCACCATCAAACGATACAATGAAGACTCTAGTGTAGATGACAGGTCAAGAAGTGGTCGCCCTCGGTCTGTTAGGACTCCAGCAGTGATAAAAGCTGTGAAGGCGCGAATTCTAAGAAATCCCAAACGTAAGCAGAAACTGTTGGCCCTTCAGATGGGGTTAAGCAGAACCACGGTGAAAAGGGTGTTAAATGAAGACTTAGGGCTTCGGGCATATCGAAGAAAAACAGGACATCGTTTGAATGCTCGTCTAATGGACCTGAGACTGAAGAGATGCCGCGCTTTGTTGAAGCGGTACGCGGGAAAAAAATATCGGGAAATTCTTTTTTCGGATGAAAAAATTTTTACCGTAGAAGAGAGCTACAACAAACAAAATGATAAGGTGTACGTACACAGTAGTGAAGAAGCGAGCAACCGTATTCCGCGTGTCCAACGAGGTCATTTTCCATCCTCGCTCATGGTATGGTTTGGAGTTTCTTATTGGGGCTTAACAGAGGTAGGTACATTTTTGTGAGAAAGGTGTAAAAACGAATGCAGTTGTGTATCAAAATACAGTCCTGACGAACCTTGTGGAACCTGTTTCTCATACCATGTTCAATAACAGGCACTGGGTATTCCAACAAGATTCGGCGCCAGCTCATAGAGCGAAGAGCACACAAGACTGGCTGGCGGCGCGTGAAATCGACTTCATCCGGCACGAAGACTGGCCCTTCTCCAGTCCAGATTTGAATCCGTTAGATTACAAGATATGGCAACACTTGGAGGAAAAGGCGTGCTCAAAGCCTCATCATCCCAATTTGGAGTCACTCAAGACATCCTTGATTAAGGCAGCCGCCGATATTGACATGGACCTCGTTCGTGCTGCGATAGACGACTGGCGCGCAAATTGAAGGCCTGTATTCAAAATCACGGAGGTCATTTTGAATAAACTTTAGCGTCATAAGAATGTATGTTTTGTTAAGTTCATTTTGGTATATAAATGGTTACATAATGAATAAACTTGTTTCAATTATTTTATATTAAACATGTGACAGAATTTATGACCTGACTAGGTATGTACATGTAAGCAGAATAAATGAATATGAATATGAAAATTTCCGAAAAATATAAAAAGTTGAAAATTAAGGTAAATTTTGGTACTTACAAGTTTTCGCGAAAATGTAAATTTGCCCATATCTTTTTATCGTGTTGACTCAGGACCTTGATTTTTATGCACCTAATAGGGACTAAAGACCTCAGTATCTGGTATAAATTTCAACTTGCTAGGTCTACCCGTTCCTGAGAAAATCAGTGGTGACACACGGACAGACAGACGGACAAACGGACAAGAAAGTGATCTTATAATGGTTCCTTTTTTTACCTTTTGAGATACGGAACCCTAATGATACATTTATAGCAAAAAGATAAATCTTACACCAGAATGAACAGGCTTCGCTTGTTAGATGCTGGTCAAACTATATCTGCAGGCAGTGCAGATACTGTTCGACCAGCATCTCTGCTTCCTCGGAAAGCGGGGACGCAACCTAACATCTTGTCTTTGTGACTCATTCCGAACACACTCCGTCAGCACATGATGAACGTCTTCTTCAATATCACACTCTGAGCAGTTAGGGGAATCTGAAATACCCATCAAAAATTTAACTTGTTTGACGGAATGTGTCCGGAGCGAAGTTTAAACAGTGCTACAATATGTTTCCCACTGGCTTCTTGAGCATCAAACCACGGGTACAGAGGAGGTTGGTACTGGATGGTTTTGAGCCAAATGACATTTGTAAGTGAGCGCGCGTCAAAATACTCGTGCCACAGCTGTCTACATCATTAGTCTTACAACATTTAACCCTGCTCAGTAATTCGCTATGTAATGGTAAACAACTGTATAAAATACCGACACTTATCGCTTGTCTGACCGAGTGTCTATCGTAATCCCTAAGTGCCTATCCCGACGACATTGAGTGTCTATCCTATGGACCTCCATGGCGCAATGGCGAATAGCCGGCTGAGACGCAGTAGGTAGCAGATTCGATTCCCCACCGCAGAACAAATGTCTGCATGATCTACAGATATACAGGGTGACAAATGGGAAGTTGCCTAAAGTATATGCATCTCTTTCCTCCTTTATTCTACAGTATAAAGCTGGGCCCACGTAGGTATATTCTAGAACGTTGTCAGTTTCTATTGAGACGCCATAAAGAGCAGTACGTGTACTTTAAAATGAGTGACCTTACGAACGAAGAAAAGGTGTATCTCATTGAGTGCTTTTATTCTAGAGGTAAAAACTATACTGAAGCATATAGAGGTTTTCGTACCAAGTTTGGAAGTAAAAGAGTAGCTAGTAAAAATACTCTTAGAAGGTAAGAATAAAAAAAAATATTTGACTTTATAGTATGACCGTATTCTTTAATGAAGTCTTAATTTTTTTTTTACTTCTTTCTTAGAGTAATTGATAACTTCATCAATTATTATACTCTTGACGATCGTCGTCATGATCTTCCTGGTCCTTCATACACAGTTACCACAGAAGATAAGGTTGCCGAGGTAGAAGAACATTTCAAGAATAACCCAACGGATTCAATAAGAAAAGCTGCAGTAGCTTTAAAACTGAATCGAGAGACACTAAGATTAATAATGAAAAAGTTCATCAAGTTACATCCTTACAAAATGACAACTCAACAATTGCTCACCGTAGATTGTAAAGAAAAAAGAATTGAGTTTAGTAAAGTTATGACAAATAAATTGGAAAACAACGAGATCAATATTAATCACATAATTTTCTCAGGCGAGGCTCACTTTTATTTGAGCGGATATGTCAATAAACAAAATTACCGTTTTTGGGGTACTGAAAATCCACATTTAACTGAAGATAAACCCAAGACCAAAAATGATTTGAGAGAAGCTATTAGAAAAGGAATTTCTAATATTTCTTCATCTACAATTGAACAAAGTTTTTATAGCTTTCAAAAACGATTTGATTATTGTGCAAGTTCAGATGGGGATCATTTCGAAAATATTTACCATTAATAGTCATTCCCTAGCCAGATTTTGTCATTTTTTTAAAAACTTAATTGTGCCTATTGAAAATGTTCAATTAAACTGAAACCTATTTCAAATAAAAATGACTACTTCAGTGATTCATTGTATGTTTTTATTATTTTTTTTTCCTGAACCTATCTCAAAATTATAAATGATTACTTTAGGCAACTTCTCATTTGTCACCCTGTATGTTCCTGGTTTAGATGTTCTTCTATGTATAAAAGTAGCCTATATCCCAATCCCGGTCATAATCTATCGGTATACCAAAATTCATCGAAATCGGTCAAGCCGTTTAGTCATGAAATCGTAACAAACAGAGTTACTTTCAAATGTATACTATTACTAGCTGACCCGCCAAACTTCGTACCGCCTTGACATGCATATGACGCGGGCTGCTAATTTACGGTAGAATTGTCAATGGGCCATCATTAGCTGCATCTATGTATGACAAAATGAATTTTCTTCATAATTTTTTTTGCGTGTATTTTTCCGTTATTTTAATAGTTATTCTGCCTTTCGGAGCGCAGACAAATCCAACAAATCAAAGATCATCAAAATCAGTCCAGCCGTTCTTGAGTTATAAATGGTGTAACTAATCCGACTTTGTTTTATATAGTCTCAATAAGAGTGCACTTTTTAAAAATTGTGTAATTTTTTTTTCGTGTATGTGGCAACTCTGAAATTTGATAGCTTGTTATCTGTGATTGTTCCGATTAATAAAAATGGAACGTTACACAAAAGAAGAACGTGTTATCAATGCGTAATAAATATTCAGTAAATTTATTTCAGATGTGATAGAGCGAAGTTGCTTTAACGCATAGATTCCCTTTGCCATCCTATTACAAGTAGAGTCAACATAGTTCTTCCAGTTTAGAGCCTGATCTAACTTGAAACCAAGTAGTTTTGTCAATTTAGAACTTTCTAACAATTTGCCGCTTTTAAGAGGAACTGTAACGGTGGACTTATATGCAGATACAGCATTGAATATTACAACGTTGGTCTTCTCTTCATTTAAGAGTAGACCGTTCATGTCGAACCAATTTCCGAGTATTGTCTCACTTATATTTTTGAGGAGATCTTCCATGGTGTCTGAGGATACTACTACAGTAGTGTCATCTGCATACTTTATGATCTCACCAGTGATTTTTGTATAAGCGATATCATTGAGAAAGATTAGAAACAGTGTGTTGCCTAATGAGGAACCTTGCGGAACTCCTATTTTAATACTTTGGGCTTTTGATCTTACTCGTTTCTCATTTATTTTAACCTCGACAGTTTGTTGCCTATTTTGAAGAAAAGATTTCATTAGATCTAAACTCCGCCCTCTAATGCCATAGTTTGTGAGCTTTTCCAGAAGCAGTTGGTGATTGACGGAGTCAAACGCTTTAGATAAATCCAAAAAGATACCTGCTACTTTTGTCTTCTTATCTAGACATTGAGTTACACATCTCACAAATTGTAGGGTTGCCGACGTCGTTGATCTGCCAGGTCTATAGGCATGTTGGCAGATTATTGCTTTGTATATGTCTCATCAAAGATTCTGACATAATTGACTCGATAAGCTTAGATAAGGTTGAGACAATAGTTATAGGTCTGTAGTTTTTTCCTCCGCAACTTCTCCTTTTCCTTTGTACAAAGGAGTAAGGCTAGATTGTTTTAACATAATATGACAATATGGGCTAATAGTAGTAGTAGTATTTACAAAAAAAAAGTATAAAATTATTTTATCAGTTATCTGGTTCCTATAGCTCTGCTTAGTTTTGGGCTAGATAGCACTGTATAAAATGTCCAGCAATATTTATTTATTTATTATCCTGATCACAGTGTGTCACAGAGAAAAGAAACTTATATAAAATTTATAATCGGAACTGCAAGCAGATTCAAATGAGCCCAAACCCAAGTAGCCTTCTATAATCCATTCAGAAGTTGTCTAGCATCCGTCTCCTTCATGAGACCACCTTCATGGTACCATATTATTGCATTATAACCAAAGTTACATAAGTATTCCAAATTTCAGCTCAATCGGTTGGAAGTGGTTTAAAATTCAGTTGCAAGATTTGACCTAAACAAACAAACATAGCAAGTTTATTTAACTAAAGCTTCTAATAATAGCATTTTTCTTTTCAGCAAATCCCACCACCTACCCGCGGCCGATGCCTAAACTCCCCAGCGGTCCACCACCCCTGCTACCGCTGCTCTTCCGTCAACGAGGCCATCGGCAAGAAGATCTGCCGCAAGCACCCCACGGGGCTCGTCGCCCACACTGAAACACAGCTCGTGAGGACCTACCCTGCAGGGTAAGTAACCCACGGGGGACACTAGATCTGCTACAAGCATCCCACGGGGATGGTTGCTTACACAGTTCGTAAGAACCTACCCTGCAGGGTAAGTATCCCATGGGGGACACTAGATCTGCCACAAGCACCCTACGGGATTCATAGCCCACACTGAAACACAGCTCGTGAGGGCCTACCCTGCAGGGTAAGTAACCCACGGGGGACACTAGATCTGCTACAAGCATCCCACGGGGATGGTCGCTTACACAGTTCGTGAGGACCTACCCTGCAGGGTAAGTATCCCATGGAGGACACTAGATCTGCCACAAGCACCCTACGGGATTCGTCGCCCACACTGAAACACAGCTCGTTAGGACCTACCCTACAGGGTATGGAACCCACGGGGGACAATAGATCTGCCACAAGCACCCTACGGGGGATTCGTCGCCCACACTGAAACACAGCTCGTGAGGGCCTACCCTGCAGGGTATGTAACCCACGGGGACACTAGATCTGCCACAAGCACCTCACGGGGCTCGTCGCCCACACTGAAATACAGCTCGTGAGGACCTACCCTGCAGGGTAAGTAACCCATGGGGGACAATAGATCTGCCACAAGCACCCTACAGGGGATTCGTCGCCCACACTGAAACACAGCTCGTGAGGGCCTACCCTGCAAGGTATGTAACCCACGGGGGACACTAGATCTGTCACAAGCACCCCACGGGGCTCGTCACCCGCATGAATCTGAATCACTGAGGACTGTTCATTCAAATCTGTTTATTTTTGATTTCCAGACTCAGAATAGACTCATCAAACTTAGAGCCAGTGGCCTTCTGGGCCTGTGGAGTCCAACTAGTGGCGTTGAACTATCAGACTGAAGACCCGGCGATGGCGGTGAACGCGGCCATGTTCGAGAGCAATGGCTGCACCGGGGTGGTGAGGAAGCCGAGCGTCATGTGGGACCCCGCGCACATTGCTTATAGAAGGTAAAATAAGTTTTTGTTGAAAATTTCCGAATGTTGATTCAGTTTCCTGATAACTACAACCCAGGGGTCTTCAAGTCGCGAGTGAATAGGTTTCTTCTAGGCAAGCGTGTACCATCGTAGACTACATCATCGCGCGCCATCAGGCGAGATCGTGCTCAAAATGCTAGCCAATAATTTACAAAAAAAAAACGGCGTATGTTTTTCCAAACCTTAGAATCACACAAATCTCAGAGTCTTCAAGTCCAAAGTGAACGGGTTTTTTTCTGGTCAAGCGTGCTCCATCTTCGATCACACCTGCACTTACCATCAGGTGAGGTGGTCAAGCGCTTGACGAAACAGCTGGCAATAGATTTAAAAAAAAACTTTTGCATTTATAATTTAGTGTGATTTTGATGACAGATTCAATCCAATGGACAAGGAGTTCGATGGAATCCATGCCTCCCACCTCACTCTCGCCGTCATATCGGGCCAGTACGTCGCCGAGAATGTATATTCATTCTACAATGCATTTGTAGAGGTAACTATTAAGATTTTTTTTTGCTAACTTGTATTTTCCCACTGCTGGACAAAGGCCTCCCTTTTTACATTAAGGTATTGTATAAAAAAGTGTTCTATACTACGTGTTATGTTATATACGACATTAATTGAAAACATGGGTCGGGCTAATGGTATGTAATGTAATGGTAAATAATATTGTAATAAGATTGTTTTTTTTTCGAATTCATATAAAATTTTTAATTTTCATATAACCTTATTATCAATGAAACAGCCTGTATAAAATAGGTAAACAAATCACATTCGTTCATCGTGTAAGTAGGTACCTGTTAAACTGACTAAGCGACATCGTCGCAAAGGCGCCCCCGATTTACGTTAAAAATTGTTTATTGGAAATGTATTACTGGAATGGATTACTGGATAAATATTCAAGCTCGTACAGGTATTAAATCCACCTTTAAAAACAATTAATACGGTTCCGGATGTGTGTTTTAAATTAATATCGTACATAGCAAAACAAGTTGTATAATAGTAAACCCTGCTAATGATCGCTTATACCCGAGTACCTATGTAAGCGTGTTATACATAACATTTCATCACGCATCCAAGGAAAATAAAAAAAAAATATTTATAACAGATTGTTGCTAAAAAGAAAATTTGAGTTCGTGGTAGCTATCTCTTCCAGTCATCCTTTGGATGGAAAGAAATTAGTCAAGTTTGACCATCTTTCAGAGGGCTAATTCCCGTAACTTAAAATAATAAAATTCTAGTATAGACTAGTCTCGTTATGTTATACGAGTATGTCTTAAACGGTATTCAAGTAACTGACCATATAATGGTATGAGTTGACTGGCATGCAATTATACACTTTATTCATATCAAGATAAGATTGTAATATTAGTGGAACAGAATGCCAAAATATATTCAATTCATAATCCAATTTCATTTGAGTCAACATAATAATTCATAATTGATTGAGCGAAGCGATCTCCAAATCAACTTTGGCAAATCTGCGTTGTATGTATGTATGTATGTTTGTTTGCCCGAGGATAACTTTCGAAGCGTTGATCCGATCATCGTGAAATTTGGTATAAAGGTAGGTAGTGATGGCACAATTTTGGTGTGACTAAATGAGCTAAAAATGTGGGGGGTTTTCGAGATATTGGGGTTCAAGAGGGGTCAAAAAAACACGACTGGTCAAGTGGCACGTTTAATGAAAGGTAAATAAGTACATTTCGACCCCGAAAGTTTTTATAGTTTTTAAGTTATTAGCCATAATAAAAACAGAACTTTGACGTAATTCACAGGGTACACCAGTGATCCCACAGTGCTCAGATTTGGTATTCGTGTAGCTTTAGTGACATAAATATAGAGAAAAGTCTGATATCCTGAATAACTGCAATTTCTACCCAAAAAAATTTTTACGAAAAAACATGAACTCTAGTTACCTGTAATTTAAATGATACTGATTTAAATAATTTAGATGGTACTATTTTGATAGTCAAAGATTTTTTTATGGGAGACCCGTGACGTCTCAGTTCGGGGCGAACCACTAGTATTTTATTTTGCGAAACATAGGTAATAAAAAAGATGGCAATAAGGTATAAATTGAGTATAGTCATGTTCTACTTTATAGAATGCAAAATGTATCAAAAAATATTAAAAATAAAAATGTCAACTGAGATTATAAAATAGTAATTCTAGTCAAAATAATATAAATTTTAATATTGTTTTGACTTTCGATATGTTTTAAAATTGTATTACGTGAGTTGGCCCCTCAGAGCATGAGTAGTGAAAATATGATTACCTGCACGACAATGTCAAGTTATAATGTCATGTAAACCTCAACGAAAGCAGGTGATTAAATCCCTACGACTGAGCCGGGAGAGAAGTTGTACTGAATTTCATTATAAATATTATGACATTCCCTTGTCAATACATCTATGAAAATCTGATGTATGTTCACAAAAATATTAATTTGTTTAAGAAAAATAGCGATAATCATAATTTTAATACTGGAAATAAAGATAAACTCGCTGTTGCCACTTGTAGACTCCATAAAGTTAGTAAATCTTTTAAAGGGCAAGGTGTACGCTTTTATAACAAACTCCCAAGGGATGAACAAAAATTGACAATTAACAAATTTAAAAACGTAATTAAATAAAATCTTTATAAAAAAGCCTATAAAAATATCGGATTATTTAGATGATAGAGAAGCTTGGGATTGAAATTGCTCCAACTCGTTCAAAATATTACAATTTAGACATAATTTATTTTCTGTATTGTTATGTATTCTAAAAGAATCATTAAAAAAAACAAGCAGCCTTGTTTCTTGCCTTTCTTTCCTGGCTTGGTCGCGAAGGAACAGGCAGTAAAATTGACGTTTCAAAGTGATCCTTGTGATTTTAATGAATAAAAATATTGGACTTTGAGTTATTATGCCCTCGCGGGCATGATGTGATTGTAATTTGGAATTTCATCTATATTCAAATTTGAACCAGAGACCCACACACTAAGAACTTATTCGTAAATTGAACTAACCTCTGCACAGAATGCACCAACCTAGATTTGGTTTTTATTGTCGCGCAGAAAGTGTGAAAAGTAGAGTATTCTTCTCGTGGATAAAGCTGTCTGCATCTTGGGCGTGCTTATATCCCTCTCTGCACTCAGGATTCTAGTAACTCCCTCGCTCCACCCGTGAGTTAACTCTAGAACCCTTCTTTACGTTTGGGATTCAATACAGCGTCCGTGACGCAAGATACTGCTTTATCCCCTCGTTTAATAATCTACTATTTTTGTATAGGTGGAGATTTTGGGAGTGCCAGCTGACTGTAAGAAAATTAGAACGCGGGTTGCGAGACGAAACGCTCTTAACCCTGTTTGGAATGAGACCTTTAACTTTAAGGTAAGTGTTACGAATTGGGAGTTCAGGATAATAATAATATCGCTGTAACGTTCACACAACGCTATCTAGCCCCAAACTAAGCAAAGCTTGTACTATGGGACCCAGATAACTGATAGAATACTTATTTTTAAATATATACTTATAATATATAGAGAAACAGACCCGGAACAAATATCTGTAGATTATGCAAAGTTTGCATTGCAAACATTTGGTCCGCGGCGGGAATCGAACCCGCAACCTCCTACGTCTCAGCCGGCTATTTACCGACTGCGCCACGAAGGACATCAGAATTAATAATTATATTAATTAAAAAAAATTTATAAATAAAGAAAACCGTTTAATATCATTTTATCTTATTGTATGCAATGTAAATTCATGTGACGGCGTATTATGAAATGAAATTAAAATATTTATTAAAAATGGAAAACATATTATATTCTGTTAAACTTAATTAGCATAGACGACCTCCGTGGTAAAGTGGGCGAATAGCCGGCTGAGACGCAGGAGGTTGCAGGTTCGATTCCAACTGCGTAACAAATGTTTTTACGATCTACAGATATTTGATCCGGGTCTGGTTGTTTCTACATCTTAATATATATAAATCTCGTGTCACAATGTTCGTCCTCAATGGACTCCTAAACCACTTAACCGATTATAATAAAATTCGCACACCATGTGCAGTTCGATCCAACTTGAGAGATAGGATAGTTTAAATCTCAAATTATAGTCGCAATTTTAATTTATTGCTAATTATTTGTCTGTTATTATTTGACAGTCACAATTATCTGTTAACTCCAAATGATTCTAACAGATGTCGATACCTTTCGACTGGGTTGAGTAAGTAATCAATAGATGGCGCTGCTATGGTAAACCGACAAATCTAATATATATAAATCTCCTTTATGCGAAAGTTAGGATGTTGGTTTGTTACTCAATCACGCCGTAACGGTTGAACCGATTTCGATGAAATTTGGTATATACGTATATTACTTCATAGGCTATTTTTTATCATATAAATCAGGTCTCATGGGGTAAAAATGGGGTGTCAAAATTTCTATGAAAAAATTATTTTGATCTTTGCGCGTGCGAAGCCGCTGGCGGGTCAGCTAGTGTATTATAAGTATGTGTTTACAAAAAAAAAGTATTCTATCACTTATCTGGTTCCCATAGTACTTTGATTAGTTTGGTGCTAGATGGCGCTGTGTAAAATGTCCAGCATTATTTATTTATAGATAACTCTTAGCTTCTGTTAAATTTAATTAGCATAGATAACTGTTAGCTTCTGTTAAACTTAATTACAATAAATATCAGTTATCAGTCTCTCGTCATACATGTACAGTTGTAAATGGGTGAATTGTATACCTATAACCAGGAACGTCAAACTCATTTAGTTTTATGTCCGGGCACTGGAACGACACAGTAGTTTACTAATGCATTTTCCAATGTTCACATTGTTTTAGTTACATGTCAAAATCAAATCAAAATCTTTTTATTAATTAAAATCACAAGGATCACTTTGAAACGTAAAAATGTAAAAAGGTCACTGAAATACTCCATTGACGCAGGGACCCAAAGTGAGTGTTGACCTCCAATACGAGAACTCTCCACTTTCCTCTGTCCATTGGCATCTCTTGCCAGTTGTCGGCTCCAAGGTCGCGCAGGTCAGCCTCTATCCTGTCGTTCCAGCGATACTTAGGACGATGAACCGGTCGGCCCAAGTATGCTCTCTTGTAATAAAATACAAATTTTCAGATAAACTTCCCCGAGCTGGCGTTCGTTCGCTTCGAGATATACGATGCGGACACCAACTACATGCTGTCCCAGCGCGTCATACCGCTCGACTGTCTGCGCCCCGGGTACAGGCATGTTCGCTTACGGTGAGTTAACCAATGACGGCTTTACATTTACGATTTAAAACGAAAAAAAACGTGTAAGTGTACTTATGTACGCACGTAAGAAGTTGTACTTGGAAGGGATAAGAAAGGGCTTAAGGCGTCCAATGCTGAACATACGTTTTTAGTATACGTTTATTATTCACTTTTTATCTGTTAGTACAGTTTGATGTATGCCTGTTGTAGCGGACGCCGAGCTATAAGATAGATTTAGGATAGAAAATGTTATGCATTGTATAAATTTAGAAATTAGAAGCGAACGATAGGGTCGCTGCCGCCGAACTGGGCGTGGCAGCCGGGTTTTTTTTTTTTTTTTTTTTTCGAATGGACTAATCTCGCTGTTGGCCTCTGAGGCCGTGACAGCTTAACCGAACTTTTGGCGAGCGCAGATGGCGCTCAGCCCAGTAAGTTTTTTAGGCAACTAGCGCAAGGGCACCACTTAGGTACGAGCCTCGGCTTGGGCTGTTGCCGGGGTGGGGATAGGAGAGAAACGCCCGGGTACATGTCTGTACCTCGTATAGGCGGCGACTGAAGGGACTCGTCGACCTCGCCGGCGAGGTCGGGGTTTCTGTGAAGTGTTTGCTCTGTCTGATATAGATGACTCACCTTCCGCATTAGCGGAGGTGATTTCGTCATCCGGGTCTCCGAGAACGTGTCTCGGACGACGGAGGATTTTGTTGGCGGGCGGATCCAACGGGTAGACCGGAATGGTGTGTACCAAAGGGTTCGGATGATTAGAGGCAAGTTCATAAAACCGCTTGGAAGCGAGCTTCATGAACCTGGCTATTGATTCTAGTTTCATGTCGCGATGTAGATCGTTATTGCGAAAGTACCAAGGCGAGCCTGAGGCTTTTCGCAAGAAGCGATTTTGAATAACCTGAATGGCACCAACTTTAGGAGAGTGGGCAAATACTACAGATGAGTATGTCATAATGGGACGAATGCACGCTTTGTAAAGGGTCACCTTATTTTTAAGGGACATTTTACTTTTCGCGCCTAGAAGTGAGGACAATCGTCCTAGGGTGAACTTTGCTTGGTTGCACCTCTTAGTGATGTGCAACCTAAAGGAAAGACGCCTATCGAAGATGACACCCAGATATTTGGCTGATGGGGCCCAGCGAATGGGCTGGCCAAATAGAGAGATCGGTTTGGGAGTGAGGTTTCTCCGTGAGAAGTACACTGCTGTACTTTTCGACGGGTTTACCTCGATCCGCCACTTGCGGAACCAAATGGCTAATGAGTGAAGGGCAGCCTGCAGCCTTATACCCACCCGATCAGGATTCCGATTGGATGTGTACAAGGCTGTGTCGTCTGCGTATAGGGCTATTTCCACTTGAGGACTGCGGGGGATATCGCTGGTGTACAGCGTGAACAGGAGGGGGCCGAGAACGGAGCCTTGAGGGACTCCTGCTCTGACTGGTCTAGGACTAGAGAGAGTGCCTTCCACGGTGTAGCGAAAGCTGCGACCTTGTAGGTAGTCTCGTATGATGAGCACGAGTCTGTCTGGGACTCCGAGTTTGAAAAGCTTGTAGATCAAGCCGTTGTGCCAGACTTTGTCGAAAGCTTTCGCTACGACGAGGAAGACGGCACCAGTATCTGAAGGCCAGGTACTTTGCCAATTGGAGAGGACATGCTCCGTTATGCGGAGCACCTGTTGTGGGCATGAGTGTTGGGCACGGAAGCCAAACTGCTCGTCGGGAAGGAGTTTGAACTCATTGACATGAGCCCAGAGACGCTTCATTAGAAGACGCTCATATATCTTGTCTAGACTATTAAGTAGACTAATGGGACGATAACTAGTTGGATCGTTTGCCTGTTTGCTGGGTTTTCGGATGCCAATAACGTTGGCTTCCTTCCAAGCATCAGGGAAGGTGCAAGTTTCCATAGCCGCATTGAAGATGCAGACTAGGATATGGATAAGGGGAACAGAGAACTGTTTGAGTACTCTGTTGGAAATGCCGACGGGGCCGGAGGCTTTCTTTGGGTGTAGGGCCTTGATAGTGTCTCGGCAGCCGGGCGCCGCCGTTTTGTATATTTATAGTGTGCGAGCGAGAGGGCGCGATACACCCGTCCCTCTCCCACACTATCGAATCGGCAGTAAAATGTTATGGTGTGCGAGCGAGATACACCCGTCTCTCTCCCACACTATCGGATCGGCAGTATAACATTGTAGATCTCGGCCTATAAAAGTAGCGGCGGCCGCCCTCAAAATTGTATTCAGCATTGTGACTTCGTCTAGAACAGTTCAATAAAATTAACAAGTGAAGAAGAAATCGAAGGTTTCATTTACATCAAATACAGTCCACAACACCTGTACTACCTGTTACGTTATGTACGACATTAAATGAAAACACGGGTAGATCTAATGGCTATTGTTGTAAAATAGATTTTTTTTCAAATTTATCACCATAGAATATTTTAAATTTTCAAACAACCTTAATATCAAGTTCTAAAACATTAATGAAACAGCCTGTATAAAATAGGTAAACAAATCATATTAATTCATCATGTAAGTAGGTACCTGTTAAACTGACTAAGCGGCATCGTCGCAAAAGCGTCGTCGATTTACGTTAAAAATTGTTTATCGATACATTTTCAATGTAATTGTAATCAATAATATAATAATAATAACATTATAACAATGACAATGATAATATAACAATAATATAATGCTTTCAATAAACATTCAAGCTACGAGATGTGTGTTTTAAATTAATGTCGTACATAACAAAACAGGTTGTCTGATAAGTATTTTTGGTACTTTTATCTTAATATTATTTGTAAGAATATGTTATTCTTAATAATAAACCGCTACACCGATTTTTTTACAGGTCACCCACAAACCAGTCGCTCAACATGGCGTCCCTGCTAATATTCTCTCGTTGCTGCGAGGAGCTATCGGCCGACAGTTGCCGCGACTTGTCGCCAGGGAGCTGCGCGCTCGAGCGCCGCAAGATACACTTCCTCGTGGTGTACGCTGTGGCGCGACACGAGCCCTACTCTATACTGAAGGTGACGCAGGACACCACTGCCAATGAGGTCAGTCAAACCGGTGACTTAACATGGCGTCCCTGCTAATTAATGCATAATACGAGATTTAGGGCTCAGGTAAGCAACATGCTCGCTACGTTCTCGTTAGTAATGTCGTGTTTATGACTCGTTTTGCTCTACTAAGCTACGGGCTCCCTCCTATGCTCATGGTCTAAGAGCCGGTGAAGATCGACCTTCACCGATCTGATAACCAGATGAGACATATTTTTTATCAAATATAATTTATAAACAAATATGCCTATAATTACTTGCCTATATAAAAGTGCTATCTAAAAGTTTTTAGCTAGGCAACAGTACTATGAGTATGATTTTTTGCAGGCAATGATTTTGAAATATGACTGATTATGTAATAAAGTAATTTAAAATTTGATATAACTTTCGATAAGTTAGCAGAACGATGGAGTCACCTGTATTGCCTTACCTGTTCACATCGGCTTGCCAAGTAGCCATACACAGAAATGAGTAGGCAAGCCTACTGAGGCATATTCTGTGTGTTATAAACTAACAGTGAAATAAAATTCATTTGGTTATCAAAAGAATGAAAGTGATGAAAAAAGAATCGATTAAAGTTAATTTAATTAAAAATAGCCATGAGCACTTTTAGATAGGCAAGTAATTATAGGCATATTTGTTTATACATTATATTTGATAAAAAATATGTCTCATCTGGTTATCAGATCGGTGAAGGTCGATCTTCCACGTCTCCTCTACTATCAGGACTCGCTTCGTTTCCCGCTGGGCTGGTAATGAAATTTATAGCTCGCTACGTTATGACATATTATCGTATTTGAGCGTCGGTCGTTTGCTCCTTGCTAGTTTTATGGCTCGCTTCGCTCGTCACTGTATGTACTCTTACTGAAGGTGACGCAGGGTACCACTGCTAACGAAGTTAGTTATATGCTAGCTATGTTCTCCACTGCGGATAGGGCTCATTTAGCTCTACATTATTTTGATAAAAATCCGTGTGAAGGGGCGGGATGCCTGTAGTTAATTATACAGGCATAACTGATCGAATAATTATGTTACGTTTTAACCATTAAAACCAACATTATCTTTTTCGTTACAGGCCATAGCCCAATGTCTAACGAAAGCCGGGGTTTGTCGCTCCTCTCGCGCGAACTACGTGCTAGTGGAAGAGGTCTCCTCAAGAACCCCAACACAGAGGGTGTTAGCACCCCACGAGCGAGTACTCAGGGCTGCCACGGCGCGGGGTGGTGCGCGTCTTCTGCTGAAGCGAGTGGGTGACGATCCTAGCAGCCGCGCCTGGCTCACGAGCATAAGGTAAGGGGTATCTGAGACCCCAGCTGGTCCACAGGGCTGCCACATCGCGTGGCAACGTGTGTCCTAGTTGAAACGAGTAAGTGATGACCCTACCAGCCGCGTCTGGCTTACGAGCATAAGGTAAGGGGTCTGTGAGACCCCAGTGGGTCGTCACGAACATAAGATAAGGGGTCTGTGATACCCCAGCGTGTCCTCACGGCTGCTACGTGCGAGGTGGCGTGTGTATTTTGCTAAATCAAGTGGGTGTCCCACAGGTCACAAGCATAAGATTGCGGGTTCAAATCGCGCCTGGCTTGAAGTTTTTGAGATGATTTCTTAAATTTTATGTGTTTATGTCCATAGATCAGCATCTTCAGATCGGAACAGAGACAAGGACAAGCCGATACAATCTGATGAAGAGACCGCTGAGGCGAGAAAACCCACGGACAGCTACCTAGTATGCGTGCATAATGTATCACACGAAATACCCTATGCTATATTAAAGGTAAAAAATAACATACTCGTATGTAATATCTAAAAAAATACAAATATAAAAAAATACATTTATTTCTACGACGTAAAAACCAAATCTAATATACAACCTGTTTTGTTGACGACATTAATTTTAAACACACATCTGGAATCGACCTAACTTAAGGAATTATTGATTGCCCATACAAAGTTTCAACCCCTATTCCACCTCTCCAAAAATATTTTTTTAGACAAATGATTGCCTATGTCCGAGGATATAATCTACCTCCTTGCCAAATTTCATTACGATCCGTTCAGCCGTTTAGTCGTGAAAAGGTAACAAACAAACAAGCTTACAAACAAACAGGGTTACACATTTATAATATTAGCATGGATGTTTAAATTACTATAAAATAAATAAAATGATTGGTTTTAGGTGCCGCTAAACGCTACAGCATCGTATGTGGTCTACCAAGCACTAACGAAGGCTCGATGCCAAGATGACCCTAAAAGGTATGATCAAAATGTTTAAGTACCCGATTTTAAAAATAATGAACTGTTATGTATGTATGATTTTATAGTGAGGGTATTTGTATATTTCATATTCGATACAATAAATATCTACCCTCAATGGGCTCTGAATCTCCGTGTTTTACTTACGTATTAATAACGTTTATTACATGGATTAATGTGAACATATAAAATATTATAACAAGGCCCATATCTATAAATACCTTAAGCACTAACATACAGAAAATTATAAAGTTACAAACTGACCCTTATATTTATTTGGGGTATTTTGCTTCATGCCGTTTCCCTGTAGCGCCTGTAAACGATGCCGACTGGTCAGAAATCCGGATCAAATAGCACATCAAGAAGAATGCAGGACTTGATGTGTGGTCCTAATGGACTCCAGTCGCTGGAGAAGCATTCCGAACTTGCCTGTAATCCGGCCCTGACTCCTCTCCCTCACGAATCGGAGTACATCATCTCCTGAAGTACTCTCATCTATTAGGGAGAGGTAGATTTTACTTAGAAAACCTTCGTAATTGATATCAATCTTTATTATAAATACGGAATTTATCAGATCTTAAACCTTCATCAGGGTGAGTGCAATCCGCTCCGAATAACGTCTCGCCTCGCACATTATCGATCGAAACACCGGTAAAACGGTACGTGATAAATCCCGTATTTATAATAATGGGAGAGGTAGATCTTGATGGTCGGCTCCACTGCATACAGTGCGGTCGACTCAGTCGGTATCGTACCGGTGCCGCGTTGATTACGAAACGATCTTGGTCGACCTTCTCCACGAGAGTGAAACCATCCACGTTGACCTGCGGTTTTGTATCGGGTTTCGTTACTTAATAAATTAATAATAATAAATATTGCTGGACATTTCACATAACGCTATCTAGCCCCAAACTAAGCAGAGCTTGTACTATGGGAACCAGATAACTGATAGAATACTTACATATATACATTTTTTTTGTAAATACTTATAATATATAGAGAAACAACCAGACCCGGAACAAATATCTATAGATTATGCAAACATTTGTTTCGCGGCGGGGATCGAACCCGCTACCTCCTGCATCTCAACCGGCTATTCGCCCAATGCACCACGGAGGTCGTCGGGTGGCAAAGCCAAAAGGACGGGTTATGTATTTAGCAATCTATGTATGTATGTATATATGACTTACGGATCCGAAACATGGCCCCTCACATCGAAGTATATATACCTACACCATCAGAGTTGCACCTCGTCGATCGTATACCAAACGTCGAGATTCCACGTCGAACTAAAGTCGAAGATGTAGGTATAAGAATTGCAAGGCTTAAGTGGAGATGGGCAGGACACTTGGCTAGGCGTGGACCAAGGCAGTCACAGAGTGGTGGCCAAGAGATGGACGACGACCGCAGGACAGACATAGACTGGCGACATAGAGAGAAGGCCTATAACCAACAGTGGGTGCTGGAGGCGGGATAGATAGATAGACAGATGTATGTTTGTATTTATGTATGTTCCACCGTAGCGTCTAAACTACTCGTTCGATTTAGATGAATGAGGTGTCAATCGACGCGTTATGATGGCGCGGGTGACATAGGCTACCATCGACATAGGTATTACGTAGTCGGGTTTTAGTTTTCAAACTTATATAGCATGATTGTTATTTTTCAGATTCGTCTTAGTAGAGGAATTGGAGTGGGGAGGGAGAGCGAGCCAGGGTCCTCAGCTCAGGGCCCTGGTTGATGATGAAGTGGTCTACACAGCTCAGGTAAATAAATAAATAATGGTAATTTCATACAACGCTATCTAGATAGCGTTCTATTGGCCGCCTCCATATCACGCGATAATGGCGGCCTCTGGTTGGCTGGAACATAGATGCGCAAGCATGTGAGGCGTGGGTGCGTTCAAAGCATTCAGAGACCACGTATCTGTTGTCTGTGTGACGCGTTCAATGATAATGTGGCGCGAACCACCTTTACATAAGGTGTTGCAATTTATACCATAAATATTGACCGAGTATATTTTTGAGACCATGACAGTATTAATATAAATGCGTAAGTTTGGATGTTTGTTTGCTTTTATCAATCACGTCAAAACGGCTGAACCGATTTCGATGAAATTTGGTATGAACGTAGATATAACGTGGATTACCACATAGGCTCCTTTTTGTCCCATAAATCACTTCCCATGGGATAAAAATGGGATGTTAAAGTTTATATATTTTTGCACCTCAGAACAACGCTGGCAAAGCCTCTGGCAACAGCTAGTAAATAATAAATAAATAATGTTTATATTTCAATCCAAAAAACTTTTATTTTTAGTTTTTGTGCCTAACATGTAAGTACTTACCGCCTTGCTGTACACACTATACGCGCTCTGTTGACTGGTTGGGTTATTGACAGAGCCAGGGCATTGACTGATCGAAGTCATTGAACCAGCGGGGTTATGACACGGCTTGCAGTAGTTTATTAATAATCTGTGGCATCGTACATTACGCTATTTCTTTAACAGTTAGTCGAACAGCATTTTATCGACTTTTTCGAGATTTGATAATAAAACAAGAACATTGTATAAAAAACATTTATGTTTTATTTTTTGTGTAGAAACCGTCCCTGCAATAATAATAGTATATGTTCAGGCTGGATGGAAAACGCTTGGTAGATTCGTGCTGCAGGAGAAGGGTTGCGCGGCGCCCGTGCCCAGACACCGCGCCGCCATCGCCCGGATACAACGCGGATTGAGCGTCACTCGCGGCGCTATTGCAGGTATTCTTACACGTGAATATGCTTCCATCATCATCATCCACAGCCCCACTTCACCCATTGTTGCGGACGAATGGATGGACCTAATGTCGGTTTGTCTGCTCTATTGTGAGAGGGATGAATGACCGCTTTCTTATTTTATTAATTTATATATTTTACTTCGCCTCATAGATTCCATAGTGGGAGGCAATTAAAAAAAACAAAAGTATACGAGCCTTACAGTAGTCGCATATGAGGGATCTGTACCTCAAAAGGTAAAAAAGGAACCCTTATAAAATCACTCTTGTCTGTCTGTCTGTCCGTGTGTCACCACCGATTTTCTCAGGAACGGGTGGACCTAGCAAGTTAAAATTTATACCCGATACTGAGGTTTATAGTTCCTATTAGGTGTATAAAAATCAAGGTCCTGGGTCAACACGATAAAAATATATGGCAAATTTAGATTTTTGTGAAAACTTGTAAGTACCAAAATTTACCTTAATTTTCATTTTTTTATTTTTGAAATTTTCTCTTTACTTGTGCTGTTTGCTTTTTGCCAAATTTCGTGATTCTAGGTTAACGGAAACCACCATATAGGTTTTCGACCCAAAACCTATAGGGTACTTCCGGTTGACCTAGAATTGTCAATTTTGGTTAAAAGCAAGGTCTTACAGCACAAATAAAGGAAAAATTCCAAAAAATTAAAAAAAAAGTTGAAAATGAAAGAGTGTCCTCATACATACATAGTTGACGCCAATTAAAATAGTCCTCTGAGTTGTATAGGCGCTCATACAATTTAAAGGACAATGGGTTGGTACGGAACCCTCGCCGCACGAGTTCGACTCACAGTTGACCGGTTTTTTTATTATACCATATAAATTTTTATTTACACCATATAAACAAAAAATTACAAACAAAATAGAAAACACAAAGCAAATGTTAATCATATCTACGGAATTCATCCCTCTGAAAGTTGATCATTGAAAACTCGATAACGGCTCCGTAAATGCGATTAACCGTAAGCAAATTTAAAAATAGGATGAGGCTCATTGTATTCATAATATACTATGATGAAATACAACCTCCATGACAAATCATTATTTTTATTAAATAAAAGAGGGCATAATATGATCTCGTAGTGAAAAACATCTGATCACCACGCGCGATCATTGCTCAAATCAAATAGCGCGTGCTTCCCCGGTTTCCTGTTTCACATTTCCGTCCTTTTTGCCAAAATCACTCCCACAAAACGAGTGGAAAGATGTTACACATCAAAAATATATCACCAAAAAGTAAATTAGCTAATGAGAACATTAATAAAATAATATTACTACTTAGTTATTGGCAAAGCTTCTTCATATTGGATTGTACAGAAACGATATCCTTTTTACTTTCAGGTGCCGGTGGGTTTCCTCTAGGAGGCTTCAGTGCGTCCGACAGTACTCCTAGCGAAGTGAAGACTCCTGTACAAGCGGCATATAGTGATCCCACACATTGCAGGTATACTTCAGATTCGATTACATTAGAAAATTATTTTCATACCACCTGCTCGACATGTCAAATTACATGTCATGTAAACCTCACCGAAAGCAGATCCCTAAGGCTGAGCCGGAAGTAAAGTGGTACTTAATTTAATTATGGTCCGCGAGGGCATAATGTGATTTGAATTTGGAACCTCATCTGTATTAAAATCCGAACCAAAAAGACCCAAACAATAAGAACTTATTCGTAAATCGAACTAACCTCTGCACAGAATGCACCAACCTAGATTTGGTTTTTATTGTCTCGCAGAAAGTGTGAAAATTAGACTTTATCCACGAGGAGAATACCTCCTCGTGGATAAAGCTGTCTGCATCTTGGTTCTTATACAGCGCCCGTGACGGAAGACACTGCTTTAACCCCTCGTTTAATAATCTACTATTATTGCACTTAATGCAATTCAAAATGATTTAATTCTATTATGACATACAAAAATATATATTTTCTATCTCTTTGACATGCTAATATAATTGTTGGTATAGTTTGTATTTTGAATAATTTTATTGATTATTTTTGTATTTAATGTGTTTATATGACTATTATGTATATTGTGTTTCCAACACTATTAGATAACTAGCTTCCGCTAGCGGCTTCTCACGCGTGTTTTGTCAATCCAGTCTTTCGCATTTATAATATTAGTATAATATATTTCCAGGAGGGTATCTAACACTCCACTGGGGAAAGGCATCGGTCGCGCCAAAGGACATTCCGACAAAGACATGAGGACGTATCTACAGAAACGCGCGGGGAACAGAGAGGTACACACTAAATAATGCTGGACATTTAACACAGCGCTGTCTAGCCCCAAATCAAGCAAAGCTTGCGGAACCATATAACTTACCTATCTAGTGGTTCGCCCTGAAATGAGATCTCGCGACACTACCAAAAAACAAAAAAGTATTTATAATCTTTGACTAATAAAATAGTACCTCGAAATGGAAAACCAAATAACTTGACCTACAATTTCATTCAAATTACAAGTAACGGGGGTTCATGTGAATTGATTTTCTTTGTAGGAGTAGAAATTGCAGTTATTCTGGATTTCAGATTTCTATATATTTGTGTCACTAAAGCTACACGTATACCAAATTTCAGCACTGTGGGGTCACTGGTGTACCCTGTGAATTTCGTCAAAGTTCAGTTTTTAATATGGCTAATAACTCAAAAACTTCAAGGATTTGACCTTTTATTAGACGTCCTATTTGACCTAATAGTCTTATTTAGATTTTTTACTCCTTTTCAACCTCAATATCTCAACAACCCCACAACATTTTTAACTCAGTTATCTGCTGTGCCATCACATTACTACCTTTATACAAACTTTCACGACGATCGAATAAACGCTTCGAAAGTTATCCACAGACAAACAAACATACATACATACAACGCCGATTTGCCCAAGTTGGTTTATTTCAATTTGTTATTTTTTAGATGTCAAAAATCCATATTTATTAGTAAAAACTTAATTAAACATGTCATGGGTTAGTACAAATGTGATTTCTTAATAGGCATAATAAATACACGGAACAAAATTAAAATTAATATTCGAACTAGGTGGAATCAATGACTTTGAATAATTTAGAGATCTCGCTTCGCTCGATCAATTATTATGGTTTCCAGGTGCATTCTGAGGGCGAAGCCCCGGCGGGCGGGTCGCTGGGCGCAGAGGCCCTCTCGGCGCAAGTGGCGCGCTTCAAGAGAGTCTCCTTACGCAAGCTGCGGGCGTGGAGATCCTGAGTGTGGCAGGTTTGTGACTGTTCCTGTTCCTTTAACTTGTTCACATATACACATGTATCCACTTTGTAACAGAAATAACATATTAACATATTATATATGAAATCCTCTCCATCCAAAGGTTGTCCGGAAGAAATCCCTTCAAAGCGATAAGACCGCCCATTGTACTATTTGCTTTGTGTCTTCTGTTTTGTCTGATATTTTTATTTTTTAAGGTGTACAATAAAGGGTTTTTATTCATTTATTCATTAACACACAGGTGACAACAAAAATTGTATTAACTTTTCAGGTGTTTCGCCGTCTAGGCACCAGCCTCGCTAACCACCGCGCGTCGCTCTCTTCGGAACTGGGCTCCCTGTGGGAGTTCATCCGCACCGACCGCGATAGACGGCGCTCCGCCCCCGCATGCTACGAGCCCGCACAGGAGCGCGACGCCCGCGCCCCCGCCAAGCTCGCACGAGACTTGCTGCAGGTATACTTCTATGATAAAAAACACAGCTTAAACACTAAAACAACACAATTTTAGGACAATAACACAGTTTTAAGACCAATTAACATTTTTGTTTAGGCCATAATTCAATATTATATGTAGATAGGAAGCACAGTGACTTTCTGTCCTTAACTTTCTTCTATAAAAAAATTCCTATCTCTCTCTACCCTAACTACCATCATCCAGTCGAAGAAAGATAGTTAAAACAATGCCTGTGCCAAAATAACTAATTAAAAGGAATTGCTTTAAAATAAGACCTGAAAAGTGTTGGAATGTGAAGTGCTGTGTCCCTCGCGAGGAGAAGAAACTAAGTACCTACTCGAAGAACAAAGATTGGCGATGTTGGTGAAAGTTTCTTGGAACGAAGACATCTGAAAGGTTGGTCCTGATTCTATCCTAATCCTATGTCCTCTTGTCACTGTGTCTTCATTAGAAATATTATCATCTAGGTATCTGATAATATCATTACGAGCTCGCGCGCAAGCAATGCTTTTAGGTCAAAAATACACTTTTAGGACAAATAAAACACATTTCTAGGAATAATAAAACACACAGCTAAGACAATTAAAACATGGCATATATAAAAACATAGAGCACCAATAAACACTTTAAGAAACAAAAACATACTTCTATGGCAATAAATAAACACCTTGATACAAAATCAGCACGTAGACTTTCTTCGGAACCGGCTCCCTGCGTAGTTAACCTGTACCGGCTGCGACATACGGCCTCCGCCTTCTACGAGCCCGCATACCCGCGCCCCCGCCAAATACACAGTTTTAGGTCTAAAAACACTCTTCTTGGACCAATAAGCATACTTTTAGGTCGAAACACACTTTTAGAGGACATTTCAGACAATTAATGAACACACTTTTAATTTTTTTCCGCCTTAAGCTATTACTGTTTAAAGACCACCAACCCAAAATCCTGCATACTATTATTCTTATTAACATGTTAGCTAATATGAAAACATATAATTATGATCTAGATACATTCGACCATGTTAACTAACAAATGTTTGTTCTTGTTGTTTCAGGTCGTACAAGAAACTGTATTTGCTAGGAAATTCGACGAAAAACGCTGCCCACTAGTCAAAGAAGAATCCGATCTCAGTTCAGAGGACGGCAACGATAGAATCGCTAATCTTATAGACTTCTTTTTCACAATAGTTAAGAGCCAAAAAGACGAAAGAAAAAGCAGTGTTAATAGTTGTTTTAAAACAGATAGTCCTACTGAAACCACCAGCTTATTAAGACCTATAAAAGTTAATACTGAGTTAGAGAGAAAAATGGAAACATTAATGGACTTTTTAGCTACCACAGGATGTATGGATGATGAGATTAAAGACGATAAGAAAATTACGCTAATGGAATTTCTCTTTGGTGGTGACAACAAGCCATTAATAGACATTAATGATAGTAATAAAGGAATGAGTCTGTCAGAGTCGACCATTAATGTCAAACTTTCGTATATAGACGAATCGCCCGTAGAAGAGTCTAGAGAGATGCTTGTCGATATACTAATTAAATATATGGAGAATTATAACGAGGAACCTACTAAATCAATGTCAGTAACGCCATCTTTATCTGAAAAGTCTAAATCAGATGTCACTATCAGCAAAATTGAGACGTTTAGTGATATGAGTAAAACCAAATCTGATAGTACTTTGACTCATACACAGGACACTGTTATAGAGAGAGAGGTCGACAGTAGACGTATATCAGAAACTGTGGTTGACTTAAGTAATGTCAAACAAGATTTAGAAGATATATTCGAAGATGCAGTGGCAAAGATCTGTGCGCTGAAAAATATTGAAATTCCCGAAGATGATACCATGTCTGAAACTGAAGATTTGGAAAATTTTACCGCTTATACTAAACCTCCTGTACTGTATAATATATACAGTGTTGAATTATCAGATATATTAGAAGAAGATGAGAACGATCCATCTTCTAGATTTAACCAAGAAGATAAAATGACAGTAGCAAGAGAATGCGCAGAAGATCTTCTAGACTTTATAGAAGATAGAGTACAAAGTCACTTTGAATCAGATAGTTCAGGCGATGAATTCGATATAAATCCTAGTTTAGAGCGACTGTCGATAAGCTTAATCGATCTAAGATCAATTCCCGATCTACCGCCGAGTATAATACGACCAAAAGTGATCAAAATCGATAAATCCACGTCTACAGATAACGATTCTGTTTCTGATATATCACGGAGAATCGATTCTGGATGCATGACTGAAGACACAAGTCTAACGAATACTTCTGAGAGACAAGCGCGAGCGTTTGATAAATTAGAATCCTTGCATAAATTCTTTTCGCGATCTAGATTAGAAATTATCACTGAAAGTATGGAGGAAGAGAGAAATGGTAAGAGATTGCAAAGGGTAGAGGAAGATAATTCCAGAAAGATTTCAAGTGATATGAAAGCAGGACAGGCCAGTCTGGATGACGTTGAGGATTTGCAAGATGATTATGATGATAAAGATGATGTCGGTGATAAAAATTATGTAGATTGTAGAGCAGATGAAACTTCCAATGTTTTTGATAAAACTTTGGGCGTTGATGATGAAATTATTAATGTCGATAAAACTATCGATTTTGACGACAAAACGATTAATGTTGCAGACGAAACTTCAAATTTTTTCGATAAAACTTGGGACGTTAGTGATAAAATTATTAATGTCGATAAAACTATCTATTTTGCCGATAAAACGATTAATGTTGATGCAACTTCCAATTTTGTCAGCAAAACTTGGGACGTTCATGATCAAATTATTAATGTCGATAAAACTATCGAGTTTGACGATAAAATTATTAATGTCGATGAAACTACGAATTTTGACGATATCAATATTGGTGACGAAACTACGAATGTCGATAAAGCTAAAAATGTTGAGAAATCAGAAACAAATGAGAATTTTATAGAAAAAAATACATTAGAATTTAATAAAACTGTAGTCTCTAATAAATGTATAGAAAAATATCCTAAAGTAAATAATGTAAGGAACTTTGACATTGTTGGTAATTCAGATTGTAGGGAATATAGAGTGACTGATATAACCTCAGAATTTATACGCAATAACCAATCAGCAGCCAAAAGTAGTCAAAATATATTAGTAAATAATGAAAGACAAGGACAGATTAGTGAAAATGAAACAGAAAATAACTTTTCTGTTTCAATTTTATCAATCTCTGTAAACACAGAGATTGATAAAATTATAGCAGAAGCGATTAGGATTATTTTAGATGAGAAATTAGGAAAATAGAGAAAGGAATAAAATGAAATAAATAATAATAACTTGCAAAAACCATCATGAGAAAATAAATAAAAATATACAAAGGGGTAAGTCATGTGACTTTTTTCTGTAACTTGCGGTGCACGACATAATCACAACGGTATCGCAAAAACTCAGATATGTACTCCAACAGATTTTTAATTGTAATAAATGGATGTGTCAATAATATTTCCATCACTTAGGCTCTCAAAGTTGGTCATTGTTAGCTCGATACCTAATGCCGTAATGCGATTTGAAAATAGAATTGAAGCTCATTGCATTCATAATATACTAAAATGAAATACAACCTCCATTACAAATCCTTATTTCTATTAAATAAGAGTCCATAGTTTAGTAGTAAAAAAAAACAATGGATACCGGGAACGCAAATTTTCTTATTAGCAACAAACTAGTACAATTTTTTTTAATTTACTCGCATTCGTGCTGAAAATATATGTGTTACACTCGGGTCTAAGCGATCAATAGCACCCTCGACTCATTAGCGTCCTCGCTCACTTTCGCTCGCTCGTACGCCAAAATATCTTTAGTGCAATTGATCGCTTGACAATGTACTTTTGTTTTAGTTAAGTATCGTAGAAGATATTTGAATTATTAATGCTCTGAGAAGTTCTAATTGCTTTGTGAAAAGTACATGTCCCTGTGATTTCACCGGCACGCATACCCTTCAAACCGACACAGCAATGTCAGCATTACTCTTTGGCGACAGAAATAGATGCAGTGGTATTCCCCGGAACAATTCTTTCTTATTGCATTACCAAAACTCGACATAATAAATAATGAAATTATCTAAAAATACGTAAAATGGCCTTACAATTTTGATAACTTAATTTACATGTAATTAAATATATATAAAAAATTGGACAAAAATATATGGACCATTTCTCTTCCTACATATCGGACGCATATTGGCAAAATGAAACTCAGAAAATTCATATATTATACGCAAGTCTATGAGTATTTAACAAAAATAATGAAAAAACATATATTTAAAAAGGCAAACTGTATATACAAATAAAAAGAAAATAATCTTTTTCTTTGTACGGTAAATATTATTGAAAAAAATACGGACTTTATCGATAAAACATTTTCAAAATGTATATAAAAAATCAGCTCAACACTAACAAAATTTTACTTTTTGTGTCAAATTGATTTGATATTGATTGACATTTTTCTACTAACACCACAAAATATAGTGAGATTTTAAAACGTAGAAAATATGAATAATTAGTCAAATTAGTATGTGTTAATATAAAACATTTGTTATACATTTAATCAAAAATGGTTAAGCATTTTTGAGTCTTCTAAATAATCGCTCGTATATCAAAAGTTGAATTTATAGAATTTTTGTACTAAATATGTGTCGTTTGTCAAAAAATGTGAAAAGATGCGCTTTCGTGAAATATTGCAATAGTCGATAACTATTCATATTTTTGACATTTAGCGGGTTGCTACTTAGAAAAAATAATGAGGGGTTTTCACGGCCATGTTTTTATAACTGCTAACAGATGGCGTTGCTCTGTCATACGCTGATTGATAAAGGAAAGTGAATTGTCAATGTCAATTGCCGTGTCAACATTATTTTCCAAGGAACTTGGAATAAAAAAACAAACATTTGTGTTTGTCTAACGAAGTGAGATTCTTTTAGACAAATTATGATAATGTGTCTTTGAGATTTCGGGATATAAACCATATTTTTTGGCGGTGCATCTCCAGACAACGCCATCTATTATGCTAGTTGGAACTAGTTTTTTCTTTTTAAATCGATAATGAAAAGCCTTCATTGCATCTTGTTGGTTGAGGGCGATTGGGGTGTGGCAACATTATAACGCATTTTGACATTTCATAAACGTCAAAAATATGAATTGACTTATCTGTCGGATTAAGAAAAAAAATGCGTAGAATGCAGAAACATTTGTACGGTCTTGCGTAGAAATGTTTCTACTTTCTACAAATTTTATTTTACTAAATTTTTCCGTAGAGAAAAATTTCTATGGGTGTTCATGCTTGGCTGGTCAATTATCTAAAGAGATAAAGATAAACTACCATTTTTCCTTACGTACGTTAACATATTGTTGTTTGTATTGTGTACCCCTTTTGCCCCCTTAGGGGTGGCGTTTTAAGAATATTCTTAGCCTAATTATGCCAGTTAAAATCCCGAAAATATACATTTCTTACCCCCGAAAAAAGAGGGGGTAAGTACAGTTGTGTCTATCACATCAGTATCAGTAGTATCGTAGTTCCCAAACGGATGGACCGATTCGGACACGTTTGTTTCAATAGAAAGATAGTTTAACTGGGATGGTTCTTAAGCTGGACGAGGACGCCGATTCCATCACTCTGCGTCGCGTGGAGTCTGGCGGGACGCAAGTTAAAAAACGAGCGCACACACAGACTCCTTTGCCGCGACTCCAAAGACTCCAAATGGGCGTCCGTCGTATATCCTTTGATTTTTTTAGCTTTGTGGAAATGTACAGAATTAAAAAAAAACTATTCGCTAAAACTTACTCCGCCGGCTGCGGGCTACCAACTGAGCGCGAATTGGATTACTTGATTTGTTATATCGGCCACAGACGGGCGCGCGACGGGAGTCGCCGCACTCCGTGGCGTCGAGTCTTGGATTTTATAATCAGATATCCAAATATTCCTAGGACTCCACGCAATCCGCTTGAGATTTCGAACGCACGAACGGTTTTCGCAACTTTTGGAGTGCTGACGTGGAGCATTGTGCAGTCGCGTCCCCGTGTATGGCCAGCTTCAGTCTGATGAAGATCGGGTCAGCCGATCCGAAGAATACAGTACTGGAAAATGTAAAATGGAAATTTATGACGGGTTTTTGAAGTAAAACTTCTTTACGCACGCTTGACTTGGGGATTAAACGGCAAACGGAAGTTGAAAAGGAGATATACATTAGTGAAGATAGAAAGAGAGAGAGTTACGTTTCGTATATTACTGTAGTGGCAAGAGAGAGAGGTGCGAGCACACATTTTCTTTCTCTCTTCCTCTCATAGCCAGTGCATGAAATATTATATATATCTCAGTCAGTGGTTAGTTTGCTAACGTTACGCGAACGGTGATTTTTTGATTATTTTTCGTATTTTCATTTCGTTCTTGAACAGTTTCATAAATTAATATTTTGAAAAAGAAGTTTTACTTCAGTCGTGTGGTCTAAAGCACACTCGTTTTTTTTAATGTGTCGGGGGTTTTTTATTTTATATATGTTAATATGAAAATATTCTAAATAGATTTAGTTAATTTTAATACCTACTTAGCTTATTATAAGAGAATGTATTTTTACTAAATCGCAAATTATAATATCGTTATAGATTTTAATAGTTTACGTTTAAAACAAAACCATTATTTGTACGACAATATTGATTAATTCGCAGATTTTATAATTCAAGTGTTCAAAATTGTACCTGTTATGTTAGGGGCCGTCCATGAATTACGTTAGGAGTCTAAGAGGGGGGGGGGGGAGCGTCTAGCCGAATCCCACCCAATCTCTCGGTTTTTTATCACTATACTATATACTATATTTTTTATCTAGATTACGAGAGAAGCAATCTTGAAATAATGAAGCCAATTGTGTTTTTTTTTAAAGTCTAACGCAATTAGCTAATGAATACAAATTTTGAAAAATCTCACGTCAGATAAAGAGAGGGGGGGAGGTGATCGAAACAAATCTCACGTGGGGGGTTAAAATATCGTTGAAAACGTCTCACGTAATTAATGGACGCCCCCTTATGTACGACATTAATTTTAACTGAGTTTAGAGGGTTTGATACCGGTAGCTTGAAATATTTATCCAGTAATCGATACATTCCCATTAAACAGATAATTATAGGTTTTGTTTAAGAGTATAGTAAAAATATTCTGAATAAATGTTATCTTAATGAATGTTAGTTTGTCGTTTTAAAACTATATTTTACAAGAAATAAATATATTATTTTATGTGATATTTTTTTTCTTTTATTTATACTGTACTAGCTGAACCGCGGAACTTCATACCTCCTTATCATGTAGGTATATGACACGGGCTGCAAATGTACGTAGCCGGTAGAATTGTCAATCGGCCATCATTAGCTGCATCTATGTATGAGAAAATGAATTTTCTTCATAATTTTCTTTCCGTAAAGTTTTCCGATATTTTAATCGTTATTCTGCTATTCGGGTCGGAGACAAATCCAACAAATAAAAGATTATCAACATCGGTCCCGCCGTTTTTGTTATAAATGGTGTAACTAACCCGACTTTCTTTTATGTTACGATAGCAGGGTCATGGCTTTTTTTTTGCTATATGGAGATGGAACAAGCCTATGGCCCACCTGATGTTAAGTGGTAAACATCGCCTTTGTCAGAGAATTGCCTCATAGATCACGCACCTTAGAAATGTGCCCTACGATGCACTGCTCTGCGTCCATCAACTTGAGGTATACAGGTATTTACACCTTCATATGCCTGTAATTTCACCGGCAACCATACCCTTCAAACAGAAACAGCAATACTGCTTGGCAGTAGAGATAGGTATGCTGGTAGGCTTGAAGCCCTTTCACAAGTAACTTTACTACTCTTAAAATAGTTAGACTTCGGTCGTAGAGGCATTTTAATACAACCTTTGGATGGACCTTACTACCTTCTCGTCCGCCAAATTGTCAAAATTCTTAGAATTATCCTCATAGTAATTAATTACAATATTCCTAACACGAATATGCACCTACAAATAATGCACCATACGGAAAGCTGAACAAATACTGATAATGATAACATTTGACATTGCGATAAGAGTCCAGACGCGCGGCTCGTGGCGTGCGTACTTAGGTATTCATGGGCGTAGCCAGGAGGCTTTGGGGGTTTAACACCCTGCTGGCCCCTCCGAAAATATTCAAAATACAAAGAGTATAATTCTTTACATTAATATTTTATGCATATATATTTATCGCTTGCCGATTAGATTTGTGACCGACAATCAACCTTCTGTCATTTTTGTGGTGAATACGTTTTTAAAATTGCTTCCATAGTGGGAGGCAATTAGAAATCGGGGAATACAGTTTGGTGTTGCAGCTACATATCTATCATCTCCATCCAAAATGTAATTACACCACTGGATAGCTAAAGGATCAAAGAATTCGTTACGCTAAGCGAGGACTGTGACGCATTGCGCGCGGTGGAGGACGAAGCGCCGCCATTTTGAGGTCATTTTGCTGCGCTTTGAGATTTCCATTTAGTATGACGCGAAGGACTTCTTAGTGTTCAAACATGATTAGTAGATAAAATAGCGGATTTCGTATAAAAAATATTACCTATTACGTACACGTATTCACGTACAACTATATAATATAGAAAAACACCCAGACACAGAACAAATATCTGTAGATCATGCAAACATTTGTTCCGCGGCGGGAATCGAACCCGCTACGTCCTGCGTCTCAGCCGGCTACACCCACTGCGCCACGGAGTAAAATAAAAGAATATTTATAATAAAATCATTATAATATCAAAAATATATCTATAGGATCCGTCATTCGTAACAATCTCATTAAACTTAATTAATTTATAATAAGTTATAATCAGTTCTTTCATAAAACCAAAAAATCGCATTTATATCGTTAATATAAGTAACTCTAAATCTTTAACATAATAAATTACTGACATTCATCATAAATTTTTCTTGAATATAATTATCTAGCTACCTTTATCTGCTGTTTTGAAATCAGTTGACGACGAATTATTACAAAATATATTATTATATATATTTTTACATAAATTATAACACACACACTCTTCATATTTGCAATTACAAAAATGATGTATGACAACTAAAAAAATATTAATTTTATCTTTGCATTAGTTACAAAGATAAAATCATTAGCTAATTCGTATTTATATTATCTATGATAGGAAAGTACCTAGTACTTATTAGATAATAAAATACTTAGCGGCACAAATCTTAAAATGTGTACTATATCAATTAATTAAATACCCTTTAAATTATACCTAAATATTAAAAAACTCATTTAAAGATTTCATACCGCTCAGTTGTAGATTACATTTAAAAAAATACGGTCTAAGAGTCTAGCGTCCTATTATTTCGTTATTTATTCACGGTTATGTTTTTGACATTTTCGAGTTTGGAGCAAATGCGAAAATCTTACAAAATAAAATTGATCAGATGATTTACGACGAATCAAAATATTATTACATCGAAGAATAAGGTAAAAATCGTTTAAAAACTTATCATGCAATGAACCATCTTCATATATTCACTAGAAATGAACTGACTAGAATCATGTCAATTTCAGTAAAATCTCCGCATTCGCCCGATCTATCAGAATCGAGACAAAATTCAGATCACTTGTCAAAATCACATCGATAAATTGAAAAATATTCGAAAAATATGATTCATATAACTTTGCCATGTGTTTAGATAGTGAATGCTAAAATTTTATAGATTTAACATTATACACGTTTTTATTATAATAATCATTTATATTTTCATTTAAATATACAGAACATACATATCATTTTATACCACAGCACATAGAGGTTATAATCAGAAACGTGGTAGGTAACTTAAAATCAAATTTCCGAAAAAGTACTTTACTATAGTCATCCAGACTTTATATGAGATTCCCTGTATGTAAAATAAAATCTGAAATTACGTAACATGGGTCCAACAATACTCAAACTTTAGACTCTTTATTATGTACCCACAAGCTACCGCCCGCAGCTTCGCAAGCGTTGTTTGCCAATAAAAAGTAGCCTATGTGTTGATCCAGGTTATGATCTACGTACATAACAAATTTCATCGCAATCGGTTCAGCCGTTCCGACGTAAAAGAGTAACAAACATACATACAAACTTTCGTGTTTATAATATTCGTGTGAAGTGGGGTAAGTTACTGTAAAAGCAAGAACCACAGTAAATCCTAAGATTAACCAAATAGCGTAAATATAGAGTATATTACGATGGAAGAAAGCGATTTTGTCGTATCTCAAAATATCTAATTGTACACCAGAGCCAAAAAACTATTTTAAAAAATCATAACTCGTACATTAATAAAGATAGAACGTTGAAATTTGGAATATATTTTTATCAATCTAAGTTTTATTTGATACAGTTAATTGGAATGTCCTAAAGTTACTGCTTCGTTGATTTTTAACTAGTTACAACAATTGATGTTTCAATATCGAACAGCGGAAATTTTTGAGATACGCCATTTCCGCTTTCTGCCGTATATATTATATACAAGAAGCGGTAAATATCCGAAAGGTTGTTTCATACGTTTCAAACTTTTACCAGTCGACTCGGTAAATCTTAGATTATACGAGTACCTCAGAGCTTTCTGGGCGGCAGTAGGTCGATAGGTTTTTACAGCTTTAGTCAAAACTACTATCGATTGTTTTTTGCAGTTAAAAGCGACCGGTTAATAGTTTATTTAATTTCAATCCTTACATTTACCAACTCATGTTGGTAAATCATTTATGTGTTGATTTACAAGATCTCAGATTTACCACTATTCCGGCTGTTACAGTAACACGTACACTGTTTTCATTTCCTTATTTTACAATTAGCATGTCTAACTTTAAATATTAAATGCAGAAATTAAACTTGACAAAGTCGTCTTTTATCATGATAATTCTATAAACTAGAAGTATACATAAAAATAGGTCCGTTTTATATAAATTTTCAGTCCTTTTCTGACCTCAAAAACAATATACTGGGTGAAAATGAACACAAAAGTTAAAAACTAGACGTATTATATTAAACACAACAATGACTTTCCAAGCAATTGTGGTTTGAAGTAAATAAATAAAAGACAATCGTTAAATCCACGAACAATTATTCTGAAAATACACTCGTTCCCGGTCATTCAACTATCGCGCGATAAGGTTATACCCAATGTCAAGTTTAATACCTACATCTGCTGAATTAATTACATTAATAGATGCCAAAACTCAACTATTTGGCATGACTCTCAAATCGAGATAGAAAATCGTATGACGTCTAAGGAATGTTGACGTGTAATCGTATCTTAGGACACTTGTTTACTGCGTGCGACACTTATGATGTGAGCTTGCTTCTCTATAATTATCAAAAAACGTAAGAAAATAATCATAGTTGCATGCGCTGGTATTCACGCACAGTTTCACGACTTTATCCCCCATGATGGACTTCTTCAGATCTCTCAGTACACAGACCCGTAAAGATAGACTAGGGGTAAACAGAGGCAAATCCAAATACTATTCTCATTCTATGAAGGGACTAGAATATGGCGTTTGTTTCTGTTCTATTCTTAAACCAAAAACTATATACCTAAGTAAATATTTTTACGGCTCATTATCTACTGATAGGAATGTTTAAAGTCGTGAAAGGCACCACATCAGTGTATTTAACATCATTCACGCTCCTTGTTGTCACAAGACCCGTTACGCAAACAGAAACTCCTAATATCATTAAATAAAGCTTCAAATCAGCTTGTCAAAGCAAGATCACATCATAAAATGCTTCTACATTCATTAAAACACTTACAACATGCTAGAAACTCCATTGGATATCCTTTAGCACTGCACCCAGGTTATGGCACAATTATCACTGATCCTAAAACCTTCAGGTTTCCACTTCACCAGTATGGAGTATTACCACTTCCACCCCTCGACGTCCAAGAGTTTCCGTACTTGATCCTGGCGCAAGATATAGCTGGTGTGTTCCTGACAGAAGACTTCTCTATAGTGTAGTTTTTGCCATTGTTATTGTCCCAGTACTCGTTTCCTTTGCATTTGAAGCTAACACAGAATTCCAGTTTTCGAGAAACGATTGGTAGTTGCACCCTGAAGCCAAACGTATCGTATACTGAGGTGCGATTCTGATTTAAAGGCCCACACTCCACAAAAGTGCAGAATGTGTCTTCACAGGTCGCCCATCCGTCTGAGGAGCCTCTAATGTACACTTCCTTATTGAAGTCCATGTTTTTAACCTTCACTGTTCCATCTATAGCGCATTCGTGCTGTTTTACTATCACATTTTCCAACGACACACATTCTTCCGTGATTTTTCTTCTGAAGCCCACATAGTCTGATGCTGGTTGGTTGAATCTCATCTCCCAGAGGTCGACTGCCGGTTTGGGAGCTGGTTTCCTCTCCAAAATAGGGCTGGTGACGATCTTCAGAGCCCAGTAAGGGGGCACATGAGAAGGTTCGGTCATAAACTTTATTTGTTCAAGTGCTAATCCTCTATCGTCTGCGAAAACAACTTTTTTCTTCGATTTCTCTGAGGGTATTCTTATACACGATCTCTGAGCCGCTTTGAGAGTCAGTTGCATCGGTTTTAGTGTTGATAAGCTTGGAGCGGAGAATCCTCTGGTTGAGAGCTTGACAGGTCTTCTGACTGCTGGTGTGTAGTCTGTGAGGAAGCCCGCAGGAGGGCTATGCCCGTAGAACATTTGCTCGGAAGACAGCATATCGATCGCAGCACACATCGCGGTCTGCAAATAAATGATACGTGTTAATGTTGAGAACGCGTCTGTCGAACTAAACGGAATCCAGCGCGTGGCCGGGTTATATAGATGCGCAGGCGCCGACCACGCGTCTGATACAAGCTGTTTTAGAGTGACAATCATTCAGAAAGTATATAAATGTTTGTTGACTTTGTATTTGGTGAATGAGGTCACGGGTGGTGTTGCGATTAATGTAGACGTTTCACCTTGCAATACATTTTCCTGAATTGTCATTTAATGTGGATATTTCGCTGAAAACTTAGGACAGAGCGTGTGATACTTTTTAAATTAGAAATTTATATTAATGTGAATTTATATTGTTAACGTTATAAGGATGACAAATTTTCGACAATTTAAGATGACACTGTAATTAGGGTGACACCTTAAATTATCGAAATTAAATGAAGATAAAAAATACAGTGGTGTGTGTGCTATGCACTCGTTAAATAGGAGAAAATATAATATCCATAGAAATAGTAGGTAATTAGTAAAATCTTATGGTTCTTACAATAAATAAATTCTACGTTTAATAATGAAACAAAGTAAGTTTTCTTAGTACCACCTTCCTGGGTACAGAAAGCATTTAATTAACTAATATTGGGTATAAAATATTCAATTCAATTTCTTTATTTCAGACTAGCACTAAATACAAGGCCTAGTCCATTTTAAATACAATACAAATATATAGGTACAATAAATATTGAAATAAGTCAATAACAAAAATTACATTAAAACATAATATAAATTTATAATTAACATTATATTATATTTAATTATAATTATCATAAATTATTACGAGGCTACTTCAGTTCGAAGCATTCAGATTGAGAATCTATAGATACCTCGAGCAAACTGACCAAAAATGAGCAACTTAATCTTTAATTATCACTTCTTCTATTGTTAAGTATGTATTTTTATTTGATATTTGTATAGTTTAGTATATTATATAATGTATTTATGTAGGTTTATTTATGTATGCACCTATATTATGCTATTTTTATAAGTCCTGTGCAAATTTTCAATATCACCTACACATCTTTATCTACAATACATAAAGGCTATCTGGAAGAGAATGCTCTTTAGCATTAAGTTCACTTTTGTACTAGTTTTATAAGTGCAATAAAGTATTTTCAATCAATCAACATAATATTATATAGTAGCATATAGTAGCATTTAAAAGTGCAGTTTTTGTTTTCTCCGAAACATTGAACAAGGAAGCTCTCCAAAATTTCTGAAAATTCAAATATTTTATTTAAGCCCGCCGCTATTAGCCCAATGCGCCACGGAGGCTCTAAATCTTTTTTTTTTTCTTTAACCTATCTCGTCCTACTGCTGGGCAAAGGATGCTTGGAGGGACTTGGGGGAGCCCAAGTCCCTCCAAGCATCCCTATCCGTCGATATCTCCCACCATCCTCTTTGGAAGGGTCGAAATCGTCCCGCCGACGCTTTCTCGAGTGCTTTCGGCCAACGTGGCCCGCCCAGTCCACTTAAGGGCTTCGGTCAGAGACCATGTCTGCACACCGTAAGTTAGGATGGGCAGGGTAAACATGTCGTTGAGTTGGTGCTTAAGTATCAGAGGAAGGTTACCCTTCATGTGTTCCTTCATGGACCAGTAGATCTTCCAAGCTTTTAAATCTTAACAAGTAAAATTGTTTTATCCTCAATAACCCCGACTCATGGTCACCGTATCAACATGCTATCGCCACCGCACGGCGTCGCGGGCGCCGCGTGATCGGCAAAGCGTCGGTAATAATAAATACCAATGAATATATTTGCATAAAACCCATTAGTTCGTCAATTGTTTGGGATTGTTTGGGATTGAGTTTGTGACTAATTATGTCTCGTTGCTAAGGGGTTTTACGAGTTAATCATCAATAAAGTCACACTAATAAATGCGAAAGTTTGGATTTCTGATTGACTCAATTATACGTCTTATCAGCTGAACCGATTTCAATGAAATTTAGTATACCTACAGCTTTGTCAATAAAACGTAGCTTATGTCACAATCCTCATCATAATCTGCACCTATACCTTTCATCGAAATCGATCTAGCCGTTTAGTCGTGAAAACTTAACAATCAGACTGAGACAGAGAGTTACCTACTTTCGAATTGATAATTATTATTAATAGTATGGATGGTTAACTTTTCAAAACATAAAATTAAACAATTATAAGTATAGATAGATAGCAAATGATTTTTTTTCTTATTTACCTATAAATGACTAATGCTTTTTAGAAAACCGATTTTTAGAAAAAACCTTCCAATAAGAAGTTATAGAGACATTTTTATTCGTAAGTCCAATTTATAAAAGTTACCTTAATTAGGGTTCCATACCTCGAAAGTAAAAAAGGAACCCTTATAGGGTCACTTAATTGTCCGTTTGTCTGTCAAGACCCTTTTTCTCAAGAAGGCGTGGAGGCATCAAGTTGAAATTAATGTTAAATACGTAGGTCTATGTTTTGATTCCTAGGAGCTGTAAAAAAATCATGCTTCTATAAAGTCAACGCTATAAAATAATACGGCCATTTATGCCGCATATTTTGCTCGCAAATAAATCAAAACCCGTGGGTACTTCCCGTTGACCTAGAATCATGAAATTTGGCAAGTCTCACAGCACAAGTAAAGGAAAAAACTCGAAACAGGTTAATTTGAGGCCGTCCATTAATTACGTGAGGTGTTCAGGGGGGGGGGGGGAGTCTAGCCAAATCTCGTCCAATCTCACGAGGGGAGAGGGAGGGGGGTCTCGGCTAATAACACGTATTTTTTTTTATCGCTAAATCTAGAGTACGAGAGAAGCAATCTTGAAATAATGAAGCCAATTGTGTTTATTTAAATAAGTCAAACGCATTTTTACTTTATGAATACAAATTTTGAAAAGCTCACGATGATTCCTGAGATAAAGTGAGGGGCGGAGGGGTCGAAACAAATCTCACAACATCTCACCAGTGGGGATCAAAAAGTCGTCAAAAACGTCTCACGTTGGTCGCCCCCTTTGTAGTTATATCATGGAAATGTCCCGCAATATTCATTTATGTATTATTTTTTGTATAAATATTATTTTATAGGTATGTACGTATAGTACCACAGACTAAAGCTAAACCAGACTTATAAACACTTCACAGCTATTTTTCAGCAAATGACCCCTATCACGGTCCACAGTCCACAGAAAAACATGCAGACACTGGCAGACAAGACCACTGATAATCTGAACACGAACGACTATTTATCTCGGCCTATGCACAGGTCACTAAGTACACTGAGCATCACGCCATTACAGTTTTGTAACAGATAAAAACGTCTGTGTGTATTTTCCACTCGAGATAAACCAAAATAGATAGCTATTATTATTCTGTCTACAGATCACGTTTATACATAGTGGGTATCACGACAACGGTAGGTATGGAAGGGAATTAAAAAAAAAGAAAAACTTACGGACTTTTACATCCGTTTTCTAACTAACCCTAGAAGATGTCTAAAAATAAAGGAGTTGCTAAAATATTCACATCTACAAATGCGGAGCTCCGCATCGATTTGGACCTCTGCATCTGCACCTGCAATAATCGATGCGGATGTTCATGCGAATGCAGATGCAGCGTAGGTCACGGCAAGAAATAAATTGGGTGGGGCTTGCGAGTGCCGCGTGCAGTGGGCACGTGCTGATTGACCAATAGAAGCGAAGATTTCGGTCACAAGATCCGACGCGTTTGTTATTGTTTATCATTTCTATCTCGTAAATCAATCATAACGAGTTTACTGGCGCTTATCGTATGAACAGTTTTACAGTGTTGTTGTGAGTATACAGTTAGTATTGTATCTTAAGCGAGTTTTCTGCAGTTAATAGTTTATATTTTTGTTTTAGTTCTGCACCAAAATGAAGTTTCTTAAAAAAATCTTAAGATCCGCATCCGCGTCCGCGGATGTCAAAAAATCTACATCCGAAACATCCCTGGCGCAAGCTTCTGTGAGAAGAAGCTTGATATTTCTAGACTAGACTCAAATAAATCAATTGAAGAATTAGAAGAAAGAAATGCGCAAAAAATCGTTGACGTCTGTGGGTTCCATTAACATCTCCACGTTAAGCGTTGCCTAAAGTTAGGACACCGATCTGGCGGTGCGTAATGCCAAGCAACAACAATCCCTAAACGTATTTAGCGACTAACCAAAAACAACTAATTTAAAACGAAACTTGCTCAACATATAATTAATGTTTATTAAATAAAGTAATTATATAACTAACGAACGATCTACCTGAATGCGTTAATTAAGTACCTACCTACCATAACTCGAAAGAACTACAATATCTTTTCTATGTCTACTGATTCTCATGTAAGTGATAATTATTATCTTACTACCTTCCGCCAGTGGCTTCGCACGTGTTGTTTGTCAACAAAAAGTAGCCTATGTGTTAATCCAGGATATAATCTACGTACACACCAAATTTCATCGAAAACGGTTCAGCCGACGTGAAAGACTAACAAACATCCATCCACACATACATACAAACATTTGCCTTTATAATATTATTACTGTTACGAGCTGAGGGTTAGGGATAAAATAATGGGAATCGATCCAACCAAAATAACACTTTTATTCAGCACTAAACAATGAATACACGAACTTGGTCACACGTAATCACAATACACTAATTCACACCACTGTTGCACCACTTAAAGTCACCGAAATGATCGCACGTATAGCTTAATCCAGACTGACTCGCGAGCAACTACTGTTCACGCGAGACCCTTCTCACGTCAGTCCTCCAGGGCCTCGCTGAGACTGACTCCCCGAGACTGACTGTCCGACCATCTCTCCAGCCTATTTATATCGCACACATTTCGATTGTTCGAGAACGATCTCGATCCTTCCAGGAAAGGGTTGGTGTTTCGACAGAACGACCAATCCCCATTGTGCGTAACAGCAGACAATAACAACAATAACACAACAAGACAAAAGCGCTCCAGAAGTTTCGATTATTACTCATTGTTTAACAGCCTCGGCGTAACATTACTAAGTGGGATTGAGAATAAATGATAAACGTAAACATGTTTAAATTTGAAGTATTGTATTGTTATTGTATTGTTTAAATTAGAAAGCACTTTAAATCATATTTAGCCACTAAATACATTTTGGCGCCGTTGCGCAAATTCGATTGGTGATACGAAATAGATGCTAAGGGGTTGTCTTACATTAGGCGATAGTTAGGCGTCTCTTTGTTCGTAGTATAATCTTAACAGAACTAATTAATATTTAATCAGACACTAAATAAATACTTTTGTATTTGTATTTTAAATAAATATTTGTCACGCAAGCGAAGATAAGTACTAATCTAATTTGTGTGACATAAAAACGTCAGTTTGCAGTTCGTCATCTCAGAAACTACTGCACCGTATAAAATTCTACCAAGTTTTAGTACTTTATTATCTGTGCACGTATTAGCCACTCGCTATCAGTAAATAAGCCAACTTCTTATAAGCACTTCTCGTAATCATAATAACTTAAGGTACCTAACAGGTAAACAGCTGACGACCACGTGCACAGCACTGAAGCTCTTCCAACACATACCATATTTCACAGACTCAGAGGTAATTAATTCATTAAATGAGCAGAATACCAGCGTTAAGTAGGTACTTTTTATGTTAAAATGTTACTTGAGTTCACCGGGCCATTATTTTTCCTAAATATGAATAAACAAGCTTCCGCCCGCGGCTTCGCACGCGTGGTTTGCCAATACCTATGTGTTAATCCAGGTTATGATCTACGTACATACCAAATTTGATTGCAATCGGTTCAGCCGTTCCGACGTGAAAGAGTAACAAACATCCATACATACAAACTTTCACGTTTATCATATTAGTGGGATTGTGCACCATATAGATAGATAGATAATTAAGAAGAAGAACTCTGTTCTACAGAAAAATACAGAAGAAACAGTCGAATATATACCTTAAAACATACTGAAAGTATATATACTATACTCAGAAATCTTACTCAGCCCTCAGAGTCCAGTACAACAACGCGCTGAGGATGATGTTTGGTCTTCCCCGTTTCTGTAGTGCTTCGGGAATGTTCGCGGAGACGCGCATCAATTGTTTCTATGCGACCATGCGCCTGCGCTGTGCATCCCTGGTGCGGCGGGTGCGGGCGAGTACCAACGTCCTCAGCGTGATTGCAGACCGCCTCGACTGTCCCTACCTGAACCACTGCTGTACGCTCCATGTGCCACACAAGCCCTTCCAAAGAGCATTGTGAGTATTTGTGAGTGAGAGTACCTGACTATATATAAATGACTTATGATTATTTTGTGTAATTTGTATTTTATTTTTATTATTTGTGTGTATGAGTCTAATGTCACTAAACTATAGATTGAATTAAATAAGCACACTTGTACTAACCCATTTGACATGTTGATATATACATTAATTGAAACAGTAATACTCCGACTTACGTTACCCCGTTTTACGCGAATTCGGAGATACGCGGTTTACTTTTTGATGGCAGCGCGCATCAGCTCTCCCACTCCGCCCTGTTAGTGTGTGTTTTGTTGATAACCTCTAGTTATGTTATCCAAAAGAACAAAAAAATTGTCATTTGATCATAACCTGGATTAACACACAGGCTACTTTTTATTGGCAAACCACGCGTGCGAAGCCGCGAGCAGAAGCTAGTAGGCAATATAGATAGATAATTATTTATTGTTACACCAAATTACAATAACTTAACCTAAAAAACTTAAGACATGGTGGTACAATGGGCGGCCTTATCGCTCAAAGCGATCTCTTCCAGGCAACCTTTAGATTCTTTGATCTAAAGTTTAGATGGACTGGATTGGAAAATCTTGCAATAGCTTTTGTATGGTATTAATAAAATCATAAAACCCCGTACAGGGGTATTTAAGATTTGACAGGTTTTTCATTCAGACGATTATAACTTTTTAACCAATGTTCGTTTGCAATGCAAAAAACATTACCGGGCGGTGATAATTTAAACCCGGGATATTCCAAGGGCATTCCGGGAGCCGGGAGATTTTAAAAGTTAAGAACCTTATTCCGGGATAATCCCGGAACGGTTGGCAACCCTACCTGCAAGACACGAATTTAAGCGTCGCGTCGTCTTGCCAACGCTTATCAATCATTTAAAGAGTCTACGCGATTAGATAGCGTGTCAACGAACCTATTATATCGATATGTTTTAATGTCAAGGTGGAAAACAATACATAATTACTGAATGCTAGGGAATTTTGACAACTTTTAAATCACTAGGTGGGTGAATTTGAACAGTCAAACGCTTGACCACAGATCAATAAAAAAAAACCTATATCGAGTAAACATTCTGTCTCAATTTGTACTGTAAACGAGATATTTACCATGATTTGTTAGTTTTTGAGTATCCCGATCATTTGAATCAATAAATATCCCGTTTTTAGTTGATTGAGCGAAGCGAGATCTCCAAATCAACTTGGGCAAATCGTCGTTGTATGTATGTAAGTATGTATGTATGTTTTTTTAGCCGAGGATAACTCTCGAAGCGTTGATCCGATCATCGTGAAATTTGATACATAGGTTAGTGATGGCACAATTGTGGTGTGACTAAATGAGCTAAAATATGGGGGGGTTATTGAGATATTGGGGTTCAAGAGGGGTAAAAAAAATGAAAATGAGACTATAAGGTCAAGTGGGACGCCAAATGAAAGGTCTTTATTAGTATATTTCAACCCTGTTTTTATTTTTAGTTAAATCCTTGTAGTTTTTGAGTTATTAACCATGATAAAAACAAAACTTTGACAAATTTCACAGGGTACACCAGTGACTCCACAATGCCGAAATTTGGTATTCGTGTAGCTTTAGTGACACAAATATAGGCAAAAGTCTGAAATCCAGAATAATTGCATTTTGTACCCCAAAAAAGAATAACCAATTTACATGAACTCCCGTTACCTGTAATTTTAACTCGCGAGACACTAGTATAAATAGTGTTCATAAAGTCCCGGGTCCGTTTTCACCCCCCCCCCCCCCCTCATTTTATTTATTAGTTTTTTCCATGTCTCACTCGATAGGTTCGATACGTAGCAAGCCATCATTGTTTTTACTGGTTTACTAACCTTTTTTAACACGTTTTATGTTCGTGACTGCAATTAATGAAATTACAGTGAAAATGGTCACGTAAAAACATCGTTTAAAGGTAAATTATTCTGTTACGACAAGATTTCAACCAACCGAGGCAAGAATGTAACAGTAGTTTCACAAGATACTTGCGCAGGAGTCACTGTGTAAGTGTCAGGAACTGCGCGTATACAAGCTGACCCGGAACTAAGACCTTAACGATTTTCACACTATAATCTATCATCCCGAGTGAGGGGAAAAAAGGTGATATTAATGAAATGAACAAAATGAACAGAATGAATGAAAAGAAAAAAATAATTATAGGAATGGAATGAATGAAATGAACAAAAATTATTAAATCGACGGAATGATTTTATATACCTAACGAAATGAATTAAATTAACGAAAAGGACGAAACGAATGAATAAAAACACTTTATTGTACAGTACAAACAAAGTAGAAAGTACAAAGCAAATAGTACAATGGGCGGTCCTATCGCTTAGAAGCGTACTATTCCAGACAATCTTTGGATGGATAGATTTTTAATATTAAAATATACCAGCATGATAAATTATCAATAATAGTATCTAATAAATATACGTTACGTATGTTTTAACATTTCAATTGATAAATAAACGTCTATAATAATAATAATATCCCCGCAGCCTCGCTTGTAACGAGCGTTCGGTGCGTGGCGACACCGCGGTGCCCCATTACTCCCTGGGGTTGACAGAAACCCCTACCCTTGGTTTGCCTTAGTGAATAGGTTTCTTCTAGGCAAGCGTGTACCATCGTAGACTGCATCATCGCTTACCATCAGGCGAGATAGTGGTCAAACGCTAGCCTATAATATATAAAAAAAAAAAAAAAAAAGTTGGCCGGTCAAGGGTGGAGGCACAGGAGCGGAATCTATGCTTCAAGGGTTGAAGGTGTTAAATGCACAAAGCCGAGAGTAGCGCTTAGTGAAACTGCAGCACACCTCTCAAAACCATTTAACCGCCCACACCAACGTTGCCCCTAAAGCTGCCTTCTATTGGCGGCACTTATGAGGGCCCGTTTAGTGGGTGGCCAGTCACCACCTGCCTCAATCATTCTTGATATTACAGGATTGGCAGGTGCCGTATCTCATTTCTCTGATAACCCATACTCTATTTCATAAGCATTACTCTAACAATAGCCCGAACTCTAATCCATGTGTTGCAATAGTACTACCATCTGTCTTATCTCCATCTTGTCATAGTGATTTTTATAAAAACAAACAGGCCTCTTAGGCTGAGCGCACATTGGAGTCACGACAGTTTTAAGACAGACTTTCCTCACATAAAAAGTTAAGTTAAGTTTTAGTTTTAAGTCTGCCTTAAAACTAAAACGAAACAGTTTTGCCTACGACACGTCGCACGCCTAAAACGAAACTGTTTTGTCTACCACGACGACGCGCACCGTCTGCGTCAATTCTTTTTCAGTATCAATATCGACTTCATCGATACTGTTGTATCAAGCGTCCTAGTTAAGCGTTCACTTGCAAAACTGCGCAGACGTAAATATTGGATGCATCCCATATATAGTGAAAGACTGATAAAAGGAAATTTTTATACACGTCACTAGACTGTTTTGTCTTTGATGTGCGCGCCCGCATACATACAAAAGGGAAGCCGACAATTGTTAGTTAGACTTGTCGCTGTGCAGTTCTTATGTCTCATAGACAATTTTGTCTATTGTTTTGTTTGAAGTTTGCGCGTCTTCATATTTTTTGTAAAGCAATAGTGTGTCTTAAAACTATCGTGACTCAAGTCTGCGCTCGGCCTTACTCGTTTGCTTCGGCCATGGTAATGCCTTTGTAAAGGTCCAGCCTTAAAACCTGAGTTAAAAAATAAATACGTGGAATAATAACAATTATATCATAGATAGATAGATAGATAACTCTTTATTGAATTACCACACAAACAGAAATAATACAAAAATAAATATAAGGCTAGAATAAATAAGGCAATACAAAGGGCGGCCTTATCGCTGAAAGCGATCTCTTCCTCTCATCATCATCATATCAGATTCAGGACGTCCCAAGCTGAACATAGGCCTCCCCCATAGACTTCCTGAGCGATCTTGTGCGGCCTGCAGCCCTGCACCCAACGGCTCCCAGCAACCTTTATCAGGCAGTAAAACTGTAACTTCTAATAGACTTTCCACTTCAATATCGCAACTAATTTAAATACCAATAACAATAACCCATAGCAGAAATATCTAAATACAAACAAAGTCGGGTTAGTTACACCATTTATAACTAAAGAACGGCTTGACCGACTTCTATGAAATTTGGTATATAGATAGACTAGTGATTCGCCCCGAACTGAGATCTCGCGAGTCTCCCATAATAACAAAAAAAAATGTTATTTGTAATCTTTGACTATCAAAATAGTGCCATGAAATACAAACCAACTAACTTGACCTACAGTTTCATTAAAATTACAGGTAACGGGAGTTTATGTTATTTGGTTTTCTTTTTTGGAGTACAAATTGCAGTTATTCTGGATTTCAGACTTTTGCCTACATCTGTGTCATTTAAGGTACACGCATACCAAATTTCAGTACTGTGTGGTGTAACCCTGTGAATTTTGTCAAAGTTCAGTTTTTATTATGGCTAAGAACTCAAAAACTGCATAGATTTTACTAAAAATAAAACGGAGTCGAAATGTACTAAAGAAGACCTTTCATTTGACGTCCCATTTGACGTGATAGTCTCATTTTCTTTTTTCTTTTTTTACCTCTCTTGAACCCCAATATCTCAACAGCCCCCCAACATTTTTAGCTCATTTAGTCACACCAAAATTGTGTCATCGCTACCTACCTATGTATCAAATTTCACAATGATCGGATCAACGCTTCGAAAGTTATCCTCGGACAATCAAACATACATACATACTTACATACATACAACGCTGATTTGCCCGAGTTGATTTGGAGATCTCTCTTCGATAGATCAATTACGATCGGGATTGAGACATCGGCTACTTTTTATCTGACTGCGCGGAAGGAGGGTGATGTTTTTATTGACAAACAACGGCCAAGCCGCGGGCGGGTCAGCTAGTTAGATAATAAAGTCACGCTAAAAACATGTGCTAGTAATTATGTAATACTAATTATTAATATTCTTAAATGTAATAACATTTATAACGGAAAGATTATAATAATAATAACTTGCCAATTATGTAGAAGAGATCAGAGTACATGTGATATGAAAACATTTGTATTATGCGTGAAAAATATCTTTGTGAATTTTTCCGTTCATGTATGTAGGTACATATGTGTTTTAGATATGAATGTGGATGAATAAATCTTTATTCATTGTCTTAGTGATAAGATTAACATTACGAATTAATATCTAATTTATAGGTAACACTACACTATGCCTGAACTAGGAAAACCTGTGTCTCGGGCGAAAAAGGCTAGACCGGGTAACTTATGAATAGTCAAATTAATAAACTAAAAATCTAACCGGACTAAGTGCTACCATAGGAAGGTAGGTATATAGCAGGGATGATGCGGATGCAGATTTTTTGACATCCGCAGATGTGGATGCGGATGCGAATTTTCGAAGGCTCACATCCGCAGATGCGGATGCGGATCTTAATTTTTTTTTAAGAAACTTCGTTTTGGTGCTAAAATAAAATAAAAATATAAACTATTAATACATGCAGAAAACTGGCTAACATACAATACTCACTGTACACTCACAATAACACTCAAAAACTCATACGATAAGCGCAAGTAAACACGTTATGATTGATTAACGATATAAAAATGATAAACAATAACAAACGCGTCAGATCATGTCACCGAAACCTTCGCTACTATTGGTCAATCAGCACGTGCCCACGGAAGGCGCCACTCGCAAGCCCCACCCAATTTATTTTTTGTCGCGACCTGCGCTACATCTGCATCCGCTTGATCATCCGCATCGATTATTACGGATGCGGATGCAAATGGCCAAATCGATGCGGAGGTTCCGTATTTGCGCATGCGGATGCGAATATTCACAACATCCCTGGTAGCCTAGTAGTAGAAGGCCAAAGAAGAAATGGATGGACTGTATGAAAGATGTTAGGAGTACCCAAACAGGCGGTACAGTTCAAACGGTAACGATAACTCGTAACGTGTGTGCCGAAAATCGTTATAGTTTTCATAACAGCCCTTTTACGATTAATCGATTAACGATTAATCGTCACAGAACTGTTCCAAATTTTTGGCAAGAATCAAGGTCACACAGCACAAGTAACAGAAAAAATCCGAAAATCGTTTATTTGTAGATTACGTTAAAAAAACTAGGAGCCTTACAGTAGTCGCATATGACCACCGCGCGCGCTCATTGGTCAAATCAAATAACGCGCGCTTCCCCGGATTCCTGTTACACATTTCCGTCCCTTTTGCCAAAATCAAAGTCAAAGTCAAAAATTTTGATTCATTCAAATCACAAGGATCACTTTAAAACGTCAATTTTACTGCCTGTTCCTTTGCGACCAAGCCAGGAAAGAAAGGCAAGAAACAAAAAAGGATCATCAAAAAAAAAACAACCAGCCTTGTTATTATTGTTATTGGTCCCAATTTTATTTTACCTGATTAAAATATAATTAAGTGTTTTCGCGTAGCCCTTTCCGAATTCATCGCTTTGAATTATTATAAATAACGTATACAAATGTTATTAGTGCTATACATTGTGAAAATAAACTGAAATTGTCGAAAAACTTAACGGTTAGGAAGTTTGAATGTAATCATTTTTTATCGGTTTTGAAGTGTATTTGCTCGTTTTGTGTAGATTAAAAACGTTAGAGTATCATTTCGCATCAAACAGTATACACAAGGCACGTAAGTACACAACATTTAAAATTTTACAACCTCAATTTGTGATTGCATTTCTTTGGTATTTTCGCCCTGGTTGATCTTTCATTTTGAAGAACCAAGTTCATTTATTTATTAATAATGATGACCCGTAAAGCCCTCTCACGCCAGGATGAGTCCAAACTTCATCGGACTTTGCTGGAATTGAAGGCTACCAAGGAGTTGTGTTCACAGCTGTCGTTGGAAAGAGAAGACAATGAAAAATTGGTCTTGGATACGCTAGATAGCAATAAAAAGTTAAAAAGTGAGTTGTCTGTACTGCACTCACAGTACACTATAGTAAATGAAGAACGGGATAGGTTAAAAAATATAATTTTAGGGTTCGATCAGTGTGGTGTAGAGTATGACCAGGCCCTGAAGCGAACGTCTGTCTTGGAGAAGGAGTTATATGATGCTCACAATCATATCACACTCCTGGAAGAAGCCTCCCAATGCTCGGCCACACTGAAAACCCAGAGTCTATTCAACGAATTAATTACAGCTGATAGGGCACCCGGCCAAATTCTTGATGCAGGCTGTCATATTCCTACTGTAACAATTGACTTAACAAATGATGACTTGGTGGGTATTACAGCATGTAACAAGAATAACACAAGCAAAAACAAACTTAAAAAATATGTTAAAATCAATAAATATATTAATAAAACTAAAAAAATGCTAAAAAATCAAAAAATGTTAGTAAGTAAGATTAAAAATAAGAGACAAAAAGTAGAAATACTAGATGAGTTACAAATGTGTACAATTAAATTAGAACATAATAAAATTAAGTATGAAACTGACATACAGCAGCTCCAGTCAGAACTTGCCAGCGTTGAGGAGTCTTTGGGCTCCATTACTAGTCGCTATGAAAAGTCTCAGGAAGCAATAAGAGAGTACTCGCTGGCTATGGATGAATTACTTAAATTATCATATAGCAACAAGGCGCGTTATGATTCATTGGTGGCCAATCAAATATGTGATTGTCAGCGCTCTGAGAATCCAGAGCCAGTGTGCCCTGCCTCACCCGCTTCCAAGCGGTGTGTCAGTTCCATAACTTTAAATTTAAATAAAAATGTTAATAGAAATGTTTATAAAACTATTATGTTCAGCGATGAAATTGGAAAAAATATGGGCCAAATATTGACTATGAAGTTGGGACATTCAGTCATAAATAATTGTCTACCTTATTCTAGCCTGCATGAAATTATGCAAATAATAGCAAAGTACAAATTTGACAATCAATCTAATCTGATTATTTGGCTTGGAAATAGGGGTAATGTGAACAAATCAGAACTTATTAAATACTTTGATACTCTGTGTTCACTACAAATTAATAAAATTGTAATGTTCACCTTCCCTTATAGCAACAGCTTGCCACAGGCAGAAAATGACTTAAGATATAAGTTGAATATGACTTTGCATACAATATCATGCAATAATAAATTAATTCATTTAATTGATTCTAACAAGGTTGTTAGTAAAGCTTATTATTTGACCAAAGGTACATACTACCTTTCTAGTTTCTACAAACGACAGGTAGCTGTGTCGCTATCTTATTATTTTAGTATAACAGCCAAAAACTTGGCTAAACAAACTGCTTCTATTGAACAGTGTCATTCAATTAAAAAAAAGACTTTGGAAATTATTCCAAGTCATTTAAATTGCATAACGAGACAATAGAGGAAATCTCTAGCATTCAAAAATCAAATAATAAATTTATTAAAAATAGAGTTAACAGAAAGTCAATAAATAATAAAAATTTAAACCCTACCAACTTGATGCACCAAAATATTGAAGGAATTAGTTGTAAAGAATTAGAACTGGAATTGTACATGAACTCAAATAACATTGACATTATTTGCATTACAGAACATTGGCTGAAAAGCCATGAGGTCATGTTCAGTTTCAGTAAACACCGAGTTGGTAGTTCTTTCTGCAGAGTACATGCTATACGTGGTGGCTCGTTAATACTACTTAATAAACAGATCAAATTTAAAGATCGATTAGATATAGTTCACCTCTCTGTAGAAAGACATATTGAAATAGTCTGCGTAGAGTTGGAGCAGTTCATAGTTATAAGCGTTTACAGACCACCATCTGCCACATTTGACATTTTTGAAAAAAATATGGAAGAAATTTTGTTTAAATTATCAAAATCAAATAAATACATTATTGCATGCGGAGACTTCAATATAAATTTGCTAGAACATAACTCATTAAACACTAGAATAACTAGTTTATTTCAATCATTTGATCTGAAGCCTCAATTTATGGAGCCTACTCGAATAACGGACACTTCAGCCACATGTATAGACAACATTTATGCCAATGTAAAAATTTTAAATAGAAGTTTAATTAGTAATATTAAATCGGATCATCTTGGTCAAATAATTAAAATAGAAATTCAAACAAAAAATCTTGTTAAAAGTAAAATTACTTGTGTACCTATGACCATTAATCGATTGGACAAACTTAAATTAAACTTAACTTCTGTACTTCCATGTGTACATAATAATAATAATCCAAATAATTTATACAACACGTTTTTTAAGAAATTTTGTGATGTGTTTAATTCAATTTTTACACCTAAATCGATCATGGTCTCTGATGGTCAAAAGTTCTGTGATTGGGCAACAGTGGGAATACATAAAAGCAGAAAAACATTGTATGATCTTTATGCTGAAAAACAATATAATTTTAATGAGGAGTTTAAAGAAAAAGTCAAAAAATATTCAAAGATTTTTAAAAATGTTTGTCGTGAAGCAAAAGCGCGTCATTTGAGTTCAAAAATAAAAATTAGTCAAAACAAAGTAAAAGCCACTTGGAAAATAATCAACAGCGAGACTGGAAGAGTCGCAACTAAGAACAATAAGTTTAATTTGAAAATTGGCAATGCCACGATCAATCAGGATGGTGATGTAGCTAATGCGTTCGAAGACTTTTTTACCGATATTCCAGTCTCTACCACAAAATCTTTAAACTCCTCTCCCATAGTCGCAGAGTCTTTGTTAAAAGCAAACTTAACGGAATGCAAATCACAATTCAAATTTGATTATGTAAATAGTGATGACATTATAAAAGCTTTCAAACTGATAAATGTTAAGAAAACCACGGACCTCTGGGGCATCTCTGTTAGCATCATAAAAACATTGATTGACATAATTGCTCCTGAACTAGCTTTAATATTCAATGAGTGTATTGACTGTGGTGTATTCCCTGATTTAATGAAACACAGTAAAATAACTCCACTTTTCAAATCAGGCACTAGTTCTGATCCTGGTAATTTTAGACCAATCTCAGTACTTCCGACATTTAGTAAAATATTTGAAAAACTAATTTTAAATCAACTGCTTAGATATTTCAATTCACATAATTTACTGCATCATAAACAATTCGGATTTACCAGGGGTCGCTCAACCACTGATGCTGGTATTGAGTTAATATCGCACATATTTGATGCCTGGGAGGAGTCTCATGACGCTTTAGGTGTTTTTTGTGATTTGTCCAAGGCATTTGATTGCGTAGACCATGACACATTAATCAGGAAACTACGCCATTATGGCATTAGGAGCGTTGCTCTAGACTTTCTCACTTCTTATTTAAGTGGCAGAGTGCAAAGAGTTGACGTGAATGGGAAGCGTTCTCCGGGGTCTCTGGTTAAAATGGGTGTACCACAGGGATCAATTCTGGGACCATTTTTGTTTTTAGTATATATTAATGATCTTCCCCATCTAGTACGGGACGATCATGAGGTTGTATTGTTTGCAGATGACACGTCACTTTTATTTAAATTAAAGCGACGACAAACCGATTTTGACGATGTAAACAATGCAATCTCTAAGGTGGTAAAATGGTTCAATGTAAACAATCTACTTCTAAATGAAAAGAAAACAAAATGTATTAGATTTATACTACCTAATGTTACACAAGTTAAAGCAGACATAAAAATCAAAGACGAGGAGTTGGCTCTTGTGGACACCACCGTATTCTTAGGTATAACCCTAGATAATAAGCTTCAATGGGGCCCTCACATTGATGGGTTGTCGAAGAGACTTAGTTCTGCGGCATACGCAGTCAAAAAGATCCGTCTTTTTACAGACGTAGACACAGCTAGACTAGTTTACTTCAGCTACTTCCACAGCATTATGTCATACGGTATACTGCTGTGGGGGAGTGCTGCAGATATAAACACCGTTTTTGTGCTGCAGAAGAGGGCTGTTCGTGCAATTTATAATATGGGCCCCAGAGAATCATTACGCAATAAGTTTAAAGAAATAGATATTATGACATTCCCTTGTCAATACATCTATGAAAATCTAATGTATGTTCACAAAAATATTAATTTGTTTAAGAAAAATAGCGATAATCATAATTTTAATACTAGAAATAAAGATAAACTCGCTGTTGCCACATGTAGACTCCATAAAGTTAGTAAATCGTTTAAAGGGCAAGGTGTGCGCTTTTATAACAAACTCCCAAGGGATGTACAAAAATTGACAATTAACAAATTTAAAAACGTAATTAAACAAAATCTTTATAAAAGAGCCTACTATAAAATATCGGATTATTTAGATGATAGAGAAGCTTGGGATTGAAACTGCCCCAACTCGTTCAAAATGTTACAATTTAGACGTAATTTCTTTTCTGTATTATGTACCTATTGTAAAAGGATCATTAAAAAAAAACAACCAGCCTGGTTTTCTTGCCTTTCTTTCCTGGCTTGGTCGCGAAGGAACAGGCAGTAAAATTGACGTTTCAAAGTGATCCTTGTGATTTTAATGAATAAAAATATTTGACTTTGACTTTGACTTTATTAATTTACCCTTAAAACCCTATACGGGAGATCTGAGGTCGGGAAGTGGAAGAGGGTGACCTTCCACTTCCCGATCTGAGATCGCCCGTAAATTGTTTTTCCTTTCATTTTTGTTATTCACTTTCTTTTCCAATGGGCATTCCATCCAGTATTATTTTTTTTTGTTTCAAAAATTATCGACCCTGGTCTACATATAACAACAAATACTAAAATCAAAATAAAACAAATATTTAAGGGGGGCACCCATACAGCAAACGTGATTTTTGTGCTCGGTTTTGCTCGATATTTATAACGGCAACAGGTAGACGCTTGAAATATGTATTTACAGAATATTTCGTTATATTTTGTTAAGTAACACTTTAAAAATAAATAATTAAATTAAAATAAAACAAATATTTAAAAGGGGCTCCTATGCAAAAAACGTGATTTTTTGCTGTTTTTATACATAATGGTACGGAACCCTTCGTGCGCGAGTCCGACTCACAATTGGCCGGTTTTTTCATATTATCAATCATATTTAGCCACTAAATATATTTAGGCATCGTTGCGCGAAGAATATAAGAATATTCCTAAGAATATTTATTTTTGTGTTTTGAGAGACTCGCGAGATCTCGGTTCGGGGCGAACCACTAGTTAAAAGACCACAGGTTAGTACCACTAACGTCTTATCAGAGTTATGGTTTACGAGCTTTTGAAATTGCTGACACGAGATTAGGTCGACAATCAATTGACGTGAGGTTACTCGAGTGACCTGTTGTTATCGTTATCGCTGTTTTTATCATAAGAAATGGCTTTCGTATTTGCTTGTATTCTTACCCGACTACGGCAAAAAAAGACAGAATTATGTTTTTAGTAGTCTATGGATGATGGATGTATGTTCCACCGTAGCGTCTAAACTACTCATCCGATTTCGATGAATGAGGTGTCAATCGATTCGTTATTATGGCGCGGGTGACAGACTACCATCGACATAGATATACATAGGACATAGGAACCCTGTGTTACGACAATATATTAGAACTCGATTACTATTTATTACTAACTGACCCGCCCGCGGCTTTCCACGCTTGAAATTTCCCGTTCCCGTGGGAATTCGGGATAAAATCTATATAAAACACTCTTGTGTGACGCAACACTTCATGCAAAATGACTTCACGTCAATGAACGACTGTTGAATTATAAGGATATTGTTCATACAAAAATACAAAAAAACCGCGATTAAAAAATGGGTAATGGGGGTAGAAGGGTGAAAAATAGTTTACGTCCTACCGAATTACGTAGTCGGGTTTCAGTTTTTAAACTTATTGCTGGCTTATATTTTTCTTGTAGACAATTATGGATGTAGTTCATGACTATATTTCGTATTTCGTCGTTTCCGAGGACGGCCACCGAACACATAGACATAGAGAATCATGTATTGCTGTATGCTGAAACTGTATGGTGTGCTAATGTAGTGAACATAAATAGGTATAATAGTAACACCGAGAACTCACGTTTAAAATTGCAGTGTTTACGTAGTAAATAATTTGAAGTTTTTTTTTATTAATAAGTATTTAAGGTTAGGGATTATATTGGCCTTTATTGGCAGTAGATTATAGTAGACTAGTGATTCGCCCCGAACTGAGATCTCGCGAGTCTCCCATAATAACAATAAAAAATGTTATTTGTAATCTTTGACTACAAAATAGTGCTACGAAATAAACAACCACCTTACATGACCTACAGTTTCATTCAAATTACAGGTAACGGGAGTTCTTCTGGTTAGTCTTTTTTGGGTTACAAAATGCAGTTGTTCTGGATTTCAGACTTTTGCCTATATTTGTGTCACTTAAGCTACACGTATACCAAATTACAGCACTGTGTGGTCACTGGTGTACCCTGTGAATTTTGTCAAAGTTCAGTTTTTATTATGGCTAATAACTCAAAAACTAAAAAAACTTTACTAAAATTAAAAACGGAGTCTAAATGTACTAACTGAACTAAATGAAGACCTTTCATTTGACGTCCCATTTGACCTAATAGCCTCATTTAAATTTTTTTACCCCTTCCTCCGGAGGTTTTTCCAGTGGGCTTCAAAATGAACGCCTTCAAGAGAGGTGTAAATAGGGTTTTAAGTGCTAGACAACGCGACTGCAGTACCTCGAGTGCTGCAGGAGTTTATAGGCGGCGATGACCACTTAACATCAGGAGGCCCGTCAGCTTGTGTGTCTACAAGTTCAATATAAAAAACCCCCTCTTGAACCCTAATATCTCAACAACCCCCTAACATTTTTAGCTCATTTAGTCACACCAAAATTGTGCCATCACTACCTACCTATGTATCAAATTTCACGATGATCGGATCAACGCTTCGAAAGTTATCCTCGGACAAACAAACTTACATACATACTTACATACATACAACGCCGATTTGCCCAAGTGGATTTGGAGATCTCGCTTCGCTCGATCAATTATTAAATAAGGGGACAAAGCAATGTCTTGCGTCACGTGCGCTATATTGAATCCCAAACGTAACAAAGGATTCTAGAGTTAACTCACGAGCGGAGCGAGGGAGTTACTAGAATCCAGAGTGCAGAGAGGGATATAAGCACGTTCAAGACGCAGACAGCTTTATCCACGAGGAGAATACTCTACTTTTCACACTTTCTGCGAGACAATAAAAACAAAATCTACGAGTAGGTTGGTACATTCTGTGGCAGAGGTTAGTTCGATTTACCACTAAGTTTTTATTGTGTGGGTCTCTTTGGTTCAAACTTTAATACACATGAGGTTCGGGCATAATTAAATTCAGTACAACTTTACTCCCGGCTCAGCCGTAGGGATTTAATCACCTGCTTTCGGTGAGGTTTACATGACATATAATTTGACATTGTCGAGCAGGTGGTGTGAAAAGTTATTTGCTATCCTGTAACTATTTTATGATGCATGAATTAAATTATTTATATTAATCCCAGATTTACTCAATGCCACAAGAGGGTAGTCAGGGGCATTACATACATTTGATTCATACCCACTTTTCAGATGGCGCTGTGTATAACGGCTACTTAAAAAAAATACTTACTTTTTCCTTAATTTAGGATTTCCGATCTCCAAACTCCGTTATTTCATAGGTTAATCTGAAACAAAGTAATTTACTTTAAAAAATCTTTTTTAAAAATATAGGTACGATAATTCGGACATAATTATTTAGGCTGAATTCAAATTCAAATTCGTTTATTTACACTTAAATATAACTTTACAGAATTAATCTAATACGCTATATCTAAAACTTCTACAAGAAAAAAAAATACAAATTATAATATACTTACCTACATTCATTATTAACTTATTTTAGGTTAACAAGATACACAAAAAAAAACACAACAGATATACGAATTGTATATGAACTGTAGGGGCTTTTAATTAAAAAGAAGCCTACTTCCCAATTCCAGTCATATTTTATATGCATATATACCAAATTCAATCCGTCAGCTATAAATTACGTAAATTTCGTCAAAGTTCAGTTTTTATTTTTGGCTAAGAATTCAAAAACTACGAGGTTTAAATAAAAATAAAAACAGGGTTGACACAGACCTTTCATTAGACATTTAATTTGATTGTCTTAGTTAGATTTTTTTTGATCCATTTATAAACCCAATATTTCAACGACCCCTCCACATATTTAGCTAATTCAGTAACACCAGGATAGTGCTATTATTATCTTACCTATATCAAATTTCACGATGATTCGATCAACGCTTCTAAAGTTATCCTTGGACAAACAAACACACATCATAGGTACATACAACGCCGATTCGTCCAAGTTGATTTGGAGATCTCGTTTCGCTCGATCAATCAGTATAGATTGGCTCTATAAATTTCATGAATCGTGCAAAAAAAAATATTTTGCAAATCTATGCTTAAAATCGTTTTAAAAATAAAGTCTATTAGGCGCCAGGCTGCGGCGGCTGCCCTTGAAGCACCTTACTAATAGGTACTGAAACAAATACTAGTAGGAAATCTATCGCGTGTCCTGTGGTCTGCCTGCCCGTCTCAAATGTCACCAGCTACTGAAATAGGCGTTTTTCAAAGGAATTGGTTGTCTATTAGTTGGAAGCAATTAGTGGTTTCATATATGCCAAAAAACTGTCCTGGAATAGTCTCCATAAATAGTGCGGCAAAGCAAAGAAATAGTGGTCATTCACTGAGGGTTGTAACTTGTGGTCAAGCTAGAATCCTCCGAGAAAAAACTGTCCGCTTTTTATTTCTACGTTCGATAATGAAAATGGTTTAAAATGCATGAGTAGAACACCCGAAGTTCAAATGTACGTAGATCCAGAAATATGATTATTTTTGTTCTAAATAATCTGTAATTTTGTAAAATTATAAAATCTACGGTTTAAAAAATGTGTTTGTATATTTCCTAGTGTCTTCATATAGAGATTTTACGTAGGCATATAATGTATAAAATTCTTATATTATAACCCCAATGGCTTAAAAGATATTGTGAAAAAATGTAATTTTGGTTTTTATATTTTTATTAAGTACCATATTTTACCATAGCAGAATTCAAAATCTTAATTAATATATTGTTTGACATTGTGTTAATAACATATCAAAATATTTGATCCTTATCTTTGAAGAACTTGGGAGTTAATTGACAAACAATGCGTGCAAAGTCGCGGGCGGCAGCTAGTGATAATTAATTATTAATTCAATTACCACACAAATAGAAACAATACAAATAAGAACCAAGCTATAATAAAAAGGCTATACCTACAATGGGCGGCCGTATCACTGAGGGCGATATCTTACAAGCAACCTTTGCATGACAGTTAAAATATGGAGCCTTGGAGACCTTAGGGCTTAGCCAAGTTACATTTGATTAGCGATGACGCTAGTCGATAAGTCCGAAAATGTATGGGATTGACACATGCTATGAAAATATCACGTGATATATCGACAACAAACCTGTGTAGAAATCGAATCGATTTGAAACGAATGTAATTTGGCTACGGGCCCTTTGCGTAGTCTACAGACAAGATACACTAGCTACATCCGAAACTACTTTACTAATATTTAGGTATATGTAGCTTGAACACACATTTGATAACATTTCAATAGATTTTGTGTGCGCAAATAGGAACGTCAACGGAGAGACATATTTTCAAATGTTTTTATACATAAATTACTAGCTAACCAGCCCGCGGCTTCGCACGTATGGTTTTTCAATAAGCTCAACGCATTTTTCAATTTCTTTCATTTTCTTTCTTTCATTGTATAAACTTCTATATTCTACAAAAACAAATCTACATTACACTGACTTATCGAACATGATAGAGCTTTGATTAGCTCAGAAATATACACATAAACTATTTCACATGCAATTTCAAGTAAGGTTCGGCGGTACTTCTCACCGGGACAGCTGCTCAGTCTCCACAAAGCACAAGTCCGCTCATGTATGGAGTACTGCTGCCATCTCTGGGATGGCTCGGGCAAGTATCAGCTTGAAGCCCTTGATTCGACTGAGCTACGTGCTGCTAGACTCATTGGTAATGACTCCCTAGTGGAAGCCAATTTAAAAAGTCTAGAGCACAGCCGCCGAGTAGCCAGACTTTCAGTTTTTTACAAGATTCATTTTCGTGAATATGCGCAAGATCTTCATGACCTTATCCCTCCTTCCTCCCTCCACCACTGGACAAGCAGACGTACCAAGAAGTACCACCCATACCTGGGCGGCATACCACCTTGCCGTACCAAACGATTTGCTTCAACTTTTTCAACTGTTAGCGCAAGTAAGAAGTGGAACTCACTTCCGGCGAATGTTTTTCCGAACCAGTATAATCTCGGAGTCGTCAAGTCCAGAGTGAATAGGTTCTTTCTAGGTAAGCGTGCTCCATCTTTGATCACACCATCACTTACCACCAGGTGAGGTAGTTGTCAAGCACGTGGCGTGGTCAATAAATAAAGAAAAAAAATATTATTGGATTGGAGGGCGTCAAAATTTTAACAGCCTTGGGAAATGTATAAATCCACCACTGGTATGAGGCTATGTGTCATAGCTAATGGTAAAATATTGACAGACAGACATCATCCTCTTTCATCGTCTACCGATAAGCACATCCTCTACGATATCACATTTCAGATAAATGCATTATCAAAGCATGGACTGGGATGGTAGTTAAATAAGTTGAAGTATCCAGTTGTTTGAAGTGCCACTATTGCTATAAGGACGACTTGCGTAACGATGCCTAAACGTATTTTCAACACGCTTGCTCGTAAAGAGCCTTATTACATCGTTCTTAGGGCCATAAACCAAACTATAACACACACGTGCATAATAATATTACGCACTAGTACATAATAGAATTATCCCTAGAAAGTTAAGTTAGTACCTAACTGCAAATTATATGCGAGTAAACAGAGCATTTTTAATTTAACCTGGTAACACAGTTTTGTAACAACAAAGAGGTTTTACGCCGCCGAAAATCCATTTACATTTTTGGAATATATAAATGTATCCCTAATTAGGACGAAAAAACATTTATTATTATCAAATTATTAATAATTCACAATAATTTGTTTTAAAATATTTGCATTTTATCACTAAATTATAATTTTGAAGTAGGCTGTATAGGTATATGTAACCTTACATTTGGCACGTGCAACAATATCGTTATGAAAATTGTACATTCACCAATTATTTTAATAATTTTATGCTTAACGATTTATGCAATACATGTTTGTTTTTTCCTCGCAACTGTGTTGAAAAAGTGCGTATGAAACTCGTGAGCAACTTGCTCATTATGTGAGTGTCACTCGCCTGATTTACGCCCTCGCCTTCGGCTCGGGCTGCAACTCACAGCCTCGTGTATAATGAGCAACTTAGCTCACTTGTATCATAATATACTATTATAACATATTTGCTCGTAAAGGGTCTCTTATTTCCAGTCACCAATTTCAATATCGTAATGTATGTCATTACGTTCTTATGCGTTATTAATGTAAAACGCACGAGTTTCTTTTTAATAAGGTAAAACGTACGGTTTATCAAGATGCTCCGTCTAAAACGAACGGTACTTATTTAAATCTTAGCAAAGAGTTTTTATGTCAGAAAAGTGGTCAACATATTATGAATAAAATTAACTTTGGGAGATAAAATATAAAAAATAAACATTTAATGCTTTAATTTAAATAATTTTGACAATAAATTACAACCATTTATCTGTAACAAAAACAAAAAAATATGAATTTACTTTATTAGTAATACTGGCTGTTTTTGTGCCTTTGCCTTAAAAAAAAGCGCTGATGCGCGCGCATCGCTAATTTGTGAACAAGTAAAAATTATTCCGCGCACTTTTTCTTTCCGAGAAAGTCAGAGTTTTATTTATTTCCTCGCAAATATGTTATAAAACGTCGTATGACATACGTGCGCTTTGATAATTACACCCTCTGCTTTCTTGTAGCCTTCACCTACGGCTCGGGCTAGCAATATCGCCTCGGCTGTAATTTTCAACTTACCGCACTTATATCATATGATTTGAATGATTCATTATTGATTGGAGTTGTTAAATCATAAAAATACATCAAATTTAAACATGTTTAGTCGCTAAATACGTTTAGAGATCTTGTACAAGTCGAGTTTAATTTTTTATTAATCGAACGAAGCGAGATCTCCAAATCAACTTGGGAAAATCGGCGTTGTATGTATGCATGTTTCTTTGTCCGGGGATAACTTTCGAAGCGTTTATCCGATCATCGTGAAATTTGGTATATAGGTAGGTAGTGATGACCCAACTTTGATGTGACTAAATGAGCTAAAAATGTGTGTTGGGGGGGGGGGGGGTAGTTGAGATATTGGAGTTCAAGAGGGATAATATAAAACTAAAATGGGATTAATAAAAGTTCTTTGTGAGTACATTTCGACTCCGTTTTTATTTTTAGGTTAAACCTTGTAGTTTTTAAGTTATTAGCCATAATAAAAACTAAACTTTGACAAAATTCACAGGGTACACCAATGACCCCACAGTGCTGAAATTTGGTATGCGTGTACACATATATAGGACACAGTGACAAAAATATAGGGAAAAGTCTGAAATGTAGAATAACAAAAATGTTTAACCAATTAATATCAATTCCCGTCCCCTGTAATTTGAATGAAAACTGACATGAAAACATTAATTATCAGTAATGAACCAAAATAAAACAAATATCCCTTGTAAGCATTGATAACTTTCTTCGACCTTAATACGAGATAACCTCGGCCTACATAAAGTTAATGTGTTATTAGTATAAATGCATTTAATAACAGAAATATTATAAGTTTATTTACAATACTATAAAATATTATATTATATTTTTATACAATACAGCAAGTATACATATATAAGTATACTAGCTGTATATATAATATACATATAGTATATATATAGGGGATAATATACGCATAAAAATGAAAGGGGTTATTTTGATAAGCATATCAAATAAATTTGTGAAATGTTTGCCATAGAAATGTGAAATTTATTTTGGCATGTAACAACAAACACTTTATTAACCTTATGTTGTGCTATTGCATAATGCTTGCCATCTAACTACAGATACTGTATTGGCGACGTCTCGTCTTGTTGTCCCTTTCTAACCCAAAACCCACAGCCATTTCCGAAAGAGATATCAAATCGGACTTTATTTTTGGAGGTGATTGCAAGAGTAGGCAGTAAGTTTTATATCGAATGAATAAAAAAAAATCACCTAAACTTAGTCGATTTTCTTTAAAATATTATAATATAACTAGTAATTTTTTTTCGAGAAGTCTTTTAATATATTTTGGAAAAACCGTCACTTGAATATCGTCAGTATATTACCAAACAACCTGTATATATAGTAGACCTGTCTGTGGCTTCGCACGCATGGTTTGTCAATAAAAACATTACCCACCTTCTGCGCAGTCGGGTAAAAAGTAGCCTATATTACTCAGGGATAACGTAGCGTTCTAATGGTGAAAGAATTTTTGAAATCGGACTAGTAGTTTTTAGTTTATTCGTTACAAACATACAAAAATACAAATCCTTCCACTTTATAATTTTAGTATAGATAAAAATATAACCCACTGCAGAAAACAGAAATTTGAAAAAATGGAACGATACCTTTGCATTGTGATTTTCTCATGGAGCCCATCATCAGATCTTGACCAAATTTATATTTTCCAAAAAAATCATGATTCAAATCGGACGTGGTACAGAATGTTTTATATTATTATAGGTATATATTATTATTCCATATAATTTATTTATTATAATTATAATATTGACACCATGGACGCCTAAAGATGGAGGGCGACGTCGGGGTCGGCCGAGAAAGCGTTGGCGGGACGATTTGGTCACCTTCCAAAGAAGATGGTGGGAGATAGCGACGGATAGGGATACTTGGAGGGACTTGGGGGAGACCTTTGCCCAGCAGTGGGATGAGATAGGTTAGAGAAAAAAAATATTATATCATACTTTAGGTACGTAATTATTAGTTTTGGGTATATATATTTATTTATTTACGTTTTTGTACACTCACCTACCTTTAAAATTATCTCTCTCTGTAGCTTTAAAGGTTTGCTGGAAGAAAACTCTTGTTAGGGTTAAGCTCACCTTTGTACATGACCTTTATTTCTATATTTTTAAGTATTTTCTTGTGTGCAATAAAGAATAAAGAAGTATCGCTGAAAATACATAGCAAACAAAACCGACGAACAACCTTTAAGAAAGTGCGAACAATTGATACGAAAATGTTGTCATGTTACTTTTAAACATTGTTATTGACTTGCAGAGATGTTTCCTCGTGGTAACATTAGAGGAATCAGAATTCCGACAGCCTTGACGACACAAATTTCGGCTTGCACAACAATCCCAACGTACTTAACGACTAAACATGTTTAAATTTGACGTATTTGTATGATTTAACAACTCTTTAAATCATATTTTGCCACTGAATACGTTTAGACATATTTGCGCAACTCGCCCCTAATCTCATTGCGTATTGCACGGTATTTCACTATTGAGCCTCATATGTCGGCTCGCGATCGCTCAGCGTGCTACGGAGAGGGCTATGCTTGCTGTTTCTCTACGTGATCTAATCAGAAATTAGGAGATTTGTCGACGAACCAAAATCACTAACATAGCACAAAGGATCAGCAAGCTGAAGTGGCAGTCAGTGGCACATAGCTCGAAGATCTGACGGCTGTTGGGGCAGAAAGGTTCTCGAGTGGAAATCGCAGTGTAGGACGGCCCCACTAGATGGAAATACCTGATAAATGTTGCTAGGAGTCAAGTACAGGCCGCACAAAATCGGTCGCTCTGGAAATCAATAGTCCTAAAGGTCTCAACGGAAGACCAGCGCAGGTTCTAACGTCCTGCAGACGCTGAGTTGAGACCTTTTTGCAACCAATTTGTGTACCTAGCTATGAGTCTTATGTTATTTTATATTCACAAACTGAATTCTTTTTTGTAGTTAGTTTTTGTAAAAAGATTTGATTTGATTTGAATAGGGGAAACCTATGTTTAGCAACTAATACGATGATGGTATTGCACGTTCATGCAAATCTAATGCAATCTAGCAATGTATGGTTTCATACGAGTTTTTAATCCACTTACTGCCGGCTTTGTAAGTCGCATGTATAAAATAACCTGATTAAAAATATCGTGTCTTACCAGCGTCTATCTTTTTTTTATTTATCCTGTTTTTTGAAACAAGTGGTTCGCCCTGAACTAAGATCTCGCGTAATCTTTGATCACCAAAATAGTGCCACGAAATTCATAACCAAATAATCTTACGTTACTCTTTTTTGGGGTACAAATTGCAGTTACTCTGGATGTCAGACTTTTGCCTATATTTATGTCAGTAAAGCTACACGCACACCAAATTTCAGCACTGTGGGGTCACTGGTGTACCCTGTGAATTACGTCAAGGTTCAGTCTTTATTATGGATAATAACTCAAAAACTGCAAGGACTAAAATAAAAACTGGATCGAAATGTACTAATGAAGACCTTTCATTTGACGTCCCATTTGACTGATTAGTCTCATTTTTTTTTTACCCCTCTTGAACCCCAATATCTCAACAACCCTTCCCAACATTTTTAGCTCATTTAGTCACAGCATAATTGTGCCATCACTACCTACCTATACATCAAATTTTACGATGATCGAATCAACGCTTCGAAAGTTATCCTCGGACAAGCAAACTTACATACAACGCCAATTTGCCCAAATTGATTTAAAGATCTCTCTTCGCTCGATCAATTATTAGATTTTTACGGACCTCAAAAAGAAAAAACTCATTCTTTCACAATTTAATATCTCATCCAAAACTTTTATTAATCCATCCATACTAATGTTATAAATTCTAAAGTACCTCTATCCCTGTCTCTTTGTTTGTTTGTTACATTTTTACGACTAAATGGCTATACCTATCCCGATGAAATTTGATATACTTATTTTACAACAATACTAGCCATTAGCATTATGTTTTCATTTAATTTCGTACATAACAAAACACGTAGTAGGTATAGATAGATTATGACCGGGATTGAGACATGCATATTTTTTTAATGAAATACGCGTGCGAAGCCGTGGGCGGAATATATTATGTAAACTAAGTACCAACAACACATTATGTAGGTAAGAACCCACTGCAATTATTAGGTCATGATTTCTTTGAATTCTTGTAATCACTTTCGAGTGAGACTCAAATATCAACAGTGAGGTGTGAAAAGTGCAAATAGCACTCAGTAAGTACTGTTTGCCATCTTGTTAGCTCTGTAGATACTGTACAATTATTAGGTCATTATAAACACGACTGACAATCGTGACATTCTATTTTTAAAATTGACAATCAAACTAATCTCCTTTGCGGTGTTTAAAGTTTGTCAATTTCAAAATTTAAATGAGACGTTCTAATTTAGAATTGGCAGCCAATCAGACCAGTAAATTCAAAACTAACGTTCTATTTTTTTAACTGGTATCCAAATCCAATTTATGAAAATCTAAATGGACATTCTTTATTCAAATTATGGCAGTTATACTAATAGGATCGCATCAAGGATTTTTTTAATTTACTAGATCTACATAGTCCCATCTTAGACTTGGTTATACACGAAAGTTTAAAAATAATGTTCACAGGTTGAGTGCATTTTTGGGTCTACGAGTAAGTAGGTTTAAAATCATGAGTAGGTTGATGTAAGCAATTATTATTAAAGGAATGCCACATTTTAATTATTAACAAATTGAGTTAATTAACAAAATGAGAATTTTGTAACCACGATGTATAAATTACCTACTAAATTTAAAAATTTCGAATTATCTGACATAAAGATAAACATAAAATTTTAAATGGAAACATTTGTTTGTTTGTGTCTTGTTTCTGTTGGCTAAAAACTATTTTATCTATAAAGGGCTCCATTAAAAGTACATTTAAATGTTTTAAAAGTAAGACAAAACTCGTTCTAAAAGCTGATCCGGAAATGCCCAAACCTCAAGGGCATTCTAGGGCCCGACGGGCGACGACCAATAACAGATAACAGACAAAAATATACTCTATCGCTTTAATGCTGCAGACGCTAATCGTACGATCACTTCTTATAAAATATTATTATATTGCGAAAATAGAAAATCGAGTTATATCAATATCTACTAATCTGTCCATTCTGGTATTTGCTTTTTGACAGATGGAACTAGTGATTGCAGCAACGTAACGTAAAATCTATACATATAAAATGGTTTGTCCTGAATAACTGACTGACGGATCAACGCACAGCCTAAACCGCTGATCGTAGAGACCTGAAACTTGGATGGTGTGTTATTTGTGTGATGTAGGCATCCAATAAGAAAGTATTTTCCGAAATTCTACCCGGGGGTGAAAAAGGCGGGCAAAGTTTGTATGGGACAACGTAATTCTTTGGTCCAATCTACTTCAAATTTTCCATAAACCTTTTTTAACAGAATTGATGGAAGACGTGTTTTGTATTTTATTGAAATCCATCCCATAACGGGGTTAAAAAGGGGTAGAAAGTTATTTTGGCGGTGATTTGCTTAGAAGTTAATATCAATACTCCTTAGTACTTTTGATTTATATTACATTTTATTTTGACACATTGAAAACTCAATTCGATTTTATTCAAAAAAGGTTAAAAGCACTTAAAAACATGAGCAAATACTCTTTAAAACTGGAATGTCTCGAAAGTCACCGTATATTAGTACCTCATTTGAAGTGTTCTAAGCTTAACGACGTTATGCATTTTTAGGGCAGGGCCTCATAGGGACGTACACAGACAATGCGTAGAGACAGAGTTACTTTCAAATCGGTATGTACGTAGATTATAATCTGGATTAACAGCTAAGCTACTTTTGGACCTGGATTAACAACGCGGGCGAAGCTGCTGGCGGAAGCTAGTTACGATATAAACATCTAGATAACTCTAAAAACAAAAATATAAAACAAAAACATTTTATTCATAATTTGTCAGATTATACGTCACATTATGTTAGTGGCACTTGTATAGGCATATTCATTAAAAAAATACTTCATTATGAAATTGATTATAAAATAAAATAAATTCATGTCACGCCATTATACTCTTCAAATTCGAGGACTCTGTAGAAGATCCTTTTGGCGAGCCATTAGAGTTAGCGCATCCTTTACCTTGTCTGGCAGTGCGTTGTATACGCCATATTTTCAAAATATATAGGTATTTAGGATTGTAACACTACAGCACTTTATAACCATATTATTAGCTAATACATAGTTTATGTTGTTTGTTTTTCATGTTAACATCATTTTATAATATTACTAATGAAGAATGTTATGAAGAAGAATGAAGAAATAAAATTCTTTGTAAAAAAAACATTATAGGTACTACTTTTGTAATTTAATCTGATGTAAGTGATCCCTCAAATTGTTTTGATGTTGACGTAATCTTGTAAAGAGATAATACTGAATTTGATAGATAGATGCCAAAATTGTACCGTCAACCTTGTATGACCTGTCAAAATCCATTTTTTTTTTGTTTTTTATACATTATAGGCTTGCGTTTGACCGCGATCTCACCTGATGGTAAGCGATAAGTCTACGATGGATCACGCTTGCCTTGAAGATACCTAATCACTCGCGACTTGAAGACACCCAGGTTGTAGTTATCAGGAAACACAGATTCCGGCAAGGCGTTCCACTCTTTGACGGTGCGCATAATAAAGGTCGATGAGAACCGCTTAGTGCGAATGGGAGGTAGTTCAAGCATATAACGGTGGCGCACCGCAGAGCGTCTGGTTGTCCGATGATAGAATGGAGATGGTGGGATTAGGTTGAAAAGTTCCCCCGCACACTCCCCAAAATGTACTCGATAAAAAACCGAGAGGCTTGCAACCTTTCGTCGATGCTCCAGGCTGTGGAGCCTTGCATCAACTAGCTCATCGTTGCCAATGAGCTTCTTGGCTCTTCTCTCAATTGATTCCAGAACTTCAAGCTAGTACTTTGCTGATCTGTCCCAGAGATGAGAACAGTACTCCAAACACGATTGGATTTAATCTTGGTACAAGTTGAGCAACTGTCCCGGTGCGAATTAGTGCCTCACCTTTGTGAGTATACCCAGCTTTTAGCAGCCCTGGGCTTTCGACTCAATGTAGGAGCCGAAATAACATAATGAACGAAGTGTAGTGTAATTATTAATTGAATTCATTCTCGATAAATGCTTCATAAATCATCGACTGCGCTCTATTAATCTATGGGTATTAGAGATGGGATGTTTTAATGAGAGTATCGATAAAAAGAATGATCGATCGTTATCTGAAAGTGCATACGATTAAACTGCGGACGATTGGGCCAGTGTTCAATGCAGTTTAGTAAGAGAAAGTTAAACGCTTCGGAAGACCGGTCAATTACGAGTAAGGCTCGGACTATATAGCATCCGGGCTTGTCAGGGACTGTTTTTTAACGGCCAAACCAAACATTTGATTTTTTCCTGCATCGACTACACACGATCCGAGGCCATCCGACTCCGATTTTTACTTGAAAGCAACCGGGACATGCTCCGGATTTGCAGGATCGTGGAGACCCGGATGCCATATAGTCAGAGCCTAAGACTCACGCACCGAGTGTTTCGAACCTAGAATGGAAGTGTGCAGTTTTATTGATTTTGCGGGAATAACACGTTACTAATTCGATATGCTATGTTTAGCTGCTGTTCTAGTATCTAGTGAATGTGAATGTATAGGAAACGTACCACCTCAACTATTTGTAGGTCATCGACCCTTGTGCAGCAAAGATTTCAACATTTAAAAATAAACACGCTGACAACTCTATTTTTAAGAGCTGTCAAATAAAAAGAAATTCTGAATGTCCCATGCACGCTCAGTCACGTTGCCGGACTCATTGTGTTATAATTCGAATATGAATTTAAATAAAGAATACCACGTACTGGCCGCGTGGGTGTCACGCGTGAGACCGGCTCAATAATGAGTTCGCTTCATTTTGTAATCAATTCATTCATTATATTTATAGCGCAACTAGATTGTGCGTTGTGGAATTTTCCCAAAATAAAAATATTCCTAATATACCCATAGGTTTGCAAACAAGCCTGTTATATTTACAAAATTGTAGGGGGAGAGGGGGGCACATTGATACACAAAAATGAAAACTCCTTTTTAATGGACTACAAGCATCATATTTGAATATTTTTTCAGATGTTTATTTACACTTAAATATAACTTTACAGAATGAATCTAATACGCTATATCTAAAACTACTACAAAAAAAACACTAAGATAAAGATAATTAGTATTAGTATGTATGTACATGTAAACTATATATAAAACCCTAATCTAACAAGCCGCTGCCAGTGGGTAGCGTGCCCAGAATGCTGGCCGCATTGCCACGTTGAATGGCAATGCTTAAACGTTGGCCAAAATACTGGCCAGCATTTTGGTCACGCGTCGCCTCGACCAGGCGTTTTGAAAGTTCATTATAAATTTTGTGGGCGCTCGGTCCCCACGGTCCAAGGGTCTCAACCCCAAAAGGCTCAAGTATAAAGCATGTGTTTAGACTATTATATGTATTTGCGCCTTTTGAGGTTTTCCGCCGATTCAGCCACCGCACCAGCCTTATTTTGTGTTCCGGAAAGATGTGACGGTGCTAAAGTGTCAACACAAGTGGCGTCCCACACTAAAGGCTGTCCCATCTTCCACGGAATTAGTGTCATTCCGTCAGGTCTTTTACCATCGTCACGCACGAGACCACTTGGTTCCAAAATGGCGGCGCAGTTGGCGGTGGTAAAAGCTCGACGTATGACATCATTGAGACTGGCGTGGCGGGGAATTCTCCCCACGCTTCTTACACAGGAAAGACCGTGGTGGCCGAGCTGGTCGACGGCAGTACCGCATTGGCAACGGTGTGGGGCACAACATGGTGCTCCCAGGCGAAGAGATGCTGCAATGCGAAAAGCTGAACAGTCAATTAACGTACCTATATTGCGTGAAGGGAGAGCCTGTAACCACAGTCCTGATTCCCACTCAGAAACGGCTAGAAGGCGGGCACGATCTGACGAGCTGGTACACGTTTGAAATAGTTGATTCCGTGTTTGCTCGCTAATCGGCCCGTCCCATAACCTCTGAGATTTCAATATCTTTGGGAAATCAGAATTGGGGCAGGCTGAGGACCACGCATCTCTGGCTTCGTTCATTTGCGATATTTCAAAATCTCGATCATCCGGAATCGAGGCCAAAAGGATCTTACGTGTTAAATTTAGGGTGCTATGAACGGATGACAGAAATGCGGGGAGAGCCACACTCGAAACTGATCGGATACCCAGACCTCCTAAACGCACCGGTAATGAAGCCTGCACCCATGCCCTCTCATCCAAATTTATGTTCAAAACAGACGCCAAAGTATTTTTGACGATGCTGTCTAAACTCTGTAAAATATCATTATGTTTCCAGAGCTGACAACATCGAACTGTATAAGAAAATTTTGGGACAAAAAGACAAAATTTTATAATAGTGAAAGCCATGTGTGTGGTAATTTTTAGCAAACGATCCGAACATTGTATAAAATTTTGAATTTTATCTTCGTAAAAGGAAGGGAAAGACTCGTCTAAGATAGGGGAACCCAATAGACGAAGTGATGATTTATCTACTATTTTAATATTAGGTGCCAACATATTAAATTTTTGAATAATCAAATCTCTTGCAGGTAATTTTTCTGAAAGAAATAGTTCACATTTTGAAAAATTTAGGTCCAGACCAATTGTATGAAATTCATCAATTAAAACACGAAGATCCTGCAAAACTGTAGTTACATCACCACCCAGAGTACCATCATCCAAATACCAAACATTCAGTTTCGACTGAAGGTGTTGGATGACCGGTTGTATGGCAAGACTGAAAATTGCAGGACCGAGTGGGTCACCTTGTTGACGTCCAACAGCAGATGAAATTTCGTTGCCGAGATAAGTTAATTTTGAAGGAGATCCATAACATTGCCAACGAAAATTATATAAATATGGAATTTTATCTTTTACTTGTGATAAGAGGGTTCCTCTATCTACCGAATTGAAAGCATTTTTCACATCAACCTTCAGCAGCACATCACCACAATTTTTATCCAAAAATGTCCTTACGGAGTGAACGGCGGCTTCACAACCGCCTCGCGAGCCAAAACCCAGCTATACGGGTTGGAAAAGATTGCAAAGCTGAGCCGCCGATTTGGTACAGCATATTTTGGCTGCGAGCCGGCGATATGTTGTTCCGACAGCTATCGGTCTAATGCCACCGTCCTTCTTTTTCAAAGCGCAAAGGTTGGCACCGTAAAGAATATAAGTGATGTTGTCGTTGATGTGCCCGGAAAGCATGAAATGGACGAGGTCCGTCAGGTCCCTCAGAAGAGATTCGCCAGCTTCGCCGTTTCCACCGCAAATTAATTCTTATATCTTATATCTTTTTCAGATATGTGCATTGGTTAATATGTCAGTTTCAATTTTTGGTGCGATATACCCGCTAAAAATGATCATGTATAAATAAATATATGGGTCAATATAAATATATTGACTTTAGTAAAAAAACGGTTTTGCATCATTCTACCCCACCTAAGGGGTACTTTGATACATAGGGTGGGGCAGTTTGATGCTAAGTTAAAATCCATGAGAACTGCATGAATAGCGCAATTAATTCATTTGAACTTGAAAATTGTTTCAATCGTATTTAATATCCACAATATTCTGTAATTTATAGGGATCATTGCTATTTGTAAAAAAAAATGTTTTTTTTTCATATATGTTGCATACAAAATGTACTTTACTTTAACCGAAAATAAAGTACATTTTGCTATTCAAAAATATAAAGCACACAGATGTAAAATAACGTAAGATGCATCAGCTGCACTTGATAGTAGGATTTTGTTTTGTTTTTTTACGAATTCTAAGTTTTGGCTTGTTGTAGGTCACGCACCTAAGAATCGTGCCATACGTGGCAACGATGCAGTACTCTGCGTCCATCAATCTGAGGCATGCAGGTGTAAAGCCTCATGTGCCTGTAATTTCACCGGCAACCATACCCAGAGTTGGGCAAAATACATTTTTTGCGCTAAATAAAATACAAATTACAAAATACTATCTCGCACGTATTTCAAATACGAAATACAAAATATTTTTAAGTAGTGTATTTTAAATATAAATTACAAAATACAGTATTTTAACTATTTTTATTTAAAACACAAATTACAAAATACAGTCAGGGTGTTAAGTACTTGACAATTTGACGTACAGTACAGTAGGTGCAGTGTTGCCAACTTTAAATATTGACATATTTAGCAGTCTTCATTTTGCTTACGAATAGTTACAAAAGCTATCGAGCGCTATTTCCTGTAGAACGCACCAATAATAAGATAGCTAAATGTATTTATGTTCAGATGTATTTTGAAGCCATACGTAATTGAAATACTAACTACAAAATACCTCAGCGTCAGATATTTGATATACCAATTACAAATTACATTTTTACGAAATAATTGAATTACAGATACAAAATACGTATTTGTATTTCAATTACGTATTTTAATTACAAGTAATTCAAATACTGCCCACCCCTGACCATACTATTCATTCATTCGGCGGCAAAAAAAACATAACAAAATATGTTTTTTTAGCAAAACTACCATCCCGATGCCTGTCAATACAACTATTTGTACTAAAAACGGGATATTTACCATGATTTGTGAGTTCTTCAAAAAATGTCAATACAACGTAAGAATACCAACAAAACCTGTCCTGACAACCCGGATAAAGATAGATGTAGATTTTTTAATAGTAGGTGAGAGTTTCATATACTATATTTAGATAACTACACATAGAAATAAAGTACACGCGTGAAAAATAGGCCATATTATTGGCTCAAAACGACGCGGCGATGTCCGCCCTGTGAGTTTTATGAGCCAGGTGGTAGTGTGTGGGTGCGGCTCTCGGAAAAACAAAAAATATTACAATCTGTTTGCTGAATTACTCGTGAATTTGGTCTACATTTCGAACTATTTGTTTGAAACTTCGGTTCTATGTGTAGTTATTCACTATGCATGATCTACAGATATTTGTTCCGGGTCTAGTTGTTTCTCTATAATACATTATAAGTATGTATTTAAAAAAAATAGTACATGAGTATTCTATCAGTTATCTGGTTCCCACAGCACAAGCTCTGCTTAGTTTGGGGCTAGATGGCGCTGTGGAAATGTCCAGCATTATGTATTTATTCGAAGGGTAGGTATTAAGTTCATCCACGCGCATCATAACTCAATGAATGAATAATTATTTATTGCATAATATAAAAATAATCTGTACATAGGCGAACTTAATGCTAGATAGCATTTTCTTCTAGTTAACCTTTGTGTAATGCGGACAAACAGATATTGAAGGTAGTGTTTATTTGGTAGAGAGAGGTTTAATTTATTAAATGCCAAGACACATAGATATAACTAAACCTAGAAAAAAAAGGTATTTCAATAAACCTACTTAATAACTGAGATGAGTAACCTGACCTCTCTTAAAATATAAACGCCAGACAATCTTATCTAAACATGATACAGGTCGAGGCATCGCCCATATCATTATTTAACACTAATTAACGAAGAGGTTGTAATGTTATCATTATATGACAGATTGTTTTATTTTTTTGAATATTAATATATCTTGGCTGTATAAATTCACGTTTCAAAGTGATCCTTGTTATTTTAATAAATAAATATTAAGATTTGAAGTTATTACTATATACAAAGTATAAAAAAACCCTTACTATTATTATAAATTAGAAAGTAACTCTGTTTGTTACGTTTTCACGACTAAACGGCTGGACCGATTTAGATGAAATTTGGTAGGCAGATAGATTATGACCGGGATTGAGATTTAGGCTACTTATTACCCAACTGCGCAGGAGGGTAATGTTTTTATTGACAAACCATGTGTGAAAGCTGCGGGCGGGTCAGCTTTGTTACATAATGTATAAAAATACATTTATTACATAAAAGTTACTATAGTATTGGGGAGGCTTTGCCCGATAAACACATTTTTTTGTGTTGAATGACCATAGCTTAGTAGTTGGTACCAAGTAGTAATATTTATGCAATTATTATATGTATGAAACAATAATGATACTCATACATAATCATGAAAAAATTTAACCTTAATTGTAGTAATTTTAATTTGTGTTAGCATCTAAGAAATAAATTATTTTAACTGTTCAATATACTGTCTGACATAAAATTTAAGTTTATGTAAAATGTATAAAAAGGATACAAATTACTATTACGACTAAATTAAATTCTAGGGTAAAAACTCTTTGAAAACAAAAGGTAGAATAGAATACAAGCAGTGACCATAACAACGGAGCTAGTCATGTGCTTACCGCGTGCACATATTCGAAAATGGAACGCAAACATTTGGCTGGACAGACCGGTCAGTAATTACAACAGGCCACAGCCACTACTTTATATTTTTACTTTAGTCTCTTATATTATCGTGCTATTTTACTGTGTATGTCTTTGTTTTGTTATGTCTGCAAATAAATGTATTTTTCACACCACCGACTCGACAATGTCAATATTATATATCATGCAAAACTCATCAAAAGCGGCTGAGCCAGGAGTAAAGTTGTACTGAATTTCATTCGTACCCTAGTGGGCATAATGAAATTCATTGTGTGTCAGTCATTCGTGTGATTTGAATTTGGAACCTCAGCTGTATTAAAATTTAAACCAAAGAGACCCAAACAATAAGAACTTATTCGTAAATCGAACAAACCTCTGCACGGAATGCACCAACCTAGATTTTGTTTTTATTATGTCGCAGAAAGTGTGAAAAGTAGAGTATTCTCCTCGTGGATAAAGCTGTCTGCATCTTGGGCGTGCTTATATCCTTCTCTGTACTTAGGATTCTAGTGACTCCCTCGTTCCGCTTGTGAGTTAACTCTAGAATCCTTCGTTACGTTTGGGATTCAATATAGCGTCCGTGACGTAATACACTGCTTTATCCCCTCGTTGAAGAATCTACTATTTTTTCTTATTAACGATTATGAAGAAATTATGAGTTGAGATTGTTTTAGATAATTGATTTGACTTTTACCTAATTCAAACTAATAAGAATTATAAATTCGAAAGTAACTCTGTCTCTCTGTCGGTCTGTTTGTTACGTTTTAACGACTAAACGGCTGGACCGAGGTATGTCTATATATTATGACCGGGATTGACACAGACATAGGCTACTTTTTACCCGATTACGCCGAAGGAGGGTAATGTTTTTATTGACAAAACACGCGTTCTACGCCGCGGCGGGTCAGCTAGAGTAGTATATAAATATACTTCTAGTTCCTGCCCTTTTCCCACATTACGTAGTACATTAGTATAGATTTAAATACGTGAAGAGCAAACTTTGTTTTTTGTACAAGATTATTGCGCGCACGGAGGAGTGAGAGTTTTGGCATAGTTAAAGTTTAGAGGAAGGAGAGGCAAATGCTAAAAAATTATCATCATCATCATCCACAACCTGACTTCACCCACTGCTGGGTATAGGCCTCCCCAAGTTTGTGCCATCCACCACGATCCTGCGCTAGTCTCACCCACTGACGGCCCGCGTCCTTTACGATGGCATGCTCGGCATCAGACTGTCAGATCGAGTTCCACACGGCGAGATCCGTAGACGAACGAAGGTTCATGACGTTGGGATTGGAGTTGTGGTCTTGGGCAGGACACTTGGCTAGACGTAGTGATGACAAATTGAACAGGGCAGTGACTGAATGGTGGCCGAGGAGAGGGTAGGACGTCCGGTAGCGAATTACTTATTACTACTTAGCAACCAGCTGTCAGTGCAGTGGTCGAAATTCTAACCTAACTAATTATTTTTTTAGGTTAGTTTTAGTATTCAACCCTCCTCCATATTTACGACTTTGACGAACTCCGTGGTGCAGTGGGCGAATAGCCGGCTGAGACGCAGGAGGTAGCGGGTTCGATTCCCGCCGTGGAACAAATGTTTGCATGATCTACACATATTTGTCCCGGGTCTGGTTGCTTCTCTATCACACTAATATTATAAATGTAAAAGTTTGGATGTTTCTTTGTTTGTTACTCAATCACGTCGTAACGGCTGTACCGATTTCGATGAAATTTGGTATATATGTAGAATATAACCTGGATTACCACATAGGCTACCTTTTTATTCACAAGATCACTTCCCATGGGATAAAAATGGGGTGTCAATTTCAACAGCGAGTTTAGCTTTATTTCTAGGTTACCTAGACATTTAGGAGTGTAACGTGTACGCGTTACACTATATACTAAGTATCTATTTACAAAAAAAAATGTATGTAAGTATTCTATCAGTTATCTGGTTCCCATAGTACAAGCTCTGCTTAGTTTGGGGCTAGATAGCGCTGTGTGACATGTCCAGCAATATTTATTGTTTACTAGCTGTTACCCGCGACTTCGTCTGCGCAGGATTAGTAAGTACTTCAAGTAGCTTATTATCTTCTTAATATCTATATTTATACCAAAATTCATCAAAATTGGTTCTGCGGATTACTTGTGAAGGCGTAACAGACAGACAGAATTACTTCGAGAGACCCTTGTTCTATATTGAGTAATGAATGTACGTACCTACATTAAAACTTAGTATTTTCGATAATGATCTCACTGATTTCATGATCTCACAGTAAAAGGTATTATAAACGTCATATTATTTTGTGAGGATAGATTTACGGATGTAGGTATATAATAAAAATGGATCACTGTTTGTACATCACTGTTATATATGTGTGATGTATATCACTGTTTTGGCGATAATGGCTTACTCATAAAAGACAGATATATGTGTCGCAGACTTTTTTGTAGGACTAATTAAGATAAACATTTCTCTTATACATTATATACGAGTAAACTCTACAGTTTTTTCAGCGTACGCCAGAATAACTCGCAGATGGCAGATTTTTTTCCGACTTACTTGACAATTATTGTTATATTTTGGACAATTCACACACTATCTTTAAAAATTATATCCTATGTGTTATTCTAATGTATAAGGTATATTATTGTACACTTTCATTAAAATCCATTTGGTAGTTTTTGCATGAAAGAGGAACAAACATCCATACATCTATACATACAAACTTTTGCGTTTATAATATTAGTAGGATATAAATAAAAAAAATGTTTATCCCAGAGCCACACTCACTACAGGCTCATAAAACACAGCGCAGACGTCGTTTGGAGCCATATATGGCTCCAATTTGCGATCGAAGAATCGACCGATTCTTGTATTCTAATATTTGTAATAGCGCTATTCGAACATTCGAATAATTTTAAGTATGTGAGTCAACCGCGTAGCCGTAGTCTAACAATAGTGAAAATGAGTCTATTTGTTATACCTTTTTGTTAGAATAGAATAATCATTTATTTCAGACAGTGTCCGTCCGTCCATACAAAATATCAACAATCACAAATAAATAAAATGAAAACCAAAAACATACAAATCAATAATAATACAGTAAATTAGATCATAAGTAAAATCTCACGTTAAAATTAAATAAAATAGAATAGGAACATAAAATAAAAAATTCATATAAAATTAAAATTAAAAACATGTACCTATGTATGTACCTGCGTGCTTTGAATTGCCCGTAATTATCCCCACCCAGTGCTTCTGAATAGGGCAATCAAAAAGCGCAGCAATCTTCAGAAATACTGTTGGGAGTACCGCGCAATCTGTGAAAAAAAGACGCGATTTTTTTCCGCATGATTGCATGAAAACCGTCGACGTTAGCCAAGATACACAGTAAAGCCAATTTTTTTTTTATTAAAATATATTTCGCACATTTTGTGGTTTTGATAACAAGGGTACACTATAAAGCCATTTTGGAGTATTCCAAAACTGTTTTGTGATATTTTTCTATATTAAAACTAGTTGAAATTGACATTTAAAGTTTCTAATAATATTCGAATAACCCCAAATTGATCGAATGCTATTAGAATACTACAGTTTGAATATTTGCAAACCCTAGGTCTATGTTTCGAGAGTGCACTTCGTATGTGATGGATGATGTACAATGTATGTATCTGTAATAATTCTAAGTTGTAGGTATTGAATTTGCTTCATGACCGAGTGAACGTGAGATTAGCCTCTGCCACCGCGTTCTTACGATAGTTCATTAAACTGTTTGTTTTAAGCCAGAGACTTAGTTATCAGTGTTTTTCAATTTATAATTATTTTTCAATTGAATATGCGAGACAAAAGCTTCTGAGTGTAATGGCCGCAAGCCACACAAGTTGATTTCAAATTAATAATAGTCCAATCGCAATGACCAACTTCTGCTCTAATATGACCTCTCTCTTATATCTACATCTCTTATGTATCTCCTCAACCAACGTCAGCACAATTAGAAGATATTATTTTATTAAATAATATCTTAAAATAATATCTATTTCTGTTATTTTTAATGTTTATAATTGATCGAGCGAAGCGACATCTCCAAATCAACTTGGGCAAATCGGCGTTGTATGTATGTATGTTTGTTTGTCCGAGGATAACTTTCGAATCGTTAATCCGATCATCGTGAAATTTGATACATAGGTAGGTAGTAATGGCACAATTTTGGTGTGACTAAATGATCTAAAAATGTTGGGGGGGGGTTGTTGACATATTGGGGTTCAAGAGGGGAAAAAAAAGAAAATGAGACTATTTAGTCAAGCGGGACGTCAAATGAAAGTCTTTATTAGTACATTTCGACTACATTTTTATTTTTAGTAAAGTTTTTGTAGTTTTTGAGTTATTACTCATGATAAAAATTGAACTTTGACAAAATTCACAGGGTACAACAGTGACCCCACAGTGCTGTAATTTGGTATGCGTATAGCTTAAGTAACACAGATATAGGCAAAAGTCTGAAATCCAGAATAACTGCAATTTATACTCCAAAAAAGAGGAACCAAATAACATGAACTCCCGTTACCTGTAATTTGAACGAAACTGTAGGCCAAGTTCGTTGGTTTCTTATTTCGTGGCACTATTTTGATAGTCTAAGATTACAAATAACATTTTCTTTTTGTTTTTATGGGAGACTCGCGAGATCTCAGTTCCGGGCGAACGGCTGCGTCCACACTGAATGCGCGGCGACTAGGGCCTAATGCTAGTGCGGCGAGCGGGGGCGAAAGAACAGAACGCGCGGACAGGAACGTTTGAAAACTACGCGCTCTGTCTCGCTCGGTCCCGTCGCACTAGGCTTCCGCCTTAGTCACTACAGTATGGACGCAAAGGCGCTTTTCATATGTTTAATACTTCGCGCCCGTCGTCGCAACCGCGCTAGGCTCGCAGTGTGGACGCACACAACCACTAGTAGGTAATAGAAATAAACAAACTCGCTGTTGCCCCTTGTAGACCTCATAAAGTTAGTAAATCAGGGCAAGGTGTATTACGCTTTTTTAACAAACTGAACCCAAGTGATGCACAAAAATTGACAACAAATTTAAAAACGATAGGTAACTTAACGGATTATTTAGTTAGATGATAGAGAAGCTTGAGATTGAAATTGCCCCAACTCGGTCAAAAATGTTAGAATTATTTTGACGTAATTTATTTTGTTTATGTTATGTATTCTAAAACGATCATTAAAAAGATCAACCAGTCTTGTTTCTTGCCTTTCTTTCCCGGCTTGGTAGCGAACAGGCTGTAAAATTGACGTTTTAAATCACCATGTGATTTTAATGATTTTAATTTTGCTCGTAAAGAGTCTCTTATTTCACCAATTTCAAAATCGTAATGTATGTCATTACGTACTTGTGCGTTATTGTAAAACGCACGAGTTTCTTTTTAATAAGTTAAAACGTACGGTTTATCAAGATGCTGCGTCTAAAACGAACGGTAGGTACTTTTTAAAATCTTAGCAAAGACTTTTTATGTCAGAAAAGTGGTCAACATTATATGAATAAAATTAACTTTGGGAGATAAAATATAAAAAATAAACATATGCCAACTGGCAACGTAATAATCAATTTTACAAATTGTTCAAATTTGTCTAACTGCTTTAACAAGTGATTAAAGATTTATTCGTTTAAGAAAGTCAGAGTTTTATTTATTTCCTCGCAAATATGTTATAAAACGTCGTATGACATTGTACGTGCGCTTTGATAATTACAGCCTCTGCTTTCTTGTAGCCCTCACGGCTCGGGCTAGCAATATCGCCTCGGCTGTGATTTTCAACTTACCGCACTTATGTAACTATGTGATATAATGTACTATTATATCGATCATACTGCTCAGAATGAAGCGTCAGTTGGATTTGGAGTCAATCTATTGTTTTCTTATAAAGAATGCATTTTATTTATAACTAAATCTCCAATTAGTCGACTGGCGCTTTTTTTCGGATAGACTATTCTAGTTGTTGGCCTCTGAGGCCGTTGCAGCTTAACTGAATTTTTTGGCGAGCACAGATGGCGCTCAGCCCTGTAAGTTTTGATAAGGCAATTAGCGCAAGGGCACCACTTAGGTACGAGCATCGGCTTGGGCAGTTGCGAGGGTGGGGATAGGAGAGAAACGCCCGGGTGCATGTTTATACCTCGTATAGGCGGCGACTGAAGGGACTCATCGGAGTATCGGACGGACTGTGTATCTATGAAGTGTTTGCTCTGTCTAATGTAGATGACTCGTCATCTGGATCTCCGAGAACGTGTCTCGGTTGCCGGAGGGTTTTGTTCGCGGGCGGATAGTAGGGTATGGTCGTTATCAAAGGATTCGGGTGGGGGGTGGCAAGCTCATAATGTCGCTTGATTTGCACCGAGATATGAAATTATGAGTCAATAGCCAAGTTCATGAGGCGACTTGCGCAATCACGCCTGCCTAAGGAATAAGAGAGTTGTCAAATCATACAAATAGGTTAAAAAACATGTTCGCTAATTACGTTTTGCGATCGTTGTGCAAGCAAAGATTATTAAAGTTAATTCATGTTTTGATTAAACGAGCGATATGTTCTAGCAAGAATCAAATAAATCAATTTCAATTCAACATTCAGTATTTTTTGAATTAAAATATTACAATGTTACATGTCAGATCTTATTGACTAGTCAAGACTTCAAGAGTCCAGCACTCCATATGTACCCTGTATATTATATACTAGCTATTGCCCGCGCCTTCGTACGCATTACGTTACTAAGAGTGTAGGTAACCAAGAAATAAAGCTAAACTCGCTGTTGTAACTTGACTTGACACCCTATTTTTATCCCATGGGACCCGATTTATGGGATAAAAAGTAGCCTATGTGTTAATCCAGGTTATAATCTACGTACATACTAAATTACATCGAAATCGGTTCAGCCGTTACGACGTGATAGAGTAACAAACAAACATCCAAACTTTCGCATTTATAATATTAGTGTGATAACTAACTTTCATTTCCTTTCTTGTCAGTGGACCGACCGGCGCCGGCGCGCGGCCACCGCCAAGAGATCGATCGCTAATGGTTCATTTGTTGGTCATCGTTGAATAGGTCTTTAAAACACAAAGGTTTACTCATCAATTTTTTTGATAAAAGACCTCGTTTATGAAAAAAAAATTAGGAACGAGCTTGAAAGTGGGCATTTTCTAGTCGTGTGCCCGATGATGTAAAGACTCATCCATTTCCCGGTAAACATAGTAGGTAGTTATTTAGTTCATTTTTATGAGCAAACGCATTCCAATGTAACTTTCTCAGAATTATCGATTATTTTTAGTAGTGATGCACCTTTCATTTGGTTTTACGACAGATTTGTCGGTTTAAAACTCCATGGACGTCATGCCTGCCTAACAGGCCTGTCATGGACGAAGATAGATTAATCTCACTTATACCTAAACTCAGTGGCGGATCCAGGATTTTGGTTTGGGAGGGGCTTGAGCCCCTTAGTCCCCCTCCCCCTGGATCCGCTACTGCCTAGACACTGTCCGGCTTAAATAAGTATATAAGTATTCCATCAGACTGGTTCCCATAGTAGGTACAAAGCTTTGCTTAGTTTGGGGCTAGGCGGCCCTGGAGATGTCCAACAATGTTTATTTATATTTACCTCTATTTATTATTACAAGCTGACCCGCCCCGAAATGCACAGATTTTGATCAAAATAAAAAATAGCTTAAAACAATCAGGAATCTATCAGTGAAATAATTATTAAAATTACGTATTACATACCTCTGACGAAAATAGCAATTTTGAAGCTTTAAACGGGCGGATGTATCAAAAAAGTGTTGAGGAAACCAAATGTTTTTGAAAGGATAGGTGTATATATACTTTCAGATTAGGTAGGCCCAGAAAAAGATGGAGAGACGACCTGGATGCAATCAAACAAGATTGGTCAGATTTGGCTGTGTACCTTTGCCCAGCAATAGGACAACGTAGGGTAAAAAAAAATACTTTCTGATTGGTCCCATAGAAATTTCATCAAAATCGGTCCAGTAGTTTGGTTTATTAAAATAACGGGTTACAATTTTCTGTTTTCTGACGTCTGTTATATTTTTTGTTAAAAAGTTACTTGTCTTAAAACATAATAGAGTTATTACGAAAGTAAACCTTAACTTAATCATATAAAGGGAAAATTTACAAGACTATCATAAAACCTGTCGTTGTGATGATGAAAATGGATGTGTGCGGTAACGAGAATGGATAAGATAAGGAATGAGTATATTAGAGAAAATTTTAAAGTAGCGCGTGATAGAAAAATTTAGGAGTAAGGTGGCTAGCGTGGTATGGGCATGTCATGCGTAGAGAAGAAAATCATATGACTAAAAGAGTGTTAGATATGAGTGTGGATGGATATAGAAGTAGAGGAAGGCCGAAGAAGAGATGGATGGACTGTGTGAAAAATGATATGGATAGAAAGGAAGTGACAACGGGGATGACGGCTGATAGAGAGATGTGGTGGAGGAATGCTTGTTGTACCGACCCCACGTGATGTGGGAAAAGGGCAGGAAGAAGAAGAGTTATCACGAAGCTAGTATTTTAGTACAAGCTCTGCTTAGTTTGGTGCTAGATAGCGCTGTGTGAAATGTCCAGCAATATTTATTTATTTATTTATTTACTATGCCACAAGAGTGATTTAGTTGATTCGTAGAATTCCTATGAATAGTCACCAATACGACTCTTTAATTAGATGAATATCAATTTCATTCAATTGCTGTAATGGCCTCAGTTGAAGGAATCACAGCTATGTACATACATTTATAGAATACATAATAGGTAAACATCTGAAGAAGTGGTATACAACTCAGCTGATCAAATATAAATATACACTCAAACACGTTTGTTCGTCGTCGCCGTGTCATTAGTTTGACTCTGATGCTAACCTATTTTGGTCCATTGTACAGCTTTATCTGGCCAGCAGTAAGTACCTACGCATCCAACTGGGCGCCGTATGACACGTGTCGGAACTGCGTCTTACCACACCCCGAGGTAGAAATAACTCTAGTAAGTATAGGCGAAACTAGAAATAGAATTTTTATGTTTCGTAATCTTTTGCTACCGTATATGTAGATACACAGAATACAACAGAAGTTAAGCTTAGTATGAGAGATACAAGATATATTTTCATAAACAAGTGTTTGTCAAAAGTTGTCTGGAAGAGATAGCTTTGTGAAGCGATAAGACCGCCCATTATGATCACATTTATTTGTTTTATTTTTATATCTGATGTGTCTAGCTTGTAAGGTACCTATAATAAAGAATTTTCATTCAAGTATACAATAAGGTCTTCACTGGGGGCGCTTTTAACTTTAAAAAAACCGGCCAAGTGCGAGTCGGACTCGTGCACGAAAGGTTCCGTACCATTATCTATATAAAAGGCAAAAACGTCACGTTTGTTGTATGGGATCCCCCCTTTAAATATTTGTTTTATTTTAATTTAATTATTTATATTTAAAATGAATAGATAATTAAATATTATGTGAATATTTCAAGCCTGTTGCCGTTATCAATATCGAGCAAAACCGAGCAAAAAAATCACGTTTGTTGTATGGGGTCCCTCTTGAATATTTATTTTATTCTGTTTTTAGTATTTTTTGTTATAGCGGCAACAGAAATACATCATCTGTGAAAATTTCAACTGTCTAATTATCACGGTTCATTAGATACAGCCTGGTGACAGACGGACAGACAGACAGCGCAGTCTTAGTAATAGGGCCCGTTTTATCCTTTGGGTACGGAATTTTAAAAAAGTACACAATAAAATAAACTAATCAATGAACATTTTGTTGCTTGTTTTTCTGAGTCATTCCACGAAGAGGAACGATTTTTAGAGCACCTATTTTAAAAGCATCATTTTTCAAACAGCGATATCTTGGGAACTAGTCGTTCTAGGCTAACCGTCTCTTGATACATGGTAGGTATCAATGAGATCTGCTTCTGACGAGAGCTGTCAAACTACACACACTTTGACAGCTGTCATCAGAAATGCAAATCTCAATGATACCTACCATTTGTTTAAAGACACCGCTAGCCTAGAACGTCTAGTTTCCGAGATACGGCTGATTAATTACTAACAATAACATATATTTTTTTATCAAAATTATCTTTTAATTGATACAATCCATCGTAATTATTGATAAAAAAAATATAAAATACCCCATCACTCGAAGCTACTACATTGTAGGTGCCCTTCGTGGAAACATTTGAAATTATGTTTAGTATTCCACGAAAAGCACCAAGCCAAAATATAAATTTTGCTCTTCGTGGAATAAAATTGGTGCTCTAAAAATCATTGTTCTTCGTGGCATGGTTTGTTTTTCTAACAATACCCAGTCAGTATTTGACCTATCTATCCTACCAGATTTTGGAAGGAAAATTATTCCTGTTGGACAAATCAAGACTCAAAAATCAAAGTTTGGACCTCGAGGAAGAATCCAAAAAAATTATAAATCGACAATCTCTTTAGCAATAAGAATTTTCTTTTATATGTTTACTAGTTGACCCGGCGAATTTCGTACCGCCTTGACATGCATATGACGCGGGCTGCCAATGTACATACGTCAATCGGGCATCATTAGCTGCATCTAAGTATGAGCGAATAAATTTTCTTCATAATTTATTTTTACGTGAATTTTTCCAATATTTTAATAGTTATTCTGCTATTCGGGGCGGAGACAAATCTAACAAATCAAAGATCATCAAAATCGGTCCAGCCGTTCTTGAGTTATAAAATGGTGTAACTAACCCGACTTTGTTTTGTATATATAGATATATGATGGTGAGCAATAATGAAATTATCTAATCTAATATCTTTCGTTATTATGACGTCAATTAGGTTCATGTGATTAATATAGGTTTTGGCAGCTATTGCTATAGGTACTAATTGGCCCAATCCGGATAAAAATATTTATGAATGAAGCGCAATATAAACAAACGCATGATGATATTAATATTACAGTGTCATGTGCTTATGACGTCTCCATACGTCAGGAATTACTACGTAAAAGGGAATATCTCAACGCATGTGTAGAGGAAGGAAATAATATTACCTATACAATAGACATACTCGTAATACCTAGTAGGTATATCCATACTTTAGAGCAGGGTTTCTTAACCTGGGGTCCATGGACCCTAAAGGGTTCGTGGAATGAGTGCTGGTGGTCCATGCCAGTTAAAAATAATATTGTGTAAACAAAATTATAACCGATTAGATGTGAAAGATGATATACGCTTTGCGTAGTCTATTGGCGGGATCCTATATCCGCCAGTACTTAACTACGACTCGTATCTTCTTGAAAAAGTGTTGAACTAGTGTCAAATTTTTGACACGTTTTCAAGGAGAAACGAGCCGTTGCTGGTACCGACGGATATTGGAACCCGCCATAAGACAATTCCTCAATTAATCAATAATAATAAATATTGCTGGACATTTCACACAGCGCTATCTAGCCCCAACCTAAGCATAGCTTGTACTATGGCAACCAGATCACTGATAGAGTACTTAAATACTTTTTTTGTAAATACATACTTATAATATATAGAGAAACAACCAGACCCGGAACAAATATCTGTAGATCATGCAAACATTTGTTCCGCGGCGGGAATAGAACCTGCTACCTCCTGTGTCTCAGCCAGCTATTCGCCCACTGTACCACGGAGGTCGTCAAATCAAACTACGTGCCAATCAAACTAAAGCAGTAGCAACCATCTCACTGATCGTCTCGCGGACTTTATTTGTACCTAATACGAATAGAACCGAAACATTGCCGGTCGAAACACCGATAAAACGGTACGTGATAAATCCCGTATTTATAATAATGACCTAATAATAAATAGAAAGTTCCTGTTTTTCTAAATGCCTTGTTTTCTTTCCCGTTATATTATATTGGCTATAAATTATATCGATTATAAAGATTGGAAGGGGTCCGCCAGATTTTCATAATACTGCTAGTGGTCCGCCCCTTTAGAAAGTTTAAGAAACCCAGGTCTAGCCGTAATTTTATACAAAAAAATTACTTACATTATAGCTCCATTCTTGTGTGTGAATTCGAGAAAGATGCCGTTTATTCTGTAACAATAAGAACATAAATTTATTAACAAATACTAGATATTTCACACAGCGTTATCTAGCCCTAAACTAACCAAAGCTTGTACGCACGACTAACACATCAATCAAGCTATAATTTTCAGTTTAGGCTGACATCGCATTGTGTAGTCTTTCCGTACAATGCAAGTTCAGCTTATACTGGTAAAATACAGCTTAATGTGTAGCCGTGTGTACTATGGGAAACTGTATGGGAAGCTACCTAAGGGCTAACCTACATATTATATTCCTTGTTATTTTTTTGTTAATACTTCCTTACTAGTATTATAATTCGAAAGTAACTGCTCTCTCTGTATGTCTGTTTGTTACGCTTGCATGACGCAACGGCTGGACCGATTTCGATGATATTTTGTACTGCTTCCGCCAGCGGCTTCGCATGCGTTGTTTGTTAATATAAAGTAGCCTATGTTTGAGTCCAGATCATATTCTATCAACACACCAAATTTCATCGAAATTGGTTCGGCGGTTACGACGTGATTGAGTAACAAACAAACATCCAAACTTTTACATTTATAATATTACTGTGATATTTAGATAATAACTTATATATGTATATATTTTATTCAGATATTGTAAGGTAAGTTTTAGTTTGTAAGTTTTAATCTGCACTGTACCTAAATGCAATCTTGCCACACCTTTACACGTCTATTAGGATAAATACTTTAAGTTTTGACATATGTACCTAAATATCTAATGTCGTGTTGCGATTAATAAATAAATACTGTATTTCACCGGCAACCATACCCTTCAAACCGAAACACAGCAATGCTGCTGGGCGGCAGAAATAGGAATGGTGGCTTTTTATCAAACTCTGAAGTGATGTATTTACAACAATTGACAAAAAAAACGCAATTAAACAAAATCTTTATAAAAGCCTACTATAAAATATCGGATTATTTAGATGATAGAGAAGCTTGGGATTGAAATTGCTCCAACTCATTCAAAAAGGTTACAATTTAAACGTAATTTATTTTCTTTATTCCTTTATTTTTATTTGACGACCTCCGTGGCGCAGTGGGCGAATAGCCGTCTAAGATGAAGGAGGTAGCGGGTTCGATTCCCGCCGCGGAACAAATGTTTGCATGATCTAAAGATATTTGTCCCGGGTCTGGATGTTTTTCTATATAATATATTATAAGTATGTATTTAAAATAAAAAATAAAAGTATATAAGTATTCTATCAGTTATCTGGCCCCCATAGTACAAGCTCTGCTTAGTTTGGGGCTAGATAGCGTTGTGTGAAATGCCCAGTAATATTTAGTAATATTTATATATTTATTGTTATGTATTCTAAAATGATCAATAAAAAAACAACCAGCCTTGTTTCTTACCTTTCTTTCTTGGCTTGGTCACTTTTGACGTTTCAAAGTGATCTGATTTTAATGAATAAAAAGATTTTGATTTTTCGATTTTGGTATTCACAAGGAAGTCTACTCTTGACATTGTTCATATTTTGTTTTATGGTGTGTAAAGTATTTTCTACCTATCTAGGTGATTACCTTGATAATCAAGGTTAGAATTCAAGGTATCGAAGGGTACCTACTACCTACCAAGTAATACTAACAATCGAATCACCTTGTACGAATAAATACAAAAGTTTTTGTGCGTTTTAATGCGATTCAAAGAAAGAGCCTCCTTCATGCTCAGAGTCGCCATATTGTGTAGAAACACAATAAATAAATAAAAAATAATAAAATAAAAGGACATTTATTTACACACACACACCTCTTATGTTAACAGAAGTTGGTAGGTACAATAAGTACTAAATAAAGCTAGGTAAGTTTAATAGTAGGCCTAATTCTAAGTAACATTAGTACATTATCGTAGGTAGCACTAAGGTAGAGGGTGGTGGTAAATAGGTCGAGGGCTCAGCTACGCTGGTTTTCAGCCTCGCCTTGGCAGAAACGTCTGCTGCTGCCGCCGCCACAGATAAGGTTCCCGGGAACTGTCAGCTTTATGCACTGAATTAACAAGTAGTAGTACAATCATCAAGAGTCTGACGGACAGACAGTTTGATGATGACAGTAGCGTATCGACTTTGGGTGGAAATACCCACCTAAGACTGAATATGTTTTTAATTTTAATCGATACGAATATTATAAACAGGAAAGATTTGTATTTTTGTATGTTTGTAACGAATAAACTCAACAACTACAGGACCGATTTCAAAAATTCTTTTTAATTTTAGAATGCTACATTATCCCGGAGTAACATAGGCTACTTTTTACCCAACTGCGCAGAAGGAGGGTAATGTTTTGATTGAAAAACTACACGTGCGAAGCTGCGGATTGGTCAGTTAGTTTTAATAATAACAAATAATTTTTAATTACGGTGTATTTTTTAAAATATGGATCATTGTGTCTACAATAAAGAATTTATTTATTTATACTAGCTGGCCAGCCCGCGGCTTCGCACGCTTTAAATTTCCCGTTCCTGTGAGAACTTCAGGATAATAACCATATAAAACTCTCTTGTCAAAGTGACGCGACACTTTATGTAAATGACTTCACGTCAATGAACGACGGTTAAATTATATGGATATTGTTCATACAAAATTCAAATTCAAATTCAAATATTTTTATTCATTAAAATCACAAGGATCACTTTGAAACGTCAATTTTACTGCCTGTTCCTTCGCGACCAAGCCAGGAAAGAAAGGCAAGAAACAAGGCTGGTTGTTTTTTTTAATGATCCTTTTACAATACATAATACAGAACATAAATTACGTCTAAATTGTAACATTTTGAACGAGTTGGAGCAATTTCAATCCCAAGCTTCACTATCATCTAAATAATCCGATATTTTATAGTAGGCTCTTTTATAAAGATTTTGTTTAATTACGTTTTTAAATTTGTTAATTGTCAATTTTTGTACATCCCTTGGGAGTTTGTTATAAAAGCGTACACCTTGCCCTTTAAACGATTTACTAACTTTATGGAGTCTACAAGTGGCAACAGCGAGTTTATCTTTATTTCTAGTCTTAAAATTATGATTATCGCTATTTTTCTTAAACAAATTAATATTTTTGTGAACATACATTAGATTTTCATAGATGTATTGACAAGGGAATGTCATAATATTTATTTCTTTAAACTTATTGCGTAATGATTCTCTGGGGCCCATATTATAAATTGCACGAACAGCCCTCTTCTGCAGCACAAAAACGGTGTTTATATCTGCAGCTGTAGCTGAAGTAAACTAGTCTAGCTGTGCCTACGTCTGTAAAAAGACGGATCTTTTTGACTGCGTATGCCGCAACAAAAATACTAAAATCGCGATTCAAAAATGAGGGGTGGGGGGGGGGGGGCAGGAGGGTGAAAAATACTTAACGACCTCATACCAACCAAATATTAAAAAAATCATTAAAATCGGTCGACCCGTTTCGGAGGAATGCGACCACTAAAACCGCGACACGAGATTTTTACATATTACAAAATTTTATTAAAATCGGTCGACCCGTTTCGGAGGAATGCGACCACTAAAACCGTGACATGAGATTTTTATATATATGATTTATAATGTGTCATAATGTTACCAATTTACCATTTCTAAATAGAGCAGTAGCCGATTTACCAGCAGGCTGAGTAGGTAGGCTTGAACCTAGAGCGGCAGATTTTAGGGCGGCAAAGGGGACCGTTTTTTTAAAGATCTCGTTAAGTGTCCGGCTACATGACATCCGGGTCTCCCCGATCCTGCGAATCCGGACCATGTCCCGGGTGCTTCCAGGCAAAAATCGGAGTCGGATGGCCTCAGATCGTGTGTAGTTGATGCAGAAAAAATTTAAATGTTTGGTTGTGCGACGGATTGGTCAGGGGCCGTTAAAAACGGTCCGTGACAAGCCCGGATGCCATATAGTCCGAGTCTAAGGGGGCTTGCTGATGTTTTTTTTATGTTATTTATGGGGAAAAATGCTTACCTATGATGGTAAGCGGTCACCGTCGCCTTTTGACACCGGCAACACCCGGGGTATTGTCGATGCGTTCCCTAACCTTGCAATGTAGTGACCTCTATACGTCTTTCTTGAAGCGTACCATGTCGTAGCCTAACAGGCAAAAAGAAGTCTACAAGACATCTTCCCGTTGACTTTTCCCTCTTCCCTTTCATTGTACATTCAAGCAACGGTAATACCACCTTCCTATATTCTATGGTAAAACAGCCAGTTTGCGGCCCCTAACAAGTAGCATACCTGCATTACCTTTATTGTACATATTGAGCTTTGATAAGCTCAAAAATATACCCAACAAGCTTCCGCCCGCGGCTTCGCACGCGTGGTTTGTCAATAAAAAGTAGCCTATGTGTTAATCCAGGTTATGATCTACGTACACACCAAATTTCATTGAAATCGGTTCAGCTGTTCCGACGTGAAAGAGTAACAAACACCATACATGCATACAAACTTTCACGTTTATAATATTAGTGGAATTTCAACCAAATTGCTGGATAGAAGGACGGTAAAAATTGTACAGCCTACTTATACCTATAACCTATTTGGGAAACGTGTAAATCAGCCACTGCAATAGAGGGATACCTGTCTAGGGTGCCTAAAATACCTGATTTTTCAGAAAAAAGTATGCTTATGGTAAAAACCAAGTAAAGCGCAGTTAAACGTGGTCACCCAGTAGTGATCGAACGTTGCCCTAACTTATGACGACTTGCGCAACGATCCCTAAATGTATTTAGTGGAATTGTCAAGTCATACAATTACGTCAAATTTAAACATATTTAGTCGCTAAATACGTTAAGGGATCGTTGTGCTCGGGCTCAGTTACTCAAAACAACAGAACCTTAACCGCTGTAGCTATGTCTAATAAAGTAAGATATTTCATTTTAATGTACGGTTGGTATCATCACCCTAATCATGATAGAATAGGGATGGTTAAATAATCAATAAGATTGAAAATAGTATATTACAAATGAATAAATAGTAGGTACAGTAGTAAAAAAAGGCGGACTCAATGCTAAAAACGTCTTTTCTCTTCCAGATAATCCTTGTAAGTATGAGGTGTTAGTGAGTTTTTAAGAATCGCGAACTACATAATATGTTTTTTGAGAGATACACAGTAGTAATTCTCGTACAAGATGATGTGATATCGTTCATTCGTGCCTTCAGGCCGGCTTGCACAACGATCCCTTAACGTATTTAGCCACTAAACATGCTTAACTTTGACGTTATGTGCTTTCACAACTCCTTAAATCATATTTAGCCACTAAATACTTTTAGGCATCGTTGTTCAAGCCGGAGTTAGTCTCGTAAGTACAACCATAAACTTCTACAGCTGTTGTGATAACAACTCGTACGAACTATAGCAAGTCTTACTACTGAATCAAACGAAATTGTGAAAGGCATTATTTTTTAAAATACATTTCTAAGCACAATAATTAAACAAAAACTTACCTGTTTTTGTTCTTTGTCCGTGGATGTTGCTCAAAACAGAATACTAAATAACTATTTTTATTTTTTATCTGAGGGTAGGTAACCTATTCAATAACTTTGATCTATGAAAGAACTGACTCGGTTATTAACAAAACGTGTATTATAAATCGTAAATAATTATAAAAACTTTTTAAAGATCAATAATGTTAAAACTAAACTTAAAATTAACAAGTGCAGTCAACACATTCTCCTACACCGGACGTTGAAACTGCACTACCTATTGTTTTGAACATTGTTGCCAGCTGTACCCTAAACTTTAAAGCTAGATCTCTTGCGAAAAGTTGCCATAATTCCAATTTTTTTATATCCTAAAAAGTTGCTAGAAGTAGCTGCCGTTTAAAAGAAATAAGAACATATTTGTTTGCACTAAAACTACATTATATGCAAATAAAAACTTTATGTTAATGGAGATGGAACGAGTTACCACGATTAATCAGAGGTACGTACATGCATCGATCACTTTATCATGTGTGATTAAAAATTTGTATGAACATCTTGTTCCAGAACATCTTCCTGTTTGGAGTAGGTTTGAAACAGTGTATTTCGTGTTTTAGGCGTTTTATGTCAGAAAAATATGTTAGGTTGTAAACTTGCTAAAAAGTCTGCCACCAAATTTTCTAAATAGTTGCTGATGAGTATGCAAAAATCGCTAGATCTAGCTACAAAGTTGCTAAGTTGGCATCAGTGGCGTCAGAGAGAGGGAGGTCTGCCAGATGGTTTTAATGAGCGATCGTACGATCTTACGGTGGAGTGACGAGACGACACTCCACCGGAAATAGCAATACGGCAAAACCTCACATAAATAATTAAACTTAATTACTTAATTTAATTTAATTTAATTTACTTTGATTTGATTTTGTTTAATTTGATTTTATTAATTTAATTTTAATTTTATTTATGAGTCAATGGCTTGAAATAAACAATTTTTTTTTTTTTTTTTTTTTTTTTTTTAAACTACTTACGGCAATACCCAACTTATTATACGCGTCGTCACAGACATTCATCATTATTATTAACATTGAATTCGATGCAGATGTTCTAAAAAACATCTGAATTCTAACAACAATACCGCACGAACAACGCTCTCTATTGACGAGTAGCTGTTTCAATTCTCAGGAGTCTGTGTTGCTACAATGCTCGGGATTATGGTTATTTTCTACCGGGTAGTTTCTAGCTAGAGGATTGGGCAACACCAACTGTTGCGTTTCGTTATGAGGACTTCATATCATGATTTAAAAAAAAATGTTAAATGGTAATTTTTTTTGTTTATGTTTATAAGTAAAGGATTTTTTAGATTTTTTTGATTACCCTCCAATGGGGTGTCAAAATAGTGGATCGCGATAATAATATCGCGGTAGTAATAAATGAAACGAAACGCACGAACGAAGAGAAAGGGGAAAACTCAATTTTTTTTTAATTAATCTTTGAGCAAAATGGCCGATGCTCGTTGAAGGTGTGTCGCGTCATAAAACGAGTTTCATCGGCGATTTAATCATTGAACTGCAGTGAAAAGTTTTGGTGTTCTCTACTGGTGCGTAACATTGGTATTGTGGTATATAATAAGGTGGAATTATGTTTTGATATCCAGTAATCTGCGCATCGAAGGAGCTTGGATCAAGAAACATTTCAACAAAGGATTCCAATGGAGGTTTTCATCATGTCGCGTTGGCCTGCCGCTCGGCCCCGCCGCGTTAGCCCGGAGGCTGTAGGCCTCACGAGGGCATATTCGTTCGCGCCTGTCTCGTATCGAGCTCGTGGCCGCCGTGCCTGTCCGCGCGCCGCTCCCGTGATGCTAAGTATCCTACCGGTTTTTTTAGGCGGCGCCGCCGATCCTCGCGACTGCCAGCCGTGTGGCACCGGGCCTTCGCCCCGCGCGTGTCTTCGCGCGCGTTCGGAGCCCTTGCTCCTCTCGGTCGTTGAACGGGGACCCCTAGGTAAGTCTGTTCTCAGATTTCGTTCAGAAGAGAAAATCAATACTGGACCGCCATTTTGTGAAAGTATAATTAGTTTTCATTGAAATTAGGGCACTCATGAGTAATTGATGGTGTATTATAAAGTCTAAAGTAAAGATAAATGCTAGAATGTCTAGAAAACATCTTCAAGCCCCTTCAAATCTACAAAACTTTGAAGTAACTCGTCTAAAAACGAAAACAAAAAACTCACTTGGTCATCTTTAGGCCCCTTCATCAACCTGGGTTTGGGCTCATTCTGTTATTGAGTTTATGGTACTCTATAAACATGTAGGGAGTTCAATATCTACAACATCAGTTTTGATAGAGTTTTTTATCAAATTACAACAGAAACTGGATATCAAGATAATCTACCATATACTAGACTGTATAAAATTAATGATGCATTTAATGCTTCTCTTTTTTTGCTTTTTATAACCTTTCAATATCCTTAACCAATAGTATACAATTATTTTAAACCGACATGGTCCCATTTTTAGTGTTACTAATGTGTGTAACCATGAAGCAAAAGTCATGATTGAGACATATTTGGATCTGAATGATAATTTATCATTAGAACAACTCTTAAAGATTTATGTATGAAAAACACCTGTGATTTTTTGGGTAGTCTTTACACCACAACATTATCATCAAGGGTGAAGGGGGGGTACTTCCTCGAGTGCTATCAGGACTCCAGTCTGTATGTTGTACAATTTTTTTAAAGTAAACACAGGTATCAGTCAAGACAGGTTCAGACATAAATAAATAATGCTGAACATTGCACACAATGTCTCAAATTAAGCAAAGCCTATGGGAACCAGATAGCTAATAGAAGACGTAATTGTTTTTGTCATTGCTTATAATTATAGATAAAACACTCAGACTAGAAACAAAGATCTGTAGCTCATGCAAACATTTGTTACGCGACAATCATCACCTTACCTATTTCCTACAAGTCTTGACACATTTCTTCATTCCCAGGCCTCATTTTACATTTCTTGGTTTTAACGCTTCTGTAGTTAGTTCATAATGATAATCCTAATTAAAACAAAATACCATTTAAAAATAAAAATACTCAAGCATCTGTTGACAGTTTTTAATTCAAAGCTGTCAATAAGGGTGACTTGCACAACAATGCCTAAACGTATTTAGTAGCTAAATATGATTTAAAGAGTTGTCAAATCAACCAAATATATCAAATTTATACATGTTTAGTCGCTCGATATGTTTAGGGATCATTTTGCAAGCTGGCCTTAATCTCTTACCTAAACTATATATAACAATTTTAATTTGGAACACCTCCAATCACCTCAGCTCTTTCATTTTCTGCCAAGTTTCTGCGCACATCTGATTGAGTACAGTAATCTGATCATGTACGTTTGTGTTGCAGAATGTCTTCTCGCCGGAACGGCTCGGTGTCCCGAGCTGCGGAGACAGCGTCCAAGACGCGTCTCCACATGGACAGGAACCCACAGCACAGCCGGATAACTGGTGAGTAGTCAATTTGGACCAGTGTCCCCCTTAGTCTAATCGGCGTTGTATGTTTGTTTGTCCGAGGACAACTTTAATCCAAAAAATCGTTGTTTTTGAGTTTTTACTTTTAACATGTAGACACTTAATGCCCTACCTTGTACTTACTACTTGTTACTGTACTACCTTGTAGTATAGTAAGATTATACACTCTTAAGAGTAATTTGTGACTGGACACTTTCATATTTTTTTTTCTATAGAAATAAGATCTGTATCATACCACATTTACAATGAATAAAAGGTTTCAATATGGTAGGTTGTCCATGGAGGTGGTCTCATGATGGAGACGGATGCTAGACAACGGAACTTCTGTATGGATTATAGTAGGCTACTCGTGTTTGGGCTCATTTGAATCTGCTTGCAGCTCCGATTATGAATTTTATAAAAGTTTGTTTTGAAAAAGTAATTTTTCAATAATAAAACTTATTTGTTGTGTACAAACCGTCCCTTCGATATAATTACTTTAAATTACAACATCTTGTATAGGTAGGTAGGACAATGCTGGTGTGACTAAATGAGCTAAAACTGGAGGGGTGAGTGGGGGGGTTAGTTTAATTCTTTTATTTATTGAGTTATTAGCCATTATAAAAACTGAACTTTAAGGAAATTCGCAGGGTGCACCAGTGACCCCCCAGTGCTGAAATTTGTTATGAGTGTAGTTTTAGTTACACAAATATAGGGTAGTCTGAAATCCAGAATAACTGCAATTTTTTACCCTAAAAAGCGTAACCAATTAACATTAACTCCCCATTACTTGTAATTTGAATGAAACTAGGTAAAGTTAGTTGGTTGTGCATTACGTGGCACTATTATAATAGTCAAAAGACAATATATTTTTTTGTTTTTAAGTTATTTATTAAGGCCCTACACCCAGCAGTGGGTACCTATGGGCTGTGGATGATGATGATGATTAAGGATTTCCAATGAGTAGTACACAGACTTAAAATAAAATAGCTACAATAGAAGCGCTCCCTGTGCTCACTCTGTTAAGGCAACCACAGCTAACGAGTTTTTATGGGAGTCTCGCGAGATCCCAGTTCGGGGCGCACCACTAGTTTATAATATAACGTTTATTTCAGGCAACATGTAAAAATACATAACCTGTAACTATAAACACCTTACCCAGACTAACATAATGAAATATTTTCTAATATAAAAATCTCGTGTCACGGTGTTTGTGGTCGCACTCCTCCGAAACGGGTTGACTGATTTTGATGATTCATTTTTTTGTATATTTAGTAGGTATGAGAATAGGTCGTAAAGTATTTTTCACCCTCCTACCCCCACCTCCCAATTTTTTATCGCGATTTTAGTATTTTTGTATGAACGATATCCATATAATTTCACTGTCGTTCATTGACGTGAAGTCATTTACATGAAGTGTCGCGTCACTTTGACAAGAGTGTTTTATATAGTTTTTATCCCGAAGTTCCCACGGGAACAGGAAATTTCAAGAGTGCGAAGCCGCTGGCGGGTCAGCTAGTTAAATTATACAACACTAATTGTTAGGATTTTTTCTGTGTTATAAGGTAGAGATACGAATATTCGGTTACTATTCGGAATTCCAAAGTCAAAGCTCTTTTATTCATTAAAATCACATGGATCACTTTGAAACATCTAATGTTCCGTACCTTTGTCTTAATTAAATTGTGTATTCTAATAAGTAACAAAGCCTGTAAGAGAAGTGGGCAGGGCACATAGCTCGAAGAACTGACGGCCGTTAGGGCAGAAAGGTTCCACTCTTGAACCCCAATATCATTAGTCATACCCAAATTGTGCCATCACTACCTACCTACGTATAAAATTTCACGATGATCGGATCAAGGCTTCGACAGTTATCCTCGGACAAACAAACATACATACAACGCCGATTTGCCCAAGTTGATTTGGAGATCTCGCTTCGCTCGATCAATAAAAAATCGGTTGCAAGAAAACCTATTCTTGAGACATTTTGATTAATTGTACTAAGAGTTTGCTATCGTTTAGTTTAACTTAGGTTAAATTAATATCGAACTAGCTTGGCTATATATACGTTTTTCATTCAAGAAATGCTTTATTTACTTAGATTTGTTGTAATAATTGATTTTGTTTGGTTCCCTAGTGGTTAAAACGATCACAACTCTCAACTCTACGAAATTGAACCCAATGATACAACATTTGAATAGCTTCGAATATCATAATAATTTTGGCATTACATATGGTTGATTTTTCGACTTCTTGTGTAGATGTTCTTTCAAAGTTATTACGGCGAGAAAAATTACGTCGAATCGGGCTTGTTATAACGTTGCAAGTACAGTTTATTTTTCAGACACGATTGTTAAATTAATTTCTCTACAGATCCATCGAACCCTGCCGGCCGTCGCAAAGAGATAGACAATGTGATGAAGCGAGCTCGCCAAGCCTCGCCAGGCAGCTGGGACAGGAAGCTGCTGGAAGTTGAGGAGAAGGATCCTAACAGGTGAGGAAAAACACTAGATAGGCCACCTTTTTTTCTTTTTTCTGATGTGCTTAAAGTCATAGCACACATATCAACTCTGAAAGGGATTGTCACCGTATTAACTCGAGCTGGTCAGTATTCTTTGGATGAAAATCACTACTGCAACGCACACTACTCGGAATCGTAACGTAATTGCCTCGCCTCGGGACAAGCTTACGAACTACGGTGCGGTGCACTTACGGCTGGTCGTCGCCGCGCTTACGTCTCTCCGTACCCGAGCGGTGAAACTAGAGCCGCCTAGCCGTCAACCAGCGGGCGGCGAGCCTTAAGCGCGGCGTTGCCTAGCCGTAGCCAAGGAGCTGCTGATCCGCTTTGATTACGTGGTTACGTTAGCTTGACGCCTGGTTGACGACGAGGTGAAAGGCGATACGGTGACGATCCCTTTCCGAGTTGATATGTCCGCTATGACCTTAACTCGCTGTTGGCCTCTAAGGCCATTGCAGCTTAACCGAACTTTTGGCCAGCGCACATGGCACTCAGCCCTGTATGTTTTGATGAGGCAACTAGCGCAAGGGCCCCGCTTAGGTACGAGCCTCGGCTTGGGCCGTTGCTAGGGGGGGGATAGGAGAGAAACACCCAGGTACATGTCTGTACCTTGTGTAGGCGGCAACTGAAGGGACTCGTTGACCTCACCGGCGAGGTCGGTGTATCTGTGAAGTGTTTTCGTCATCCGGATCTCCTAAAACGTGTCTCGATCGACGGAGGGACAATCACATCACACTAGTCAGACTCCAGCACGCATATGTTTGCGTAGATATGGTAAAGCCTAAATTCTCCTATTTCCTCCACATTTTGGAGTATTCCTATTTCAAAATTCTTTATAACGTATTTATTTCATACTTGGGGGATGTGTTCAGCATTGTGTGCCATATGTAATAAATACATTTCTATCTCGACTCGAACCTTTGGGGTTATTTCAAAACGTCGAAAAGCGATCGGATCGGACCGACAGTTTTTTTTCGGATTCGATTTGGGATCAGAGAACGCTATTTTGTAAACTATCAACCTTTGAATCCGCGTCGGAATGGTATCCGAGCTTTGTGTTCAATCCGAAATAGTTTTAAAATAGCGTTTTGAATTAGAAATCGAATCTTAAAAAAATATTGACCTCTGTGGCGCAGTGGGTGAATAGCCGTCTGAGACGCAGGAGGTTGAGGGTTCAATTCCTGCGGCATAACAAATGTTTGCACAATCTCCAATTATATGTGTTCCAGGCCTTGGTGTTTCTCTTTATAAGTATTTATCTGCAAAAAATTATGTAAGTTTTCTATAAGTTATCTGGTTACCATAGTACAAACTTGGCTTAGTTTGGGGCTAGATAGCGCTGTCTGAAATGTCCAGCATTATTTATGTTAAATAGGCATTATGGTGTTCCCACACAGCAGTTTAACATTTTGTCAAAATTTAAACAAACACAAATGTTTTTTTTAAAATATTATTTCTCTGAAAATATAGTAGACATGGCAATTGACATTGACAATTTACTTTCCTTTGTTAATCAGCTTTTATTTTATTTATTTCATTGGAATGGAATAACCAATTACATAATTAATTAAAAATCAAAACATTAATTACATAAATTATACATTGTCAAATTATAATCTAAACTACATTATAAAGCTACCATATTATTCAAATTATCACAATAATATTATAAATGTGAAAGTTTTGATGTTTGTTTGTTACACAATCACGTGGTAACGGTTGAACCGATTTCGATGAAATTTGGTATGTATGTAGATTATAACCTGGATTTACACATAGGCTACTTTTTGTTGACAAACAACGCGTGCGAAGCCGCTGGCGGAAGCTAGTTAACAATAAAATTCAATTAAAAGAATATAAATGAAGTCATTAAATTACACACAGAATTGTTGAATTATAGACCTACATCAATCTCACAATACCTCAGACATACCAGCATTAATTCCTTTCATTCGTCAGCAAACACATCGCATTCAGGGTTGGCAGCTAGGAGTTTGTTATGACAGAGCAACGATACGATAGACACGGCAATGCCATTCTCTTTCCTTTATATACAGGGGGGGGGGGGGGGGGCAAACCGGGGCACCTGTTCCGGGCGGCAATTTCAGGGGGCGTAAAATTATTCACTAAAAGTATGTTTGAAAAAAAAAAACTTTTTTCAAAAAGTGCTTGGCATCTAGCGCACGTCGTACTATAGATTATTCAACTCCCTGCCCGTAGTCCACCTACATAATTCATCTGGCTGTTCATTTGATTCCTCTCTCAAACGCTGGAGGCGCCACATCAAGTTTCTGCCCCGGCTAGGAAAATTCTAGATTGTGGTTGCCATCTGTTAGCACTTAACAAAACCCCCTTTTGGTAACGTTAACAAGCCCTGAAATGTACTGTCAACTTTATAGATGGCGCCACACGGGGTACAAGCAGATGTATCTAGAGGGCTCTGGTTCGGTGTCCCCCAGGAGATCGCGCTCCCCTATCGAGAGATCCAGGTTATTTTGATTTATTTTCCTTTTTAATTACTGATTTAAACGGGTATGTACAGTGATCGCGGAAGTTTGAAAAGAAATATTTCCTTTTTATACATATTTTATAATAGTTTATACTTCAGGAAAGTCCGATTTGATGTCTTATCATTTTGCACGTTGACATAATTAAGTACAATTTACACAAGAAATCGAGAAATCAACTGCATAATGCCAATTAATTACTATGTTGTTTACAGGGTGTTTGGTAATATACAGACGATATTCAAGTAACGGTTTCTCAAAACATAAAAAAAGACTACTCGAAAAAAAAACTACTAGTTATATTATCAAATTTTAAAGAAAATCGACTAAGTTTAGGTGATTTTTTTTATTAATTTGATATAAAACTTACTGCCTACTCTTGCAATCGACCTCCAAAAATAAAGGCCGATTTGATATCTCTTTCGGAAATGGCTGTGGGTTTTGGGTTAGAAAGGGACAAAAAGACGATACATCACCAATACAGTATCTGTAGTTAGATGGCAAGCATTATGCAATAGCACAACATAAGTTTAATAAAGTGTTTGTTTTTACATGCCAAAATAAGTTTCACATTTCTATGGTAAATATTTCACAAATTTATTTATTATGCTCATCAAAATAACCCCTTTCATTTTTGTGCGTATATTATCAAAATCCCTAGATACACTTTATGAGTATTTATTTATTTAAAACTAGCTGACCCGACCGCGGCTTCGCATGCGTGGTTAAAACATTACCCTCCTTCGCAGTCGGGTAAAAAATAGCCTACATCCCAATCCCGGTCAAAATCTATATATAAACCAAATTTCATCGAAATCGGTCCAGCCGTTTAGTCGTGAAAACTTAACAAATACACGGAAACAGAATAACTTTCGAATTTATATCGCGGTACGCCGGATTTCACGCGACGCCGACGCGGAGTGATGGAAGCGGCGTCCTCGTTTATGGCCAGCTTAATATGCGCGTGAGCGTTTTGTTAATTTTTAAGCATCTCCAAAACTATGCATCCAAATAAAAACGCCAAATATTATCTACATAATCTACCTTAGTGATAGCATAATTTATTATTGTAAGGGTCCATAGACTGTACATAGGGAGTGCATCTAAAGAATACCAATATCATAATTTTAACCCCCTACTTTGCCCCATTTAGGGATGATTTTCCAAAAAAGTTGAACATGTATTTCTTTGTTTCTTACCAAAAGCCTAAATATGAATTTTCAGATCCCTTACTTGAGGAATTATGGATTGCCCTTACAAACTTTCAACCCCCATTTCACCCTGTACAACATTATTTTTTGAGACAAAAGATAGCCTATGTCCTTCCTCGGGATATAATCTATCTCCTTGGCAAATTTCTATACGATCCGTTCAGCCGTAGTGACCCCAACTGCTCGAGTATCAATACATAGATAATTACATTTTAATATAAGTAATAGTACTTACATATATCCATACTTACAAGTTTCATTTTATATCGAATAACGCTTTCGACAGGACGATATTCCAATGAACGAATGAAGGAAAACACTTTATTGTACACCATTTATACGAAAAATAACAAACAAAATGAAAACACTAAGCAAATATTACATGGGCGGTCTTATCGCTTAGAAGCGATATCTTCCAGACAACCTTTGGATGGAGAGGTTTTTTTATAACTGAGATAATAGTTGGGGTGTACATCTATGGCTAAACTATTGATTAATCTATACTAATATTATAAAGAGGAAAGATTTGTGTTTTTGTATGTTTGTAATGAATAAACTCAATAATTCTTTCACCATTAGTATGCTACATTATCCCTGAGTAACATAGGATACTTTTCACCCAACTGCGCAGAAAGATAATGTTTTAATTGAAAAACTATGCGTGCGAAGCTGCGGATTGGTCAGCTAGTGTTATATGATTTGATTCATTTGTTCATTGGTAGTATGTATTTTGATGCCCGTACAATCCACGGCTATGTTGTTATTGGGGGGCGAGAAATTACAAAAAATGTTTTGTTTGATTGTGTTTATTTAATTCTGGCTCAAAGAGGAATATTTCTAGAGGACTTAATGCTAAATAACTTTTTCTACCAGTCATCTGTGACAGTTGAAAATGATATACTAAATCTCTCAAGAACAAGGATAAGGAAGCAACTGGACATTTCAGACAGCATTCTCTAGCCTCGAACTAAGCAAAGCTTGTTTTTATTTATTTATTAAGGAATAACAAACAACTACAGTATATATGTAAGGTACAGTCTGTGTTAGTACATAGTATATCATGTGTGAGCTATTGATACTGTAATCCACGACGTTATCCACAGGTTAGTTATATACGTTTCATAAAAAGAAATGTTTCAGCTACAGGGTCTGTTAGAGGGTAACATAGATTATTAAAGTTGTGTTAACAAAAACAAACAACTTGTTACTATGGGAACCAGATAACTGATAGAATACATAGTAGGTACATTTTATTTGTAAGTATTTGTCTTAAGAAATACCCAGACCCGAAACAGATCGTGTGAACATTTTGTTCTGCGGTGGGAATCGAACTCGCGACTTCCTGCGGCTCATTCGGCCATTGCGCCACGGAGGACGTTACATGAAAATACCCATCTACTGCTCTGTAGTGAATCGACCATTTTTAGGTCGTTTTGAACGTGGCCTAAACTATATTCTTTTGTCTACAGGTCCCCGCCGCCCTTAGGCCGTAGATCGCGGTCGCCTGTCGTGCGACGCGTTCGGTCGCCGGCCGGTCGTCGGTCGCCAAGGAAGTCGCGATCGCGGTCGCTCAGGAGGTCGCCGAGACGCAGCCCTAGGCGGAGCCCTATCAGGTAAAGATTTGTAATTGCTATGGATGCCTAGAGTAGCATTAAAATTGTAAACTAACTTTAGCCGGCTTAAACGCAAGATGAGAACCTCGTCCTTATTTTTGAAGTCGGTTAAAAATATTTAACAAGCGAGTGGCGCCACCAGTGTATTTTCATCTTGTCATTTTCTAGGGTTCGATTCCCGTAGACGTACAAATTTTACTACAATCTTTTTTTTTAAACTCCTTTGTTTGACCATAATCTCACCTGATGGTAAGCGATGATGTGGTCTAAGATGAAGCACGAAGATCTAGAAGAAACCTATTCACTCTTAACTTAATTTGTTCCGGGTCTGGGTGATTTTCTGTATTTTATATGTATATATTTACGAACGTTCAGTTGTTTAGTTGTGAAAAGATAACAAACAAACAGAACAACTTTCGCATTTATAATATTAGTATGGATTATTGTGTTGCGAAGTTGTTATGCAGTCCTAATCTGTGTTATCTGTTGTCATCTGTGTTTATTAATATCCATTGCCAATCGTAAGCTTAAATAATTATACAGACGCGGCGCCTCGCCCCCAGTCCGTCGTCGCTCCCCCCGAGCCCGATCCCCAGTCACCAGGGTCAGGTCCCCAGTGGGCCGAGCAAGATCCCCTATCCGAGTGAGGTCTCCGGTAGCCAGAGCCAGGTCCCCAGGGCGAGTGAGGTCGCCAGTGGCTAGGGCGCGGTCTCCGGTCGCAGTGCGCAGGGGCACGCCCCCGCCGCGCTCCCGGGCCATGGCTGTGAGGCCTAGGCCTCCGTCTCCTCCACCCAGGAAGGTATGTATCTAGAGCCGCTCGCTCCATTCTGAATCCGCTGCAAGTTCGTACGTGTAGAATTACTAAACGTATACAATAGCAAAACATCGACTTTTCTATATTTAAGCATGTCCTACACATAAGGTGTTATAATTTGAACTAATTATATTAAACGGACGGTTTCTTCACAAAAATAAAATAAAAATGTATGCGTAAAATGTTCTTGTTTTATAATCAAAATCTTGAGAAAAGCGATAAAATGCTGCTACACTAAATGTTAGAGAACTAGGGTATTGTATGACGCCACTAAAAAGTTACTACGAGCGGTTCAACGACCCCGCTAGGTAAACGGCCTCGCCTGGTCAAAGTGGTGGGCTGGTTGGGGAAAAAGTTTCTTCGCATTTTTAATATAGTTTATTTACATTTAACTAAAGTATGTAGGTACTATTTTGTTCGATAACTTTTTGCCATCTTGTAGGTAGGGACATGATCCCATTGCTATTGAAATTTTGGGGCTTCTGATCAAAATACCGCGACAAGTGGTTTTGGCAGTCCTCTCGTGATGTTAACCTGACACTGCCTAAATAATTCTGAAGAGACCGAAACAGGTGGAAATCTGAAGGTGCAAGGTCAGGATTATACGGCGGATGCATTAACACCTCCCAGCCAAACTCTCTTAATTTTTGCTGAATGGCTAAAGATGTGTGAGGTCTAGCGTTATCATGATGAATAACCACACCCCTTCTGTTGATTAATTCCGGCTGCTTTCTCTCAACTTCTTGCTTTAATCTCATCAGGTGTTCGCAGTAGAGTTCAGAATCGATGGTCCTGCCTGGTGGTAACAGCTCATAATGAATAATGCCCTTCCAATCCCACCACACACAGCATCACCTTGTTGCGAGTTAACCCGGGTTTCGCCACAGTCTGTGAAACCTGACCGGCCTTTGACCACGACCTTTTTCGCACGTTCTTGTTTTACGTGATCCACTTTTCATCAACAGTTATCAGCTTCTTCAAAAATGGTTCGGTTTCATTACGTCGTAATAAAGAATCACAAATGAGTACACGGTTCATTAGGTTTCTTTCATTGAGCTCGTGGGGTACCCAAATATCGAGCTTTTTTGTGTACCCAGTTTTTTTCAAATGCGCCAAAACTGTTTTGTGGTCAATTCCCAGTTCTTCAGCTACGTCGTAACTACTGATATGCCGATCTTGCTCCACTTTTTCAAAAATGGCATCAATTTTATCCGTAATAGGGCGACCAGAGCGACGTGCATCTTTGACATCAAAATTTCCGGATTGAAAACGCTTAAACCAAATTTATGCTACTCTTACAGACACTGCACTAGGTCCATAAACATCGCAAATTTTTTTTCGCAGCTTGCGTTGAATTTTTACCTTTTTTGTAGTAAAATTTTAAAATGTATCGAATTTCTTCATTAGATTCACTCATCTTTACAGTACGAAAAACAAATAAAAATCACAAATTTTCCTAAATTGAATTTGGAATTATCTTCTTTAAAATTTAAACTTTGAATGATACCAAAACCAGCCAGATACAAATAGTAAAAGAGATTTTATTACAAGTTAGTTACAACAAGTTTAGTACACACTATAATGCGAAAAGACTTTTTCCCCAACCTATTATATAAATAAACTTTTTGGATAAAAAAAAATTTATTTGTAAATATGGTCTCAAAAATATACTTTTTCATTATTTGTGGTTTAAATTGCAAGATCTTGAGCTATATGGCATCCGGGATTGTCAGGGACCGTTTTTTAACGGCCCCTGACCAGTCCGTCGCACAACCAAACATTTGAATTTTTCCTGCATCGACTACACGATCCATTCAATTCAATTTCACAAATTTTACCACCTAGATAATCTAGCCATGTATATTTGTTCCAGTCGTCATCAGGGTCTTCCGGCAGCAGCTGTTCTGATGACTCCTGTTCCGTATGCTCGGCTAAGAACAAGAAGGCGCCTCCGCCGCCCCCCCCGAAAGGCGCTAAAATGCCACCCAGGTAAATCTATTTATTTTCGTATCATAACTCCATCCAAAGGTTGCCTGAAAGAGATCCGCTTTCAGCGATAAGGCCGCCTATTGTATTGCCTTATTTATTCTAGCCTAGTACTTATTTTTGTATTATTTCTGATTGTGTGGTAATTCAATAAAGAGTTACCTAGTTTATTCTATTTTTAACCGATTTCAAAAAAGGAGGAGGTTCTATGTACGACTGTATATATTTTTTTTACTATTATTTAAATAAAGTTACACATTAATAATCGGTTCTTAAATGAATCAACTATTAAATCAGTAATATTAATACTAACATCAAATTATTAAAAATTTAAATTAAAAACAATATTTATCGGAAGTTATCGATATTTATCGCGGGCAAAAATGAGGCGATTACGTACCGATAAATTATCGGTTTTCGATTACCGGTTTGCATGCGCTACTGCCTACTGATATGAAAGTTATCTAGAGTCCTTTCACTTTCAAGTCAACACTTAATCAGCTATTGTTGAAGGGGTGTTTCTATACAATTGGTAATTTTATAACATTTAATAATTTAATAGTATTTTTCTGATTAGTAGGTTATTTTAATAAATCTGAGACATAATTGTAATAATTCTAATTTATTTTATTTTATTTTTGTTGACATTTATTATTTTTCCATTGAGTTTTCTTTATGTTTGTTTGTTGGTTTGGTATGTTCGTTTTATTTTAGCTTTATTAATTTGAATTTTATGACACTTGTAAATAATGAATATTTTATGTAATTTGTGATTTCAAATACAATTGTTAATTGTTTCTTGAATAAATGAAATGAAAATATGCTTGTTAACACCTAGTATCACCCAGATTGTTGGTAAATAAATGTTAAATCAAAATATTTTAATTCAAAAAGATATGTTTATGCTAATTGTAATGTGCACGTTGTGTTCGTCTATAAATGAAATTGCATGTACTAATAGCCAATACCTAGTAAATAAGCACATACTCATGTAAATTTTGTTTATGAGCCTAATAAATAAATTAAATTAAATGTTGATATTGTCCCAGGCCTAAGTCGAAGTCTCCGAACCGCGCTAGGCCTCCGGGCCCGAGGGGCGAAGCCCGCGCCGTGCAGCCCACTAGAGAGCTGCTGAAGGCTAGGGAAAGCAGTAAGCGGACTAGGGAAGAAAAGGTGAGCTTACAACTCCAAAAAATGAAGAAAGTCTCTTCATTTTTGTTTATAACTAGCTGACGCGCCCGCGGCTTCGCACGCGTTGTTTGCCAATAAAAACATTACCCTCCTGTGTAGACAGGTAAAAAGTAGCATAACCTTAAATTTTACTGCCTGTTACTCCGCGACCAAGCCAGGAAAGAAAGGCAAGAAACAAGGCTGCTTGTTCTTATTAATGACCCTTTTAGAATACATAACAAGAAAGGAAATAAATTACGTAAAATTGTAACATTGAGTGAATTGGAGCAATTTCAATCACAAGCTTTAGGTCGAATAAGTCCATTTGTTCTGTAAATCTATGGTGGAGGCGTATGTACAGCAGTGGCATGGCTGATATGATGAAGTAGATACTTGTTGATCGAGCGAAGCGAGATCTCCAAATCAACTCTGGCAAATCGGCGTTGTATGTATGTATGTTTGTCCGAGGATAACCTTCGAAGCGTTGATCCGATTATCGTTAAATTTGATGCATAGGTAAGTAGTGATTGCACAATTCTGGTGTGACTAAATGAGCTACAAATGTGAGGGGGTTGTTGAGATATTGGAGTTCAAGGGGGATTAAAAAAAAAAAAATGAGACTTTCATTTGACATCCTACTTGACCTAAATAGGTCAAGTAGGATGAAAATGAATGAATGAACAAATGAAAGTCTTCATTAGTACATTACGACCCCGTTTTTACTTTAAGTTTAGTCCTTGCAGTTTTTGAGTTATTAGCCATAATAAAAACTGAATTTTGACGAAATTCACAGGGTACACCAGTGACCCCACAGTGCTGTAATTTGGTATGCGTGTAGTTTTGTAACACAAAAAAAAGCTATAGTCGGAAATCCAGAATAACTGCAATTTGTACTCCAAAAAAAGAAACTAAATTACATGAACTCCCGTTACCTGTAATTTGAATGAAACTGTAGGTCAAGTTAGTTGATCATTTATTTCGTCGCACTATTTTGATGGTCAAAGATTACGAATATTTTTGTTTTTATGGAACACTTGCGAGATCTCACTTTGGGGCGAACCACTAGTTATAGTTAGAACTGTAAGTACAATTTTTTGTGATTAGTTTATTTCTCTTCGTTTGTAATTACACTCTGTGCACCACTGTCCATTACTGCTTCGCTTCGCTCTTCTTATTCTTATTCTAGGTTGGGGTTAAGAAAAGATCTGCACTGACGTCCCGCATTGGGGTGTATTGTCCATACCCCCCTTCTAACCTGACCCCAGCTATCCTAACTCCTTCCTTCGCTCATTACTATCCATCCAAAAGTTGCCTGGAAGAAATCGCTTTCAGCGATAAGGCCACCCATTGTGCCATATTTAGCATTAACAAGTTGAAGTATTCCTGGTGTACATAAAGCATTAAATATTCTGTTGTATATATCCATAGGTGTTAGAATGGCAACGCGGGCAGCTGATCGGTTGCGGTCGCAGCGGGCCCGTGCCCATCCCGCCGGAGCAGATAAAGCGCGAGGGTGAGCGCGCCCCTCCCCCCACCGACCCGCGCGTGCGCCCGCACCCGCGCGTCTCCTCCGCCGCCATAGCCGCTGCACTCACGCGCCACTCTGACTCTGACAGCGACACCAGCGAGGACCAAACCCCGCAAAGGTAAACAACCTTTTCACACCACCTGCTTGACAATGACAAATTATATGTATTCAATATAGCGCCCGTAACGCAAGGCACTGCTTTAACCCCTCGTTTGATAATCTACTATTATTTATGAAGTATATTTAAATATATAGTACAGTAGACATGTACAATTATTTAATTTGGTATAAATTTATTGATTGATAGACATTATGTATTATTATTTGAGATGTCATTTTTTATTCTAATTTGATATAAGATTCTTGTAAAATTGACATATCTAAGTATATGCGCCTATAGAGAAAAAAAAATGAACTGAACTTCCAAGATTTTTAAACCATCTCAAATTTTCAAGCATCGTCGGTTTTGAAAATCTTGAATTAAGTGTTCGGATAACACTATAAAAATACAGTTTGAACTGAACTTGTTTCAGATTAACCCTGTCCGAGCGTTTTGGTAAGATGGCGCAGTGGTCGATGGACCGGTCCGCGCGTCTCGAGAATATGAACATGCGCATCACGCGGCGCGACGCGCAGCTGCACGTGCGCATCGATGCGGAGCCAGAGCCGGACGCGGAGCCCGGCCGACATCCGTGAGTACCTCACCTCCACTATCTGTTCATCTTCTTAATAGTATTGATATGGTTCATTTTTTTTTCTAACCTGTACTGTCCCACTGCTGGGCAAAGGTCTCCCCCAATTCTTTCCACCCCTCTCGATCCCTGGCCAACTCTACCCAATCACTGTTGAAGACATCTAGGTCATCGCGCCAGCGTTTTCTCGGGCGACCGCGTCTTCTTGCCGTCTACGGATATCCATCCTGTGATTTCTTTTGCCCATCTATCTTGTTCCATGTGGGTCACGTGGCCCGCCCACTCCCATTTCAGCTTGGCTTCCTTGCGACCTACATCAGTGATACCAGTCTTCGAGCGCAGCGTGGTATTCCTAACGCGGTCTGTTCTCTTAATACCCAAAATGCTGCACTCCATTGCTCTCTGAATAACCCTGAGCTTGGTCTTCATATTATTTTAAATATCAAATGTTGTTTTGGCAATAAATAAATAATAATAAATAAATATCGGTGGACATTTCACACAGCGCTATCTAGCCCCAAACTAAGCAGAGCTTGATTGATTGAAAATACTTTATTGCACTTATAAAACTAGTACAAAGGCGAACTTAATGCTAAAGAGCATTCTCTTCCAGATAACCTTTGTGTATTGTAGACAAAGATGTGTAGGTAGTGCACAGAAAAGGTAAAAAAAAGAAAATTTGCACAGAATTTGAAGAGCTGAATTGAATTGAAGAGCTTGTACTATGGGAACCAGATAACAGAATACTTATATACTTATTTTTTGTAAATACATACTTATAATATATAGAAAAATACCCAGACACGGAACAAATATCTGTAGATCCTGCAAACACTTGTTCCGCGGTGGGAATCGAACCCGCTACCTCCTGCGTCTCAGCCGGCTATACGCCCACTGCGCCACGGAGGCAGTCATACTTGTTATCAACATGCAACAGCGTTATCCGTGGCGGTACAAGTATCCCTCAGGGAGCAAGAATAAGGGCACAATAGGCAGCTTAGTATATGCTATGATAGCTAGCTATGTATTGTAGCTATGTATATATGTATGTATTGTATATTGTGTGCATTAGCAATATACAATACAGTTAAATTTTAGTGAATAAATGATTGTCTATGTCTAATTTAAGTGGGGTGGTCATAAGCTGTCAGTTTCACGTGGGTTTTTAAAATTTATACAGTGAAACTTGGTTAAGTGGGACCTGGATAAGTGAGAAACCTCCATAACTGGAACTCATGCTGAGGTCCCAACACTTTGGCACTGAATTACCTCTGTTAGTGGGACGAGGTAAACCTCTATATCTGGGATTTGTTCTTTCGATTTATCATCATAGATAACATTGTTTGTTTACTCATTCTTATTCTACCCACAAATTCCACACGTAATTCCAAGTACGTAAGTACAAATTTTGAGCTTCAATTACCTTCAGTTTTAGTTTCGCTTTACTATCATACAGATGTTTATTTGAAAAATGTCAAAACGAAAGCTACAATCGTTATCATTACGTGAAAAACTGAAGTTAATATCCGTTTATGAAAGTGGGAAGACACGCGAAGAAGTTGCCGAATTTAATGTGCCAAACTCTACTCTTTGTAGAATAATTCAGAGTAAACATAAAATTTAATCACAATGTTCTGAAGGACAAGGAAAACTAAAACGTGTACGTTTATCAGAATATCCTGAACTTGAACAGTGTTTAAAACGTTCCGGTATATGGACCGATGATTAAAGAAAAGGCACAAGATTTCGCGCGAAGGCTCGATATTCATAATTTATGAATCAATTTTTTTTTATTAAAACTCATTACATACATAACACGTTATTTTATTTAATGATCGCACCTGTATAACTGAAATAACCTGTATTCTCACCTCTATTAATGGAACCCTCTGTAAATGAGACAGATATTTATTTATACCTGTATATCTGAGACACTGGGTAAGTGGAATACCTCTATAAGTGAAACGACATTGCAGGTCCCTTGATGTCTCACTTAACCAGGTTTCACTGTATTTGTTATTTTTGTGAGAATATCATAAGAAGGCTCAAGTTCGCTCAGCGTGCTATGGAGAGGGCTATGCTTGGTGTTTCTCTACGAGATCCAATCACAAATGAGCAGATTCGTAGACGAACCAAAGTCACTGACATAGCACCAAGGATTAGCAAGCTGAAGTGGCAGTGATTGGGGCACATAGCTCGAAGAACTAACGGCCGTGGAGGCAGAAAGGTTCTCCAGTGGAGACCACGCACTGGAAAGAGCAGCATAGGACAGCCTTCCACTAGATGTAAAGACAACCTGATAAACGTTGCTGGGAGCAACTAGGAAATGGGGAATGTATGGGGGAGGCCTACGTTCACCAGCGAACGTCCTGTGGCTGATATGATAATGATGTTGATGATTTTTGTGTATTATAAGTTGCTTTCGGAAAATGTTGAAATTTTTAAACTACTATAATTTCTAGCCTGTACAGTTGTACAAATATAAACCATGGATGTTGCGAATATTTGCGTCCGCATCCGCAAATGCGGAGCCTCCACATTTATTTGGACATCTGCGCCCGCAATAGTAGCTGCGGATGTAGATGCAGCGGAGGTCGCGACAAGTAAGAAATTGGATGGGGCTTGCGAGTGGCATGTGGATTGAGCAATAGGAGCGAAGATTTCGGTGACAAGATCTGACGCGTTTGTTATTGTTTATCATTTGATCTCGTAAATCAATCATAACGTGTTTACTTGCGCTCATCCTATGAACATTGCAGTTTTAAGTGTTATTGTGAGTATACAATGAGTATGTTAAACGAGTTTTCTGCCGTTCATAGTTTATATTTTTTTCATTTCTGCACCAAAACGAAGACTTCAAAAAAATCTTAAGATCCTCATCCGCGGTTGTGAGTCTTAAAAAATTCGCATGATCAACAAATCTGCATCCGCAACATCCGTGATAAAAACCTCTCAATAATAAGTAATCTATCTCTTTTGCCACAGGGCTCTGATGGAGATGGATGCTCCTGCAGGCAGCTACCCCGAGGAGTTGCTGTCGGCGGCGCCGGGCGGCCTGCCCTCCTGGGACGATGTCACCGTGCGATACGATTACTACAAAAAGAAGGGATATTTGAGAGGTTAGTATCCAATCTGAACTGCACTATAAACTAGTGGTTCGCTCCGAACTGAGATCTCGTGTAATCTTTGAGTATCAAAATAGTACCACGAAATACAAAACCAACTAACTTGAACTACAGTTTCATTCAAATCACAGGTTCATGTAATGTGGTCACACTTTTTTGGGGTACAAATTACAGTTATTCTGGATTTCAGACTTTTACCTATATTTAGAATAGAATAAAATAGAATACTCTTTATTGCACACCAACAAAATTAAAAATACAATAAAATACACAAAAATTTAGGTAAGTACAAAGGGGCGGTCTTATCGCTAAAAGCGATCTCTTCCAGACAACCTTTGGATGGACAGGACAAAACAAAATCAAAAAGACGGCGGTGTAAATACGAGTATATTCATAAACTTACATAAACTACCTATACTTACTAATAAACTAAATATATATACTTACAAATATAATAATATATACTTATATATAAACTACAATAAAGGAGATAAACATAACGATAAACTAGCAGTGCGTAGACAAAGAAAGGAAATGGTTGTATACCTTAGCTTTGAAGATAGGAAGAGATTTAGAATAGAATAATCCTTTATTGTACACCAGGAATACTTAAAAAAACTAATTTAAGCTAAGTAAAGTACAATGGGCGGCCTTATCGCTGAAAGCGATTTCTTCCAGGCAACCTTTAGATGATCTAATAGAGAAAGGTAAAGCGTTCCACAGCTGCACAGCATATTTGTACAGTATATTTGTGTCACTAAAGCTACATGCATACCAAATTTCAGCACTGTGGAGTCACTGGTGTAATGTTGGACATTTCACACAGCACCATCTAGCCTCAGCAACCTTTATCAGGTCTTTCCATCTAGTGGGAGGCCGTCCTACGCTGCTTTTTTCAGTGTGTGGTACACTCGAACCTTTCTGCCCCAACGGCCATTCTTCGAAAGTGTATTATTTCTCTGTTGTATAGATAATGAAGAGTTCCTACCCAGGCTTTAAATAAAAAGCTCGGTATTCAACAGAATGGACTGAATTTTCTTTCTTCTTAGATGATGAAAATTTTGTATGAAATTTAGACTAGAATTTAGACTTAAACAAATCAGTTCCTCGCCATAGCGCTACCGCGCGAAGCGTAATTTACAATTTAGACATTTTCACAAAAAAAAGTATCTAAACGTCCAAATGACAGTTAAATGCTTAACAGAAACATGTATATACGTATATAACATAAGACCAGACTGTCCGTCATAGATAATGATTATTTATTGACTTTCTCTACTCACCAGAGACGCAGGAAGTAGCGGGTTCTATTCCCGCCGCGGAACAACAACAAACAAATGTTTGCATGATCAACAGATATTTGTTCTGGGACTGAATGTTTTTCTATATAGGTATTATAAGTATGTATTTACAAAGAAAATGTATATGTATTCTACCAGCTAACTGGTTCCAATAGTACAAGCTCTGCTTAGGTTAGGGCTAGATAGCACTGTGTTAAATGTCCAGCAATAATAATATTTTTTTTAACGAACAGGTCTGACTCTGGGTGACTACGTGAAGTGGGAGGAGTGGTGGTATAAGTACCAGGAGTGGTTGGAGCGGGAGCGCGCCTATGAACGCTGGGCTGAAGGAGAGGGGAGACCGGTAAGCACCATCTATTTGAATCTTTATATTACATACCACAGATCAGGGGCCAATTCACGTAATAAAATTTTGAAAACATAACGACAGTTGACGCGAACGAGATTGGATTATGAATTGAATATATTTTGGCATTCTGCTCCATTACTATACTAGTACAATATTAGCTTGGTATAAATAAAGTGATAATCGCATGTTATTCATTCAACTTACACCATTGTATCGTCATTATGTGAATACCGTTTAGGACATTTTAATATAACGAGACTAAGTGAGCCTGTAGCACAATTGGCAGTGCATCCTCGTATGAAGAGGAAAGTTGCGGGTTTAAGTCCTGTCTAGGCTTTAAAATTTTTGAGATGGTATTAAAAATCTTGGAATTTTCCCTAAGTGTTTGGATAACTCTATAAAAATAAAAAACACTATCGAACACTATCACTTGATCGAAGCTTGAATTTTACTATTTTATGTTACGTGAATTGGCCTTCTGTATTGAACAGATAACGCGAGTTCACCTACTTCCGTCACCTTAGTTGGAGCCTGCTCCAAGTTTTACAGTATATAAATCCTTCTGAACTTGTCCGGCTTGCCAGTAGCACGGCGTGGCGCCTTTGAATCGGCTGAGCGCGGTGTGTGCTCATCCCAACACTAAGTTCTCTCGGGATGTCATATTAGATACAAAAATATGGCACGCTGGGTTTCATACAAATTGACACACTTATTTTATTATTTATTTATTTTATTTATTAATCCACAAAACAGGTTACAATCCACTTAGCACTAATTAAACCAAACATACAATTTTATATCTAGATTGTAATCAAATATGTGAATACGATAAAAAAGTGTAGCATGCATTAAAATTAAATTACCTTAAAACTAGAAACCGCAAATTTAAACAAGACATAATTAATTTAACAAAAGCATGCGTTATCTATTTAATATCGATCTGTGTTACATACCAAATTTCATTGAAATTGGTCTAGCTGTTTAGTGGTAAAAACGTAAAAAACGGAGAGACAGAAAGACAAAGTTACTTTCAAATTTATAGTAGTAAGTTGGATTCATATCATTTTTGTTTACAAAACTTAAGATGTTAAAAATATATCTAGCTTCTTAGGCTATTCTATATATAATGAATATCCAGAAGGCGCTTGTGCGACGCGGGGCGTTGCCGTTTTACACTATCAACAATGTTTGTTTACGTTAAGAGAAATTCATATTGAGTAGTTGGTCAACCTAAAAAAATACCTCAATAAATTGCGAAAATATCGTATAAAGTCTTAACCTATTTGCGCATTATGAATAACTCTTTATTTACGTGCAGACAACCATTAAATATTTGCTTTGGGAGTGCTTTAAAACTTTATAAAATGTCTGAAATTACTAATGCGATAATGGTTTCAGGGTCGCCGCGACGGGCGCAGGCGCAAAGGCGGCGGACGGCACCGGCGCAGCTGAGGGGGCGCCGCCCCCGCCGCGGTCCTCGCTGTGGACCTCGCGCAGGGGGCGTCGCGTCAGTAGATGCGGCACCGTCCTATCGCACCGCACTGCACTAGGTAACTAGCAACTCTATGATCGTCGCGTCAGTAGAAGTGGTCCTCGCTCCAGGCGTCGTGTCAGTAGACGCGGTCCTCGCTATGGGCGTCGCGTCTGTATACGCGGTCTTCGCTGTGGAAGTCGCGTCAGTAGACACGGTCCTCGCTGCGGATGTCGCGTCAGTAGACACGTCGCGTCAGTGGACGCGGTCCTCGCTATGGGCGTCGCGTCAGGAGACGCAGTAGATGTCCTTTTCAGATATTGTACTAATATTATCCATTTGTTGTTTCAGGTACTTGCAGTATCCTAGTGACCCGCTAAACCAGTGTTTGTGTGATAAAAAATATAAAACTTCTCTTTAGTGTAGTGTCTTAGTTTGTGTTGCTATATTCATCAGAAATGGACATATTAATCAAATTTTAATCTGCAGCTGTACGTTAGATATTTAGTTGATGCAATATATTAATGTATTCACTTAGAACAGTAAGACACGTATATTTTCGTAATGATAGAATACAACCAGGGTTCTCAACACCGCCCGCCGCGCCGCGTGACCAATGCACACCGGCAGTGGCGCGGGGCGGTCTTAATCGCTGCACGCCTCACCGCTCTTTGTTATCTATTTATTATTTTACTATCCCGGCTTCGCTCGGATTTTAATTTTATACATACTGAACCGATCCTGAAAATTCTTTCACTTACAGAAAGCTACACTATCTGTGAGTGCTATATTTAATTTTGATAAAAACCTATGCTAAGTCGGGGCAGGCCAGCTAGTCTCCTATACAAATGCAATTAAAACATATTCAGTGGAGATGCTTAGTGAGTAACAAAGTGTTTTTTATAATTATAAAATGTATTATTTACGCTTTTTATAGAAAATATTTTTTAAAGTACATAATTAGATACTTAGGCCAGTATTCTAGGACTCTGCTCAAGTGGATTGAGACTAGCATCATTTTTATGTGTACTGACAATCCTGATTCAATTGATTGTAGTGTTAGTATACAAATCTTAGATTAGGAACGTTTCTATACTACGTGACCCATTTTTTACCCCCCCCCCCCCCTCGGTGACCACCTGTAGTATATGCCCAGACTCCCCTATTCACGTAGTAATTCGTGAATATGGTTTTTAATGGCGTGCATCTATAATTACAAGATTAAAAAACTCTAAACGCTGCGTGCCATATTTCGCTCGAAAAAGCGATATATCCCTAGAGGATATTGACTACGTGACGAAAACCTAACCCCTGTGACCAAACGTGGTATTTACACAATGTATTTATCGCGTGTGTACCTTTTTTATTTGTTATTCCGACGTTTCGACTGCGTTCCAACAGACTTATTTTATTTATTATAGAGTACATACGCGATAAATACCCGTTTAAATCGGTAATTATGTATAGTGATTGCGAAAGTTTGTAAAATACAAGATCGTACTTCAAGTTAGATTAAGGTTTTTCTGTATACGCAGAATATTGCTATTGCTAGCTCCCAATTATTTCAGTGATGGTGGTTCGATTCCTGTACAAGCAATTAGGGCACATTCACTAGATAATTGAACAGTAGATATGTCTAAAAATATGCGTATCGAATTAGTTACGTTTTATTATAGCAGCAAATTAATATAATTGCACATTTTTATTCATAAATATCTGAGTATTGCTTGACTCAACCAGTAGGTCATAGGAAATTAAATCTCCCGTAGCACTACCCTGGTTATTTTCTTCTATTGAATCAATAAGAAATATAAACTCATTGGAAGGATAAATAATACCTACTAACTACCTAGTTGACATTGATTTAAAATGTGTCTATAGGGTGTTTGATAATATACGCACAAAAATGGAAGGGGTTATTTTGATGAGCATAATAAATAATTTTTTGTGAAATAGAAATGTGAAATTTATTTTGGCATGTAAAAACAAACACTTTATTAAACTTATGTTGTGCTATTGCATAATGCTTGCCATCTAACCACAGATACTGTATTGGTGATATCTCGAGATATCTCTTGTTGTCCCTTTCTAACCCAAAACCCGCAGCCATTTCCGAAAGAGATCAAAAATACATGCCTGTCTAGATCTACGGTAGTAGGTAGGTACAAGTAGCAAATCTACTCTTTTGTGGATTACGGCCTTTATTTTCGGATGTCGATTGCAAGAGTCGACAGTAAATTTTATATCGAATTAATCACCTAAATTTAGTCGATTTTCTATAAAATTTGATAATATAACTCGTTTTTTTTTTCAGGAAGTCTTTTTTATGTTTTGAGAAACCGTCACTTGAATATCGTCAGTATATTACCAAACACCCTGTATATTTATTTGAAATGTAATTAAAAAGTGTTTTTCCAATTTTTATGTCTTGTATGAATGAAAGTATGAATTGGCGGCTGAATGGTGGTAGTACTTCCCCTGGCGAGCCCTTTCACAAGGAACTCTACTATTATGTTATACTGTATGTTATCTACATACTTGCTACAGCATTGCTGTTTCGGTTTGAAGGATATGGTTACCGGTGAATATACAGGCACATGAGGCCTCCTTGTATGCCTCAAGTTGATGGACGCAGGGCAGTGCACCGTAGGGCACGTTTCTAAGTTGCGTGACCTACGAGACAATTAGCATCAGGTGGGCCATATGCTTGTTCCATATCCATGTAATATAAAAAAAAACTCGGTTTTGATTCAATTGGTGCTTCAAATGCCCGTAAATAATTTAATTAACAAAATAAGAACAAATTATTTAAAAGTAGCTTTAGCAGATTAGGGGTCGTTCAAGTATTACGTAACGTAATGGGGGGGGGGGTACGATGTGTTACAGGGGTGGGAGAGAGTGTTCGAACAACGCGTTTCTTTTTTTATTTAAATAACAAACTAGGGAATTAAAATCTATCAAGTTGGCAACCCTTTTCGCTTACGTTTTACGGGGAATCTCTCCGTATTTTAGCGACTTTCCGGTACTTTGCGCAACATAATTGTGAGTTTTAGGTGAAAATGAATGGTTACTTGGGTCTTGCGTAACGTTTAGGAAGGGGGGGGGGTACAGAAAAACGTACGGTGCGTTACATGGAGGGGGTCAAAAATTGCGTTACGTAATACTTGAACGTGCCTGTTTTTTGTAAATAAATATAATTAAGTACGTTGTGTACTAATCTCATATTATAACTACTTATTTATATTTGAAATATTTTAGAAATTAGTTACGGTGTGACCATATTATTAGGAGTTATTATAAGTCTGTGTGATCCTATCAGTTATCTGGTTCCCATAGTACAAGCGCTGCTGAAATGTCCATGAATATTTATTTAAGCATTCCTAATCATATGGCCATCACTGCAAATTATAACGTAAATATAAGTTATAATTATCGAAAAAAATGTAGTTAGTGAGTAATCTAGTCTAAAACTGCGCGCCCTACTCTTTTTCTGATACGTCAAATAATCGTTTATACCATCATAACGATCATTTTGAAACGTACCGTGAGTAAACTTTAAGTAGACACGCAATTTTAGACAGGATTGTATAGATCGCGTCACGTAAAAAGAACGCTGGAAGAAAGTGGACGGGGTGTGTTTGCGCATGCGCATGGGTACACAAGCACGAAAGCCTATTGTCTTATTTTTGAACTAGCCTTTCTTTCGCGGCTTCGTTTCGTTATTGGTAGGTACATTGAAAAATATATTAGATATAGCATCATTAAATAGAATTAAAAACATGTTGACCAGCAGCGTTCTTTTTACGTGACGCGACCTATATATCAAACGCCGTTTGGTAAAGTCCTCTTAAAAATGAATATTAACCTTGTTAGTGACTTAATTAAAACGCTTTCGGGCGATTATTGTCTATTCTATGTAGCAATATCGCAGCTAAACTAAGCTAAGAAAGACTAAAGTCGCGGAATTCACTAAAATTCAATCGATCTTGACTTGATGGCGATTCTAAGCTAAAGTAAGCTAGAAATGTATTATCGGGCGCCACTTAGCTGTTTCTGGTCAATTACATTACGTAGAAACGTGCAAACTGTCAACAATAAGTCGCGGACGTGACTTGCACTCGCACGTGCGACGAGAATCTGGCTCCTCGGATGTTTCTAAGTCGCGGATAAATCCGACGCGTGCGCACGGCGTTCAGAGACAGAGCGACACGACGCCCGATACCGTGTGCAGATTAATAAGTCGCGCCCGATTGTATGTTTCCGTTAGTGTATTCGAGCCATACAAATGTTTTCATTATGTGCAAATATTTGTACCGAGTACTACTTTGATAAATATGACAGGGAATCCGGGGGACAAGTCTATGTATGTGTTATTTAATTAAGCTCGGTTTATGCTACATAGAATTTACATAATTGTTTATTGTCATTGTAAATAGTTAATATTTTCATCGAATAAAGTATATAAATGCTATTTTTTGTTTATCTATTACCCTACTACAATTAAGGTCTAAGATGTTATGCTTCATCCTGGATGTCAAACTTTTTAGTCTAACGGGGCGTTCAAGTAATAGGTTGGGGAAAAAGACTTTTCGCATTATAGTATACATATATGAACTTGTAATAAAATCTCTTTGTATCTGGCTGGTTTTGGTATCATTCAAAGTTTAAATTTTAAAGAAGATAATTCCAAATTCAAATTAGGAAAATGTGTGATTTTTATTTGTTTTTCGTACTGTAAAGACGAGTGAATCTAATGAAGAAATTCGATACATTTTAAAATTTTACTACAAAAAAGGTAAAATGCAACGCAAGCCGCGAAAAAAAATGCGATATTTATGGAACTAGTGCAGTGTCTGTGAGGGTAGCACACATTTGGTTTAAGCGTTTTCAATCCGGAAATTTTGATGTCAAAGATGCACGTCGCTCTGGTCGCCCTATTACGGATAAAACTGATGCCATTTTTGAAAAAGTCGAGCAAGATCGGCGTATCAGTAATTACGACGTAGCTGAAGTACTGGGAATTGACCACAAAACAGTTTTGGCGCATTTGAAAAAAACTGGGTACACAAAAAAGCTCGATATTTGGGTACCACACGAGCTCACTGAAAGAAACCTAATGAACCGTGTACTCATTTGTGATTCTTTATTACAACGTAATGAAACCGAACCATTTTTGAAGAAGCTGATAACTGGTGATGAAAAGTAGATCACGTATGACAAGAACGTGCGAAAAAGGTCGTGGTCAAAGGCCGGTCAGGCTTCACAGACTACTGCGAACAACTGATCAGATTAAAGCAAGAAGTTGAGAGAAAGCGGCCGGAATTAATCAACAGAAGGGGTGTGGTTTCTCATCATGATAACGCTAGACCTCACACATCTTTAGCCACTCAGCAAAAATTAAGAGAGTTTGGCTGGGAGGTGTTAATGCATCCGCCGCATAGTCCTGACCTTGCACCTTCTCTTCAGAATTCGTTAGGTAGTGTCAGGTTAACATCACGAGAGTACTGCCAAAACCACTAGTCGCGGTATTTTTATCAGAAGCCCCAAAATTTCTATAGCAATGGGATCATGTCCCTACCTACAAGATGGCAAAAAGTTATCGAACAAAATGGTACCTACATACTTTACTTAAATGTAAATAAACTATATTAAAAAATGTTTTGCATTTTCTTAGAAAATGCGAAGAAACTTTTTCCCCAACCTAATATTACGTAAAGCCATTTGGGGGGAACGGGGTCTTGTAAAAGGTTATGATGCGTCACAGGGGCGAGAGGGGGGGGGGTCGAACAACGCGTTACGTAACAGTTTTTTTATTTAAATAAAAAACTAGGGAATTGAAATCTACAAAGCTGGCAACCCTTTTCGTTTATGTTTTATGTAATCTCGATAGATGGGTAATGGGTAAAAACCCATTCTTCCCATTTGGGTTATAACCGGGTGATTTGGGTTTTAACCCATTTTGCTGGGTGAAAATGGGTGTTTGGCCAAAATCAAAGTTAAGTAGGTAGGACTTAGGTAGGTACGTAATTAAAATATTAAATTGATAGTAGCGTTCTACTTTAGACCTAAAGCTGGAAAAATAATAAAAGGCAGTATTAAAAGATCGATTTTTTTTATTTTCAATAAAAGATTGTAAAACCATAATGTTGTTAGATTTTGTTTACCAAAAGGTTGTTGTTATAGGTCAGGCATAAAATATTCGTTTTTTGTAAATTATTGAACTAAGTACTTATCTACATACTTCAGTAGATAACGAAGATTGAGCGATCTTAGAAGGTAGGATAGCTCAATCATCGTCACTTGAATTGGAAATATAATTGCAATCTAAAAACTCGAAATTACGAGTACTGATGCCTGACGTAGAAGGTTCGGGGCTGACGATGTGTGGCGGCGGGGTTTCCGTATGCCTTTGGGATATCAGTTGGGAATCAGATACGCAGTCTTCAATCTCATCATGATTATCCGCATTTTTGTGTAACAAATTCCAATTGTAGGTTAAATATGCAAGTTTCTCAGCTCTTTCTGTAGTAAGTATGTTTCTTTTCTGACAATGGATATTGCTATGCGCACTAAAGGAACGTTCTACAGCAGCGGAAGTGCAAGGTGCTGTGAGTATTCGGAGAGCAACTTTGCTCAAAGCAGTTTTTCCACGCAATCCTTTCCACCACGTTGTTGGGCTTACATCTTTTATATCCGCCCACAGAAATCTCTTACTCCAAAAGCCATCTCTTGCTCTATAAGATGCTAAATTAGTAATTACATTGACACCGATACTTTGGCCTGCATCATAAATGAATTCCATGGCGTCCATTTCCTGCCCTTCGTCAAGTTCGACTCCTTGGATTGTAGGATCCAACAAGTATGCTGCAAAATGTAGTGGCTTTAAGCACATATTGATTCTCGTGTCGACATTAGATAATATTTCCGCTTTTTTGTCCTCCTCTAAATATGTGATATCTGGTAATGCGAATAGTAATTTCGACTTCATGTCTTTTAGTGTCAAAAAGACCTTGTGTGCGTTTGTGTCATTAGATTCTAATTTTAATATTGCTTCTGAAATTGGTTCCATAATTATTTTGCACTGTCGAATAATTTCCCAGAATGCATCATCTAACAGAGCTGCTTTTTCTTCTGCAGGTAAAAGTGTGGCTCCTTCATGAACAGCCAAGGTCTGTAGGGCAACTTTTGTGTTTTCCACGCTTTTAAAACATATGTAATGACTACCCCATCTGGTATCGCAAGGCAACTTTAAACTTTCGCCAACTTTTTTTTCTTTAACTATTTTTGCAAGTAAAGATGACAAAACGTGACTTTTTTTAATAGTTTTTATCAAGTTCGTTGTCATTTCTTTGCAAGCATTTAAAACATCAATTCTGATAATATTTTTGCACAGTAAATGAAGCGTATGCGCTGCACAATTGAGGCCCGTTATGTGTGGGTATATTTCTTTTACAAGACGTAATGCTCTTTGCATATTGCTGGCATTGTCTGCAATCACAGTTGCAAACTTATTTGCTCCATACTCAGACAACACGTTTGAAATTTGATTACATATATAATCACTTGTCTGTCGATTTTCGACTGTTGCTATGCTTTTAACAAACACCGGTTCTGGTTTTGCTATCAATATGTTTATTATGCCTTCATTGCGACAGTTTGACCACCCATCTAGCATTAAGTGCAAACATGTTTGTGATGTTATATCTTCTTTCAGCTCGTGGTGCATTTCCCTGTAAGCTTTGTCTAAAATGCTTGTGGAAATTGTCTTTCTCGTGGGCAATTTGTACAAAGGCTGGAGTTGATTGAAAAACATTTTCCAGAGGGGATGTTCAACAATTGATAAAGGTGTTCCTGATACGTAGATAGCCTTAGCCAGTAGCGAATGTAGACTTTCTTTTTCTCTATTTGATAGTTCATTCGAAAGATCAAACACTGTCGTTGAAGACGTTCTGCCCTCAATCGTTGAACTTAATTCAGACCTTGGTCTCAAATTTTCCTGGTCCCTAAGTGGTTGCAACGCAACAATGTCTGCAGATCCTAATAAGTTTTTCCATGAATTAGTCCTTATCTGTTGTTTGTAATTTTCGGGACAGTTAAGACATTTAAGTAAATGCCTAGCCATTTTCTGTAAACTTGCTATCGTGTATTTCTTCTCGCAATAACAGCACGTAGCTGATTTATTCTCTGTTTCTCGATAATGTTTCCAAATTAATTGGTTTTTGGTCTCACCATCTTGATCTAAAAGCAATAAAAAATAATTGCCATGGTCAAAAATTACTAACGTACGAATTTCATGGCGCTTATGACATATAGGTCGCGAGAAAACGCAAGATATATTTCTCGCATTTGCTCATGAAGCATTTGCTGTCTCAATCGAAGTGAATTTCAAGAAAAGGTCGATTATGTAAAAATGTATTTCTCGTCGCTTTAATATTACCTAAATACCTACGAGTTATTAGAACATTTATAAGGTTTGCCGCTAATTGGCCTTTGTAAGTATGGTAAGGTACCTACCTACCTATAGGTACCGCCTATTCTTCTATAGTAAACTAAGACAATATCGAGATCACTTCGCAAATATTGCTAAGTTGTTTTCTCATTATTCTAGTTAAGATACGAAAATATTACTTGTTAGATGAGAAAATATATAAACATCTTATAATAAAGAACTACTTAACCTCTAGTACCTAAGTACTTGTTGCCTTTCCTCGAAAAATCTAGTTCAGTAAGCGAATCGTTGTCAATGTGGGCCAGCCAAGGTCATTCAGGTAAAGCAGGATCAGATCACGATGTAATAATAGCGGGTGGCACTTGTAGATTTAAAAAACAAAAGACGCGCACTCTCATCAAGCATAATTAGCTGAGTGAGGTGAGGTGCGGTGCGCGCGTTTGATTTACTTACATAAACAATAATAGGTACTTTATGTAGGTAGGTACCTACAATTATAAAACTAACTGTAAACAGTCGGGTTTAAAGGTACCTAGGTACTTTATTAGTCGTCATTGTTAATAATCACTACTTAATTCATTTTCACCCGCTCAAAAATCCCAGTGGGTGGAATGACTTGGGTGATAATTGGGTTTTAACCCAGTCATGTATTTTAACCCGGGTTGTTACCCATCTCTGATTGTACGTCATTTTTATTTTGTTCTCCCAAGTTGTGACTTAGGTAAAAATGGTCACTTGGGTGTTACGTAACGTTTAGGGAGGGGGAGGATCAAAAATTGCGTTACGCGCCCTAACTAATTTGTCCTTGTGGTCAAAGTTTTACTATAATAGATAAATAGGCTGACTGGGTAATGTTAGGAAACTAATCACCTTGCTTTCCAGTGGCTGATGTCATAGTCATAGATATTTATATTGTTTCATTTTTACTCAGAAAACTTTTGTGATTGGTTTCATTATTACAAATAGGGGATTTATCACGTACCGTCTTATCGGTGTTTCGACCGACAATGTTTCGGCTCAACTCGTGAACGGTTATTGTTTCATGTTTGTTTAGCACAAATTTTTTGGACCGAAACATGAGCCCCGCCGGGCACTACAATAATATTATTATGAACTTATTACAAGACTAAAATACAGAAGAAACAGTTGATCATCTAAAGACCGTTGCAAATGATCTATAGACAGCACAACTGGTCCAGATCACACCAGGCGCCCCCAAGACACTGGGCTGCATTGCGCTGAATTGCAATACATATGCGTTGACCCAGATAAGCGCCAGCTCTCGGATCACATGTTGCTTCGATAATAATAAATATTGTATACTAATATCAAGTAAAAATGTAAAATTAACTGTGAATTTACCTATTAGAATATTAGGTAGGCAGTAGCTAAGTTTACTTACATAGGTACTTAATGTGTCTTTTTCTAGATCCAAGTAGTTTGACCACAAAGTAAGTTATTTTCCTGTTGGACCAATCGCTCAGACCAGAGGTCCCCAAACTTTTTGACTCGTAGACCAATTGGTCTACGGCGGTCATGGTAAGTGCCATGTTGGAAATTTGGCATAGTACACATACTGTGGACACTTTGAAATATTTATTTTAATAACTGTAGTACGAAAAACCTAAAAAATAATAGGTACTTTGTGTGTAGGTATGTGGGTTTTTCTATTCATGAAAAGTCAAAAACGAGGTAAAATTAACCTGCTTAAATGAGATCCGTTATCGTGTACCTCCAATATTTTTTTGTTCAATGACATGGACCCTTTGGAAATCGTATTCGACCCCTGGGAGTCGACATATACCACTTTGGATATCATCGGCTTAGTAGACTATTCAATTTGATCTCTCTTTCTCTTACTACAAGTAACTTAACAATAATATAACTGACTTCAGATAACAGAAACTACTGAAACGATTTTGATGAAATTTCTATAGGACCAATCTGCGAGTGTATCCCTTGAAATTAAAAAAGAATTTTTCATATCGGTTAATAAATGACAGTTCTGAGGTAACAAACAAAAGAAATGACAACCTCCTTTTTTGTAGTCTGTTAAAAATAAAAAACATACCTAAATAATATACTTTATTCAATGTTAAGATATCCTACACTTACAGCTCATAATAACCAATTCAAATTCATAATACCTTTAGGCACCGTTTTTCATAAAAAATGAGTAGGTATAGAAATGGAATCTGCTGAAACGAGGACAACATTATAGGAAATATTTTTTCATGCACAAAATAATCAGATTTCCAACATTAATAGTAGGGTCATCCTGGATTTTAATAATACAATAATAATGCTGGAAACTTCACACAGTAGCGCTATCTTGCCCCAAACTAAGCAAACTTGGGGTCGCTCAAGTATTACGTAACGCAATTTGGGGGAAGGGGGTCTTTTAAAACGTTACGATGCGTTACAGGGGCGGGAGGGGGGTTCGAACAGCACGTTACGTAAAATTGTTTTTATTATTAGATAAAAAATTAGGGAATTAAAATCTCCAAGTTGGCAACCCTTTTCGTTTATGTTTTACGGGGAATCACTCGCTTGTATTGTACGTCATTTTTATTTTGTTCTCCCAAGAGTCCCAAGTTTCAACATAATTGTGATTTTTAAGTAAAAATGCTCACTTGTGTGTTACGTAACGTTTAGGAAGGGGAAGGGAGGGTAACAAATCTTAAATAATTGCGTTTCGTAATACTTGAACGCGCCCTGTAGATACTATGGGAACCTTCGATCAACAATACAACTAGATTACGGGTCATAAACAAAATCAAAGCTAAATGCTGTCCGCGTAAACATATAAATATACAGCTACATTCGTTTACCAATAGAATGAGACAAAAGATTTAAATTCAACCTAATCACAACCACAGCACCTTGTAATAAAGTCACAAATCCTTTAAATGTTACGATCATTCGTCTTAAAAAACAAATTAATAAATTACACCTGTCACTTAAAACTGAAAAGACGTAGGTTATATAACATTTATTGTGAAATCAACCTTTGAAGCAATAAATAAAGTACTTTTTCCTGTTATTGTCTTGCGAGCTACATCGTTTTATTTCGTTTCTGTTTGCTACTGGCGTCTATTGGCCCAACGCTTTATCACACGTTTGACGTTGGCCAAACATTCTTAGTTTAAAATCGGCAATATTGTTAAAAAATTGATATTAATCGTCAGTTTACAGCTTAAAATATAACTTATTCCACATGTACTTACCGAAAGTAAGACTCTCCGGCTGATAAATTGCTTTTCCGGGCATTATTTTTGCAACTTATAAATGCGCATTGAGGCATTATGGTATGTACGTGTTGACATTATCTGTGTTTCAACCTGACTAAACAAAATAAGAGCTCACGCCGCAAGTGAGCTGTTATTTGCCGAGACGGATTTTTTGCGCCGACCCTTTATATAGGTGTATTGTTGATCTAAGGTGGGAACCGAATAACTGATAAAATACACACTTTTTTTTGCAAATACATTATTATAATATATAGAGAAACAACCAGACCCGGAACAAATATCTGTAGATCATCCAAACATTTGTTCCGCGGTGGTTATCGAAACCACTGCGCCATGGAGTTCGTCTCTGTTCTATATTCTTTAGATTACACCTCGTCCAAATTTTAAATGATTATAATTATTCTATTTTATATAACACGTCCACAATATACAACTTGTTTTGTTACGACATTAATTTAAAACACACATCTGACTGATTTTAGAGGTGGGTTTAATATTTATCCAGTAGGTAATCGATAGATTTCCAAAAAACAATTTTTAACGTAAATCGGCGGCGCCTTCGCTTAGTCAGTTTAACAGGTACTTACTTACATGATGAATGAATATGATTTGTTTACCTATTTTATACAGGCTGTTTCACTGATATTTTAGGATTTATTAAGGCTGTCTGAAAATATAAAATTTTCTATGTTAAGTAATTAATATGAAAAAAACCTATTTTATAACAATATTAGCCCTACCCGTGTTTTCATTTAATGTCGTACATAACAAAACACGTAGTATAGTGTAGACTCACCTTAAATAAACATAAGTATCAGTAACATCATCCAAAATTATCTCTTATCATCCTCATCTAAGCTAAAATTAACAGGTTTCCTCAATCGTCTTGTCCTTGGCAGTTCCTTAGTTTCTTTATATAATTTACCCGGACTCGTCGCTCTTTTCAGGGTATTTTTATCTTCATTCTTTGTTTTAGATCTCTTCGCCACTTTTAGGGTATCTTTGACAGTTTCCTTAGCAATTTTGTCAGTTTCTTTAACAATTTTGGGGGGTTCTTTAACTATTTTGACAGTTTCTTTAGCAATTTTGACAGTTTCTTTAGCAATTTTGGTAGTTTCTCTAGGAGTCCTTTCTTTAATTGATCTGGGCGTTGAGAACTCCTCTTCTAGATTTTTCACTATTTTGTGTCGGAGTGATTTTTTCGAGTAAGTTTTTATTGAAGTCATTGGAGTAAAGAATTGCTCCGGAGTTGAATCTCTTGGGGTGTTGAAGTCTGTGGTTTGAGTACTAGGCGTGGCCTGTTCTTCAGACGGCTGTGTTAGTAGAATGGAAGGTATTTTATTCCTAGGTGTAGCTGCTTCTAGGGCATGTTTAGTAGTCATCGGTACTGGCATTTTAAATTCGTGTTTTTTGACTGCTTTTTTAAATTCCTTCTCATCAGAACTACCCTTATCTAAATTTAGTTTAATTACCTTAAGTTTTTTGGGTATCTCTTCATCTTTAACGATAACATTGGTTGATTTAGGGATTTTAACAGATTTTGCATCCGGTGTCTTAGGTGTTTCAGCATATTCCATCGGGCTAATAGTAAGACCTTCAAATTCTGTTTCTAGCCCCGTTTCTTTAACTTTCTTGATAACTTTTCTTAACTGAGCCGAACACGACATCAAATTCATGATTTCATTGCTTGTATAAGTGTTAACTCGGTCCATTTCTTTAATAACTTCATGTATTTCAACTATATGCTCATCGGCTACAACATAATCTTTATTTCTCAACTCAAAAAACGCCAACTCGATCAAAATCTCAATTTTCACTTTCCGATACAAATTCCAATATTTCCTCACAACAGATTCCACGATAAACTCATCGAACTTATATCTTCTCTTCAAACTTTTCAACCGTTCTTCGATTAAGTTAAACATTTTGAGGACTCCGTTGAAGTAATTCCTGGCTATATCGTTTTCATTGGCTCTGAAGTACATAGATGCTTCGAGACCGCTGGTTCGACAGGCTAGGATGAGGCAGGCAGGTGTATTGCACGAATAGCACTCACATTTTAGACCGTGGTTAAGGAAGTCAGGGGTTTTAAAAGCAGGTACGGATGTGCAAGCGATCGAAGGACTGCTCTGGGCCTTGAGGAACATGTTTTCAAGCATTGTTTCGATTTCCTGTTTGGGTGTGAAGTGGGGATGCTTTTTCGTCTCTGCGACCGCGTAGTAAGGTTGTGTATCGTTTGAAGGGTTCAAGCCTAGGACGTGCTTGAGGCGATTATCGATTTTTATCTGAAAAAAAACTTTTGATGGTTTATAGCTGGATGGACGTGGCACAGGATCGTGATGTTTGGAAGGAATGGGGGAAGACCTGTGCCCAGCAGTGAGACACAAATAAATATTGGTGGACATTTAACAGAGCGCTATCTAGCCCCAAACTAAGCAGAGCTTGTACAATGGAAACCTGGGCCCGTAGCCAAGTTACATTCGCTTTAAATCGATTCGATTTCTACATAAGTTTGTTGTCGATATATCACGTGATATTCCTATAGCATGTGTCAAATCCCATACACTTTCGGACTTATCGAATAGCTTCATCGCTAATTCATGTAACTTGGTTAAGCCCTCAGATAATACATAGAATACTTATATACTTTTTTTGTAAATACATACTTATAATAGAAAAACAACCAGACCCAGAACAAATATCTGTAGATCATCCAAACATTTGTTCCGCGGTGGGTATCGAACCCGCTACCTTCTGCGTCTCAGCCAGCTATTCGCCGACTGTGCCACGGAGGTCATCAAATGGTTGAAAATAGAATAGATATTACGATATAGGTACGCGTGGTTTGTCAAAGTTCATAAAAAATGTCGTCTCTACAATGATCTATTACGAAATAAAAGTGTTAGCATTGACATTTTCAATGATAAAATAAATAAATAAATAAATTAAATATTTGTCTTCATTAAAATCACAAGGATCACTTTGAAACGTCAATTTTACTGCCTGTTCTTCCACCAAGCCAGGAAAGAAAAACAAGAAACAAGGCTGGTTGTTCTTTTTACTGATCCTTTTAGAATACATAACAATAAAGATAATCTTTTTATTGACTCAAAAACACTGTTACAGACGTCCTAGCGTCATCTCGAAATCCCCCTGTCCCCCTAACATTAACTCAAGATCACCCTAGACTATTTTAAAAAAAATTCTCATTCCAAATAGGCATCTTGTATCAGGGAGAAATTGAAATTAAAAGAAAATACCCCTTTTCATCTAACTTATCCTCAAATTTAGAGAGATCCCTTCAACGTTTTCGACGAAGATAATTTCGAAGCAGCAGACAGATTTCCTTTGGCACTCAACAAGTTCTTAAAATAAATAGGAACTGTATTAAATAAGTTAAAATTGTACCTACATAGTCTATCGTTCGTCGTAAACGTTGAAGTCCAGCAAAATGGCGTGATTGGATACAGGCAGCCGTTCGTGACTGGTTCTGGGTTTAACCAATTCCAACCACGCACGCGCAGTGTTGCCAATTTACTAAAATACAAGGCTTAAATTGTATTGTTGGCATTACAATAAAGAACATTTTCTAACAGCAAAATAAAATAAAAATAAAGAAGAGCACCTGTGCATCATCAAAGCTGTTATGATCAGTGATCTCAGCGTATATCACAGCTGTTGGCATGGCTGCGGCAGTCACCAGTCCGGCTGCGGCAGCTGCGCGCGCGCGCCTCCAAAGGCGCAGCGCACGCGCCGTGCGCGCCGCGCGGTGCGACGCGCGCCCGCGCGCCACGCGCACCGCGAGCGAGTAGCTACGGCGAATGTGCCATTTTGTACCTGAAAGTTTTTATACGTGTTTTGTTATGTACGACATTAATTGAAAACACGGGTAGGGTAGGCTATCAATTTTGTAAAATATGTTTTTTAAATTCATTGAAATAGAAAATTTACAATTTTCAAACAACCAATATCAAATTCTAAAAATATCAATGAAACAGTCTGTATAAAATAGGTAAACAAATGATATCCATTCATCATGTAAGTAGGTACCTGTTAAACTGACTAAGTCGTCGCAAAGGCGCCGCCGATTTACGTTAATTTTTTTTATTGGAACTATTTCGATTACTGGATAAATATTCAAGCTAGTATGTTAAATCTACCTCTAAAATCAGTTAATACGATTTATCATACCGGATGTGTGTTAAAAATTAATGTCGTTCATAACAAAACATGTTTGTATACGTTTTATACCATATATTTGTGTTTTTCTTTATTCTAGAAAGCTTTATTATACCGGATAAATTAAAAACACTTTTTTCATAAATCCCTCACCAAGTTACATAACGATTATAACGACTCAAGTTCAACAAAGCTGCCGTATTTTACCTAAACTCGAGCGTTCAAATTTGTGAAATAGCACTTAAATCTATATAAATTATTTATAACAAAGTCGGGTTAGTTACACTATTTATAACTCAAGAACGGCTGGACCGATTTCGATGATCTTTGATTTGTTGGATTTGTCTTCGTCGCTAGCAGAATAACTATTAAAATATCGGAAAATACAAGCAAAAAATAATTATAAAGAAAATTCATTTTCTCATACATAGATGTAGATGATGGCCGATTAACAATTGTATCCGCGACGTACATTGGCAGCCAGGGTCGTATGCATGTCAAGGCGGTACGAAGTTCGGCGGGTCAGCTAGTAATAATTAAAAATGTAGGTAGTCGTGTAATTACCAGTATTAGAAATGGCGAGGAAATGTCTCTGCGTGCCGTTGACCGCGCTGAGCGCACACGCGCACGCGCCGGCGCACAGCCGCGTCTGCGCATCCAGCGCGCGTCCGATACACAGGTCCACTGAAAACAGAAAGTTTTTTCACACCACCTGCTCGACAATGTCAAATTATATCTCATGTATAATCCTCACCGAACGCAGGTAATTAAATCCCTACGGCTGAGCCGGGAGTAAAATTGTACTGATGGTCGTGATTTGAATTTGGAACCTCACTGTATTAAAATTTGAATCAGAGACCCATACATTATGAACTTATTCGTAAATCGAACTAACCTGTGCACAGAATGCACCAACCTAGATTTGGTTTTTATAGTCTCGCAGAAAGTGTGAAAAGTAGAGTATTCTCCTCGTGGATAAAGGTGTCTGCATCTTGGGCGTGCTTATATCCCTCTCTGCACTCAGGATTCTATTTAGTAACTCCCTCGCTCAGCTTGTGAGTTACCTCTAGAATCCTTCGTTACATTCGGGATTAAATATAGCGCCCGTGACGCAAGACACTACTTTATCCCCTCGTTTAATAATCTACTAACGAACGTAACGAAGTAAAACATATCCCGATACTTAAACATGGCTACGTCCGTTGACGGTAATATAAGTGGCGGAATCAGTACTAACGGTTGATATCCGGGTTCTTCTCCAAGGCAGCTAATATTCTGACCTGCGCCAACTGCACCAACTTAGCCGCTAAACCAACAGATCCACATCTGCTGCAGTAAATCTGTAATTACATACGAATACAAATTACCTTCTCAAACTATAATGTATTGCAATTTAAACAAATTATATTGAACGGAACTTGAAGTTGATATGTTCTCATTTCACCAATCTCGGTTCACAAGTCTCGGGAAAGGGGATACCCCTTTCCCGAGACATGGCCACTCACAAAGAAATACATGCATAAGATTAGAGTAGCTCAACGAGCAATAGTGCGTTCCATGCTCGGTATATCATTCTTGGACCACATACCCAATGTCGAAATCCGACATCGCACAAAGGTTGTGAACGTGGGTATGAGGATCGCAGGGCTGAAGTTGAGTTGGGCTGGACACTTGGCTAGGAGGAATGACGAAGGCGATTACAGAGTGGTGGCCAAGGGATGCTCGTAGATTTATTTTTTAGAATTTTTCCCTTAATTATGCTGTAAGACCTTGCTCTTTTCTCAATTTCGTGATTCTAGGTCAACGGGAACTACTATATAGGTTTTCGACCCAAAATCTATGGGGTACTTTCGGTTGACCTAGAATTATCAATTTTGGTTAAAAGCTAGATTTTACAGCACAAGTAAAGGGAAAATCCCGAATAATAAAAAAAGTTAATTTTCAAAATTAAGGTAAATTTTGCCCATATATTTTTATCGTGTTGACCCAGGACTTTGATTTTTATACACCTAATAGGGACTATAGACCTCAGTATCTGGCATAAATTTCAACTTGCTAGGTCCACCCGTTCCTGAGAAAATCGGTGGTGACACACGGACAGACGGACAAGAGAGTGATCTTATAAGGGTTCCTTTTTTTACTTTTGAGGTACCGAGCCCTAAAAATGGGGCACATAGTATCGGTACGTTTCCAAAGGAAAGATTAAATTTTGAAACCGAAAAGCAAAGTAAATTTACCGAGGCATCGCACATGAAGACGATGGACGTCTCCTCTGGCAGCCCACTGCACTTCTGAGCGGCGCGCGTGAAGATGGTCTGCAGTTGGTCGCTTTTAGCGCCGTGGTAGAGCAATGTGCCCGCATTGCGGACGTAAGCCTCACTGAAATCATAAAAACATATAATTTTGATGTGAAATGTGCCTGCTTTTAAGTCCAGATTAGACTAAATTAGCTAATGTGTGGGGTTTGTTGAGATATTGGAGTTCAAGAGGAGTAAATAAAAAAAACAGACAATAAGGTCAAATAGGACGCCTAATGAAAGGTTTTCATCAGTACATTTCGACCCAAATTTTATTTTTGGTTTAAGCCCTGTAGTTTCTGAGTTATTAGCCATAATAAAAACAGAACTTTGACGAAATTCACAGGGTACACTAGTGACCACACGAGACTCGCGAGATCACAGTTCGGGGCGAACCACTAGTTAGAAAGTTTGTATGGGAGACTCGCGAGATCTCAGTTCGGAAAGAACCCCTAGTTAGAAAGTTCCTATGGGAAACTCGCGAGATCTCAGTTCAGGGCCAACCCCTAGTTAGAAAGTATCTATGGGAAACTCGCGAGATCTCAGTTCGGGACGAACCACTAGTGAGAAAGTTTCTATGGGACACTCGCGAGATCTCAGTTCAGGGCCAACCCCTAGTTAAAAAGTTTTTACGGGAGACTCGCGAGATCTCAGTTCGGGGCGAACCACTAGTGAGAAAGTTTCTATGGAAAACTCGAGAGATCTCAGTTCGGGGCCAACCCCTAGTTAGAAAGTTTTTACGGGAGACTCGCGAGATCTCAGTTCGGGGCGAACCACTAGTTAAAAAGTTTTTACGGGAGACTCGCGAGATCTCAGTTCGGGGCGAACCACTAGTGAGAAAGTTTCTATGGAAAACTCGAGAGATCTCAGTTCGGGGCCAACCCCTAGTTAGAAAGTTTTTACGGGAGACTCGCGAGATCTCAGTTCGGGGCGAACCACTAGTTAGAAAGTTCCTATGGGACACTCGCGAGATCTCAGTTCAGGGCCAACCCCTAGTTAGAAAGTTTTTACGGGAGACTCGCGAGATCTCAGTTCGGGGCGAACCACTAGTTAGAAAGTTCCTATGGGAAACTAGCGAGATCTCAGTTCAGGGGCAACCCCTAGTTAGAATGTTTTTATGGGAGACTCGCGAGATCTCAGTTCCGGGCGAACCACTAGTTAGAAAGTTTCTATGGGAAACTCGCAAGATCTCAGTTCAGGGTCAAACCCTAGTTTGAAAGTTTTTATGGTAGATTCGCGAGATCTCAGTTCGGGGCGACCATTAATTTTATGAGTTTATTTACTTACTTATCTCCAACACAGTCGGCTATCAAACAGCAGATGTAAGCCAATTGCAAGCCTTCCACATCCCGCGAGAGGTGAAGCAGCTGTTGTACGAACACTGTGTACACATGCAGAGAAAACTGCAGGTTTGTCTTGTTCAATACTGAAAATAAATCAAACATATTTTTAATAAAATATAACTCAGTTCAGATGAAATGACACAGAAAACCGAAATACGCAATTTCGTTTACTTAGATGACATATTTCTTCCAGTTATTTTGATTTAAATACCAAACTACTGAACTGATTTTGATGAAATTTCTATGGGACCAATCTAAAAAAACCTTTACGATAAAAAAAGATTTTTCAAAATCGGTGGATTATTGACAGAATTCTGAGGTAACAAAAATTAAAAAAAAAAAGTTGAGAACCTCCTTTTTTGAAATCGCTTAAAAACGTAAAAATGGTGAAACATATTATATATTTATTTAATCAACTGTACCTGTGTGCAATAGCGGTGTCAGCTCGGCTAGTACGCTCACGGCGCGCGCGGCGGAGCGGCTCGCTGCGTACTCTTGCGGTATAGTCCTGTTGCACGGGACTTGGTCTGGGTCTAAGATCTGTAACTAAAATATTTAAAGATATTTAAATAAAACCATCTTATAAACTTTCCTTTCAAATCGAAACACAGTATTGCTGCTTGGCGCACAAAATAAAGAAAATAAAAAACATATGAACAAAATAAAATTAAAAATGAGAAAATTAACAGAAGGTTGATTGTCGATCATAAACCTAATGCTAATATAATTTTGATATCAATGTATTTAATATAATTACAATTAATTAATTATGTTACCATTAGATATATTTATTAATGCTCAATATTGAATTTATTACTTTTGTATTTGACTTGTAACTTGGCGTTATAAATAAATAATTGTATTGTATTGTATTGTAATATGCCTCTGGCTGTACACGGTCATGGTTCGACCGGTACTTACGTACGGCGCTGTCGTCAAAGTCAAAAATTTTTATTCATTAAAATCACAAGGATTACTTAGAAATGTCAATTTTCAACTTCGTCTGCTGCGTTAGATAACATACTTGGAATGACGCCACTTCAAATGTATATACAGCAAGAGGCAATGGCGGCAGCGCTAAGAATAAAATCCACCAACCAATGGAATGGAAATGGTAAGAAAACAAACCACTGCAGAATTCTGGATAAATCTATCCCTATCATCCCAGAAGCAGAAATGGGCACAGACAGAATAGCATGTATGACCAGGTAATAACATCGACATTACAAACACCAACTGTTCACACACATCACATCACACAACACGTATCTACACAGTTGGAGCAAGAAATAAAACAGGTGCAGGTTGTGACTTCTACTGCCCAGAAATAGGACTTTCATGAGCACAACCCCTGAACAAACTGACCAATTGGGTCTGCTCCGCACTCATCAACTGTAAACCAGAGGATACAACTCATCTTCACAACAGACAGCGCGGCACTTATTAAGGCGCTCAGACGACCCGACACTCGATCAAAATCTATCGCGGAGTAACATAGTGCTCTCCTAAAATTGGCCGAAATCCACAGTGTTATGTACAAAATCATCAGATGTACAAAAGCTCACAACTCCTGTCCAGAGAACAACAAGGCAGACTCCCTAGCAAGGGAAGGAGCCAAGCTTAGACCTAACACAAATGATAACGACATCTCCAATCTGCCAACGGCTGAAATAAAAAACAGGCTGAGGATAAACTCTGAAAAGGAGCACCAGAAAGTCTGGGAACGCAAAGCCAAAGAATCAAAAAACAACAAATAATTACCTTGTTAAAAATTAAACGCGAGGATCTAAGGATGATGCTGGGAATCATACTAGGACACTGCAAACTTAACCATCACCTCTTGAAAACCGGGGCTACAGGCAGTGGGCTTTGTTCAGGACGGTGGAGCACGTGATGCTTTACTGTACGGCCACAAACGATATCTGACTGAAGACAGGTCTACAGGAGCTCATCGAATCCTCAACCGCTAACACCACAACAACATCCACGGCGATCTTGGAAAGTTGCATCCATCAACCTAAAGTCCTGCTCCATTACTTCAAAGAGCTAGGATAGCTGGGGTCAGGTTAGAAGGGGGGTAATGTACAATAAATCCCAATGCGGGACGTCAGTGCAGATCTTATCCCCCCCCCCCCCAGAATTAGAATACTCCTCCTGCCTTCCTGTTGCATCCTTCCTGTCCCTGCCAGGATTCATATGTGAAAAAGCGAACTCAAAATATGGTTAGGTAGGTAATTAGGTTTCAAATAGGTAGGTATCAACAGATGTGTTTTGTTTTGTTACTAAATGGCTGCGGTAGACACTTTATCACATTCATTTTAGAATATTATATAGGTAGACAGTATCTACTATCGGAATAATTCACGGTATACTGGAGAGTGGCGCCTGCGATAGGATGTCATAACATGGGCACATGGCTACAATCCTAGGGCAGATTATGCTAATTATCTATTTATTCGTATGTATATCGTACTTAAATCTTATTTTTACAAGCTTTTTATTAACTTGCAATGTATGTATGTTTGTCCGGGTGGAATCTTGCAACTGAATTTTAAACCCGTTCCCCTCAACCGATTGAGCTGAAATTTGGAATACATATGTAACTTCGGTGACAATGCAATAATATGGTACCATGGAGGTGGTCTCATGATGGAGACGGATGCTAGACAACGGAACTTCTGAATGGATTATAGTAGGCTACTAGTGTTTGGGCTCATTTAAATCAGCTTGCGGTTCCGATTATGAATTTTATAAACGCTTGTTTAAAAAGTAATTTCTCAACAAAAAACGTATTACAATATATTATGTATACTCACTCACATACTGTTCGCGATTACGCTAAACTTTTCTTCTTCATTACGGTGTCGTTCTACCAATCCACGCAAGTCATGTGACTATTTTAAACTTTGCCTATTGGATGTTATAAAAATGTTCCTACCACCCGCTCCTCGAATTTTGTTAAAAAAGAAGATACGCCATTACACGCACGCATGCAAGACAATATACAGTTTTTAATTGAAATATCCCGAAATCCATAAAGAAAGTATCCTGTAATAAGCCAATCGTCATAAATAAGTACCTGGCATCGCAAAGTAGGTACATGTGGTCCTTCAACGCCAAATATAATCAAGATTCAGCATCCTGTGGAATACGCGGACACGTGGCTGCCATTACCGGAAAATCACCAAACTACGCAATTGATATCTGGATTTTGGAATAAGGATTACCTGGAGGCTAAGCGCGCATTGGAACTGATATTGGATTGGTATTCCATCAAACTTCAAACGCAATCTGGTGGGACCAACCTTCTTTTCTTTCCATACACCTCCCTGTTCTTTTTGTCTAATTCTATGTCTAAATGGATTTCAGAGCAAAGGAGTGCTAGTTCAGTGCTAAACGTGGATTAAAACGAAGGCTTGTGACGTTGCTATCGCTGCTGACGTGTTTTTTCTTCCACTCATCCATTCAAATCGTAAGTAGGTACTCCTGCTTTCATATACCACCAAAATGTCTACTTCGTCTCGTGACAAATCTCCCAAGCTAAGTGTAGATACTAATGTAGTTCCAGAAAGGTCTAAATCCCGCAACAGATCTCCCAATGTCCTCTGTGATAATCCTGATTTAGTTCGCGAACTGGTTAAAAAACGAGGAATAGTAAAGGGTAGGCTTACTAAATTTAATACCTATATACAATCATTAAAAGATAACGAAAGCTTTGTTCGTTCTTCTCGAGATCACATAGATTTAAAATTACGCATCAAGGGAGCTACTGGTTTATTTACCGAGTTCAATGATATCCAAGCTAAAATCGAAGAGTGTGTTTACGACAGCGAGATAAACGATCAGTTATGTAACAGGGAATCATTTGAAAACTCCTATTATAGCACGTTAGCCCTTGCGGAGTCCATGCTATCCAGTGATGAGGTTACCGACTGTTCTCATAAGTCCTGTCACAGCGATAAGCCACAATCGGTGAAATTACCTGTCATTTCTATGCCTACCTTCGACGGTTCATATGAGCACTGGCTTGAGTTTAGAGATACCTTTTTATCGTTGGTTCATACCTCTAAACATATAAGTAGTATACAAAAGTTTCATTACTTGAAGTCGTCATTGAAGGGTAATGCCATGTTGGTTATAGAATCGATAGAATTTTCCTCTGATAACTATTCTGTTGCATGGGAGTTGTTGTTGAATAGGTACAACAATAATCGAGTTTTGGTACATAATCACGTAAAGGCGTTGTTTACAATTAGTGCGTTGACAAAAGAGTCGCCCGCATACATAAGAAAACTAATTGATACGATACTAAAGAACTTACGCGCACTTAAAATCCTAGGTGAGCCTACGGACTCCTGGGATACTCTTATCAATTATATAATCGTGTCTAAATTAGATAAAACAACTGAACGCGAGTGGGAGACATATAAATGCACATTGTTATCGAGCGAAAACAATTCTAAACGCGTTATTAAAATGAGTTACTTGATTGGATTCTTAAAAGATAGGGCAGATATGCTGGAAACATTGCAGCTGTCCCATAACAAGGCACATAATTATTTACAAGCTGAAACTAAAAAACATTCACATTCGTATAACACGTCACACTGCAATGTTTCTTCGACCAATAAGTCACACGACCGTCAGTCACGCGTTTATAAACCCTGCTTGAAATGCAACGGAACTCATCAGCTTTATTCATGTCAGAAATTCATTGAAAGCGATTTAGAATCAAAATTAAAACTGGTACGCGATCACAAACTTTGCGAGAATTGCTTACGCTCGGGACATGAATCTGATAGCTGTAGGTATGGGCCGTGCAGGAGATGCAACAAGAAACACAACTCAATCATTCATAATGATAACACTGATAGCTCGGTCTCATTTCATTCGAGTGTTGCATCTGAGAGGTCCGTCGTGAGTGCAGCCGCAGCGCAGGCTTCCTCTGACCGCCCCCCCACGTCCGTCGCGGACCCTATCCACGTAAACAAAGCGCACATGCAAAATCAATACACTAAATCTAAAGGTTTGCATACAGTTTTATTGTCAACAGCTGTAGTTGAGGTCGCTGACACTTATGGTGCTTATCACCAAGCGCGCGCGCTGCTAGACAGTGGAAGCCAGCGGTGCTTCATCTCTAAATCATTTTGTAATTTAATAAACGCGCCATTAATACAGTCCATTCATGAAGTAAGAGGAGTAGGTAATTCAGTGATACAATGTTCAGAAACTTGTAGCATTGAAGTTAAATCGCGCGTCGATAATAAATTCATTACGCGCATCGAGTGTTTTGTATTATCGCAAATAACGTCTACGCTGCCAGCCTTATGTCAATTAAGCGCGCAGTTCTGTATTCCAGACAACATAAGGTTGGCAGATCCGCAGTTTTTAGATTCTAAAAACGTAGATATATTAATAGGCGCTGATAGGTTTTGGGACCTTTTAGGTGAAGGTAAGCTAAGACTTCCCAGCGGCCCTTACTTGCAAAACACGAAACTAGGTTGGATAATATCTGGCCCTGTTGTTAATCAATCGAAAAATGAAACACGCATTCATTGTAACTTTAATAGTACGTTAGATTCGCATAGTAGTACACTAGATTCACAATTACGTATGTTTTGGGAGGTCGAAGAGCTTCCTAAAGCCGCGGATACACGAACGGAGGAAGAACGTACATGTGAGGAACATTTCACTCGCACTACAACGCGCGATAGCGAGGGAAGGTTTTCCGTGCGTATTCCTTTTAATGATTCGCCTAATACCTTGGGTGAATCATATACGCAAGCCGAGCGCCGTTTTGTCGCATTAGAAAAACGCCTACAGCGTTCGCCTGACTATAAGTTATTATACGCAGATTTTATGAAGGAATACGAAAACTTGGGTCATATGAGTCCGGTGAACTCTTATGAGAGCCCATGTTATTTCATGCCGCATCACGGCGTCTACCGGGAACATAGCACCACAACGAAGTTACGAGTTGTTTTCGACGCCAGCGCACCTTCAACTTCCGGAAAGTCACTTAATGACTTGCAATTAATCGGCCCGCCGATACAGGGTGACTTAATTTCTATTCTTATTCGCTTTAGACAACATAAATTTGTCGTATGCGCTGACGTTACTAAAATGTTCAGAAATATTTTGATAGATAAAGACCAACGAAAACTGCAAATGATTTTATGGCGTAATGATCCCTCGAAACCCTTAGGTATTTACGAATTAAATACCGTTACCTACGGAACTGCCTCCGCACCGTTTCTAAGTGTGAGGTGTTTGAAGCAGTTAGGACTTGAGTCATCGGACCCTGATGTTCAAAGAGCAATCAGGGATGATTTTTACGTTGATGACCTGTTGACGGGAATGAATGATAAATCTAGCCTAATAAAATTATGTGTAAACATTAAGGACGCGCTACAGTCTGGTTGTTTTCCAGTTCAGAAGTGGATGTACAACTTTTCATGCGATGATGATGATGAGTTGTCGAATCAATCGAAGGAAATTAAATCTAATGAAAATATGAGTTCAAAAACGCTAGGTTTAGGCTGGGATAATTTAAATGATGAATTTTATTTCAATACTCAATTTCATAATGATAACAAGCCAGTCACAAAAAGGTATATTTTATCAAATATTTCACAAATATTTGACCCTCTTGGCTTGTTAAGTCCTACTATAATTATTGCAAAGGTTTTATTGCAACAATTATGGCTACTTAAAATGAATTGGGATGACACAGTTCCATCGAATGTCGCGCGAACGTGGAACCGGTTTGTTATTTCATTAAAAATGCTCAATTCTATTCGCATTCTTCGGCACGCTATAGGTATCCAGCCTATATATTTAGAGCTAGTCAGTGATCTCACGACTGAGGCATATTTATTAGCATTAAAAAGGTTCATTTCTCGCCGTGGTAAACCACTACAAATATTTTCTGATAATGGTCGTAACTTTGTCGGGTTAATGAATGATTTTTCCGATTTCTTACGCAATTGTTCTTCTGATATTATAGAATACGCTACTAGCCAGCAAATTAAATTCAAGTTTATTCCCCCTTATTCTCCGCATTTTGGTGGTCTATGGGAGGCAGGAGATAAATCTTGCAAATATCATTTATGTCGTGTTGTAGGAAACGCGCACCTCACTTTTGAGGAGTTTAGCACAGTTCTATCACAAATAGAAGCTATCCTAAACTCCAGACCGCTCTCTCCTCTTTCTCCGAATCCTGATGACCTCACTCCTCTGACACCTGCTCACTTTTTGGTTGGTCGACCGCTAACTGCACCATCCTGCGATGACCTCAGCGACACTCCCGCGCACCGGCTGACGCGTTATCAGAGAGTAGAACAAATACGCCAACATTTCTGGACCCGTTTGGCCAAAGAATATATATCAGAGTTGCAGGTGCGGACTAAATGGACCAAGGGGTCGCCGGAGTTGAAGCCTAACTCAGTCGTGTTGATAAAAGAAAACAATTTTCCACCTCTCAAATGGCATATGGGTCGAGTGCTCGCGACCATTCCAGGCAAAGATGGCATCTCCAGAGTAGCGGACATACAAACAGCTTCAGGCGTTGTTCGACGAGCTTACGCGAAGATTTGTCCTCTCATTCAAGATCAAGATGAAGCATGCGCATGATGAAGATCATCAGGAACATTGAAAGCGGTTGCTTCCAAGGCCGGGGGCATGTTCGCGATTACGCTAAACTTTTCTTCTTCATTACGGTGTCGTTCTACCAATCCACGCAAGTCATGTGACTATTTTAAACTTTGCCTATTGGATGTTATAAAAATGTTCCTACCACCCGCTCCTCGAATTTTGTTAAAAAAGAAGATACGCCATTACACGCACGCATGCAAGACAATATACAGTTTTTAATTGAAATATCCCGAAATCCATAAAGAAAGTATCCTGTAATAAGCCAATCGTCATAAATAAGTACCTGGCATCGCAAAGTAGGTACACATACACTCAATCCCCGAGAGCAGCGCAGGCTTCTGGCGTTTGTGACGACATCATCATCATCTTTTGGGGTCAGCAGAATACCAGCGTTAAGTAGTTACGCTTTTAACCTACCTACCTACTTAGCACATGCTGAGCTGGCGCCATTTTGGCGCGACTATTTTTAATTTGATTGTTGAAAGTTGCGTGGGATGTTCCAGTTATCTAAGCATTATTTGAATTTCTTGACTTCTGGGATTTTTGTACAAATTAACGTAATTAGCCAGAAGTCAAGGTATCTATGTAATGTCGTGTTAAATAAATGTTTTTAATTTCATTCCAAACTATTTATCTACTAACTGTAACAACTTTGTTAGCATGTGAAAGCAATAAATGTATTGTAGAGTTACTAACCAGACTTTAAATACAAAGCTCTGTATTTAGTAGAATGGACTGTTCTTATGTACTAGGTTTACAAAAAGGCGCGAACTTGATGATCACTATTTTCAAATTTTATATGAAATTTGCTATTACGCTAGACTTAAACAAAATCTCTTATTAAAGAGTGCTTCTATGCGATAATTCTCTAAACATTTCTATTTTATTAATTATTATATTTTATTTATCTCATTGTAGAGGTCCTACCCAGGCTTCATTGATAGACTCGGTGCAAAAGTGGACTGTATTTATTTTTCTTCTTAGTTGCTAGTTTACAAGGTATAAATCGCGTTCTTGAATGATCACAAATTTCTGTTTGAAAACGGTCTATCTTTATACAAATCTACTCCTCGCCCTAGCCATGGTGCGGGGATCGTAATTCACGCATTCACAAATCGTTTTATATAATTCCTAATACATCGAAGTTTCCAGCAAAGTTAGACGGGGACTTACATGTAGCTATCTCACTCTTTTGACCTTTACAAGTTTAAACTGTTACAATCTTAGCTACCTGTTAACATTTGAATCTGATTCGATCTTATAAACTACCTAATACATTTCAAATCTAGATTCGATCCTTCCCCGTCTTTGATCGTCCTTTACACTCATTATTGTAGGCTATTTTATTTTTTTGTTGTTAGCTTGTCTACACAGAACTGCGCTAGAGTTGTCATCCTGTGCACACATGCTTTGGAATACAATCTAGCTCTAAGAGTTGATAACTATATTTTGTATTAATTGGTTGTATTCTGTTTTGTGTGCCATAATTAAAAAAAAAAAAAGAAATCAGTTCCTCGCCCTAGCGCTACCGCGTAAAGCGTAGTTTGCAATTTTAGACATATTCACAAATAAAGTATCTATGACCAGATAATTTACGACCAGCTATCTCGTTCTTGACCGGCCGTCACATGTATGTATTGAGTATTGTACTCACCGGTTCAGTGGGTTTCCAGCCGTATTTCTGGCTGGAGGCCGTCAGCTCAAACTCTGTGTTCAGGAACAGCAGCGAAGCGTACATTATCTTCATATCAGGAACCAACTGGAACACGAAACAATCAAATACTTACTAATATTATTTTGACGACCTCCGTCGCGCAGTAGGCGTATAGCTGGCTGAGACGCAGGAGGTTGCTGGTTCGATCCCCGCCGCGGAACAAATGTTTGCATGATCTACAGATATTTGTTCCGTGTCAGGATGTTTTTCTATATAATATAAGAATGTACTTACAAAAAGTATATAAGTATTCTATCAGTTATCTGATTCCCATAGTATAAGCTCTGCTTAGTTTGGGGCTAGATAGCGCTGTGTGAAATATTCAGCAATATTTATATTTTATTATAAATTAGTATAGACGACCTCTGTGGCGCGGTGGCCGAATAGCCAGCTGAGATGCAAGAGGTTTCGAAGATTTAATAATTGGATTGACCCTGTCGATTGGTGCCATATAAGCACAGGCTGTTATTTTTTTAGGGTTCCGTACCTCAAAAGGAAAAACGGAACCCTTATAGGATCACTTTGTTGTCCGACTGTTTATCTGTCTGTCTGTCTATCAATACCATTTATCTCAGTAATATCGAGTTGAAATTAAATCCGTAAACTCAGGTCTACAGTCCCTTGAAGCTGTGAAAAAATCAAACTTCTAATTTTACGTAAAAAAATATACGGCCGTTTATGCCCCATAAAACGTATATTTTGACACTCTCAAGGGATTCAAAATTTATAGTGTACTTTCCGCTGACCTAGAACTATTAAATTTGGCAAGTAATATCGTCTTATACTACAAGTACAGGGAAAAATTTTAAAACTATACATTTGTAATTAAATCATAAAAATTATACCTTTACCACAAAAAAAGTTAAACAACTGTTTAAAGCTTGTTTATAAAATTTGACTTGTTTATGATTTTTTAAACACTCGCTAAACTGTTTAACTTTTTTTTCGTGGCAGTCTTTATTTAAAGTACGTAGTCAATCATCCTCAACTATTTATAAATATGTACCTACAAATTTGTACGGAACCCTCCTAGGGCGAGTCCGACTCGCACTTGTAAGGTTTTTTAAATTAGTATCGGTTCGTTTTCCATGCGTTGCAAGCGTATTTTCAAAAATCTCTGTATGTATTTTTGCTTCGTTTTTGAAAATAAAGGAATGTTTCCTTTGAGTAAAATTTGATATCTTCAGTATTTCGAGCATTTTCCCTCCAGGTACGGCTCAAAAATTCCATCCTGTATACATTTTATATACCAGCTTCCGCCCGCGTGTTTAATCAACAAAAAACAGCCTATCTTTCAATCCAGATCTTAATGTATCTAGCACCAGCTGTTGTCCGCGACTTCATACGCGTTACACTACTAAATGTGAAGGTAACCTAGAAATAAAGCTAAACCCGCTGTTGCAACTTGACTTGACACACTATTTTTATCCCATGGGACCTGATTTATGGGAAAAAAAAGTAGCCTGTGTGTTAATCCAGGTTATAATCTACGTACATAGTAAATTTCATCGAAATCGGATCAGCCGTTACGACGTGATTGAGAAACAAACAAACATCAAAACTTTCGCTTAGTGTCGCAACTTAGTGAGATGTGATGTGATAAAACTCACTGTTTTTCCCTCAAATGTAGTTAGCAACTCCGTCACAACTGTGCTGAAATGGTCGCTGGACAGAGTCCTGACAACTGTCGGCGTTTGTAATACCACTTCGTATAACGCCGGGGAAGCTTCCACGTCTTCACCTGAAAAAAAAAACATATTAATATACATACATATAGAACTGATAACCGTTGTGTTAAACGTGTTCTGGAGTAGATACCACGTCTCAAGCGAAGTGTAGGACGCCCTCCGGCTAGTTGGAGTGAGGATTTGTGGCTGGCAAGGATTGGATGAGAAGAGCTGAGGATCGGGCTCAATGGCGCACCCTGGGAGAGACCTACGTCCAGCAATGGACTGTTATAGGCTGATGATGATAGATATAGACAATCATTTATTTGCTAAATAACAAAGTTAACACATTTACAACAATTTGGCAACCTCCGTGGCGCAGTGGACGTATAGCTGACTGAGACGCAGGAGGTAGCGGGTTTGATTCCCGCCGCGGAATAAATGTTTGTAAATACATACTTATAATATATACTTATATTCAGATCCGGAACAAATATCTGTAGATCATGCAAACATTTGTTCCACGGAGAATCGAACCCACTACCGCCGTCTCAGTCGACAATTCACACAAAATGATGTAACTTATAAAATTCTCGTGTCACAGTGTTTGTAACAAACTCCTCCGAAACGGCTTGACCGCGTCTTATGATTTTTTTTTTTTGCGTATTCCTGTTTTGTGTATTCCTATTTGGTAGGTATGAGAATAGGACGTAAACTATTTTTCATATTCCTATGTGATAACGGTGGTCAACCCCAAAATGTTTATTTTTATTTTTTTATGATTCGGCAATAAAAAATACAATAAATTTTCACCCTTCTACCACAAACCTCTATTTTTTATTAGTACACAGAAAAAGACATTGAAAAAAAAAAGAATTTATCTCAGCTTAGCAACACAAAATTTATTGATTCTAAGGCGGTACGAAATTCGCGGGGTCAGCTAGTTTACCTATAAATTGGTAGTTTCCTTTTGATAGCTTCAGTAAGGAGATCCACACGCCAGCAATTGGAGTCACTGAAGGCCACATCTTTGCGTACATTGCAAACTCGTGTTTTAGTAATTCACTGAAAAATTAAAAACATTATAATTAATCACACAAATATTATAAATGCGAAAGTTTGGATGTTTGTTTATTTATTTATTTGTTTGTTACTCAATCATGTCGAATTACATTGAATTGAATTTACATTTAAAGGAAAAACAGTGAGTTTTATTACATCACATCACACTAAGTTGCGACACTAAGCGAAAGTTTGGATGTTTGTTTGTTACTCAATCACGCCGTAACGGCTGAACCGATTTCGATGACATTTAGTATGTACCTGGATTAACACACAGGCTACTTTTTATTCCATAAATCATGTCTCATGGGATAAAAATGAGTTGTAAAGTCAAGTTGCAACAGCGAGTTTAGCTTTATTTCTAGGTTACCTAACATTTAGTAGTGTAACGCGTACGAAGTCGCGGGCAGCAGCTAGTTACTTACATAAATTAAACTGTGAAATAACCAGCTAATAACATAATCTACAACCTGTTTTGTTATGTACGACAGTAATTTAAAACACACATCCGGAATCGTATTAACTGATTTTAGAGGTAGATTTAACATACTAGCTTGAATATTTATCCAGTAATCGAAACATTTCCAATAAAAAAAAATTAACGTATATAATTTGTTTATCTATTTTATACAGGCTGTTTCATTGATATTTTAGGACTCGATATTAAGGTTGTTTGAAAATTTCAAATTTTCTATGGTAAAGATTTTAAAAAATCTGTTTTACAACAATACTAGCCATTCCCTTACCCGTGTTTTCCTTTACTGTCGTACATAACAAAACACGTAGTATGTTAATATAGCTTATGACTACAATAATACGACGACCACAGTGGCGCAGTAACTGATATGCTGAGGTAGTGAGTTCGATTCCCACCACGGAACAAATGTTAGCATGATCTACAGATATTTGTTCCAGGTTTTTCTATATATTATAAGTATTTACAAAAAAGAGTATAAAAGTATTCTATCTTTTATCTGGTTCCCATAGTACAAGCTCTGCCTAGTTTGGGGCTAGATAGCGCTATGTGATATGTCCTGTAATATTTATTTATTAATCCCTACGTGAAATCTGTGGAATGCCACTAAGCCACTACAGCTTTTTTGACAGTTCTATTGTTATTAAGAAAACTTACCTGTATTTCAAATCCTTTAAAAATGGTTCCAAATTTCCATACAATTCATTTCCCAAGGCTTTCTCACAGGCATCGATTACGGTTAACACTTGCAAAGCATCTGTCTTAACTTCCTCCTCCGATTTTAAGTCCTTAGCTTTAACATCGATAACTAAGCTCATATACTTCTCTGAGCTTAATGCGTCTCCGAACACTAAGCTCAGAAACGCATCGCTTAATGCATCTTCATACAACTTCGAATCTAACTCACAAATGCTTTTATTATAAAGTGCTCGGCTGACATTTTTCCGTTCAACTAATAGAGGCTGGTTTATTTCATAACAAATGTATATATTGAAGAGTTTAATTGAAAATTCGAAGTACTGAGCCTTGTTTAAAGCAATGGCTGTGTTATGTATGTCTGTTTGTAGCTTTCTAAAACACTTTTCGTAGTTAACACAACCTAAATCGTTCAGTTCAATCAATATTTGGTATTGCTCGGTTATTACTTGATGTAGGATCGGTAAGATATCTGTTATCAATATATCTTGTGATACAGATATTGATATAAAATGCTTTATTAAGAAAGATAGTCTCAAACTGTCATGGAGTCCAGATCTGACAGTACAGTTATCGCATTTAAGATGCTGATTGCATTTTTTTAGCCGTTGCATCAAGAACTGTATCAGTTTTAAGCAAAGTTCTTGTATTTGTGTATTAAAGTTATCTTTCCAAGGTTTTTTGGAACAGTTTGAGACATTATACTCAATGTAGAGTCGAAGGAATTGATTCAAAAAAGGATATGTTGCAATCATTGCTTTCTCATACCCCAATTTTTCTGTCATCTCAAAGGATACTAGCAAACCGTTTAGAATTGCTTCAACGTATGTGAATTCGGTGTTCGTTGTTAAAATACTGCAAAAAGTATTTGAATAATATGTTTGCAAACAGTGGAACAAGGCCGGGGAATGCCCAACTATGGATATACAAGTCCGGACAATATTATCCAGCGGACTATCTTTGAAATGTTGTTTAGATGCATTCTCCGCAACAATAAACAAACACTCATTTAATTTTACGTATATATCCATAACATCTTTATCTCCCAGCTTTTTGAACAGCTTCGTATCTTTTGCAGACAATTTCATGAAAATCTCTCTGTATATTTGGTTCATGTCTTTGGAATGTTTTTCATTGTACAGAAAATGCAGTTTTTTTATGAGAAACATGATAATTTTGCTACAAAACTCCACTGTATCATAGATTTCTATGATTTTTATGATATCTTCAGTGATCTTTGGTAATAGCTTGATGATTGGTATTTTGTATCGGAGACGTTCTATGTATGAGAGCCGGTCAACGATGATGTTCCAGTAGGTTTTGGAGTATTCTTGGAGGAGGTGTTTTGCGTCCACCTCGAAAGGCATGTAGGATATCTTCAGCACCAGATCTGCTGGTAACAGAGAGTTCTGAAAATAATATAAATAATTAATTGAGCGAGATCTCATTATTAGGAATAATTAGGAAGTGGATTGTAATCGCTCATAGATTGCGCTCCGGAGATATATGCCTTTAAACGAATTATTCCGTTTACGTACCTCGCTTGTTAAGTACCGAATAAAAAACAATTGTTCTACAATTTTATGGTTTAAGCTATTATTATGGGTTTGATTATTGTGAATGTACTGATTTTTATGTTATTTTGTTATATATTTAATTGCAATTACCTGTCCTGTTCTAAGATTTTATTATTGTTTACTAACAAAACGGATGACATATCTGAGAAATAATTGAATGGAATTAATGTATGCTAACAATTCCGTTTTCATACCTTATAGCAAAGTACAGGCAAGATAAAAGTAAAAACACTTTGTTTGATTTACATCGTTTTATTGATAAGTGGAGTAGCATTTTGCCGTTTTATAATCATAATCATTTATTGCCAGAATATAGGTTATACAGAAAGATGTAACCTTTAATATAAAATAGTTTCACTATGCTCTACCCCACTCAGGGGCGTGCAATAAGCTTGTAAAGCTTTCATATTTGTATTCTTATAAATATATTGTTAGTAACATTACACTATTTATGTCAAACATTTAGTATTCAATTATAATCATTCTCTGTCAAATTAATCATGTCATTATTTATTAAAGTATTCCTCTAACTAATGTATAAAAGGTCTTATCTAAAAGCCATAATTTTAATTTGTGCCTAAATTTAAAAAGTGGCAGCTCTTGAATGTTCTTTGGTAAATTATTAAATATTTTTACAGCCATTACATATACATTCTTTTTATAAATATCAAGTTTACAATGTGGTAGATAAAGTCTATTATGATGCCTTGTATGCCTTTGCATTTTGTCAGTGTTTTAGAAATCGTTCTGAATTTTCTTTAACTAAGTTACATATACCATTTATATACATACAGGCAATAGGCATGATTTTATACAATTGTTATTATTGCCATACGCCATCGGGAACCAGCTGGCGCTGTCAATACAATAATTTAAATGTAACTGACGATTAACGGACTCCTTAGCAAAAGCAGCTAACGTCGTCGTTGACCACGCGAAAACATCATTTTCTTTGTGACTGCACTGCTAATGATAGCTTTGACATTGTGGCAATAGAAACGAGGCGAGCTTAATTAGCAACGTAGCAAGAATGGTATGTAAACGGAATAATTCCTTTAAACAGCTTTTAATTTTTAATGAAAAGATAGTCCTAATTGTAATACTTGTGGGGTAAAAGAAGATGTCTACTAACTGTATATTTTCACTGAAATTTTTACTGAAATGTATTGTGGGTATGTATACTTATAAATGTTACTGCCATGGCTATAGCGGTATTTTCTAGTACAAGCATATTTTTGTGTAATGTAAACTATTTATAAGTTACCGAAATAGAAAGATTTTCCAAATCGGTTGATAAATGACGGAGTTCCTAAGGTAACACATAAACAAAAAAATAATAATTGAAAACTTCATTTGAAATCGAATGAAATCGGCTAAAAAACGCGGTATTGTAAATACCGAATATGGTATGAGATCAAACTCACAGTGGGCCCCAACTGGAGAAGGGTTGCCCAATGGAAAATGCTGGAGGACGCCTTTGAGGCGTCACTCACCCAGGAAAGTACTACCACCATACCTATTTCTACCGCTAAGCAGCATTGCTGTGTTTCGGTTTGCCGGTGAAATTATATGTAGTAGATCGGTAGTGATCGGATATTCGGATGCATAAACCTAAAGTTTATTTTTGGCTAACAAATTATGAAAGCGGCTTATTAGAATATTAAAAATAAGATCCCGGGATTGGATGCTTATGATTGGATGCATATTAATTTAACGTTAAATATTAATCAGGTACAATTTGCCATCTCACTCGCACACTTACAAAATGCATAAATACCCTGAGGTCTAATAGGCCCGATCTGACACTTGTTACAGTTATTTTCGCTTCGACGAAAATTACTGACAGTAAAAGTAGGGAAAAGCAAGCATATTACGTTGTAACAAGGCATTTATGTATACCTAATATACCTATGTGCCAAAGTGTGCGTTTCAAAGTGAATTTCTTTAGACGATATGAGGGATGAATGACATGCCATTAAAACCTATACAGCTTTAAAGGATGTCTAGGTCAAGTAGATAAATAAATTGAAAAAAAATAACACATGCTTTTGTTGATCCCGGAATCACGGAATTTTTTCGATAAAAAAGTGCTTTCCATACTAGCCAACTTTTAACTTTAGGTAAATATGCATCCGAATATCCGATCACTAGTTATAGATGATGGTTACCACTTAACATCAGGTAAGCAATACGCTTGTTCCATCTCCAGGTATACTGATTACAAGTACATTACAATATACTACGCTTGTTCCATACCCTTAAGAAAAAAAACGGAGACTTATTATAACAAATACAAAATAAAGAAAGAATTCAGTCAGGATAGAGGCTATAATAATAATAGTGGAATCAACTATTATAGTTGCGTCGGTCTACAGACTGATAGCGAAGAGCCTTGACCAATAACTTACGAGGCTCTAGCTAGGAAGTTGGATCAAGGGAAGGTATATAGGTAGGGGATACAGAAGGCGGTACTCTGGACTCGACACGAATAGTCAGGAGGTTCCTCTCTCTGTAACCCTAGCCACCGATCGCTTGGGCCTTGCATAGCGGTCGGTGATTTACCGTTTTTATAAATATATTTTTTACTATAATGTTTGTTTTTAAGATACTTTGTAGTGAAAAATGTATTTTTTATAAACGAGTGTTAAAATAAATAAAATGAAAAAGCCTGCAGTCACGCTTGTGGCGAGCGTTCGGTGCGTGGCGACACCGCGGAACCCCATTACTCCCTGGGGTTGACAGAAACCCCTGACCCTTGATCTAGGGTGGAGGCGCAAGAGCGGAACCTAGCTCTAAGCGTTGAAGTGTTAAAGGCATAAAGCCGGGAGTAGCGCTTAGTGAAACTGCAGCACACCTCTCAAAACCATTTAACCGCCCACACCAACGTTGCCCCTTACGCTGCCTTCTATTGGCAGCACTTATGATGGCCCGTTTAGTGGGTGTTCAGTCACCACCTGCCTAAATCATTCTTGATATTGCGGGATTGGCAGGTGCCATATCTCATCTCTCCCATAGCCCAGCATTCATTCCATAAGCATTACTCTAACAATAACGTGTACATAATCCTTTGTTGCAATAGTTTAACCATCTGTGCCACCTACATCTTGCAATATATGAATTTTATAGATACCTACTTATGTATGACTAACGACAACAGACCGTGTAAAATAAATTTTTATTATTTATTTATTTTATCATCAGCCATTCGTGTCCCACTGCTGGGCAAAGGCCTCCCTCAATTTTTTCCAGACTTCGCGGTCCTGAGCTGACTGTGGCCAATCCGTTAGGAATTTATCCAGCTCGTCCCACCATCTACGTTTCGGTCTGCCGCGTCGCCTTCTCTCTGGGTCAGGACGCCACTCGGTGGCTATCCTTGCCCACAGCTCACTTGGCATGCGACAGACATGCCCAGCCCAGTTCCACTTCAGCTGAGCGGCTTTGGTGGCTACGTCAACAATTTTGGTCTTTGAGCGCAGTTCAGTGTTCCGGACTCTTATCTATTCGCCTAACACCCAAGATGTTGCGTTCCATCGCACGCAGACAAACTTTGAGCTTGGACTTTAAAATGTTAGTCAGTGACCAGTTCTGCGCACCATATGTCAAAACGGGGAGGATGCATACGTCCATTAGTTTTCTCTTGAGCGCTAAAGGAAGATCTCCTTTCATGATATCTCTCATGGCCCAATAGCTTCTCCAGGCATTTTCGGTTCGCCGAGCGATTTCCTTAACCTTCCTGTCCTCGAAGGAGACTATTTGGCCTAGGTAGATATGCTCTTGGTCGTATGCTAGGTCTTCTGCATCCACCGTTATTCTGGTCTTAACGCTGTTGGTCATGACCTTGGTTTTTGCCCTGTTCATTCCAAGTCCAATCTCAAAGCTTGCTATGCTAAGTTCTTGAAGAATCGTTTGTAGTTCTGTGGCTGATGAAGAAAAGAGGACGATGTCGTCAGCAAAACGGAGGTTTGTAAATAAATACTTGAAGAAAAGAAAAACAAATAAAAAATATATTTATTTGCTGTATAACAAGTATTTTTTTTTCTGTACTGTTCCACTTCTTTCCACCCCCCTCCATCCCGGTCCAACTCTACTCAATCAATGTTAAAGACATAATCATCATCATTATCTCCGCCTGTCTGCACCCACTGTTGGGCATAGGCCTCCTCTTTATTACGACATTCTTTCCGGTCCCTTGCGAGTCTCATCCATAGACACCCAGCTACCCTTTCAATGTAATTCGAGCATCGGGCGGGTGATCTGCCTCTTGGTCTACGAGCATCCCTTGCCTACCACACTGTAATCGCCTTCATCTAACGCCCGTCATCCCTCCTAGCCAAATGTTAAAGACATAAAAAAAACATTAAACAAATAAGTTAGACAAATAACTCAGTTGGATATACCAGCGTATTAGACAGAGTAGGCAGGTATCCATTTAAACTTATTTAGTGATCTCCACACTAGGCACGCCTGTATCGTGGAGATAAACCAATTTTGAACTTTACTTTATATTTTCAATTGTCTGATCTGATGAGTAGACTTGGAATAATAATTAAAACAAACGAGATAGTACAATAAGTTGATATACCATTACCTGACTCACACAGACAACATGTCTGTGTATGTGGTAAATGCAGGCGAGCGTCTTCACGCGATCAGCTCGTTCCATTACCCGGGTCTCTCTCACGCAGTCTATGCTCAGGGTCAGCAGCGCTTTATTGTTGATAGTGTCTCGCCATTTCGGAGCTTTGTCTAGATTCCTAGAATTACATTATTTTTTTATTAGTTTACCACAAGAAAATTAAGCACTGTTTAGCTCGTGATTAAAAAATACCCGTAAGTACAAAAATTGGTAAGGAATTTTTTAATTAGTACTTTTTATTTTATAGTGTTATCCGAAACTTTACGGAAAATTCTAAGAGTTTTAAAACCATCACAAAAATGTCAGGTCTGGCCGGGACATCTAGATCCCATCTAGGCTTGAAAAGTAATCTAAACTTGGTTTCTTAAAATTAATCTAAAGAAGTATGTACCCTGTAAAGGCGTGGCAAGGTAAACAAACACCTTAAATAATGCTCCAAACTTTATTTTTATTTTATTTTACCAAACCAACGATAGTTACAACAATACATTCATTTAATACTTTACAGTACATATTAAAGCTATATGCACAATCAATTACAGGCAGGCATGGCACGCAAATTAAATTTAACCTAAGAATAACTATACCATAACATGGAACTAAAACATAAACCAGGTAATTATATTAGGGATATGTGCGATGTACATATTTATATAAATAATTAAATTAAGCAGTGCGATCTGATTTTAACTGTGTAAGTTCTCATCCAAGTAACGGCAGAGCTTATTTAAATTTACGGAAAAAACATCAACATCCTTGCAGTTATTCAAGGCTTAGCAAAGCCTGGGGATGGGGGAGTTGCTAACAAGGACTGTAGTGTGGATCGGAGGGATAAGTGGTGCAATCGGTTGGCGAGGCGTTCTAAGTGGAACTCTAAAACATTTGCAGTAGTTGAGAAGAATCTGTTTGTAAATTCAAGACTTTATACAGAAATGTGAGATCTAGCTGCGTTCTGCGTCTTTCTAGAGACAATACTTTAAAATGCGTTAGCCTCTCTGCATAGGGTGTAACTTATAGACTAACAGTACATATATCTTTAGTAAAAACTTACATAATATAATACATTACACACTAAAATTATTATTATTTTATTTTTTATGATTTTTATCAACTCGGCTCAGTAAAGCCTGACTTGAAAACTGAGGTGCACGGGCCTAAGCCAAGTACCTCTCAGTGGTTCGGGTGGTATCATTTTGAACCGTTGTACATGGTAGTGTAGGTGATAATTCAGTGGATAGGGCAGTCTGCAAGAACTTTCTTTCTTTCTTATTATCATAAGCCTGTTGTGTCCCACTGCAGGGAAAAGGCCTCCCTTCCCTCTTTCCACTCGTCTCTGTTGATTGCAAGTAGGGACCAATCCTTGAGTTAGGAGTTTAGCTCATCCCGCCACCTTCGCCTGGGCCTTCCATGCGGGCGCCATCAAAATAAAAATATTAATAATATAATAACTTTTTTCCACTAAAATCATCATAGGTAAATTATATTAGGTACTTATTGTAACTTTGTTACTTTACTAGTATACATAATTATTATATTATGAGGGTACCTATAGGAACATTTCTGTTAAAGGTCATTTACATATTTAAATATAAATTGTGGGTACTGTCTGTTTCTTACATTTTCACAATTAAACGGCTTGATTGATTTTGATAAAATTTGGTATACACATAGCTTATGACCGGAATTGAGATAGACTACTTTTTACCTGACTTTACAGAAAGAGGGGAATGTTTTTATCGACAAACCTGGGGGCAAATGCCGCGGGTGAAAGCTTTTGTTAAATAAATGTAAGTGTTCATCATAGTACCAAAGTGAATAACGCTGTCCATCTGTTTAAATGTTGTCTTACTGGTATATTCTTAGCATGACATCGGTATAAAAATGTGAATACCTATATCAAATGAAATCAAATTCAGTGGTAAATGAACTGAACTCAGTAATCAATAAAAATATGCATGAACTATAAGGGAAGAGACGAAGTGGCAGATGAATTTTCCAGAAGCCAGACTTTAGCTGTTTTTTCATTAAATTCAAATAATACCAACAATCACTTACCTGCACAACACACACAACACATTTAGCGAGAAGGGAGCTCTATATTTTGGTGGTAACTGTCCTGAAATAACTTTATATTCATCAAGAACTTTGTTAAGATCAGTCAGGTCTTCCGACGTATTGTTTGCCTTTAGCTTCGCGATAAACTCGTTGGCGTCCATGGTTATATTGTTTATTTATGTTATAATGCGGCTGGTGATTTCTAAAACATTTATCACGGTTATTGAGCGCTTATGTTTACAATATAAAGTAATTCAAACTGCAAAACAACTGCACAAAGCCGTTGAATTTTTGAACTTTAATTGATTGATTGAGTCAGTTGTCATTGTCATATCAAATTGTTTTGTTCTCTTTTACAAAAATGGTGGCAACTACTAGTCAGTGCCATTAACCAATATTGACATTAATTATTATAAATGGCCCAATTAAAAAACAGCTATATACATATATAATATGTACTCTTAATCAATTAACGTACAATAAAGCTTAGGAAGTAAAGAATCAGTTTGGCGTCAGGGTGTGAGGGCTTACGATAAAAAAAACTAGTTCCAACTAGTGTAATAGATGGCGTTGTCAGGGGATACGCCGCCAAAAAATCCAGTCTATAAAGCTATGTGTTCTCAGCAAGCAGCGGAACATGGCACTACAGTAATGCGAACACAAAGTACCAGAGACTACAATGGGCGTTGTTACATTATTATTTATTATTAATAACACGCGATACTCGGGATCGTGATGATCCAGTATCGAGGAAATATTGATGGTATTGACAGTATCGCGATAATATTGATGACGTTCTTGAAATCCGTAATCCGGGGGGCGTGACCTAACTATTTTATTTTAGTAAAGTTCAAGCTACGCCACTGATTACTATTAAAAGTTAGGACACGCCACCAGGACCGCGGATTTCAAGAACATCACACTAATATTATAAAAGTGAAAGTTTGGATGTTTATTTAATTATATTAGACTAGATTAGATAATTCTTATAATGCACACCATTAAATATTGCTGGACATTTCACACAGCGCTATCTAGCCCCAAACTAAGCAGAGCTTGTACTATGGGAACCAGATAACTCATAGAATACTTATATACATTTTTTTTGTAAATACATACTTATAATACATAGAAAAACGTCCAGACCCGAAACAAATATCTGTATATCATGCAAACATTTGTTCCGCGGCGGGAATCGAACCCACTACATCCTGCGTCTCAGCCGGCTATACGCCCACTTCACCACGGAGGTCGTCAAACAACAAACAAAATACAAACATATAAAACAAAATACACTTTTAAATCATAGGTTAATTGTTTGTTTGTTACTCAAACACGTCGTAATAGCTTAACCGATTCTGATGAAATTTGGTACATACGTAGATGATAACCTGGATTACCACATATGCTACCTTTTATCCCATAAATCAGTTTCCATGGGATAAAAATGGGTTGTCAAGTTGCAACAGCGAGTTTAACTTTATTTCTAGGTTACCTACACATTTAGTAGTGTAATGCGTACGAAGTCGCAGGCAACAGCTAGTCTGAAAATATGTATATAATAACGCTTGCTCGGACTACAAAACATATCTCGGGTCTCTTCAGTCTGAAAAAAAAACCAAGTTCGGTTTACTACATGCGAGCTAGTAAAATTTTATTGAAAAAAAAATTATCGTGTATTATATTACCCATCATAGAGAATATTTTTTCATCAAATTATTTTTCATAATTTTGCAATAATTTAGATTTTAGCGCAATCGGTAATCTTTCTTTACATAGTATAAAATGAAGTCGCTTCCGCTGTATGTTACCTTAGATCTTTTAAACTACTCAACGGATGTTAATGCAGTTTTCAGCAACAGATAGAGTGATTTAAGAGGAAGGTTAATATATATAACTAGTTTTCGCCAGCGGCTTCGCACGCTTTGGTCGTACACAAAAATTTATTGTTATTCTTTCTGTTTGTTTGACCTTTTCCCAACTTAACAGCTTGACCAATTTAGATGGAATTTGGTACCTATATACCTAGATAGATTATGAATGGACTTGAGACATAGGATACACTTTACGCGACTGCACAGGAGGGTAATTTTTTACCGACAAATCACGCGTACGAAGCCGCGGGCGGGTCAGCTAGTATATATTAAAGCAACAGCTGCTTTTTTCTGTTATCCATAGTTTATCCATTCTCCACGAATTCAACGGTGTGCTGATATCGATAATATCGATCGTATGAGACCCTGCCATCAATACTGCCGCGTTATTATTTCTTGTTACCTACAACCTACATGTGTAACGCGATTCTTGTAACATTCCTACTGTCTGCGTCTGATTGACATTGACATAACATGACATCTCACTCATTCATACAAGTTCGTTGTTTGTTGTTGTTTTGTTTGTTGTACATACAATTTTCAGTTTTCTTTTATTTTAAACTAAATTTTTTTGTGTACAAACCAAACATTGGTTTTGATGCATATAACAAGACCATAGAGAAATACTAATAGACTGGAAATATCAAGACAATCGGTAATGGCACAGAACGCAAAGTCGAATTCTTACCAACTTATTAATTTGGACGAATATAAGGGGATTTGCAGAGTGTGTATGAGCAAAAGTGATGCTATGGAGAACCTGTTTTATTCTGATCGTAAATTTATAGAGGAAATCGTGTTTTGTACTGGAATACTTGTAAGTAAACAAAAACAAACCTATTGTGTTTACATTTATTTTGTTAGTAGCCATAAGACGTCCACTGTTGAACTAGGCATCTCCTAAGATTTCCAGAGCGACTGATCTAGTGAATTCTATACCCAACGGCTCCCAGCAACCTTTATTAGGTTGTCTTGCCATTTAGGAGGGCCTTCCTACTGCGCTTCTAGTGCAATGACTCAAGAACCTTTCTGATGTTAATGATTTGTACAATACACAGTTCGATAATGAGTCTCTCACTGTGCCTAATAGGAAGACACAAATTCACATAACAAACTATGGAGAAGGTTTATTCTATTATGATCTCACTTTCTTGCTCACACTGGGATCATAAAAACTTTTTACACATCCTGCTCGACAATGTCAAATTAAATGTCATGTAAATTTCATCAAAAGCAGGTGATTAAATCCCTGTCTGAGCCGGGAGTAAATTTATACTGAATTTCATTATGTACAAACCTTTTCTGTATTAAAATTTGAACCAAGTTGACCCACACAATAAGAACTTATTCGTAAAACGAACTAACCCCGGCACAGAATGCACCAACCTAGATTTGGTTTTTATTGTCTTGCCGAAAGTGTGAAAAATAGAGTATTCACCTCGTAGATAAAGCTGTCTGCATCTTGGGCATGCTTATATAAGCACTTATCTACGAGGGATATCCCTCTCTGCACTTAGGATTCTAGTAACTTCCTCGTCCCGCTCGTGAGTTAACATTAGAAACCCTTGTTACTTTCAGGATTCAATATAGCGCCCTTGATGCAAGGCATTGCTTTATCCCCTCGTTTAATAAAATCTACTATTAAAATGCCCACTAGGGAGCCATGGATACTCATTGTTCCATTATAATCCCACACACCAAGAAGTAAATGTCAAGGGATAGCAACCAGAAGGTAGAATGCAATATAGCTAGGATGTATAGTTATGTAACTGTGAATCTAAGTATTAATCAATAAATCGATAAAACTGCCGCAAGTAAAGATGGTGGGTGGTGAGTTTAAATTTTGTAAAAATTTACTCATCAAAAGTTGGCCATCCTAGTTGGCTACAATTAGAGACTGCATGTTTATCATTTCTTTATTTTTTCAGTTAACAGAAAATGCCAAACTACCCTCATCTATATGTCTGAACTGTCAAATAAAGCTAACAGTAGCGCACAAGTTTAAAGCAACATGCACTAGTTCAGAGGACAGCTTCCAGAGAGTCCTCCAAGATCTGGTTAAGATTGATGTGGGTTATGATAAACCTAAAAGCAAATATTGTGTCAAGAAAGAAATTGATGACAGTGAAGTTAATGTTAATGATGACTTTTTAACTGAGGATATAAAAGAAGCAGAATTAGTTTTTAAAAAAATAGCAGCGTAAGTTATTTCTAATTTCTAAAATAACATCTGGTATCGCAGAGTTCTGTTCATTACACCTTTACAATAAATAAATACATATATGGCCCGTGATGAAACTGTTAATGATAAAGCAAAATAAGGCTGGCCATATACTGAGATGCAACTCCACAAGAACCCACGCCAACACTCCAAAAGGCGCCAAAAACCGTCCCTGTGTACGGAATGTCAAGTGGATTGCGTCCTAGGAATATTTGGATCATTCAGAAATCCAAGACTCGACGCCACGGAGTGCGTTGACTCCACGCCGCGCGCCCGTCTGTGGCCGATACCACAATCCAATAAATCCAATTCGAGCTTAGTTGGTAGCCCGCACTACGCTTTCTTAGTTCCAGGGCGCCCTCCGGCTAGGTGGAGCGATGACATAAGAAAGGTGGCGGACAGAAATTGAATGAGAAAAGCTAAAGACCGGGCTCAGTGGCGCGTATTGGGAGAGGCCTATGTTCAGCTGTGGACTAATGTTGGCTGATGATGATGATGGTAGCCCGCAGACGTAGGAGTAAGTTTTCACGAATAAGTTTTTTGAAGTTCTATAAGTTGGCACGTTTGGAAAAAATCATCATCATCAACGTCAGCCCTTCTCATCCCACTGCTGGGCATAGGTTTCTCTTCGTTGTCGCCATTCGCCTCTGTCCTGCGCCACATACGACCTGCGATTTTTATAATGTCGTCGACCCAAAAAAAATATGAGAGTAAAATTTTTACGATGTGCGCGCACACCGACATCCAAAAAGCGACATGATGAAGTTAGCTGACAACTGTCTCATGCGCGCGCAAACCAACATCCAAACAGCGATATGACGAAGTTAGATAATAACTGTCTCTCAAGTTTCCGTGAAAACTCAACTATATTTATGAATTTATCATTCCTTTTACAAACAAAGAGTTGTGGCATACAGGATGAAATCTTTAGCTATTTTTGTTTTGTTACGTCAAAGAAGTATGACTTCTTACGTGCGTACATAAGTACCTACACACGTGTTTTTTTTAAATTCTGAACATTTTACACAAAGCAATCTAAAAAAAACTGAAGGTATAATTTAAGACACGCCCATTTGGAGTTTTTGGAGTCGCGGTAGTGGAGTCTTTGTGTGTTGCTCGTTTTTTAACTCGCGCCCCGCCAGACTCCGACGCGGAGTGATGGAATCGGCGTCCCTGTATATGGCTTAAGACTTATTTCAGAACGCCTCGTTAAGTTTTATAATAACGTATTAGATGCTATAGAACGGTAGTAGATATTATTATGAACAACTTTTATTATATACTTAATCGGAATAACTGAATTAACGGAGCGAGAGCCTCTAATACAGGTATTTTATACTTAAAAGAGGGTCCCAAACTCATGAAATGTAAGTAGATTAAGTTTACTAAATAAATATATTTGTATATATTTGAACAACGGTATTTACCAGTGGTCTTTACACACCACAATACAGCGCTTCTCGCTTCGTGTGGTCGTATAGCCGCCACCGACCGAAAGTGAATGAAGAAGTCAAAAAAAGCGTCTCTGGCGCGCTTCTAGCTTCATGTGGCGGTGTTTTGTGGCAGTAGCGCGTGGCTCGTGTGCTGGGCTTAATTTATAAAATACAACTTTATAAATTAAGTTCATAATTAATTAATTAATTTAATAAACAAACCCGTATCTAAAACTAAAATACACACAGAAAATAAAAAAAGAAGAATAATTATAAATAAACTAAATAAAATAGGGACTGGGAGAAAAATAGAAACTAAATTTAATGCCAAGGATGACTAATTGAGGAAATTATTTACTTCATTAATCACCCTTCCTACGCGGCACTTCCAGAGGGGAGATGTGCAACACTCAGCCACCGTCCTGATGCTGTTGCGACTGTCCCGAACTCAGTTCATCAGTGATGGAATTTTTTTGCGTATGATGGCGTGAAAACCATCTGTGTGATAATGGGCAAACATCCCTGATGAACTACAGTATCATTATCTATATAATTATCTATTTACAGCCCTAAAAAGAGAACCCCTAGCCCAAAAAAGGGTAAACTTGGAAAGTTTTGGTGCACAACATGTGATATTTACTTTAAAAGTAGCAAGGATTCTTTGGAACACCAAGAGAACTTTCACAAGGAGGTCAAGGAAGAAAAAGAGGATGATGGTTATTTTTTTCTTGAGGACGTAAAGAAATCAGATATAGATATAAAACGAATAAAGGCGTAAGTTTTATTCTAAACAAGAAATATTCTAAATTAGCTGACGCCTGTGGCTTCGCACTACTAGTTTGTCAATAACAAGTAGCTTATGTACCTATATATAAGTTGTTATATAAGTTTTAAACTACAAATATTGATGGAGTATATTTTAGATACCATAAATAATAAATAAGTAATGTTTTTTGAAATCCAAAAACTTTATCATTGAGTTTTTGTGCCTAACATGTAGGTACTTATCGCCCTGCTGTACACACTATACGCGCTCTGTTGACTGGTTGGGTACATTGACTGGGCGAGGTAATTGAACTACTGGAGTTGTTAAACGGTTTTGAGTAACGTTTTAGTAATCTGTGGTTCAATACGCTAGTTCTCTAACATTTCGTTGAGCAGCATTTTATAAATTTACTTGAGATTTTGATACTAAAACAAGAACATTTTATGGATACATTTATTTTTGATTATTTGTGTAGAAATTGTCCCTTGAATATTTTTAGTTTAAATTGAAACACCTTATATAGCTTGGTCTCGAAGAAACAGGCAGTAAAATTGACGTTTCAAAGTGATCCTTGTGAAAACATTTTGGCTTTTTCAGCCCAGTAAAAGAAAAGCCTAGACCGACCAAGGGCAAATTTAGGAAGTTATACTGCATAACGTGCGATATTCACTTCAAATGTAGGAAGGATTCATTGGAACACCAAGAAACCTACCACAAGGAGGATCAAGAGTGGATCTGCGAAGTAAGTTAATTTTTAAGGTTCTGTAAAAGTGGAACCCTTAGGATTCGTTTTTCACATGCTACTCATATGAAAAATCATATGAAATTAAAAATCGTATGTCCTGCTAAAAATCATTCAAATGAAATCACTTTAGGTTTTCATCATACCTATATCGGTCGCAGTCATTCGGGTCTGCTACAAATCACAGTCGTTCGTATTTCTTCGGAATTCATCGGGCGTTTTCATTGCCTGAGATTTTTCTCATGTGAAATAGCAGTGATGAAACATCTTCTCTAATATATTAAAATCTCACGCCACGGTGTTCGTGGTCGTACTCCTCCGAAACGGGTCGACCGATTTTATATTTTTTTTTACATGAAGTCTCGCGTCATTTTGACAAGATTGTCTTATGAAGTTTTTGTCCCGAAGTTTCAAGGGGGAAATTTCAAGCTTGCGAAACCGCGGGCGGGTCAACTACTAATCATATGAAAATTATTTAATTAAATTATTAAGTAGCAGTCATTTCCATGTCTAGTGATAACCCCTCATTCCCCAGGTGTGCGGGAAGTTGTATACAGTGTTCGCGTCTTATTATTCGCACAGTCGGTCTCACAAGAGGTCGCACGCGTGCGATCAATGCGATTACAGCTGCGGATACAAGTCGGACCTGATCAAACATATCCGAGTGCATAAAGGTTAGTTAAATATTCAAAACCTGTTTTAATCCAGGTCATAGAATGGATTATATTTATTTGGTACATAAAGAAACACAGAACGGATCATAAACAAAATAGTTAAACAAACAGGAAAAAATAACAATTGTAAGGCTGTTATGTCTCTCAGGGCGTGAATAAATGAGTTCGGCACACGATCAATTGGTAAAACTGTATATTGAGACACGATAAACAAGTAGAAACAGTGATTGTACACAATTATGATGGTAAACACGAAATAAAATAATTAAAGTCAACGGAGCCGACGCGTCCGTCGCGGTGGCGTGTGCCGAACTCATTTATTCACGCCCTGAGAGACATAACAGCCTTACACAATGAAATAAGATAGATACCTACAGTTATAATGTACTACATACGTACATACACATTATTATAATAATAATAATTTTTTTTCTTTTTTATGCTACATGGAGGCCTGATGGAAGACGCGGTCGGGGTCGGCCAAGAAAGCGTTGGCGAGATGATCTTGTTGCCTTCGAGCAGGAGTAGTAGAGTGTCGCACAGCATAGAGATAGATGGAAGGACTTGGGGGAGACCTTTGCCCAGCAGTGGCACAATATAGGTTAACAAAAAAAATGCTACATGGAGATGGAACAAGCTTATGTCTCACCTGATGTTAAGTGGTAACCATCGCCTGTAACAGAGAATTGGTTCGTAGGTCACGCACCTTAGAAATGTGCCCTGCGTCGATCATCTTGAGGTATGTAGGTGTAACGCCTCATGTGCCTATAATTTCACCGGCAACCATACCTTTCAAACTGAAACACAGCAATGCTACTTGGCGGCAGAAATAGGTATGGTGGTAGCACTTTCCCGGGCGAGCCCTTTCGCATGGAACTCTACTACTCTATACCTACTTTTAAAGAGTAGAAGAGTTCCTTATGAAAGGGCTCGCCCGGGGAAATACCTATTTTTTTATGTGATTTGTGCGAAAACAGGCTTACGGGCCACCTGATGGTAAGCGGTCACCGTCACCTATTGACACCTATCAACACCCGGGGTATTGTCGATGCGTTCCCTATCCTGTACAAACCTCTTTACATTTCTCTTGAAGCGTACCATGTCGTAGCCTAACGGGAAAACCTCAGATGGTAGCTCATTCCACATCTTGCAAGTATGGGGTAGAAAAGATCGCGTGAAGCGTGTGATGCGCGATACCCGCTTGTTGACGATATGTGGATGAGCTTTATTCCGTTGTCGAGAAGTGCGGTGGTAAAATCTTGACGACGGGATCAGATCGAATAGCTGTTGTAGGAACATTCCCCACTAAACAGTCGGTAGAATACACTGAGTGATCCGATATCACGGCGTTGACTCAGTGGTTCCAGCCTGTTGGAGAGTTTGGGATCGCTGATGATTCTAATGCCTCTTCTCTGAAGGGCTATTTCTGGCGTATTCTACAAATCCCCTGAGACAATCCCCTGCGCAGGGGATTTTTGGAATTCTCCCTCAAAGCAGCATTGCTGTGTTTCAGTTGGAAGGGTATGGTTGCCGGTGAAATTACACGCACATGAGGCTTTACACCTGTATGCCTCAAGTCGATGGATGCATGTGAATGCATCGTAGGGCACGTTTATAAGGTGCGTGACTTATGAGGCATTACTTTCTTATAAGCGATGATTACCATTTAACATCAGGTGGGCCATATGCTTATTCCATCAAAAATCACCTAATACTTTGTCTTCAAAATGTATGAATATCTTCTAATAATACCTAGGTCATAAAATTGTAAACCTTATGATTTGGTTTTGAACTCTGTTTTTTGCTGTACTTCAAGTATTTTAATTTACTTTCCAGATGAAAAGCGATATCAATGTCACCTCTGTCCGAATTTGTACCGCACATCGTCTTCCCTCCGCGCGCACGAGCTGCGCAGCCACATCTGTGTCAAGGCGTTCGCGTGCGATCTATGCAGCCGCCGGTTTTTCGACAAACAGAAGCTAAAGCGCCATCATGACACGCACTTTAATATTAAACGGTACTTAAAATTATATAAATAAATATTGCTGGACATTTCACACAGCGCTATTTAGCCCCAAACTAAGCAGAGTGTGTACTATGGGAACCAGATAACTGATAGAATATATATATTTTTTTTATAAATACATACTTATAATATATAGAGAAACAACCAGATCCGGAACAAATATCTGTAGATCATGCAAACATTTGTTCCGCGGCGGGAACCGAACCCGCTACCTCCTGCGTCTCAGTCGGCAATTCGCCCACTGCACCACGGAGGTCGTTATTTATAGTCATGCTAATTTTTCGTGCTTGTAAACACACTGGGTTGTGTAGACAAATGTAGACATTTTTATAAGTAAATAAAAGTGTCTAAAACCTATGGCCTAGTAGACATTATTCGCCATAAAATACAGTAGTAGACATTTCATAACTTTTGAAACTATCATGGTTATAACTCTTTTTCTGCGAATAAATAATTCATTCGACAACCTCCGTGGCGCAGTGGGCGAATAGCAGGCTGAAACGCAGTAAATAGCTGGTTCAATTCCCGCCGCGGAACAAATGTTTGCTTTATCTACAGATATTTGTTCCGGGTCTGGTTTTTTTTTTACACCATTTAATCCTCAGGGATTAAACAAGCATATAATTATGTTTAGCCCACCTGATGTTAAGTGGTAACCATCGCCTATAACAAAGTATTACCTCGCAAGCCACGCACCTTAGAAACGTGTCCTACGATGTGATGTACTGCCCAGCGTCCATCAACTTGAGGCATACAGGTGTAAAGCCTCATGTGCCTGTAATTTCACCGGCAACCATACCTTCTATATATTATGAGTACAAAGAAAAGTATATAAGTATTCTATCAATTATCTGGTTCCCATTGTACAAGCTCTGCTTAGTTTGAGGCTAGATAGTGCTGTGTGAAATGTCCAGCAATATTTATTTATTTATTCACTCTACAGCCACGAGTGTCAAGTCTGCCACGCGCACTTCTCACGACGTTGTCAATGGCGACTTCATCTGCAGAAACAGCACAACGTGTTCATGCCTCGCGTGCGCCCCGGACGACAGAAAGCAGATGATATTCTCAAAAATATACCTAACTTATTTTATAAATGAATTGTATGTATTCACAAAAAAAAGTATACAAGTGTTCTATCAGTTATCTGGTTCTCATAGTACGAGGGGCACACTAAAAGTTTCCGGAATCAATAATAAAAAAATACTATTAATTAATGGTCAAAAATGAATTTATTGTTTCTCAAAATATTCTCCCTTTGCATCTATGCACTTTTTCATACGATTGAACCAATTTTGAAAACATTTGTGCCACTCCTCCGTGGTGACGTCAGATACATGTTTTTCATACTCTTTGACAGCCTCTTCTGGTGACGAAAACCGTTGATCGCGTAATTAATTCTGCGTAATGACTGTATGCTGGATGACTCATAAGTTGTACGTTTTTCGCCTTCAAAAACTCATTTGTCTGTCTGGCCGTGTGGGAACTTGCATTGTCGTGGTGCAAGATGATACGGCGTTTACCGCTATTTTCACGGAGTTTGTCAATAATTTCCGGTAAACAAATAGTCGTGTACCAGTCACGGTTCACGATACGATGATTTTCTAAAGCAACCGTAGCCACGTGCCCAGTTTTATTAAAAAAAGAAGCAATCATCCGCTTCGAGGCACTTTTCACGCGCGCCACTTTGGTTGGTTTCGACTCATCTCGAAAAACCCATACGCTCGATTGCTGCTTCGTTTTGGGATCATAGCTATAAATCCATGTTTCGTCACCTGTTACTATGTTCCACACCAAATTGGAAGCCCCTTCGTTGTAAATGGCAAGCAAAGCATGGCACCAGGTGATGCGGTCCGTTTATTGAGCACCAGTCAAATTGTGTGGGACCCATCGAGAACACAGCTTTCTCTCACCTAAATGTTTGTGTAGGATTAACTGTATTTGACTCATGCCTATGTCCAAAGATGTCCGGATCTCATGGTAGATCACATGCCTGTCTGTTTCGATCATACGGCGCACAACATCAATTTCATCATGAATATTGACACGATCGCGTTTGAATTCTGCAAACCAGCTATAAATAGTCGTCTTGCATGGTGCTCCTTCGCCAAAAGTAGATTGAAGCCAAACGACGTTCTGCTGAGCTGTCAAATTACTGTAAAAAATACAGGTATCTAAAAAAATCAAAGGGTATAATTTAAGACACGCCCATTTGGAGTCTTTGGAGTCGCGGCAGTGGAGTCTTCGTGCGTGTGCTCGTTTTTATCTCGCTCCCCGTCAGACTCCACATGACGCAAAGTGAATCGGCGTATATTGCTGCTTAAAGGTAGTGGTGGGTGGTGGTGCCTATCAACTCGGAAAGGGATCGTCACCGTTTTAACTCGATCCGTTCAGTATTCTTTGTATGAAACTCCCTACTGTAGCGCACACTAATCGGAATCGTAACGTAATCGCCTCGCCTCGGGACAAGCTCACAACCGCGGTGCGGTGCGCTTACGTCTCTCCGTACCCGAGCGATGAAACTGGTGCCACCTAGCCGTCAACCAGCGGGCGGCGCGCCGTAAGCGCGTTGATTACGTGCTTACGTCAGGTTGACGCCTGCCTGACAACGAGGCGAAAGGCGATACGGTGACGATCCCTTTCCGAATTGATATGTGTGCTATGACCTTTAAACTGCTGTTTGCGTCTAAGTAGGCAACTCGCCAAAGAGCTCCGTGATATCTTTTGACCCCTAAAAAACAACTGTAGGTTAATTAATTTTCCTGTTTATACAAATAATTGATCGCTTGTATTTTGCTAAGAATTTTAAATGCCTATGATGGATGGGTTTTCCCTAAGCAAGTTATTTTGCTACTCATTAGTAATTAATCTATTTTTGTAATTAGTTTACAAAATTTTATTTAACTTTTGCGCAGGAGGGTAATGTTTTTTTTATTCCACCTGGAGATTAAACAAGCGTATGTCCCACCTGATGTTAAGTGGTAACCATCGCCTAAAACAAAGTATTGCATCGTAGGTCACGAATCTTAGAAACGTGCCCTACGATGCACTGCCCTGTGTACGTCTACTTGAGACATACAGGTTTAAAGCCTCGGTGTTTTAAGAGAGTATGTATGTATGTCTGTTCATTTGGCGCATCGTGTAGGCTAAATTGCTTGACGGATTTTGACAAATGAGGTAAGTAGGTATGATTCGAATCGTCTGAATCACGAGTGACGCTAAGTATATAAAGTTTCAAGGATTCGTTATTGATGTTACCTACCTAATCATAGTATGCGATTATCAAAACGTGCTAGCTTTTTTACTTGTTAGTTTATAGGGGTTTTAATTATTTAATAGATCATTGTTTTTAGTTGATGGAGCGAAGCGAGATCTCTAAATCAAGCATGTATGTAACTATTTTTGTTTGTCCGATGATAAATTTCTAAGCGTTTATCTAATCATCGTGAAATTTAGTATATAGATAGTAATGGCACAATTTTGGTGTCCCTAAATGATCTAAAAATTTGGGGGGGTTGTTGAGATATTGGCGTTCAAGAGGGGGAAAAAAAACCAAAATGGGACTATTCGGTCAAATGACACGTTTAATAAAAGGTCTTTGTGAGTGCAATTCGACCCCGTTTTTATTTTTACTTTAAACCTTGTATTTTTTAAGTTATTAGCCATAATAAAAACTGAACTTTGACAAAATTCACAGGGTACACCAGTGACCCTACAGTGCTGAAATTTGGTATGTGTATAGCTTTAGTGAAACAAATATAGGGAAAAGTCTGAATTCCAGAATAACTGCAATTTGTACCCCATAAAACAGTAACCAATTAACATGAACTCCCGTTACCTGTAATTTGAATGAAACTGTAGGTCAAGTTTTGTGGTTATGCATCTCGTGGCACTATTTTTAGATAGTCAAAGACTAGGTACAAATACATTTTTTTGTTTTTATGGGAGACTCGCGAGATCCCAGTTCGGGGCGAACAATTAGTTAGGTACTATGCGTTATTTAATAGTAAGAGTTATTAAAAACTAGCTGGTGCCCGCGACGTCATACGCGTTACACTACTAGATGTGTAGGTAACCCAAAAATAAAGCTAAATTCGCTATTGCAACTTGACACCCCATTTGTATCCTATGGGACCTGATTTATGGGATAAAAAATAACCTATGTGTTAATCCAGGTTTATAATCTAAGTAGGTACATAATAATAAGATTTTGATGTGGGTTGCACAATATCGGTCGCTTTGGAAATCTATCAGGGAAGGTTACGCATTAGACGTCCTATCAGAGTTTCTTGTGAAAGGGCTCGCCCGGGGAAGTACTACCGCCATACCTATTTCTGCCGCCAAGAAGCATTGCTGTATCGGTTGCCGATGAATATAGGCGGTGGTTAAAAATTAACATCAGGTTTGTTGCATCTCCAACTCATAAAAATATTTTTAAAAAATCTTAACGGTTACGTTTGACCAATTAACTACTAAATAATTTGATTAAATTCTAACGACCAAACTGTTGTAACAGCCAATTAAAGGGTACAAATAGTGTTAACAGGTTTTTGATTTGATTTTCTTAGTCGCCTATAGGCGAGTGTGGAGGCAAAAGCGAAGATGTCTAGGCTTTTCATATCTCTAGGGGTAAGTATTAATATTAGAAACGAACTGATGTAATTACTACTCCTTTTACAGTCGCAGAGACCTGTACGCACGCGGTTTGTATGTGTGGGTATTTACTGTACCTACGGCTGAGCTAGCCAATCTAGCGGGATAATCAATCAAACATTTGGTTCAATTATGCATTAGGAAGTTCTTAAAATTCTACTAATGATGTGTCCAACTTATTTGTACCACAGAGGCATGCAAATTATTATTAGGTAGGTATAAGGAAAAAATATAACAAATCGACAGGGAAAACACTATTTTTATGCAGGTAATAAAATAGCTGAGCTGAGGAGCGGGCTCAATAGCGCACCCTAGGACCTACGTCCAGCAGTGGACTGTTATAGATTGATGATTGTAACGGACGATCAAAGACGGGGCAGGATCGAATCTAGATTTAAAATGTATTAGGTAGTTATAAGATCGAATCAGATTCAAATGTAACTAAGATTATGGTAGCTAAGATTGTAACAGTTTAAAGTTGTAACGGCCAAAAGAGTGAGATAGCTACATGTAAGTCCCCGTCTAACTTTGCTGGAAACTTCGATATAGTAGAAATTGTATACGATGATTTGTGAAAATGTGAATTACGATCCCCGCACCATGGCTAGGGCGAGAACTATTTTTGCATAAGTATAAACCGATTTGAACGGAAAAATTATGCCAAATCCTCCGTCGTCCGAGACACGTTCTCGGAGACCCGGATGACGAAATCACCTCCGCTAATGCGGAAGGTGAGTCATCTATATCAGACAGAGCAAACACTTCACAGAAACACCGACCTCGCCGGCGAGGCCGACGAGTCCCTTCAGTCGCCGCCTATACGAGGTACAGACATGTACCCGGGCGTTTCTCTCCTATCCCCACCCTCGCAACAGCCCAAGCCGAGGCTCGTACCTTAGTGGTGCCCTTGCGCTAGTTGCCTATAAAACTTACTGGGCTGAGCGCCATCTGCGCTCGCCAAAAGTTCGGTTAAGCTGTCACGGCCTCAGAGGCCAACAGCGAGATTAGTCCATTCGAAAAAAAAAAAAAAAAAAAGGAAAAATTATGCCCCTTTGGTACACACCATTCAGGTCTACCCGTTGGATCCGCCCGCCAACAAAATCCTCCGTCGTCCGAGACACGTTCTCGGAGACCCGGATGACGAAATCACCTCCGCTAATGCGGAAGGTGAGTCATCTGCATCAGACAGAGCAAACACTTCACAGAAACACCGATCTCGCCGGCGAGGTCGACGAATCCCTTCAGTCGCCGCCTATACGAGGTACAAACATGTACCCGGGCGTTTCTCTCCTATCCCCATCCCGGCAACAGCCCAAGCCGAGGTTCGTACCTAAGTGGTGCCCTTGCGCTAGTTGCCTAAATAACTTACTGGGCTGAGCGCCATCTGCGCTCGCCAAAAGTTCGGTTAAGCTGTCACGGCCTCAGAGGCCAACAGCGAGTTTAGTCCATTCGAAAAAAAAAAAAGAAGGAAAAATTATGATTTCGGTTAAGCTGTCACGGCCTCAGAGGCCAACAGCGAGTTTAGTCCATCAGAAAAAAAAGAAAAATTATGATCATCAAGTACGCGATTTATACCTTGTAAACTAGTAACTAAGAAGTAAATACAGTCCACTTTTGCTAAGTACCGAACCTATCCTTTGAAGCATTTGACTCTACAATGATGATAAATAAAATAACTGGTGGTTCGTCCCGAACTGACATCTCGCGAGTCTCCCATAAAAACCAAAAAGTATTATTTGTGTTTGTTTATCTGACGATGTAAGATTGTTTTAGACAAATTTTAATATTGTGTCTTTGAGATTTTGCCATATAAACTATATTTTTTAGCAGCGTAGGAACATTTTTTTTTATCTTTAATGAAAAACCCTCGTTAGAAGTACGCTTACCATCTTTAATATCAGTGCGCTCTGTTTCAGCTAATTTCCGTGTTATCTGTGACGAAATCTGACCCTTCTGTGTCCTTCAACTTTGACTATCCTAACGTAAGTTAAATCAGGTTTTTTGTACCCGAATAATTAAATTTTCCGAACAAATTCAAAAATTGAAATCCGTCCATATATAACGCTACAGCAAACTTTCCCCCTTTTTGGAATATTTATCGCAACAATTTGTGTCGAATGAAGTCCTTAGAGTGCCTCTCAAATTTGATTGAAATCCGTCGACAAATAACGGTACAGCAAACTTCCCGCAAACACAAATCGCGATGGACTAAAAAAATTTAATTTATCAAGTTACTTTTGTTCCAATTTTCGTCAAAATCGGTTAAAAAATACGACCTGTAGGCGAGAACAGACACAGACTGACAGACGGACAAAAGCATTTGGCCAATCTCGAAACTGAGACGCTTCGCTCTCTAGTTCAATAAACTATATGATAATAATAAGACATTTCAGGTGAAAGATGAAATCTATGAGCAGCCAGTCAATATGATGGCTCCAATGAAAGCAGCGCATACTAAAAACCAGGTACACTGAAGTTTGTTTTAAAAAGAGAGGTTATAAGTGACGCCTACCTATATCCTGCCTGGAAGAGATCGCTTTAAGTGATAAGGCCACCCATTGTACCACCACGTTTACATGTTATTTGTTATTAGTATTATTTTTGTTGACATGTTAGCATATGCTATTTATTTATGTATTATAAGTACCTACAGTTTTACTAGATAATCTAGATATTATTTTTTTATTTCTGTTCATTTGTAAATATACTCTGTGCACCGCTGTCCATAACTGCTTCGCTCATTACTTTCCATCCAAAGGTTGCCTAAAAGAAATCGCTTTCAGCGATAAGGCCGCCCATTGTACTACATTCAGCATTAATTAGTTTTTTTAAAGTATTTCAATAGAGCATTATTCTATAATATATCGTATTTTTTATTTTTTGACATGTTATTATGATTATCATTTTGTAATATGTACCTACGTACTAACCAAAATTGCTGTTTTTTGACATTAATCTATCTATTTAAAATAAAACAAAGTCGGGATAATTACACCATTTATAACTCAAGAACGTCTGGACCGATTTTAAAGATCTTTGATTTGTTGGATTTGTTTTTGCCCGACGCCTAAACGCGGGCTGCCAATGTGTGCCGGTAGAATTTTCTTCATAATTTTTTTATTTTTTACGTGAATTTTTCTGATATTTTACTAGTTATTCTGCTATTTGGGGCGGAGACAAATCCAACAAATCAAAGATCATCAAATCGGTCCAGCCTTTCTTGAGTTATAGATGGTGTAACTAACCCGACTTTGTTTTATATATTTAAAATTAGAAAGTAGGTTTATTGAAATAACTTGTGTTTGTCAAAGTTTAGTTATATTTATTAAATGATTTATTTTTATCTATGTGTCCTGGAATTTAAATTAAACCTCTCCCTCTACCAGTTATGCACTACAAAAACTGTTTGTCCGCATTACACAAAGGTTAACTGGAAGAGAATGCTATTTAACATTAAGTTCTCCTGTGTAAATATTATTTTTATTTTGTGCAATAAAGAATTTTTCATTTATTCACTTATTCAAGGCGCAAGAGCCCGGAGAAGTCCGCTCCAACGCCGGCGAAGACGCATCGGCTCCATACGACTACAACAGATTCGATGAGTACCTTGCCGACCATAAGAGCGTTGATACTGACCATAACCGGATCAAGAGACGCGCTAAGGTAACAGAAAGACCCATATGATAAGGGCTAAGAGACAATATAAATAAATATTGCTGGACAATTCACACAGCGCTATCTAGCCCCAAACTAAGCAGAGCTTGTACTAGGGAACCAGAGAACTAATGAATACTTATACACTTTATTTTTTTTTGTATAATATATAGAAAAATATCTAGACACGGAACAAATATCTGTAGATCATGCAAACATTTGTTCCGTGGCGGGAATCGAACCCGCTACCTCCTGCGTCTCAGCCGGCTATTCGCCCACTGCGCCACCGAGGTCGTGCTAAGGTAAGGGAAATGTCCATATGTTAAGAGCTACGAGTAAGAGACAATGCATACGACTTTTCTAGGGTAGAATACGATGCGTTTTTTATGTTTAGAATAATATTGAGGCTTTAGTCAGTCCAAATAGAATTCTTCTATACTTAGGTATAACAGCTAATAGGCAATCAACTTAAACTAACTACGTGTTTTGTTAAGTACGACATTAAATGAAAACACGGGTAGTAGGTATTGTTGTAAAATAGGTGGTTTTCTAATTCCAGTTCATTGAAAATTTTAAATTTCCAATAAACCTTTGATGAATGAATATATAAATACATATTCATACATCATGTAAGTACGTATCTGTTAAACTGACTAAGCGGCATCATCACAAAGACACCGCTGAGTTACGTTAAAAATTGTTTATAATATAAAATTGCGTCAGAGACGTTCTGCGAAAGCAGGATGGCACTAGCATATAAATATGCGCTATATTTATGCTAGTGCCATCTTGCTTTTAAATATAGCGCGTTCCAAGTGTGACCTTAGCATAGGAACATTATGGCCAGCGACATTATGAACTTGCCACCCATCATCCGAATCATTTGGTACACACTATTCCGGACTATCCGATAGATTCGCCCGCGAAAAAATCCTCCGTCGTTCAAGACACGTTCTCGTAGACCCGGGTGACGAAATCTGATTTCTGAGTCATCTACATTAGACAGAGCAAACACTTCACAAATACACCGACCTCGCCGGCGAGGTCAACAAGTCCCTTCAGTCGCTGCCTATACGAGGTACAAACATGTACCCGGCCGTTTCTCTCCTATCCCTAACCTGGCTACGCCCAAGCCGAGGCTCGCACCTAAGTGGTACCCTTGCGCTAGTTGCCTCATCAAAAAACTTACAGGACGGAGTGCCATCTGCGCTCCCCAAATGTTCGGTTGAACTGCAACGGCCTCAGAGGCCAACAGCGAGATTAGTCCATTCGAAAAAAAAATGTGACCTTAGCTTCGGCGGCGTACGCCCACGCTGCGGACGTCTGCTTGTGCGTGCGCTCCATGCTCCCACAAGTGTAACTTGCTTAGTTCTTTATAACAGCTTAGAATAAATAAATAAAGCCTTAATTTCCAAAATTTCTTAATTAACATTATTATAGTATTTAAGTTTACATGTTTTACATGTTTGATAACAGCTTCGAATACGAAACCTATATGATGATCGCTTGTTAGCGGCATTTATAACTTCCGTACGCTTCCGTATATCGCAGAGTATGCTAAGATTTCGGTTCTTGTTTTCATCGTGATATCGTGAAAGTGTACTGTGAATGCCGAATGAAGATTGACACGAACTTTTCTACCGCAGAACACTCGGCGATTCGACACACTAAGCGGGCCAAAGCTTCGAGAACGACCACATCACTACCTTTATCCCGAGCCAGTGAAAGACAAAGTCCTAGATTTCACGACTTCAACAAAAAAACCTGGAATCCTACCCGATCAGATGAACCCTGGAGTAATATTCCGCGTGAGGATGTCCGACGCGATCTTACGCATCAAACAACGCATGTACGAAGACCCAGAACGACATATTGAAGCAGATATAATATATACAAATTTGATTAAAAAAGTCGTTATGGATGAGATAACGAAATTCCACAATCTACTACTCATGTATAAGACAGATAAAAGCATTAAAGAGCATTTAGGAGAGTGCGGTGGACGAATATACAAATTTATCAGTTATATGACTATAAAAGTTCATATATATTGCCTGTTTGATGCGTTGTGGATAGATGGTAATCCGTATGTGATTGGAGATGAGTATACTGTGACTCCGGTAGAAGTGCCTCCAATGTTGCAGTGTGATGCTGCGGAATGTAATTCTGTGGTCTTTGTCGATTCTATAACGGAGCCGAAAGATGTTGAGGAGAAATAAATAAGCAATTTCAATATTTCTGTTTTGGTTTTACTTTACACTTAGAGCGACTTGTGCAACGATGCCTAAAGTATTTAGTGGTTAGATACGATTTGAGAAGTTGTCAAATCATTAAAATACGTCAAATTTAATGTTTAGTCGCTAAATTCGTTTAGAGATCGTCGTGCAAGCCAGCCTTAAAATTTGTCTATGACACTTTTATCTAGTAGACATACAAAGATGTTAGAAGAAATAAATAAAGCAATTTGAAAAGCCCTCATTCTAGGGTGTGGGGAATAAGAGATTTGCACTGATGTGAGAAGTGTGAAGAGATACATCAGTGCATTACTCCCTTTCTAACCTAACCCTAGCCATCCCAACTCCTTGAAGTAACGGAGTAGGACTTTGGGTTGGTGGCAGCAGCTTTCCAGGGTCCCCGAGGATGTTGATGTAGTAGCGATGTTGGAGAGTGAGGATTCGATGACCCCTTGCAGACCCGTTTTCAGTCTGGCATCGTTTGTGGCAGTGCAGTGAAGAATAATACCTATTTTTAGCGTAAGGGTTTAACAAGACCGTTCAAGTGCGAATAGGACTAACGCACTGAGGGTTTCGAACGTAGGTTGACTTATGTTAATTAAGCAGCGCCATTTAGTTGAACATACTACCCTAATACATAATATAATATTAATATAATAATATTGAACAAACTTTAAAGTTTATTTTTTTGTACTTGTAGCTTGTTGTTGTGCGTTAGAAGCGACGACCTCTGTGGCGCAGTGGGTGAATAGCCGGCAGAGACGCACGAGGTTGCGATATCCATTCCCGCCGCGAAACAAATGTTTGCATAATTCACAGATATTTGTTCCTGGTCTGGATGTTTTTCTATATATTATAAGGATGTATTTACAAAACAAAAAGTAGGTATGTAAGTATTCTATCAGTTATCTGGTTTTCATAGTACAAGCTCTTCTTAGTTCGGGGCTAGATAGCGCTGTTTGAAATGTCCAGCAATATTTATATATTTAAGTAAAGCCTTGGCTTTTATAAACTGTTTTCTCTAAAGGATGAATAGGTGTAGTACCAACTTATCAAGTAAGTAGGCTACAAATACATACAAATAGTGCAATTGCAATAATGATTTTTCTACAGAGGCGCCGTGGTGGCAAAAGGCGTAACCGGCCACGAACCGCAACGCCTGATGAAGTAAGTATTCATCAAATAGAATTACCCAAGCCGTGGTTTCATTGAGATCCACGGCCACGCTTCGTACAGATGCGTGGCTTGATGAGGTCAACAACACACGTGACCTGGCGGGTTGCATCGCCCACGCAGCTCAACACAGCGCACGGTATTAATATTTTTTTTCATTTAATTTTTTTATAGCACTCTAAAACCACTAAGGTTTGTAAGGATAATGCTATCATAATAAGAGTCTACATCATAAAAAACTGAAGCGCAAAGAACATGTGTTACAAGGTGGCAGCGTAGCTTCACAAAGGTAACTGTTGTGTACGACGTGGGTGTCAATATCTGCATGCTGCAGTGGAATCGTAGACGCGCGTAGGCAGACAAATAAACCTACGCAGCTGACGCGCGTACACACCAGGGATGTTATGGGTATTCGCATCCGCATCCGCAAATGCGGAACCTCTGCATCGATTTGGACCTTTGCACCGGCATCAATCTTTGCGGATGCAGTGCAGGTCGCGACAAGAAAGAAATTTGTGTCTTACCCATTTATTTTAACAAACACTGTTTAAAAAACCCATACAAGAATTGGTAAGGATTTTTTTAATACGCGTTAAACAGTGTTTAACATTCATTATTATAAATACGAGATTTATCATGTACCGTTTTATCGGTGTTTCGACCGACATTGTAACTGAACACATACGTGCAATGAACAATGTCGACTCCAACAGTTCTGCAATGGCGGCAATATTTGAGAGCCGATACAAATAAGTCGTGTACCGAACTTTAACAGAGATAGAGAATGGCTTCTACCGCCAGCCTTGAGGTCATGTCTTTATGATGCAAGCGACAGAGGAGTGAGTGAACCTGGTAGAGACGTAGTGTTGTGTTGTGTGTTTGAAGAGAGCAGCAGTGATGATAATGATAATGACGCAGCCTGTCAACACGGCGGGCCATCGTTGACGCAATCCCCACCACCGCGTCCGTCTACTCGCGCGCGGATAGGGTTGCCATACGTCCAGAATTTTCCGGGCATGTCCGGTAATTTAGGTCTTTGTCCAGAATGCGGAGGAAATCCTAAACTGTTCGGAATTTCTACAATTTAAGTAGGTAACGAGTAAAATAAAACATAAAATAAACCAAATATTTTTATTACAAATAAATTAATAATGTACATAATGTACACTTGTGATGCAAAATAAACGTTTTTCTATTCTTTTTTTTCTAACAATCAACATTACTTATGTTATTTGTCATTTTGATCATTACTGATATTTATTGCTCCCAAAATTCGAGAATTTGCTTCGTTCATTCACATTCACGGTGTAACGACATTAATGTTATATTTACAAGAAAGTCCGGAATTTTCATTAAATGTCAGGAATTTACTCCGTAATTTCGATTTTTTGTATCTGGGAACCCTACGCGCAGAGGACTCAGGGCTGTGGCGCGTAATGCGAGGCGAGACGTTATTCGGAGCGGATCGCACTTACCCTGATGAAGGTTCACGAATGGAACAGAAACATTGTCGGTCGAAACACCGATAAAATGGTACGTGATAAATCAATATTATGATTGAAATCAATCACGAAAGTTTTCTAAGTAAAAGTGTTTATCATTTTTGTGGTAGCAAGGCCTATGAGCCTTAGAATAAGTTATTTACTATCCTGTACCTATTTTATTGTTGCCTGAATTAAATGATTATTAATATCACAATTAAATGACTTACATTTTAGGCTAGGTTAACAAGCACAGTGTTGCCACAGGCGCGGCGCGCTGACGTCCGAGAAACGCAGCAAGTCAGGAAATCTAAACCCAAGAAAATAAAAAAGCTGAAATCGAAGCCCACGTATGACACATACCAGTCGCCAAACAAGGTATCTACTAGATTAAAATTGATCAAATCAATTTAAATCAATAGTATACGTGTTATGTACGACATTAAATGAAAACACGGGTAGGGCTGATGGCTAGTAGGTATTGTTGTAAATAGGTTTTTTTCAAATCACACTTCCCACTATCACACTAATATTAAAAGTGCGAAAGTTTCGATGTTTGTTTATATATTTGTTTATTTGTTTGTTACTCAATCACGTCGTAACGGCTGAACCAATTTCGATGAAATTTAGTATATACGTAGATTATAACCTGGATTACCACATAGGCTACTTTTTATCCCATAAATCAGGATCCTAATCAGGATATAAAAACGGGGTGGTAAGTCAAGTCGCGGGTAACAGCTAGTTTATTATAATAGAAAATTTTGTATTTTCAAACAACGAAACTGATTAGATAAGCGGCATCATCGCAAAGGCGCCGCCGATTTACGTTAAAAATTGTTTATTGGAAATGTATCGATTGCTGAATAAATATTCAAGCTACCAATATTAAAACCAACTCTAAAATCAGTTTATACGATTCCGGATGTGTGTTTTAAATAAATAAGTACATAATAATTACGAAGGCCTGTCTGTTTCGTAGGACTTCGAGTCTTCATTCGTGGAGATGCCCAAGGATCTGTACCAGGCGCATCTCAGGCCTGGCGTTATCTTCAGGATTCACATGTCAGAAGCTATCCTCAAAATGCAATATCGCAAGTATGAATTACACTACCCAGTCTAACAAATTAGTTGTGGCCTAATGCTGAGCGCCACAGTGGAAACGTACACACGCAGCCAGACAAATGTACCACGCAGCTAGGCTGCCATATGTCCGGAATTTTCCAGACATGTCCGGTAATATAGGTCCGGAATGCGGGGGGAATCCTAAACCGTCCTGAATTTCCACAATTTAAGTAGGTAACGAGTAAAATAAAACATAACATAAACCAAATATTTTTGTTACAAATAAATAAACATTAATGTTATATTTACAAGAAAGTCAGGAATTTTCATCAAGCGTCGGGAATTTACTAAGGAACTTAGATTTTTTAATCTGGGAACCCTACACACAGCTAACGTGCGTAGCCTCGTAGCCTAGTGTGCTAATGTAGTCAACAAAATATGACTGCCTCCGTGGCGCAGTGAGCGCAGCCGGCTGAGACGCAGGAGGTAGCGGGTTCGATTCCCGCCGCGGAACAAATTTTTGCATGATTTACAGATATTTGTTCCGTGTCTGGGTATTTTTCTATATATTATAAGTACCTAGTCAGGTCATAAGTATTGTCACACAGTAAAAACTTTTCTTTTAGAATACTGGCCACAAAAAAGTTTATAGAATTCGAATTTCGCATTGTTCATGAAAATAAAAATGAATACTTTTTAGAATTTTACTCATTTTTAAATATGCAGTGGACGCTTAAAGAAGACCGTGTTGCAGTTATTGCGTTGCATCGTTGCGGTTACGCGCCAATTCAAGTTTTTGACATACTGAAAAATTTGAATATAACCAAAAGATTCGTTTATCGCACCGTCAAACGATACAATGAAGACTCTAGTGTAGATGACAGGTCAAGAAGTGGTCGCCCTCGGTATGTTAGGACTCCAGCAGTGATAAAAGCTGTGAAGGCGCGAATTCAAAGAAATCCCAAACGTAAGCAGAAACTGTTGGCCCTTCAGATGGGGTTAAGCAGAACCACGGTGAAAAGGGTGTTAAATGAAGACTTAGGACTTCGGGCATATCGAAGAAAAACAGGACATCGTTTGAATGCTCGTCTAATGGACCTGAGACTGAAGAGATGCCGCGCTTTGTTGAAGCGGTACGCGGAAAAAAAATATCGGGAAATTATTTTTTCGGATGAAAAAATTTTTACCGTAGAAGAGAGCTACAACAAACAAAATGATAAGGTGCACGCACACAGTAGTGAAGAAGCGAGCAACCGTATTCCGCGTGTCCAACGAGGTCATTTTCCATCCTCGCTCAAGGTATGGTTGGGAGTTTCTTATTGGGGCTTAACAGAGGTACATTTTTGTGAGAAAGGTGTTAAAACGAATGCAGTTGTGTATCAAAATACAGTCCTGACGAACCTTGTGGAACCTGTTTCTCATACCATGTTCAATAACAGGCACTGGGTATTCCAACAAGATTCGGCGCCAGCTCATAGAGCGAAGAGCACACAAGACTGGCTGGCGGCGCGTGAAATCGACTTCATCCGGCACGAAGACTTGCCCTCCTCCAGTCCAGATTTGAATCCGTTAGATTACAAGATATGGCAACACTAGGAGGAAAAGGCGTGCTCAAAGCCTCATCCCAATTTGGAGTCACTCAAGACATCCTTGATTAAGGCAGCCGCCGATATTGACATGGACCTCGTTCGTGCTGCGATAGACGACTGGCCGCGCAGATTGAAGGCCTGTATTCAAAATCACGGAGGTCATTTTGAATAAACTTTAGTGTCATAAAAATCTATGTTTTGTTAAGTTCATTTTGGTATATAAATGGTTACATAATGAATAAACTTGTTTCAATTATTTTATATTAAACATGTGACAGAATTTATGACCTGACTAGGTATGTATTTACAAAAAAAAAGTATATAAGTATACTATCAGTGATCTGGTTCCCGTAGTACAAGCTCTGCTTAGTTTGGGGCTAGATAGCGCCGTGTGAAGTGTCCAGCGATAAAAAGAAATTATTGTCTATAGGATCTATATTCTTTGTTCCCCTGAATTTTTCGTCGTTTTCAAAGACTGATACCGAACACCGAGAACTGTAGTGAATGAATAGAAGTTTTTTTTATGTTTTAGGTTTTTTATGGTATAAACTTTACGGGCCGCACAATAGAAAGTTATTTTATTGTTGCCTTAATTAAATCATCATTATCATCAGCTCACATTAGTCCGCTGCTGTTAGGTCTCTCCCTATACGCGCCACTGAGCGAGCCCGGCTCTTCTCATGTTTTTTTTTTATTAGTATTATTCTAAATGTATGAATGAAATGAGTGAATGAATGAAATTAACGAAATGATCAAAATGACCGAAATGAATGAAATGAACGAAATTAATGAAATGAATTAAATAAATGAAAGAATGCAAATTCTTTATTGCACAAAATAAAAATAATCTGTACATAGGCAAACTGAATGCTAGATAGCATTCTCTTCCAGTTAACCTTTGTGTAATGCGGACAAAATGTGTTTATGCTTTACCATAGTTACGGCGAAGACAAGGACGAGTCAGTAATCGAAGCAGACGTGGAGTACCTTCGCCTGACGCGCAAGGTCATCAATGACGAGATCACCAAGTTCGAAGACCTGAAGTGGCTGGTGGGCTGGTTCAGCAACCGTTCGGAGCTGATCCAGGAACACATGTGTAACACCAGATATTATGCTGTCGGTGAGTAGTAGGTATTTGCTAACAATAATATAGCCCTACTTTTTACCCGACTGCGCAGTAGGTTACTTTTTTTTGTGTTTTTTTTAAACAGTAGTAGATCTTCGTTTGACCACAATCTCACCTGATGGTAAGCGATGATGTGGTTTAAGATGAAGCACGAAGATCTAGCAGAAACCTATTTATTCTTTGATTATTTATTATATTATTATTTATTATTTGACTGCCTCCGTGGCGCAGTGGGCGAATAGCCGGCTGAGACGCAGGAGGTAGCGGGTTCGATTCCCGCCGCGGAACAAATGTTTGCATGATCTACAGATATTTGTTCCGTGTCTGGGTGTTTTTCTATATATTATAAGTATGTATTTACAAAAAAAAGTATATAAATATTGTATCAGTTATCTGGTTCCTATAGTACAAGCTCTGCTTAGTTTGTAGTTAGTAGTACTGTGTGAAATGTCCAGCGATATTTAATTATTTATTCTTAGAGGCCCGGATTGTATTCTTTAGGAAAAACAGACGACGGCAAAGTGTTCCATACGTTAGCTGTACGCATCAAGAACGTAGAACCAAAACGGTGCGTGCGAATGCATGGTAGGTATGTTAACTAGGTAGGTACGGATGGTGTATCGCTTTGGTAATAATATAGCAATAAGACCGCCCATTACGCCATTATTTCTTTTTTATTGTTGTTACAAAATGACTAAAATCAATTTCAAAATTAACTTTGTATCTACAAATGAAGATTTCAAGTAGGCATTTTCGGTATAATTTTGGATAAATAATAATAATATTGCTGGACATTTCACACAGTATTTCACTGATACTGACAGGAACCAGATAACTGATAGAAAACTTATAGACTTTTTTTTGTAAATACATTTATTTATTTAATATTTTTACATATATTTTATAGAGAAACATCCAGACCCAGAACAAATATCTGTAGATCATGCAAACAGTTCCCCAGCAGGAATCGAACCCGCTACCACCTGCGTCTCAGCCGGCTATTCGCCCACTGCGCCATTTATTAGGTCGTCAAAAATGAATTCGCTAGAGATCTAAAAGCGTTGACTTATTCTGTTGTTGTTAGGCATCCCACCAACAATCTTCACGCACTCTGAAGAATACATGAAGAGGATGTGTTTATTTGACAACGTGTACATCGACCACATACCGTACGTGGTCGGCGAGGACGGCTCCCTCATGGCGGCGGTAGCGCCCCCTGTCTTGCATTGCGACGCCGCGACTTGCACCTCGGTACCATTTATAGATAGGTATGTTTTTTTATGTTACTTCTAATTCTAATTCTAGGGGGGGAATAAAAGATCTGCACTGACGCCCTGCATTGGGGTGTATTGTGCATTAACCCCCCTTCTAACCTAACCCCAGCCATCATAACTCCTTGAAGTAACGGAGTAGGATTTAGGATTGGTGGCAGCAGCTTTCCAGGGTCCCCGTGGATGTTGATGTAGTAGCGGTATTGGAGAGAGAGGATTCGATGACCCCTTGCAGACCCGTTCTCAGTTTGGGATCGTTTATGGCAGTGCAGTGAAGTATCGTGCTCCACAGTCTCTTCCTCCCGAAGGCATCCGCGACAAAGTCTACTGTCCGCGGCTTCGGTCTTCAGGAGGTAATGGTTAAGTTCGCAGTGTCCCGTGATGATTCCCACCATCATCTTTAGATCTTCGCGTTTCATATCTTAACAAGGTGTTTGTTGTTTTTCTGTTTTTTTGCCGGAAGCATTATCTTTGTCTGCTTGCAGTAGGCTCTACGTTCCCAGTCTTTCTGGTGCTCCTTTTCGGAATTCATCCTCATTCTGTTTTAGATTTCTGCAGTTGGCGGATTGGAGAGATTAATATAATTTGTGTATGGTGTTAGCTTGGCTCCTTCTCTTGCTAGGGAGTCTGTCTTGTTGTTTTCAGGACAGGAATCGTGAGCTTTAGTGCATTTGATGGTTAGACTGTATTTTTCAGGCAATCTCTGTAGCACTCCGCGACAGATTTTGGTCGAGTGTCGGGTCGTCTGAAAGCCGATAAGTGCCGTGCTGTCTGTTATGAATATTAGTACCCTCTGGTTTATAGTTGATGAGTGAGGAGCAGACTCAATTGTTGTTGATATTTCTGTTGCTGCCAAGAGGAGTCCGAGTGTCCCAGCCTGGAACGCTGTGGTCAATTTGTTCAGCGGTTGTACTCGTGAAAGCCCGGGCAGAAGAAGTCACAACCTGCCCCTGTTTTTTATGTTACTTGTGGGGAAACAGGCTTACGGCCCACTCGATGGTAAGCGGTAACCGTCACCTATTGACACCGGCAACACCCGGGGTAGTGTCGATGCGTTGCCTACACTCTACAAACTTCTTTACATTTTTCTTGAAGCGTACCATGTAAGTAAGTTGATGGAGCCCACATACGTACCAATTTCTTTGCGTAAGCCTGGATTTTATTTATTATACTGGACATTTCACACAGTGCCATCTAGCTCCAAACTAAGCAAAGCTTGTATATCATTGTGTCTGTTTATCTGACGAAGTGAGATTGTTTTATACAAATTTAGATATTGTGTCTTGGAGATTTTGGCATATAAACCATATTTTTGCGGTTTATCTCCAGACAGCGCCATCTATTATGTTAGTTGGAACTAGTTCTTTATTAAATCAAAAATCTTCTTCTTTCGTGTCAATAGCTTACTGCGTATTTTTATTTGCATTTTTTATATTAGGATTGAGTAGAACCTGGCCACGTCTAATGCATTTATGGTAGCCTTGTTGAGATCGTCCCTTATGCAGGGACTCTTGTTCCACAAATTCAACTTTTGTGCGGCCGGGGGGTCACCAGCGGCGAGGGTTTTACGCATGAAACTCTTTCGGCTTTTGAATTGAAAATGAAAAGCTCTTACTGCTGCGCTTTGTTCCAGTATAATGTTCGACGAGAAGCTAGCGCGCAGTAACGTGCGCACAGTGACGCGCTGCCAGGCGTCGTGCCGCGCACACTGTCGCAACGACGCAGACTGCTTGAAGCGCTGTGCTGACCGCTGTTTGAGAAACGACTAATAAATGAAGTAAAGTCATGAAAATAAGTCTTTGTATTGCTGCTTAAAACGCAAAACCTGTCATTAATTGTTATTAACTAGTGGTTCGCCCTAGTAATCATTTACATACACTGTGCCCGGACATCCTCACCCGAGTACGTAAAGTACAAATACTGATTTTTCCAAATTTTTTTTATTTATTTGGAAAAAGAAAAGCATAAAACTCTAAGGCCATCTGTTAACAAGTAAATTTAAGCAAAATAAAAATATGTAATTCGATTTTTCTACCGACTAAATTCGATTAAACTCACCTTGCGACATGGTGTGACCGGTAGGCCCAGATGTTTTTGCCACACTGTAAGCTGGTTGTTTGCTTGCCCCTCTGAATATGTGTTTTTATACCGTACAGAACTTTTTGGTTCTTATGTAGGTACTTGGTGACTGCGCGGTCTCTAGAGGATGAATCATAATAGACTAGTGGTTCGCCCTGAACTGAGATCCCGCGAGTCTACCATAAAAACAAAAAAAACATTATTCGTATAATCTTTGACTATCAAAATAGTGCCACGAAATAACTAACCAATTAACTTGACCTACAGTTTCATTTAAATTACAGGTAACGGAAGTTAATGTTATTTGGTTACCCTTTTTTGCAGTACAAATTGTAGTTATTCTGGATTTTAGACTTTTGCCTATATTTGTGTCACTTAAGCTACGCGCATACCAAATTACAGCACTGTGGGGTCACTGGTGTACCCTGTGAATTTTGTCAAAGTTCAGTTTTTATTATGGCTAATAACTCAAAAACTATAAGGACTTCACTAAAAATAAAAACGGAGTCTAAATGTACCAATGAAGTTTCACGATAATAGGATCAACGCTTCAAAGTTCATACAAACATGGTCAAACAAACATACATACATACATCCATATATATCTACATCAACGCCGATTTGCCCAGGTCTATTTGGAGATCTCTCTTCGCTCGATCAATAAATATTTTATAAATATCTACTGGTGATGTGGTCACTTCGATATTTTCCTCGAGTGATAAACTCTTACACATATACATATACTCAAATAATGTCAACAATACCATCGTAGATAATTACTTATAGTCCGACCACGCTAAGTCGGAATAGCAGTAGGAATTCAAGATTTTTTTTCTTTATTGTAATATCTTTATTGTTGTGTGTTTTTGAAGTAAAAACTTCTTCAGGCGCGTTGGACTTTTTTGAGATGGGAAAAAACCACTGAACTCGCGACTCTGTGAGAGGCAGATAACTTTCTTAGTAAATTTTCATGTTTATGCGACACCCATCATGATCATTTTGCATCATCCAAATTTTTTTGAAGTGAAAGTTCTTTAGGCGCGTTGGGCATTTTTTGAGATGAGACAAAACCATTGAACTCACGACACTTACCGTTACCGACACCGTTCCTGGCGATTCAAAAAATATTTCCTGACGATTCAAAAAAACACCCACGTACCTAATTGTTCAAGGTTTGACTTCTGTCGGCGCTCCCGGAGTGACACTTTTGTTTTAATACGATCTAGAGATAAGCTTATTGCCTGCTCGATGTTAAGTGGTAACCATCGCCTAATTTATTAATTATCTGCCACATTACATTAGTTAATTACATCTTAACTGATTTAAGTAGAGTATCTTCTTAATCTAATGGAGGTGTGTGTAATGGTGGTGGCAACGAATATATTTGAATTGCATTTTAAATGTAGAATAAAGCTTTCAAACTAAATCTTATTGATCGAGTGAAGCTAGATTTTCTAATCTTGGTCAAATCGGCGTTGTATGTATGTATGTTTGTATATTTATTTGTCCGAGGATAACTTTCGAAGCGTTGATCCGATCGTGAAATTTGATACATAGGTAGGTAGTGATGGCACAACTTTGGTATGACTAAATGATTTTTAAAAGCATCTCAAAAATTTCCAAAAAGAAAATTAAAAATCTTGTAATTTTCCGTATGTGTTCGAATAACATTATAAAAATAAAAATACTAATGACTAAATGAGCTAAAAATGTGGGGGGTTGTTGAGATATTGGGGTCCAAGGGTAAAAAAAATGTTAATTAGACTTTTAGGTCAACTGGGACGTTAAATGAAAGGTCTTCATTAGTACATTTCTTAATACATATTTTTAGTTTAATCCTTGTAGTTTTTGAGTTATTAGCCATGATAAAAACATAACTGTGACAAAATTCACAGAGTGCACCAGTGACCCCACAATTCTGAAATTACGTGTAGCTTTAGTGACACAAATATAGGGAAAAGTCTGAAACCGAAAACAACTGCAATTTCTACCGCAAAAATAACCATTTAACATGAACCACCGTTACCTCTAATTTGAATGAAACTGTAGGTCAAGTAAGTTGGTTATGCATTTTGTGGCACTAATTTATTAGTGTAAGATTAAGGCCGGCATGCACAAAGAACACTAAACGTATTTAGCGATTAAACATGTTTGAATTTGACGTATTTGTATGATTTGGCAACTCCTTAAATCATATTTAGCCACTAAATACGTTTAGGCATCGTTGTGCAAGTCGCCCTAAGACTAATATTTATTTTGTTTTTTGGGAGATTCGCGAGATCTCAGTTCGCACCGTGCGAGACTTCCACACATCTACAATATGTGGATGAGCTCGTTGCCGGTTTTGGGAGGTTCGGTGGTAAAAGATGGTAGAGTTTTTTTTTAATCAAAAATGAAAAGCCCTTCTATAAATTGCGCCAGTGCAGTGGCGAGGCTAGTGGCGCGACATAGACGGCGCGGCGAGGGCGCATTCGTAAACAGCCCACTAGCCAATAAGTTAAGAGTTATGCAAACATAAAGTGGTTGTACTATAGCTACTTAAATACCTAACATATTAAACTCTGTCCAGTCGAGTTGAAACCGCCGGCCAAACCGGACTTAACCTTGCTATAAGGAAAATAGCTTTAAAAACACATAAAAACCTGTTTTGAAGCGTCTGTGAAGTGTAACTATGCAATAGTGTTTTTGGAAGATAAATATATAAGAAGATGGTAAGTTTTTGCCGTCATTATCGTTGGTGGTAGTACTCTCCAGGGAAGTACTACCATTGTACCTATTTCTGCTGCTGAGCAGCATTGCTGTGTTTCGGTTTGAAGGGTATGGTTCCCAGTGAAATTACAGGCACATGAGGCTGTATGTCTCAAGTTGACGGACGCAGGGCAGTACATCGTATGGTGCGTGACCTACGAGGCAATGCTTTGTAATAGGCATGCGTTACCACTTAGCATCAGGTTGGCCATTTCATTTGCATGTTCCATCTTCAGGTACCTTATATTTAAAAAAACAGGCAAGTGCCAGTCTGACTCGCGCCGAGTCGGGTTCTGTAAAAATAGTTTGATTATGTGATAAAAATACAAATTGATGATTTTCGATTTTTTTTTTATATAGTAGTTGTGCTGTGAGACCTTGATTCTTGTAAAATTTAATGATTCTAGGTCAAAGGGAAGTATCCTATAGGTTTGGATTTAGTTGTGAGTCTCAAACTAGTGTTTCGCCCTGAACTGAGATCTCGCGAGTCTCCCATAAAAACAAATATATTATATTATTCGTAATCTTTGACTATCAAAATAGTACCACGAAATAAATAACCAAATAACTACCTTGACCTACAGTTATGTTATTTTATTTTTTATTTATATTATGTTATTTGTTATTTGGATACTCTTTTTTGGGATACAAATTACATTTATTCTGTATTTCAGACTTTTGCGTATATTTGTGTCACATACGCTACACGCATACCAAATTACAGTATTGTGGGGTCGATTATTGACCAAATTACAGTACAGACGAAAATGCGCCTCATAGCAGCATGCGCTTCTGAAGCGCTAATTGTTTATCTATCTAGCGTTAATCTTGATATAATTATTACTATTTTTACACATCATTGTCAATTTTGTCTGACCACAAGCAGATAATACATGATTTTCCTTAATTGCCTCATGAATTATTTACATGCATGAGAAGTTTCGTATCTACTTACTTGGTTTTACCCGACGCGACGGGTGATTCCCTTGAGATTACTGATTATATTTTCAATTCGAGCTTATTTATACGGAAATTTCTTATGAATTACCATTTGCATATGAAGACTTCTGTGATAAGACGGACAAGTAGCGACACAAATGATTACACGCTCAGCCTATCTCACGAAGGCGGGTTGAAAATAAATATTGATCACGCAAAATATTTTTATTCCATTACTAACCTAAACGGAACACAAATCTCACTACTTGAATTAACTGATTTATAATTAACTGTTTAATTAAAGTAGTAAAATTTGTGTTTCGTTTAAATTAGTAGTGAAATTAAAATATTTTTCGTAATCAATATTTATTTTAAGCCCGTCTTCGTGAGATAGAACAACTATACTACAATACAGGTTGTTTGGTAATATACTGATGATATTCAAGTGACGGTTTCTCAAAACATAAAAAGAGACCTAAAAAAATAAACTGCTAGTTATATTATCAAATTTTAAACAAAATCGACAAGTTTGATGATTCATTCGATATAAAATTTACTGCCTACTCTTGCAATCGATATCCAAAAATAAAGGCTGATTTGATATCTCTTTCAGAAATGGCTGCGGGTTTTGGGTTAGAAAGGGACACCAAGAGATATCTCGAAATGGAAAGCATTATGCAATAGCACAACATAAGTTTAATAAAATGTTTCTTTGTACATGCCAAAACAAATTTCACATTTCTATGGTAAATATTTCACAATTTTTTTTATTATGCTCATCAAAATAGCCCCTTTCGTTTTTGGGCGCATATTATCAAACACTCTATATAAGTTAAACGCCTCAACAACGTTCGTGTTCCGTTTAAGAACTAAGATGCCACAGGCATCCATAGGACATAAACATACGCGTCAAATTATATAATTACCTAACAACAATAAATATTAACCAACTAATTAAAACATTATTTTTATATTGTTATTCGAACACTTACGGAAAATTCCAAGATTTTAAAACCATCTTAAAAATTTTCAAGCCTACACGGGACTTAAACCCGCAACCTTCCTCTTGATACGAGGATGCACTACCATTTGTGCTACAGGCTCTGTCACATCAGGGTCGAAATTAGTGCCGTTAGATTCAGGTTACGACTAAAGCGCCGTTAACTCCATCTACATGAAAACTTATACAGTTTTTGACCTGCTCAATGCCTAACGTAGCAGTTCAGTACATTGACCCTGACAGGGGTGGGCAGTGTTTGAATTACTTGTAATTAAAATACGTACCCAATTGAAATACAAATAGTTCCGTATTTTGTTACAAACACAAAACACGATTACTTCGTAAAAATGTAATTTGTAATTGGTATTTCAAATACCTGATGCTGAGGTATTTTGTAGTTAGTATTTTAAATAATTATGGCTTCAAAATACTTCTGCACATAAATACATTTAGCGTTCTATAGCAAATAGCGCTTGATAGTTTTCGTAAGCAAAATGGCGACCGCTAAATATGTCAATCTTTAAAGTTGCCAATGGTGCACCTGTACTGTACGTCAAATTGTCAAATAGGAACAATTGACTGTATTTTGTAATTTGTATTTTTAATAAAAATAGTTAAAATACTGTATTTTGTATTTTATATTTCAAATACACGACTTAAAAATATTTTGTATTTCGTATTTTAAATACCTACGTGCGAGATAGTATTTTGTCATTTCTATTTTAATTAACGCAAAGCATGTATTTTGCTCAGTTCTGTACCCTGACGTCACAGAATACAAATGGTAGTGCGGTGAGAGGAGTCCTATACCCAACAGTGGGTGTTGGAGGCTGGCTGGCTAGTAGGTACTTAATTATAGAATTAAGTTCAAATTTAAAATTCCTTTTAACTTAAAAACTTTAAAAAGAAGAATAAATCTAACGAACTAGGCAAGTACCTAAGTACCTGCAATTAATGAAACTGTATGATACAGTCATAATTCTTAATTCGATTAGCAAAGCTCATTAAACGCATTAAAATACCGTTATTTCATATAAAATATAATCAAAAGTATTGATTTTTAGAGGTCCGAGCCAAATTCCAAAAACGGAACCCCTATGGTGCGACTTTGTCCGTCTGTCCGTCTGTCACAGCTGATTATGAGATAATCAGGCCACTACTGAACCTATCTACTTGAAATTTGGAATATATATAATTAACTAGCTGACCCGGCGAACTTCGTACTGCCTTGACATGTATATGACGCGGGCTGTCAATGTACGTGGCTGGTACAATTGTCAGTCGGCCATCATTAGCTGAGACCAGGCCATAGTACTGTTTCAGCATTAGTTAAAATAACTGATGATATACGAGATGGCATGGACCATGGGAAAGTAACAGTACTATCGCTTTTATATTTTAGCAATGCTTTCAACAACGTTGACTTCGAAATTCTTCTTGGTACCCTACGCTCTCTTAACGTATCTCCAACAGTGATTGTGTGGTTTCACAGTTATCTGAACGGGCGCCATCAGCGTATACGCATTGATGATAGTTACTCATCATGGTGCACGATATCTGCTGGTGTCCCTCAGAGTGGCGTTTTATCACCTCTTCTATTTGCAATTTTCATAAACTCAATATCCCAACAATTAACTTCATCCTACCACCTCTATGCAGACGATCTTCAAATTTACACACAAGATACAATAGACCGGCTGCCTGAAGCTGTAAAACATCCAGACCCAGAACAAATATCAGTTGATAATGCAAGCATTTGTTCCGCAACGCGAATCGAATTCGCTACCTCCTGCGTCTCAGCCGGCCATTCGCCTACTGCGCCACGGAGGTCGTCAAAATAATATAAAATTCGTTTAAGACACTATACAGATTCTAATAAATTATTTTGTTTGTTCTTTTTTTAGAAAAATAAATAAGTAGGTATGTATGAAGATAAAGTTCAACTTCGGTTATCAAATTCAGGTCAAAGAGGTCAACTTGAGATCTCGAAAATATATTATGTAAAAGTCAACTGCCGTGCGTTAGTCTGGCAGAAACTTGGAAATGGCTTTAAGAATATAAATAGTAAGAAAAAAGTCTGAAATCCAGAATATAAGCAATTTCAACCCAAAAAAAGTGAATCCGATAACATGAACTCCTGTCATCTGTATATAATTTGAATGAAACTGTCGTGGATATTGTGATTATGAATAACTAGCTTCCGCCAGCGGCTTCGCACGCGTGGTTTGTCAGTAAAAAGTAGCATATGTATTAATCCAGGTACGTACCTAATCTACGTACCTACACACCAAATTTCATTAAAATCCATTCAGTAGTTTTTGCGTGAAAGGGTAACAACATACATAAATCCGTACAAACTTTCGCGTCCATGCAAAGTTTCGAGAGTGGCCAAAAATGCTTTTGTCAGGCTGTCTGTCTGTCTGTTCTCGCCTACAGGTCGCATTTTTCAACCGATTTTGACGAAAATTGGCACACAAGTTTCAGGATTTATTTAAATTTTTCAGTTGATCGCGATTTTTGATTGGGGGGAAATAGGGGGTAAAGGGGGGAAATTTGCTGTAGCGGTATTTATCGACGGATTTTAATCAAATTTGAGAGGCACACTAAGGATTTCATTCTACACAAGATGTTGCGAAATAATTTCCAAAAGGGAGGAGTGGAGGGGGGTAAGGGGGGAAGTTTGCTGTAACGTTACCTTTAGACGGATGAATGAATTAATGGAAGAAAACACTTTATTGCACACCTTAAAAAATAAAAATACAAGACACAAAGCAAATATGCAGTACAATGGGCGGTTCTATCGCTTTGTAGAGGTCCTACCCAGGCTTCATTGATAGACTCGGTGCAAAAGTGGACTGTATTTATTTTTCTTCTTAGTTGCTAGTTTACAAGGTATAAATCGCGTTTTTTTTTTTTTTTTTTTTTTTTTTTTTTTTCGAATGGACTAATCTCGCTGTTGGCCTCTGAGGCCGTGACAGCTTAACCGAACTTTTGGCGAGCGCAGATGGCGCTCAGCCCAGTAAGTTTTTAGGCAACTAGCGCAAGGGCACCACTTAGGTACGAACCTCGGCTTGGGCTGTTGCCGGGATGGGGATAGGAGAGAAACGCCCGGGTACATGTTTGTACCTCGTATAGGCGGCGACTGAAGGGATTCGTCGACCTCGCCGGCGAGATCGGTGTTTCTGTGAAGTGTTTACTCTGTCTGATGTAGATGACTCACCTTCCGCATTAGCGGAGGTGATTTCGTCATCCGGGTCTCCGAGAACGTGTCTCGGACGACGGAGGATTTTGTTGGCGGGCGAATCCAACGGGTAGACCGGAATGGTGTGCACCAAAGGGTTCGGATGATTAGAGGCATGTTCATAAAACCGCTTGGAAGCGAGCTTCATGAACCTGGCTATTGATTCTAATTTCATATCGCGATGTAGATCGTTATTGCGAAAGTACCAGGGCGAGCCTGAGGCTTTTCGCAAGAAGCGATTTTGAATAACCTGAATGGCACCAACTTTAGGAGAGTGGGCAAATACTACAGAGGAGTATGTCATGATGGGGCGAATGCACGCTTTGTAAAGGGTCACCTTATTTTTAAGGGACATTTTACTTTTCGCGCCTAGTAGTGAGGACAGTCGTCCTAGGGTGAACTTTGCCCGATTGCACCTCTTAGTGATGTGCAACCTAAAGGAGAGACGCCTATCGAGGATGACACCCAAGTATTTGGCTGATGGGGCCCAGCGAATGGGCTTGCCAAATAAGGAGATCGGTTTGGGAGTGAGGTTTCTCCGTGAGAAGAACACTGCTGTGCTCTTCGACGGGTTTACCTCGATCCGCCACTTGCGGAACCAAGTGGCTAATGAATGAAGGGTATAAATCGCGTTCTTGAATGATCACAAATTTCTGCTTGAAAACGGTCTATCTTTATACAAAACTACTCCTCGCCCTAGCCATGGTGCGGGGATCGTAATTCACGCTTTCACAAATCATGTTATACAATTCTTAATACATCGAAGTTTCCAGCAAAGTTAGACGGGGACTTACATGTAGCTATCTCACTCTTTTGACCTTTACAAGTTTAAACTGTTACAATCTTAGCTACCTGTTAACATTTGAATCTGATTCGATCTTATAACTACCTAATACATTTCAAATCTAGATTCGATCCTTCCCCGTCTTTGATCGTCCGTTACAGTCTCCCCCCGGCGCAGATTCTCGCAGCCTTCTTATTCAATCGGGAGGACGATCAACCTTCTCACTGGCCTCCGGAAAACGCCTCCCCGCGTCCGCACCTCAGCGCTCCGAACTACTCCGTCCGGACCCGTAATCACGCGCTCGATCTGGCCCCGCGGCCATACGTTCCGAGGTAGCAAACCGTCCGCGATTATGACGACGTCCCCTTCTTTGATGTTCTCTTGCTGTCTTCTGACGTCGCCTCGCGGCGCCAACGTAGGCAAGTACTCGTCGATCCAGCGCTTCCAAAAGGAGTTTGCCAGAGCTTGTGCGGCGCGCCACGTCCTTCTGTCGGCTACGTCGCAGTCTCCCACATATGGCAAACCTACTGCCGTCCCCAATAAAAAGTGGTTCGGCGTTAAAGCTTCCTTTTCCTCTGGGTCCACGGGTACATGCGTTAAAGGCCGCGAGTTTACGGTGTGCTCGATTTCTGTCATTAGCGTATTCAATACCTCCTCTCGCGGGGCACGTTCATTTAAAGTGATGGCTAGGGCTCTCTTCACCGTTTTTATCATTCGCTCCCAGGCTCCCCCCTGGTTTGGTGCACCAGGGTCGATGTACCGCCACTCGATCCGCTGTTTGAGTGCGTACTCTTTTAGGCCTGGGAGCCACTCTTCGTACGCCTTTTTTAATTCCACTTCTGATCCGTGGAAGTTCGTTCCATTGTCTGATACGATTGCACTAGGAGTCCCCCGTCGGGCAGCCATTCGCCTGATAGCCATAATAGCCGAGTCGGTGCTGAGACTCGCTATAAGCTCCACGTGTATAGCTCTCGTTACCAAACACGTAAAGAGCATACCCCATCGCTTCTCACGGCGCCGCCCGATCGCCACCCACATAGGGCCGAAACAATCGATGCCGCAGTTAGTGAACGGCCTCGTGTTCATCTCTAGGCGCATCCTCGGCAAGTCACCCTTTACTGGCTTCTTTGGGTTCGCTCTCCTTATCTTACACAGCGTACAATCGTTCAGAACCGTTCTGACCGCCGGACGCAACCGCAGTATCCAAAATCGCTGGCGCAGATTATTCACGATCTGTTGTCTGCCCGCGTGCTTATTCTTCTCATGTTCCCGCCTGATCAGTAGACGTGATAAGCGGTGCGCTCCGTCCAGAATGGGTGGATCCTTCAGGTGATCCGGTACTGTAGCGGCGTTGATCCTACCGCTCAGCCTTATGATTTCCATATACATGTGCATTGGCCGCTAGCTCTTTTGGTGCATGCGCTCGGTTCTCCGGGGTAATACTATCCAGTAAGCCTTCACAGTTTGCGCTCCAGCTTGCAAGTTCAAAACCCGCTTGTTGATGCACCTCTTGCACTTGTGCTATAGCTCTGGCGGCTATCTCTTCCATTTCAAAGCTGTCCACCCAGTCGTCCATGTAGTGGTTCCGAGTTATAGCGTCAAACGCTAGCGGGTGTGTCCGCTCGTGATCTTTCGCGTTCCTGTTCCTGACGCTATGAGCCAGAAATGGAGAACTTCTCGCTCCGAATATCATGGACTTCATCATGTACTTCTGCAGTGGATCTGTTCGGTTGTCGCCGCGCCATAGAAAGTGTTGGGCTGTACGGTCCTCTTGTCGTATGGTCACCCTCAGGAACATGTCCCGAATGTCCGCAGTGACCGCGATCGGCTTCGTTCTGAAGCGAAACAAGACGCCATGTAATGTCTGTAGTAGATCTGGTCCGTCCAGCAGCGCGTCATTGAGACATGTTCCATTAGCGCGCGCGGCTGCATCGAAAACCATTCTAAACTTCCCCGGCTTGTTGGGGTTTGTCACCGCGAAGTGAGGGAGAAACCAGAGACGTTCGTTCTGACTCTGTTCCTCCTCGCTTTTTTCTGCATATCCCTTTTCTAGCAGCTTCTCCACTTGCGCGGTGTATGCACTTCTAAACTCCGGCGATCTGTCCATCTTACGTTCGATCCCATGTAAGCGTTGTATGGCCATGTCGTAGCTGGGCGGCATCTTCACCTCATCGCTGGCCCAAGGTAGTCCCACTTCAAAACGACCGTTCACTCGTCTCGCTGTTCTGTCGAAAATGCTTTGAGCCCGCTCATCCTTTGCGTTTGGCTTTCTTTTAATTGAAACGCCCAAAGCATCTATCTCAAAGTGTGCTTTCACGAGCTTGCTTAATTCCTCGTCTTGGTCGTTCAAAGTATGTCCGTTCTGGACACCTTGGCACGTATGGACGTGTAGTACCGTCTCCTGCTGTCTTATTGTGCTCCTGGGGATTGATCCATGGATAACCCATCCCAGCTGCGTTAGTGATGCAGCTGGCTGGGTTCTCTTCCCTGTCAGAAGCTTCCTCGTCACAATAAGATGCCAGTTGTCGGCCCCGATGAGTATGCGTGGCTTCGCTGACGCATAGCACACGGCTTCTGGACGGAGTTTCCTTAAGTGCGCGTATTTTAACACATCGGTACTGACGAGTTGATTTCCTAAGGTCAGGTTCTTCACAGTGCGCGCTGTGATCCGATGTGCGTCCGACTTGTGTCCTCGGATTACGATATCCACTACCCGGCTCTCGGGTTCCCTCTGACTAGTCGTAGCCCCCACGATGTTCAAGGCTTTTGTCGGGCCTTCCGTTCCGATCATCGCGGCGATCTCTTCATCGATCAGAGTTATCGTTGATCCTTCGTCCAGTAACGCATACGTATTCATTTCCATGCCGTTACTGCCCTTAATCACGACTGGACACACCTTCAGTGGGACTTGATTCCTTGCTGTTACATGCGCAGATGCAGTGATGGCTGATTCTTCGGTCTGGCCCTGCTCACTGGCACCCTCGTTCCTTATTTTCGGCGCATGTAACAGTGCGTGATGCGGACGTGTGCATTCACCCACTCCGCATCGCTTGCTTTTGCACATAAAGCGTCTATGTTTGCTGCTCAGACAGCGAAAACATATGCCTGTCTCTTTGGCCCATTCCCATCTCTTGTCTACTGGCATCGCCGTGAGCTTTCTACACTCGACGGTTCTATGGTCGCCCCCGCAGCAACGGCACTCGTTCTTGTCCGTTGCTGCGTTCTGTCTCATTGAGGCTTCCTCCTCCGATGCCGCGTTCTGTGTAGCGTACACCGACCCACGATTTCGTTCGTTCACCCTGGGTCGCTGCTCTGTAGGTCGGGCCTTTGAGGTGCTCTGCGAAGGCGTAGCTGTATACGCGTATCGCATTGCGCGATCTGCCTCTCTCATCAGGAACTGGGACAGCGTCAATATTTCTGGTTCATTTCGGCTGCCGAATTCCTCTGCATAGTCGCACCATTTCGATCGGATGTGCGGTGTCAACTTCTCGGCTACCTGTCGCGCAAACATCGGGTTCTGCAGGTAGCCGAGTTGGTCCATACAAGAGATGGCGGTTACTACGTTCTGTAGTTTGATGGCGAAAGCGTTCAATTCGCCTGCGGTCGCGCCCAGTCGCGGTAGCTTCTTAATCTCTTCTAACGCGTTATCTATAATCATCTCTGGGCGACCGTAGCATTGCTCCAAAGTCTTCATTATAACTGCCGGTTCGGTTGCAGTGTATAACAAAGCCGACACTGCTTGACGGGCTTCGCCTTTCAGGCATGTTCTAAGCCTCGCTAGATTCTCAGCCGATGAGATCTTGTGGATGGTCGTCGATTCCTTCATGGCTGCCTTGAACGGTAGCCAATCCCCCGCAGCACCTCCGAATACAGGTAGGTCGTACGTCTGTCTCGGAGGTGGTCTACGGTGAGCCATCTTCTCTATGGCTTCCGTTAACCGATCAATCCCTCTGTCTCGCGTTCGGTCCGGCGTGAGTGATCTGTCTCGCAGTGTTCGTGGTTCAAAAGTGACCCGATTGTTCGTAATCGGAGGATACCGCTCCGTATTCTGTTCTCTCGTGGTCGATGAGAGATACCTGGTATCCTGATCCGTCACTTGTTCTGGCTCCCCCCGTTTATGATGGCGTTGGAGCCAGTCCTCTATTCTGTGTTCTGTGTCTAGGGCCCCGTTCCGTGCACCCGTGCCCTGGATGCTTTCTTGTTCATCTTCTTCCCGTATTGTAGCGACTTCGGCAATCAACCTCTTCCTTATAAGTTCCGCTTGAATATGGAGCTCTTGCCTCTTAATCTCGGCCAGTCGTTCTTCAGCTTCAAATTCAATTTGCCGTATCCTTGCTATCGCGCTGGCGCTGGAGCGTTGCGAGCGGACGGACGGGGCACGCCGGCGTTCGGGCTCGGCGTGTGCGGTCACTCGCGGTGCTACCTCGGTCGCGGGCGCGGGCGCGGTCGTCTCTGACGCTACGCGAGCGGAGGAGGGTCCCGCTTCGGCGGGTCGCGGCTCAACGGGAGCATTCGGAAGCGCGGGTTCGGACGGGGACGCGGGGTAGTCTTCGTAGACGCGAAGTGCAGCCTTCTTCCCCCTCGTCACTGGTGGGCTCCTGGTGGTCATCTTCTTCAGCACTTGATGCCCCTACCTACCTAGCGGTCCCTAACACTAACACTAAAACCACCCTAAGGCGTTTACCCGCTATTCCGACCGTTTGGCACCGTTAGGTGGCCGGAATAAACGGGCCGTGGACCAGCCACGTGAGGGGGCGGGGGGTCTTCACTCTTCGGGTGACGTCCTCGTTCGGTTGTCTTCAACGGACGCGGGCTTATCTTCAGGCACCCCGTGCCCTTGCGCCGGTCTTGACAACGTCGCACGTCGCACCGTTGGGTGATCTTCAGGCACCCCGTGCCCTTGCGCCGGTCTTGACAACGATGCTCGTCGCACCGTTGGGTGATCTTCAAGCCCGCGCCGTCTCTTCAGTGGTTATACGATGTAACTGTTTCTTGAAACCCAGTGGAGCGGGTCTTGTCGGCTCCGCAGGAACAACTGGTCCGGTCGTCTCAGGAACGGCTTATCCGGGTCGGAGGACCAAAACTTGTAGAGGTCCTACCCAGGCTTCATTGATAGACTCGGTGCAAAAGTGGACTGTATTTATTTTTCTTCTTAGTTGCTAGTTTACAAGGTATAAATCGCGTTCTTGAATGATCACAAATTTCTGCTTGAAAACGGTCTATCTTTGTACAAAACTACTCCTCGCCCTAGCCATGGTGCGGGGATCGTAATTCACGCTTTCACAAATCATGTTATACAATTCTTAATACATCGAAGTTTCCAGCAAAGTTAGACGGGGACTTACATGTAGCTATCTCACTCTTTTGACCTTTACAAGTTTAAACTGTTACAATCTTAGCTACCTGTTAACATTTGAATCTGATTCGATCTTATAACTACCTAATACATTTCAAATCTAGATTCGATCCTTCCCCGTCTTTGATCGTCCGTTACACGCTTAATATTAATTTTTATTTTTTTGGTAAATTTAAACCTACCTATACCAATCAGACTACGCAGTCCTTTCTGCCGAACGAACCCGTAGACACCAGATTATACCACCTAGGAGCAAGGGAATGCGAGTAATCGTTAAAACTTATACCAATATTTTGATCAAAAGTCTACATACTCGTAGGTAAGCCTATTGGAAAATTCAATCACCTGAAATTCGATTACAAATTGAACTTTCTTCGTGTTTTTAAAAATTACTTTTAGGACTTGGGACGCGAGTTCTACTGTTCTCACAGAACCACTAGTATCAATTTTTATTTTTATGGATGAGTCGCTAAATCTCAGTTCGGGGCGAACCACTAATTATAAATAAATAATTAATAATAAATAATTATTAATAAATAAATAAACTATATAATATAATATATAAACTAGTGGTTCGCCCCGAACTGAGATCTCGCGTAATCTTTGACTATAAAAATAGTGCCATGAAATACATATATAACCAAATAACTTGACCTACAGTTTCATTCAAATTACAGGTAACAAGAGTTCATGTTAATTGGTTCAAATTTTTTGGGTACAAATTGCAGTTATTCTGGATTTCAGACTTTTGCCTATATTTGTGTCACTAAAGATATACGCAAACCAAATTTCAGCACTGGGGGTCACTGGTGTACCCTGTGAATTTTGTCAAAGTTCAATTTTTATTATGGCTAATAACTTAAAAACTACAAGATTTCAACAAAAATAAAAACGGGATCAAAATGTACTCACAAAGACCTTTTATTAGATATGCCACTTGACCGGATAGTCCCATTTTTTTACCCCTCTTGAACCCCAATATTTCAACAACCCGTTCACATTTTTAGCTGATTTAGTCACACCAAAATTGTGCCATCTCTACGTAAATATGTATCAAATTTCACGATGATCGGATCTACTCTTCGAAAGTTATCCTCGGACAAACATACATACATACATATATACATACGAGTACAACGCTGATTTGCCCAAGTTGATTTAGAGATTTTGCTTCGCTTGATCAAATATTGCTGGATATTTCACACAGCGCTAACTAGCTCCAAACTAAGCAGAGCTTGTACCTACTATGGGAGCCAGATAACTGATAGAACACATAAATACTTTTTTGAAAGAAGAAGATAATGAATGCTATTCTTCCTAGCTGTCCAAAGCCCTGCTCGTCGTCCTACTGGTGGCAGCATGCAGTGCCCAGAGCATGAACAACGGTGACCTGGACTCCTTGATCGGCCAGATCTTCGGCACTCCTCCACCGAGCCCGGCCACACCGGCTCCCAACAAGGGACCTTCGACCATCGTCCCGCCTCCTAAGCCCACATCAGTGAATGGTAAGTTTAAGCAGATGACAAGAAGGGTTCGGCCACCAGGATCTTCTAGATTTATTTATATTATTTTGCTTTCATGTACACATGGCTACAACTCAAGTTATACATTTCCAATATAAGTTGAACTCGCATTGTGTAGGGTTTCCGTACTATGAGAGGTCAGCATATACTGGAATAGTATAGCTTGATGTGCAGCCGTGTGTACATATACATTTTTTACAGTTTAGATAGTAAGGGGCCGTCCGTTAATTACGTGAGTTGTTCAGGGGGGGAGGGGGTCTAGCCGAATGTCGCCCAATCTCACGTGGGGTCTACCCCACGTGAGATTGGGCGAGATTGGGGGGATCTTGGCTAATACCACGTAATTGGCTGTGGGGGAGTGCTGCAAATATAAACACCGTTTTTGTGCTGTAGAAGAGGGCTGTTCGTGCAATTTATAATATGGGCCCCAGAGAATCATTACGCAATAAGTTTCAAGAAATAAATATTATGACATTTCCTTATCAATACATCTATGAAAATCTGATGTATGTTTACAAAGATATTAATTTGTAATAGAAAAATAGCGATAATCATAATTTATTACTAGAAATAAAGATAAACTTGCTGTTGCCACTTGTAGACTCCATAGAGTTAGTAAATCGTTTAAAGGCCAAGGTTTACGCTTTTATAACAAACTCCCAAGTGATATACAAAAATTAACAATTTTAACAAATTTAAAAACGTAATTAAACAAAATATTTATAAAAAAGCCTATAAAATATCGGATTATTTGGATGATACAGAAGCTTGGGATTAAAGTTGCTCCAACTCGTTCAAAAATGTTACAACTTAGACGTAATTTATTTCTTTATTTTTATGGACCTATTCTAAAAGGATCATTAAAAAGAACAACCAGCCTTGTTTCTTGCCTTTCTTTCCTGCTTCGTCGCAAATGAACAGGCAGTAAAATTGGCGTTTCAAAGTGATCCTTGTGATTTAATGAATAAAAATATTTTTAATTTAGATTTAATTGAATTTTTCTCTACGAGATCGTATGTAGAATGATGACTAAAATGTATTATTTGTGTTCAGGAACCAAAGATTTGACATGTACCACCGATGACGGTCAGCCAGGAGAATGTGTTGCATATTACCTTTGCAACCTGGATAATACTCTGAACACTGATGGTACCAACGTTCTTGATATTCGGTAAGATTTTAAAGTTTTTTAACACGCTTTTATTAGCTTGGTTATGTATGCAACGGAATCTTTGAACTTGATTTTCAACCACTTCAAAACGTCGAATTAAAATGAATTTTTGCACTCATATCAAGGACCCATGACAATGCATAATTCAATTAAAAAATGCTTTTGTAATTAGCCAAACTACATAATAGAAAATAATAATAGTATTTATCAGAACTAAAACTTTGAAAATAAATTTAAATAATAATAATAATAAATATTGCTGGGCATGTCACACAGCGCTATCTAGCCCCAAACTAAGCAGAGCTTGTACTATGGGAACCAGATAACTGATAGAATACTTATATATATATTTTTAAATACATAGTTATAATATATAGAAAAACAACCAGACCCGAAACGAATATATGTAGATCATGCAAACATTTGTTTAAATGATTAACAAAAATATGTATTTTATTGTAAAAAGCGTGGGGTGCTTTTTAAGATATTTTCAAAATGACTTTACTTTTACCAAGGAAGATGTACTAAAGCAAAGGGTTTTCGCGGCCATGTTTTTATAACTGCTAACAGATGGCGTTGCTCTGTCAGACGCTGATTATCAAAGGAAAGTGAATTGCCAATGTCAATTGCCGTGTCAACATTATTTTCTAAGGAACTTGAAATTTAAAAAAATCATTTGTTTATGTTTATCTATCGATATAAATAATAAATAAATAAATATTGCTGGACATTTCACACAGCGCTATATAGCCCCAAACTAAGCAGAGCTTGTGCTATGGGAACCAGATAACTGATAGAGTACTTATATATATTTTTTTATAAATACGTACTAATAGTATATAGAAAAACAACCAGACCCGGAACAAATATCTGTAGATCATACAAACATTTGTTCCGCAGCGGGAATCAAACCCACTACCTACTGCGTCTCAGCCGGCTGTTCGGTTCATATGTTTAATATGATTGTTTTAGACAAATTTTGATGTTATATCTTTGACATATTGACATATAACCATATTTTTTGCCCGTGTATCTCCAAGCAGCGCCATCTATTACGCTAGTTGGCACTAGTTTTTTGTTATTAAATCGAAATAATCCCTCGTTCCACAGATTTCGCGATGGTCCTTGCCTAGCATACACGGATGTTTGCTGCCTGGCAGAGAAAAAACGCCCTCCCACCGACCCCATCACACCCAAACCGGAGCCCAACGAAATTACGGTAAGCACCTGCCTATGCATTAGAACCTATCTCGAGTAAGATAGCATGCATGCACATATCATATAAAAAATCATTTGTCACACCTAGGATTGCCCACTTTTTTAAAAGAAATAACGTATTTCTGGCTCCAAGGCCTAGAAAATAAGTACAGTGGCTTATAAAAAAGGTGGTACCTATTTTTAACCGACTTCAAAAAAGGAGGTTCTCGATTCGACTGTATATTTTCTCTTTAGGGTTCCGTACCTCAAAAGATAAAAAAGGAACCCTTATAAGACCACTCTCTTGTCCGTCTGTCCGTGTGTCATCACCGATTTTCTCAGGAACGGGTGGACCTAGCAAGTTGAAATTTATACCAGATACTGAGGTTTATAGTCCCTATTAGTTGTATAAAAATCAAGGTCCTGAGTCAAGACGATAAAAAGATATGGCAAATTTAAATTTTTGTGAAAACTTGTAAGTACCAAAACTTACCTTAATTTTCAACTTTTTTTATTTCTCGAAATTTTTCTTTTACTTGTGCTGTAGTGCTTATAACCTAAATTGACAATTCTAGGTCAACCGGAAGTACCCTATAGGTTTTGGGTCAAAAACCTATATGGCAGTTCCCGTTGACCTAGAATCACGAAATTTGGCAAAAAGCAAGGACTTATAAATAAAGGAAAAATTCCCAAAAATAAAAAAAATTGAAAATTTAAGGGTGTCCTCATACATAAGCACATAGTTGACGCCAATTAAGATAGTCCTCTGAGTTGTATGGGCGCTCATACAATTTAGAGGACAATGGGTAGGTACGGAACCCTCGGCACGCGAATTCGACTCGCACTTGACCGATTTTATTTTGTATGCATGTTACGCGATCATTCCACCAATTATGAATCGATTTTGATGATTATATTTTTGTTTGGTAGATCATACTTCAGAGGTGGTCCCATATAAATTTTATCTAAATTGATTTAGCGCTTTTTGAAAAAATCAACATAAAACAAAATATATACCCAGATATTGTTTTGGTTTGTGGTTCCAACAAATTATTTTTATTCATTAAAAAGACAAGGATCACTTTGAAACGTCATGAATGCTATTAATGCCATATATTCGCATGAGTCATGTTCATGTATCATTCAATTCGAATATTTTTAAGTATCAACACTTGCTCTTAAATTCAGTGTTTATATTCAAGGTAAATAATCAATGTAACTTTGAAGTCAGTTTTTGTTTTTTTTTGTAAAAATATATTATATCAAAACAACTCTACACTTGAACTGAGTAGCGCAGTTCATCTGAACTTTAATATTGTTTCAATCGTGTTTCAGTTAGCGGCCGTATTTGGTAGGGATCATTGTATTTTAAAAAATAAAATGTGATTTTTTCATTTAGGTATGTTACCTACTTAAACGTTTCGGTCAAAATAAAGTACATTTTGCTGTTTATTTATTGAATATTTTACTTAATGCTAAAAGCATTAGGTATCTACCAGTCATCCTGGTCGTGCTAGAAGAAGGTAAGACGTGACAGGAAAAAAGGTATATTAAAACTAATTTATTATTAGTGTTAAAATACCATACACAGACTCTAAATGACTAAAATAAACATATTAATAAATACCTAAAATTATAATACAGGTATATACTTACATAAAAGTATAAAAAAATTCAAATATATAAACTACATGGATGTAAAATAACGTAAGATATCACACTAATACTATAAATGCGAATGTTTGGATGTTTGTTTGTTTGTTACTCAATCTCGTCGTAACGGCTTAACCGATTTCGAGGAAATTTGGTATATACGTAAATTATGACCTGGATTATCACATAGACTACTTTTTATCCCATAAATTGGTTCCCATAGGATAAAAATGGGATGTCAAAGTTTCTATATATACTTTTGCACCCCCAGAACAACGCGGGCAAAGCCGCTGGCAACACCTAGTTTTATTATAAAGTACGGTTGGCAACCCTAGGTACGATATACGATACAATACTATGTATTGTCATTTGTCGTACGCAAATATACGCTAATTCGCTAAATTTATATAGATAGTTCCTGGTGAAATAGCATTAGTGCCTACCCAAACAGTTTGTTTTTAAAGAAGTATACGTGTCATTGAATACATATATCCAGGGGTAGACAGTATTTGAATTACTTTTAATTAAAATACGTAATTGAAATACAAGTACATATGTTGTATTTGTAATTCAATTACTTCGTAGAAATGTAATTTGTAGTTAGTATTTCAAATACTTATGGGTTCGAAATATAGCAAAACATAAATACATTTAGCGATCTTACTAATGGTGCGTTCTACAGAAAATAACGCTCGATAGTTTTCGTAACTATTCGTAAGCAAAATGGCGACCGCTAAATATGTCAATCTTTAAAGTTGGCAACACTGCACCTGTACTGTACGTCAAATTGTCAAGCACGTAACACCGGACTGTATTTTGTATTTTAGATTTCAAATACATGCCTTAAAAATATTTTGTATTTCGTAGTTAATTTTTTTATATTTAAATACGTACGAGATAGTATTTTGTAATTTGTATTTTAATTAACGCGAAGCTTGTAATTTGCCCAGCTCTGAATATATCAAGATCATTGGCTGTAACACTGAAATCGTTGAAAACGTTGTTATTATAAATAAGTATAGCTCAAAAGCTCATACCTACATAACCTATACATTTATACAATTGAAAATTGTTGATACGGCCTTCGTCTGTGACCTTTGCAATACATAGTTGCGGTCAGTGGGGTCATTACTATTTGTGTTGGACAAACAAAGCAAATAAGTATTATTTGAGCGAACTAACAGGTTTGAATCCTGATTCCTGACATAAAATAATATTCCATCTATAGGTTTTAATATTACCTACTTATATTCGAAATTAACTTTGTCTTTCTGTCTATTTGTTAAGTTTTCACGACTAAATGGCTGGACCGATTTCGATTAAATCTTGTAGGATAGATTATGACCTAGATTGAGACATAGGATACTCTTTAACCGACTTCAAAAAAAGGAAGAGGTTCTCAATTCGTCGAAATCATTTTTTTTATCTATGATCACTCAGACTCCTGGACCGATTCGAGAAATTTTTTTTTTGTTTTAAGGGGTATACTTTCCAGGTATTGGCACCAAGTCAGGATCTCAAATTTTATAGCGACGCAATTCGGGTTTATGTTTGTTATTACCTCAGAACTCCGTCATTTATCAACAGATTTGGAAAATTCTTTTTATATTTGAAAGGATATATTTTCCTAATGGTCTCATAAAATTTTTATCAAAATTTGTTAAGTAGTTTGGTTAAGTTTCTTATATTTTTGTTAAAAAGTTACTTGTTATTGTTATATATATATGTATTATATTCGAAAGTAGGTAACTCTGTCTTTCTGTCTGTTTGTTACGTTTTTATGACTGATTTCGAAGAAACTTGGTAAGGTTAATTATGACCTGGATTGAGACATAGACTACTTTTATTGACATAATTATATTCCATCCGGACTAACATTGTATTCGAAATTAACTCTGTTTTCTGTCTGTTTATTGTTATGTTTTGACGACTAAATGGCTGAACCGATTTTGATGAAATATTGTAGAATAGATTATGACCTGGATTGAGACAGCAACTTTGAGGTGTTGGCTTATAAGCCATATTATTTGCCAGTTATCGCCAGACAGCGCCATCTATTACGCTAGTTGGAACTAGTTTTTTATCGAGTGCTATTTCCTTTAGAACGCACCAATAATGAGATCGCTAAGTGTATTTATTTTCAGATGTATTTTGAAGCCATAAGTATTTGAAATACTAACTACAAAATACCTCAGCGTCAGGTATTTGAAATACCAATTACAAATTACATTTTTACGAAGTAATTGAATTGCAAATACCTACAAAATACATACTTATTTGTATTTCAATTACGTATTTTAATTACAAGTAATTCAAATACTGCCCCCGCTGAGCTGCGGAGTATAGGCTACTCTCTCCGGTCCTGTGCCAAACGCATCCATTGCCTTCCCACAACTCTCGCGATGTCGTCCGACCATCTGGTGGTCTGCCAACTGGTCTGCGCCCTTCTCGCGGCCAGCACTCGGTTGCTGCCCTCGTCCATCTTCCGTCTTTCCTCCTTGTCCAGTGTCCCGCCCATCTCCACTTCTGCTGGTTAATCCTTGTACCCACATCCACGACTTTGGTTCTGCGCCGTATTTCGATGTTGGGTCCAACAGTGAGAACAACGCTCCATTACTCTCTGAGTAGGGTTGCCATATGTCCGGAATTTTCCGGACATGTTCGGTAATATAGGTCTTTGTCCGGAATGCGGGGAGAATCCTAAACCATCTGGAATTTCTACAATTTAAGTAGGTACACTATCTCTGAGCAAGTTTAATTCTTTGAACGAGTTCGTTCGTGTACCTCTTCGCCAGTACATATACCTAAACATAATTTATTACCCAAATTGATACCTACTTAATGAATCTGCAGTAAGTCACAGAACCAGTTTTTAGGATGTTTCTTATACTTATTCCCATGATTTAAAAAATAATCTCAGTCATTAAAATTAATAAAATTGCCTCCAAAAAACTGGTTTAATATAAAAACCAGTCAAGCGTCTCAAGTTCATAAAACTTAAGGTAAATTACCTGTAGCATAATTAGGGTTCTAGACAAAAAGGTAAAAACGGAATCCATATCGCATAAAATATTGTACGTCCGAAATGGATTAAACTCTTTGTTCCATTGTACTTTTAACCGACCTCAAAAAAAGGAGGAGTTTCTAATACCTCAGACTCCGTCATTTATCAACTTATTTGAAAAATTCTTTTTTGGTTTGAAACTATTTTCCGCCAGCGGCTTCGCACGCATTGTTTGTTAACAAAAAGTAACCTATGTGTTAATCCAGGTTATAATCTACGTACCTACATACCAAATTTTATCGAAATCGGTTCAGCCGTTACGACGTGATTGAGTAACAAACAAACACCCAAACTTTTACATTTATGACGAAAACATTTTTTTTAGTGTGATGATAAGTCCCTAGTATTATTATTTTTTGCTGGACATTTCACACAGCGCTATCTAGCCCCAAACTAAGCAGAGCTTGTACTATAGGAACTAGACAACTGATAGAATACTTATAAATATACATTTTTTGTAAATACATACTTATAATATATAGAGAAATAACCAGACTCGGAACAAATATCTGTAGATCATGCAAACATTTGTTCCGCGGCGGGAATCGAACCCGCTACCTCTTGCGTCTCAGCCGGCTATTCGCCCACTGCACCACGGAGGTCGTCAATTGTACTTTCAGATTGGTCCCATAGAAATTTCATCAAAATCAGTTCATCAAAAAAATAGATATTTTTGCACACATATAAACAATAAATAGTATTTTTCAAACTTTCGCGATCACCGTACATAATTATTGATTAAAACGGGTATTTATCGCGAATGTACAATAAATGTATTAGTAATTTATTATTAATTTAAAATGACATTTGAGTTTTAACTTATTAACTTCCTTACAACATAATTAATAAGGAAAATGCATTTATCCTTAGAGGCGACATTAATAATAATACTTATGAGTTGGTATAATTATCTATAAGTTATTTATAATTCGCGATGTTTACTACAGCTAACTAATTAATCTAACAAGTAAACAAAATGAACCAGCATTGTTTTGAGGAAACGATTTTTAGAGCGCCTATTTTAAGAGCACCAATTTTCTTCCCTGAAGAACAACAATTTATATTTTGGCTTGGTGCTCTTTGTGGAATCATCATAATCCACAGCCCATAAGTACCTACCCACTGCTGGGTGCAGGCTTCCCGTTGTAAACAACCTTTAAAACGGAAAAGGTCCTTTACAGGACGTTCCCGGTCCTGTGCTGCGCGCATCCAGGAGTTTCCTGCGACTTTCTTTATGTCGTCGATCCACCGCGCCGACGGACGTCCTGAGGGTTTAGCCAAGTTACAGTCGATTAGCGATGACGCTAGTCGATAAGTCCGAAAATGAATGGGATTTGACACATGCTATAGAAATACCACGTGATACAGCGACAGCAAATGTACGTAGAAATCGAATAGATTCGCAGCGAATGTAATTTGGCTACGGGCCCTGGACTTCTTAGGTCTGTTCTTTTCGGTCAAAGATTTACTGCACCTGCCATCACCTCGTCTAGTCTTGTGTCCTGCCCAGTTTCACTTGAGTTCCACTGTGCACCCTTGTTCCGACGTCTTGGACTTTCGTCTGAGTCGGATTTCGGTATTAGGAACTCGATCCAGCAGGTTGATGGCAAGCTTGGTGCGCTCCATGGCTCTCTGTGCAACTCGTACTCTGTACAGTTTCCTTAGTGACCGCCCATGTTTCGGCACCGTAAGCCATTGTTGGCAGGACACATTGGTTATACAGACGGGGTTTCAAGCTTCGTGGAATACTAAAAATTATTTCAAATGTTTCCACTACCTGGTACCAAATGTACCTACAATGTAGTAGCTTCTAGTGATGGGGTATTTTATATTTTTTTATCAATAATTATGATGGATTGTATCAATTAAAAGATAATTTTGATAAATAAATTTAAAATGTTATTATTGTTAGTATACAATCAGTTTGGGTTATTAAAACTTAAATCGGCCGTATCTCGGAAACTAGAGGTTCTAGGCTAGCGGTGGCTTTAGACAAATGGTATCAATGAGATCTGCATTTCGGATGACAGCTGTTAAAGTGTGTTTGTTTGTTCTCTTCTCTCTTCTTGCCTCCTTGTTTTTTGCCTAATTCTTTGGGCTTGGCCGAGGAATACAGACGGTATAATTGACGTCACAAAAAGATTTTTTTGAATTATCATACTAATATCATAAATGCGAAAGTTTGGATGTTTGTTTATTTATTGGTTTGTGATAACGTAACGGCTGAAACGATTTCGATGAAATTTGGTATGTACCTACGTAGATTATAACCTTGATTACCACATAGGCTACTTTTATCCCATAAACTAGTTCCCATGGGATAAAAATAGAATGTCAAAGTTTATATAATGTATTTTGCACCCCAGAACAACGTGGCCAAAGTCGTGGGTAACAGCTAGTTAAAAAATAAATTATTTTGAATAGGATATAGAATAGAATAATCATTTATTCGGTACAAACAAAATGACACATGAAACAATATTAAGGAACAGTAGATACAATTGAATCCATTATGACAGTTCGACTCATTTTGAATTTGACCATGAACAGTGGCTTCGAAATAAATTGGTACCTACATAGTTGTACCCACCAAAACAATTATAAAACGGTGATTTTGGCTACTAAACCTGTTTTAGTCTAAACGATAATGTAAACAAAATGTTTAAGTATATGTACGTACCCTGTATTTCAACTACCCACAATGTTCTGCATGCTCACTGTATATTTAACCTAAGTTTAAAGCTATTGCTTCTCTTGAAGTGAAATGTATATTTCTTAAGAGAATAAAATTATTTTACCACAAACCTACCTATTCTGAATACTTGAATGAAAAAATGGTTTTAGAATGTGTTAATCAATCTCTGTGATATAATTCTAACGATAACATAGACATATATATTCTACCGATAGACAAGAACATTATTGAAAAAAGTTTGTTCAAATGCTGGTGAGTTAGAACTAAAGTTCGCTGCAGCGCTTAAACATTATTTATGTGATCTAACCAAACTATTAAAACATACAGCGCTAAATCGCATATAGAGTTTAGTTTACTCGCGACCAAACTCCATTCAACATAGTGTAACAATCTGTCGTCCCTATAGATTTTACACCACAGACGTGACACAGCTTTTGTCAAAATTTCATTAGAATTCATACTCTATTTCAAAATGTATAATAGTAATGTAATAATTGAAAATATGGTAAAATAGAAAAGTAAAATAAAATAAATTGTTATGCGTTTATTTAAGCTCAAGTACGTTAACAATAGTTTGAAATCAAACTGTCACCTGATGATTCACTGACACTTCTTGATGTATTTTTGCAGTATCTAATTACGCACGTCGTCATATTTTCTGGCCTTTGACAGATATTATATACTAATAAGAAAGAACATAAAATAAATATTAAAAAATATCTAACTGGCTAGAAAACATTTACATAAACAAATTAAAACACTTTCTAAAAACACCACGTCAAGTCCGTGTTCAGTCACATATTTTTACCTACAACCGGTTTTGTAATGGACTATCTGCATATTTTAGTCTTTGATTTTAGATGGCGTGGCATTATAATAAACAATTTTTTTTTCTAATGTGGTATTACGATATTATTTATTCCCTTGAACAACCAATAATTTTACTTACTTGACTACTGAATTGTTATTTATGTCATACTTTATGTATTTCATACATTGACTTGAATTCTCGTATTAATAGTGCCGCTCCGTACGCATCCAAACTGCGTGAATGTCGAAGCCGTACTAAAGTAAGGTGTACGGATTGCAGTACAGTTCAGTGGAACAAACTGTGTTCTGATCGCGATATCTAGTGCGTAGTACATATTATACCTATATATCGATGAACGATAATCTTTACATAGTATGAAATGAAGTCGCTTCCGCTGTCTGTTACCTTAGATCTTTTAAAGTACTAACTATTTTAATGTAGTTTTCAGCAATAGATTCAAGAGGAAGGTTAATATGTATAACTAGCTTCCGCCAGCGGCTTCGCACGCGTTGTTTGTCAACAAAAAGTAGCCTATGTGTTAATCCAGGTTACGTACATACCGATTTGAAAGTAACTCTGTCTCTCTGTATTTGTTGTTATTTTTTCACGACTTAACGGCTCGACCGATTTCGATGGAATTGGTACCTATATACCTAGATAGATTATGAATGGACTTGAGACATAGAATATACTTTACGCGACTGCACAGAAGGGCGGTAATGTTTTATGGACAAACCACGCGTACGAAGCCGCGGGCGGGGCAGATAGTTAATTTATAAATCATAATGAATGTTATGGCGTATGTTATGGCCCTTCGCTGGACTAAGTCGTTAATAAAATATTTAAAATACAATAAAATAATTTATTTAATTATATATTAGAAAACTACATAATAACATGACGACCTCCATGGCGCAGTGGGCGAATAGCTGTCTGAACCGCAAGAGGTTGCAGGTTCGATTCCCACTGCGGAACAAATATTTGCATGATCTACAGATATTTGCTCCGGGTCTGGTTGTTTCTTTATTTTTCTATATATTTATATGTATTTAAAATCAAACAAAAAAGCATTGAAGTCTTCTATACGTCATCTAATTCCCATAGTACAAGCTTCGTTTAGTTTGGGGATAGATAGCGCTGTGTGAAATGTCCAGCATTATTTATAAACTTGAAGTGCAACTGTTTAGTCTTATATTTCAGCGTACAGGATGCGGTTGGCGCAACCCTAAAGGAGTAGGCATCAGGACCACTGGTGAGACGGACGGTGAGACCAAGTTCGGAGAGTTTCCATGGATGTGCGCTATTCTCAAGTAAGTAAACTGATTTCATCATCTCGTCCCACTGCTGGGCAAAGGTCTACCCCAAGTCCCTCCAAGCATCCCTATCCGTCGATATCTCCCACCATCCTCTTGGAAGGTGTCGAAATCGTCCCGCCAACACTTTCTCGGCCGACCCCGACAACGCCCAATATGGCCCATTTCTCGGAGTGCATTCGGCCAACGTGCCCGCCCAGTCCCATTTAAGTCCAACCGATCTCTTCCCTACACCTGCAATAAGTGAGCCAGTAAGTGAGCGCAGCATGGTATTACGCACTCGGTCATCATGTTAAAAAAAAGTAGTCTTGTCAGGAGAGATTTTGCCTCCGTTTGTGCTACCGTTTGTATAATGAGTTGTGTTCTGAGGAGTTGTTTGACATGGTGCCAACAGCTACGTTTTATCATCGCACTGCTCGCCATCGGCAGGGAATCCATCCACACACCTTGTAGACGATGTGGTCGGTCACCGTGAGGTTCCAAAGGAATTTCCTCGAACACTCCGCTTGTGGAATGATCCGAAGTTTTCCCCAGTGACAACAGTATGTGGTTCTTCAAAAAGGGCGTTATGAAAATTTTAAAGGGTCGGCAACGTCCATAATACCTTTGGAGTTACAAACGTCCATAGGCTACGATAACCGCTTACCATCAGGTGCATGGGCCGTATGCTTGTTTGCTAGTGAATTATTGTCGAATTTGGACAACTGGCAAATAGTCTTAGAGACTTGTTCTACTGCCCAAAAGTAAAGTGTTATAAGGAGTTTGTAAAGGACGATCAAAGACGGGGAAGGATCGAATCTAGATTTGAAATGTATTAGGTAGTTATAAGATCGAATCAGATTCAAATGTTAACAGGTAGCTAAGATTGTAACAGTTTAAACTTGTAAAGGTCAAAAGAGTGAGATAGCTACATGTAAGTCCCCGTCTAACTTTGCTGGAAACTTCGATGTATTAAGAATTGTATAACATGATTTGTGAAAGCGTGAATTACGATCCCCGCACCATGGCTAGGGCGAGGAGTAGTTTTGTATAAAGATAGACCGTTTTCAAGCAGAAATTTGTGATCATTCAAGAACGCGATTTATACCTTGTAAACTAGCAACTAAGAAGAAAAATAAATACAGTCCACTTTTGCACCGAGTCTATCAATGAAGCCTGGGTAGGACCTCTATAAGTTTTGGTCCTACGAGCCGGATAAGCCGTTCCTAAAAGTTTTGGTCCTCCGACCCGGATAAGCCGTTCCTGCGACGACCGGACCAGTTGTTCCTGCGGAGCCGACAAGACCCGCTCCACTGGATTTTGAAGAAATAGTTACATCGTATAACCACTGAAGAAACGGCGCGGGCTTGAAGATCACCCAACGGTGCGACGAGCATCGTTGTCAAGACCGGCGCAAGGGCACGGGGTGCCTGAAGATCACCCAACGGTGCGACGTGCGACGTTGTCAAGACCGGCGCAAGGGCACGGGGTGCCTGAAGATAAGCCCGCGTCCGTTGAAGACAACCGAACGAGGACGTCACCCGAAGAGTGAAGACCCCCCACCCCCTCACGTGGCTGGTCCACGGCCCGTTTATTCCGGCCACCTAACGGTGCCAAACGGTCGGAATAGCGGGTAAACGCCTTAGGGCGGTTTTAGTGTTAGTGTTAGGGACCGCTAGGTAGGTAGGGGCATCAAGTGCTGAAGAAGATGACCACCAGGAGCCCACCAGTGACGAGGGGGAAGAAGGCTGCACTTCGCGTCTACGAAGACTACCCCGCGTCCCCGTCCGAACCCGCGCTTCCGAATGCTCCCGTTGAGCCGCGACCCGCCGAAGCGGGACCCTCCTCCGCTCGCGTAGCGTCAGAGACGACCGCGCCCGCGCCCGCGACCGAGGTAGCACCGCGAGTGACCGCACACGCCGAGCCCGAACGCCGGCGTGCCCCGTCCGTCCGCTCGCAACGCTCCAGCGCCAGCGCGATGGCAAGGATACGGCAAATTGAATTTGAAGCTGAAGAACGACTTGCCGAGATTAAGAGGCAAGAGCTCCATATTCAAGCGGAACTTATAAGGAAGAGGTTGATTGCCGAAGTCGCTACAATACGGGAAGAAGATGAACAAGAAAGCATCCAGGGCACGGGTGCACGGAACGGAGCCCTAGACACAGAACACAGAATAGAGGACTGGCTCCAACGCCATCATAAACGGGGGGAGCCAGAACAACTGCGAGACAGATCACTCACGCCGGACCGAACGCGAGACAGAGGGATTGATCGATTAACGGAAGCCATAGAGAAGATGGCTCACCGTAGACCACCTCCGAGACAGACGTACGACCTACCTGTATTCGGAGGTGCTGCGGGGGATTGGCTACCGTTCAAGGCAGCCATGAAGGAATCGACGACTATCCACAAGATCTCATCGGCTGAGAATCTAGCGAGGCTTAGAACATGCCTGAAAGGCGAAGCCCGTCAAGCAGTGTCGGCTTTGTTATACACTGCAACCGAACCGGCAGTTATAATGAAGACTTTGGAGCAGTGTTACGGTCGCCCAGAGATGATTATAGACAACGCGTTAGAAGAGATTAAGAAGCTACCGCGACTGGGCGCGACCGCAGGCGAGTTAAACGCTTTCGCCATCAAACTACAGAACGTAGTAACCGCCATCTCTTGTATGGACCAACGCGGCTACCTGCAGAACCCGATGTTTGCGCGACAGGTAGCCGAGAAGTTGACACCGCACATTCGATCAAAATGGTGCGACTATGCAGAGGAATTTGGCAGCCGAAATGAACCAGAAATATTGACGCTGTCCCAGTTCCTGATGAGAGAGGCAGATCGCGCAATGCGATATGCGTATACAGCTACGCCTTCGCAGAGCACTTCAAAGGCCCGACCCATAGAGCAGCGACCCAGGGTGAACGAACGAAATCGTGGGTCGGTGTACGCTACACAGAACGCGGCATCGGAGGAGGAAGCCTCAACGAGACAGAACGCAGCAACGGACAAGAACGAGTGCCGTTGCTGCGGGGGCGACCATAGAACCGTCGAGTGTAGAAAGCTCACGGCGATGCCAGTAGACAAGAGATGGGAATGGGCCAAAGAGACAGGCATATGTTTTCGCTGTCTGAGCAGCAAACATAGACGCTTTATGTGCAAGAGCAAGCGATGCGGAGTAGGTGAATGCACACGTCCGCATCATGCACTGTTACATGCGCCGAAAATAAGGAACGAGGGTGCCGGTGAGCAGGGCCAGACCGAAGAATCAGCCATCACTGCATCTGCGCATGTAACAGCAAGGAATCAAGTCCTACTGAAGGTGTGTCCAGTCGTGATTAAGGGCAGTAACGGCATGGAAATAAATACGTATGCGTTACTGGACGAAGGATCAACGATAACTCTGATCGATGAAGAGATCGCCGCGATGATCGGAACGGAAGGCCCGACAAAAGCCTTGAACATCGTGGGGGCTACGACTAGTCAGAGGGAACCCGAGAGCCGGGTAGTGGATATCGTGATCCGAGGACACAAGTCGGACGCACATCGGATCACAGCGCGCACTGTGAAGAACCTGACCTTAGGAAATCAACTCGTCAGTACCGATGTGTTAAAATACGCGCACTTAAGGAAACTCCGTCCAGAAGCCGTGTGCTATGCGTCAGCGAAGCCACGCATACTCATCGGGGCCGACAACTGGCATCTTATTGTGACGAGGAAGCTTCTGACAGGGAAGAGAACCCAGCCAGCTGCATCACTAACGCAGCTGGGATGGGTTATCCATGGATCAATCCCCAGGAGCACAATAAGATAGCAGGAGACGGTACTACACGTCCATACGTGCCAAGGTGTCCAGAACGGACATACTTTGAACGACCAAGACGAGGAATTAAGCAAGCTCGTGAAAGCACACTTTGAGATAGATGCTTTGGGCGTTTCAATTAAAAGAAAGCCAAACGCAAAGGATGAGCGGGCTCAAAGCATTTTCGACAGAACAGCGAGACGAGTGAACGGTCGTTTTGAAGTGGGACTACCTTGGGCCAGCGATGAGGTGAAGATGCCGCCCAGCTACGACATGGCCATACGACGCTTACATGGGATCGAACGTAAGATGGACAGATCGCCGGAGTTTAGAAGTGCATACACCGCGCAAGTGGAGAAGCTGCTAGAAAAGGGATATGCAGTAAAAAGCGAGGAGGAACAGAGTCAGAACGAACGTCTCTGGTTTCTCCCTCACTTCGCGGTGACAAACCCCAACAAGCCGGGGAAGTTTAGAATGGTTTTCGATGCAGCCGTGCGCGCTAATGGAACATGTCTCAACGACGCGCTGCTGGACGGACCAGATCTACTACAGACATTACATGGCGTCTTATTTCGCTTCAGAACGAAGCCGATCGCGGTCACTGTGGACATTCGGGACATGTTCCTGAGGGTGACCATAAGACAAGAGGACCGTACAGCCCAACACTTTCTATGGCGCGGCGACAACCGAACAGATCCACCGCAGAAGTACATGATGAAGTCCATGATATTCGGAGCGAGAAGTTCTCCATTTCTGGCTCATAGCGTCAGGAACAGGAACGCGAAAGATCACGAGCGGACACACCCGCTAGCGTTTGACGCTATAACTCAGAACCACTACATGGACGACTGGGTGGACAGCTTTGAAACGGAAGAGATAGCCGCCAGAGCTATAGAACAAGTGCAAGAGGTGCATCAACAAGCGGGTTTTGAACTTGCAAGCTGGAGCGCAAAGCGTGAAGGCTTACTGGATAGTATTACCCCGGAGAACCGAGCGCATGCACCAAACGAGCTAGCGGCCAATGCACATGTATATGGAAATCATAAGGCTGAGCGGTAGGATCAACGCCGCTACAGTACCGGATCGCATGAAGGATCCACCCATTCTGGACGGAGCGCACCGCTTATCACGTCTACTGATCAGGCGGGAACATGAGAAGAATAAGCACGCGGGCAGAGAACAGATCGTGAATAATCTGCGCCAGCGATTTTGGATACTGCGGTTGCGTCCGGCGGTCAGAACGGTTCTGAACGATTGTACGCTGTGTAAGATAAGGAGAGCGAACCCAAAGAAGCCAGTAAAGGGCGACTTGCCGAAGATTCGCCTAGAGATGAACACGAGGCCGTTCACTAACTGCGGCATCGATTGTTTCGGCCCTATGTGGGTAGCGATCGGGCGGCGCCGTGAGAAGCGATGGGGTATGCTCTTTACGTGTCTGGTAACGAGAGCTATACACGTGGAGCTTATAGCGAGTCTCAGCACCGACTCGGCTATTATGGCTATCAGGCGAATGGCTGCCCGACGGGGGACTCCTAGTGCAATCGTATCAGACAATGGAACGAACTTCCACGGATCGGAAGTGGAACTAAGAAAGGCGTACTATGAGTGGCTCCCAGGCCTAAAAGAGTACGCACTCAAAGAGCGGATCGAGTGGCGGTACATCGACCCTGGTGCGCCAAACCAGGGGGGAGCCTGGGAGCGAATGATAAAAACGGTGAAGAGAGCCCTAGCCATCACCTTAAATGAACGTGCCCCGCGAGAGGAGGTATTGAATACGCTAATGACAGAAATCGAGCACACCGTAAACTCGCGGCCTTTAACGCATGTACCCGTGGACCCAGAGGAAAAGGAAGCTTTAACACCGAACCACTTTTTATTGGGGACGGCAGTAGGTTTGCCATATGTGGGAGACTGCGACGTAGCCGACAGAAGGACGTGGCGCGCCGCACAAGCTCTGGCAAACTCCTTTTGGAAGCGCTGGATCGACGAGTACTTGCCTACGTTGGCGCCGCGAGGCGACGTCAGAAGACAGCAAAAGAACATCAAAGAAGGGGACGTCGTCATAATCGCGGACGGTTTGCTACCTCGGAACGTATGGCCGCGGGGCCAGATCGAGCGCGTGATTACGGGTCCGGACGGAGTAGTTCGGAGCGTTGAGGTGCGGACGCGGGGAGGCGTTTTCCGGAGGCCAGTGAGAAGGTTGATCGTCCTCCCGATTGAATAAGAAGGCTGCGAGGATCTGCGCCGGGGGGAGACTGTAAAGGACGATCAAAGACGGGGAAGGATCGAATCTAGATTTGAAATGTATTAGGTAGTTATAAGATCGAATCAGATTCAAATGTTAACAGGTAGCTAAGATTGTAACAGTTTAAACTTGTAAAGGTCAAAAGAGTGAGATAGCTACATGTAAGTCCCCGTCTAACTTTGCTGGAAACTTCGATGTATTAAGAATTGTATAACATGATTTGTGAAAGCGTGAATTACGATCCCCGCACCATGGCTAGGGCGAGGAGTAGTTTTGTATAAAGATAGACCGTTTTCAAGCAGAAATTTGTGATCATTCAAGAACGCGATTTATACCTTGTAAACTAGCAACTAAGAAGAAAAATAAATACAGTCCACTTTTGCACCGAGTCTATCAATGAAGCCTGGGTAGGACCTCTATAAGTTTTGGTCCTACGAGCCGGATAAGCCGTTCCTAAAAGAGTTAGTGAGACGATCATTAAAAAGAGTGTGTGTAGTTATGTACACGCGTTAGAAGTTATACTTCTTAGTAGTGATTAACGATAAATATTAAAATTAATCAAAAAGATTTTATTTAAATAAAATAAAAACACCAAAATAATATTTATTTATTCACACTGTTTAATTGTACCCTTACGAAACACGTGTTCTACATATAAAAATACTAGAATATACAACTTGAACATAGTTATCAATTTTCATACCACCTAGAACTAACTTCATGCTGTTAAATTTAGGTGTCGGTGTGCGCGCGCATCGTAAAAATTCACTCTCATCATTTTTCTCCATCGCGCCAAAAGAAGTATAACTTCAAAAAACACGAGCCTTACAGTAGTCGCATATGGTGTGTAACATCATTTCTATTGTACACCATATAAACAAAATATTACAAACAAAATAGAAAACACAAAGCAAATCTTAATCTTATCTACCGAATTCATCACTCTGAAAGTTGTTCATTGAAAACTCGATAACGGCTCCATAAATGCGATTAACCGTAAGTAAATTTAAAAATAGAATTAGGCTCATTGTATTCATAATATGCTACGATGAAATACAATCTCCATGACAAATCCTTATTTCTATTAAATGAAAGAGGCCATAATATAGTCTCGTAGGGAAAAACATCTGACCACCGCGCGCGCTCATTGGTCAACGCGCTTTCCCGGTTTCCTGTTACACATTTACGTCCCTTTTGCCTTAATCACTCCCACAAACCGAGAGGAAAGATGTTACTCATCAACAATTTACTGCATCACTGTACAATAACGTCATCAGTTGGAGCACGGGACCCAGTCCTCGTGCTACACCTAGGTGGAGAACCTAGGTTAAGCCTAGGCTCAAAAGAAGGGGGTTCCTTTTGAGGCTAAGATCGCCCAATGGTCAAAATTTTTTTTTATATCTTTCATAGTATTGGTTCTGGATAAATATACTCACGAGCACGGAAATAACTACGAATAACTAAACATTTAATAACTTGTAAAACATTTATCAACAACCAGCAACCGTTATCAGGTCGTCCTTCCATCTAGTAGGGGGTCGTCAGTCTAGTGGCCGACTCGAGAACCTTTCTGCCCCAACGGCAGTCAGTTCTTCGAGCTATGTGCCCTGCCCACTTCAGCCATAGCCAGGGCCATAAACTTGTTCCATCTCCAAGTAGTATAAAAAATGGGGTGTAACTGAGTCATGTACACGGCCGTGTGTTGTACGTGAAAACGTGTACGTAACAGGTAATATTTTCTGTACAAAATATAAAATACGCTATTTTTTGTATGTTATAATCATGTTTGAACACTAAGAAGTCCTTCGGGTCATACTAAATGGAAATCTTAAAACGTAGCAAAATGACCTCAAAATGGCGGCGCTTCCCCCTCCACACCGTAATGCGTCTTCCTCAAGAATTCGTTACGCTAAGTTCTCACTTAACGTAACGAATTTATTGATCCTTTAGCTATCCAGTGGTGTAATTACATTTTGGATGGCGATGATAGATTTATACGAGTATGTTGCTGCAACACCAAACTGTATCCCCTGGTTTTGTTATCGTTCCTTTTTTGAATTGCCTCCTACTATGGAAGCAGTTTTAAAAACGTATTCAAGTCAAAAATCGCCTGCTAATAGATACTTTGTGCTATGTCGGTGACTTTGGTTCACCTATACGAACCGGTTTTAATTGAATTATTTTCTTCTCAGAATCGAACCTGTAAATGAAAATGAACCAAATGGTCAGAAGTTGAACGTGTATGTTGGTGGCGGGTCGCTCATCCACCCCAGCGTAGTGCTGACGGCGGCGCACTACGTGGCCACAGCGCGCACCCTGCGCGTGCGAGCTGGCGAGTGGGACACGCAGAGCATTAAGGAGCCCTTCCCCTATCAGGATAGGGAGGTCTCCAGCATCGAGCTCCATAAGGACTTTAACAAAGGTAGAACGCAATGAGCAATTGTTGACGATCCCATTCTCACAAGCGGTATTGAGCCCTTAAGTCTTAGGAGAGATTTTGCCTCCCTGTGTGTGTTCTACCGGTTGTGTTCTGAGGAGTTGTTTGATATGGTGCCTGCAGGTTCCTTTTATCATCGCACCGCTCGCCATCGGCAGGGAATTCATCCACACACCTTGGAGACGATGTGGTCGCGCACCGTAAGGTCCCAGAGGAATTTCCTCCCGCGAACACTTTGCTTGTGGAATGGTTCGAGGTTTTTCGCAGGGACTACAGTATGGGGTTCTTCAAAAAGAGCGTTTTCAAAATTTTAAAGGGTCGGCAACACGCGAATTTAAACTTTTGGTGTTACAAACGCCCATAGGCTATCGTAACCGCTTACCATAAGGTGGGCCGTACGCTTGTTTGCTACCTTAGTGGTATAAAAAAATGCAATGAGGTGGTAGAATCGCCTCTACACCATGGCCGTAGCTATGAGGAGGACATTGTGGGGCAATCAATGTATGTGTTTGGTAATATACTGACGATATTCAATTGACGGTTTCTCCAAAACATAAAAATACCTCTCGATAAAAAAACTACTAGTTATATCATCAAATTTTAAAGAAAATCGACTAAGTTTAGGTGATTATTTCGATATAAAACTTACTTCCTACTCTTTCGGAAATGAATGCGGGTTTGGGGTTAGAAAGAGACAACAAGAGATATCTCAAGACGTCACAAATACAGTATCTGTAGTTAGATGGCAAGCATTATGCAATACCACAACATAATAAGTTTAATAAAGTGTTTATTTTTACATGCCAAAATAAATTTCACATTTCTATGGTAAACATTTCACAAATTTATTTATTAATCTCATCAAAATAATCCCTTTCATTTTTGTGCGTATATTACAAAACACCTTATATAAAAATAAATTGACGTGCGTTAGTCTCGCAAAAACTAGAAAACAGCTAAGTAGACCGATTTGTCTGATTTTTTTTTGCGGTCTTCGTTATTTTTTGGACAAGGTTTGCATGGAAGAAAATTTTGAAAAGCTGCCCGAGAAATTTGATTATTCTGGAAAATCTGAAAGTCCTTTTTTCTATGAGATATTTGTATGAACTCGATTCCCCTAACTGCTCAGAGTGTGATATTGTAGAAGACGTTCATCATGTGTTGACGGAGTGTGTTCGGAATGAGTCACAAAGACAAGATGTTATATTTAGGTTTGGTTATGGTGTAGGTATCTGCAATAGCATTTTAGCGTCCCCGCTTTCCGAGGAAGCAGAGATGCTGGTCAAACTGTATCTGCACTGCCTACATAGAATAAAGGATTATTCTATTCTATTCTATTCTATTCTACATATATAGTTTGACTAGCATCTAAAAAGCGATACATGTTCATTCTGGTGTCGGATTTATTTTTTTTGCTATAAATGTATCATTTTTGTACGGGGGTGACATAGTCACTGTGTGACAAAACCCCTCATTAAAAATAAAGAAAAAAAAAAAGAAATCTGTGCGAAGCCGGGGCGGGTCAACTAGTTTGAAATAAATATAAAAATCTATTGCTGTTCGTTAGTCTCGCTAAAAATTTTTTGTGTGTGTTTGAGTGGGTCCCTGGATGGTTTAAATTCACAATTGGACCCGGTATGTAGTTCTGTTGTCGAGATCCAGAAAATTGCGGACGAAGTCGCGGGCATATAACTAGTTTGAAATAATTTATTTGTATTTGAATAATCATACAAATATGCAAAATTTAAACATGTTTTATCGCTAAATACGTTTAGGAATCGTTGTGCAAGCCGGTCTAGGTCGACAAACTTCGACAACCTTCGTGGCGCAATGGGCGTATAGCCGGCTGAGGCGCAGGAGGTAGCGGGTTCGATTCCCGCCGTGAAACAAATGTTTGCATGATCTACAGATATTTGTTCCGGGTCTAGATGTTTTTCTATATATTATAAGTATGTACATATTTTTTAAAAAAGTATATAAGTATTGTACAGTTATCTGGATCCCATAGTACAAGCTTTGATTAGTTTGGGCTAGATAGCGCTGTGTGAAATGTCCAGCAATATTAAAAAAAAAATTAGAGAAAAACTAACCTAAACATTTTCCACCAGGCAATCTCTTCTACGACATCGCGCTGCTCTTCCTCACCCAGCCCATGGAGCTGGCTCCGAACGTGCAGCCAGCGTGCCTCCCACCGCCCAATGACATCATAGCATCAGGCACCAGGTGCTTCGCTACCGGCTGGGGCAAGGACAAGTTCGAGAAAGACGGCCGTTACCAGGTCATCCTGAAGAAGGTAGGATAAACAGAAAGAATACACAATAACTAACTGTTGCCCGCGAATTCGTACGTATTACACTACTAAATGTGTAGGTAACCTGGAAATAAAGCTAAACTCGCTGTTGCAACTTGACTTGACACCCCATTTTTATCCCATGACACCTGATTTATGGGATAAAAAGTAGCCTATGTGTTAATCCAGGTGTTAATCTACGTACATACTAAATTTCATCGAAATCGGTTCACCCGTTACGACGTGATTGAGTAACAAACGAATAAATAAATAAACAAACATCCAAACTTTTGCATTTATAATATTAGTGTGATTAGTGTGATAACGGTACAATGGGTGGTCTTATTGCCACATGGACGGTTTAATACCAATGGGTGGTATTAAAGCGATCTTTTCCAGACAACCTTTGGATGTACAGGAAAGCAAGAAAGCAAGAAACCCCTCATTTAGTCTAATAATTTTTCCAGATTGAACTGCCAGTGGTAGAGCACAGCACATGCGAGACCCGCCTTCGTGAGACCCGATTGGGGCGCTTCTTCAAGCTACACTCCTCCTTCATGTGCGCCGGCGGAGAGAGTGGAATCGACGCGTGCAAGGGAGATGGGGGCTCCCCCCTCTCTTGCCCTATCGAGGTTAGTGCCGAGATACAATTTATTTTTTACCTGACTACCGCAAAGCAAACAGGAAGGGTTATGTTTTAGCAGTCTATAATATTATGTATGAATTTTACTTAGAAAACTTTCATTGATTTTGTTCAGTGATTGATTTCAATCAATATTATAAATACGGCATTTATCACGTACCGTTTTATCGATGTTTCGACCGACTATGTTTCGGTTAAATTGGTCAACCTTTAACAGGGTGAGTGCGATCCGCTCCGAACCAAATCGCTTCGCACTCATAAAACCAATAAAACGGTAGGTACGTGATAAATCCCGTATTTAGAATAATGATAATGTATGTATTTTTGTATTTATGTATGTTCTACCGTAGCGCCTAAACTACTCATCCGATTTTGATGAATGAGGTGTCAGTCGATTCGTTATTATGGTCCGTGTATGTGTATATGTATGTTCCACCATAGCGCCTAAATTACTCATCCGATTTTGATAAAAGAGGTGTCAATACTGTCAATCGATTCGTTATTATGATTTTTGTCGCATGATTTTTGAATTCGTCATTTGTTTGGCGCGCGTTACAAGTCAAATATCCTGCAAAGATTTGTTATATATTTGGTTCTCAAAATGAAGAGCTTTTAAAAGCTGTTTCTTCTAACTATAAATATAAATTTTAAAAATTGATTATCTTCATTAAACATTGATGTTTTAATTGTCCCCCGTAAAAATGTCTAAAATCTGTATTTTTTATACTGGTAACCCTTTAATCAACTAGCGGTAGATGGCAACCCTAGGTGACATAGACCACCATTGACATACGTAGTTAATAATGTAGTTGGATTTTAGTTCTCAAATTAATATAACAAGTTACAAAATTTTAAAAACCCCTTGTAGTTTATTAAATTTTTTTTTTTACCGAAAATGGCAAAGTGCTGACAATGTTCGGATTGACTGATCTGACCTTCATCACACTTACAATAAAACAAAGTCTCTAGCTACAACAGTTTTTTATATATTTGTTTATGTCTTCAAAGTTTTCTTAGTTTACCGGTAACATTACTAGATGGCGCTACAACGTCAATAATCCTATCTATACCTACTCTGTTCACGAAAACAAGTTAATAGGGAAGAAATGGACTGGCATGTTATTGGTAGAACAATTACGATAAGGCTGCGTACAGAGCGCTAGTTTTTTTAGTTTGTTCGTGCGACTCGCACCGTTCAGACGCTCATTGCTCATTGTGCTAGTGCATCTGTTATTTTTTTTTTGCCCCGGCTTGTTATTTGGGCTCTTGATAATTTTTTAACGTGTGACCCAGCTGGTATTTTGGACTTTGTGTTTGTTTCTATTCCTGAAGATTTGGCACTTGTTTAACGGACTGTTCGATTTTTCTATCGATTTGCATCTGTAAAATAGGCGACGGTAATTCTGTGTAAAAAAGGCGCAAAAGAGCCTTTTCCTCAACCGAAAAGATTATGATATGGATGTGATGATATTATAAATGTAATTTTTTTTAATAAATGTATATAATTTTAAATGTAAAATAAATGTAAATGTTGCATATGAACACATCTTTACTTTTTATCAGTTTTGTTGACGCTCACTGACCGTTTTGTGTCCTTGTCTTTTGTATGGGGTTGTGTGACAGAGACAACGCTCCATTAACTTGTTCCTACGGACAGGGCTAGGCTTCGGAGCCCTCAGTGCTCAAGTCCTACTCTAACTTGACTGATCTTGTGTAAGCTTCTAATTGCAATTAATTGGAATTTTAGATTTAATGCAAATAAGTTTAGTTTAATTGTTACGGTTATATTTTCTTGTTCTTTTGTGATCTTCTTCTTCTTTCGTGTCAATGGTAAGCTAAACTTTTTTAGAGTAATACCTACTTTTCCACTTCTATAGCCTTGGGCTTGGCTTTGTTGAGGTCATCTCTTGTGCAGGTGGTTGGGAACAAGGGAGAGGAGAGCAGATGATACATAGACTGAATGGGTGGTCCGCAGTCGCATTCAGTCCTGGAGGAGTCTCTTAAACCCCATTTGCACAGGCTTTGTATGCAGCGGCCAATTCGAGACTATTCATTAGTAATAGTATTTATTAGTATTCAATTCCGGAGTCTGTTCATTCTTTTTGTGATGGTACGAATAAATGTATTTTCTTTCTTGCTTCTTTTTAATCAATATCATTTTCAACAGGATGATCCTGGGCGTTTCGTTCAAGCCGGTATCGTCGCCTGGGGAATCGGCTGCGGCGAAAACAACACGCCAGGCGTGTACGTCAACGTCGCCAATCTGCGCGCCTGGATCGACGACAAAGTCATCGGCAAAGGATACGAACCCAAGACTTACGAGTACTAATTATTATTTGTACTTAAGCGATCGTTCATTAATCACGTGAGACTCGAAAGGGGGGGAGGGGGTTCGAAAGTAGGGGGTCGACATTTTTTACGATATATCACAAGGGGAAGGGGTGTGTACTGAGATATCACGTGTATTTATCGTTGAACGCGTGATTTTATTTCTGGACATTTATCACGGTGCTTTACGTGATTAATGGACGACCCTTAAGAGGAAATGAGGGCTTTTCGTTATTGATTTAAAACAAGTAACCTTAAAAAAATATAATAGACTTCAGATAAATGAAAGTATATCTTATCAAAAAACGAGTCTTCGGTTGATAAATGACAGAGTTTTAAGGTAAATATTAAACATAAAAAAATATATAGGTCCGAATTGAGAATCTTCTTTTTTTGAAATAAGTTAAAAAAAATAGTTCCAACTAGTACTTATTAGATGGCGCTGTCTGGAGATGGCCCGCCAAAAAGATGGTATAAATTATGTCAAGCTTCAAAATTTGTCTAAAACAATTTCACATCGTCAACGCTTGACACGGCAATGAGGGGGTTTCACGGCCATGTTTACAGTAACTGCTAACAGATGGCGTTGCTCTGTCATGCTCTGAATAACATAGGCAAGAGAATTGTCAATGTCAATTGCCGTGTCAACATTATTTTCCGAGGAAATTGAAATAAAATAACAAACATTTGTATTTGTGACGAATTGACGAATTGAGATTGATTTAGATAAATAATGATATTATGTCTTTGACATTTTGACGTATAAACTACATCTTTTTGCTGCGCATCTGCAGACAGCTTCATCTATTACGCTAGTTGGAACTAGTTTTTTTATTTGAAATTGAAAATGATAAGCCTTTATTGGCATTGACAATTCACTTTCTTTTGATAATAGCTTATGACAGAGCAACGCCGTCTGTTATCAGTTATAAAATCATACCCGTGAAAACTCTATATCTACTTTGGCGTCGGTAAATACCGATGTTTGGACTTGTACCGTGCCAATTATTAGCAAACGAACAATTTTTTTTAAAATGTACTGTTAAGTAGAAAAGCTTTAAGTGTAGCTTAGTTCGACCTTCTAATTCTAATTCTAACAATGTTATTAAGCACAGACGAGATTAAATAGAAAATACTTATTTGTAAGACTATGTTTCTCCATTTATCTATAATAATTAAATTTGAGATTTTACCATGCACCATTTTTTTAACCAACTTTAATAACGTGAGAATGGTTTATTTAATTTGTACTTTTTGGCCTGTAAAAAGTACTTACACTAAGATTCTCGTATTTGATAATTACAAAATAAACTTTTTGAAAAAGTATGTTTCGTTTAATTGTTGTATTTTTTTTAATTCTGCCTTGTTATTGTTACCACAAAAAAAGTTACCTAAACACTGATTGACGTGAGTTTAAAAAATCCCTTACCAAGTCTTGTATTGGAATTTCAAAATACACACAAGTTTCAAGATAGGAGGTGTCCATTCATTACGTGAGACGTTTTTGACAACTTTTTGACCCCATGGTGAGAAGTCGCGAGATTTGTTTCGACCTCTTTATCTCATGAGAGATTTTTCAAAATTTGTATTCATTGGGTAAATGCATTGGACTTATTTAAAAAAAACACAATTAGCTTAATTATTTCAAGATTGCTTCTCTCGTCTGTTTTGCTTGATTGCTTTTATCACTGTAAATCTAGATTTACAGTGATAAAATTTCTCGCTTCTAATTGCTAAGTGCAGCAAGAATTTTTGGCAGGCGACATGTTCATAGCTGCCCGGAAAAAGACGAGATCTCCTACCGAGCGACCTCTAGCTCGGGGTTCTAGAATGAGAAGTTTTACAGCTTTGCAAAAAAATATAGAAAAAAATGGCGGCGCTACTATCAAGCGTAGAGACATTTTGAAACATTTGTAACCGCAGTAAATTCCGAAATTAATTAATTCAAGGAGGGGTTTTCAATTTCGATTTAAAAAGGAAAAACTAGTTCCAACTAGCGTAATAGATGGCACTGTCTCGAGATGCACCTTCAAAAAATAACGTTTAGATGCCAAAATCTCAAAAACTGTTTGTCTAAAACAATCTCACTTCGTCAGAAAACAAACACAAATGTTTGTTTTTTAATTTCAAGTTTCTCGACAAATTATATTGACACGGCAATTGACATTGACAATTCACTTTTCTTTGTTAATCAGAGCATGCCAGAGCAATGTTATCTATTAGCAGATATAAAAACATGGCCGTGAAAACTGACTAATATACTGTACATAAGCTTGACACTGATAAAAGGGATGTCTGCGTTTAAAAATTTTAGTTCCGTTTGCAAGCATTTTTTACAAGATTTTTATTACCTTGCAAAGTATGTATGTGTATGTTTGCCCGGGTGGAATCTTGCAACTGAATTTTAAACCCGTTCCCCTCAACTGATTGAGCTGAAATTTGGAATACCTACTTATATACTTATGTAACCTCTTTTCTGTTGTCTTCTTCTGAAACTTTTGACGATCTCCTTTGACAAAAAGGAGGTTCATAAAATAGGTAGGACAACCATCCTATGAACGTAGTGACTTTATGTTAATACGAGTCAATTAGTTTTTGTCTATGGTTTATATTATCTCTATGATTAATCCTATGGGAAGTAATCTGTGGATTTAAGTAAAAAATCTAGTAATTTTAGAGATATACTATAGTAAACTATTATATTTCAAGACAATGAAGTTTTCAATTTTACTGCTCCTTTTACTATTCCAAACTGGTTCAGCAAATCAGCAAACTGTTCCCGTATTCCTTATGGATTTCGATAAAGTCATTTCTAATTTGAACAATCCGCCAAATCCATTCGCAAAAATGAGCTCATCTTTCTTCGCCGACATCATCCATTACGCCATAAAACACACAGAATGTATCATCATCTTCGTTGAAGAAACACTATGCCCTGAAGACATCAGTACCAAAGACAGTATTGGCTCGCCATTCCACCATCTCCATCGAGACTTACTCGACAAAAAAGTAAAATATATAGCTGCGGTATCAGAGCCGTACAAAACGCTAAACAAAATCTTTCACCTACAACACTTCAATGTGTTTTTCATGAATTACAAAAAAAAACTACAGCTGTTAGACACTTCTAAATACTTATACATATTTTTCGAAGATAGCTCTAATGAAACCCGCGCCGAAACCTTGAGAAGACATGATGTTATAATGCAAGAAGTATATTTCACTGTTAGACACCTGAAGGCTGGTCCTGTTGTAGCATTCTACACAGGAGAATTAAATCCTGTAAAGTTGCAGAAGAACGTGGTTACTCCTCTTAAACACAAGAAGGAGTTAGGAGTTATGGTGGCTACAGACGGAGCTCTGTTCAGATTCTCTGGTAAGTATAGTGTTTATGGAGACGCAGCGTGTTGCACGTCGAGTGGTGCGTCGTGTCGCGCGGTGCGTCACGTGATTCTCCGCTCATGGAGAAAGCGACAGGGCCCGCGTTGCAAATATAATAACGATACGTAGCCTCGTTTACGAAGATGCGGGGCGTTACTAACGCGACTAAATGTGTTATATGAAATATGTTATATATACTATATATCTATCTATATATATACAGGGTTACAGGAAAAATCGTGCTAGATCCGTTAAGGGCGTGGAGTACCCATCATTTCTGACTTATTTCACTATAAAACACCCTACCCTAAACTTAACCCTTTTCGAGATATTCGACTTTTAATTTTTTTATTGCAAATTGCCGATTTTTAGGCTACTAAATTTATTTTTGTTTATTTTGTGTATCTTATTATTATTATTATTGCATTTTTACATGTGTAATAAGATGCTTTAGGACGTCAATCATTAAAATAGTGCATAAGTTAATTGAATAGACCGTAGTAGACAAGTGAAAGTTAAGAAATAAAAAAAAATATTAGAAAGTTTATTTTTCTCTAAGGGATATCTAAAAAAAATATTATGGCAATGGTTCGGCAGATGTTTTTTAAAATATCTACGTTTCATCAGCTATCTAACGAGGTATAACAATCTAGGGTTTGTATTACATTTCGATTGTATTCAAGCTCGCAACAAATACATAACTCGCTACCCCGGTCGTCGAGTGCCGGATGTGGCCGTTTTTGACAGAGTCTATCGAAGACTTCGAGAAACTGGCTCTGTTTTGAGACGAAATACAGACATGGGAAGACCACGAATTGATGACGAAGAACAGGACAATGAGATAGTGCAACGCTTTCGAGCGGATCCGACTACTTCCACTAATATTGTTGCCCGTGATCTGGGACTTTCGCAATGGAGAGTGTGGTTTACAGTGCATACTGCTGGCCTATACCCGTACCATTACACGCCGGTACACGTTATTGAAGAAGGAGACCCCGCGAGAAGATTGGACTTTTGCAGATTTATGCTAAATGCTGACGTAGAAGACCCAGATTTTCTAAGAAATATCTTGTGGACGGATGAGTCCAAATTTGATAAAGATGGCATAACTAACTATCACAACGCCCATTACTGGGCCCCAAAAGAGCTAAGGAATCCCAATAAGAAAAAGTGAAGGGGTCACAACGAAGATTCAGCGTGAATGTGTGGATGGGCATTATCTCCAATCATTTGATTGGACCTTACTTTCTCCCGGATAATCTAAATGGGGAAAGCTACGAAAATTTCCTGAGAGCAGACTTAAGTGATTTGCTGGATGATCTGCCACTCAACCTGATCAGGGACATGTGGTTCCAACACGATGGCTGCCCTGCCCATTTCAGGAGAAGTGTCAGAGACTGGCTGGACACAAATTATCCAAACAAATGGATAGGACGAGGTGGACCGTTGCCATGGCCAGCAAGAAGTCCGGACCTAACCCCCATGGATTTTCACGTGTGGGGGTGCATGAAAAGTCTTGTGTACAGCGAGCCGAATCCAGTTTCGTCTGTGGAAGACTTACGAGAAAGGATTGTGGATGCAGCCAATAAAATGAGGACCACGTTAACCACTGGAGTAGTAAAGACTGGTCTCCGTAGAAGGATGCGACAATGTATCAGAAATAGAGGCGGCCATGTTGAACATGAACTGTAGAATAAGAAAAAGTTGTGTGAAAATCTTTAATAAATGACATTTCATGCTTACCTATTATTTTATTTTACTTTTTAGGGCTAAGTATAAATTTTCTTCTCCACTGTCGCCTATAAAACTAAATTTTTTTCAATGCATTTGAATAAAACCCTAGATTATTATACCTCGTTAGATAGCTGATGAAACGTAGATATTTTAAAAAACATCTGCCGAACAATTGCCATAATATTTTTTTTTGATATCCCTTAGAGAAAAATAAACTTTCTAATATTTTTTTTTATTTCTTAACTTTCACTTGTCTACTACGGTCTATTCAATTAACTTATGCACTATTTTAATGATAGACGTCCTAAAGCATCTTATTACACATGTAAAAATGCAATAATAATAATAATAAGATACACAAAATAAACAAAAATAAATTTAGTAGCCTAAAAATCGGCAATTTTCAATAAAAAAATTAAAAGTCGAATATCTCGAAAAGGGTTAAGTTTAGGGTAGGGTGTTTCATAGTGAAATAAGTCAGAAATGATGGGTACTCCACGCCCTTAACGGATCTAGCACGATTTTTCCTGTAACCCTGTATAAATCAATTGCTGTTCGTTAGTCTCACTAAAACTCATAAACGGCGGAACCGAATTGCCTAATTTTGGTTTTGAAATATTTGTAGAAGTCCAAGGAAGGTTTAAAAGGTGAGAAAAAATAAAGAAATTGCAATGAAAGTAGTAAGTAACTATTTTATTTTCCCATACAAACTGTTCGTACCTGTCAAACTGGATGCGTTTATTTCATTTGTTATTTTAATTATTTAATTTCTGAACGCACTATAAATATTTGACCACAGACAAATGTGACATATATAAAATAAAATAAATAAATAAATAAATATTGCTGGACATTTCACACAACGCTATCTAGCCCCAAATTAAGCAGAGCTTGTACTATGGGAACCAGATAACTGATATAATACTTATATACATTTTTTTTTGTAAATATATACTTATAATATATAGAGAAACAACCAGACCCGGAACAAATATCTGTAAATCATGCAAACATTTTGTTCCGCGGCGGGGATCGAACCCGCTACCTCCTGCGTCTCAGCCGGCTATTCGCCCACTGCACCACGGAGGTCGTCAAATATATATATATGTTTGTTGTCAAATATTAGTGAATCCTTGGATATCTTCTTTATAATTTGTGTTTGTGAATTCGTGAAGTGCGTGGAAACTGTTTATGTATCCATATAATTTAACCGTCGTTCATTAACGTGAATTCATTTACATAAAGTGTCGCGTCACTTTGACAAGAGTGTTTTATATAGTTTTTATCCCGAAGTTCCACGGGAATGGGAAATTTCAAGCGTGCGAAGCCGCGGGCGGGTCAACTAGTATATATATAAATGTATGGAAGTTGTTAAATCATACAAGTACGTCAAATTTAAAAATGTTTAGTCGCTAAATACGTTTAGGGGTCGTTGTGCAGGCCAGGCTAAGGTATTCTACAAACAAGCTGACAGTTGCAACATTAGCTAGCTGCATGAGCATACGTGTTCAATAGTTTTAAATAATAAATAATGTTTTTTCATTCAATCATTGATGACTTATCCAGGAGTATACGCAGCAACATCTGCCCGCCGCTCCCCTTTCAACAAGCTGCCTCTAATCGCGGAGGAGACGTGGTCACGCCGGAAGCTATCCACCACCATGTCTTACACCGACTTCGAGCTACAGTTCAACTTTAACTTTGGAGAAGACCAGTGGTTACTTGGTATCTTATATTATTTTTTCTAAGGACGTTACCATGATTTGAGAGTTCATGCCTAAAGAACTCGGGGCTGAAAAGACGATTCTTTAGATGTGAAGAGAAAACTGGGTAAATATCTATGTTTTCAAAGCTTAATGCGCTCACGGACAAGTGTGTGAGATTTGGCATAGATTAAATATTTATGGAGAAGGATGCCCTACTGCTGGGCAAAGGCTGGGCAAAGGCAAAGGCCCCCTTTTGTACCATTTCTTGCGTTCTTTAGAAATCTCCTGCCAATTTTTTTTTACTAACATATATTGTCCCTCTGCTGGGCAAAGGTCTCCCCATCTCCCCTCCATCCATGACGATCCACATCCAAATCTGACCAATCTGGTTTGAATGCATCCAGGTCATCTCTCCATCTTTTTCCGGGCCTACCACGGCTGCGTCGTCCGTTCGGTATCCACTGGGTGACTAGATTCGCCCATCGTTCTGGATGCATTCGAACCACACGGCCTGCCCAATCCTATTTTAAGCGGGCAGTCTTGTTGTTGGGCAGTGTTGCCTACAACGGGTTATCGGTTATTATGCCGGTTTTGGCTCGTAGGTCGGTATTTCTGACTCGATCGATTGCGACATGCCAAAATTTATATAGAAAAAATTATTGTTATGAATTATAGTCTAATTTCGACCACTGTGGTCTGGCAACTACTAGTTATAAAATTTTGTTGTTTGTAATTTCAGATACTAAAGAACCGATTCTGAAAGTTCTTTCTACATGCTTGAAAGCTAGATTATCCCTGATTGCTATCCTCCATAGACTCCATAATAAAATTATAAACACAAAAGTTAACTGTTCCTCTGTCTGTTACGCTGTCACGACTAAAAGGCTGGACCGATTTCAATAAAAATTTGGTTTATCTATAGATATCATAATAGATTAGATTATGACCGGGATTGAGAAACAGGCTACTTTTTATCTGACTGCGCAGAATAAGGTTTGTTTTTATAAACAAACCACGTTTTTATCGAATTTTTTTTTTAATTCGATTAACATCCACGCAAAGACAGAGAGGGTCAGCTAGTTACTTTTATTTTTCATAGACAATGTGGTACTCCTCGAAGGCGGTGAAGAGGTTGGCCGTAAAAGCATGGGTATTGGAGCACCTTGGAACTGGTCTTACGTTTGCGGAGAGCCCCTGGTTGTGATCAACTCGAGGGACGGCAGTGTCATCACCATTTCTCAGTATCAGGTACCTCATATCAGCCCCAGGGCGTCCACTACTGAACATAGGCCTCCCCCATAGACCTCCAGAGCGACCAATCTTGTGCGGCCTGCACTCAACGACGTCCAGCAACCTTAATCAGATCGTCTTTTCATCTATTGGGGGCCTTCCTTTGCTGCGCATTCCAGTGCATACTCTCCACTCGAAAACCTTTGTCCCAACGGCCGTTAGTTCTTCAAGCTTTGTGCCTCACCCTCTTCAGCTTGCTATACCTCTTGGCTATGCCAGCGACCTTGGTTTCTTTACGGATCTCCTAATTTCTGATTGGATAATACCAAACATAGCTCTCTCCATCGCAAACATTTTATTATGATACCAACAGTACCTACCTGTATCGAACGTGAACATGCTCCAAATATTGCAAAAAAAAAATGTCAGAGACGTCACCTAAATTGGTTAAAGTGTGGTCCCTCCCCCGTTCGATTGGCTTCACACAGCCTTACAGCAAATTCCCCCACACATAAACCGCGTGTAGACAGGTTGCTGCGCCTGTAGAAGTAATACTTAGATAATGAAACCAGTTCGTTTGTATAAAATGTTAGGGCACGTTTATAGAGATGCGGCCATGTATGTGACGGTTCAAAGTGATCCCTGTTATTTTAATGAATAAAATGTGATTTTAATGAATAAAAATATTTGACTTTGACTTTTATGAAAGCGTTCATATACCTACAGCTTGGCAAAAATATCTTGAAACGGAACTAAAATTCTAAAAAGCAGACAATCCTTTTAAAAGTGTCAAACACAGTAGGTACATCATCAGTAGGTCAGTCGTGAATATCTTGCATTTGTAATTGATTCATCAATTTCGAAAATTTACTGCGATTACAAATGTTTAGAAATATCTCGACGGTTGACAGTGGCGCCTCCTTTATTTTCTATATTTTTTGGCAAGCTGTAGAAACGTTTGCATGATATGAAGCGTTGCTCGCGGCGAGCACGCGTCTTCACAAGTTGTGGGGCTTACTAGGGCACCACGCAAAGCGACGCACCACGCCCCGCGCAGCTTGCCGCATCTAAACGTGCCCTAAGGGACTGCGTTCGGTGTGCGGAGCTCCCAAACAAATCATATCTCAGTACATAATCAAACAAAAATGATTTTATTTATTTTGTCTATCCAGATCCAACCAATCTATCCAAAAATATCGAAACGCCAGGAAGAAGGAGCTGATAGTGGCGGAAATAAGTCTTCTAATAAAGGTAACTCAAACCGGGTGAATTTGTAGCCAGTCGAGAAATTTTTATGAACTGCTCTGCCACGTGATCCACAAGCATAATGTGTTTAATTCAATCTAATTTTTGAAGGACTAAATTCACCGGTTCATACAAACCGCACTGTCTAAAAAAGCCGCAATGTTTGTTCAATACAAACCACACTACCTAAAGATGCTGCGATATATACAAACCACATATCTAACGACGCCGCGATGTATGTTCCATACAAACCACACTATCTAAATACGCAACAATGATTTTAATCTATATATATATAAATCAATTGCTGTTCGTTAGTCTCACTAAAACTCATAAACGGCTGAACTGATTTGCCTAATTTTGGTTTCGAAATATTTATAGAAGTCCAAGGAAGGTTTAAAAGGTGAGAAAAAATAAAGAAATTGCAATGAAAGTAGTAAAAAAAGTAGTAAGTAACTATTTTATTTTCCCATACAAACTGTTCGTACCTGTCAAACTGGATGCGTTTATTTCATTTGTTATCAAAACGTTATTTTAATTATTTAATTTCTGAGCGCAGCATAAATATTTGACCACAGACAAATGTGACATATATGTTTGTTGTCAAATATTGGTGAATCCTTGGATATCTTCTTTATAATTTGTGTTTGTGAATTCGTGAAGTGCGTGGAAACTTTTTATGTATCCATATAATTTAACCGTCGTTCATTGACATGAATTCATTTACATAAAGTGTCGCGTCACTTTGACAAGAGTGTTTTATATAGTTTTTATCCCGAAGTTCCACGGTGACGGGAAATTTCAAGCGTGCGAAGCCGCGGGCGGGTCAACTAGTATCTTAATATAGATTATGCTTCGATGAGTCTTAATAAATACTAGTTTTATGCCCGCGACTTCGTCCGCAATTTTCTGGATCTCGACAAAAGCGCCACCTACCGGGTCCAATTATCATTCTAACCATCCAGAGACCCATACAAACACATACAAAAAAAATCAAAATCTGTGAAGCCGTTTTTCAGTTTTAGCGAAACTAACGAACAGCAATTGATTTATAAATATTAAAAAAAACTGAAACCTTACCCTAAACGTCTAAACGAATGGAACATTATTCAAAGGAGCTTGCCAATGAGCTAATGAAAAAAAACCACAACCTTTGGTAGATTAAAGAGGACAGCCTCTCAAGACCTCATAGGTATAGCACATAAATGGAAGTTCCACTGGGCTTATTTCATACTTGCCCAGCGCGAACTATTCACCGAACTCTAGCTCAATGCCCTGATGGGCAGATTGCAAGAAAATAGAGACTAAAAACAAATATATGTATATATACTGCGTGTCACCGCATTTACGACATTTATTTAAATCACGGGTAGGGCTGATGGCTAGTATTGTTGTAATATAGTTTTTTTTTTCAAATTAGATTTTTTTTATTTTCCATCTACCTTAATTTCAACTCCTTTAATATCAATGAAACAACCTGTATAAAAATAGGTAAACAAATCATATTCATTGATCATATAAGTACCTGTTTAACTGACTAAGCGGCATCGGCACAAAGGCGATGCTGATTTACTTTAAAAATTGTTTATTGGAAATGTATCGCTTACTGGATAAATATTCAAGCTTCCGGGGTATTAAATCAATCTCTAAAATCAGTTGATACGTGATAATGTAGTGAATGCGGTGACAGACTGTATCAAAAATATTGTTTTCTAACCCTAAGGAACGGGTCGCGATGGAAGCCTCACGTCCTTCGGAGAGGCCGTCAACTGCGGTCCGTACTTCAGTACGCACATTCTGTCAGCGTTGCTGGTCAGCTTCATGTGCTTGGGCGTGCTGTTCTATGGACTAATAATGATCATCAACTGTGGTGTTAATGATAAATTCGATGATCCTCATGGCAAGGAGGCTATAACCCATACGGAAGGCCAGTGATGTTTAGGTATGTTCTTTATAACGATAGAGGTAGAGACACGGGCGTAGCTAGGAGGTAGAGGGGGGGGGTCATACCTCCCCCCCACCCCACCCCCGCCCACCGAAATATTAAAAATATTACACTATTTTTATTGTATTATCGGTTTCCAATTAGCTTGACGACCGACTATCGACCTTCTGAACACAGTTTAAACTAGTACGGGAGCCTATGGAGTCAACATTAAATTTGTGATTAGCCTATTATATTGTATTTTTTATACTTTAGGGGGTGGCGCGCGATGATGCCGTCTGTGATGGTTAACGCTTGCCTAGAAGAAACCTGTTCACTCGCCACTTGAAGACACTATATTCTGTTTCAATAAAATAATACTTATGCTAAAACTTCGTGCTCTACAGCTTCAATATTTTGATAATCTAATAGCCGGCCCACACGACACAAAATAAAGTTATGAATTAAAAATAAAAAGTCCATACGCGGTACAAGCCCGTTTAATACTTATGAGTACTAATACTTTTTCAGAACATATGACACTTAATCAAGAATTTAATTATGTCATGAATGCCATTTAGGCCAAGTCTTAGGACCAGGCCTATGCACACGGCGTATTTTAAACGCGTAGATGACGCGCTCTAACGCACTGCAAACGTGATTCATAATTTATTATACCTATGTTTTTTTGTGATTCTACGGCGCCGTATACACCCTTAACCAATGAGGACTTTTTATATTCGGTTTAAAAAGAAAAAAACTAGTTCCAACTAGCGTAATAGATGGCGCTGTCTGGAGATGGGCCGTAAAATTTAAATGCTAAAATCTTAAAGGCACAATATCAAAATTTGTCTAAAACAATCTCACTTCGTCAGATGAACAAACACAATTGTTTGTTTTCAAATTTAAAGTTCCTCGGAAAATAATGTAGACTCGACAATTGGCATTGACAATTCACTTTCCTTTGTTAATCAGCTTATGACAGAGCAACGCCATCTGTTAACAGTTATAAAAACATGGCCGCGAAAACCCCTCATTGTTATTGGCACCGGTATCCATCTACTCATCAGGTGGACTAAGAGCTTGTGCCATCCCATATTATAAAAGAAACATCTTTTTTCTTTTCCCAGATTCTGGCTATTCCTGTTATGGACTATTCAATGACTATTTATTCTTTCGATCAATACGTTATTCATGATCCAAGAGATAGCTTTCAAAATGATCTCTGATCTGAACAGCGACTGAGGAAGTCCTATTGTTTTTCTTGGAATTCTGCGTCAACAGATCCAAATAGATCACACCATTGTCCTTCTGACCGAACTTGCAGAAGTGTGGATCGGTCATACCATCAGTATCTTTAATAATATTGTTTAATAGACAGGCTACTCTAACCGTCATCATTGCAAAATCCAAATTGACTTCTAATGGCCGTTTTAAAATCTGCCATTTCTCAGTCATTATTTCAAACGCGCAGTCTATAGTAATTCTTGCTGAATCCAAGCGTTTATTGAAGTTCGCTTTTCGGTCGCAAATCTGCGCTGCTCTTGGGGGAAAAGGTCTGAGTATTGATGATTTGAGGGGGAAAGCTTGATTTCCAATCAGGACGAGAGGTAGAGTTCTTTCTGCGTCAGGAGGAATGCTCCATCCCATATTGTTAAACGCGCCTCCGAATGTGTAATCAGGGTCACATTTAACTGATTTCACATCGATTGCTAGAAATCTGAACTCTGCATCAGCGACTGCGTAGAGTACTAATGAAGATTTATTAAGTTTTCTCCTCCAATATAGTTTGGTTTTGTGTCTCTTGTTTCTGTTCAAGGCAATGTATTTGCCTCCGATAGCTCCAACACAGTTGGGGAATCTCCATTTGTAGAAATATTCGTCTGCTAGTGTTTTCAGGTCCTGTGGTTTGGGTGGACCCAGATGGTGGGAGCTGAGACAGTCCCAGATTGCGGCGAGGGTGTCGTTTATGACTTTGGATGCTGTGCTGCAGCCGATGAGGAAGGATTGGGAGAGGTCTTTAAGAGTCATGCCTTTTGCGAGATACCTGAAAAAGATTATTTAAAGGATATTAGTAGATAGATAGATAGCTCTTTGCTTCTTTGCTTTGCTTTCGCTGACAAGATGCAGGAGAGTCGGTTGCGATGGTACGGTTACGTGAAGAGGAGGCCACCTGACTACGTAGGGAATTTGGCACTACAACTTTCCATCCCCTGTCAAACATCTAGAGGTGGACCCAAGACAAGGTGGAGAGATGTAGTGTCAAAGACATGAGAAAGTGCCAAGTTTCTAATGACGAGACGTCGAGGATAGAGCAAAGTGGAAAATTACGACCAGGAAAGCTGACCCCACCACCATGTCAGATACATAGCTTGGAAGAGAGAGAGAGAGATAGATAACTCAATCGAATTACCACACAAACAGAAAAAATACAAAAACATTATAAGAGTTAGAATTGCAGCTGTTCTATGACATCTGTTTTTTATGTCTCAGAAACAATGTCTTGGGTTTCGAATATTCTAGTGGTCAGGGTAATATAAGATATTAGGGTCGCTTTTTAGATATAAGCGTGAGAAAGATTTGGTCAGCCATTCAGGGAGGGGTGGTTTATCCAAGAGAGATTTAATACAAGTACCTACTGAGTCAATTTTTGTGTACGGTATTCAGTTCGGCGGTATCAGTTCTAAGGCAAGGATCTCCTCAATAACGGAAGAAATATCAAACCGGTGTTTCAATCAAGAAGTCTCAAGTGCCCTCCAATCTAGTAACTAGGTGTGCTTATATAATGTTAGGCCGATTTAAAACCAATTAAACCAATCCGTTTAAAACGAAAATAACCGTTTATGACCGAAATGAACCATTTTTTTTTATTAAAACGGTTGGTGTTGATGACTATGTTTTTCTAAATTATAACTACATTTTCTTGATTTACCGAGGTAGAGATATAACGGAGTACCTACATATAAACTGTACGAGGGGTGATCCAAAAGTAATGATAATCAATAATAAACACAATGAATAAAATAAAAAAATAAATTTATTTCTCAACATAGTCTCCTAGCAAGTCTATACATTTAGTCCATCTCTTTTCTAAACCTAAAATTCCCTTAGAAAAAAAATCTTTATCTTGACTCTCAAAAAAGTCCTCAACCGCGGCCATCACGTCGCTATCATCGTCAAATTTCTTGCCTCGGAGGTGTTCCTTGAGTCGTGGAAAGAGATAGAAGTCACTGGGGGCTAGATCTGGTGAATAGGGGGGGGGGGGGTGTTCCATCAGCTCGAAGCCCGCTTCCTGAATGGCAGCCATGGCAATTGCAGCTTTGTGAACCGGTGCGTTGTCTTGATGGAACAGCACTCCAGCCCGCAGTTTGCCTCGCCTTTTCTCCTTAATAGCCTCCCGCAATCTTCTTATTTGTTCTGCATAGTAGGAGCCTGTAATAGTGGCCCCCTTTTCCAAGTAGTCCACCATGATTATTCCTTTAGCGTCCCAAAAAACAGACGCCATAACCTTCCCTGCTGAGCTTGACACTTTGAATTTCTTCGGCGTCGGTTCATCGGATCGTTTCCATGTCATCGATTGTTGTTTTGTTTCAGGATCAAAATGGTGGATCCAGGTCTCGTCCATGGTCACAAAACGTGACAAAAAATTATCTTTGTCTGCCTGAAACTTTTCGAGATTTGCTCTTGACATGTCGACTCGTTTCTTCTTTTGCTCGTCGTTTAACATTTTCGGTACCCAACGCGCGGAGACCTTTCTCATATGCAATTCGTTCGCAAGGATTCTTTGAATGCTGCCATATGAGATCCCTGTGACCTCAGCTACATGCCTGATAGTCACTCTTCGATCTTCCAATACAACTTCTTCAACTTTTTTCACATTTTCTTCAGTGAGGGACGTCGATGGGCGTCCTTCGCGGTGTTCGTCTTCTGTCGATGTTCTTCCCAGCTTAAACTCCTTAGCCCAGCGTGCAACTGTGGAATATGGAGGAGAAGAGTCCCTTAATGTTTCCACCAAGTCGCTGTGTATGTCTTTGGTACACATTTTTTTCAAGCAGAGGTATATAATGACAGCTCTGATTTCGTGTTTTTCCATTTTTATGTTCACTCCTTAACAGTCCGTATTCAAATGAATGTAGCTCCTTTTTTTTTTTTTTTCGAATGGACTAATCTCGCTGTTGGCCTCTGAGGCCGTGACAGCTTAACCGAACTTTTGGCGAGCGCAGATGGCGCTCAGCCCAGTAAGTTTTTTAGGCAACTAGCGCAAGGTCACCACTTAGGATGAATGTAGCTCCCGGGAATCGTGGCCTATTTATATGATTTTTTTTTCCTGAACTAGTGGGTAACTGAGCAAGTGACTGATATTTTTTTGTATTTTTGTCTGCACTAGAAATTACTGATTATCACTACTTTTGGATCACCCCTAGTATAAAGATTTTTTTTTTAAGTGTGATATACTTAGCCATGGAGACTTAACGTTGCCTATTTCATGCGCAAGTAAAGCTGCATTGTGTTAATGATGTCTTCTAATTTAGTGTGCGTAATATAATATAATAAATAAGTATAGGTAGGTATACCTACATACTTTCGTGTAGAAGGTAAGGTAGGTAGGTAATTTCTATTGATTTTCTATAAACTAATTAAAACGAAACATGACGTCAGGTGACCAAAAATTGCCCTTAATGAAGTGTAAAAACACAGTACTTTTATTTTTGTAGGCGAGTTTTAAAACGATTTATTTTAGGGTTTAAAACGGCAACATTTGGTTTAAAACGTTTTAAATCGTTTTTTTACATCTATAGGTGTGCTATTGCGCACAACAGGTGTCCATACAAAGCTTGACCAAGTTTGAACACAGTCAGTTTTCAAAGTAAACAAAGTAGGTACTTATTGCCTATCTGTAGTCAAGTCTGGCGCCGGCATCACCCAAACGATTAAGAGGCATCATTTGACACCTCATTACCTACATTATATTGACTAACCTATAGCCCTCCTTTTTCATCACCTTACAGCCCTTTCTCACGGCAACATCCCGTTCTTTGCAGGTACAGTTTTTTGCAGGATCTCATTTATTAGTGTACGTGCTTCAATACTAGTATTCACACGAGTATCCTGTTTGCAGCATCCAGAAAAAACACCTGCAAAAAACGGGATGTTGCTGTGGAAAAGGGCTGTTAGTCGGGTGCATTGTTTGAACACATATTTTGCAATTTCCCTTCCAGTGTTACAATTTTTCTCATAAAGGTTTATCTGCGCAACTATACAAAATTCAAACGCCCGTGCCACACTTGAAGACATAGGTATTTTGCGGGATGGCGTTGTTTTTTTTCTTAATCATATAAATGTCGCTAATGACTTTGACAATACTGCGGTGTACTTCGACTGTCACATCCCACACATTGGCAGTGATGCCAACTTAGCTTTTTTATAGCTGGGGCTAGTAACTTTTCGATGTAGAACAGCTACAAAATTAAAAAATAAATAGGTAGCTAAATATTCTAGCTACTTTTTATTTGCAAACATATCAAATAAACTAAAAAAAACATATGTGCAATTCACATGTGGTAGAAGTGAAACTTTCAAACATTTTGGTTTCAAGATAATGAGACGAATGTAAAATTTCGGGAAAATGATAACTGTAGGTTTTAGTAATGATCATAGTGATGCAAAGTTAGATAAATATTTTATATTTTATACGTATATATTACATTATTTAGACTCATTATTCAGACCCAGAGCTTAAATTTTCGATAAATTATACAAGAGGCTTATGGTAACTATGGTAGGTAACTAAACTGTCGCTTTTTCGTTTCGTCGACTTTCAAATCACAACGATGCTAAAGAAGTTTCACTTTAAAATTATACGAATTCAGTAATTTGTAAGGTTTTGTAGCTTAGGTAACTTGTATACGATTGCCTATTTGCTTAAAGTTTAATTTGAGTTGGAATTCATTTCGAATATTTGGAAATTTAAGTTTAGTCTTGGTGTTCACGCACTTATTGGGGAAGGTTTTATGGACGTAAGACCCTGAATGTACGCATATAAAATGTGATTCAATTACAAGCTGGCTTTGTTTAATCACTACAATTAAATAAAACTATCTATGTAGGTATGACTAGATTTTGAAAAATTATGGAACCCCAAAATCTAGCTACCTGAGATGTTAACCTCAAAATATCGGTATTGAATTAAGCTACATTTGTCAGAAGCCCAGTTGGCAACAGTGCATATTCATTGGACAAAGCGCCATCTATCCAGGTTCCCGGAACTATGTAAATGTTAAGTTCTGTTCTAATGATGGAATAAAATTGACAAATTGGACAATGGACAGATGGAATAAAATGTTAGAAAACTTACCTTAATGTGATGAACAGTTTTTCTCCAGACGTAAGCGTTTTTATTGACATCACAGGCGAGTCTAGCCGTTCCCTCACATTCTCGTAAATATAATCATACACCTCCACGCTCATGTTGAAGTATTCGAAGAATTCGCTAGGACTTTTTCTCAAGCTTTTCCTTTTCCTGTAATACTCGCTGTTTTGCATTCTCTCCTGTGGCGTGTTGGTCACAGCGTTTCGGTTGAAAAGTTCCCATCTTAGGAATATGCTGCTCTCCAAGCAGTATAGAGCTATATTTGAAAGCATTGATCAAAATAATATTGGACGTCCAATCAACTTTGAATTCTAAATTCTACTATTTACATATTTCTTACTTTTTTTACTAGTGAAGAGAGAATGCTTGCGTGCGAAGGGTTGGGGTCGGGGGGGGGGAAGGTAAACACTACAAAAAATACTTATAAATGTCGCTACTCACCGATAGATGGCGTGTATGCTGCAGTAATGTCGGAATTTAGACTTTCTGGAAATAGCCGTGTGTATGCCCCCTATCGTTCTGACTGACATTCAGAGACCAATCAATACATTATTCAGGGAGTAGATGTATTGCCCTAACACAAAATGTGTAATAATTGACATTTATTCCAAGCATAGACAATACCAAAATAAATATTTTCAGTGGTAATAAAACTAGTTTAAAATGTTTTGGACTTAACAGTATGTAAATACTAAAGCTGCAATTTCCTTGCATGCACTTTTATAAATAAAATATTTTAATTTATTTCACGTCAAACCTGCGTAGAAAGTGTATTTTGTACTAATTTATGTGAAAGATAAAACAATTGTCTGACAACACTGAAAAACCATAGCCAACCGTCAAAATCATATGATCACTTTTCACATGACTGACCGATGGTCGTTCGTCATCGCCCATTTTTCGTCTTTTTATGACAAATTCGGGTTAAAATCCTTAATTTTAGTCCGCAAACGTCCACTAGTGTAATAAAAATGGCGTTTAGCCGTTCCGTGTTCACTGTTTTACTATTAAGTGTAGCTTGTAAAGCGTACGAGATCGAGCCCCGAGGCGTCCCCGTTTTTCTATGGGGACAATTGGCTGCACCTAACTTGAAATCAAACCCTCTTTCTACTACCACAGCACACGCTTTTAGCGATATCCTGTCGGCGGAGCTTGCGGACGACCCCTTTACAGTGGTATTTATTGAAGAAACGTTATCCACCGAGGACTTTTCACGCAGAAACGCAGACGGGAAGACTTCTTTCTCATACTTACAAGAAAACCTTCATAGGTCCGTATACTTGCCTTCAGTGGTGAAGGCTATCGAAGTTCTGGATAGTATCGAAGACGCTGAGCGTGTAAAGTTAACTGAAGATGGACTCTCCGCTACAATCGGGAATAATGGCAAGTTTTTAATCATAAGGTTGGAGGATGCTATAGTTGGGGAATCTAGAGCTGATCTACTCCACCGCCACAATGACTTTATGCAGAAGACTGTGTCAAAGCTCCAGGAACAGTATAATGACGTTGTTGCCCTACTAACTGGTCTCCAGCCTTCTTGGACTGTGTCTCATTCCCGCGTCCGTCGCCAGGCTGCTAACGCCAATGCCTCTGGTGACTACGTCTTAGACAATCTTCGTCTCTACGCGAAGAATATTGCACTGGTCAACGGAAATGTCAACACGTACCTGAACACACTATCCAGCTCTGCATCTGTGCTGAACACCACGGACGGTACTTTGAAGACTACTCTTAATTTCAACGAGAATAGCATTGTCCTGAACTTTAAGTCAGCTGGTGGTTACTGGTTCTTTGGTGAGTGGATTCAATTAATTTATTAAATACAATTTTTATGAAGTTGTGTTTGATCTGATCATTATTATTTTATTTTATTTTATTCGTAAAACAAACATTACTTATATTTAACAACAACTATTCTAAACACATTACCATTTACATGTTTTCATGTATCTTTACATAGTATAAAATGAAGTCGCTTCCGCTGTCTGTTCCCTTAGATCTTTTAAACTACTCAACGGATTTTAATGTAGTTTTCAGCAACAGATAGAGTGATTCAAGAGGAAGGTTTATATGTATAATATATAAATAACTCTGTTTGTCTGTTACTTTTACACAGCTGAAATTTTGCAAGGAGATAGATTATATCCCAGAAAGGACACTTTTTAGCCAACTGCACAAAAAAAGGGTAATGTTTTATTGAAAAACCACCTGTGCGAAGCCGCAGGTGGGTCAGCTAATTAACAATAAAATACTCACTGGAATGCTCACGGAATCACTCCTACAAGCTACTACAAGTCAGAAAGACTGATCGCAGACAAACACAGAAAAAAAAATTAAAAGATATTTCAAAAATGTAACATAATAATGATAACTCAGTAATACTTATAGTATTAAGTATAACACCTAAGTTGAAGTGCTTATGGTATATGGTCAGTCATTCTTAGCAGATTAAATATAATATTTGTATTCAACTATAGGTCTGGCAGCCAAAGAAGCCTGACTGCAGTAAATTAATTAATAAAAAAAAAATTAAATCAATTAATAGAGAAGAGGGGAAGGCTTTCGCCCAGCAGTGGGACAGCATAGGCTTTATAAATAAAAACAATTAATATAAATTTTGATATACTTGTTAATATACTCTCTCTTTTTGTTTTTATTTTTAATTTATAGTTACTCAATTGGGACAGTGAATTACTGTAAACATAAGTATTTGTAAACATTATCCATTTCAGACAGTGTAACCCTGAGCCCTAACACAGCCAACTCAGAGGACTTGCACCCCAACATTGATGTATATGCACTCGAAGACTTCTCGTTTCGCTGCGGGCAGAACGTCAGCTTCCTCAATGGCAACAGCACTAACCATCTCTTCTTTGAAGACTTAAAGGTATCTTTTATATACTATCTATTGTTATATCAACAATTATTTGAATCATTATTATTATGTATTCAATTAATTTATTTATCCTTTGACAAATTACAATATTCATAGATAAGTATGTAAGTATAATAATAATATTCAATTAAGTAGAAATTATTAATAAACTATGTGCAAAGTATAATACATGTCGCCGCGGGGTGGGCAGCAATACTCGGTAGGCTGGTCCGACGCCCTCTAGCATGTAGGTACGTATTTTAATACCAAACTATTGCCTCTTAAGTAACGCTTTAGAAACGTGCCCTACGATGCACTGCCCTGTGTCCATCAACTTAAGGCATACATTAAGCCTCATGTGTCTGTAATTTCACCGGAAGTCATACCCTTCAAACTGAAACTATAGGACACCCGGTCTCCTGCCTAAATCATTCTCAAATTTACAGAATTAATATGAGCCGTTCATAATGGGAACGAATTATAGTCGTGTGCTATATTTAATTATCCAATATTTTAATCTATTACAAATGCGAAAGTAACTCTGTTTGTTTGTTACCGTTTCACGACTAAATGGATCGGAACGGAAAATTTGGCAAAGAGATTATTATCCTGGGAAAGGACATAGGCTAGGCTTTTTGTCTCAAAAAATAATCTTGAAGGAGGTGAAATAATCTTCAAATAGGGTTTGAAAGTTTGTATTGGCAATCCATAACTCCTCAAGTATTAGTATAGTATTCTGAACAATTCCTTCTCTATTCCAGGTCCAGCCCTTCTTCCAAGCCAACAGCTCCATTGTCTTCGGAGAAGATTGCTTCAACTGCGTAGGGTTCTTCTCTGCACCGATCTGGTCCGGTCTCTTCGTTGTGTTCATTCTTCTGGCCATCATGTTCTACGGCATTATCATGATGCTTGACATCAGAACAATGGACCGGTTTGATGATCCTAAGGGGAAGACCATCACGATTAATGCTGGAGAGTAAAAATTATTAAGATGTGTACTAACTGGTCATATTACAACGGTACTGTCTATTCTGGGGGGGGGGGGGGGGAATAAGAGAACTGCTCTGACGTCCCGCATTGGGGTGTATTGTGCTATCCCCCCCCCGCATCCCATTGGTGTATTATGCCCCCTTTCTATTGTTTATTGCACACCAAACAAACAAAAAATGGGCAGCATATCTCTAAAAGCTATGTGTTCCAGCCAACCAGTTCAAAGTTTTACAGGAAGAATGTTTACAAATTGTGTATAAGATCTGATGGTATAAAGGATGCCCCATTGCTCTGCCAGTCGAGATAGGTCTTTGTAAGTTGGCTATGTTAGTACACATTAAAAAATCTTTAGTTTTAAGATATTGGTGCAGAAACTGTTGAGTACAAGCCGAGCTCAAATTTTCCAAACTAAGGGAAATCTAATAGGTCCGATTTGACTGTTATTTTGCATGCTGTGATAACTTTGTGCGAACGTCGACACGAGAAATCGAAAAATCAACCACTCAATGCCAAATAATTAATATGTTTTCCATACTTGATAATAATGAGTATAATTGAAGCACCAAATTTCACTTTATATTAAAAAAACTACACTCAGAAACACTAATCCTGGATCAATATTTCGACACGACGATATTCCAATGTATCATTTGGGCTGCATTCCGAATCATGCTAAAATCGTTAACATCACGCTAACAAGCGTTCCAAGTCACCAAGAGCGCGACAACGATTTCCCGTGAATCGTCATAGATGACGTCATTACATTCGCCATTTTGCGCTAACAGCATCCATGCTCTAAACAGAAATCACCGTGAGCCTCCCTGTCAAAAGTCACGTGACAGCTGGTTGGTTGGTTGCTTGTGAGTGTTCTGTGGTTGGTTGGTTTTATTGTTGTTATGAAGTTATTGAATACCGACTGCGAGCGCGTTCATGAGCGTTCCGCATCCTTGACAGCAATTGCACGATAACTGAATCGGTACGCAAAACAGCTACGTGAACGCTAGCAGCAATTATGTTGTGTTTCGGAATGCACCTTTGGTTTCATTGTTCGTTGGTAGTATTTTGACAACTGTCAATCAGACCTTTTAGATTTCCACGAGATATAGTTCTTAAAATAACAGCAGTAAAGATGATGTTTCCCTAAAAGTAAAATGGTGCCTCTTTCCTTCAAAATAAAGTTCAAAGTCTATCTGTCTCTTTCTCGCAAATAAAATCGAATATCATAAGAAAAAGATGGGTATATATCTGTTAACTAGTGGACGTAGTATGCTTTTATGTATGCTTCAAATAATGTTAATCTTAATGCGAAAATAAACAGATTAAACCTTTACATACATACATGTTATACATTGTTTATGCAAACATTAGCTTAGGCTTCAAAGCTGTTTATTTTTGGATAAGTGAAATGATTATAAAACTATATACTTATGTGCCTAATGTATGAAATTATATTTATAATATACGATAAACTAACTTTTTTAACTGAGGCTTCGCGTGGTCTTGGAATGTTTTTCTGTATTCTCAATCTATTCAGTAGATATGTTACAGAGTGGTAAATTTCAGATCTAAAATGTTTAAGAATTACCAATATTAGTTGGTAAATGTAAGGATCGATATGAAAGAAACGGTACAAAGTACTTTAACTGCAAAAAACAGTCAAAAGTATTTTCGACTCAATTATTCCGAGGTAAAACCTAAGATTTACCAAAGCTGGAAAATCCGAAATGAACGACCGTAACGCAACAGTTCAGACATTTACCTCTATCTTAGGTGTTAATGGAAAATCTTAGGATTTACCGTAACTTAAACTAAAGCCCGGTTTACAAAGAACAGTCACTGACAGGTCAGTTGTTTAGTAACTCACTCGGAGCTAGTAGTGAGCGAGCGAACGTTGACTACAACGAAGCGTTCTTTCGTTCGCGGTTCTTAGACGTCGCGATCCGTTGCGATGTTATGTAAAAAGTTAGTTGAGGAAATTTAGATGATTATGGTACACTAAATAACAAGCGATGGTTGGGAAGCTTGATAACGTAACGTAAACCTATTGAAGTGAAAACTTTTTTAGGTGCGTTGGGCATCTTTTGAGATGGAAAAAACCATTGAACTCGCGATACTGTTACCGACACCTGTCACTGACTACTGACACTGACTTGACACCTCTGTATATAAGTATGTGTAGTGTAATTGCTTTTATTCAAGTTTTCACATCTGTCGGCACTCCCGGAGTGCTAATATTCGCGCCCATCGCCACAGATACGCGTCTGCTCTCAAATAATATCACCTATTTATGTCAAGAGTTGAAATTACAGGCACATGATACTTTTCATCTAGTCTTATTGACGGGCGTATTGCAAAGCCTTGTAGGGCAGTCTTTGTTGGACTAAACCTATGAGGGAATACAATTGTATTAGGCAGTGGTAACCGTTTAACATCAGGTGGACCATAGGTTCGTGCTCCTCATGGCCTTCAAATAACTATCCAAATGGTAGGAGATAAGAGTGAATAAGTTTCATCTAGACCTTCGTGCTTCATCTTAGACCACATCATCGCTTACCATCAGGTGAGATTGTGGTCAAACGAAGATCTATCCAGTTTAAAAAAAATGAACTGTCTTAGTGTTCACACGAGGGCAGTAGCTGTCCTTCACTGACCTGCCACTTGGCTGAAAACCAGGCTTTAAAAACATCTACACATTCGCATTTATATGAATAGTATTATGTGATTTCACTTTTTATGTGGCTGCAAATATTCTCGAACGCTTTTAAAAGTTTAAAAAGTAGTCTTAAACGGCCTTAATACATAAACAAGTCTGAGAGTTCCATTAAAGCAACGATAATGAGCTTGAGTAAGCGTAGTTTTAATGAAAGTGTAAATTGAATAAAGAAATTAAGATCCCTCCATATTAGTGCCAATCCGTATTTTCACTCCAATGTCGAATTATGAAAATGTGGATTATTTATTAGTACTAAGAGGTTTTTAAGTGACCTTCAATAAATAGAATAGTTATGAGAGTTTGTCGTCCAAAACTGTATTATATAACATCTAAAGAAATGAAAACGACGTTAAAAATATAATTATATCTCGACTACGCCATATTGTTTACCGAAGCACACGTCGACTATCGATACTATTTATACGCGAATCGGCTCGACTCAAGGTATTTTATTGTTATTCTGTTCATGTTTTGACGTCCGTAACCTCTAAAATATTTTATATTTTGGACGGCAGGTGAGCTCAAAAAAATAAAGTTAATCTAAACTTGTATAGCTAACTGTCGTAGCGACTATTACAATGTAAAACGGACCTATAGTTGTAAGAAAAGATTAGTTTTGATTATTTTATTTCTGCTTTGTAAGTTTTATTTTGTTGTTTTAAAGTATTAAAATCGTGGACGTGGAGATCATTTTTATTTTATTTTTTGTTTTATATGATAGAGGTAATGTATGGACCTGCCTCTGACTTCCACCTTTGCGTGAGTATAATAATAATATCTGAGGGTGTTCATCACGTGTTTTTTTGAAGTTATACTTCATTTGGCGCCTTTGGAAAAAAATATGGATGTTAAATTTTTACGATGCGCGTGCACACCGACATGACCGACAGCCAAAAAGCGACATGATGAAGTTAGCTACAAGGAGTTGTTGCATACGGGATGAAATCTTTAGGTATTTTTGTTCTGTTACGCCAAATAAATATGTGTATGTGAAGTTACGTGCGTACACACGTTCTTTTTTATTTACTACAATGTAAGTACATACAACCTTATTAATATACCCTAAAAACCGGGGATGGGGATTTATATTATATTCGTGGGCAACATTTTTTCTGTTTTGTATTTTTTATTTTCAATTTAGGCTGTTACTAATAAAAATATAGGTAAAGTATACTTGAAGATTATAATGTTGATACCTTAAATGTCTAATTAAAATAAATAAAAGGCTTGAGAATATTTCAGTGTTTTATGTACTAGCAGTGGTCGAATGTCGGCCGTAATTCATTTTTAGGGTTTCGTACCTCAAAAGGAAAAAAGGAACCCTTATAGGATCACTTCGTTGATTAAGATACTGCCGTAATGGTTATGGAATTCTTCACTGTGCGTGGTTCGACACGCGCTTGACAATTTTTTTTATTTCAGCTTTCGGCCCTCTAAATAAACTTTAACTATCTCACACCCTTTTTTGCGCGCAATATAAAAAAAGCTTAAAGGGGTAGGTAAGTAATGTACTACAAAGTTTTCACATAGGGTGACTTGCGCAACGATGCCTAAACCTATTTAGTGGCTAAATATGAGAATTTGGCACTTACACAGTTGTCAAATTTAAACATTTAGCGAAATACTTTTAGGGATCGTGCATACTTATACTTTTTGAATTCTGTAAGTCACGTTTGATTTTATACTGGAATTCTGTGGTATGCTCTAGCTGCCTAACTAAAGAAGTTTGATTTCATCAGTAAATTATACAAAATCAGCTTTATCAAAATATAATAGGAAAACTCGTGGTTAGGTGGTTCGATTCCTGCCTTTTTTTAGATTTGGCGCCGCGCCACACATCATTGTATACTTGCCATAAGCAAAAAAACAATATAATTGCCTTCATTCATTTTAATTCAATTCAATTTATTTCAGACCAGCACTAACATATAAGGCCTAGTCCATATGAAATACAATACAACAACAAAAAACAATGATGGTTGCGCTTCATAATTTATAATTCTTATATTTTATTACATATTGAGAGGCATTGATTTAATAGTCTTAATTTATTACATAAGTGCTACCATATCGTTGGTTGAGTGATGTTCTGCGAGTTTTCGCCGCTGTCAGCGTTTTAGAGCTGTCGACAATTGCCGGCGTGAGTCTCACCTAATTTCATTGGATCGTGCGCACGCGCTTTTCGCATTTTTTTGATCCATACTTTCGCTCGGACGCACATCGTCTTAAAAACCCTGAACTGAACCTGCATCAAATGTTATCTGTATTCTGGACTGTGTTGTGTTTACCGCTGGCCAGCAGAGTGTACCTAGACTGAGCTTTTAAGCTAGAACGCGGCATTGCCTATATCTGCGTGGAGATTGCTGGGTCAAAGTTATGTGGCATATCGCTAATGAATTGGACTTTAATTCGTTGCCTTCTCGCATCTTGTCTTTCTTTCGCCTTAAAGTTAGCACCGCTGAATCAGCAATTATAGCCTAGATTGCTCTAATAATCTAGGTTGACGCGCGTGTGAATTTACTAGTAATTTTCGAGTCAATATATTCAAATTATAGAGTTTATACGCACCAAATGAAATATATTAGGTTGGGAAAAAAGTTTCTTCGCATTTTTTAAGAAAATTCAATACATTTTTCATATAGTTTATTTACATTTAACTAAAGTATGTAGGTACCATTTTGTTCGATAACTTTTTGCCATCTTGTAGGTAGGGACATGATCCTATTGCTATAGAAATTTTGGGGCTTCTGATCAAAATACCGCGACAAGTGGTTTTGGCAGTCCTCTCGTGATGTTAACCTGACACTGCCTAAAGAATTCTGAAGAGACCGAATCAGGTGGAAATCTGAAGGTCAGGACTATACGGCGGATGCATTAACACCTCCCAGCCAAACTCTCTTAATTTTTGCTGAGTGGCTAAATATGTGTGAGGTCTAGCGTTATCATGATGAAAAACCACACCCCTTCTGTTGATTAATTCCGGCCGCTTTCTCTCAACTTCTTGCTTTAATCTCATCAGTTGTTCGCAGTAGAGTTCAGAATCGATGGTCCTGCCTGGTAGTAACAGCTCATAATGAATAATGCCCTTCCAATCCCACCACACACACAGCATCACCTTGTTGCGAGTTAACCCGGGTTTCGCCACAGTCTGAAGCCTGACCGGCCTTTGCCCACGACCTTTTTCGCACGTTCTTGTCGTACGTGATCCACTTTCCATCACCAGTTATCAGTTTCTTCAAAAATGGTTCGGTTTCATTACGTCGTAATAAAGAAACACAAATGAGTACACGGTTCATTAGGTTTCTTTCAGTGAGCTCGTGGGGTACCCAAATATCGAGCTTTTTTGTGTACCCAGTTTTTTGCAAATGCGCCAAAACTGTTTTGTGGTCAATTCCCAGTTCTTCAGCTACGTCGTAACTACTGATATGCCGATCTTGCTCCACTTTTTCAAAAATGGCATCAATTTTATCCGTAATAGGGCGACCAGAGCGACGTGCATCTTTGACATCAAAATTTCCGGATTGAAAACGCTTAAACCAAATTTGTGCTACTCTCACAGACACTGCACTAGGTCCATAAACATGGCAAATTTTTTTCGCGGCTTGCGTTGCATTTTTACCTTTTTTGTAGTAAAATTTTAAAATGTATCAAATTTCTTCATTAGATTCACTCATGTCTACAATATGAAAAACAAATAAAAATCACACATATTCCTAATTTGAATTTGGAATTTTCTTCTTTAAAATTTAAACTTTGAATGATACCAAAACCAGCCAGATACAAATAGTAAAGCCAAAGAGATTTTATTACAAGTTCATACATAGGTACTATAATGCGAAAAGACTTTTTCCCCAACCTATTATAAACAACAAATATAAATAAAATACACATAAAAACAATAGAAAGACACATAAAAATAATAGATAGAAATAGACATAATAGACATTCTACTCTGGAAACACTAGACGTGAACAGTGTGCGCTCTCGTCCAGTGTTCCATGAAGGGACAGTTGATAAATACCCAATGCTGAACATTTCACACAGCGCTATCTAGCCCCAAACTAAGTCAAGCTTGTATTATGGGAACCAGAAAACTGATACAATACTTTTATATACATACATAAAATATATAGAAAAACACCTAGACCCGGAACAAACATAAGTCCAGCCTCTCTGCAATGAGTTGCAGGTAGCTGTTAGGGCTGCCGCGCACCCTGCGCATCAGGGACGCCGTTCTCTTGCGCAGTATCGCTGTAAGCCCGTCAAATATCCGTAAAATATTGTACATTTCACACAGCGCTATATAGCCCCAATAAACTAAACAAACCCGCCTTAGCAGTCACCTTGAGAGGAATATTTAGTAACTTTTGCTAGAGTCTGTACAAAAAGAGAACCGTCGTGGCATTACGGTGAACTAACATTAAGATTTTTATATGGCAACCCAATCCAGCTGTCATCTGTCTCGTCACTACTCGATAAAATAAAGTTGATCTTGTTGTTGTGATAAATATTTGCATAATTATGTCGAAAAGAGGAAAAACGTTACGCAGCTCTGTGAGGCAAATAATACATAATGTGATACAGTTTTATCAACGCGAAAAAGCGTCAAAAAGGCCAATCATCGACTTGAACAAAGCTACGGAACGAGTAGCCGCAATGACTGGTATGTGGCTTTCTTGTGGTATTTTTGGATTGTACATTGATTTCTTAGACGAAATAAACAGCGTCTTTAGTGTTTTATGTGTGATTAGCGTAAACGGAAATACTATTAGGTAAAAATCACTCGAGCCTAAGCTGACCTGTTTTTGTAGTACGGCTAACACATATTGATACTTTGCGTTTTTAGATATTAAACTGATTATATACATTTTATGTTGCAGGTCTTTGTAGAGACACTGTGTCCAGAATTAAAAAAGAAGGTGCTGTAAATAGAGGTGTGTGGTGCACTCCAGGGAAAAAACGCAAAGGCCGGCCCAAGACAATAATTCTGGACGATTTTGACAAATGTGCCATACGGAGCAAAATTCGACAATTTTATACTGTTCGAAAAGAGGTACCGACTCTAAGGAAGCTGTATAGAGTACTAAAAGAAGACACACATTTTGGTGGTGGAATTTTTAGTCTGCACAGTGTTTTGAAAGAAATGGGATATCAATATAAAAAATTTCAGTCAAAAAGAAAAATACTTATAGAGCGGCATGATATTGTGGCTTGGCGTGCCAAATATTTGCGGACCATGAAGCGTTTGAGAGAAACAGAAAAACCAATTGTTTATGTAGATGAGACACATCCATCCTCAATGCCTAAAGAGGTATACCGTTTAGATGTGTGCTTGTCAGGGGTTAATCGTGTAAATACCTACTTAGTTGATTCCAATTAATCGTTGTAAATAATCTGATTCCAATTTTTTAAATACGCCTGAAATCCTTGCTATCAATTTTGTACTTACGTTCTTAGCTAAGGTAATAAGGTAACTAAGTACGTACCTACTTCATTAACTTTGACAGCTAGAATTTCTGACGGTCCTAAGCCCGGCTAAGTGTGAAGGGAAAATTGGAGTCAACGGCACACGGAGCTAATCTTATGTTAGATACCTAGTACCTACCTATTACACAATGTATAGTAAGATAATGTTAATAAAGTTATAAAATGTCTCTATGTTTTATTCTCTTAAGTCTGGGTATTCAGTCCAGTGCACCTCATCAGTAAGTACTAGAAGAGTAGAAAGGCCATGCTCCATGGAAGCACGTTAGACTTACAACATAGCTAGCCACTATCCTATATAAATAATGTTGATTAAAGCCAGCACTTAAACCTGAGTAGAATCATGCATGCCAATTATTTTTAGCTCATCACATAATACCTGTGCTGTGCTATGGTAGGTAGCCAATTTTAATCAATAAGCGAAGATACATACCAACCTACCTAAATAATAGCGAGTACCTACTGATGACAACAGTTGGTATCTATGCATGATGTCTGTCTACCAAGTATCAAAAACTTTTAGTCGTACTGGCAATGACAGAGCAGTGTTGTCAGCACAACAAAAGTAGTAAATTGGCACACGCACGCCCTCAATACTACGACGGTTCTCTTTTTGTACAGACTCTACTGCTATTCAATGATAGATGACGTTAGCTGTGTTAATGTTTGTTTTCGAACGAAAATAATAATTAGGTACATTGTTTGATTTTTGAACGAAATTTTAAACATCCCTCCCTGTCAGTCAACCAAATCAAAATTAGCGAAAGTGTATTTTTGCTTTTTCGGTGTCTTCCTCTCGCTTGAGAGTTTTCGTCTATTTTCAAGATTTCTCTTTGTATATTTATATCTAATACCTAGTTTCCCAGCTAGACATTTTGTTCAGAAATTAGCTATGCCTTGCATAAAAAACATAGTAGATATTTCTCAGTCAAGACATAGGCAGTATTTATACCATTGAAAACTTATTCATCAAAAATGCTTTCAAGGTAAGGCCTTTCTATAGAGGAATAAAACACGAATTATTATTGATAATAAAAAGGGGTGCAAATTAAAATACCAACCGGTTTTAGGTCCTAAGTGTAGGTCGCACTATAAAATATTGTACATTTCACACAGTGCTATATAGCCTTAATAAACTAAACAAAGCAAAGGATATAAGATATCTGTTTGAATACCTACATACATACTTAATTTTATTGTTTAAGGGTGGTGAAAATATTGGTTGGAGAAGGTGGTTTCTTTATTTTGCACAAATTTACTTACTTAAGTAATCATTTTAAAATTTACAGGCAGCTCAGTCATTTCTATTGAAGCTAAGATCAATACAAAATTTATCAAGGGCTGATATAACCATGGCCAATAACCATTCAAGTACAGAAATTGACAATGGCAAGCATAAAAACATAGAACAAATCATAATCAAAATAGAACCTTTGGAACATGAAATACAAGAAGAACCTGTAGAGCATATACTCAAACCAGAACCTGTGGAGCATGTAATCAAAGAAGATCCTGCAGAGCATGTAATCATGCCAGAACTTGTGAAACATGTAATCAAAGAAGATCCTGCAGAGCATGTAATCATGCCAGAATCTGTGGAGCATATTCCAGAGCCAGAAAAGTATGTAATCAAACCAGAATTGCAGCATGCAATCAAACCAGATTTGCAGCATGTAATCAAACCAGAATTACAGCATGTAATCAAAGAAGAACCCGTGGAGCAAGACTTAAGCGAGCTCGAAGGACCATATCCTTTAGAAGTCCAAATTAGTATAATAGAGCCTCAAGTAAACGAGAATATTACAATAAACACTAAAAAAAATTACACCTGCAATACTTGCCATAGACACTTTAACACAAGAGCTAAAATGGTTAGGCATATACATGATATGCACTCTGGAAGACCATTCACTTGCAAACATTGCAACAAAATATATGCCCAAAAAGACAATTTACAACGACACAAGAAAACCGCCCATCCTGCAATAATAAAGCCGTATAAATGTGGTCAATGCGATAAAGCTTTTACTCGTGATTATCATATGAAAAAACACATGAGAACCCACACCAGAGAAAACTCATTTGCATGTTATTTATGTTCTGAAACATTCAAATCAAACAGTATGTTGTTGCAACATTCTAAAATACACATAGGAAAAAAGCCATACACATGTTTAGAGTGTAACAAATCCTTCACATCAAACAGCAATCTGTTACCTCATATAAGGACGCATACTGGAGAAAAGCCATATAACTGTAATCAGTGTGGAAAAGCGTTTTCAGATAGTAGTAACTTGTTACAGCATACAAAAGTCCATACCGGTAAAAAGCCATTCTCATGTTTAGACTGTGACAAGACTTTTGCTACCAACAGTAACTTAATGCGACATATAAAAGTGCACACCGGAGAAAAACCATTTAATTGTGGTGAATGTCAGAAGTCATTCACCACTAACAGTAACTTGCTGCTACATATGAGAGTTCACACCGGAGAAAAACCATTTCCTTGTTGCCTTTGTAACAAGGCGTTTACGAGTAAGGGTAATTTGATGCAGCACTTACGAATACATTCAGGAGAGAAGACATTAACTCACGAGAAAATATTGGGTATTTGAAACCCAAACTTAAATACCCCAACTTGACCAGTTGGAACTGGCTTGGTGTTTTGATGGGGGCAGTATTTAAATAACTGGGTGTTCTGGGTCGAAAACCAGTCATCTAACACTAATTACTTGTGTATTTATGTAATTAGTGTGTTCATGATAAATAACTAGAGGTCCATCCCGAACTGGGATCTCGGGAAACTGTCAATCAACAGATTTCTTTAGTAGAATTCTTATTACTGTAATAAAAACTCATAATTAACTAACCATAATCTTTGACTATCAAAATAGTGTTGTAAGTATACTTAACAGGCGTATAGTATCTTCCAACATAACTAAACATACAGTTTCTAATTCATATTACAACTAACGCGAGTTTATGTTATATTGGATATACTCTTTTAGGGTAGAAACTGCAGTTATTCTGAAAATCAGACTTTTATCTGTATTTAATAATAATAATAAATATTGCTGGACTTTTCACACAGCGCTATCTAGCCCCAAACTAAGCAGAACTTATACTATGGGAACCAGATAACTGATAGAATACTTATATACTTGTTGTTAGTAAATACATACTTATAATGTATAAAGTAAGATCCAGACCAGGAACAAATATCTGTAGATCATGCAAACATTTGTTCCACGGCGGGAATCGAACCCGCTACCTCCTGCGTCTCAGCCGGCTAATCGCCCCCTGCGCCACGGAGGTCGACATAAAGCTACAAGCATATCTTTCGGCACTAAGCAATGGGATTTCTGTTGTACACTGTGAATTTTTTCAAAGTTCATTTTTTATTTTGGCTAATATCTACAAGAGTTTGACTAAAAATAAAATAAATTCTCCAATAAACTTACAAATTATCAGAAATCAGAACGTTTATTTGCTCGAATATAGGTAAATGTTTCGATGTTACAATTTGTTGATCCTTATATATTCTACCATACAGATGGTGTGCAAATATAAGTATATAAATCAAATTTAAACTAAGCGAATGTCAATAAAATTAGTAATATCAAACAATCCAATATAAAAAAAAAACAAATGTCATAGTTATAGTCAATTAAAAGTTAACGGAATGGGTTAAATATTCATTAATGTCATAAAAACAACAGTGTGCCAACCATTTTGTCAACTTTGTTTTGAAGATATTGAATGGTAATTCCTTAAATGCATTTGGCAATTTATTATATACCTTTATGGCACTCACATGAACATTTCTTTTATAAATTATGTAGATAAAGTATGTAGTTGAATATAAAAATATTGATGATACTAAAAAAATGTCTATGTATCTCAGATTTAAATAAATGCTTAATTTAGATTATGTATTTGTGTTTTTTTTTATGTATCTTTACATAAAAAATTGCTCACAACTATGTATATTTTTTGAAGTGAGAACTTCTTTAGGCGCTTTGGGTATTTTTTGAGATGGGAAAAAACCATTGAACTCGTGATTGTTACCGTTACTGACACCTCTGTATATAAGTAGGTAGAGAAAACTTTAGGCACGTTGGGCATTTTTTGATTGAGCTCGCGACACTGTTACGGTCGGTAACGGTAACACCGCTACCAACACCTCTGTGTATAATTATCTCGTAATTGTTCAAGTTTTCACTTCTTTCGATACCTACTCCCGGAGTGCAACTTTTTGAAGTAAAACTTCTTTACGCACGCTTGGCTTGGGGAGTAATCTGGTAAATGCGAGACGAGAGCTTTACGAAAAGTGTGATGGGGTGAGGCGAACGGAAGTTGAAGGGTGATATAAATTAGTGAAGATAGAAAGAGAGAGAGTTACGTTTCGTATAATAGGTTGGGGAAACTTTTCGCATTATAGTATGTATGAACTTGAAATAAAACATATTTGGCTATACTACTTGTATCTGGCTGGTTTTGGTATCATTCAAAGCTTAAATTTTGAAGAAGATAATTCCAAATTCAAATTAGGAAAATGTGTGATTTTTATTTGTTTTTCGTATTGTAAAGATGAGTGAATCTAATGAAGAAATTCGATATATTTTAAAATTTTACTACAAAAAAGGTAAAAATGCAACGCAAGCCGCGAAAAAAATTTGCGATGTTTATGGACCTAGTGCAGTGTCTGAGAGTAGCACAAATTTGGTTTAAGCGTTTTCAATCCGGAAATTTTGATGTCAAAAATGCACGTCGCTCTGGTCGCCCTATTACGGATAAAATTGATGCCATTTTTGAAAATGTGGAGCAAGATCGGCATATCAGTAGTTACGACGTAGCTGAAGAACTGGGAATTGACCACAAAACAGTTTTGGCGCATTTGCAAAAAACTGGGTACACAAAAAAGCTCGATATTTGGGTACCCCACGAGCTCACTGAAAGAAACCTAATGAACCGTGTACTCATTTGTGATTCTTTATTACGACGTAATGAAACCGAACCATTTTTAAAGAAGCTGATAACTGGTGATGAAAAGTGGATCACGTACCTACGACAAGAACGTGCGAAAAAGGTCGTGGTCAAAGGCCGGTCAGGCTTCACAGACTGGCGAAACCCGGGTTAACTCGCAACAAGGTGATACTGTGTGTGTCGTGGGATTGGAAGGGCATTATTCATTATGAGCTGTTACCACCAGGCAGGACCATCGATTCTGAACTCTACTGCGAACAACTGATGAGATTAAAGCAAGAAGTTGAGAGAAAGCGGCCGGAATTAATTAACAGAAGGGGTGTGGTTTTTCATCATGATAACGCTAGACCTCACACATCTTTAGCCACTCAGCAAAAATTAAGAGAGTTTGGCTGGGAGGTGTTAATGCATCCGCCGTATAGTCCTGACCTTGCACCTTCAGATTTCCACCTGTTTTGGTCTCTTCAGAATTCTTCAGGCAGTGTCAGTTTAACATCACGAGAAGACTGCCAAAACCACTTGTCGCGGTATTTTGATCAGAAGCCCCAAAATTTCTATAGCAATGGGATCATGTCCCTACCTACAAGATGGCAAAAAGTTATCGAACAAAATGGTACCTACATACTTTAGTTAAATGTAAATAAACTATATTAAAAAATGTTTTTAATTTTCTTAAAAAATGCGAAGAGACTTTTTCCCCAACCTAATATTACTGTAGGGGCAAGAGAGAGAGGTGCTAATGAAGTTTTACTTCAGTCGTGTGGTCTAAAGCACACTTGTTTTGTTTTATTAATCTTTATTTTAGGACATCCTCAGATCTAAGATTTTTTAAACCATCTCAAAAACTTTAAATCCGGACGGGATTTGAACTCATAACCTACCTCTTGATTCCGATTTTTCCGTATGTGTCGTTAGCAATATAAAAATAAAATAGTACCTACCTACTATGAAACCCATAGGAAAACTATTACCTATTAGTCTAGCTACTGAAAGTAGGTACAGATGGAAAAAGTGCGGCTTTAAAAAATATCAGCCTGGTATCCCCAAAATTGGAATGAAACTGTGGTACTTTTTATCAAATTAACTAAATAGCACATTCGTTTATGGGCTGATTCGTTTATTGATATTTTTTTTGCTTTTCAGAATAACTTCGTTAAAAAGTTTTCCAAATGGTCAAAGGTTTTTCTAGGACAGCTACTCGCTGATAGGTAGCGTTAGTAGTATATTTCCGAACGAAATTTATTTGTTTTTCTTGGATGGTGCGGATTTCCGAACGAAACAGCACACATTACTTTGCTGCATAAGAGTTTTGTAGTTTTCTGTTTGATTTGTTATGAAAAACGGTAGAATTAACTGAAGTAGTTTTTATAGCACATTTGTAAAAATATGTCCTCATGTCTTACGTGTGTACGAGGATTGAGATCCAAAAATGAGATTTTTTGCTGCTTTTGTACAAGGAAAAAAGTTCTACAGCTGGCAACCCTGCTGCTTGCTGTCATCTCATGTCAGTCAGTCAAGCGAATTCCTTTCTTTCCTTTCTCGCGAAGATTTTTCGTGTATTTACAAGATTTCTTGTAAATAGATATATTTTACGTATTACCTAGTGTCCCAGTGTGACATTTTGTGTAAGAAATTGGCGATAACTCTTACAAAAAATGTGCTAGATACATTTTCTAACACAGGACATTGCCAGGAAGCAACGCATTGCCGAACTAGTCAATAATGCTAACAAGGTAAGATCCTGTATCTTAGAATAGAATACGCTAATTGTTTTAGAAAATGGGGGACGAATAAAAACAACAGCTGAGTTTCGATTCTGATTATAGCCTACCTATCACATTGATGTTGTGTGAGTGAAAAATGTTGAGACGATTTAAGTGGCGGCGCTGTGATTGAGTCTGTAATCAAAACCTCTTACGTCTCAGGTTTGATTCCTGCTGCGGGACAAATGTTTACATAGTGTATGTTTACATGTACATGTTTACATAGAAGAACAATTATGTCTCTCTGTTTAATGTTGTGCCTAACAGAGTCCTTATAGATAAACTTTAGTACCTACCTTATTACCACCTATTAAATGTATATTATACAAGCTGCAGTCCACAGCTTCGCATGAGGTTTTGTCTATAAATAGTACTTCTATACTATATATAGTACTACTTTTAATCATAATCATTTATTGTTTGTGAAATTGAGTTAATTACATTTGTAAAGTAAAACTCATTTATTTTGCATCACAAGGGTACATTTAACACAATAGGTCCTGATATATTGGTAATGTGAAAGCAAAAAGGGTCGCCGCTTGACGTTTCAAAGTGATCCTTGTGATTTTAATGAATAAAAATATTTGTCTTTGACTTTGACTCAGCATTGTGCTGTAGTAGCATAAAATGTACACCACTACAATGCTGGGCCCCAATTCTACTAAACCAATCGCTTCACTATGACAATGGTATCGTCGAAAAACCGCCACTATAGATACCTTTTGGTATTCTACTAACACAATCTTTTTTCAATGACCGCCGTTGCTATGACAACCCCATTGAACATTTGGTGGCATATGACAGGAATAACAATCATAATCGTTTAATAATGGTATGGCTCCCTAATAGTTTTTCTTATAAATTAGCAGAATTGGGCCCCTGGTCTTCTGTGGTGCCATTGCTGTGCGTGCAGGCAGCAACTGTGTCAAGCATCAGTCGTGTGAATAGTAGATACATAAGTACTAGTAAGTAATAACAAACATACTTAATTTTTTTTTAACTATCCTACATTTTCCTACTGCTGGGTAAAGGTCTCCCCCAACTTCTTCCACCTATAACGATCCTTGGCAGATTCCCACCATTCCTTCTCGAATCCATTGATGTTGTCGTCTGCTGATCAACGAACAAGGCTCTGGCGAAACCACCCACTAACCCGCAATTGGACAAGCGTGGTGGGTCATAGTCCAAACCCCTCAACCATGATATATAACTTATAAACAAAAAAAACTAGGAGCCTTACAGTAGTTGCATATGATGTGTAACATCAGACCACCGCGCGCGCTCATTGCTCAAATCAAATAGCGTGAGCTTCCCCGGTTTCCTGTTAACATTTTCGTCCCTTTTGCCAAAATCATTCCCACAAACCAAGAAAAGATAAAAAAAATTCTAATATACAACAACAATTAACAGTTGGTGTTCATAAAAAAATAACAGTACATTTTTGTCATTGAAGTCCTCTAGTTCCTCCTATCTTATGATATACAAGCTTAAAGTAGCTTATGTCTCAATCCAACATGGAAGAAACACAAACTCAATCTGAGATTCAGAGGTCTCTTGAATCAGTTGCTTGGTAGAAACTTAAAACTATCAGTTGATAATAAATTCTATCTATCTAGCCTCCAGCACCCACTGCTGGGTATAGGCCTCCTCTATGTCGCCAGTCAATCGGTCTTGAGCAAGTCTCATCCATTGCTGTCCAACTTCCGTTACCAGATCGTCAGACCATCCGGCTGGTGGTCTGCCCTGCGGTCGACGTCCATCTCTTGGCCACCACTCTGTGACTGCCTTGGTCCACGCCTAGCCAAGTGCCCTGCCCATGTCCACTCGCGATTCGTATACCTACATCCTCGACTTTAGTTCGACGTTTGGTATACGATCGACGAGGTGGACTCCTAGCATGGCCCGTTCCATTGCTTTTAGAGCTACTCTGATGGTGTATATATGCTTCGATGTGAGAGGCCATGTTTCGGATCCGTAAGTCAGTATGGGCAGCACACGTTGGTTAAATACTTTGGTCTTTAGACATTGCGGGATATTCGTATTAGATTTAAAGACATCTTCCTGTTTTCCAAAGGCAGCTTAACCCAGCAACAGAATAAATTAGTATTCATTTATTCACCATTTCATTACATTGCATAATATTGGTATACCAAAAATATATTACAAACTAGCTTCCGCCCGCGGCTTTGCACGCGTGGTTTGTCAATAAAAAGTAGCCTATGTGAACCACCAAATTTAATTGAAATTGGTTCAGCCGTTATGACGTGATTGCATAACAAACACAAACTTCCAAACTTTCGCATTTATAATATTAGTGTGATGTCAGCTAACTATAGAAATAAATAAAAATTAATTAATTACTACCTAAGTAGAGAGGCCAAAGCTAACTTCATATGAACTTAGCCTAAGAGCTAAGCTAACTAAACTAAGAGGTTACAGAATACCCGTATATTACTTATATACTAAACTGTACGCTATAATTTGGACTTATACTCATTTATTGAAACCGTAGGGACACAATAGAACACTTGGTTACGTCAATAATAATACTTAAATAGTTACACAGGCTTTATCTACCTAGTAGCTCATTGCACCTGCGTTTTGGAGGTGCTAGAAGCAGACAAGCACTGATTAACTAGTGGTCGAACTGTGGTTCCTCGTGGTTCGCCCCGAACTGAGATCTCGCGAATTTCCCATAGAAACAAAAATATATCATTCGTAATTTTTGACTATTAAAATAGTGCCACGAAATAAACAACCACATTACATGACCTACAGTTTCATTCAAATTATAGGTAAGGGGAGTTTATGTTAATTGGTTACTCTTTTTTGGGGTACAATATGCAGATATTCTGGATTTCAGACTTTTGACTATATTTGTGTAACTAAAGCTACACACATACCAAATTTCAGCATTGTGGGTTCACTGGTGTACCCTGTGAATTAAGTCAAAGTTTTATTTTTATTATGGCTAATAAGGATTAACTTAAAAATAAAACAGGGTTGAAATGTAGTAATGAAGACCTTTCATTTGACGTCCCACTTGACTTTATAGTCACATTTTAATTTCTTTTTACCCCTCTTGAACCCCAATATCTCAACAACGCCCCAACATTTTTAGCTCATTGAGTCACATCAAACTGTGCCATCACTGCCTACGAGTACCTATATACCAAATTTCACGATGATCGGATAAACGCTTCGAAAGTTATCCTCGGACAAACAAACTTACATACATACATACAACGCCGATTTGCCCAAATTTATATGGAGATCTCGCTTCGCTCGATCAATAAGTACTTAAAATTGTAGGATCATAGGATCCAACTGCTGGGATCGGCCTGTACCTCTAATGTGAACTGCATCCAGCACTTCCAGAATGATCTCTTGAAAAATATCTCATATTCACTCTGGTTCATCAGAAATACTGAGCTGCATGACATACTTCGAATCAACATGGTATCTGATGGGATCAAATCTAATGCTCAAGTCCACCAGAAAAAGCTGAAGATACACCCAAATAAGCTGGCACACAAAAATCTTCCCCCTGGACATGGCCTTACGTGGCCGGTCTGAAATTCTATTAAAATCTCGTAGCATAACTGTACGAGGCTGAAAGTGTCCTTGACAGAAGACCACAAATTTCGTATTTGTACGAGAATCCTCGTACGATTGGCAACCTTGATGGGTAGATATATAAATAAATAATGCTGGACATTTACACCGCCGTCTTTTTGATTTTGTTTTGTCCTGTCCATCCAAAGGTTGTCTGGAAGAGATCGCTTTTAGCGATAAGACCGCCCATTGTATTTACCTTAATTTTTGTGTATTTTTATTGTATTTTTAATTTTGTTGGTGTGCAATAAAGAGTATTCTATTCTATTCTATTCTAAATATTTAGTTTATTAGTAAGTATAGGTAGTTTATGTAAGTTTATGAATATACTCGTATTTACACCGCCGTCTTTTTGATTTTGTTTTGTCCTGTCCATCCAAAGGTTGTCTGGAAGAGATCGCTTTTAGCGATAAGACCGCCCATTGTACTTACCTTAATTTTTGTGTATTTTTATTGTATTTTTAATTTTGTTGGTGTGCAATAAAGAGTATTCTATTCTATTCTATTCTAATGCGGTAATATTGGAACATGAGCGCATCTACTAAGACACCAGGCATGTGATTGGCTTAAGCAAATCCATCTAGCGCCTCATGATATATGAGCTCATGTTCCCGGCAACAACGGTCAGGAAGCTGTTGGTGCTTCCACACATGCGGCTCACCAGGGATGCGGTTCTTTTTCGAATGATCGCGTAGAAATCATCGGTACGCGCATCTGCAAACATCCCTGATGCGCTACAGATCCTTGGCAGCCCCAACAACATCCTGAAACCGTTATTGTATTGGATTCGTAAGGCATTGTAGGATTTCTGCGTATATTTGGGCCATAGACTGCACGTGTAAAAAGAGGTACAATACGCTCTAAACAGAGTAATTTTAACTGGCGCAGTACAACGTGCAAATCTACAAGCCAACCTATTGTATCTTACCGCCAACGCCCTACGTTCCCTCTCGATGTCAGCATCGTCTGACATATCATCAGTTACCCAGTGACCCAGGTACTTGGTAGCTTTTATTACCAGCCTTGAAAAGCATCAGCTCACTCTTTTTGACATTGTACCTGAGTCCATGGGATGTTGCGTAAGTCTCACAAGAGCCCAGCAATCGTGTAAGAGCATTAATCGACGGACTCAGCAGAACCATATTGTCCGCGTAGCTGATGTTATTGACGCTGCGACCGTTGATGGAGCATCCGACATTAGCTCCGCTGAGCTCGACGATCAATTTATTAATATACAGATTGAAAAGATTCGGTGAGGTAATCCCCCCTGCCTCACCCCGCAACCCAATCTGTATTCGTCCGAATGCGAGCCCGCCCATCTCACAGTATTTTTCTGGTTCTCGTACCAGAATCTAGATTGACCACGTATTCTGGTACGGAAGTATCCATCAGAAGTTTATCCCATAAGATATTATAGGAAACGAGGTCAAATGCCTTTGACAAGTCCAAAAAACAGGCTTAGACAGGTGTCTTCACTATATATAAAATATAGAAAAATACCTAAACCCGATATGCAAATCTGATCATGTTTGCATGATCTGTAGGCCATGCAAACATTTGTCCCGCAGCAGGAATCGAACCCGCTACCTCCTGCATCTCAGCCGACTATTCGCCCATTGCGACGCCACAGAGGTCGTCAAATAGTAGACTAGATGACATAGTTAAAGTCGCGGCTGAGACTAGCGTAGGATCGTGGTGGATGGCAATAACTTGGGTAGGCCTTATACCCAACAATGGGCGAAGTCGGCCTGTGGATGATGATGACTTCTCACTTCTGGGATGAATCAGCGAAATACCAGCTAGAGCCTCTAGATTCAATTGAGAGAAGAGACAAGAAGCTCATTTGCAATGGTGAGTTACCAGATGCAAGGTTCCACAGCCTTGACCATCGTCCAAAGGTTGGAAGCCTTTCGGATGTATTTCGGAGAGTGTGCAGCGGAACTTTTCAATTTGATCCCACCATCCCCATTCTATCGGACAACCAGACGCTCCGCGATGCGCCACCGCTATATGGCAGATATACCTCCCATACGCTCAAAGCGGTACTCTTCCACCTTTATGCACCGCCAAGGAATAGAACGCCTTGCCTGAGTCTGTGTTTCCTGATAACTACAACCTAGCTAACCAAGTCGCGAGTCAATAGGTTTCTTCTAGGCAAGCGTGTTCCATCGTAGACTGCATCATGACGCGCCATCAGGCGAGATCGTGCTCAAACGCTAGCCTATAATTTATTGAAAAAAATATGATGTATATATGATATACGTATTTATTGTTTCAGCTTCGTGTATGCAATGGGAAAATTGGCTTCATTGATTGCCTTGCTGCTGAACAGTTGATGAAATAACGCAAATTATATTATCTCACGTCATAAAATCCTGAAAAAACGTGATATGGAGGTATGTTACCCACAATTATTATTTATTACTGATCGAGATCTCCATATTAACTTGGGCAAATCGGCGTTGTATGTATGTTTGTTTGTCCAAGGATAACTTTCGAAGTGTTGATCCGATCATCGTGAAATTTGCTGAATAGATAGGTAGTGATGGCACAATCCTGGTGTGACTAAATAAACTAAAAATGTTGTGGGGTTGTAAAGATATTGGGGTTCAAGTGGTTAAAAAAAAACAAAAGAGACTATTAGGTCAAATGGGACGTCTAATGAAAGGTCTTCATTAGTACGTTCTGACCCTGTTTTTATTTTTAGTTTAATCTTTGTAGTTTTTGAGTTATTAGCCATAATAAAAATTTAACTTAGACTAAGTTCACAGGGTACACCAGTGATGCCACAGTGCTGAAATTTAGTATGCGTGTAGCTTTAGTGACACAAATATAGGGAAAAGTCTTAAATCCTGTAGGTAACTGGAGGAACCCCAATAACTCAACAATGTGTGCATTGTAAAACTGACAAGAATTTGTATAACCGCTTGTATAACCGCAAGCCCTAACCGGCAGATCTCTAAGCACTTTTAATGTAAGACCTTATTTTGTAACAGCAAAGAATAAATGATTTATGATTTACCCAACCAGTAGGCCTAGCACAGTAACTGTAGAGAAGGGTTTTATCTTGAGTAATTTTTCGGAAGAAAGAGGACACTTGTCGAACGTCTCGAGCACGGCAATTGCGAGAGTGAACGGGAAGATACGTTGTCGACACTTCCTTGACAGTAGTCTACAACGCCGAGCACGACAGCCATCATCTTTGTCATCAAGACAATTTTCTTTTGAAATTGTCTAGGTCTTGCGATGCCTAGACAACGCTGTCTTCTCAAGTTGTCTCTTTCGCACTCTTTTCAATCGCGCGGTTGCCAACAATTTTTGGTTAGATATTTAATTAATTATATATACAACGCTATAACAGAGTATCCTTCTCTTGTCTAGGAAGAAATCTTATTGAGCCTGCTCGGTGCAACTTTTTGAAAAATTCTGGAAGAATTGACAGAGAATAGAATAGAGTAACGCTTTATTGTACATCACACTTTGTAGAGGTCCTACCCAGGCTTCAATGATAGACTCGGTACTGTGCAAAAGTGGACTGTATTTACTTTTCTTCTTAGTTGCTAGTTTACAAGGTATAAATCGCGTTCTTGAATGATCACAAATTTCTGGTAAAAAACGGTTTACCTTTACACAAAAATACTCCTCGCCCTAGCCATGGTGCGGGGATCGTAATTCACGCATTCACAAATCATGTTATACAATTCCTAATACATCGAAGTTTCCAGCAAAGTTAGACGGGGACTTATCTATAGCTATCTCACTCTTATGACCTTTACAAGTTTAAACCGTTACAAGTTTAGCTACCTATTAACATTTGAATCTGATTCGATCTTATAACTACCTAATACATTTTAAATCTAGATTCGATCCTGCCCCGTCTTTGATCGTCCGTTACAGTCTCCCCACGGCGCAGATCCTCGCAGCCTTCTTATTCAATCGGGAGGACGATCAACCTTCTCACTGGCCTCCGGAAAATGCCTCTCCGCGTCCGCACCTCAGCGCTCGGAACTACTCCGTCCGGACCCGTAATCACGCGCTCGATCTGGCCCCGCGGCCATACGTTCCGAGGTAGCAAACCGTCCGCGATTATGACGACGTCCCCTTCTTTGATGTTCTCTTGCTGTCTTCTGACGTCGCCTCGCGGCGCCAACGTAGGCCAACGTAACTCGTCGATCCAGCGCTTCCAAAAGGAGTTTGCCAGAGCTTGTGCGGCGCGCCACGTCCTTCTGTCGGCTACGTCGCAGTCTCCCACATATGGCAAACCTACTGCCGTCCCCAATAAAAAGTGGTTCGGCGTTAACGCTTCCTTTTCCTCTGGGTCCACGGGTACATGCGTTAAAGGCCGCGAGTTTACGGTGTGCTCGATTTCTGTCATTAGCGTATTCAACACCTCCTCTCGCGGGGCACGTTCATTTAAGGTGATGGCTAGGGCTCTCTTCACGGTTTTTATCATTCGCTCCCAGGCTCCCCCCTAGTTTGGAGCACCAGGGTCGAAGTACCGCCACTCGATCCGCTCTTTGAGTGCGTACTCTTTTAGGCCTGGGAGCCACTCTTCGTATGCCTTTTTTAGTTCCACTTCCGATCCGTGGAAGTTCGTTCCGTTGTCTGACACGATTGTACGAGGAGTCCCCCGTCGGGCAGCCATTCGCCTGATAGCCATAATAGCCGAGTCGGTGCTGAGGCTCGCTATAAGCTCCACGTGTATAGCTCTCGTTACTAAACACGTAAAGAGCATACCCCATCGCTTCTCACGGCGCCACCCGATTGCCACCCACATAGGGCCAAAACAATCGATGCCGCAGTTAGTGAACGGCCTCGTGTTCATCTCTAGGCGAATCCTCGGCAAGTCGCCCTTCACTGGCTTCTTTGGGTTCGCTCTCCTTATCTTACACAGCGTACAATCGTTCAGAACCGTTCTGACCGCCGGACGCAACCGCAGTATCCAAAATCGCTGGCGCAGATTATTCACGATCTGTTCTCTGCCCGCGTGTTTATTATTCTCATGTTCCCGCCTGATCAGTAGACGTGATAAGCGGTGCACTCCGTCCAGAATGGGTGGATTCTTCAGGCGATCCGGTACTGTAGCGGCGTTGATCCTACCGCTCAGCCTTATGATTTCCATATACATGTGCATTGGCCGCTAGCTCTTTTGGTGCATGCGCTCGGTTATCCGGGGTAATACTATCCAGTAAGCCTTCACGGTTTGCGCTCCAGCTTGCAAGTTCAAAACCCGCTTGTTGATGCACCTCTTGCACTTGTACTATAGCTCTGGCGGCTATCTCTTCCGTTTCAAAGCTGTCCACCCAGTCGTCCATGTAGTGGTTCCGAGTTATAGCGTCAAACGCTAGCGGGTGTGTCCGCTCGTGATCTTTCGCGTTCCTGTTCCTGACGCTATGAGCCAGAAATGGAGAACTTCTCGCTCCGAATATCATGGACTTCATCATGTACTTCTGCGGTGGATCTGTTTGGTTGTCGCCTCGCCATAGAAAGTGTTGGGCTGTACGGTCCTCTTGTCTTATGGTCACCCTCAGGAACATGTCCCGAATGTCCGCAGTGACCGCGATCGGCTTTGTTCTGAAGCGAAACAAGACGCCATGTAATGTCTGTAGTAGATCTGGTCCGTCCAGCAGCGCGTCGTTGAGACATGTTCCATTAGCACGCGCGGCTGCATCGAAAACCATTCTAAACTTCCCCGGCTTGTTGGGGTTTGTCACCGCGAAGTGAGGGAGAAACCAGAGACGTTCGTTCTGACTCTGTTCCTCCTCGCTCTTTTCTGCATAACCCTTTTCTGCAGCTTCTCCACTTGCGCGGTGTATGCACTTCTAAACTCCGGCGATCTGTCCATCTTACGTTCGATCCCATGTAAGCGTCGTATGGCCATGTCGTAGCTGGGCGGCATCTTCACCTCATCGCTGGCCCAAGGTAGTCCCACTTCAAAACGACCGTTCACTCGTCTCGCTGTTCTGTCGAAAATGCTTTGAGCCCGCTCATCCTTTGCGTTTGGCTTTCTTTTAATTGAAACGCCCAAAGCATCTATCTCAAAGTGTGCTTTCACGAGCTTGCTTAATTCCTCGTCTTGGTCGTTCAAAGTATGTCCGTTCTGGACACCTTGGCACGTATGGACGTGTAGTACCGTCTCCTGCTGTCTTATTGTGCTCCTGGGGATTGATCCATGGATAACCCATCCCAGCTGCGTTAGTGATGCAGCTGGCTGGGTTCTCTTCCCTGTCAGAAGCTTCCTCGTCACAATAAGATGCCAGTTGTCGGCCCCGATGAGTATGCGTGGCTTCGCTGACGCATAGCACACGGCTTCTGGACGGAGTTTCTTCAAATGCGCGTATTTTAACACATCGGTACTGACGAGTTGATTTCCTAAGGTCAGGTTCTTCACAGTGCGCGCTGTGATCCGATGTGAGTCCGACTTGTGTCCTCGGATCACGATATCCACTACCCGGCTCTCGGGTTCCCTCTGACTAGTCGTAGCCCCCACGATGTTCAAGGCTTTTGTCGGGCCTTCCGTTCCGATCATCGCGGCGATCTCTTCATCGATCAGAGTTATCGTTGATCCTTCGTCCAGTAACGCATACGTATTCATTTTCATGCCGTTACTGCCCTTAATCACGACTGGACACACCTTCAGTAGGACTTGATTCTTTGCTGTTACATGCGCAGATGCAGTGATGGCTGATTCTTCGGTCTGGCCCTGCTCACCGGCACCCTCGTTCCTTATTTTCGGCGCATGTAACAGTGCGTGATGCGGACGTGTGCATTCACCTACTTCGCATCGCTTGCTCTTGCACATAAAGCGTCTATGCTTGCTGTTCAGACAGCGAAAACATATGCCTGTCTCTTTGGCCCATTCCCATCTCTTGTCTACTGGCATCGCCGTGAGCTTTCTACACTCGACGGTTCTATGGTCGCCCCCGCAGCAACGGCACTCGTTCTTGTCCGTTGCTGCGTTCCGTCTCGTTGAGGCTTCCTCCTCCGATGCCGCGTTCTGTGTAGCGTACACCGACCCACGATTTCGTTCGTTCACCCTGGGTCGCTGCTCTGTAGGTCGGGCCTTTGAGGTGCTCTGCGAAGGCGTAGCTGTATACGCGTATCGCATTGCGCGATCTGCCTCTCTCATCAGGAACTGGGACAGCGTCAATATTTCTGGTTCATTTCGGCTGCCAAATTCCTCTGCATAGTCGCACCATTTTGATCGGATGTGCGGTGTCAACTTCTCGGCTACCTGTCGCGCAAACATCGGGTTCTGCAGGTAGCCGCGTTGGTCCATACAAGAGATGGCGGTTACTACGTTCTGTAGTTTGATGGCGAAAGCGTTTAATTCGCCTGCGGTCGCGCCCAGTCGCGGTAGCTTCTTAATCTCTTCTAACGCGTTGTCTATAATCATCTCTGGGCGACCGTAACATTGCTCCAAAGTCTTCATTATAACTGCCGGTTCGGTTGCAGTGTATAACAAAGCCGACACTGCTTGACGGGCTTGGCCTTTCAGGCATGTTCTAAGCCTCGCTAGATTCTCAGCCGATGAGATCTTGTGGATGGTCGTCGATTCCTTCATGGCTGCCTTGAACGGTAGCCAATCCCCCGCAGCACCTCCGAATACAGGTAGGTCGTACGTCTGTCTCGGAGGTGGTCTACGGTGAGCCATCTTCTCTATGGCTTCCGTTAACCGATCAATCCCTCTGTCTCGCGTTCGGTCCGGCGTGAGTGATCTGTCTCGCAGTGTTCGTGGTTCAAAAGTGACCCGATTGTTCGTAATCGGAGGATACCGCTCCGTATTCTGTTCTCTCGTGGTCGATGAGAGATACCTGGTATCCTGATCCGTCACTTGTTCTGGCTCCCCCCGTTTATGATGGCGTTGGAGCCAGTCCTCTATTCTGTGTTCTGTGTCTAGGGCTCCGTTCCGTGCACCCGTGCCCTGGATGCTTTCTTGTTCATCTTCTTCCCGTATTGTAGCGACTTCGGCAATCAACCTCTTCCTTATAAGTTCCGCTTGAATATGGAGCTCTTGCCTCTTAATCTCGGCAAGTCGTTCTTCAGCTTCAAATTCAATTTGCCGTATCCTTGCCATCGCGCTGGCGCTGGAGCGTTGCGAGCGGACGGACGGGGCACGCCGGCGTTCGGGCTCGGCGTGTGTGGTCACTCGCAGTGCTACCTCGGTCGCGGGCGCGGGCGCGGTCGTCTCTGACGCTACGCGAGCGGAGGAGGGTCCCGCTTCAGCGGGTCGCGGCTCAACGGGAGCATTCGGAAGCGCGGGTTCGGACGGGGACGCGGGGTAGTCTTCGTAGACGCGAAGTGCAGCCTTCTTCCCCCTCGTCACTGGTGGGCTCCTGGTGGTCATCTTCTTCAGCACTTGATGCCCCTACCTACCTAGCGGTCCCTAACACTAACACTAAAACCGCCCTAAGGCGTTTACCCGCTATTCCGACCGTTTGGCACCGTTAGGTGGCCGGAATAAACGGGCCGTGGACCAGCCACGTGAGGGGGTGGGGGGTCTTCACTCTTCGGGTGACGTCCTCGTTCGGTTGTCTTCAACGGACGCGGGCTTATCTTCAGGCACCCCGTGCCCTTGCGCCGGTCTTGACAACGTCGCACGTCGCACCGTTGGGTGATCTTCAGGCACCCCGTGCCCTTGCGCCGGTCTTGACAACGATGCTCGTCGCACCGTTGGGTGATCTTCAAGCCCGCGCCGTCTCTTCAGTGGTTATACGATGTAACTATTTCTTCAAAATCCAGTGGAGCGGGTCTTGTCGGCTCCGCAGGAACAACTGGTCCGGTCGTCGCAGGAACGGCTTATCCGGGTCGGAGGACCAAAACTTGTAGAGGTCCTACCCAGGCTTCAATGATAGACTCGGTACTGTGCAAAAGTGGACTGTATTTACTTTTCTTCTTAGTTGCTAGTTTACAAGGTATAAATCACGTTCTTGAATGATCACAAATTTCTGGTTAAAAACGGTTTACCTTTATACAAAAATACTCCTCGCCCTAGCCATGGTGCGGGGATCGTAATTCACGCATTCACAAATCATGTTATACAATTCCTAACACATCGAAGTTTCCAGCAAAGTTAGACGGGGACTTATCTATAGCTATCTCACTCTTATGACCTTTACAAGTTTAAACCGTTACAAGTTTAGCTACCTATTAACATTTGAATCTGATTCGATCTTATAACTACCTAATACATTTTAAATCTAGATTCGATCCTGCCCCGTCTTTGATCGTCCGTTACACACTTAAATTTAAAAACAATATAAAAAACAAATAACATTACACGCAGAAATACAAGTTGAGGTCAGAGCCTTGTCGTCTCTTCGAAGAGTAGACAAGGAAATTGCTGTGCTAGCCTTGCTGTAGGTACCAACAAAAAATAAGTATAATTTTCCATGATCAATACTCATCAGACCATTTTTAATATTTCCAGCCCGCAGAGTCTCTCATGATGAAGCTCAGAGCAATGCAGAATTTATCAGTGGCCGCTGTACAGGCCATGGGCCACCTCTACTCAACCACAGAAGATGACCTCGAAGAGGATGGAAACACAGAAAAGATTATAGTCAAAGTGGAACCGCTCGAACAAGACACAAGTGAGGTTGAAGAGACGGATCCTCTAGAAGTAGAAATCAGTATAATAGAGCCTCCGGAAGAAAATGGGAGTACTGAAAACACCGGAAACGTATATACATGTGATACTTGCCATAAACATTTCAATATACGGACTAAATTGACCAGGCATATACGCACCACACATCCAGGGAAGCCCTTTCCCTGTGAACACTGCGATAAAACTTACACACAACGAGACAATCTTAATCGACACAAAAAAATCTGCCACGCGGATATAAACTACAAATTCAACTGCAAACTATGCACGAAATCATTTACCCAAAATGTCAATTTACAACGGCATATGAGACACCACACTGGTGAAAAGCCATATAAATGTGATCAGTGCGATAAAGCGTTCACCCGTAAATGTCATTTGCAAGAACACCTAATTATTCACACTGGGGAAAAGCCATACGCATGCAACAAATGTCATAAAACCTTTACATCTAACAGCAATTTGTTGCAACATACAAAAATACACACCGGGATAAAGCCGTACATATGTACAGAGTGCCACAAACCCTTTTCATCGAACAGCAATCTGCTTCAACACATAAGAATACACACTGGTGAAAAGCCATACGCGTGTTACCAGTGTGAAAAAGCATTTACAACGAGCAGTAATCTATTGCAACATATAAAAGTGCATACCGGCGAAAAACCTTTTTCATGTTTTGAGTGCGGCAAGACTTTTACTACCAGCAGTAATTTGCTCCAACACACAAAAGTGCATACCGGGGAAAAGCCATATTCTTGCACGGTATGCCAAAAGGCATTCACTTCCAACAGTAACTTACTCCAACATATGCGAGTGCATACCGGAGTGAAACCCTTCGTCTGTTGCGATTGCAACAAGTCGTTCACGACCAGCAGTAATCTGTTGCAGCATTCGAGAGTACATACGGGGGAGAAGCCCCATGCCTGTGATAAATGCCCCAAGACATTCACTCAAAAGGGAAGTTTGCAGAAGCATATGAAAATGCATGCAGAAGAAGAAATGCAGTTAGATATGCAATACTAAGCATACAGTGTAGTTTGCTTTACAGCTTAGAAGGACGGTTTTAAGTGTTTTGTTATGTACGACATTAAATGAAAACACGCGTAGGGCTAATCGGTAGTATTGTTGTAAAATAGCTTATATAGAAAATTTTAAATAACTTTAATATCAATTCCTAAAATATGAATGAAACAGCCTGTATAAAATAGGTAAACAAACGATATTCATTCATCATGTAAGTACACTCGAGAGCATAGAAATCGCACACCCCATGCATTTTCCTACATTTTCATTTTGACCCTTATTATTTTTTAAATTAGAGTTTGGTTGCAAATATAACTTGAATTAAATTAAAGTGCACACTGTTAGCTTCCTAAAAATCCATAATGTCTAGCCTTGACCTTCGAAATCATGACAGTGGCAGCTTGACAATGGGATGGCCTAGATTAGCTCGTTTCAGGTGGCTTGGTTTGTGGGACTTTGAGCAGGTATAAAAGGTTAAAAAAACAATAAATTTGTGAATGTAACGATTTATTAATACAAGGTATTGCCTCCCCTAGCCGTAATAACAGCTTCCATTCGATGTTTCATTGAAGAAATCAATTTTTTACGAAATCTTGCGGTATGCTGGCCCATTCTTCCTTGATCGCGGTTTGGAGATCTCTGAGACTCGTAGGCGCTGCGTTTCTGGCTCTTACTCGTTTATTTAGTTCGCTCCATAAGTGCTCAATGGGATTGAGATCTGGGCTTCGAGCAGGCCACGCCATAACGGGTACTTCAACCTCCTCCAAGTACTGGCGGACTATAGCAGCGGTGTGTGGTCTAGCGTTATCCTGCATAAAAACGAAATTTTCGCCGATAAATCCCGAAAAGGGCACAACATGTTCTTCCAGAATCTCCTCGACGTAACGTTGAGAAGTCAATCCACCCGATCGACGGTCGGTATCGGGCCCTGTGATGAAGACAAGTTCAGTTTTCGCTTCTAGTGAAATGCCTCCTCAGAACATACAGGAACCACCGCCGTATGCGACCCGTTCGGAGATGCAGCATTGAGCAAATCGCTCACTGGATCTTCGGTCGACTCTACCACGTCCGTCGTTACCATGGAGACACATCCTGCACTCGTCAGAGAAGAGGACTGCCTGCCATTGAGCCATAGTCCAATTAACGTGATTTCGAGCAAACTGAAGGTGTGCTTGTCTGTGCGCTGGGGTCAATTTTGGGTCAGTTGCTGGTCTGTGCGCTGTCAGGCCTCCTTCGGCTAGTCTTCTCCTGACTGTCCACCGACTGACTTCTACTTCTCTAACTTCCTGGAGCTGCTGTCCGAGTTGAACTGCATTCAACCGGCGATTTCGTAGTGATGTATTCACAAGAAAACGGTCATCGCGCTGTGTTGTCGCACGTTTTCGGCCTGTTCCTGGTTGCCTGGTATAGCCACCAGTTTGCTGATATCGTTGGTATACACGTCGAACAGCATATCTGCTCAAATTTAATTGACGAGCCACTTGACTATGGTTCTGTCCAGCTTCGATTAGTGCAACCACTTGAGACGCTGCTTCAGGTGTGGTATCCATTTTCTTGTTTAAAGTGATGACGTATTCGTTAAAGGACCTTTCTGACTGGGAGTTGGTATGCAAATGATGTCATTTTTTTTTCTGATGGACTAACTCGCTGTTGGCCTCTGAGGCCGTGACAGCTTAACCGAATTTTTGGCGAGCGCAGATGGCGCTCAGCCCAGTAAGTTATTTAGGCAACTAGCGCAAGGGCACTACTTAGGTACGAGCCTCGGCTTGGGCTGTTGCCGGGGTGGGGATAGGAGAGAAACGCCCGGGTACATGTCTGTACCTCGTATAAGCGGCGACTGAAGGGACTCGTCGACCTCGCCGGCGAGGTCGGTGTTTCTGTGAAGTGTTTGCTCTGTCTGATGTAGATGAGGTAAATGATGTCATTTCAATCATCCCTTATTCTTTTATACCTGCTCAAAGTCCCACAAACCGAGCTGCTTGAGGCGAGCTAGTTTGAGCCATTCTGTTGTTAAGTTGCCATTGTTGTGATTTTGAAGGTCAAGGCTAGACATTATGGATTTTTGGGAAGCTGACAGTGTGTACTTTAATTTAATTCAAGTTATATTTGCAACCAAACTTTGATTTAAGGAATAATAAGGGTCAAAATGGGAATGTGGGAAGATGTATGGGGTGTGCGATTTCTATGCTCTCGAGTTTAGGTACCTGTTAAACTGACTAAGCGGCATCGTCGCAAAGGCGCCGCCGATTTACATTAAAAATTGTTTTGTGGAAATGGATCGATTACTGGATAAATATTCAAGCTACCGGTATTAAACCCACCTCTAAAATCAGTTAATACGGTTCCGGATGTTTGTTTTAAATTAATGTTGTACATAACAAAACAGGTTGTATGACTTGGAGATGGATCAATGTCTACGATGCCTACGATCACGGATAGAAACGTGCCCTACGTTACACTGCGTTCATCAACTGGAGGCATCATGTAAAGCCTCATGTACCTGTAATTTCCATACCCTTCAAACTGAAACAGCAATGCTTCTTGGCGGCAGAAATAGGTATGGTGGTAACAATTCCCACCATACCTATTAGTGGTAGAACTCTACTAAAATTAGTTTCAATTTAGAATAGACAAAATTGTATATATCCTATACGGTTTGCTGGAAGAAAATTCTTAAGGTTAAGCTCGCCTTTGTCAAAAAATAGGTACAAAAAAGAATAAACAGAATCTTGACAAAAACTGTAATACATTGACGACTTCTGTGGCGCAGTGGCAGAATAGCCGGCTAAGACGCAGGAGGTAGCGGGTTCGATCCCCGCTGCGGGACTAATGTTTGCATGGCCTACAGATATTTGATCCGGGTTTGGCTATTTTTTTGTATATACATATTATAAAAAATGTATTTACAAAAAAAAGTAGATAAGTATTCTATCAGTTAGCTGGTTCCCATAGTACAAGCTCTGCTTAGTTTATGGCTAGATAGTGCTGTGTGAAATGTCCAGCATTATTTTATTTTATATAAAATTTTGTTTAATCTTTTTTGTAGAGAAAATTGGTCAATGTTATTAAATAGAGAATTATTAATTAATATTAGTTATTAGTTAATTATTTTTGACAATTGCAAGTTTTTTATTAGAAATGAATAAGGTATACTAATATTTACCAGCCTTTACCCAAAGAGGGGTAAACAATTAATAATTTGAATTATGAATTTCAATGCAATCTCTATTCTTTTCATATAAATTAATTAATAATTTCAATTATATAATCTAAATAAATGATATAATATTTCACATAACAAATTAACATTAGACATGATAAAATTGACTGATTTTTTTAGACATAATCAATAAAAAAAGTGGCACTCCGGGAGTGCCGACAGAAGTGAAAACTTGAACGACTACGAGATACTTATATACAGAGGTGTCAGTAACGGTAATGGTAATAGTGTCGCAAGTTCAATGGTTTTTTCTGATCTCAAAAAATGCCCAACGCGTCTAAAGAAGTTTTCACTTCAAAAAATATATTATAAATAATGTATAATATTATTATAAACTGTAAAAATCATGGACTTATTAATTTATTTTTGTGTGAAATAAAAGGATTTTTTTATTTACATATCAATATATATAATATATTATAATAACATTCGATATAATTTTTGTCTTTGGCAGTTCGTACTAAACTTCTGTATCTCTCTATTTTGTGCTTTTATCTACAATGGTATATAATTTTTAAAAATTTGGCGCTCACATAATAATTGTTAAACGAGTATTTATTGCGTATTTTTTTTTGTCCACTTTAATTATAATCCCGTCGTTTTTAATCGTCAACTTTAAAATGGATTATAAATATAAAGGTCAAATTACGATCTCCGTGGCGCAGTGAGCGAGTAGCTGAGACTCAAGAGGTGGGTTTGATTCCCGCGGCGATCAAATGTTTGCATGATGTACAGATATTTGTTTCGGGTAGAGTTATATTAGAAATAAATTTTGTAAATATGTATTGATTATTATAAGTACATATTTACAACAAAAATGTATGTAAGTTTCAACTATTCTATTAGTACAGCTTTGCTTTGTATGGGGCTGGATAGCGCTGTGTGAAATGTCCAGCATTCTGTAGATCATGCAAACTTTGGTCCGCAGCGTCGCAGCCGGCTATTCGTCCACTACGCCACAGAGGTCGAGTAATCAACGAACACATTTTTTTAAATTCATGGGACAAGCATATGGCCCGCCTGATGTTAAGTGTTAGCCATCGCCTATAACAAAGTATTGCCTCATAGGGCACGCACCTTAGAAACGTGCCCTAATATGCACTACCCTGCGTCCGTCAACTTGGACGATTATTTGTCAGACTGCATGAAGAAGTCGATTCTATTCCAGCCAATCAAATCATATTTAATTATTATTATATTATTATTATTTTACAATTTATAATATATATATATAAAATAAATAAATAGGCATTATAAGAGCAAACGAAAAAGAGGCCTGTTTATCTTTAAGATTGTAAATATTATAATATATTTATAAAAAATATAACACATTAATTTGTATGCAGATGCATTTACTCTCATGAAAGCACCTTGCGTTCAGATTATGCAACACGTTATATTATACTACGTGTTTTGTTATGTACGACATTAAATGAAAACACGGGTAGGGCGGTAGTATTGGTGTAAAATAGGTTTTTATTAAATTAATTACCGTAGAAAATTTTACATTTTAAGCAACCTTAATGTAAAGTCCTAAAATATCAATGAAACAGCTTGTATAAAATAGGTAAACAAATCATATTCATTCATCATGTAAGTAGGTACCTGTTAAACTGACTAAGCGGCATCGGCGCAAAGGCGCCGCCGATTTACGTTAAAAACTGTTTATTGGAAATGTATCGATTACTGGATAAATATTCAACCTACCAGTATTAAACCCACCTCTAAAATCAGTAAATACGATTCCGGATGTATGTTTAAAATGAATGTCGTAAATACCAAAACAGGTAATATACGGTGAACCAAAATCACTGCCCCGACAGCTAACATTATAGTCAACTTTCCCGTTGTACCCCTTTCCACTGGGGGAAAAACGGAAACTAAGTTGTGCCCTAGTAAACCAAGGTTGTAGGGTTATCTTACCATACATGTTCGACTTTAGATCCTGCACTGTTTTTTTAGAGGCCTAATTCTGCTAATTTATAAGAAAAACTATTATGGAGCCATAACATTTAACGATTATTATTGTTGTTCCTGTCATAAGCTGCCAAATTTTTAATGGTGATGTCATAGCAATGGCGGTCATTGAAATAATGTTTTAGTAGAATACCAAAAGGTATCTTTAGTGGGTATTTTGCGACGATAACAATGCCTAATTACTGATTTAAACGGGTATTTATCGCGTTGTATTCAATTTTATCTTAGAGAGTTGACATTTTTAATACCTAATAGGTTGGGGAAAAAGTCTTTTCGCATTATAGTATGTATGCACTTGTAATAAAATCTCTTTGGTATTTGTATCTGGCTGGTTTTGGTATCATTCAAAGTTTCAATTTTAAAGAAGATAATTCCAAATTCAAATCAGGAAAATGTGTGATTTTTATTTGTTTTTCGTACTGTAAAAATGAGTGAATTTAATGAAGAAATTCGATAAATTTTAAAATTTTACTACAAAAAAGGTAAAAATGCAACGAAAGTCGCGAAAAAAATTTGCTGTTTGTTGTTTGCTTGTTTTCAATCCGGAAATTTTGATGTCAAAGATGCACGTCGCTCTGGATTTTATCCTATTACGGATAAAATTGATGCCATTTTTTAAAAAGTGGAGCAAGATCGGCATACCAGTAGTTACGACGTAGCTGAAGAACTGGGAATTGATCACAAAACAGTTTTGGCGCATTTGAAAAAAACTGGGTACACAAAAAAGCTCGATATTTGGGTACCCCACGAGCTCACTGAAAGAAACCTAATGTACCGTGTACTCATTTGTGATTCTTTATTACGACGTAATGAAACCGAACCATTTTTGAAGTAGCTGATAACTGGTGATGAAAAGTGGATCACGTAAGTACGACAAGAACGTGCGAAAAAGGTCGTGGTCAAAGGCCGGTCAGGCTTCACAGACTGTGGCGAAACCCGGGTTAACTCGCAACAAGGTGATGCTGTGTGTGTGGTGGGATTGGAAGGGCATTATTCATTATGAGCTGTTACCACCAGGCAGGACCATCGATTCTGAACTCTACTGCGAACAACTGATGAGATTAAAGCAAGAAGTTGAGAGAAAGCGGCCGGAATTAATCAACAGAAGGGGTGTGGTTTTTCATCATGATAACGCTAGACCTCACACATCTTTAGCCACTCAGCAAAAATTAAGAGAGTTTGGCTGGGAGGTGTTAACCCTTCTTTGCATGATTTTTTCTATTTTTTTAAAATAAATCTGGGTGATGTAATTAATGCTCTAGATTAAAGGAAAAATATTTAAAAAAATCCTAGTGTAAATAAAAATATGAATTATGTAAAAAACAATATGATGGAAATTTACATCATCATGCATTGTCACATATTTAGCTCAGTACTAAATAAATAAAAAAATATAGTTTACTCAATCTTCTTTATTCTTTATGATAATTTAAAAAACAATTATTATTTTTATTTAAACACAAATTGACGCCACATTTATTACACGAAATTGTGGAATAGCCTTTACATTTGGGAAATTTGCACCGGAGTGACCCACCTACTTTTGGCCAATGTTCAGCACCATCTTTTCTTATGTCTTTTGGAGGTGGTGGAGCTGGAGAACCTTTTCTTTTTTTTTATTGTAATTCTTCTTCTAGTACACTGGTACTAGGACGCCCTCTTTTAGCTTCTTTGGTGGTTCCTCTGTTGCATAGCACAAAGGCCAATTCATTTCTGAATCGGCCCATTGTAAGCAGACTCTTTTTAGGTTCACCTCTTTCTTGAGCATTTTTTTTATAAACAATCCAAGAGTTTATAATAGCTAGATCAAATAGATGAAAAAAAAATACGCAAATACCACTTTTTAGACCTCATTTTTATATGATTTCTGCCCAAAAAGCTATCCATGAGATCTACTCCTCCCATATGTTTATTGTACTCTTGGACAATAAACGGGCAAGTAATATCAATTTTTCCTTTTGTTATCCTGTCAAATCTATTGACTGTAGTTACAGGCAATGCTCCAGCATAAGAAGATAACAGGGTTACTATCTTATTATCTTTCCAAGCCACACAACTCAAATCTATACCATCATGCACAGACACTCTTTCCTCAAAACTACCTCTGGGCACAGATTTTTTCATGAAATTTTTCTTCTCTGGTAGTTTATTATTTGGTATCCTGTTTTGTTGCACAGTTCCCACTGTGTGAATTCCTGATTTAGCTAAAAAAACTACCAATGGCAAAGAGGTATAAAAATTATCAAAGTATATGATGTGGTTTTGATTTCTTGGCACTCCTCGAAGCAAACGAACTACAACATTTCCTGTTGCACCAAGATCTGGTTCATCTGGGAGTTTCTCTGTATTCTCTTGTCCAGAATATACCTCAAACTTGTGGGCATATCCCATCAAATCACAGAGAACATATAATTTGAAGCCCCATTTATGGGGCTTCTTAGGCAGATACTGTTTTAAAAAATGCCCTATTTTGGTAGAACACATCTGTTCATCCACAGAAAGTCTTTGATTCATTGGCACTGTGGCAAACCTCTCATTGAGATGCTTGATAACAGGGCGGATTTTATAAAGCCTGTCATGTTCTGGATGACCTATAGGTTTGTGAAGATCAGTGTTATTAAAATGTAATGATAACTTTATTTTCTCAAACTTGTTCAGTGGCATTGTTGAAGAAATGGGCTCATATCCAAACTTTGGCGACCAGTATGATCTTGTGCTAGGAAATTTGATTACTGACATGTATAATAATATACCAAAGAACTTATACAAATCATATTCTGTAAATGTTATAGATGAACTGGGATTACTCTGTATTATATATAAATTCGTCTCCTCTACTAATGTTTTGATGAAATCTTTAGTGATAAAATGGTTAAAACATTGATATGGAGTTTCTAGGTGTGATAGACCACCTGAAGCAGTAGAACTCCCCAAGAAAGTAATTTTATCTGTGTCATACACCAGATTCCTTTTTTTCCAAATCAAGCTTCTTTTGTCAAATGGTAAACTGGATGAAGACTGCAAATTGGATGAAGTTGATGGGTGAGAGGGTTATTGATCTTCTGGTTCTACAAGAGGAGGATCAATGTCAGCAGTTTCATCCACATCATCATCATCATCATCGTTCTCCTCCTGCAACACTCTTATAACTTCACCAGCATCGCGGTTTTCATCATCGGAATCTTGGTCATCAAGGCCATCTTCTGAGAGCCAACCGCCTTCTAACGTACTAAGATAATCTTCAATATCTCTTTCATTCAAGTTTCCCTAAAAAACAACATAAAATAAACATTTACAAAAAAATGTTTGCTATACATTACAAGTGAAGTTACTGCATAGTGATGTAAATTTCCATCACATAGTTTTGAGAAATTTATTCACAGTGTTTTGATATAAATTGTACATAAAATAACAAAAACATGAAAACAAACCTTTGTTCCACTCATTTTCACTTTTATTGTATTTTATATCTCCGTTTATTTCCATAAAACAATTTATAATCTCGCTCCTTTCTTCCAGTCACAACAAACAGCGGAATGACAAGTTCTAGGCCTGGTAATTCACAGTGACGTTTGCTAATTTTTGACATCTGCGTTTTGTTGTACGCAATAGTCGCTTAAAAAGTTGCCAGCAACAACAAATTTACAGTACAAGGGTTTTGAGTACCTTTTTTTTTTACTAAATATTATGATTGAAATTTCCATCATCATGCAAAGAAGGGTTAATGCATCCGCCGTATAGTCCTGACCTTGCACCTTCAGATTTCCACCTGTTTCGGTCTCTTCAGAATTCTTTAGGCAGTGTCAGGTTAACATCACGAGAGGACTGCCAAAACCACTTGTCGCGGTATTTTGATCAGAAGCCCCAACATTTCTATAGCAATGGGATCATATACCTATCACCAAGATGGCAAAAAGTTATCGAACAAAATGGTACCTACATACTTTAGTTAAATGTAAATAAACTATATTAAAAAATGTTTCGAATTTTCTTAAAAAATGCGAAGAAACTTTTTCCCCAACCTAGTATTATTATTTTTTATCTTAGAATTTTGCACGCTTCGATGGGACAGAATGTAAATCGAATCTTATTTAATAATCGATACGAACTATTATGATATTATGATATGAATATGATAATGCCATTGTCATAGTGAAGTGATTGGATCAGTAGAATTAAGCCCCTGGAGTGTAGGTAACTATTATGTATTTTAAAAGGATTGATAAAAATAATAACCAACCTTGCTCTAGCCTGATTCTTTACTTTTGAGAGCAGGTGGTTGAATTGACGTTTTAAAGTAATCCTTGTGATTTTAATGAACAAATTTTTTTTTCATAACTCTTTTTTCCGAAAAGAGCCGCTTTTTACAAAGTGTTTTCATTGTATCTTTTATCTCTGTTTCAAAATTATAGTATGTGCTAATGTAGTAAATAAATAGGTAATATCCGTTTTCACTAACCACGAACAAAGTGACGCCTAAAGAAAGCCAATCAATTAGCATAAACTTTCATTTCACCAATCCATTTTCAATAATTGAATCCTAAACCAAGAGTTGCCTGAATTTTAGACACTTGTGTTTATAATTTTTATAATAATACGCAATGAGGGGCTAACAGATGGCGCTGCTCTGTCAGACGCTGATTAATCATAGGATCAATGTATAGTCAATGTTAATTGCCGTATTATCATTATGTTCCTAGGTACTTAAATTAAAATAAAACATATTTATGATTGTTTATCTGACTATGATATTGTTTAAGACAAATTTTGATATTGTGTCTTTGAGATTTTGGCATAATAACCATATTTTGTTCCGGTGTATCTCCAGACAGCTTTATCTACACTTGAGAGCAATAAAATCGCACATCCGCACATTTTTACTTAAAAGTTTTTTTTTTTTTTATTTGGAGCTTACAGCAAATTAAAATCAAATTAAATTAAAGTACATAATCTAGGCATTCGCAGAACTGATAAAGGGTTGACATTTACCTTTAAAAACAACTCATTAGCAACAAAACAATAGACCCCCTTATGTCGCTCGATCCAGGTAAGGCCGGCGGCGGGATTTATCGCAGGTATAAAAGAGTGCATATTGAGGGAATGGTCATCATTTTCTAGTCCTAGACCAGTCAGAGCAGGAGTCCCTCAAGGCTCCGTTCTCGGCCCCCTCCTGTTCACGCTGTGCACCAGCGATATCCCCCGCACTCCTCAAGTGGAAATAGCCCTATACGCAGACGACACAGCCTTGTACACATCCAATCGGAATCCTGATCGGGTGGGTATAAGGCTGCAGGCTGCCCTTCACTCATTAGCCACTTGGTTCCGCAAGTGGCGGATCGAGGTAAACCCGTCGAAAAGTACAGCAGTGTACTTCTCACGGAGAAACCTCACTCCCAAACCGATCTCTCTATTTGGCCAGCCCATTCGCTGGGCCCCATCAGCCAAATATCTGGGTGTCATCCTCGATAGGCGTCTTTCCTTTAGGTTGCACATCACTAAGAGGTGCAACCAAGCAAAGTTCACCCTAGGACGATTGTCCTCACTTCTAGGCGCGAAAAGTAAAATGTCCCTTAAAAATAAGGTGACTCTTTACAAAGCGTGCATTCGCCCCATTATGACATACTCATCTGTAGTATTTGCCCACTCTCCTAAAGTTGGTGCCATTCAGGTTATTCAAAATCGCTTCTTGCGAAAAGCCTCAGGCTCGCCCTGGTACTTTCGCAATAACGACCTACATCGCGATTTGAAATTAGAATCAATAGCCAGGTTCATGAAGCTCGCTTCCAAGCGGTTTTATGAACTTGCCTCTAATCATCCGAACCCTTTGGTACACACCATTCCGGTTTACCCGTTGGATCCGCCCGCCAACAAAATCCTCCGTCGTCCGAGACACGTTCTCGGAGACCCGGATGACGAAATCACCTCTGCTAATGCGGAAGGTGAGTCATCTATATCAGACAGAGCAAACACTTCACAGAAACACCGACCTCGCCGGCGAGGCCGACGAGTCCCTTCAGTCGCCGCTTATACGAGGTACAGACATGTACCCGGGCGTTTCTCTCCTATCCCCATCCCGGCAACAGCCCAAGCCGAGGTTCGTACCTAAGTGGTGCCCTTGCGCTAGTTGCCTATAAAACTTACTGGGCTGAGCGCCATCTGCGCTCGCCAAAAGTTCGGTTAAGCTTTCACGGCCTCAGAGGCCAACAGCGAGATTAGTCCATTCGAAAAAAAAAAAAAAAAAATGGTCATCATTTGCATACCAACGTACAGTGTGAAAGGTTCTCTATTGATATTGGCTTCAAACGGAACACGAAAATGGATACTACACCAGAAGTAGCCGCTCAAGTGGTTGCCCTTGTTGAATCGGGGCTTAAGCAAAGTCAAGTGGCTCGACAATTGGGTTTGAGCCGATTTACCGTTCGGCGTGTATACCAGAGGTATCAAGAGACTGGTGGCTACCAACGGCGACAAGGATCGGGCCGTCCCCGTGCTACAACAGAGCGTGATAACCGCTTTCTTATAACGACATCTTTAAGAAATCGTCGTTTGAACGCAGTTCAACTGGGCCAACGACTTCAAGAAGTTCGTGAAGTAGAAGTTAGCCGGTGGACAGTCAGAAGACGATTGAGAGAAGGTGGCCTGACTGCACACAGGCCAGCAAACGGGCCGAAATTGACCCCAGCCCACCGAGAAGCCCGCCTTCAGTTCGCTCGAGACCATTTGAATTGGACCGAAGGGCAGTGGAGTGCAGTCCTGTTCTCTGATGAGTGCAGGATGTGCTTGCATGGCAACGACGGACGGGGGAAGGTGTATAGAAGATCGGGAGAGCGATTTGCCCAATGCTGCATAACAGAACGTGTCGCCTATGGCGGTGGATCAATCATGTTTTGGGGAGGCATGTCTATGGAAGCAAAAACCGAGCTTGCCTTCATCACCGGACCGAATACTGGTCGCCAATCAAGAGGATTGACTTCCATACGATACATTGATAAGTACTCGAGAGCCACGTCGTACCTTTTGCTGGGTTTATCGTCGAAAACTTTCTGTTTATGCAAGATAATGCAAGACCGCATACTGCTGGCATAGTGATCGAGTACCTTCAAGAGGTGGATGTGACCGTTATGGAGTGGCCAGCTCGAAGCCCAGACCTCAATCCCATCGAACATCTATGGGACGAGCTGAAAAGAAGAGTTCGAGGCCGAGATGCTCCTCCATCGACTCTACAGGAGCTGCAACAGGCGATCGCAGAGGAATGGGAGGCTATTCCTCAAGACTTTATCAAAAGTCTAGTAACATCAATGAAAACACGGATGGAGTCAGTGATTCAGGCTAGGGGAGGGAACACTCGGTATTAATAACAAACTTTAAATTAATTTTATCTTTTAATTTCATAACTTTGACACCAATACTTGAATAAAGAATTTTTTACTAAACATGCATTTTTGTTATTGATCCACAAAAGCATTTTTATGTAATGATTGAAAGACAAATCAGATACCACTGGATAGGTATTAAAATAGACTATGAATCTGCATTACAGAAACATAATATTTTTTGTTTTTTTTTAGTTATGTCAAAAAATCATGAATGTGCGATTTTTTTGCTCTCAAGTTTATTACGCTAGTTGGAACCATTTCTATTATCCTTATTGAAAAGCCCTCATTTACAAGTGAAGGGACTGATTGTGACTGACACAAACACATCTGCCAGTTTAGAGAATTGCCTAACATTACGCACCGACAAATCGCAGTCGTAACTTTAGGCAACGCCTAACGTCTCTAGTCATCACATAAAGGTGGGTGAAACGTTTTTTGCTCCTTAATAAATAGGCATTTGATTTAGGCGTCTCCTAGGGTTAGTGAAAACAGGTGTAAATTAATGTGTCTATAAACATCAAATTTGGAAAAGTATATCAAACCTTTTTTTGTAGGACTATGACTTCCTGTCTACATGCATTTTCACTGTGATTATATAAAATAGTTCGGAACAGAAGAGTACCTAGTATAAAAAGCTAAAACAGGCGCGCGCGTACGAGGATCTCGGATCAAGTCGGTCGAAGTTTCGAATGTAGGTATGTTTGCGTGCGGCCGGCTGTTCGCTTGTTGTACTAAACTTCGATTCTTATGCTGTGCTGTAATCTGGCTTACCGTGTAATTGTCAAAACTGTACATTATTTTATATTAAATAAATTATACTCTTTATTATGTTTGTGTTTCTTTCGTTACATAAAATGCACCATTGATATGTGGTTTCTAATTTTGTTTAAAACTTTTTATCTGACTTCTAAAAATGAAGGTTTTCAATCCGTTTTTTTATGCATGTCCCCGATTGCTCGAAGACGCCTAGACTGATTCGTTAAATTATTTTTTTGTTTATAAGGGTATATTGGAATGGAATGGAAAAATGGAAGTGCCACTGGGCTTATTCCATACATGCACAACGCGAACTATTCCCCAAACTCTAGCTCAATGCCCTGATGGGCAGATTGCAAGAAATAAGGAGACTAAACAAAAAAAAATAAGGGTGTACTTCCCAGGTGGTCCCATTGGCACCAAGTCAGGATCTGGTGATGGGATCCCAAAAAAATCGAGGGCAACCCTCAAATTTTATAGGGATCCAATTTGGTTTTATGTTTGTTATTACCTCTACTCCTTCATTTATCAACCGATTTGGAATTTTTTTTTATTTCAAAGGAAATACTTTCATATTGGTGTCTTAAAAATTTAATCAAAATCAGTTCAGTGGTTTGGTTAAGCCGTGTTCCTATATTGAACTGTCCGTTGTCGGTAGAAAGCAACGATCCGTTTCCTTGCTATCTGGAAGGAGCCGTTTTTTGCGTTTCACAAGTTGTTTTTTAGTTCCTCTACTGACGGCTATCCGTAGTATCCGACGTATCCGTTTATTACTAGTTAACCGAGTCCTCCTCAACCAAACTTCATTCTTATTTTCTATTTTACAGTGGGACATTGCCACCCCCATGTAGTAGAGGCTGGTAGAAACCAAATGTCTTTGATATCGACGAACAATCGCTACCTTCACGACGAAATCGTAATACGATTGTGCCATAACTGCCTACCACATTTATCCGTTATATTTCGAAAGTTATCCTCGGACAAACAAACATACCTACATACAACGCTGATTGGCCCTAGTTCATTTGGTGATCTCGCTTCACTCGATCAATAATGAAATAAAATGTGTTCTGATTTTCAGTTATAATCATCCGAGAAAACAAGTAAATACATAACCCTTCGGGTACAAACTTACCTTGTAGATAAATATTGAGCACTGATTATCGCAGCGGCACGAAGACTACTGAACCTGTTTTAACTGGTTTTTCTTGTAAGTAGGAATATAAAAAACAAAAGCTACATGTTATTAATGCTGTTTTCCTTGTCTATAAATCTATAGAATACACATATAGATAGCAACACACTTACTTATCATTTATGTTTTTAAATGCCTTCGACTGGACCGGACAGGTTTCGATTCGATGCACCTGCTTACCTACTTAGCATAGAATACATACACACAGAATAGAAGTTTTGTACTGTGGTAGGTAAGAACGTATTGGATTAGCCCTTACTCGTGAACAAGCAGTTATAAAAATGGCCGTGAAAACCCCTACGCTCATTGGTGCCAGAACAGAATTGTTTTAATTGTTACTCGTATAAGTGCTTAGGATTCGTTACCCGTACTTGTAAAGATTTCGACAACATAGGTGTAATAAAACTTTTATATATTTCCCTTACTTCTTGTAAGGGGCAAACAACTGGCCCAGCAGAACACAATAGATCAACCCTCGCGGCGCAACCCCCTCCACATCACTTTGTCATGCTCATGGCCCAACTGCGACTCAAATTGTAAATTCCGAGAATGCATTTTGAATACAAAAACATAATAAAGCTTCGGTTGCGCGCTGCTCTGTTGTCACCTAGGAGAGTTACAGACAGGTAAAAGATTTGCGCCCACGTTTACAATCCGGATCATGGGTGAGAACACATCGCGCAAAATTAATAAAACTTAAATTAAAACTTGAAAAAAAAGCTCTAAAAAGCTTCCCTGCAGTCATTTTTGGTTAGTTAACAAACGAATTAAGCTTAGGAATGATAAAATGGCCAAAATCTATTTTCTAATCAGATAGCTAATTTTAAGAATTTTCCACCTCGCCGTCTTTGAAGGCCGATTTCGCTAAAGCAGCCCATTAAGTACTACTTTTTTTTTTAATGATTATGAAAGCTGAGAGTCCGAAGAATTCTTAAGACTTATTTAAGAACCATGAAATTACTTGTTAAGATTTTTAATTTAAAGTTGAAAATTTAAGTCATAATTCACCGAATGTAATTTTTTGACTTTACACCAACATTTTCATAGTTTTCATCAAAGTCACGTACCTGATTATTTTATGCATAAAAGAACAGCTCATAAAAATTCAGTAGCAAAAAATAATCTCAAGAAAGTTTTCTACTTTTTTTTAAAGAATTTTTTATGTTATTCATGTCGAAAATTTCCAAAAATTCGGAAAAAAATTCATAACTCGAAAACTATAAAAAATCGCGGAACATACATGGGGGTGATTCAGGTACCCCAAGGGGTGTTCTATCTCTGGACTTTCGCTTGACACTATTTTTTGGGACACTCTGTATAAAAAAAGTTATGGATATTATCCATTTATGTACCCAACGAAATTCTTGCAAGGCACATAAGGATTTTCATTCTCTCGAAACGCGTAGGTTATTAAATCAAATGATGACTGTATGCCACCTATTACAGGGCGTGCTTGATTGTCCGGAAGTAACGCTCTAGGTTTAGGCTGCCTGTCTGTATATCCGAATATTATGGTTAATATTTGGAAAATTCATTTTCTCATACATAGATGCAGCTAATAATAGCCGATTGACCTGGGCGACATTGGCAGCCCGCGTCATACGCATGTCAAGGCGGTACAAAGTTCGGCGGGTCAGCTAGTAGGCATATAAAAAAAAACATTAGTACATAATACTTTATTATTAATTTAATATGTAAGTTATACTTAGTGGCTACTTATTACATAAACTTATACTACTTAGAAATATTATCATATGAAAATTGGGAGAAGTCTTCCATCTTAGCCGTGCTTATTGACAGGTGCCTGGAAAAAATACATACATCCTTACTCATATTATAATTTAGAAAGTAACTCGACTAAACGGCTGAACCCATTTCGATGAAATTTGGTATTATAGGTGGATTATAACCGGGATTGGGACATAGGCTACGTTTTACCCGATTGTGCAGAAGGAGGATAATGTTTTCATTGCCCAACCACGCGTGCGAAGCCAACAAACTAGCTATCGATACTAATATTATAAATTCAATAGTAACTCTGTCTCTCTGTCTGTTTGTTACGCTATCACGACTAAACGGCTGGACCGATTTCGTTGAAATTTAGTGTACAGATAGATTATGACCGGGATTGCGACATAGGCTACTTTTTACTTTGATGTTACTTGTTGAGGATGTTTTTAATTTTCAATCTACTTTAATTTCAAGTCCTGAAATATAAATGAAACAGCCTACATAAAATGGATAAACAAATCACATTCATCACGTAAGTAGGTATCTGTTAAACTTTGTTGTAAACACAGTTGCTGCCCTGCACACACGGCAATGGCACCACGGAAGACCAGCGCTATAGTAGTATAAATATGCTACTATAGCACAATGCTGAGTGGTGACCGTTTTTGCTCACAAATTTGTTCATTAATTTATACCCATTTGTCTAAGGCATTGTACACTTGTGATGCAAAATAAACGTTTTTCTGTTCTATTCTATTCTAAACTGACTAAGCGGCATCGTCGCAAAGGTGCCGCCGATTTACGTTAAAAACAATTATTAACGTAATAACAACAAAATAACAAGTATTATTGGAAATGTATCGATTACTGGATAAATATTCAAGCTACCGGTATTAAACCTATCTCTAAAATCAGTTAATACGATTCTGCATATGTGTTTTAAATTAACGTCGTGAATGTGGTGACAGACTCTATACGGCTATGACAAACGGCTATTCGCTACGGCTACAACCATTGATTATAAAATATTGATTTTACCTTTGAAGATTCATGAGCTGTGTTCTCAAGGACAGCAGATCTCCTCAGCCGGGCAGCCGTTTGTTTTAGCAAAACTGTAAAATAAAAGGGTCTTAGCACAAAAAAGTTTAAACTAGTAGTTCGCCCTGAACTGAGATCTCGCGCAAAGACTAATATAAACTTTATATAAAATTTCACGATGATCGGATCAACGCTTCGAAAGTTATCCTCGGACAAACAAATATACATACATACAATGCCGATTTTTCCAAGTTGATTTGGAGATCTCGCTTCGTTCGATCAATAAAATCTTACACATAAATTGGTAAGATTTTTTTTTTCCAATTTATTATAAGGAACTTTATAAGGATACATGTCGGTATTATCGCATGTACAAATTTAGTGAATCAAAGGTACAAACAAAGCAAACAAAATAAAGATAAAACAAACAATTAACTTATTTAAATCGGTCCGGCACCACAACCATACAAAAATGTACAGGTGTGATTCCTGACGGGTTAACTTAAAAAAACAATAATTAGACACATGTAAATTAAGTTATCTACCAATCTATATATGTCACTTGTGGCGACTTAGCACTAAATAATTCCTTAGCTGCATCTGAAGTAGGGTCAGCTAAGAAATCATTGAAAATTCCCACGTCGAATCTGTTCAAGTTGTAAGTCACCACCAGTGACTGTCTTTCTTGCTGGAAAAAGGGGGTTTTGAACACTCGTTAATCAGTGTTTAACTTTTTTGTGGTACAAGGAGAATTTTTAATAATTGATCAGGCGTGTAATCTGAGTACTTGTAGTGTGATTTGATGAAATTTGATTTGTAGATGACCAGGATTGAGATACATACAGGCTACTACTGCGCATCCTGCGTACCCGACTGCGCAGAAGGAGGTAATAGTTTTGTTGACATACGACGCGTGCGAGTCTGCGGGCGGAAGCTTGTGTAGATAAATAAATAAATATTGCTGGACATTTCACACAGCGCTATCATGCCCCAAACTAAGCAGAGCTTGTACTATGGGAACCAGATAACTGATCGAATACTTATATACTTCGCCTATAACAAAGTATTGCCTCATAGGGCACGCACCTTAGAAACGTGCCCTAATATGCACTACCCTGCGTCCGTCAACTTGGACGATTATTTGTCAGACTGCATGAAGAAGTCGATTCTATTCCAGCCAATCAAATCAAATTTAATTATTATTATATTATTATTATTTTACAATTTATAATATATATATATAAAATAAATAAATAGGCATTATAAGAGCAAACGAAAAAGAGGCCTGTTTATCTTTAAGATTGTAAATATTATAATATATTCATAAAAAATATAACACATTAATTTGTATGCAGATGCATTTACTCTCATGAACGCACCTTGCGTTCAGATTATGCAACATGTTATATTATACTACGTGTTTTGTTATGTACGACATTAAATGAAAACACGGGTAGGGCGGTAGTATTGGTGTAAAATAGGTTTTTATTAAATTAATTACCGTAGAAAATTTTACATTTTAAGCAACCTTAATGTAAAGTCCTAAAATATCAATGAAACAGCCTGTATAAAATAGGTAAACAAATCATATTCATTCATCATGTAAGTAGGTACCTGTTAAACTGACTAAGCGGCATCGGCGCAAAGGCGCCGCCGATTTACGTTTAAAACTGTTTATTGGAAATGTATCGATTACTGGATAAATATTCAACCTACCAGTATTAAACCCACCTCTAAAATCAGTAAATACGATTCCGGATGTATGTTTAAAATGAATGTCGTAAATACCAAAACAGGTAATATACGGTGAACCAAAATCACTGCCCCGACAGCTAACATTATACCATACATGTTCGACTTTAGATCCTGCACTGTTTTTTTTAGAGGCCTAATTCTGCTAATTTATAAGAAAAACTATTATGGAGCCATAACATTTAACGATTATTATTGTTGTTCCTGTCATAAGCTGCCAAATTTTTAATGGTGATATCATAGCAATGGCGGTCATTGAAATAATGTTTTAGTAGAATACCAAAAGGTATCTTTAGTGGGTATTTTGCGACGATAACAATGCCTAATTACTGATTTAAACGGGTATTTATCGCGTTGTATTCAATTTTATCTTAGAGAGTTGACATTTTTAATACCTAATAGGTTGGGGAAAAAGTCTTTTCGCATTATAGTATGTATGAACTTGTAATAAAATCTCTTTGGCTATACTATTTGTATCTGGCTGGTTTTGGTATCATTCAAAGTTTCAATTTTAAAGAAGATAATTCCAAATTCAAATTAGGAAAATGTGTGATTTTTATTTGTTTTTCGTACTGTAAAGATGAGTGAATCTAATGAAGAAATTCGATACATTTTAAAATTTTACTACAAAAAAGGTAAAAATGCAGCGAAAGTCGCGAAAAAAATTTGCGATGTCTATGGACCTAGTGCAGTGTCTGTGAGAGTAGCACAAATTTGGTTTAAGCGTTTTCAATCCGGAAATTTTGATGTCAAAGATGCACGTCGCTCTGGTCGCCCTATTACGGATAAAATTGATGCCATTTTTGAAAAAGTGGAGCAAGATCGGCATATCAGTAGTTACGACGTAGCTGAAGAACTGGGAATTGATCACAAAACTGGGTACACAAAAAAGCTCGATATTTGGGTACCCCACGAGCTCACTGAAAGAAACCTAATGAACCATGTACTCATTTGTGATTCTTTATTACGACGTAATGAAACCGAACCAGTTTTGAAGAAGCTGATAACTGGTGATGAAAAGTGGATCACGTACGACAAGAACGTGCGAAAAAGGTCGTGGTCAAAGGCCGGTCAGGCTTCACAGACTGAGGCGAAACCCGGGTTAACTCGCAACAAGGTGATGCTGTGTGTCTGGTGGGATTGGAAGGGCATTATTCATTATGAGCTGTTACCACCAGGCAGGACCATCGATTCTGAACTCTACTGCAAACAACTGATGAGATTAAAGCAAGAAGTTGAGAGAAAGCGGCCGGAATTAATCAACAGAAGGGGTGTGGTTATTCATCATGATAACGCTAGACCTCACACATCTTTAGCCACTCAGCAAAAATTAAGAGAGTTTGGCTGGGAGGTGTTAATGCATCCGCCGTATAGTCCTGACCTTGCACCTTCAGATTTCCACCTGTTTCGGTCTCTTCAGAATTCTTTAGGCAGTGTCAGGTTAACATCACGAGAGGACTGCCAAAACCACTTGTCGCGGTATTTTGATCAGAAGCCCCAAAATTTCTATAGCAATAAAAGTTATCGAACAAAATGGTACCTACATACTTTAGTTAAATGTAAATAAACTATATTAAAAAATGTTTTGAATTTTCTTAAAAAATGCGAAGAAGCTTTTTCCCCAACGTAATATTATTATTTTTTATCTTAGAATTTCGCACGCTTCGATGGGACAGAATGTATGTAACGGACGATCAAAGACGGGGAAGGATCGAATCTAGATTTGAAATGTATTAGGTAGTTATAAGATCGAATCAGATTCAAATGTTAACAGGTAGCTAAGATTGTAACAGTTTAAACTTGTAAAGGTCAAAAGAGTGAGATAGCTACATGTAAGTCCCCGTCTAACTTTGCTGGAAACTTCGATGTATTAAGAATTGTATAACATGATTTGTGAAAGCGTGAATTACGATCCCCGCACCATGGCTAGGGCGAGGAGTAGTTTTGTATAAAGATAGACCGTTTTCAAGCAGAAATTTGTGATCATTCAAGAACGCGATTTATACCTTGTAAACTAGCAACTAAGAAGAAAAATAAATACAGTCCACTTTTGCACCGAGTCTATCAATGAAGCCTGGGTAGGACCTCTACAAGTTTTTGGTCCTCCGACCCGGATAAGCCGTTCCTGCGACGACCGGACCAGTTGTTTCTGCGGAGCCGGCAAGACCCGCTCCACTGGGTGTCAAGAAACAGTTACATCGTATAACCACTGAAGAGACGGCGCGGGCTTGAAGATCACCCAACGGTGCGACGAGCATCGTTGTCAAGACCGGCGCAAGGGCACGGGGTGCCTGAAGATCACCCAACGGTGCGACGTGCGACGTTGTCAAGACCGGCGCAAGGGCACGGGGTGCCTGAAGATAAGCCCGCGTCCGTTGAAGACAACCGAACGAGGACGTCACCCGAAGAGTGAAGACCCCCCACCCCCTCACGTGGCTGGTCCACGGCCCGTTTATTCCGGCCACCTAACGGTGCCAAACGGTCGGAATAGCGGGTAAACGCCTTAGGGCGGTTTTAGTGTTAGTGTTAGGGACCGCTAGGTAGGTAGGGGCATCAAGTGCTGAAGAAGATGACCACCAGGAGCCCACCAGTGACGAGGGGGAAGAAGGCTGCACTTCGCGTCTACGAAGACTACCCCGCGTCCCCGTCCGAACCCGCGCTTCCGAATGCTCCCGTTGAGCCGCGACCCGCCGAAGCGGGACCCTCCTCCGCTCGCGTAGCGTCAGAGACGACCGCGCCCGCGCCCGCGACCGAGGTAGCACCGCGAGTGACCGCACACGCCGAGCCCGAACGCCGGCGTGCCCCGTCCGTCCGCTCGCAACGCTCCAGCGCCAGCGCGATGGCAAGGATACGGCAAATTGAATTTGAAGCTGAAGAACGACTTGCCGAGATTAAGAGGCAAGAGCTCCATATTCAAGCGGAACTTATAAGGAAGAGGTTGATTGCCGAAGTCGCTACAATACGGGAAGAAGATGAACAAGAAAGCATCCAGGGCACGGGTGCACGGAACGGGGCCCTAGACACAGAACACAGAATAGAGGACTGGCTCCAACGCCATCATAAACGGGGGGAGCCAGAACAACTGCGAGACAGATCACTCACGCCGGACCGAACGCGAGACAGAGGGATTGATCGATTAACGGAAGCCATAGAGAAGATGGCTCACCGTAGACCACCTCCGAGACAGACGTACGACCTACCTGTATTCGGAGGTGCTGCGGGGGATTGGCTACCGTTCAAGGCAGCCATGAAGGAATCGACGACTATCCACAAGATCTCATCGGCTGAGAATCTAGCGAGGCTTAGAACATGCCTGAAAGGCGAAGCCCGTCAAGCAGTGTCGGCTTTGTTATACACTGCAACCGAACCGGCAGTTATAATGAAGACTTTGGAGCAGTGTTACGGTCGCCCAGAGATGATTATAGACAACGCGTTAGAAGAGATTAAGAAGCTACCGCGACTGGGCGCGACCGCAGGCGAATTAAACGCTTTCGCCATCAAACTACAGAACGTAGTAACCGCCATCTCTTGTATGGACCAACGCGGCTACCTGCAGAACCCGATGTTTGCGTGACAGGTAGCCGAGAAGTTGACACCGCACATCCGATCAAAATGGTGCGACTATGCAGAGGAATTTGGCAGCCGAAATGAACCAGAAATATTGACGCTGTCCCAGTTCCTGATGAGAGAGGCAGATCGCGCAATGCGATACGCGTATACAGCTACGCCTTCGCAGAGCACTTCAAAGGCCCGACCCATAGAGCAGCGACCCAGGGTGAACGAACGAAATCGTGGGTCGGTGTACGCTACACAGAACGCGGCATCGGAGGAGGAAGCCTCAACGAGACAGAACGCAGCAACGGACAAGAACGAGTGCCGTTGCTGCGGGGGCAACCATAGAACCGTCGAGTGTAAAAAGCTTGCGGCGATGCCAGTAGACAAGAGATGGGAATGGGCCAAAGAGACAGGCATATGTTTTCGCTGTCTGAGCAGCAAGCATAGACGCTTTATGTGCAAGAGCAAGCGATGCGGAGTAGGTGAATGCACACGTCCGCATCACGCACTGTTACATGCGCCGAAAATAAGGAACGAGGGTGCCAGTGAGCAGGGCCAGACCGAGGAATCAGCCATCACTGCATCTGCGCATGTAACAGCAAGGAATCAAGTCCTACTGAAGGTGTGTCCAGTCGTGATTAAGGGCAGTAACGGCATGGAAATAAATACGTATGCGTTACTGGACGAAGGATCAACGATAACTCTGATCGATGAAGAGATCGCCGCGATGATCGGAACGGAAGGCCCGACAAAAGCCTTGAACATCGTGGGGGCTACGACTAGTCAGAGGGAACCCGAGAGCCGGGTAGTGGATATCGTGATCCGAGGACACAAGTCGGACTCACATCGGATCACAGCGCGTACTGTGAAGAACCTGACCTTAGGAAATCAACTCGTCAGTACCGATGTGTTAAAATACGCGCACTTAAGGAAACTCCGTCCAGAAGCCGTGTGCTATGCGTCAGCGAAGCCACGCATACTCATCGGGGCCGACAACTGGCATCTTATTGTGACGAGGAAGCTTCTGACAGGGAAGAGAAACCAGCCAGCTGCATCACTAACGCAGCTGGGATGGGTTATCCATGGATCAATCCCCAGGAGCACAATAAGACAGCAGGAGACGGTACTACACGTCCATACGTGCCAAGGTGTCCAGAACGGACATACTTTGAACGACCAAGACGAGGAATTAAGCAAGCTCGTGAAAGCACACTTTGAGATAGATGCTTTGGGCGTTTCAATTAAAAGAAAGCCAAACGCAAAGGATGAGCGGGCTCAAAGCATTTTCGACAGAACAGCGAGACGAGTGAACGGTCGTTTTGAAGTGGGACTACCTTGGGCCAGCGATGAGGTGAAGATGCCGCCCAGCTACGACATGGCCATACGACGCTTACATGGGATCGAACGTAAGATGGACAGATCGCCGGAGTTTAGAAGTGCATACACCGCGCAAGTGGAGAAGCTGCTAGAAAAGGGATATGCAGAAAAAAAAGCGAGGAGGAACAGAGTCAGAACGAACGTCTCTGGTTTCTCCCTCACTTCGCGGTGACAAACCCCAACAAGCCGGGGAAGTTTAGAATGGTTTTCGATGCAGCCGCGCGCGCTAATGGAACATGTCTCAACGACGCGCTGCTGGACGGATCAGATCTACTACAGACATTACATGGCGTCTTGTTTCGCTTCAGAACGAAGCAGATCGCGGTCACTGCAGACATTCGGGACATGTTCCTGAGGGTGACCATAAGACAAGAGGACCGTACAGCCCAACACTTTCGATGGCGAGGCGACAACCGAACAGATCCACCGCAGAAGTACATGATGAAGTCCATGATATTCGGAGCGAGAAGTTCTCCATTTCTGGCTCATAGCGTCAGGAACAGGAACGCGAAAGATCACGAGCGGACACACCCGCTAGCGTTTGACGCTATAACTCGGAACCACTACATGGACGACTGGGTGGACAGCTTTGAAACGGAAGAGATAGCCGCCAGAGCTATAGCACAAGTGCGAGAGGTGCATCAACAAGCGGGTTTTGAACTTGCAAGCTGGAGCGCGAACCGTGAAGGCTTACTGGATAGTATTACCCCGGAGAACCGAGCGCATGCACCGAAAGAGCTAGCGGCCAATGCACATGAATATGGAAATCATACGGCTGAGCGGTAGGATCAACGCCGCTACAGTACCGGATCGCATGAAGGATCCACCTATTCTGGACGGAGCGCACCGCTTATCACGTCTACTGATCAGGCGGGAACATGAGAAGAATAAGCACGCGGGCAGAGAACAGATCGTGAATAATCTGCGCCAGCGATTTTGGATACTGCGGTTGCGTCCGGCGGTCAGAGCGGTTCTGAACGATTGTACGCTGTGTAAGATAAGGAGAGCGAACCCAAAGAAGCCAGTAAAGGGTGACCTGCCGAGGATGCGCCTAGAGATGAACACGAGGCCGTTCACTAACTGCGGCATCGATTGTTTCGGCCCTATGTGGGTGGCGATCGGGCGGCGCCGTGAGAAGCGATGGGGTATGCTCTTTACGTGTCTGGTAACGAGAGCTATACACGTGGAGCTTATAGCGAGTCTCAGCACCGACTCGGCTATTATGGCTATCAGGCGAATGGCTGCCCGACGGGGGACTCCTCGTACAATCATGTCAGACAATGGAACGAACTTCCACGGATCGGAAGTGGAACTAAGAAAGGCGTACGATGAGTGGCTCCCAGGCCTAAAAGAGTACGCACTCAAAGAGCGGATCGAGTGGCGGTACATCGACCCTGGTGCGCCAAACCAGGGGGGAGCCTGGGAGCGAATGATAAAAACGGTGAAGAGAGCCCTAGCCATCACCTTAAATGAACGTGCCCCGCGAGAGGAGGTATTGAATACGCTAATGACAGAAATCGAGCACACCGTAAACTCGCGGCCTTTAACGCATGTACCCGTGGACCCAGAGGAAAAGGAAGCTTTAACGCCGAACCACTTTTTATTGGGGACGGCAGTAGGTTTGCCATATGTGGGAGACTGCGACGTAGCCGACAGAAGGACGTGGCGCGCCGCACAAGCTCTGGCAAACTCTTTTTGGAAGCGCTGGATCGACGAGTACTTGCCTACGTTGGCGCCGCGAGGTGACGTCAGAAGACAGCAAGAGAACGTCAAAGAAGGGGACGTCGTCATAATCGCGGACGGTTTGCTACCTCGGAACGTATGGCCGCGGGGCCAGATCGAGCGCGTGATTACGGGTCCGGACGGAGTAGTTCGGAGCGCTGAGGTGCGGACGCGGGGAGGCGTTTTCCGGAGGCCAGTGAGAAGGTTGATCGTCCTCCCGATTGAATAAGAAGGCTGCGAGGATCTGCGCCGGGGGGAGACTGTAACGGACGATCAAAGACGGGGAAGGATCGAATCTAGATTTGAAATGTATTAGGTAGTTATAAGATCGAATCAGATTCAAATGTTAACAGGTAGCTAAGATTGTAACAGTTTAAACTTGTAAAGGTCAAAAGAGTGAGATAGCTACATGTAAGTCCCCGTCTAACTTTGCTGGAAACTTCGATGTATTAAGAATTGTATAACATGATTTGTGAAAGCGTGAATTACGATCCCCGCACCATGGCTAGGGCGAGGAGTAGTTTTGTATAAAGATAGACCGTTTTCAAGCAGAAATTTGTGATCATTCAAGAACGCGATTTATACCTTGTAAACTAGCAACTAAGAAGAAAAATAAATACAGTCCACTTTTGCACCGAGTCTATCAATGAAGCCTGGGTAGGACCTCTACAATGTAAATGAATCTTATTTAATAATCGATACGAACTATTATGATATGATGATATAAATGATTATGATATGAATATGATAATGCCATTGTCATAGTGAAGTGATTGGATCAGTAGAATTAAGCCCCTGGAGTGTAGGTAACTATTGTGTATTTTAAAAGGATTGATAAAAATAATAACCAACCTTGCTCTAGCCTGATTCTTTACTTTTGAGAGCAGGTGGTTGAATTGACGTTTTAAAGTAATCCTTGTGATTTTAATGAACAAATTTTTTTTTCATAACTCTTTTTTCCGAAAAGAGCCGCTTTTTACAAAGTGTTTTCATTGTATCTTTTATCTCTGTTTCAAAATTATAGTATGTGCTAATGTAGTAAATAAATAGGTAATATCCGTTTTCACTAACCACGAACAAAGTGACGCCTAAAGAAAGCCAATCAATTAGCATAAACTTTCATTTCACCAATCCATTTTCAATAATTGAATCCTAAACCAAGAGTTGCCTGAATTTTAGACTCGTGTGTTTATAATTTTTATAATAATACGCAATGAGGGGCTAACAGATGGCGTTGCTCTGTCAGACGCTGATTAATCATAGGATCAATGTATAGTCAATGTTAATTGCCGTATTATCATTATGTTCCTAGGTACTTAAATTAAAATAAAACATATTTATGATTGTTTATCTGACTATGAGATTGTTTAAGACAAATTTTGATATTGTGTCTTTGAGATTTTGGCATAATAACCATATTTTGTTCCGGTGTATCTCCAGACAGCTTTATCTATTACGCTAGTTGGAACCATTTCTATTATCCTTATTGAAAAGCCCTCATTTACAAGTGAAGGGACTGATTGTGACTGACACAAACACATCTGTCAGTTTAGAGAATTGCCTAACATTACGCACCGACAAATCGCAGTCGTAACTTTAGGCAACGCCTAACGTCTCTAGTCATCACATAAAGGTGGGTGAAACGTTTTTTGCTCCTTAATAAATAGGCATTTGATTTAGGCGTCTCCTAGGGTTAGTGAAAACAAGTGTAAATTAATGTGTCTATAAACATCAAATTTGGAAAAGTATATCAAACCTTTTTTTGTAGGACTATGACTTCCTGTCTACATGCATTTTCACTGTGATTATATAAAATAGTTCGGAACAGAAGAGTACCTAGTATAAAAAGCTAAAACAGGCGCGCGCGTACGAGGATCTCGGATCAAGTCGGTCGAAGTTTCGAATGTAGGTATGTTTGCGTGCGGCCGGCTGTTCGCTTGTTGTACTAAACTTCGATTCTTATGCTGTGCTGTAATCTGGCTTACCGTGTAATTGTCAAAACTGTACATTATTTTATATTAAATAAATTATACTCTTTATTATGTTTGTGTTTCTTTCGTTACATAAAATGCACCATTGATATGTGGTTTCTAATTTTGTTTAAAACTTTTTATCTGACTTCTAAAAATGAAGGTTTTCAATCCGTTTTTTTATGCATGTCCCCGATTGCTCGAAGACGCCTAGACTGATTCGTTAAATTATTTTTTTGTTTATAAGGGTATACTTCCCAGGTGGTCCCATTGGCACCAAGTCAGGATCTGGTGATGGGATCCCAAAAAAATCGAGGGCAACCCTCAAATGTTATAGGGATCCAATTTGGTTTTATGTTTGTTATTACCTCCTCCTTCATTTATCAACCGATTTGGATTTTTTTTTTATTTCAAAGGAAATACTTTCATATTGGTGTCTTAAAAATTTAATCAAAATCAGTTCAGTGGTTTGGTTAAGCCGAGTTCCTGTATTGAACTGTCCGTTGTCGGTAGAAAGCAACGATCCGTTTCCTTGCTATCTGGAAGAAGCCGTTTTTTGCGTTTCACAAGTTGTTTTTTAGTTCCTCTACCGACGGCTATCCGTAGTATCCGACGTATCCGTTAATTACTAGTTAACCGAGTCCTCCTCAACCAAACTTAATTCTTATTTTCTATTTTACAGTGGGACATTGCCACCCCCATGTAGTAGAGGCTGGTAGAAACCAAATGTCTGATATCGACGAACAATCGCTACCTTCACGACGAAATCGTAATACGATTGTGCCATAACTGCCTATCACATTTACCAGTTATATTTATCCTCGGACAAACAAACATACATACAACGCTGATTGGCCCTAGTTGATTTGGTGATCTCGCTTCGTTCGATCAATAATGAAAAAAGTTACAATAAAATGTGTTCTGATTTTCAGTTATAATCATCCGAGAAAACAAGTAAATACATAACCCTTCGGGTACAAACTTACCTTGTAAATAAATGTTGAGCACTGATTATCGCAGCGGCACGAAGACTACTGAACCTGTTTTAACTGGTTTTTCTTATAAGTAGGAATATAAAAAACAAAAGCTACACGTTATTAATGCTGTTTTCCTTGTCTATAAATCTATAGAATACACATATAGATAGCAACACACTTACTTATCATTTATGTTTTTAAATGCCTTCGACTGGACCGGACAGGTTTCGATTCGATGCACCTGCTTACTTAGCATAGAATACATACACACAGAATAGAAGTTTTGTACTGTGGTAGGTAAGAACGTATTGGATTAGCCCTTACTCGTGAACAAGCAGTTATAAAAATGGCCGTGAAAACCCCTACGCTCATTGGTGCCAGAACAGAATTGTTTTAATTGTTATAAGTGCTTAGGATTCGTTACCCGTACTTGTAAAGATTTCGACAACATAGGTGTAATAAAACTTTTATATATTTCCCTTACTTCTTGTAAGGGGCAAACAACTGGCCCAGCAGAACACAATAGATCAACCCTCGCGGCGCAACCCCCTCCACATCACTTTGTCATGCTCATGGCCCAACTGCGACTCAAATTGTAAATTCCGAGAATGCATTTTGAATACAAAAACATAATAAAGCTTCGGTTGCGCGCTGCTCTGTTGTCACCTAGGAGAGTTACAGACAGGTAAAAGATTTGCGCCCACGTTTACAATCCGGATCATGGGTGAGAACACATCGCGCAAAATTAATAAAACTTAAATTAAAACTTGAAAAAAAAGCTCTAAAAAGCTTCCCTGCAGTCATTTTTGGTTAGTTAACAAACGAATTAAGCTTAGGAATGATAAAATGGCCAAAATCTATTTTCTAATCAGATAGCTAATTTTAAGAATTTTCCACCTCGCCGTCTTTGAAGGCCGATTTCGCTAAAGCAGCCCATTAAGTACCTACTACTTTTTTTTTAATGATTATGAAAGCTGAGAGTCCGAAGAATTCTTAAGACTTATTTAAGAACCATGAAATTACTTGTTAAGATTTTTAATTTAAAGTTGAAAATTTAAGTCATAATTCACCGAATGTAATTTTTTGACTTTACACCAACATTTTCATAGTTTTCATCAAAGTCACGTATCTGATTATTTTATGCATAAAAGAACAGCTCATAAAAATTCAGTAGCAAAAAATAATCTCAAGAAAGTTTTCTACTTTTTTTTAAAGAATTTTTTATGTTATTCATGTCGAAAATTTCCAAAAATTCGGAAAAAAATTCATAACTCGAAAACTATAAAAAATCGCGGAACATACATGGGGGTGATTCAGGTACCCCAAGGGGTGTTCTATCTCTGGACTTTCGCTTGACACTATTTTTTGGGACACTGTATAAAAAAAGTTATGGATATTATCCATTTATGTACCCAACGAAATTCTTGCAAGGCACATAAGGATTTTAATTCTCTCGAAACGCGTAGGTTATTAAATCAAATGATGACTGTATGCCACCTATTACAGGGCGTGCTTGATTGTCCGGAAGCAACGCTCTAGGTTTAGGCTGCCTGTCCATTGACGCGGAGATAGGCGGCGGAGCGGAGAAACGAGGAAATATTAACCAATAGGATTGCATGAATTGTCCATTGACGCGGAGATAGGCGGCGGAGCGGAGAAACGAGGAAATATTAACCAATAGGATTGCATGAATAGAATTTCATGCAATCCTATTGGTTAATATTTCCTCGTATATTAACCAATAGGATTGCATGAATAGAATTTCATGCAATCCTATTGGTTAATATTTACTCGTTTCTCCGCTCCGCCGCCTATCTCCGCGTCAATGGACAATTCATGCAATCCTATTGGTTAATATTTCCTCGTTTCTCCGCTCCGCCGCCTATCTCCGCGTCAATGGACAGGCAGCCTAAACCTAGAGCGTTGCTTCTGGACAATCAAGCACGCCCTGTAATAGGTGGCATACAGTCATCATTTGATTTAATAACCTACGCGTTTCGAGAGAATTAAAATCCTTATGTGCCTTGCAAGAATTTCGTTGGGTACATAAATGGATAATATCCATAACTTTTTTTATACAGAGTGTCCCAAAAAATAGTGTCAAGCGAAAGTCCAGAGATAGAACACCCCTTGGGGTACCTGAATCACCCCCATGTATGTTCCGCGATTTTTTATAGTTTTCGAGTTATGAATTTTTTTCCGAATTTTTGGAAATTTTCGACATGAATAACATAAAAAATTCTTTAAAAAAAAGTAGAAAACTTTCTTGAGATTATTTTTTGCTACTGAATTTTTATGAGCTGTTCTTTTATGCATAAAATAATCAGATACGTGACTTTGATGAAAACTATGAAAATGTTGGTGTAAAGTCAAAAAATTACATTCGGTGAATTATGACTTAAATTTTCAACTTTAAATTAAAAATCTTAACAAGTAATTTCATGGTTCTTAAATAAGTCTTAAGAATTCTTCGGACTCTCAGCTTTCATAATCATTAAAAAAAAAGTAGTAGGTACTTAATGGGCTGCTTTAGCGAAATCGGCCTTCAAAGACGGCGAGGTGGAAAATTCTTAAAATTAGCTATCTGATTAGAAAATAGATTTTGGCCATTTTATCATTCCTAAGCTTAATTAGTTTGTTAACTAACCAAAAATGACTGCAGGGAAGCTTTTTAGAGCTTTTTTTTCAAGTTTTAATTTAAGTTTTATTAATTTTGCGCGATGTGTTCTCACCCATGATCCGGATTGTAAACGTGGGTGCAAATCTTTTACCTGTCTGTAACTCTCCTAGGTGACAACAGAGCAGCGCGCAACCGAAGCTTTATTATGTTTTTGTATTCAAAATGCATTCTCGGAATTTACAATTTGAGTCGCAGTTGGGCCATGAGCATGACAAAGTGATGTGGAGGGGGTTGCGCCGCGAGGGTTGATCTATTGTGTTCTGCTGGGCCAGTTGTTTGCCCCTTACAAGAAGTAAGGGAAATATATAAAAGTTTTATTACACCTATGTTGTCGAAATCTTTACAAGTACGGGTAACGAATCCTAAGCATTTATAACAATTAAAACAATTCTGTTCTGGCACCAATGAGCGTAGGGGTTTTCACGGCCATTTTTATAACTGCTTGTTCACGAGTAAGGGCTAATCCAATACGTTCTTACCTACCACAGTACAAAACTTCTATTCTGTGTGTATGTATTCTATGCTAAGTAAGCAGGTGCATCGAATCGAAACCTGTCCGGTCCAGTCGAAGGCATTTAAAAACATAAATGATAAGTAAGTGTGTTGCTATCTATATGTGTATTCTATATATTTATAGACAAGGAAAACAGCATTAATAACGTGTAGCTTTTGTTTTTTATATTCCTACTTATAAGAAAAACCAGTTAAAACAGGTTCAGTAGTCTTCGTGCCGCTGCGATAATCAGTGCTCAATATTTATTTACAAGGTAAGTTTGTACCCGAAGGGTTATGTATTTACTTGTTTTCTCGGATGATTATAACTGAAAATCAGAACACATTTTATTGTAACTTTTTTCATTATTGATCGAGCGAAGCGAGATCACCAAATCAACTAGGGCCAATCAGCGTTGTATGTATGTTTGTTTGTCCGAGGATAAATATAACTGGTAAATGTGGTAGGCAGTTATGGCACAATCCTATTACAGGGCGTGCTTGATTGTCCGGAAACAACGCTCTAGGTTTAGGCTGCCTGTCCATTGACGCGGAGATAGGCGGCGGAGCGGAGAAACGAGGAAATATTAACCAATAGGATTGCATGAATTGTCCATTGACGCGGAGATAGGCGGCGGAGCGGAGAAACGAGGAAATATTAACCAATAGGATTGCATGAAATTCTATTCATGCAATCCTATTGGTTAATATTTCCTCGTTTCTCCGCTCCGCCGCCTATCTCCGCGTCAATGGACAGGCAGCCTTAGGCTTGGGCGGGTCCCGCTATTCGAACCAAGCCCTGCGCGTACTGTTGCGCGCCAAAACTCTCCTATCTGCCGTGCGGAACGCCACCTTAACGAACTTCAAAAGATTTATCCTAATGATCTGAACTTTGGGAAAAAACAATCTTGATCTTACAAATCAAGAAATGTGCAATCTGTAACACTTTTCAGTTTGATGGGTCTTATATGCCGCGGCTACCTTACCTGCGTTGGAGGTAATCTATATATAAGATTTTTTGTTGAAAAATTACTTTTTCATAATAAGCTTTTATAAAATTCAATTGGAACTGCAATCAGATTCAAATGAGTTCAAACACTAGTAGCCTACTATAATCCATTCAGAAGTTCCATTGTCTAGCTTCCGTCTCCATCATGAGACAACCTCCATAGTACCATACTCGTATTATTACATTCTCACCGAAGTTACATAAGTATTCCAAATTTCAGCTCAATCGGTTGAGGGGAACGGGTTTAAAATTTAGTTGCAAGATTCCACCCGGACAAACATACATACATACATTGAAAGTTAATAAAAAGCTTGTAAAAACAAAGTCGGGTTAGTTGCACCATTTATAACTCAAGAAAGGCTGGACCGCGATTACGATGATTTTTGATTTGTTGGATTTGTATCGCCCCGAATAGCAGAATAACTATTAAAAATCGGAAAAATGCACACAAAAAGAAATTATGAAGAAAATTCATTTTCTCATACATAGATGTAGCTAATGATAGCCGATTGACCACCTGGGCGACATTGGCAGCCCGCGTCATACGCATGTCAAGGCGGTACAAAGTTCGGCGGGTCAGCTAGTAGGCATATAAAAAAAACATAAGTACATAATACTTTATTATTAATTTAATATGTAAGTTATACTTAGTGGCTACTTATTACATAAACTTATACTTAGAAATATTATCATATGAAAATTGGGAGAAGTCTTCCATCTTAGCCGTGCTTATTGACAGGTGCCTGGAAAAATACATACATCCTTACTCATATTATAATTTAGAAAGTAACTCGACTAAACGGCTGAACCCATTTCGATGAAATTTGGTATTATAGATGGATTATAACCGGGATTGGGACATAGGCTACGTTTTACCTGATTGTGCAGAAGACGATAATGTTTTCATTGCCCAACCACGCGTGCGAAGCCAACAAACTAGCTATCGATACTAATATTATAAATTCAATAGTAACTCTGTCTCTCTGTCTGTTTGTTACGCTATCACGACTAAACGGCTGGACCGATTTTGTTGAAATTTAGTGTACAGATATATTATGACCGGGATTGCGACATAGGCTACTTTTTACTTTGATGTTACTTGTTGAGGATGTTTTTAATTTTCAATCTACTTTAATTTCAAGTCCTGAAATATAAATGAAACAGCCTACATAAAATGGATAAACAAATCACATTCATCACGTAAGTAGGTATCTGTTAAGCTTTGTTGTAAACACAGTTGCTGCCCTGCACACACGGCAATGGCACCACGGAAGACCAGCGCTATAGTAGTATAAATATGCTACTATAGCACAATGCTGAGTGGTGACCGTTTTTGCTCACAAATTTGTTCATTAATTTATACCCATTTGTCTAAGGCATTGTACACTTGTGATGCAAAATAAACGTTTTTCTGTTCTATTCTATTCTAAACTGACTAAGCGGCATCGTCGCAAAGGCGCCGCCGATTTACGTTAAAAACAATTATGAACGTAATAACAACAAAATAACAAGTATTATTGGAAATGTATCGATTACTGGATAAATATTCAAGCTACCGGTATTAAACCTATCTCTAAAATCAGTTAATACGATTCTGCATATGTGTTTTAAATTAACGTCGTGAATGTGGTGACAGACTCTATACGGCTATGACAAACGGCTATTCGCTACGGCTACAACCATTGATTATAAAATATTGATTTTACCTTTGAAGATTCATGAGCTGTGTTCTCAAGGACAGCAGATCTCCTCAGCCGGGCAGCCGTTTGTTTTAGCAAAACTGTAAAATAAAAGGGTCTTAGCACAAAAAAGTTTAAACTAGTAGTTCGCCCTGAACTGAGATCTCGCGCAAAGACTAATATAAACTTTATATAAAATTTCACGATGATCGGATCAACGCTTCGAAAGTTATCCTCGGACAAACAAATATACATACATACAATGCCGATTTTTCCAAGTTGATTTGGAGATCTCGCTTCGTTCGATCAATAAAATTTTACACATAAATTGGTAAGATTTTTTTTTTCCAATTTATTATAAGGAACTTTATAAGGATACATGTCGGTATTATCGCATGTACAAATTTAGTGAATCAAAGGTACAAACAAAGCAAACAAAATAAAGATAAAACAAACAATTAACTTATTTAAATCGGTCCAGCACCACAACCATACAAAAATGTACAGGTGTGATTCCTGACGGGTTAACTTAAAAAAACAATAATTAGACACATGTAAATTAAGTTATCTACCAATCTATATATGTCACTTGTGGCGACTTAGCACTAAATAATTCCTTAGCTGCATCTGAAGTAGGGTCAGCTAAGAAATCATTGAAAATTCCCACGTCGAATCTGTTCAAGTTGTAAGTCACCACCAGTGACTGTCTTTCTTGCTGGAAAAAGGGGGTTTTGAACACTCGTTAATCAGTGTTTAACTTTTTTGTGGTACAAGGAGAATTTTTAATAATTGATCAGGCGTGTAATCTGAGTACTTGTAGTGTGATTTGATGAAATTTGATTTGTAGATGACCAGGATTGAGATACATACAGGCTACTACTGCGCATCCTGCGTACCCGACTGCGCAGAAGGAGGTAATAGTTTTGTTGACATACGACGCGTGCGAGTCTGCGGGCGGAAGCTTGTGTAGATAAATAAATAAATATTGCTGGACATTTCACACAGCGCTATCATGCCCCAAACTAAGCAGAGCTTGTACTATGGGAACCAGATAACTGATCGAATACTTATATACTTTTTTTTGTAAATACATACTTATAATAAATATAGAGAAACATCCAGTTATATAAGTACTATCAGTTATCTGGTTCCCATAGAGCTTTGCTTAGTTTGGAGCGCTGCCGCTGTGTGAAATGTCTAGCATATTTTTTTTATTTTTATAAATACGGGACTATATTGGTTCAAAGTAGGTAAGTACAGTAGGGTCTCAGTAATCCGGCACTTCAGTAGTCCGGTACGTCCAATAATCCGGCACCCTCCTCTCACGCCTCCCTAACCCCTTCCTACTCTCGTTCCGCGCTTGCGCACATATTTTATTTACATATATAACTTTTCTATACAATCCAATAATCCGAACATTCCAATAATCCGGCACACCCTGCTTTTTAATAGTGCCGGATTAATGATACTCTACTGTATAGAATTTAAATCAAAAATATTTTAGTGTGTAACTTTTGTAGGTACTACAAAGATCACACTAATTATAAAAGCGAATGTTTTGATGTTTGTTTATTTATTTGTTACTCAATCTCAAACTCAACTCAAAATCAAAATCAAACTCCTGCGTCTCAGCCGGCTCTTGTAGTTTTTAAGTTATTAGCCATAATAAAATCTGAACTTTGACAAAATTCACAGGGTAGGCACATCAGTGACCCTATAGTGTTGAAATTTGGTATGCGTGTAGTTTTATTGACACAAATATAGGGAAAAGTCTGAAATACAGAATAACTGCAATTTCTACCACAAAAAAGAGTAACCGATGTACATGAACTCCCGTTACCTGTAATGTAAATGAAACTGTAGGTCAAGTCATCTGGTTATGTATTTCGTGGCACTATTTTGATAGTCAAAGATTACAAAAAATATTTTTTTGTTATTATGAGAGACTCGCGAGATCTCAGTCCGTAGTATAAAAAAAATGAAAAAGAAATCAATCATAAATAATACTAATAATGCCTACCTTGCCTCGTATGCGTCTGCTAATTGTCCGGCGTCGCATATGTGAACTGCTACACATTTTCCAATCTCACCCTGTTTGGTGGTACATGATTCAACCGCTGTAAAAAGTATCATTATTAGTCTAAGTACACGCGCGAAACATAGGCCATTACATCGGAGCCATATATGGCTCCAAATGAAATACGCAATGGGAGTTTTCTGAGCTAGGGCGATGGTGAGTGCGGGTCTCGGAAAAATAAAAAAAGTGGCACTCCGGGAGTACCGACAGAAGTAAAAATTTAGCGCTCAATGTTTGGATATTCAAAATTTAAAAGCAGACTACACTACAGATACTTATGTACAGAGGTATCGGTAACGGTAACAGTGTCGCGAGTTCAATGGTTTTTCCCATCTCAAAAAATGCCTAATGCAACTAAAGAAGTTTTCACTTCAAAAAGATGACGGTTTGTGCGGTGAAAATGTCCATCCATTTGCTGCATTCGTACGCGTGCATTTGTGAATGTAAATGCATAGCACTCACACATAAATTCGTTGTTCTGTGGAAGTTGTTTGAAAACTTCTGTTCTATGTGTAGTTTTTCTAAGTTATTAGTGATATTTTGTATCTAACATTATACCATTTATTAGGAATATAATTACAGCTGTTAAACGAGCGCGTAAGAGGATTTCGGATCAATTTGTTCAAAACTTCGATTGACTTAACCCGAGATCCTCGTACACACACTTTTCGCTCGTAGTACACAACTTTACATACATCCGTTCTTATCTAATTTGTGATTATAACAAGCTTCTCAAAGGATTTGGAGTCACTAAGTACGCCTATAAATGGCAAAAGTATTAGAACAAAACCAAACCACACCAAAACGAACCAAACCCTTTTTTGAAATGTATCTGGAACCGGTCCACGAACGCGAAATAATTAATATAATTAAATCTCTAGGCAATAAACATAGCAGCGGCATAGATGAGATCCCTCCAACATTATTAAAAAAATGTATATATGAACTGGCGGTGCCGATAACTAGACTGATAAATCAATCGTTTGATGAAGGCATATTCCCTGATAATTTAAAGATAGAAATAATAAAACCAATATTTAAAAAAGGTGGCAAATCTGACGATCCTTCGAGCTATAGACCAATTGCGCTCTTACCTACCCTATCTAAAATATTTGAAAAAGCAATGGCAAAACGAATTAATAGCTTCTTAGAGAGATACGGTATTTTCAACAAACATCAATATGGATTTCGGAAAAATCGTTCAACTACATTAGCAGTGTACAATTACGTCCAAGAAATATACAAAATTTTAAATGAAAGGAAATATGCTTTAGGAATATTTCTTGATATGTCAAAGGCATATGACAAAGTAAATCATAAAATCCTTTTGCAAAAGCTATATAACTGTGTAATAAGAGGAGTGGCATATAAATGGTTTCAATCCTACCTAAAGGACAGGAAACAAATTGTGCAAATACAAAATCGTAATGAAGATAACCATTTGGTAGACGTACGTTTAGACATCAAAACTACAAATAACTCAATACCCCAAGGAAGTGTACTCGGATGTACTCTTTTTTTACTGTACATAAATGACCTACCTAAATGCATTAAATCACCCTGTGTACTTTTCGCAGATGACGTATCTCTTCTCTTCAGTAGTCCTACGACGATAGATTATGCATTCATAAAAGAAGTTTTTGACGGGTGCCTAAAGTGGCTCCACAACCATAACCTTGAGATAAACCTATCTAAAACTAAAATCACACAATTCAGAACATATCAGAGAAAACAAATTGACCTTAATGAACTATCTAACATCCTCGCTATAGACGAAACCGATGACTTTAAACTGTTAGGTATAACTTTAGATACTAATCTGAGCTGGAAGGCCCATGTTCAACAAATCAAAACCAAGCTTGCTAAGTTTGTTTACGCACTCAGTCTATTAAAATCAAACACTGACTACGAGACAGCCTTCCGCTTATTATGCATATGCCTATGGATGGCTCAATTACGCAATCATTTTATGGGGAGATAGCGTGGAATTTGACCAATTGTTTATTATGCAGAAGAAATGTATCAGAATCCTAGTTAATATAAAAGCCTGCGAAAGCTGTAAACCGTACTTCACAAAAAATAAAATATTGACATTGCCATCTATCTACATTCTTCAGGCTTCGTTATTTGTCAGAAAATACCGAGATCTTTTTAAATCTAATGCGGACGTACATGAAAAGTACAACAGACGGAACAAAAATGAACTTATCCTTCCCATCACTACTCGTACACTACAATCCGTAGGCAGAAGCCCTAAATTCCGAATTATTAAAATATATAATAAAATGCCTGACTATTTAAAAAACGAGGAAGCACATAAAATATTTTATAGGAGTTTGAAATCATTATTAATTAAAAAAGCATACTGTTCAGTTGAGGAATACCTACGAGTATCGGACAACCTAATTAACAAACAAAGTGACGACCCTAGCGAACATTAACAGGTAGGAAGTATGTAAGCATGCGTAGATATAGTTTTATATACCTTGAAATTACTTGACATTTATGATTATTATTATTTTCCACTTGACATTATTATTATTACTATGTTCCACTTGACATCATGTTCATAAATATTTTCACTTGATATTATTATTATTACCCGATAGCTTGACATACCTTGGTTCTTCTACTGTATTATTTGACATATGCCGCTTACTATTTTAATTTAATTGATTTGACATGTTTAATTCTAGGTTTAATTGCCGTACTTTTGAAAAGGCGCAAAACCATCTTGCAGTGCCCTTACAGGGTATATGTATGTACATACTTCTAAGCTACCTACCATCTAAGCATAAAAATGTATAATATACAATAATAAAGAATAAATGAATATGAATATGAAATTAATATCTACATATTCATTCATTCACATAAGTAATGTAATAATCTCACTCATATTATAAACGCGAATGTTTGTATGTATGTATGGATGTTTGTTACTCTTTCACGTCGGAACGGCTGAACTGATTTCGATGAAATTTGGTGGCGAAGCTGCGGGCGGAAGTTTAAATACAAGCTCCCGCCCGCGGCTTCGCACGCGTGGTTTGCCCATCAAAAGTAGCCTATGTGTTAATCCAGGTTATGATCTACGTACATACCAAATTTCATCGAATCGGTTCAGCCGTTCCGACGTGAAAGAGTAACAAACATCCATACATACATACAAACATTCGCGTTTATGATATTAGTGGGATACCTATTTTTTTATTTATTTATCACTTAAATTTTTAAAATTTTTTTTAGCACTTAAAAAAATACTTAGGTTTGTAGGAATAACACTAATACAAAAATAATCTACATCATAAAAACTGAAGCTCGTAAGCGCTCAGTCCAAAACAATTTAACATAGACTTGATTGGAACCAAGTAAGTACATGAATTTATAATTGGTACAACTCTAAATTATATTAAAAAACCGGCCAAGTGCGAGTCGGACTCGCGCACGAAGGGTTCCGTACCATTATCTATAATAAATTGTATGAGCGCCCAAACAACTCAGAGGACTATTGGTGTCAACAATGTATGTATTGGGATACCCTTTAATTTTCAACTTTTTTATTTTTTGGAATTTTTCCTTTATTTGTACTGCTTTTTGCCAAAACTTATAGAGTACTTCCGGTTGACCTAGAATTGTCAATTTTGGTTAAAAGCAAGGTCTTACAGCACAAGTAAAGGGAAAATTCCGAAAAATAAGAAAATTTGAAAATTAAGGTAAATTTTGGTACCTACATACAAGTTTTTGCGAAAATCTAATTTTGGCCATATCTTTTTATCGTATTGACTCAAGACCTTGATTTTTATACACCTAATAGGAATTATAGACCTCAGTATCTGCTATAAATTTCAACTTGCTAGGTCCACCCGTTCCTGAGAAAATCGGTGGTGACATACGGACAGACGGACAAGAGAGTGATCTTATAAGGGTTTCTTAACGGAACGGAACCCTAAAAATACGATTTAAGTTTTAATTTTATGTTTTTTAACGTGATACTTAAGCTGTTGGTGTACCTATTTTAAATACAATAAATAAATATGGATTTGAAACAGTGATCTCTATTGTAGAGTAGTGACAGTACTAGGTAATTTATGAAAAAAGTCTGAATTTTGAATTTACTGAGACATAGATAGCGCCATCTATCAGTGAGTAGGAACTCAATAAACTTTTTTTTAAACAGGGTCTTACCACAAAAAATTAAAATTGTTTAGCGCGTATTTAAACAAATCCTATAGAAAATATGGTAAGGATTTTCACTTTCTCTGATTAACTGCGAGGGAGATAATATCCCAAATTAATAAACTCATTTAATATGTACCTATACCTTACCTACATAATTTGGTAATTTTAAATAATGTAATTTTATAATATCTACAGATATTTGTTCCGGGTCTGGTTGTTTCTCTATATATTAAAAAAGTATGTATTTACAAAAAGAATGTATATAATTATTCTATCAGTTAACTGGTTCCCATAGTACAAGCTCTGCTTAGTTTGGGGCTAGATAGCACTGTGTGAAATGTCCAGCAATATTCATTATTTATTAATAATTTATATTTACGCATGTACTTATTAGGTTGGTTAGTACTCTTGTTTTATTGTTATTTCCTGTGAATGTAGATAATTTTGAACATATTTTTTTTTCATTTTCTTTTAACGCGTTGATTTTGTAAACTGATATGTTATTGCCAAGATATTAATAAATGGGCGATTTGCGCAACTATGCCTAAACGTATTTAGTGGCTAAATACGGTTTAAAGAGTTGTTAAATCATAAAAACAGGTAAAATTTAAACATTTTTAGTCGCTAAATATCTACGTTTAGGGATCGTCGTTTTTGAGTTATATAAATGTAAAATCTTGTAATCTACCTTCTCTCCTTTTTCGAGCATTTTCCGGTAATTTATTGTCCATCTCGGGCAGTGGGGAAGGCTCAGTAGTTTCGGGGGCCACAGTAGTCGCGGGGGCCTCAGTAGTATCGGGGGCCACAGTAGTTTCTGAAGTCTGAGTAGTTTCCAAGGCGAAATGTGCCATGATTGCGTCCAAGTCTCCGCCGATTTCAGTCATCGGCGCGCATCGGCACAACGCCAGAAGACAGAAGAACGGTAGTAGTTTCAACATCTAGGTATAACCCAACCAATAAATACTTACAACTAAAATTAAGAAGTTAATACATTTTCACACCTCACGCTCGACAATGTAAAATTATATGTCATGTAAACCTCACCGAAAGCAGGTGATTAAATCCCTACGGCTGAGCCGGGAATAAAGTTATAGGTAGGTACTCAATATCATTATGCCCATGAGGGCATGGGGTGATTTGAATTTACAACCTCATCTGTATTAAAATTTGAATCAAAGGGACCAACACAATAAATCGAACTAACCTCTGCACAGAATGCACCAACCTAGACTTAGTTTTTATTGTCTCGCAGAAAGTGTGAAAAGTAGAGTATTCTCCTCAATGCTGTCTGCATATAACTGACTTAACCAAACCACTCAACTGATTTTGATGAAATTTCTATGAGACCCATATGAAAGTATATCCATTCAAATAAAAGAAGAATTTTCCAAATCGGTTGATAAATGATGGAGTTCTGAATTAAAAACATAAAACCGAATTGTGAAACCGAACACATTATGCGTCCCTATAAAATTTGAGGGTTGCCCTCGATTTTTTGGGATCCCATCATCAGGTCCCAACTTGGGTCCTTGGGTTAGTCAAAAAAAAAAGGTCAAGTAATCGGGGAACATAAATAAAAAAAAAGATAAAAAGATTCCGACGAATTGAGAACATCCTCCTTTTTCTGAAGTCGGTTAAAAAGGTTGCAGGAATCGCCTTAACCTTTGGTATGGCGGGATTCCAGACGCAATATAAATTCTATTATGTTTCGTGTTGATCTCTGTTCCGGCATACACTAGCGTAGCGACGCCAACACATTGTGACACTTTATTCTAAAAATAGTGAATCGTCTACTTACAATTCTATGGATTCCTTGGTCCGTGAACTTTGCTAGCTGAACAGGTTATGTTTAGTGTTTACCTTGTATGTCTTGTTCCGAGCAAGTTCTGATTAATACTGGACGAAATAACACGGTCGGGCAGGGAAAAGGATATTACTTATAAAGATTAATGTTGTCTTTTACGTACGTATGGTATACATAAAAACCGACCTTTACTATAATCGTAAATGTATCGCTACAATCGAACAGTTGGAATCGCGTCACAATGATTTCAAATATTTTGTGTTGCGTGTTCCAGCAGATATTTTGATCTTTACAAAGGAAGAGTTTTGGCCGAAAAGTGTGTTGTTTTGTCGTTTTTGCGGACGACTATACGACGCAGCGCAAGTGCGTCACGCGTCGCACACTTTACCTGTCAGAAAGTTTTGGTCCTATCTACAGTTAAAATAAAATAAATAAATAAATACCACTGGACATTTCCCACAGCGCTATCTAGCCCCAAACTAAGCAGAGCTAACCAGATAACTGATAGAATACTTATATACTTTTTTTGTAAATACATACTTATAATATATAGAAAAACACCCAGACACGGAACAAATATCTATAGATCATGCAAACATTTGTTCCGCGGCGGGAATCGAACCCGCTACCTCTTGCGTCTCAGCCGGCTACACGCCCATTGCGCCACGGAGGCAGATGTTGTTGGAATTGAACCAACAATATCTTGCGAGGCCCGGAGGCGTTGCCCTCGACAAAGGTCGTAATGGTTAACTACAACAGCTACTGATCTCGTATTAATATAAATTGATTATTTTGTTGTTGTTACTATTGTTGTTGTTATACAGGGTGCGTCGGAACTCGGCTCACTTGACCTTTGCAGATAGACCAGCCAAGTGGGAGCCTCCCGATTCGCAGCTACCAGCGTGCAGTCATCAAAATGAAATTAGTCGCGTGTCGAACCACGAACCACACACAGTGTAGGGTTTCGCAGCCAGTACGACTATATCTAAAAGTCATCACACTATTCACACTTCACATTAATATTATAAATGCAAAAGTTTGGATGTTTATTTGTTTGTTAATCAATTACGTCGTAACGGCTGAACCGATTTCAATGAAATTTAGTATGCACGTATCTTAAAACCTGGATTACAATGGCTACTTTTTATCCCATCAATCAGGTCCCATGGTATAAAAATGGGGTGTCAAGTTGCAACAGCAAGTTTAGCTTTATTTCTAGGTTACCTACATATTTAGTAGTGAAACGCGTACAAAGTCGCGGCAAACAGCTAGTATTATAAATGTGAAAGTTTGGATGTTTGTTTGTTACCCAATCACGTCGTAAAGGCTGAACAATAGCCTGGATTAACACATAGGCTACTTTTTGTTGATAAACAACGCGTGCGAAGCTGCTGGCGGCAGCTAGTCTTTCATAATTTACATTAAGATAATGGATATTTCCAGGCCACCGCGACACTGCCGTTCCGATTTCAAGAAATCCGGAATCATTTCAACATTATCACGATATTGTCACTACCATCAATATTTCATCGATATTGTATCGTGATCTTGAGTACCATTTATTTTGCATCACGCGGGTACATTTAATATAATAAATACAGAATATAATAGTAATGTGAAAGCGAAAAGGGTCGTCACCCTTTATCACGTTATCGCGTGATAATATTGATAGTATAATAGACCCCATAGATATTCCGAAGCAGTCTGTAGATAAACTGTGGTATTATCTCGTGGCAAAGGCACACATGTCTAGATTATACCTAATTTATTTTAATCGGTATAGGAGGACTACAATAAACAATATAGTATAGGTGCTTAATCATTATTAATCTAGGCACGAGAACCGTGGGCCGCATAAGTGGAGACTGGTTTGATCGTAGCCAGGCGCGGATCTAGGATTTAGCTCAGGGGCTTATTTTTCTGGCCTTATCCCATTTATTTACTATCCTTACTAATATTGTAAATTCTAAAGTAAGTCTGTCTCATAATTACTGATTTAAACGGGTATTTATCGCGTATGTACCTTTTTATTTGTTATCCCGACGTTTCGAGTGTGTTGCAACAGCCGTGGTCGCAGACAGACTGAAATACTTAGAACCACCGTCGAGAAGTGATGGCAGCTGCAGCAACTACCCTCACTTGGTCTTGAGAATTAGAAATGTCCTCGTTCATATTACGACACACTACACTAACCGTATCTACGCACTGAGTCGATCGATCACGACGCGTACACCTAGCAATCACCGGGTTCCAGGACGCTGAGAGTCTATAGTCATCTTCCCGATTGAAATTTAGAAATTCCTTGATTTCAATCGCTTTACGAACAATGTAATAAATGTAATAAGTCTATCTCTGTCTGTTTGTAACGTTTTCAAGACTAAATGGTTGGACTAATTCTGATGAGTTTGGTATTTAGATAGATTATGATAGGGATTGAGACATAGGGTACTTTTTACCCGACTGCGTAGAAGGGTTGTTTTATTGACAAACACGCATGCGAAGCCGCGGGCGGCTCAGCTAGTTTTATAAACAACCTGTTTTGTTATGCACGCCATTAATTTAAAACACACATCCGGAATTGTATATACAGATTTTAGAGGTTTGATTTGATTGTAGGGTTTGATACCGGTAGCCTGAATATTTATTCAGTATTCCAATAAACAATTTTTAATGTAAATCGGCGGCGCCTTTGTGAGGATACCGCTCAGTCAGTTTTACTATTTTATACAGGATATTTCATTGCTATTTTTAGGACTTGATATAAGTTTTTTAAATCGAAAATGTAAAGCCCTCATAGACATTAACAATTCACTTTATATGATAAGCACCTTATGATAACGCCATCTGTTAGCAATTATAAAAACAGGGCCGCAACTCCTCATTGCACCAATATAATCTCCCCTCCACTCCACATCTTTGAATCCACGTCTGTAAATATTATAGTTATGTAGGAAGTTTAATAAAATCATAGAACTAATGGATTGCTTTGGATTCTCCACTTATTATGTTTTATTTACCTACCTGTTTAGATTATAAGGTAAACTTTAGTTTAGTTGTTTGGTAAATTCACTCATAGGTAGTAAGTAGGGCTGCCAATATTTTTTCGGGGATCTATAGTATTTTTCAAAATTAGTTATAGACAATTATAGTACTACACTTAAAAAAATTGCATTTTATGAAAAAACAAAAAAATTAAACTAACATATTATTTGTTAGTTATTTATTTTGATAAAAACTATATTTCTTGGCACTTCTTGCACTTTTTAATTTATTTTTGTCTGAATTAAAATAATATTAGGTAATAATACAGTCATTAAATGGAATCTCTTGTTTGAATTTTGATTTTGGAATTTTGCATAACCAAATGCTTTCAACAAAATCAAACCATTTATTAAGATGTCTAAACATTTATCAAAAAATACCAAAATTTTGAATTTCATAATTTTCTGTGGATGATTTTACTTCTAAAGATTGCCGCATTTCTTATGGTTTCTCATCTTTGGCATCTTTGGACACGATGGATTCGGATACATGCTTCCGCATCAGATAAAAGGAGCGTTCATATTTTTTTATAATGAAGGATTTGTTTGTTGGATTTCGGTATTAAAAATATAGTATTTCTTCAACGGTATATAGTACGCAGACTCGAAATATAGTACAATACTACTTATATACGGTTGGCAACCCTAATAGGTAGTAGATAACTATTATAATGGGTAATTCCAATTCGTATGAAAACCTATGGGAAATTCCATTGAAATTTGCATATTTACCTACATACATTTCAAATGTTTTTCTCTATGATAATAATCAATACTAGCCCATACAAATATTAGAAATTCGAAAGTAGCTCTGTTTTTACGTTTTCACGACTATACGGCTGGGCCGATTTCGATGAAATTTGATATACAGATAGATTATGACCGCGATCGGGACATAGGCAAATATTAACCCAACTTTGCAGCAAAAGGTTTGTAAATAACACTCTATACAATGTTAAAATTTAGAAAAATCAAGTTCGTTTATTGTATATCGCATACTAAAATTTATTTCAACGCCATCTAGCGGCGAGTAGCTCGTGATTTACAACTTTAATCCCATTCATGGGCCTGCCTGCTGGATTATGTTTTTGCATTTATCCTTGTTTTTAAGGCATTCAGCGCCATCTATCTTGGCAATTGAAACAATAAATAATGCTGGACATTTCCCACAGCGCTATCTAGCCCCAAAGCAATTTTGTACCACAGCTCGCACTATGGGAACCAGATTACTGTTAGAATAAAGCTAGAGTTTCTTGTGGAAGGGCTCGCCCAGAGAAGTTCTAACACCATACCTTGTTCTGCCACCAAGCTGCATGATGTGTTTTGGTTTGAAGGGTATGGGTAGGGTTGCCCACCGTACTTTATAATAAATTAAGCTGCAACCTCTCAACATGATGGGCAACCGTTGACGCAACCCCCACCATCGCGCCCGTCAAGTCGCGCGCAGACAGTGGGTTTCGGCGGGTAGTGCGAGGCGAGACGCAGTGCGGATCGCACTGACCCTGATGAAGGTTCACGAATTGAACCGAAACATTGTCGGTCAAAACACCGTTAAAACGGTAAGTGATAAATCCCGTATTTATAATAATGATTGAAATAACTCACGAAAGTGTTTTAAGTAAAATTTACTTTAATAAAAACTACGAAACATCTTCAGTGCACATTCTTAGCCAGATCTTGTGCCTTCGCGATAACGTCTTCAATAGTCCCCACCATGTAGAACGCAGCTTCGGGAATGTGGTCCAATTCACCCCCCAGGATCTAAAAACAAGTAATAACTTGACCAATAGGTCGAACGAAGCGAAATCTCGAAGCGAGATCTCTAAATCTACTTGGGCAAATCGGCGTTGTATGTATGTATGTTTGTTTGTCCGAGGATGACTTTCGAAGCGTTGATCCAATAATCGTAAAATTTGGTATATACCCCGCTTTTACTTTTAGTTTAAACCTTGTGGTTTTTAAGTTATTAGCCATAATAAAAACTAAACTTTGACGAAATTCACAGGGTACACCAGTGACCCCACAGTGCTGTAATTTAGTATGTATGTAGGTTTAATGACACAAATATATAATAACTGCAATTTCTACCCCAAAAAAAAATATTACTGGACATTTCACACAGCGCTATCTAGCCCTAAACTAAGCAGAGCTTGTACTATGGGAACCAGATAACTGATAGAATACTTATATACTTTTTTTTTGTAAATACAACCTTATAATATATAGAAAAACATCCAGACCCGGAACAAATATCTGCAGATCATGCAAACATTTGTTCCGCAGCGGGAATCGAACCCGCTATCTCCTGCGTCTCAGCCGGCTATTCGCCTATTGCGCCACGGAGGTCGTCAAAATAAACAATAACATGAACTCCCGTTACCTGTAATTCGAATGAAATTGTAGGCCAAGTTAGTTGGTTATTTATTTCATGGCACTATTTTGATAGTCAAAGATTACAATAATATTTTTTTGTTTTAGTCGGAGACTCGCGAGATCTCAGTTCGGGACGAACCACTAGTTTATTTAAAAGGTTTAAATTGAATCATCCGAACTAGTGTTCCGTTCAGGAGACCTGGCTTATACCTCTTATACTAAATATACGTTTAAGTCATTGATTCGATCTCAAAGGGGTACGTTACGCCTGTGTGGAACCCGTTCTATGCTCAACGTAAATTCTTGCGTACTAACTAACGCGCGTTAATATCGCTGTTATCGTTAGAAGTCCTCCAACGATAAACTTCTAAATAAATTTTCTTTACCAACACTTAGAATGAGAAGACTAATTCACTCATTCATTCATTCGTTCACTCACTTATTCATTCATGCGTTCACTCACTCATTCAATCATTTAGTGTAGGTAATAGAGCAGATTAAAGACAATACAATAAACATACCCTCTTGAATCCCTTGATGGTATCCTCTAGCTTCACTAGTTTACCCACATGACCAGTGAATACTTCAGCCACCTATAATTATAAATAAATTACTCTCTACAGAGCCAGTCAGTTCCTTTGGTGGTACCATTGCAAATAGTTTCCGTTTTACCATTCAGGAAATAAATGGTAGGAACTAGAAACAAGATGTGTATCAAAAACTACCCATGTAAAAACGAGGGAATGGCGTAATATAAAAGCACTACCTACTAACTAAAAACCTAACGGCAGCCTATTTCCATCTGCCACTACCACTCTAGATGCCATTGTACTTTAGATGGTACCACCAATGGAAACGACTAATGGTACAAATGAAGGGAGTCATTATGTGTCGAGACCACTGGCCGTTTTTAATTTAATTTTAATTATTTATTAGGTTCATCAACAAAATTTACAGAAGTAGATACGTGCTTATTTACTAGTCATGCAATTTCATGTAAATACGAACACAACATGCACCTTACGAATCTTTTAAACTTTAATTACAAATTTTTGAATATCACTTTTATAAAAGCGTTTGTTATAAAAGCTTCGTCCTTTGTGATTGTAAAAGATTGTAAGTGTGAGGATATATTATACATCTAAATCACCTGGAAAGGCTGTGAGAGGAATCTTTGAATCTTCCTCGCCCGAGCCACAGTCGTCTTATCATCTTCCGACAGCTCATCCATGCCCAGAATTGCAATGATGTCTTGCAGCGACTTGTAGTCCTTTAAAGGTTGGATGAAAAAAAAACTATATTTGATCGAGCGAAGCGAGATCTCCAAATCAACTTGGGCAAATCGGCGTTGTATGTATGTATGTTTGTTTGTCCGAGGATGACTTTCGAAGCGTTGATCCAATAATCGTAAAATTTGGTATATACCCCGTTTTATTTTTAGTTTAAACCTTGTGGTTTTTAAGTTATTAGCCATAATAAAAACTGAACTTTGACGAAATTCACAGGGTACACCAGTGACCCCACAGTGCTGTAATTTAGTATGTATGTAGGTTTAATGGCACAAATATAGGGAATAGTCTGAAATCTAGAATAACTACAATTTTTTCCCAAAAAAAATTACTTGGGTGCCCAACTTCCAGCAACCTTTATCAGGTCATCTTTCTATCTAGTGGGCCGCCCTACGCTGCGCTTTCCAGTGCAACGTAGAGACATTGATAATATAAAATTTTTTTACCAAGTTTTTACCATTTCTGTTCGGATAAGTAGCAATGATTTCCACAACCGAGATAGCTTACTTGCAAGATCTTCTGCACTCCTCTCGCGACTCCATAGTGCTCTGCTCCGATGATGATGGGATCCATCACGCGGGATGTGGAGTCCAGGGGATCTACGGCCGGGTACACCCCCAGTTCAGCTATAGCCCTGCTTGGACATAAATACTTTAGTGACAATACATGGACCTGGAGATAGAACTAGCATATGGCCCAACTGATGTTAAGTCTCAAAATTCCATTTTCATCTTTCAATTATACAGAACTATGCAAAAAATTCCATCTCCTTCCCTTGCCTAAGCTGCGCGCGAAATCGCTGATTTGTCGTTTTTACCTATTGATTATGTATAATAATAAACATAAACTTAAATACATACAAATAATATATAAATAAACTACACTACATATGTAATGTGAGATGCAGAATGGTTGTTCACATTTTTTCTGTTTCTATATTCTTGTTTAAACGTGAACGCCTGTTATTGCCTATCTGGTAAACAATCTGTCTTAGGTATGAGTTATAACAGCTGTTTGTTTTCCTACAAATAAATTAAATTAAATTAAAGTGGTAACCATCGCCTACAACAAAGTACCTATTGCCTTACTCACGCACCTAATAGTCCTAATACACACGTCAACGATTCCAACGATTTGCGCACGCCGAGGAATTTGATCAAATTCTCCCACAAGGGTTGCGCAACCCTAACACAAGTCAGACTTGCACAAAGAAATTGTTGACCCATTAGGAATGTGCCCGACGATGCACTGTCCTGCGTCCATCAACTTGAGGTATACACGTGCAAAGCTTCATGTGCCTGTGACTTCACCATATCATTCGAACCGAAATACAGCAAATCATTTACCGCATGTGGAACGCTGGAATCTTTCAGCTGTTACCTGGACAGTACTGTGGTGGCGTCCAAGTGAGCAAAGGTAGTAGCTGGGGCTGGGTCAGTCAGGTCATCGGCTGGTACATACACTGCCTGGAAAATAATACACCTGGTAAATAAGTCTCCATCCTAATATTTCTCGAACAGGCAAGCCGGCCAACATTTTTTCCTTTACAACAATCGCGACCATTTCGGTCGTTAAATTGAGCCTGTATTTAAAAGATCATTTTAATTTTGGAAAAACAGCAAGCAAAAAAATATATACGGTCATCTTTTTTAATGATTGATGCTCTTTTAGTGAGTTATAAAATAAATCAAACAAACGATACTTTAATCTGTTTGGAGCTATGCACAAAATGTTTGAGATGTAGAAAATAAGTTAGATCCATGTTGGGCCCCAAAACTAAGAGAAATAAGCATTTTTTAATTTTGGCCGCACTTAAAAACTGCCAAATTTGTAGCTGTAGTTTTTTGAGGTGGGCTCTCGCCAGAACTCTCGCGTGGTCGCTCCTGAGTGTCACTTCACCCACTCTACCTTCACTCCGCTCAGCTTCGCGGGCTTGTTCCACTCAGGGCCTTCCACGCGAGCTTCTGGCTCCGCGCTTTGTAATAACACTCTCGGGGTGTCACGCACAAGACTGCCTAGTGTCGAGGTGTTCAGTGTCGGTTCTCCCACTCATCTAGACCAATCATTAAAAAAGAGGATCAAATATTATTTTGAATACTGAATATTTTTTAAAAGTTCACATTTACAATAGATCAATTAGATTCTTGAGGATCAAATAATATTGTCCCATTAAATTGTCTTGCGTTTTTTCCAAAAAAAGAAGAGTGCGTTTTTCAAGTGAAGACAACGCACTGGAAACCGCAGCGGGGTCTAGGGGGACAGCCAGCCCCCCTAGATGAAAAAAAGACCTAATAAAGGTTCCTGGGAGCCGTTGGATGCTGCTCAAGACCTCTGGAAATTTATGTGAGGAATTTATTATTATTTATGTTATGCAGAAGACGTCCAATGGAGTCCATTGGTGTTTTACCTGCACACTGGTGATGGAACCAGTTTTAGTGGTGGTGATTCTTTCCTGCATGGTCCCCATGTCGGTGGCTAGTGTCGGCTGGTAGCCCACAGCGGACGGGATACGTCCCAGCAGAGCGGATACCTGGAATCAACAGATATTAATAAGTTAGGTCTTACTTACTTACTCCTATGGCTCAGCGACCCAAAATGTGTTTTAGCCTCCAATAAAATCAGTTGCCATTTTGGTCTATCCTGTGCAGCTTTTTGCCAGTTTTTCGCTTGTAGCTCATGCAGTTCCGCTTCCACTACATCTTTCCAGCAGTACCGCGGGCGTCCAATGGATCATCAGCCTGTGGGGCAACCGAGATAGGCATTGTGAATTTGTCGATCCGCTCCCATTCTCTCTAAATGGCCGAGCCAGCGAAGGCGATGCGCTTTCATTTCGCCGATGATGTTGTGTTCTTTCACTAGCTCCTAGATCTCTAAGTTCTTTCGGGCTCTCAAGCTTCCGTCCTCTCTGCGGATTGGTCCCAGTATCTTACGGAGGACCTTTCGCTCGCCACCAAGAGTTTGTTCTCTTCCTTCAGTATCAGCGTCCAGGTCTAACAGCCGTACATCATAATCGGTCTAATAACGGTCTAATAATAAGTTAGGTATTCATATTAGAAAATATAAATGTAATTAAAAACTTAAACCTACATTGAGCGAGACTGGTGCCTGTGTTGCAGGTCACCAGGGCACCACTCCGCAGATAAACAATTTTCAGAGAGCATTTTATTGACTTACCACATATGCCAAGAGTATTTATGAAACTAAATTTGATTTTACTTGAATAAAAATAACTAACAAAAAAAAGACAAACCTGGCAACAAAAATTAGGAAACAATGTGTCTGTTTGTGTAGTGTGTGCGGGTGTGTGTAGTGTATGTAAACATGCTTGTGTGGGTTATCACGACAAAACTAAACTCATTGCCAATTAATAATTAGAGTCCAATTTAATAAAGCGTTCAGGGTGCTGTTGCAGCTCTCGCGCTTCTGTAGTGCCTCAGGCATGTTTGTGGAAGCACGCGCAGATATCTTTGATACCATCTGGCGTAAAAAAACAGCCTCACTACTGCGCACGGTACGCGATATCAGCGATACCATCCTGAACGTCATTGCCAACAAACTCGATTGTCCTCTGATGTGGAAGCTCACGCAGAGGACTAAATCCCAATTAGTAATTAAGTACTAACTCCCCTAGATTTAAGCTTTTTGCTAATAAAATGGATCCATTGTTATCTGATTAAATACACTAAACATGGATACAACGGATAACAGAAGAAATGAGGATATCCGTAAATACACTGAAGTTAAAAATAGCCCAGAGGATAAAACGGCAGTGGGTGGGGCACATAACTCAGAGAACTGACGGTCGTTAGGGAAGAAAGGTTGACGAGTGAAGACCAAGCACTGGAAAGTCCACGTAGCATAGCCCCACTGGATGGTAAGAAAAAAGTTGGGAGAAGTTTTTTCCAGGCCACTCAAGATCGGTTGCTCTGGAATTTTTCGGGAAAGCTTCATTCACCAGTCGACGTGTAATTATCTACTGTTAGTGCTTCATGCTTACCTCTGAGCCAGCCTGAGTGAATCTGAAGATGTTGTCTATAAACAGCAACACGTCTTGGCCTTCTTTGTCCCTGAAGTGTTCGGCTAGAGTGAGGCCCGTGAGTGCGACGCGCGCTCTAGCACCTGGTGGCTCATTCATCTGCCCGTAAACTAGGGACACCTGGAATATGCAGGTTTTGAAAATTGGTGTAAACATTGTCTACGTTTGCGATACGTGTTCTACGATACGTTGCAGCGTTGGTCTCCCCAGATTCGTACAAGCCTGGACTCTAAGTTTCATGATGTCACACATGTCGCACGCAGCCAACAGACACTGATGGCGCAGCATCACCCAACGGAGGAGGTCACGACCCCAGTATTGAGGACTACGACTTGAAGAGAGAGAGAAAAGTTTTCTAGAATGGAAATGGAAACCATGTCTAGGCAAGAGTAGCCGGATGGTTGGGACTACGATATACGCACTCTAACTGGCGGAGACTGGGTCAAAAAAAACCGTAGATCAGGCTTACCGCAACACGGTTATTATGTCTCAAATTAGTTTTTTGAACATTCATAATCATTCATTCATTTCACGGGAACCCTATGCAAGTAAACCAAGCAACCAAGAACCCAAGCAGTAAACGCGCCTGGGGTAGGAACATCCGCTTAAATACTCGGTTGTGTTCTAAGGAATTGTTCGATATGGTGCCTTGAGCTCAATTCTATCATCGCATCGCTTGCCATCGACAGGGAATCCATCCTCACCCCTGGAAGACAATGTGGTCGCACACAGTGAGGTTCCAAAGGAATTTCCTTTTGTGAACACATAGCTTGTGGAATGGTCGAGGTTCGGCACAGGGACTACAGAATGGGGTTCTTCAAAAAGGTCTTTTAAAAATGTTTTTTAAAACGTTTTTATATAGATATGGTGATACTTTTGGTGTTCTATACAAACATAGGCTACGGTAACCGCTTACCATCAGGTAGGCAATACACTTGGCGAACTGATTTGGAGATGTGAGATGACCATGAGATACAAAATCCTTTTTTTTTACATGGAAGCTCACCTTAGAAGTTTTATAGTCGTCTGTGATGACCCCGCCGACTTTCATCTCATGGTAGAGATCGTTGCCTTCACGCGTACGCTCACCCACTCCAGCGAACACCTGGATTTTTCAAATATTAGATCAATTAATTACAATTTACTAAAATGTACCAAAGTGAGTTAAAGTGGCAATGGGCGATTGCTCGAAAGATCAGCTTTTAGTGGCAGTTCTCGAGTGTAGTGTCTAAAGGTTGCTGGGAGCCGTTGGTACACAAGATCTGTCGCTCTGAAAATTAATGATAGGCTTGCTATTCACCAGTGGTCCTATGGTTGAGATGACTCTCTTAGTATAGTTATGACATCGGAATGTTGGAATTAGTGTTGGTGATCCTTCGCCGTCTGAAGGCATTACATAACTGAAAATTACCCCATGCTAGTTATATTAATCTGTTTAGAATGACCAGCGATCCGTCAAAGACTCTCATGTACCGTACTATGATTCAAAGGATAACTTACAGAGAATCCTCCATGAGCTTTAGCGACATTGTTGATTAGCTCCATGATCAGTACCGTCTTACCGACGCCCGCTCCACCGAAAAGGCCAATCTTGCCACCTACAAGCAAAACCATGCGAATAACCCTTAGCTTTTGATTTTCATTGGCATCCTCAGGAAAAATAAGAGGAAACTGCAGGGTAGGTTCGTAGTGGTTTTGATTACCTGCTAGAATTGGTTGGCCCAGCATTCGTATACGGATCGGCATCAAGGTCCACCATCTTGATGCCAATCCGTATTAATGCTACTTAAGTCACTGACATAGCCCAGAGCATGCCAAAATGGCTGTGGGCGGAGCAAATAGCTCGAAGAACTGACGGCCGCTAGGGCAGAAAGGTTCTCGAGCGGAGACCACGCAATAGAAGGTGCATTATGATGGAAAGACGTAGATGGAAGAAGTTCGTAAATCTAGTAGTAGTTTAAAGGGCAAGGTGTACACTTTTATAACAAACTCCCAAGTGATGTAAAAAAAATTAACAATTAACAAATTTAAAAACCTAATTAAACAAAACACATATGAAGTTCTTGACTCTTGATTAGTCAATAAGATCTAACATGTAACATTTTAATCCACTTTGTATGAACGCAATAAAATACTGAATACTGCATACAAAGTCTTTATAAAATAATATATCGAATTATTTAGATGCTAGAGAAGCTTGGGATTGAAATTCCTCCAACTCGGTCAAAAATGCTACAATTTAGACGTAATTTATTTTCTTTATTGTTATGTATTCTAAAAAGATAATTAAAAAGAACAACCAGCCTTGTTTCTTGCCTTTATTTCCTGGCTTGATGGCTTGGTTGCGAAGGGACAGGCAGTAAAATTGTTTTTTATAAAAAAAATTGACAACCTGATAAGGCTTGCTAGGAGCCGTTGGATACAGGCCGCACACGATCTGAAGAGGCCTTTGTTCATATAGTGGATATGGTTCTTTGACTGATATACCTTTGACATAAGGCGCGAGAAGGTCCACCACCTTGATACCCGTCACCAAGATCTCCTGATCCACGGACATCTCCACGAAAGGCGGTGCATCAGCGTGAATCGGCGCAAACTGGTCTGTTTCGATCGGGCCGCGCTCATCTGTGGAAGATTATGATTTTCTGATAAAGTTTATCGATGACGATGGTTTAGAAGATGCGTAATTTTTTCTCATGCATAGAAATGAAGACTCATCCTTGGCAGATGTTAGTTAAGATCTACCATAGAAAAGATAATGTTTATTTTATCACCAATGTACCTACACAGCAGTGAAATTATATCTTAAAACTAAATATAGCCTAAAAGATATGTACATAGTTACAAAATGGCCACCACTCAGCATCTGCAGATCTACTAGGGTAGTCCTGTTCTTTTAAGTGCAGAAATAATAACTTCTATAGGGTTTTTAAATATTTTATACAACTTGGAGATGGAACAAGGTAGAATAATAATGGAGAGTTATTCGACCATTCGCCATGGCTAATAATCGGCATTCGCGGCAACTCTATCCTATACGAACATCTTTCTATAATCCACTGGTCAGAATGTGTCGCCTATACAAGTTAGTCAACCATAGCAATGTAATAGATGTTTTAAAAAGTAATTGATCGAGCGAAGCGAGATCTCCAAATCAACTTGGGCAAATCGGCGTTGTATGTATGTATGTACGTTTGTTTGTCCGAGGATAACTTTCGAAACGTTTATCCGATCATCGTGAAATTTGGTATATAGGTAGATAGTGATTACACAATTTTGGTGTGACAAAATGAACTAAAAATGTGGGGTTGCTTTGAGATATTGGGGTTCAAGAGGGGTAATATAAAACCAAAATGAGAATATCCGGTCAAATGGCACGTCTAATAAAAGTTCTTTGTAAGTACATTTCGAACCCGTTTTTATTTTTAGTTTAAACCTTGTAGTTTATAAGTTATTAGCTAAAATAAAAACTGAACTTTGACAAAATTCACAGGGTACACCAGTGACCCCACAGTGCTGAAATTTGGTATGCGTGTGTGTAGTGACACAAATATAGGGAAAAGTCTGAAATCAAGAATAACTGCAATATCTACCTCAAAAAACGATAACCAATTAACATGAACTACCGTTACCTATAATTTCAATGAAACTGTAGGTCAATTTAGTTGGATTCCATTTCGTGGCACTATTTTGATAGTATAGGATTACAAATAATATTTTTTTCTTTTTATGGGAGACTCGCGAGATCTTAGTTCGGGGCGAACCACTAGTTTATATAAATTTTAAACAGATTTAAAATCGCTGTTGGTAAAGAGTGATTAGCACTGAATATTTATAATTTTTATTTGTTTTATTGTTGATGATAGCCAAGCGCCTGACGGTTAGTGATGGTGTGATCGAAGACTTATACTTGTTATCTACTTCAAAATAATTAGTATTGTGATGTGTACACATATTTTGGAATATTTCCTAATATTTATTTTTTTATAATACATATATTTATTTCATATTTGCTGAATATGTTCTGTTTTGTGTGCAATCACACTTCACACTATCACACAATATTATAAATCCGAAAGTTTGGATGTTTGTTTATTTGTTTGTTACTCAATCACGTCAATATAGACTGTCAAAGTTTCTAAAGAAAAATGATTATGGTCTTTGCGCGTGCGAAGCAGCTGGCGGGTCGTTAGTAATAAATAAAATAAAATATACACACACGTGTACAGCATTGCTGCAAAACTTAAATCGTAGTACAGTACCTATAGGTTCTCCTATAACATTGATGATTCTGCCCAGGGTGGGTTCACCCACGGGAATGGTGATGGGCGCCCCGGTGTCCGCCACGGGCTGGCCGCGGATCAGGCCCTCGGTGCCGTCCATGGCGATGGTGCGACACGTGCTCTCGCCTAGATGCTGGGCCACTTCGAGGATGAGGCGTGGCGCTGAAAAAACCATTAATGTAATTAAGACTTTACGTATCAGCAAATAATTTTAAGATAATTTGGCATGTAAAGTAAATAAAAGACGACCTCTGTGACACAGTGGGCGAATAACCGGCTAATACGCAGGAGGTTGAGGGTTCGATTCCCGCCGCAGAACAAATGTATGCAAGATCTACAGGTATTTGTTCCGGGTCTGGATGTTTTTCTATATATCACTAGCTGACCCCGCGAACTGAACCCCGCTTTAGAATCAATAAATTTTGTATTTCTAAACTAAGTTAGGTATATTAATTTTATTTCCTACGTCCTTTTCGGTGCACGTACCCTCTATAATCAACTACATATCTCTATATTCAAAGTAGAAAATTATTAAACTACTAATATCGCTATTAAAAGATAGGGGTTGGTGGTAGAAGGGTGAACATTAATGGTTGTATGTAAATTTTATTGGAAAATCTTAAAAAAATAAAATAAAATTATTTTGTCCAAAAAATTAATAAATATTTTTTGGTGTGGACCACCCTTATCACATAGGGGTAAGAATACTTGTTAACATGCTATTCTCAGTGAACCTATGGAATATATGTACATAAAAAAATTCATAAGAATTGGTCAAGCCGTTTCGGAGGAGTTCTGTTACAAACACTGTGACACGAGAATTTTATATATTAGAGAAGATAAGTATGTATTTACAAAAAAAAAAGTATATATGTATTCTATCTTACCTACCATCTGCCTTTGGTCTTCTATCTACCTTTGAGGCTAGATAGCGCTGTGTGAAATGTCCAGTAATATTTATTTATCGGTTTATTGGTCGGGTTTTCTTTCAGAAACAACCGACTGATTGAAACTGATTGTAATTAATTATATAACCCCATGGATGGTAGAACTAGGAAATTTACTATTATGTGCGCGCAGAAGCTTGGAACGTTACTGCGGTACCAACTTACTTCTCCCGGGCACCTCTAGGGCATTCAGGATTGGGGGCAGATGAGAATCAAACTGCACATCCACTACAGCACCGATTACTGAAAAAAATTGAAATTATAAAGAAAGAAAAGAAAGAAAATACATTTATTCGCATCACAAAAGAATCATGAGAATATAATCTCAAACAATTAACACTAAACATATTTAGACATATATAAGATGAAGTCGCTTCCACTGTCTGTTCCCTTAGATCTTTTAAACTACTCAACGGATTTTAATGCAGTTTTCAGCAATAGATAGACTGATTTAAGAGGAAGGAATATATGTATAATACATACATAACTCTGTTTGTTTGGTAGTTTGTTTGTTACCTTTACACGACTAAACGGCTGAACGGATCGTAATAAAATCTTGCAAGGAAATAGATTATATCCTGAGAAAGGACAAAGGCTACTTTTTAGCCAACTGCGCAAAATGAGCGTAATGTTTTATTGAAAAACCACCCGTGCGAAGCCGCGGGCGGGTCAGCTAGTTAAACATAAATGAGTTAACACATCGTCAGTGGTGGATTTACCAGCAGGCTGAGTATGCTTGAACCTAGGGCGGCATATTTTATGGGGGGAAAATTGGACCGTATTTTTTTTAAGATTTCTGTAAGGTGGTTATCTTATGTTTTGCAGAAAGAAGTCTACAAACCATATTTCCAATGACTTTTCCCTCTTTCTTTTCATTGTAGATTCAAGCAGCGGTACCACAAAATTGTATATTCTACTAGCTCCCGCCAGCGGCTTCGCACGCGTTGTTTGTCAACAAAAAGAAGCCTATGTGTTGATCCAGGTTATAATCTACGTACATACCATGTAGTGTGTGCAGCAAGGCGGTGAGTACCTACACGTTAGGCACAAAACTCAAAAATAAAGTTTATTGGATTGAAAAATAAACATTATTTATTTGTTATTTACTAGCTGTTGTTCGCGGCTTTGCCAGAGTTGTTCTGAGGTGCAAAAATATATATAGAAACCTTGACATCTCATTTTTAACCCATGTTAACAGATTTATGGGATAAAAAGTAGCCCATGTGTTGAACCAGGTTACAATCTTCGTATTTACCAAATTTCATTGAAATCGGTTCAGCCGTTAAGACGTGATTGAGTAACAAACAAACATCCAAACTTTCGCATTTATAATATTATATATAGTCCTCCTCATCGGTTTCTACGACGGCGACCGTAACTATAAATGTTTTAAAATTAATATGTAACAAAATTAAACTAAACTAAATGAAACTAAAATAAAATCTAAACTAAGTAATTTGATTAACCTAAATTATTATTACCATTTTTTATAATATTAGTGTCATGGTAAAACAGCCAGTTCGGGGCCCTCAACCGGTAGCATACCTACATGACCCCGTCTGTACGATAGTACATGAGTGAGCTTAGATTAGCTCAGAAATATACCCAAAAACTATTTCTTGTGTAATTTCATCTAAATTGTTGGGTTGAAGGGCGCCACAAATTTAAGAGCCTATGGGGAATGTGTAAATTCACCACTGTCCATCGACCACGAAGTAGGATTGTGTGATCTCATCAATTCACCTATTCGAAACGCAAAATCGGTACGCTCTTTGAAAATTTCACTTAAGAAACTTCTGTTACTTTCACAAATTACTCCATCAATAGATAGTCGTTCTGGGCTTACATTTAGTTTGATTTAGTTGCACAAGGTTAGGTACTTTTGTTCTGTATGATAAATTGATAAGTCCTATACAGGTTGTTTGGTAATAAAGTGACGATATTCAAGTTACGGTTTCTTTCATTACGGTGGTTGGTTCAACATAAAAAAACCTTTACAAAAAAAAAACTACTAGTTATATTATCAAATTTTAAAGAAAATCGAAGTTTAGGTGATTAAATCGATATAAAATTTACTGCCTACTCTTGCAATCGACATCGAAAAATAAAGGCCGATTTGATATCTCTTTCGGAAATGGCTGCGGGTTTTGGGTTAGAAAGGGACAACAAGAGATATCTCGAGACGTCACCAATACAATATCTGTGGTTAAATGGCAAGCATTATGAAATAGCACAACATAAGTTTAATAGTGTTTGTTTTTACATGCCAAAATAAATTTAAAATTTCACAAATTTATTTATTAAGCTCATCAAAATAACCTCTTTTCATTTTTGTGCGTATATTATCAGACAGCCTATATATTTAAAATTTTGTTTACTTAATAATTTGCAGAAATTTGTTGTTTATTTTACTGTAATTTTTGATCTCATAAATAGTCTTGCTTTAATAAGTTATGTGCAATGTTAAGTAGTTATTGTCTAATAATATTTTATTTATATTTTATGTGCATCTTGTAAATTTCTTCATAATTTGCTTCAGAATCTTTTAAACGCGTGTTTCTATTTTCTGCAGCTCACACGCACTAAAAGAGTCACATAATACCAGCGCTATAGTAACTATACGTTAGCACCTTCGTACACAAGGCTTCGCAAATGTTCGATACTATTATAATTTTGTATACTACATGAACGCGAGTCGCGAGTATAAAGTAGCGCACGGTCCTTACACACGAGAGACACGACATTGAATCGCAAGACGCGAATTGCCTATTCAGCCACAGACGGCTAAACAGTTTACTTTTACAAATAAACGTGTATGTGCGTAAAATAAAAGCTTAATAAATAAAAAAAAATTGTACTACCAAAAAAACAAATACCAACCTGTTAAATTACTGGCCTTTCCTACTGCTAGCCAAGCTTTTTTTGTAATCTCCTTTTTGAATATTCTTTCAAGTTATAGTTATATAAACAAGGATATTTCTCCACCTCAGAAACAAATTTAATATTTAATAAATGCTTCGCCATCTTGGAAATCGCTGCGACTTATGTAGCGACGATCTCGTCCTGCAGGTAGCGCGCGACTGGCGCGACGCGAGTCGCGGGACGAATGTCGGCGACGCGACTCGTGTACGAACCTCAACGGATTTGTATGGCGGTAGTCGCTTGGAGACTAAAATCGTCGAGTATCGAAGATTTGTTTTACAGCATGATTTTTTTTTATTGATTTTCATACAGCAGAATATCTTAAATTTTATTACGTAATTGTTAATTTTATACCAATTCGATGTTTTCTGTATGCTTACTGTTTGTACTGTACCTACCTGCATACTTGCTATTATGTTTGGAGCATATGTATAATCAACACCTGACGAGCTATAGACTGTTAACACTTAAGTATTATTGACTTGTTAATGTGTTTTTCGCCTATGGCAATAAAGATTTTCATATAATTTCATTATCTTTTCTGCGTGCCGTTTGTCACCTTCGTTTTCGTCATATTCATAGAAACTGCTACCCCGAGGTTTGCTCTGCTCAAAACATACTCGTAATGTACACATAACATTACGTATATATTGCTGTTTCGGTTTGTAGTGTATCCGCTGAAATTGCGGGCTTTATACCTGTATGCCCCAAGTTGATGGTTTCAGGGCTTATCTAATCCTTTGGCGATACTTAAGTACCATTTAACACCAGGTAAGTGGTCGATAGGTTTTTTATACCAAAGCAAGATGCTTTGTTTTCTAACTTTCTCTCTCTTAACTTTGTTTCTCGGTTAGCGTTTGATTTAAAAAGTTTGAACACAAGGAGGAAAGTAAGAAACACCTACCTGAAATGATTTTCCCAGTTGGTGAGGCTCCTGTTTTGGGAGCGGCGGCGCCCCCTTTAGGGGCCGCGCAGGGATTGCCTTTGGGCACTGCATCTTTCTTTATAGCATCGCAAACTGTTGCGTACTGAAGACAAAACAAAAATACATAACGACCTCCGTGGCGCAGTGGGAGTATAGCCGTCTGTGACGCACGAGGTAGCGGGTTTGATTCCCGCCGCGGAACAAATGTTTGCATGACCTACAAATATTTGTTCCGGATCCGGATTTGCTATATATTATAACTATGTATTTACAAAAAAAAGTATATAATATTTTATCAGTTATCTGGTTCCCATAGTACAAGCTCTGCTTAGTTTGGGGCTAGATAGCGCTGTGTGAAATGTACAGCAATATTTATTTATTTATTTACTAAAAATCTATATTTAAATGGTTTTAATATGCTTAAAATAAATAAGTTAGCTTAAGTAATAATTCAAGATTATAATAGTATAAATGTGAAAGTTTAGATGTGTGTTTGTTTGTTACTCAATCACGTCATAACGGCTTAACTGATTTTGATGAAATTTGGTTTCTTAATAGATTGTGACCTGGATTCAAACATAGGCTACTTTTTATTGACAAGCAACGCGTGTGAAGCCGTTGGCAGAAGCTAGTTAATAATATTTTTACTCAGGTCACTGATATACCTACCTAGCTACCTGACATGTAACTTGGCCAACCAACTGTCTTAACTGACCCTCAGATGGACCAGCAAATGACACATCTCCAAGTTCTATAAAAAAAAACTAGCTGACCCGACGAACTTCGTACCGCCTTGACATGCATATGACGCGGGCTGTGATTGTACCGGTAGAATTGTTAATTAGCCATCATTAGCTGCTTCTATGTATGAGAAAATGAATTTTCTTCATAATTTCTTTTTGCGTCATTTTTTCCGATATTTTAATAGTTATTCTGCTATTCGGGGTGGAGACAAATCCAGCAAATCAAAGATCATCAAAAGCGATCCAGCCGGTTTTAAGTTATAAATGGTGTAACTAACCCGACTTTGTTTTATATCTATAGATAGACTACCTGACCCCGTGCACGTGGTTCTGCCATATAAATTAATAAAGAAATCAAATGCAGAATGAAGTGTCAAAGTAACGTGACACTTCATGTCAATGAACGACGGTTAAATTATATGGATATTGTTCATATAAAAATAATAAAATCACGATTAAAAAATGGGGGGTGGGGTAGGAGGGTGAAAAACACTTAACGACTTATTCTCATGCCTACCAACAAAATAATTCATAAGAATCGGTCAAGCCGTTTCGGAGAAGTTTTGTTACAAACACTGTGACACGAGAATTTTATATATTAAGAGAAGAAATATAGCTTACATTCGCAGAAGGCACGTTTAAGGTAACACAGGCACCAAGCTTCACTCCTCCTTTCATTGGTATGTTGGTCTCACTGGATACCATCTTTGTAGTTTGCGATCTCGGTAAAGGAGTAATCTTAGTCACATTTCGCGGTCTTGGAAGATCTCTTATTTCTCTCCAGTCATCTCTTTTGATTTCTGGAGAAGCAACATGTAAGACTTAAGAAAGGCGGCGGACAGAAATTGGATGAGAAGAACGGAAGACCGGGCTCAGTGGCGCGTATTGGGAGAGGCCTATGCCCAGGACTAATGTGGGCTGATGATGATGATGAACATGTAGAGACCGTCTACTCTAAAAATGAAAGCCCCTCGTTTATTTCTGTGCGTCAACACCACAGCAAGACATAATGAGCCTTGTGATTACAGTGAATAAAGAACATTTTGCTTTGAGCTAATGAAGTCAACGGGCGTTCATTTTTAGAGTAGACGGTCTCTACTCGAAATGAAACAATAAGATAATTATAACTAGCACTGAAGCTAATTTAGCAATTAATTTAAGAATAGATAGGTTAGTAGAAATCGTATATTCTAAAAATGAACGCACCTACTTCATTCCTGCGCGTCAAGACTACAGCAAGACTAAATGAGTCTTGTAATTACAAGGAATCAGTTAATTATAACTAGCACTGAAGCTATACATTTAGGCCGGTTTGCACAACGAACCAGCGACTAAACAACTTTGACGTATTTGTATGATTTGACAATTCCTTAAATCATATTTAGCTGCTAAATACGTTTAGGCATCCTTGCGCAAGTCTTCTTAGATAATTAATTTGAGAATAGATAGGTTAGTAGAGATCGTCTACTCTAAAAATGAACGCCCTTCCACTTCATTCCTGTTCGTCAACAGCACAGTAAGACATAAGGTGCATTCCGAATCACGCTAAAATCGATACCATCGCGCTAACAAGCGTTCCGAATCATCGTGAGCGCGACAATGATGTCCCGTGAATTGTCATAGATGATGTCATTACATCCGTGATTTTGCGCTAACAACGTCCATGCTCCAAACCGAAATCACCGTGAGCTTTCCTGTCAAAAGTGACGTAACAGCTGATTGATTGCTTGTTTGTGAGTAATAAGGTGCATTCCGAAACACAACGTAATTGCTGCTAGCGTTCACGTAGCTATTTTGCGTACCGACCCAGTCATCGCGCTGATGACAGTTGAGTGCTGTCAAAGATTCGGAACGCTCATGAACGATCTCATAGTCAGTGTTTCTTTAATTTCATAACAACAATAAAACCAACTAACCACAGAATATTATTACTCATAAGCAACCAACCATCCAGCTGTCACTTTACTTTTGACAGGGAGGCTTACGGTGGTTTCGGTTTGGAGCACGGACGTTGCTAGAGCAAAATGACGGATATGATGACGTCATCTATGACGATTTACGGGACATCGTTGTCACGCTCACGGTGACTCAGCACGATTGTTAGCGCGATGATATTGATTTTAGCGTGATTCGGAATGCACCCTTGGCTTAAAAAGTTCCTCACCTGGTCTCTTTAGAGGAGTAATTTTGGCCTTCGCTGTGTTTTGGGTATCTTCCCTCTCCATAACCGGGACGTCATGCTTAGCCCGAACGGTTAGCTGAACATCAGATATAGATGTCTCTTGGACATTTTGCATTATAAGTGGATTGCCTGGGGAATAAAAAGATGATTTGTGTGAGGATACAAATATTGAATATTGAAATCACTGTTTTTCTAGAACAAACATTGTTTATACTTCCTCAGTGTCATGAAAAAGGCCTATTTTACAACAATACTAGTCATTAACCCACCCGTGTTTTCATTTAATGTCGTACATAACAAAACACGTAGTATGTAGATTATTATGACCTAGATTGAGACACATGCTATTATTTAATGATAAACAACGCGTGCGAAGCCACTAGCAGAAGCTAGTAACTAATTCTAATTCTAGGGCGGGGAAATAAAAGATCTGCACTGATGTCCCGCATAGGGGTGTATTGTGCATTACCCCCCTTCTAACCTAACCCTAGCCATCCCAACTCCTTGAAGTAACGGAGTAGGACTTTGGGTTGGTGGCAGCAGCTTTCCAGGGTCCGCGTGGATGTTGATGTAGTGGCGGAAGATTCGATAATCCCTTGAGAACGGGTCTACCGTTCTCAGTCTGGCATCGTTTGTGGCAGTGCAGGGAAGTATCACGTGCTCCACAGTCTCTTCCTCCCGAAGGCATCCACGAAAAAGTCCACCGTCCGTGGCTCCGGTCTTCAGAAGGTGATGATTAAGTTTGCAGTGTTCCGAGATGATTCCCCCCATCATCATGATCTTCGCGTTTCAGTTTTAAGAAGGTGTTTGTTGTTTTTCTGTTTTGTACCGAAAGCATTGTCTTTGTCTGCTTGCAGTCGGTTCTACGTTTCCAGTCTTTCTGATGCTCCTTTTCGGAATTCATCCTGTCTGTTTTTTATTTCGATTTCGTAGCTAGTAACTATAAAAATAAAGTTCGACTGAATTACCGAACAGGATCTCTCTTATTGTGAGTTTGTATGAAGCAGGTCTAAACTAAGCACTTACATGGCTTGCTTTTGTAAAATATAGTTGGTAAATTGAAAAATCTTCTCATTTTATCTCGTTACGAAATAATATTTTCATATTCTGAAGTCTGAATTGTCAGTGACGGAAACTTTTTTAAATCACCATTTCATTACTTAATGGTATGTCAAAAAAATATTACAAATGTCAGTTAACTATAGAAATAAATTAAAAAAAAAACAGACATTAAGTATTTTTGGATCTTTATGGATCTCAATCTCACCTTTTTGGAACAAAAACGGAGAGAATTAAAAAGTATTAAATGAAACCAGTATGTACCTTTTTCTGTACAACCTTTTCGATTTTGCCTTTTTAGAATAAATAGGTTTAAAAAGAAAAAATATAGAGCTAAGTTTGAAGCTACATTATCGTGACCTCTGTAGCCATGACGCTGGCACCGTGGTTTATGTAAACCCTGGGGTAAAGGGTTAATTGTCGAGCCACCCGTCCGCTCCCACGATTGTTGTCATGCTCCTATAAAGCGACTCGTTGGATTTTGGTGCAATGCTTTTTACAAGCTTTTATTTAGCTTGCAATATTTGTTTGTATGTTAGTTTGTTAGTTGATTTAGGTCAAATATTGCGAGCTGTATTTGTGCCACTTCCTCTTACCCTACTGAGTTGAAATTTGATATGTTGGTTCAGTTCTGATGAGAATGCATTTTTATGGTAAGCAAAACCTGATTCTACACCCTGCATTGGCTCCAAACGAAGGAACATTTCAACGGTCAAAAGCACAGACACGAATTTTTAAACGCATTTAAATTTGGAATACATATGTAACTTTGGCGACAATGCATCATGGAGGTGCTCTCATGATCGAGACGGATGCTAGACAATGGAACTTCTGAATGGATTGTTATTGGCTACTAGTGTTTGGGCTCATTTGAATCTGCTTGTGGTTCTGATTATGAATTTTTGAACAGTTTTATCGGTGTTTCGACCAACAATGTTTCGTTCAATTCGTGAACCTTCATCAGGGTGAGTGCGATCCGCTCCGAACAACGTCTCACCTCGCACTACGCGACGCAGCTCTCTGTGCGCGAGTAGACGGGCGCGGTGGTGGGGATTGCGTCAACGATGACCTAACCTAACGTGTTGACAGGCTGCATCATCATCATCTCTGCTGTTCTCTTCGCCGTTTCTCGGAACAGGCAAACACACAACACTCACTATGTCTCTACCAGTTTCACTCACTCCTCTGTCGCTTGCATCATGAAGACATGGCTTCCAGGCTAGTGATAGAACCTATCTCTGTTAAAGTTCGACACACGACTTATTTGTATCGCCTCTCGGATCTTGCGAGGAACGAAGAACTTCTCTCTCGCTAAGAGCCGGGCCTTGTCGAAACGCATGTAGTGCGTCGAATCAAAATCCGCCACTCCTCAGTTCCTCCACTGCAGAACTGTTGGAGTTGACATTCTTCATTGCACGTATGTGTTCAGTCATATGATTAAATATTTATTTTAAGAGTTTGAATCACTTGGTACCTAAAGATGAAAACAATGGCGATACTGATTAGTCTGGCTAAAAAGTCTGAAACAAATTAATAAGAAACGCTACACCCTAAGTAATACATTAATTGGAATGGAATAGTTTTACGTCCTCAGGCAAGTTTCTAAGGTGCGAGACCTAAGTGGCAGTTCTTTGTTATAGGCGATAGTTACCACTTAACATCAGGTGGGCCTAAAGCATGTTCAAGCCCAAATTTTTTATTTTATTTTTTATTTTTATTTTTTTTAGGAAACTTACAGCTAGGTACACAGAAAACTAATTATATTAAAATACATGCAAAACAAACATGTATGCTTAGGGCCAATTACAAATTTTCACATTTAAAAAAATTCATAAAAAATACAATGCTTATATTTAGGTATTCAAACTGAAGTAGTCGTGTTGTTTGGAACCGGTTTTAGCTGTTATTAGGTGGCAATTTCAAGTAGACAGCTTTCAGAACAAAATTACGTGGAGTAGGCTTATGCTTAAACTTTATACCTGTACATGCGGTCACACTTAAATAGATTAGAAGGTACTTAAAGTAAGCATTAACGCTTTATAAAAAAGCTTACTATAAAATAACATGAAAAGCTTACAAGTGAATTTGCTCCAAGACTGACAATTTTTTTAAAACTTGATAGATCTTCCTTTGACCACAATCTCACCTAATGGTAAGCGATAATGTGGTCCAACATGAAGCACGAAGATCTAGAAGAAACCTATTTACTCTTACCTTAAAGAGGCCCGGATTGTATTCTTTAGGAAAAACAGACGACGGCAAAGTGTTCCATACCTTAGCTATACGCATCAAGAACGTAGAACCAAAACGGTGTGTGCGAATGGGTGGAATATTGACTAGGTACGGATCACACTGAGTCGTGTGCCTGCTTGTCCTTCGATGGAAAGGATATGGCGGGATCAGATCGTATAGTTCCTGTGCACATCCTCTAAAATGTATTCTGTAAAAGATCGATAGGCCTGCAAATTTACGTCGGTGTTCGAGACTTTGCTCAGCTGACGGCTAGAGACAGTGACGCACCGCACTGTAGCTCTTCCCACGGTGCATGGTTGTCTGTGCGAATCCGAGATTCGAAGCCATTTTGTCATTTTTTGCAAAAGAGAAAGTAGATTGTGCATTAGCTCACCCCGCACCTTTGAAGTTACCAACTCGCTGTAGATTCGACCAACCAGTGACGTGTATTGAGTATTGCCTCATAGATTACGCACGTTAGAAACGTGTCCTACGATGCACTGCCCTGCGTCCATCAACTTGAGGCATACAGGTGTAAAGCCTCACGTGCCTGTAATTTCCTAGAAAACCATACTCATTCTACCGAAACATTGCAACTCTGTTTGGTGGCAGAAATAGGTATGGTGGTAGTACCGAAAGGGTGAGCCATTTCACAAGAACTCTACTAATCTTGTTTAATATGCAATAAATTGCATATAATTGCATTGCAACCGCTGGGGAAAACGTGTTCTGGAGTGGAAACCGTCCAGGCAAGCGATGTGTAGGAAGCCCTCCGGCTAGATGGAGTGACGGTTTGCGCGCTGTGGCTGACAAGGATTGGATGAGAAGAGCTGAGGATCGGGCTCAATGGCGCACCCTGGGAGAGACCTACGTCCAGCAGTGGACTGTTATAAGTTGTTGATGATGATGATGGTGCAATAAATAAATCCTTCAATCAATAATTTCTTAAAGTTTTAGCAGAAAGTAGTTAACCGATCCACAGTTTGTTCTGTTCGAGTTACTTGATCGCTCATAACGCGTTCCATCGGCGTCACTAGGTATAAGCGGCAATTATAACGCCATACGACGCCATATTTGTTTCTTTAGGTTCTTTACCTGTAATTTTTCAAGAAAACTAAAAAAAAATAGTATCTTAGTATCGTAATAGCTGAGTTAATTAGGTATACGTTGACGAATGCCAATGCTAAATTCAGTGTATCACGCTGCTATGCGATGGCTGCGTTGCATCTATGCGGTGGCTACGAGGTGTCTACGAGATGTCTACATTGCTACGTGCCATCTACGCAGCAGCTACGTGGTCTTTACGAGACATTGACGCACCTACGAGGTCATTACATAAATAAATAAATATAGCTGGACATTTCACACAGCGCTATCTAGCCCCAAACTAAGCAGAGCTTGTAATATGGGAACCAGATAACTGATAGAATACTTATATACATTTTTTTTGTAAAAACATACTTATAATATATAGAAGAACATCCAGACCCGGATCTGTGAATCATGCAAACATTTATTTCGCGGTGGGAATCGAACCCGCTACCTCCTGCGTCTCAGCCAGCTATTCTTCCACTGCGCCACGGAGATCGTCATGACATCTACGCAGCAGCTACGCGGTCTCTACGAGAGATTGAGGCATCTACGAGGTGGCTACATGACATCTACGCAGCAGCTACGCGGTCTCTACGAGATGGCTACGCGATCGATTTACAAACTTTATTACTATCGATTATACAACTATCGATTTAAAGCATTTGAGTTGAGGCCACTCCTACTTGTTTTTTTATATTATACATTTAGACACACAAGCTGACGGGCTTCCTGATGTTAAAAGGTCACCGTCGCCTATAAACTCCTGCAGGACTCGAGGTCCTGCAGTCACGCTGCCTAAAACTTAATGCCTTATTTACACCTCTCTTGAATGCGTTCATGTTGAAGTGAAGCCCACCGGGAAAACCTCCGGAGGAAGGTCTTTCCATATCTTGCAGGTGCGTGGAAGAAACGAGCGGGTGAAACGCACCGTATGAGACTTCCACGCATCTACAATATGTGGCTAAGCTCGTTGCCCGGTTGCGGGAGGTTCGATGGTAGAATTGGGAAGCAGGGATTAGATTGAACAGCTCTTCAGAACATTCACGGACTCAGTGGCTCCAGGTCCTTCGATACTGCTGGGTCGTCGATAATACGAATAGTTCTGCGTTGCAAAGAGTCTAGGGGGTGCAATCTGTTAACATTCTTAATATTAATAAAACAAAAAAATATTTACCCTTCCAATAAACGAAACACCAAAAAGAGCCCTCGAGCCAACACGTGAAGCTAATGACACTTCATTAACTATTCATCGTTAATCGTTACACTCTATGGCATAAGGTAGTAACGGAAAACTCACGGGCGTGGCGCGAAAACACCGACCAATCGGAACCGTGGAAAGTGTCAGTAATTAACTTTCTGACCAATGGGAGTGAGGCACACAAATTACATGACGAGGCATTTTTGTTTTTAATCGTAAAGGAATGTGGTGTTAGTTTAGTGGGCTTGTTTGATTTGATAAGTTAGCTGGTGTGAAAATTGTAAAGTTTATCGGGAAAATGTTATTCAAAATACAATTACAAAAATATTTATTTAGTGTCAATTTTAAATTCTAATAATACTACAAAATATAAGACAACGAAATAGATCGTCACTCAGCGGTGAACCACTGTAACGTGTAGAAGTATACAACAAAATTATAAAATAAAATATTAAAGTATAAACATTACATATTAAAGCAAGACTTTTGAATAGGTATCTCTCGGGTTTTGTGTTTATTCTAATTCAAATTTATTTTTTCGAAGTTCAAACTTCTTTAGGCGCGTTGGGCATTTTTTGAGATGGGAAAAAATGTTACCGTTATTGTTACCGACACCTCTGTATATATAAATGTTTATATATTATTTGTATGTATTTAAGTTTATGTTTATCAGTATAATAATAAGTATATTTTATTTTGCGGGTTCTGTTTATGTTTTAAGTTCTTACACCGCCGCCTTTTGATTTTGGTTTATCCTGTCCATCCAGAGGTTCTGGAAGAGATCGCTTTTAGCATAAGACCGCCCATTGTACCGTTGTTTATTGTTTATTTCCTTTGTCACCGTATTTTGTTTGGTGTGCAATAAAGAGTATTTCATTCATTCATTCATAACTCATCTCGTATTTCATCCCATCTCGTAACTGTCTGTCAACTTCATCTCGTAACTGTTTTTTTTAATTTGCTGCTGGAAAATGCACAAAACCGTGCGACGCCAAGAAAAAAACAGACAAGACTATTGTAAAATACCTCTGAAATCTACCCAAATTCAACTGACTTGCCACTTTTTTAAGCTCACCTTAGACTCTTTCTATTAAAATATAAAAAGGTAAAACACAGCATATTCAAATCTTAGAAAGATATTTAAAAAAAGCAGCTTCGAACTTTGAATTTTGAAAACTTTTGTCCAAAGACATTAAAACTCTATTCGGTTTAAGAAATAAAAACAGAAGAGGAACACTGATTCAATGTTCTACTATTACTTAAATAAATAATGCTGGACATTTCACACAGCGCAATCTAGCCCCAAACTAAGCAAAGCTTGTACCTACTAGGTGAACCAGATAACTGATAGAATACATACATTGATAGATAACTGATAGATAGATACATTTTTTTTTGTAAATACGTACTTATAATATTATTATGTAGAAAAATTCCCAAATCCGAAACAAATGTCTGTAGAACATGCAAACATTTGTCCCGCTGCGGGAATCGACGGAGGCCCACTGCATCACGGAGGTCGTCAAATTTATAAGCAGATTTAAAATGATTAGCAATTAGCCACCCTTTACATTTATAACTGCAGTTTGTGCAGTATAAATCATCCCACTAATACAGGGTGTCATAATATACGGACGATATTCAAGTGACCGTTTCTCAAAACATTAAAAAAAACTCCTAGTTATATTATCAAATTTTACAGAAAATCGACTACGTTTAGGTGATTAATTCGATATAAAACTTAGTACAAACTCTTGCAATCGACATCCAAAAATAAAGGCTGATTTGATATCTCTTTCGGAAATGGCTGCGGGTTTTGGGTTAGAAAGGGACAACAAGAGATATCTTGAAACGTCACCAATACAGTATCTGTGGTTAGATGGCAAGTATTATGCAATAGCACAGCATAAGTTTAATAAAGTGTTTGTTTTTACATGCCAAAATAAATTTCACATTTCAATGGTCACATTTCACAAATTTATTTATTATGCTCATCAAAATAACCCCTTTCATTTTTGTGCGTATATTATCAAACACCCTATATTATAAACGCGAAAATTTGTGTGGATGTTTGTTACTCTTTCGCAAAAACTACGGAATGGATTTTAATGAAATTTGGTATTACGTAGATTATAACCTGGATTAATACATAGGCTACTTTTTATTGACATAACACGCGTTCGAAGCTGCTGGCGAAAGCTAGTTATGCACCTGCTGCTAATTATAATCCATTTACCAGTGCAACGTTCAATTAAATTCAATTCAATTCATTTATTCCTTGTAAATCTAGGTACAATGTTAGGTGGTAGGAGTTTTATATAAGCGCTAGATTTTGCCTTGCGGCGTACAAGTATTTTATAATTAATAATAAATTAAAAAATACAAATAATAATAAGCAAATAATTAAAAATTACATAGTTACTTAAATTCAGAAAAACAAAATGTCAAGAAATAATAATTACGATAGTAAAATGTCAAAAATAGTAATTACGATTTAAATTAGAATTCTAGTTAATGTAATGTGAATATTATATCATAATTTGGTCACCTAAAAACTCATTAACATCATAATATGCTATCTTAACTAATATGTCATTAAGTTTATTCTTGAATATGTGTAATTAAAACTGTTGTACAATAAAGATCTTAAACATTTAAGTACAAGTTTACACAGTTTATCTGTTTTAGACGTAGGTACAATATAAAAATCATAAAATAATATATTAAAAATTCTTATCTTCTAAAAATTCGTCGACTGAATAATATGCTTTTGTTCTATATAATAGAATAAAATTAATTATTTGGTACACACTAAATTACACATGAAACAATTCAAAATAACACTAGGTACAAATGGATTTATTAAGACATTTCGACTCATGTGTCTGCCTACCAGAATGGAGTGGGGCCAACTTCAATCTGTTATAGCAATATTAAAATAATATTACACTAATATTTCGTATGACCCCCAATTAGTAAGGTTACTTTATTATTGTAAAGGTGAAGCAGTTTTGGTGACGTCACCATAAATCGTTCACTCAAAACGTTTCAAATTAGAGCTCAAATAACGAGTAAAATTATCCTAAAAAGTAGATCGTGTTTATTTTCGTAATGTGTTATACTGAATGTGGTGTAATCACTAGAAAACACTAAATATTTAACATTAATAAGATTATAACAGTAATGTTAAAGTTTTGTGGTTCAAATCGAAATAATGTTGCTACAAGCCTGAAACAAGTCCTGAAACATGATGGTTTTCTAAAAGATTTGTGTTGGCGGTCTGCTCAGAATAATGTTGGATGTTTTACACCCAACGTAGATTTTCAGCTGAAACCAGAAGCAAAGGTAGTCCCGCAGAAACGCAATAAAATAATAATACATGAACGAGTGGAGGAAAATCATTCTACTATTAAAGAATACAAACCATGCAACAAGACAGATTCGGCTTACTTCAACAAAAAACTTAAATACACCCCGTAAGAAGTTATCTTGTTTGGTGATCATATAATTTGCTGCGAAAATAACTTCCGACCGAAAATCTAACTTCACGGTTTCATCGGCGCGTACAACTTCCGTCAAATGCTGAAAATACACTGATATGTTTTTCCTAACGCGCCTTAGTATCTATAACTACAAAAAAAAATAGTGGCACTTCGGGAGTGCCGACAGAAGTGAAAACTTGAACAGACTACACTACAGATGCAAGAAAATATACAGAGATATAAATATACAGAGGTGTCGGTAACGGTAACAGTGTCGTGAGTTCAATGGTTTTTTCCCATCTCGAAAAATGCTCAACGCGCCTAAAGAAGTTTTTACTAAAAAAATGCCATATTTATTCAAAGTAGTATAACTGACGTGCATACACGAACGAAATATTTTGTTTAGCTCGTCTACTAAGTATTTATTTTCATAAATAATAGTTGCACGCGTAAAATTGTAGGATATATATAATATAGTATGGCAAACCTTACACTACATTACATTGCACTGATGAGCCAACTTAACTTTTATTTTGACGACTGTTGACGACCTCCGTGGTGCTGTGGGCGAAAAGTCGGCTGAGACGCTGGAGGTAGCAGGTTCGATTCCCGCCTTGGACAAATGTTTGCATGATATACAGATATTAGATCTGGGTCTCGATGTTTTTCTATATATTATATGTATGTATTTACAAAAAAAAGTACATAAGTATTCTATTAGTTATCTGGTTCACCTAATACAAGCTTTGCTTTGTTTAGGGCTAGATAGCGCTGTGTGAAATGTCCAGCAATATTTATTGATTTATTTATTTATTTTCTACAAATTATTTTTATCACTTTTAATTTGGTTATTAGTTCGATTAGTCCAATAAATTATCACACTGATACTTTATAAATGCGAAAATAGATGTTTGTTTATTTATTTGTTTGTTACTCAATCACGTCGTAATGGCTTAACCAATTACGATGAAATTTCGTATGTACCGTAGACTATAGCCTGGATTAACAGATATGCTACTTTTTAACTCATAAATCAGGTCCCATGGGATAAAAATGGGGTGTCAAGTCAAGTTGCAAGAGCGAGTTTAGTTTTGTTTCTAGGTTACCTACATATTTAGTAGTGTAACGGGTACGAAGTCGCGGGCGACAGCTGGTAAACTAATATTTTTAAGATACTCTGTAAGTGAATGTAATTTTTTGAGAAATAAATATATTAAACCTGAAACCTGTGACAAAAAATCAAAGCCATTTTGACCAGTAGATAAATCTTGACCAAAGATGGACCATAACCATCCTCTTTGCGAGTTGGACGGCTGCAGCGCTCAGCACAGCGGAGCGCTCGCGGCGCTCCGACTGCTCCGGAGCTACAACCACTTCCTCGTACCACCAGGTGAGCGATCATTAAAATGATTCATTCTAACTACATATCTCTTAGAAGGATATCCAGTAATATTTAATATAGAGAAATAAATTTAATGATATAAACAGAAATAATAACATGAAATAACGAAATATTTACATGACTTTAAAGCACATAAGAAACAGTTGAATCATCTTAAATTTAATTGTATTAAATAAAATTACAGGCACACTTGGCTTTACACTTGTCTCGAGTTGATGGACGCAGGGCAGTGCATCGTAGGGCACGTTCCTAGGCGGTCGCCCATTAATCACGATGTTTTAGCAACTTTTTAACTCATTATTAATTGCACAGAAAAACAGAGAATAGTTAAAAAGTTTAACAAAAAACTTTCATGTTTTATTACAATCATTATTGTAAATACGGAATTTATCACGTACCGTTTTATCGCAAAAACAGAGAATAGTTAAAAAGTAGACCACTTTCGTGTTTTAATACAATCATTATTGTAATACGGGATTCATCACGTACCGTTTTATCGCAAAAACAGAGAATAGTTTAAAAGTTTAACATAGAAAATTTTCGTGTTTTATTACAATCATTATTGTAAATACGGGATTTATCACGTACCGTTTTATCGCTAAAACAGAAAACAGTCAAAAAGTTTAACGTAGAAAACTTTCGTGTTTTATTACAATCATTATTATAAATACAGGATTTATCACGGTACCGTTTTATCGCAAAAACAGAGAATCGTTAAAAAGTTTAACATAGAAAACTTTCGTGTTTTATTACAATCATTATTGTAAATACGGGATTTATCACGTACCGTTTTATCGCAAAAACAGAGAACAGTTAAAAAGTTCAACATAGAAAACTTCCGTGTTTTATTACAATCATTATTGTAAATACGGGATTTATCACGTACCGTTTTATCGCTAAAACAGAAAACAGTTAAAAAGTTTAACATAGAAAACTTTCGTGTTTTATTACAATCATTATTGTAAATACAGGATTTATCACGTACCGTTTTATCGGTATATCCCGTATGAAATAAAACACGAAAGTTTTCTAAGTAAAACTTTTTATCTGTTCTGTGTTTATCTATACAATTAGTAATGAGTTAAAACGTTGCTAAAACATCGTGATTAATGGGCGACACCTTAGGAACGTGCCCTACGATGCACTGCCCTGCGTCCATCAACTAGAGACAGGTGTAAAGCCAAGTGTGCCTGTAATTTTACTCATTACAATTAAATTTTAGATGATTCAACTGTTTCTTATGTGCTTTAAAGTCATGTAAATATTTGTATAATGATTCTGTTAATAGAATTAAACGTATGTCTCTATATAAAAGTATTTTTTAACAAAATGTAACCGATTTCAGAAACAGAATCATTTTCGACTTTATTTTTTAAGAGCATTCCAACCGTACCGCAAGCAGGTAAATAAATAAATAATAAATATTACTGGACATTTCACACAGCGCTATCTAGCCCCAAACTAAGCAGAGCTTGTACTATGGGAACCAAATAACTGATAGAATACTTATATACATTTTTATTTTGGTAAATACATACTTATAATATATAGAGAAACAAACAACTTGGGGTCTAAGAAAGCTTTTTGAAGTGAAAACTTCTTTAGGCACGTTTTACATTTTTTAAGATGGGAAAAAACCATTGAACTCGCGACACTGTCACCGTTACCGACACCTCTGTATATAAGTATCTGTAGTGTAGTCTGTTCAAGTTTTCACTTCTGTGGGCACTCCCGGAGTGCCACTACTTTTTTTTTTACTTATACATCCCACTGCTAGGCAAAGTTATCCCCCATTTCGTTCCATTCCTTGCGTTCTCCAGTAATCTCCTGCCAGTCTAGAGTGGAAACCCATCCAGATCGCCACGCCAACGTTTTCGTGATCCGCGTTGCCAGTTGGTGGAGATCTTAGAAAATGTGAATCTTAAAAATCTTGAATGTCAATTTAAAAGAACAAAAAATGATTTATACTCACACACACACACAAAGAACGTAGAGATTACTACGTAAAACAGTAAAGAGTTTTTGAAGTGAAAACTTCTTTAGGCGCGTTGGGAATTTTTGAGATGGGAAAAAACCATTAAACTCGCGACACTGTTACCGACACCTCTGTATATAATTTGTGATGGGAAAAAACTATTGAACTCGCGACACTGTTACCGACACCTTTGTACATAATTCGTTTTTTTTTAGTTTGTGGAGGGGCATAAGAACAATTTCTTAGTAAATTTTCATGTTTATTCGACATCCATCATAATCGTTTTGCAACATCCAAATATTTTTTTTTGTGGAGGGGCATAAGACAACTTTCTTAGTAAATTTTCATGTTTATGCAACTTCCATCATTATCATTTTGCAACAACCAAATTTTTTTTGAAGTTAAAATTCTTTAGCACGTTGAGTATTTTTCGAGATGTGAAAAAACAATTGAACTTGCAACACCGTTGTTACCGTTACCGACACCTCTGTACATAAGTATCTGTAGTGCAGCCTGTTCAAGTTTTCACTTCTGTCGGCACTCCCGGAGTGCCACTATTTTTTACCCCTTTTTACCTCAATGGAATCTTCAAAATGATTTTACCTCAGTATGTATATAGTCATGTATAGTCATGTATATGTAGTGTATAGTCATGTAACTTAAATGGGACCACCCTAGAATAAAACCGATCAATTACATAAAGCATCATCAAAATTGGTTCACCCAGTAAAAAATTACGCTTGAAAAACACAACAAACCTATGAATTGAGAATCTCCTTTTTTGAAGTTGGTTAAAATTATATGCAATTGGCAACCACAGCGATCTCTTCCAGGACCTTTGCTTGTTTACATATTGAATTACAGACATTTTGTTTGTAGAAACGATTTACTCCGCTAACCGCATAATTTAAGCAAATATTTACGACACAAATATGGTCTGGGGTCGTTTAAATTAAATGTAATTATGTATTGCGTGACTGCCGCCCCTCGGGTCGCGGGTTCGAAACTAACTGACGTGCATCAATTGTGCATTTATCACAGTTCTGGCGCAGATAGGTTCATCATCATCATATCGACCTTCGCGGCGTCGTCGGCGATGAGCCGGCTGAGACGCAAGAGGTTGCGGGTTTGATTCCCGCTGCGGAACAAATAATTGCATAATCTACAGATATTTGTTCCGGGTTTTAATGTTTTTCTATTTTTATAAGATGCAATTACAAAAAACAGTGTATAAGTATTGTATCAGTTATCTGGTTCCCATAGTACTAGCGTATCATAGTTTCGGGGTTAGATGGCGCTGTGTGAAATTTTTGAACAAGCGAAGCGAGATCTCTAAACTTGGGAAAATCGGCGTTATAAGTATGTATTGTATGTATGTTTGTTTGCCCGAGGATAACTTTTGAAGCGTTTATCTGATCATCGTGAAATTTGGTATATAGGTACCTAAGTAGTGGTGGCACAATTTTAGTGTGATGTGAGCTAAAAATGTGGGGGGGTTGTTGAGATATTGGGATTCAAGAGCGGTAAAAAAACCAAAATGGGACTATCCGGTCAAGTGGCACGTTTAATAAAAGGTATTTGTGAGTACATTTTGACCCCGTTTTTATTTTTAGTTTAAACCTTGTAGTTTTTAAAGTTATTAGCCATAATAAAAACTAAACTTTGACAAAACTCACAGGGTACACCAGTGACCCACAGTGCTGAAGTTTGGTATGCGTGTAGCTTTAGTGACACAAATGTAGTAAGAAGTCTAAAATCCAGAATAACTGCAATTTCTACCCCAAAAAAGAGTAACCAATTAACATGAACTTTGTTTTTCAATAAAAACATTACCCTCCTTCTGCGCAGTTGAATAAAAAGTAGCCTATGTCACCCGCGGATAGTGTAGCTTCCCAACGGTAAAATAATTTATTAAATCGGTCCAGTAGTTTCAGAGCCTATTCAATGCAAACAAACGATCAAATCTTTCCTCTTTATAATATTAGTACCTATAGATTATGTTGAGTAAGCGAATCAATTTTTTTTTTAGGTTAGGTTGGATTAGATAATTCTATATCGCACACCTAATAACAATACAACTACAAAGAACACCGTAAAACTATGTGATATAATTGGCGGTCTTATTGCTGGATAGCGATCTCTACCAGACAACCTTTGGATGGAATGGGCTGTGTGGACATTACCTGGGGTGTAATAGTTTACCTAACATACTACATATACATAAAATAAAATAATATTAAAAATAAAATATTTCTTGACATTTCACACAGCGCTATCTAGCCCCAAACTAAGCCGAACATGTACTATGGGAACCAGATAACTGATATAATATTGATATACATTTTTTTTGTAAACACATACTTATAGAGAAACAACCAGACCCGGAACAAATATCTGTAGATCATGCAAACATTTGTTCCGCGGCTGGAATCAAACCCGCCACCTCCTGCAGCTCAGCCGGCTATTCGCCCACTGCACCAAGGAGGTCGTCATACATATTTATACTTAAGATACAAAAATTAAAAATAACATGAATGAACCTAAATAGTAACTACTATATAATAACTTTTACATCGCAAACTAGCAGCACGGACGCAACAGAAAAACAAGCGATCTCTTCCACAGCTGAACATTGGCCCCCAGCACAGATTTCTCGAGCAACCGATTTTGTGCGCTCTGCACCCAATAACTCACAGCAACCTTTATTAGGTATTTCCATCTAGTGGGGGGCCATCCTACTCTACACTTTCTACTCGAGAACCTTTCTGCCCCAACCGCTAGCAGTTCTTCGAGCTATGTGCCCTGCCTACTGCCAGTTCAGCTTGGTCTGCGCTTGTCAGTGACTTTGGTTCGTCTACGGTTGACCTCATTTAATTTTCTGATTGGATTTCGTAGAGAAACACCAAGCATAGCTCTCTCCATAGCACGCTGAGCGACCGCGAGCCAACCTTATGAGGCACATAGTGAAATACCACGTTTCTGTACCATATAGCATCACCCTCATCTAACACTTTCGTCTTATTACCACGGTCTTAAGACACTGAGGTATTTTACAAATACAAATGTTTGTATTTCATTAACTTGTGTTTACTATATTGATAATAAGGCATAAAGCCGGGAGTAGCGCTTAGTGAAACTACAGCACACCTCTCAAAACCCTTTAACCGCCCACACCAACGTTGCCCTTTACGCTGCCTTCTATTGGCGGCACTTATGGGGACCCGTTTAGTGGACGGCTAGTCACCACCTGCTTCAATCGTTCTTGATATTGCGGAATTTGCAGGTGTCGTATCTCATCTCTCTCCCAGAGCATCCATTCCATAAGCGTTACTCTAACAATAGCCCGAACTCTAATCTATGTATTGTAATAGTAAATCTGTAATCTGTCTCACCTCCATCTTGTCATAGTGATTTTTATAAGAACTAAACAGGCCTCTTACTCGTTGGCTTCGGCCCCGGTAATGCCTTTGTAAAAGTCCAGGCTTAAAACCTGAGTTATAAAATAAATACGTATAATAATAATAATAAACGAGATTGAAAATAAATATATGTGAATAATAATAATATAACGTTTATTTCAGGCAACAATGTGCACATATCTATATACTAGTAGATTATTAAACGAGGGGAAAAGTGGATAAAGCGGCGTCTTGTGTCACGGGTGCTATATTGTATCCCGAACGTAACGAAGGATTCTAGGGTTAACTCACGAGCGGAGCGAGGGAGTTACTAGAACCCTGAGTCCAGAGAGCACGCCCAAGACGCAGACAGCTTTATCCACGTGGAGAATACTCTACTTTTCACACTTTCTGTGAGATAATAAAAACCAAATCTAGTTTGGTGCATTCTGTACAGAGGTTAGTTCGATTTACAAATAAGTTCTTGTTGTGTAGGTTCTCTTTGGTTCAAATTTTAATACAGATGAGGTACCAAATTCAAATGGCATTATGCCCCCGCAGTACAATTTTACTCCGGCTCAGCCGTAGGAATTTAATCACCTGCTTTCGGTGAGGTTTACATGACATATAATTTGATACTGTCGAGTAGGTGCTGTGAAAAATACTTTTAAGTATAAAATACCTATATTAAGAGTTTTCGTATTTTTTTACATTAAAAAATTGGCGTAACTTATAAAAAAAACATATGTTTACAAAACCTCCATTATGTAAAGAATTTTGAACGAGAATACGTCACAAAGTTTCTCGAACGCTGCCCATCCAAGCCTCTCCAATACTGATCAACCAAAAACTTGTTCAACTGACCAGAAAAGACCGAGTGAGGTGACGAACGATCACATAATCAAGATAGTCAAATTATCGAGTTCACTAGCGGTCGTGAGACGTAACACCTGCCTGACCCCTTGTGAAGGGTAATTGTTTGTTTAACCGTCTGTGGAGAGGGAAATTATGCACCTGCTCATCGATTACTTTCATCATCAAGCTTTTTCCATCCAAGCTGTCCGATTATGGAACGCCTTGCCAGTCTCCATTAGACAATCCCCCGCACCTTCCCTATTTAAAGCTATACCTACTCAAAACCTTTTATCTCCATGAAGAGTCATGATTCATTAATCTCATCTTTAATATTGTTAATATATATGTATGTAAGTACATATTGTACTTATGACATACTACATGACATGTATAAGTGCATATGACCCACCCGCGGCTTCGTACGCGTGGTTTGTCGATAAAACATTGCCCTCCCTCTGTGCAGTCGCGTAAAGTGTATTCTATGTTTGAAGTCTATTCATAATCTATCTAGGTATATAGGTACCAAATTTCATCGAAATCGGTCGAGCCGTTACGTCGTGAAAAGGTAACAAACACACAGAGAGACAGAGTTACTTTCAAATCGGTATGTACTTAGATTATAACCTGGATTAACACATAAGCTACTTTTTGTTGACAAACACCGCATGCGAAGCCGCTGGCGGAAGCTAGTTATACATATAAGCCTTCCTCTTGAATCCTATCTATTGCTGAAAACTGCATTAAAATCCGTTGAGTAGTTTAAAAGATCTAAGGTAACAGACAGCAGAAGCGACTTCATTTTATACTCGTACTATGTAGAGAAGATATATTTTTACACCTCGGCCAATCTTCCATTAAGCAATTATCCTCTCCATCCAAAGGTTGTCTAGAAGAGATCGCTTTGTTAAGCGATAAGACCACCCATTATGCTTACTTTTATTTGTGTTTTATTTCTTTTTAACGGTTGTGTCTACCTTGTAAGATATACATAACACATTTAAGTAAATAAATATTAATATTGCTGGATTTTCACGCAGCGCTATCTAGCTCCAAACTAAGCAGAGCTTGTACTATGGGAACCAGATAACTGATAGAATACTTATATAATTACTTCTTTTTTTTTTGTAAATACGTACTTATAATATAGATACGAAACAAATATCTGTAGATCATGCAAACATTTGTTCCGCGGCGGGAATCGAACCCGCTACCTCCTGCGTCTCAGCTGGCTATAAGCCTTATGCGCCATGGAGGTCGTCGAATAATAAAAATAAATAAAATCAATATTACTGGACATTTCACACAACGCTATCTAGCCCCAAACTAAGCAGAGCTTGTACTATGGGAACCAGTTAAGTGATAGAATACTTATATACATTTTTGTAAATACATACTTATAATATATAGAAAAACATCCATACCCGGAACAAATATCTATAGATCATGCAAACATTTGTTCCGCAGCGGGAATCGAACCCGCTACCTCCTGCGTCTCAGCCGGCTATTCGCCCACTGCGCCACGGAGGTCGTCAAAATAATTTCTATACTATAATTATATTATTAAAAATTGGGTTTTAATTTATGCCACCGTACATTATATCGTACATAACAAAACACGTAGTATAAACAGATCCTCGACCCATTAGTAGGGGTCGTTTAAGGGGTCGATACGTGAACACGTGTACATCACCTTATCATGATGGGGTGACAGCTCTTACCTAACACCTGGCATGTTCACTAGGGGAAGGTAAGAAGCGAACAATTTGCCACCATTCAACAGTTATATTTTCATACGAAAGATATCAACGCGCTTCTAATCCATAATAATATTATAAACCCGAAAGTAACTTCGTCGTATGGTTGACTCGCATAATATATACTTTGTAGATGTTGAAAATCTAGTAAATATTATACTTTTTGGTGCTGATTCTGTCCTGTATTCATCTTAGTTACTTCAGTTGTTTAATTTCACATTGTATCCCTATCTTCTAGTACCTAAGTAGATCTTTATTTTACTTACTCCTGCAGGGCTAGCACAGCGATTTCCTTGTCTACTCTTCGAAGAGACGACAAGGCTCTGACCGCAACTTGTATTTCTGCGTGTATTGTTATTTGTTTTTTTATATTGTTTTAAAATTTGAGTGTGATGTACAATAAAGCGTTATTTATTTCATTCTGTGTCAATTCTTCCGAAATTGTCTTTGCCACGAGCAGGCTCAATAAGTTTTATTCGAAGACAAGAGAAAGATTCTCTGTCTATAGCAACGTACGTTGTATATATAATTAATTAAATATCTAACCAAAATTGTAGGAAAGTGCGTGATTGAGATGAGTGCGAAAGAGACAACTTGAGAAGACAGTGTAGTCTAGCCATTGTAAGACCTAGACAATTTCAGAAGAAAGTTGTCTATCCCTAAATGTCAAAGACAGAGAAAATTATGGTCATCGTGCTCAGCGTTGTAGACTACTGTCGAGGAAGTGTCGACAACGTTTCTTCCCGTTCACTCTCGCAATTGCCGTGCTTGAGACGGTCGACAAGTGTCTTCTTTGTTCCGATAAATGACTCATGACTAAATCCTTCTCTACAGTTACTGTGCTAGGCCTACTGTACACATGACAGACTTCGACAATTCTCGTTGTACTCTTAGACTCTTTAACAGCTTTTTATTTGTATCATGTATTTGTTTTAATATGTGGATAACATTGTGGGCTACATTATCAATAACTTTTACATTCCCAGAATATACCTACTTGGATTATATTTAAACAGTATAATGTAGTTGTTTGTTGTTCCTTAATAAATAAAATAAATAAACTCTGTTGTTTGTTAGTTTGTTTGTTTGTTACCTTTTCACGACTAAACGGCTGAATAGATCTTAATTAAATTTGGCTAGGAGATAAGTATCTCGTAATTGTTCAAGTTTTCACTTCTGTCGGCACTCTCAGAGTGTCACTTTTTTTACTATAGTTTATATCCATACTATCCATCCATCCATACCTACCAATATTATAAAGTATAATAAATAAAGTAACTTTGTTTGTTTGTTACCTTTTCACGGCTAAACGGCTGAATAGATCTTAATTAAATTTGGCTAGGAAATAGTTTATATCCCCGAGAAGGACAAGGGTTATCTTTTGTCTCAAACAATAATCTTGAAGGGGGAAATAGGGGTTGAAAGTTAGTATGGGCAATCCATAATTCCTTAAGTTAGGGATCTTAAAGAGGGGGGGGGATAAAAGGGGTTAAAATTATGAGGTATTCTTTAGATCACTCCCTGTACCGTTGGAATATAGATAGATTGTGACCGGAATTGGGATATAGGCTACTTTTACCCAACTGCGCAGAAGGAGGAAAATGTTTTTTATTGACAAATCACGCGTGCAAAGCCGCGGGCAGGTCAGCTAGTCTTCTATAAAAAAATGTACCCGCGAGGGCATAATGAAATTCAGAAGAGACAGTCTACTCTTAAAATGAACGCCGCTCTACTTGATAAATAAATAAATATTGCTGGACATTTGACACAGCGCTAACTAGCCCCAAACTAAGCAGAGCTTGTGCTATGGGAACCAGAAAAACTGATAGAATACTTATATAATTTTTTTTTGGTAAATACATACTTATAATATATAGAGAAACAACAGACCCGGATAAGTATCTGTAGATCATGCAAACATTTGTTCTGCGTCGGTAATTAAACCCACTACCTCCTGCGTCTCAGCCAGCTATTTGCCCACTGCACCACGGAGGTCGTCAATGTGAAATAATCTTTATTAATTGGTATCACAAGGCTCATTTTGGATTGTCTTGCTGTGGAGTTGACGCACAGTGAAAAAGTGGAGAGGGATTAATTTTTGTAGCAGACGATCTCTACAACTTCACTCCCGGCTCAGCCGTAGGGATTTAATCACCTGCTTTCGGTGAGGTTTACATGGCATATAATTTGACATTGTCGAGCAGGTGGTGTGAAAAATGTTATACTACAAAGTATTCATAAATCTAGTACATAGATAGTCTAAATCTCGTTCAACGATACGCTTTGTAGGCAAGTAAATAGTTGAACATTCTTTTTATTATTAAATCTTAATAATATAAAAATCTCGGTATTTGTGGTCGCACTCCTTCGAAACGGATCAACCAATTTTAATGTTTTTTGTTTTATATATTTGGTAGGTATGTGACGTGACAGTATTTTTCACGCTCCTACCCCCCGCCCCCTTTTTATCGTGATTTTAGTATATTTTTGTATGAACAATATACCTACATATAATTTAACTATCGTTCATTGACGTGAAGTCACTGTCATGTAGTATCGCGTCACTTTGACAAGAATGTTTTATATAGTTTTTCTGCCGAAGTTCCCACGGGAACGGGAAATTTCAACCGTGCAAAGCCGCGGACGGGTCAGCTAGTTATTTATACAATTTCTAAGTAAGGAATATACCGGAGGCCATTATCCGACTATAAAAAACGAGGAGATTCTTAAGTTGTCGTATTTTTTGTTCATAAATCGATTTTGCGTTGAATGCAATATAGCTCTAAGATTTGTCCCATTTAACTTTTACGGAACCCTCAGTGCGTGAGTCAGACTCGCACTTGTCCAGTTTTTAAATGAATATCCATTGTTTTACAGATGTTCACAGTATGGTGAGCCCACTGCTGGCCGCGCTGCCGCAGCCCGCGTGTCTGCCACCCGCGCAATATTGCCACCATCTGCCTGTTAGGACTGCCCCATGTATGTACCTGCACAAAATACATAGGTACAGAGGTTAAGTTTAGTACAAGTTAGGTATTATTAGCCGATTGGCGTTCGAGCAGCGGCGTCCCATGAGGGCCTTTACTTGATTAGTATGGATTGGTTGCAGTGCTAACCCCGCCTCCCAGTGAGAGTGATATCCGGCGTCGCGGCGAGAAGCGACCTATCCCTCATGAGCTGAAAGACGATAAGTACTTCGAACGAAGACGCAGGAACAATCAGGCAGCTAAGAAATCGCGCGATGCGAGGAGAGTGCGCGAGGATCAGGTATTAACACTGGTTATCTGCTAGTCACCTTAAAGTTAGTCTTTTAGCCAATTGTTTTCATAGTCTTAGTGTGACTTGCGCAAAGAGCAATCGTATTTAGTGCATAAATATGATTTAAGGGAGTTGTCAAATAATACAAATACGTCAATTCAAAACATGTTTATAGTTTTGCCGTTCTAAGAGGCCCGATTTGATGTTGTCAAAATACAGAGAGTAGAGATGGGAACTAGGTTAGAAATAAAAAATCGTTGGCTAGAAAAACTGATTCTTGAGATATTTGGATTTTGTACCAAGAGTTTGTTATCGTTTAGTTTAACTTAGGTTAAATTTATATCGAACTAGCTTCGCTATATATGGACATAATTTGTAACATTTTTAATTTAAAAAATATTGACGATGATGATATTGATGATGATGATGATGACGATAGATTACATTAGAAAATTCTTTATTGCACTGATTAAATAATTATGAAACCCCCTCATTGTGGGTGCATCAACATCTATAACCAATTATTAAGTATTTATTATTATTATTATTATTTGGAGCCCGTACTGTCCCACTGCAGGAAATAGGCCTACTCCTTTTTATTAAGTATTTAAAAAATAAAAATAAAGTCATGCCTGTTTTTATATATCTAAAGTTTAGTACTTAAATGTTTAGATTTTTTCTAATAATCGATTTTGTTTGGTTCCCAAGTGGTTAAAACGATCGCAACTCTACAGCATTGAATCCAATGATACAACATTGGAATAGCGTCGAATATCATAATAATTTTAGCATTACTTATGGTTGATTTTTCAACATACTTATTAAAAGATAAAATAAAATAATTAATCTTTTATTATACAGGGTGTGGTGTAATGAGTGGATAATAGGGTACCTGCGGGTAGGGGCCATTGTGGCGGTTCAGAAAAATATTTGTTATGCTCAGTAAAAGTGCTTCGGTTTTCGAGATATTCGACATTTTCTAAATTTAAGAAATATTTCACCCTTCGTCACTATTTTTGGCGCCAAGACTGCAAATGAAATTTTTTTTCTATCTGTTTTTTGGATAGTATTCTTGGATAGATGTGCTATCGAATGGAAACTATTATTTTTATAACACAAGCACAGTTATGTTTTTAAAATAAGATTTCACTAAAATTTTACTTGCTTTCGTTTGTTTTCCTGACCTTTACCCTTCTGTGGTGTAAAAAAAATGTATGGTCACTTGAATGCCAAATTTAAAAAAAAATTAGCCTATTTCATCGAGATTCCGAAATGGTATCATATATCTACCAAACTTATCAAGGCGTAATTTAAAGAAATATTTTTAACTATTATTAGCAATAATAATTGTCTACTGTTCGCAGAACTACTAGTAATTCTTGGAACAGATTGGTTCCCGGCCCAGCGGCAATCGACACTATGTCTATCTTGCTCTTTCATGCTATGAGTGAAAGAGAACTATCGTTTCGCGTAACGCATTTTTATGATTTTCGAGTCAGTGTGCTATCATACTACTCCCGTACAACAACGTGTTATCCTGTTTTGGATTGATACTCGTCGATTTTGTGCAGTGATTTCGGACTTTGTTTTGCCTAGCGATTTGGACGTCTTAATTTTGTGCTGTGATCTCGGACTTGATTTGCTTTGTAACTTGGATTTTTTGGTATTGCATATTGATTGCAATGCCTCAGCTATACACTGCGTCTGAATATGCGCAAATGCATTTAATCTACGGCGAGTGTGGTGGTAACGCCAATCGAGCAGCAGCACTGTATCGGGAAAGATTTCCCAATGCACGCCATCCCGATTATCGTGTGTTTATTCGCGTACACAATGCTTACATGGAAGGTCGAATTCCTGGAAGTGGCATCGGTGGCACGAGTTCTGGGAGACCACAAGTACATAATGAAGAGGACGTACTTGATGAAATTGCTGCTGATCCGACCACATCTGTGCGCGTAATAGCCTCTAATACTGGCATGTCAGCAAGAATAGTGCACCGAATTTTAAAAAGAGAAAAATAACATCCTTTTCACTACCAGCGCGTGCAATGTTTGCAGCCAAGAGATTACCCTGCACGAGTTGCATTTTGCCAAACAATGCTGAGAAAAATGAACGCTGATCCCGATTTCTTCGATAAAATTTTGTGGAGCGACGAATCCACGTGCAAAAAAGATGGGTATTTTAATATGCACAATCTGCACAGTTGGCAGCGTACACACCCTCATTTGGCCAGAGAAGACAGGTCCCAGTACAAGTTCAAAATTAATTTATGGACTGGAATTCTAAATGGCAAAATCATCGGACCATTCGAATTGTCTGGAACATTAACTGCAGAAACGTATTTACATTTTTTACGGCACGAACTTCCACTTTTATTAGAAGATGTTTCATTAGAAGATAGAAGAAGAATGTGGCTGCAGCACGATGGTTGCCCCGCTCATTACGCCCGAAATGTTCGACAATACCTCGATGAAACATATCTTCGACGATGGATCGGTCGTTTGGGGACAATTTTGTGGCCACCTCGTTCACCAGACCTCAACCCATTGGACTTTTTTTACTGGGGATGCCTTAAAGAAAAGGTTTATAAAGACCCAATCAATACAGTGGACCAGCTACGGGAGCGTGTGCGATTAGCTGCTCAGAAAATCACAGAGCAAAGAATTGCGAACAGGATTAAAAGATCTTTTATCAAAAGGTGCAGAGCATGCATCAGAGCACGTGGTGGCCTTTTCGAACACCTTTTGTAATAGTAAATTTAATAAATGAAATGCATTTAAAATTTATTGTTTCGTTTTATTTCATTACCGAATTTTAAACTAACGTTTTTAGGTGATTTTAAGTAATGAAATAAATTTTAGTACTATTTGTAATTTTATAATAATTAGCTCTACCCATTTTAATAGGAATTACTTTTGAATCAACTTGTGGAAATACCATGTAATATACCATTTCGGAATCTCGATGAAATAGGCTAATTTTTTAAAATTTGGCATTCAAGTGACCATACATTTTTTTTACACCACAGAAGGGTCAGGAAAACAAACGAAAGCAAGTAAAATTTTAGTGAAATCTTATTTTAAAAACATAACTGTGCTTGTGTTATAAAAATAATAGTTTCCATTCGATAGCACATCTATCCAAGAATACTATCCAAAAAACAGACAGAAAAAAAAATTTCATTTGCAGTCTTGGCTCCAAAAATAGTGACGAAGGGTGAAATATTTCTTAAATTTAGAAAATGTCGAATATCTCGAAAACCGAGGCACTTTTACTGAGCATAACATATATAACATATTTTTATGAACCGCCACAATGGCCCCTACCCGCAGGTACCCTATTATCCACTCATTACGCCACACCCTGTATTTAGAGAGTATTTGAATTTGCATTATTAAAGACTTGTAATTGTTAAGACCACTTTTAGCGGTAAAAGTCTCCTGCAAGCAGCTTTTTCCATTTCTTGCGATACCTAGCGACTCTGCTCCACGTTTTGCCTGCTACTTTCACGTTGTCAAGCTCCCGGTGTGTAACAGACCTTCTTTTTCTTCTTTTTTGTGTATTTGGTACCAGTTTCATATTTTGAACCACCTCTCGTTGTCCATTCTTTGCATGTGTCCCTCCCATTTCCATTTAAGTGAAAGCAATGTAGTTTGCCTTGGTTTTTCTTCTCATTGTTTTTATTGTGAACATAAAGATGTTTTAGTTCGTCACTTCTTTATACTTACTTACTTAGTAGAATTGGGTTTGGTTTAGGAGAATTGAATTCCTGTTCTAACCAGCCTATTCTTCCACAGATTGCCTGGCGAGCGTGTCTTCTAGAGCAAGAGAACGCGTCTTTAAGAGCTCACGTAGCTGCGTTGAGACAGGAAACGATAGCGCTGCGAGCGCTGCTGGCCAGAGACGAACCACATGTAGACCCCACGTCCACTACGCCAGACTAGGACCCTGTTGGAACCCCACTTCCACCACTCCAACTTAAAGTCCCATGAGGACCTCATGGAGCCCTTAAACATTTCTTGAAGACTTTACAAAGGCCTACGCAACCACACATGGATCTCCACGTCCACTACGATAGACTAAGAGTATATGGGCACCCCACGTAGCCCTTAAGCCTTGAAGCATTTCCAAGCTGGACTCCATAAATACCCTACGTACACGATACAAGACAGGACCACACGTTTTCCCTATGGGATCCCCACATCCACCACTCCAGACTAGGACCTCATGAGAACCTAATTGAGACCTTAATCATTTCCAGCCTGGAACCTCATGCAGACCCCACGAAGCCATGAAGTCCTGAACCATTAACAAGCTGGATACCATAAAACCCCAAGTCCACCACACAAGACTTGGACCACAAGTAGTCATTAAACATTTTAAGATTAGGAAGTAAATTTGTATATACAAGCTTTCGCGCACGGATTTGCGCGCGTGGTTTTTCAATAAAAAGTAGCCAATGTCTCAGTACAGGTCATAATCTATCTGTATACTAAATTTCATTAGAATCGGTCCGGCCGTTAAGTCATGAAAACTTAACAAACAATGAGAGATATAGTTACTATTGAATTTATAATACTAGTACAAATATAGGCAACGGTCTGAAATCCAGAATAACTGCAATTTGTACCCCAAAAAAACCAATTAACATAAACTCCCGTTACCTGTAATTTGAATGAAACTGTAGGTCAAGTTAGTTGGTTATGCATTTCGTGGCACTATTTTATATTTAGTATAACAAAGGTTCCAAAAATATTTGTTTCTTTTTATGGAAGACTCGTGAGATCTCAGTTCGGGGCGAACCACTAGTATTTTATTTTGTTAAAAAACCATACGACGGCGGGGCGAGTCAGCTAGTCTAGAATAAAATTATATACATTATTTGTATTTATTAGAATCTAGTACTTAATTATTATTGTTATGAGCTGTTTTCAAGGCCGTCTACTTCTAGGCGATAATAAATTATCATAGGATAAATTATTATAAGTTGGTACCTACATAAGTATAAAATTTAAGAATTATGAACAGGGAGGCAATCGCACTAATTTAGAACGATAATACCAAAGTAAAACTGGGACAGAAACGTTACGATTAGGTATGCACATTTCGTTTCGCGCTGACACGCGTGACATCTGTCAAACCAACGTGAGTTCCAACGTTAGACACTTTCAAAATTAACGCGATTGCCCTATCATCATCCTCCACAGCCCATATGTACCCACTGCTGGGTGTAGGCCTCCATTAGTAAACGCCACCCTTCCCGGTCCTGTGTTGCGCGCATCCAGGAGTTGCCTGCGACTTTCTCTATGTCGTCGACCTACCGCGCCGAAGACGTCCTGGACTTCTTAGGTCTGTTCTTGGCCACCATTCGGTTAAAGATTTACTCCACCTACTATCACCTCGTCTAGCCAAGTGTCCGGCCCAGTTCCACTTGAGTTCCACCACCCTTGTTCCAACGTCTTGGACTTTCGTCTGGCGTCAGATTTCGGTATTAGGAACTCGATCCAGCAGGTTGATGGCAAACATGGAGCGCTCCATGGCTCTCTGTGCAACTCGTACTCTGTATACAGTTTCCTTAGTGAGCGCCCATGTTTCGGCACCGTAAGTCAAAGTCAGACTCTTTTATTCATTAAAACCACAAAGATCACTTTGAAACGTCAATTTTACTGCCTGTTCCTTCGCGAGCAAGCCAGGAAAGAAAGGCAGAAACAAGGCTGGTTGTTTTTTTAATGATCCTTTTACAATACATAATACAGAAAATAAATTACGTCTAAATTATAACATTTTGGAATGAGTTGAAGCAATTTCAATTGTAGGCTTTTTTATAAAGATTTTGTTTAATTACGTTTTTAAATTTGTTAATTGTCAATTTTTGTACATCACTTGGGACTTTGTTATAAAAGCGTACACTTTGCCCTTTAAACGATTTCTAAATTTATGGAGTCTGCAAAGGGCAAAAGCGAGTTTATCTTTATTTCTTGTATTAAAATTAAGATTATAGCTATTTTTCTTAAACAAATTAATATTTTTGTGAAATACATCAAATTTTCATAGATGTAGACAAGGGAATGTCATGATATTTATTTCTTTAAACTAAATGCATAATGATTCTCTTGGGGCCCATATTATAAATTGCACGAACAGGCCTCTTCTGCAGCACAAAAACGGTGTTTATATCTGCGGTATATACACACAGCAGCATACCGCAGTAAGTATACCGTATGGCATAATGCTGTGGAAGTAGCTGAAGTAAACTAGTCTAGCTGTGTCTGTAAAAAGACGGGTCTTTTGACTGCGTATCCCGCAGAACTAAGTCTCTTCGACAACTTATCTATGTGAAGTCATACGTCCCCTGACCTATACCAAAATAATAGCTATTAATACATAAATAAATTAAGTAACAGTTTGTAGTCATTATTAGTTTTTTTTTTCTGAGCGGGTTTAACTGCACTTTAGTTAACTACCTTCTTTTTTGTTGCAATTTCCAAATGACCGGATAATTAACACTTTAAAACATAACATAACACTGTAAAATACATCCTACACCACACACACTAGGTACACTATACACACATAAACACACACACACACACACACACACACACACACACACTTCAAATGCGATCAAGCAAACATTGTAGCTCAAGAGGCACTTTTTTCATTAATTTATATTCTAAAAAATGTTAATATTCACTTTTTCTTGCAAACTATTTCTTGTTAGTATTTTGTCATGTAAATATTTAATTTCAATATATATATAGGTAAGTAAGTATGTTAAAGTTAACAGGCGAGCTACTTTGCCGCGTCTTTATAAGTTTAGTATTACATAATGTAGATTCAATTTGGTTTAAGTCCAGCACTATGTTAATTAGTTGATAATATACGGTAATGTAACTGTGAATCTAAGTATTAATAAATAAATAAGTAATAATAAATTACTAGTTGCCAGTGTAAGGTGGTCCAAATTCGACATTTTTTTTATGTGAAACATCTAAAACATAGAGGACAAAGGATTAGGATCGGAGGCCGAGTGGGAACCGTGCCTTTCGGGGACGGAACGGTCGAGCTCGACGCAAAGTGGATTCACGGAACAGAGAACAGCAGAGTGTACGAGCTGGCCATCCAGAACAACGTGACCGTACAGCCAGGGTCTCGAGTTATAGGTGTACCGGTCGGACGGCAGTGAGGCCGATCTTCAACGACCTCATAACCTTCTGCCTGGGGGTCGTCGATGACCCTCAGAAGGGCCCTGAAACCTTCGGAGAGTACATCACTAAGAGAGTAGAAGAATACATGAAAACAATAGCAAGCTGAAGTGGCAGTGGGCAGGGCATAGCTCGAAGAACTGATGGCCGTTGAGGCAGAAAGGTTCTAAAGTGGAGACCACGCACTGGAAAGCGCAGCGTAGGACGGCGCACTAGATATAAATATTACCTGATAAAGGTTGTTGGGAGCCGGGAGTCGGGAGCGTGCAGGCCCCACATGATTGGTCACTCTGAAAATCTATAGGGAAGGATGATGATGATGATGAAACATCTAATAGCGCGCCTAGTGGGTGAGACCGACAATACTCAATCATTTATTTAAATTACTAGCCTGCGCCAGTGGCTTCGCACGCTTTGTTTATCAACAAAAATCATCAAGTAGCCAATGTTTGAATCCAAGTCATAATCTATCAACACACCAAATTTCATTGAAATCGCCATTACGACGTAATTGAGTAACAAACAAACAAATAAACAATCATGCAAACTTTCACATTTATAATATTAGTGTGACTTTTTTATTTAATGATTTATCTTTTAGCGATAAGACCGCTCATTTTACCGTTATTTACTGTTTATTTTCTTTGTTACTGTATTTTTGTTTGGTGTGCAACAAAGAGTATTTCATTCATTCATTCATTATTGTATTCCACAATGTAATAGTTTGTAGAATACTAGCGGTTGCCTGCGACCTTGTACGCATTACACTACTAAACGTGTAGGTTTCTAGGTTAGAAATAAAGCTGAGCTCGCTGTTGCAACTTGACTTAACACCCCATTTTTATCCCATGGGAACTGATTTATGGGTTAAAAGTAGTTTATGTGTTAATCTAAGTTAAAATCTACGTACATACTAAATTTCATCGAAATCGGTCCAGCTGTTACGACGTGATTGAGTAACAAACAAACAAACAAATAAATAAACAAACATCCAAACTTTCGCTTTTATAATATTAGTGTGATGTGATAGTGTGAAGTTTGTGTTACTTTATGATTAATAACAAAAAAAACTAAAGGTAACGCATTGACTTCTGTTGCGTAGCGAGCGAGTGGCCACAAGAGGTTGCAATTTCAATTCCCGCTGCGATAGCTTTAATTTGTAATGTAAATATTTATTTATTCTGTATAGAAGTACATAGTTTGATTTATAATAAATAAGTTTAAGAGAGAGAGGCAGTTTTTTAATGTAGTTGGGACTAGTAGTCATTATCTCACCTAAAGCATTTTCCTCGTTGGTCACGCACCTTAGGCATTTAAACCATATTTTTTAGCTGCGTGTCTCCAAACAGCGCCATCTATTAAGCTAGTTTGGAACTAGGTTTTAAGAGTAGTAGCGTTCCTTGTGAAAGGGCTCGCCCGAGGAATCACTACTACCATACCTATTTCTGCCGACAAGCAGTATTGCTGTGTTTCGGTTTGAAGGGTATGGTTGCCGGTGAAATTACACGCAAATGAGGCATTACATCTGTATGCTTCAAGTTGATAGCAGGGCAGTGCATCGCAGGGCACATTAATAACATGCGTGATCTACGAGGCAATTCTCTGTTATAGGCGATGGTTACCACTTAAAATCAAGTGGACCTTATGTTTGTTCCATCTCCATGTAGTATACAAATAATGTTTTTTTATGAATGAAATGCCCTCCTAGTAAACGTACACAATTCAGCGTGCATGTCGCGACAAGCACGTTCAAAAGTTACCTCAATTTTCAAGATGTCAAAGATCCGTATTTGTTAGTATAAAACTTAATTCAAACATGTCACATGGGTTAGTACAAAGTATAAGCACAATTAAACAAACAAAATTCAAATAATAATAATAAAAGTTCAAGTTAAAGTCCCTCACTCAAGTCCTGAGCCAATAGTCTCTCACAAAGACTATTCGATCAGAACCCAATTGAAAGACTTCATAATCGGCGAGTCGTATTTGCCTGCAGGATGGTGTTGGTGCTGCCCCGCACTCTACTGAGCAGTGAGGCAGTCTTTTTACGGATTATGGCGTGGAAGTCATCGACCCGCGCCTCTGCAAACATATTCGAAGCGCTGCTTTTTTTTTTTTTTTTTTTTTCGAATGGACTAATCTCGCTGTTGGCCTCTGAGGCCGTGACAGCTTAACCGAACTTTTGGCGAGCGCAGATGGCGCTCAGCCCAGTAAGTTTTTAAAGGCAACTAGCGCAAGGGCACCACTTAGGTACGAACCTCGGCTTGGGCTGTTGCCGGGATGGGGATAGGAGAGAAACGCCCGGGTACATGTTTGTACCTCGTATAGGCGGCGACTGAAGGGATTCGTCGACCTCGCCGGCGAGATCGGTGTTTCTGTGAAGTGTTTACTCTGTCTGATGTAGATGACTCACCTTCCGCATTAGCGGAGGTGATTTCGTCATCCGGGTCTCCGAGAACGTGTCTCGGACGACGGAGATTCGAAGCGCTGCTGTTTTCACGGTCATGTTTTTATAACTGCTAACAGATGGTGCATCTCCAGACAGCGCCATCTAGTACGCTAGTTGAAACAATTTTTTTTCTTTTTAAATCAAAAATATAAAGCCCTCGTTGAATAGTACCTACCTACACATTGATACTAATTAATAACATTAATACTTCTAACCGGTTCTACTTTCTCTTTAGCGCAAAAGTCAAAATGGCTTCAAATCTCGCAAAGACACAGCCTCGGTGACGTACGTGGTTGACTGTGGTCGTCGGCGTGCGTGGTATACTGTAAAAACACAGACCGTGGGAAGCCGGCCTTGAAAGCTGCTACTTCCAATAAAAACATGATGCTCGTGTTTTCCTCCTTGTGATAACTCCAAGAAATTTAAATAAATATTCATTCTTAGGGTGCCTTTCCTCCAAACATGTGCTACGTTGCTAGCGGTGAGCTAAGCTACGAAACTATCCTTGTGACCATAAAAAAGTTAACCATTGATTAAAGTATTAGTCTTTAAGTTTCTAGGTTAAGTTATTGTTATTTGGTGTAACAGTAAAGAATTATCTATCTGTCTAAAGCGTGTTTAAAAAAATCTTTACCAATATTTGTATAAGTTTTTTTTAAACAGTGTTTAGTGGGTATTTAATTTTTCTGTGGTACCCTTAGGCCGGCTTGCACAACGATCCCTAAACGTATTTAGTGATTAAACATGTTTAATTTTGACGTATTTGTATGATTTGACACCTCCTTATATCATAGTGTTATGTAGCTGGTTATGTAGTATATAGCAGCTACGTTGCTAAGCGGTGAGCGCGGTTACAGCTAAGCTACGGAACTGAGCGTATATTTTTACCAAAGCTAAGCTAAGCTACGTTTGTACATAGTAGCTACACTGCTCGCGCACCTTAGCTTGCATCCTTAGCTCCCATCCCTAGCTCTAATCCCTAGCTCCCATCCTTAGCTGGGCTTAATTTGATTTAATTTAATTTGATTTAGGTATTTTATTTCTATTTGTAACATGTTTTCTTCAATGGCTTGAAATAAACAATTTTTATTTTATTTTTAGCTCGCAGCCTTAGCTTCAACTAGTATTTAAAAAACTTAGCTTAGCTAAACCCCTTTCCGCCCAAGCTAAGCTAAGCTATGAAAATCAAGCGATCCTATTGATGGGATTGAAACATATCCATAGCTTAATAACGTAGCTTAGCTCTGGTGGAAAGGTAGCCTTAATCAAGTGTTTATTTTAAATATACTTAGGGTAATATCTTTAAGTATCCACTGAAGGTATAAAGCCTGCTGTTCATCTAGTTTGTACGCATTAAAGTTGTTGTCTTGAAAACGTTAATAACCATAAACTTGGACCTTCCTTCATCAGAGCATCGACTATTCATAATGGTAAGATTTTTTTCATCATGCTTTGAAAATCATTGTTTGACTGATTTAAACGGGTATTGTACCCACGATCACGAAACGTCGGGATAACAAATAAAAAGATAGATACGCGATAAATGCCCGTTTAAAACAGTAATTATCTATAAGGCAGCAGTGGAAATCCTATGCTTCCACACCGCCAAGCGCAAGCGAGCCGCGTCCCCGGTGCGCAGGCTGCGGGCCAGCGCCAACACCGTCTTGGCAACTGACAGCCGGCAGAGCTGCCCGTGCACGCGTTGCCGACAAACAACGCGTGCGAAGCCGCTGTTGGAATCTAGTAATATATAAATCAGATATTTATGACTAATATGATGGTGATTATGATAGGTTGTTTGATTTATTTAAAGATTATCAAATTGCTGGCTATCACCTGCCTCGTGGCAAAATGCCAGTCCCGTCCAGAGGAAGGTTTCCAACCGTTTGGTGATTTACGTCTTCCTGCACCACCCGAATTCGAGAAGATTGATGTGTTCTCTGACATGTTTCCAGGTAACTTTATACATGAATTAATAAATAAATAAATAAAATAAATAATGCTCGACATTTCACACAGCGCTATCTAGCTCCAAACTAAGTCAAGCTTGTATTATGGGAACCAGATAAATGAAAGAAAAAAAGACAGAAAAATAATTTATTTAAACCAACACAAGAAACAAATGAGGAGAACTCTGGAGGCGAAAGGGTCCTCAGCTCAGCATTTACTACAGTATGCTGCCATACTGCAGCGCTGGTCTACCTAATACCTACTGAGGATAATGCTGAACTCACGGACAACCCAATACTTATATACTTTTGAGGTGTAACATCTTTCCTCTTTCCTCTCGGCTTCTGGGAGTGATTTTGGTAAAAGGGACGGAAATGTGTAACAGGAAACCGGGGAAGCACGCTATTTGATTTGACCAAGGAGTGCGCGCGGTGGCCAGATGTTACACACGTTGTGTTTTTTGTAAATTTTATAAGTATGAGAAAAGGTCGTTAAGTATTGTTCACCCTCCTACACCCCCCCCCCCCCCCATTTTTAATCGTGATTTTAGTATTTTCGCGTCACTTGACAGTAGACAAGATTTTACAAGTGTGTTTTATATAGTTGAAATTTCCCGTTCAGGAACTTCAGGATATAAAATCTGAAGTTCCTGAACGGGAAATTTCAAGCGTGCGAATAGCCGCGGGTGGGTTAGCTAGTAGTGTATATAGAAAAACAAAGTTTTTAGCAAATGGTAATAATTAATTTGTTTATATGTAACTATTGATATTTAAATCTATATTTTGACTAGAATGATTGTTTTTTAATATCTGTTGCCATTTTAATTAAGTAGATAAGTATTTTTTGTTATATTTGAATGCTGTAAAGTAGACCATGGCTGTACTTAATTCATATAAACTCCATTTATTAAAAGTTGTCTGTATAAAAATAACAAAGTATTTTTTATACAGGCAATAATTACGAAATTCTAACAAAGCAGATTATATGTAATGGATTTAAACCCCATATAAAAAGGAATATCCTTTTTTTAGAAGTGGCAACATGATCAAATTTAAATTTACAAAATGGAGCATTTCCTTTTGTAAATTTGTAAAGCTTTTTGTCATCTTTTTTAATACCCATGTTTCGTAAAATAAAATATTATGAATTATGCTTTTTAATTTATCTCATCTGATTTATTTCTTGTCTTCTATCCACAGTAAAAGGTGAATTCGCGGATGCAACATCATCTCAGACCGGATCTACTAAACACAAGCGCCAAGCTGACGATGAGGAAACCGTAGGTAATGGGTGTTTTTAATTATCGATTAAAAAAAAAAACTAGTTCCATCCGGCGTAATACAAGCGATTTTTTTCAATTATTATATACATTTTTAATTATAGCAGGTAAAAAGTAAGCCTATTTTCACTAAAAACGGAAAAAACGGGATATTTACCATTATTTGTGAGTTTTTGAGTATCCCGATAAATCGATGGAGGGGGGTGGGGGGGGGGGGGGGTAATATCAATATTAATATGAATATGAGACACGCATTTTTTACTTTCTGTCAAATGTCAATTTTTCATTTTCTTAGATACATTTTCTGTCATTTTGAGGCTATTTGACTAGACTACATATTTACAATGATAACGAGTGCAGCCAGAGGGGGGTAATCGATAGTACGAGACGTGCGCTGGATGCTAGTTAAGAGCTTTGTGAAACAAGTTGTTTTTTTTTAAGTCAAAACTTCTTTAGGCGCGTTAGGTATTTTTTTAGATGGGAAAAAACCGTTGAACTCGCGACACTGTTACCGCTACCGACACCTCTGTAAATATCTCTGTCTTTAAATATCTCGTAATATTTCAAGTTTTCACTTCTGTCGGCACTCCCGGATTGCCACTTTTTTTTTTTTTATTTTTCAAACAGAAATTTGGCGCCCCCTGAGACTGCCGCTCGGCGCAAGCGCCCCGGTTTGCCCCACCTCCTGATCCGGGACTGTGTGCAAGCCGGGCCAAATATTGATATCCAAAATTTTGTTTTCAGCAACTGGTGAGACGTGTAATATCGGCGGTGGTGGTAAGGGAAAGTGCGTTATATATTACAAATGCTCGCTCAGCGAAGGAAAAGATGGAAAAGAATTCGATGACATCTTTAAAAAGCAGTAAGTGACAATTTAGATACGGTTTTGCAATATAAATTACAAATAATGACAACTTTTCGTTCTTTTATTTGATCGTGCGAAGCGAGATCTTTAAATCAACTTAGACGAATGGGCGTTGTATGTATGTATGTGTGTTTGTCTGAGGTGTTGATAACTTTCGAAACGTTGATCCGATCATCGTGAAATTTGATACTTAAATAGGTAGCGAGGGCACAATCCTGGTGTGATTAAATGAGCTCAAAATGTTTGGGGGTTGTTGAGATATTGGGGTTCGAGAGGGGTACAAAAAAAACAAAATGACACTTAGGTCAAGTGGGATGTTTAATATAAGGTCTTCATTGGTGTATTTCGATCCCGTTTTTATTTTTAGTTCAATTCTTGTAGTTTTGAGTTATTAACCATAATAAAAACTGAAATTTGACGAAATTCACAGGTTAGGTACACCAGTGACCCCATAGTGCTGAAATTTGGTATGCGTGCAGCTTTAGAGACACAAATGTGGAAAAGTCTGAAATTCAGAATAACTGCAATTATAACGACAAAAAAGAATAAACAAATACCTGAACTCCCGTTACTTGTAATTTGAATGAAACTGTAGGTCAATTTTATGTGGTTGATTATTTCGTGGCACTATTTTATTAGTCAAAGATTATGATTAATATTTATTTTGGTTTTTTGTGAGACTCGCAAGATCTCAGTTCGGGGCGAACCACTAGTTATGTAACTGCATGTATAATTTGCAGCGTGGTAAAAGCTAACTGTGAAGATTTCAAAGACATCTGCTGCCCGGACACGGACATCTATTCTGACAAGGAAATTGAATATCAGGTAACAACAAATATAATACATACATAGCTAGGTATAGTTTCCCTCATTTTAATTTGTGCACATTATGAAGACTCACACTGTATAAAACGTTTATTTATTTAGTACTACTTAATGGAATAATAAAAATGGCACGATAATAGAGCGGAGATTCCGGGTTTCAACAGCGCATTTTTTAAGGGCGTTATAGTATATATATTTTTAAGGGGCTGTTTCATACATTTTGGTTGAGTAGGTATTGTAGCTTATATAGGGAATATTGTAACTATATTGGTCCCTTATTAAAAGTGATAAAGCCTACCCTCAGCCCCTCCCAAACCAAAATCCTGGAACTGCCACTGTTTCTTTAGGTAGTTTTTTTTTTACATTTTTGTTGTTTCAGAAGGCTGTTTTACGCGCAGCTAGAAACCGTCCAAAGGCTGACAAAGTAGATGGTGACACAGGTGACCAATAAATGGTATATAAATAACACTCGCAACTTTTTAGAATTATTTTTTATATTTTCTAGACAGGGTGTTGGGTTTCATGTGTACTAAACAAAAAAATAAAAACAACACGGTACGCGAGTCCTAAGCCTCATTGTCAACTAAGGATGAACATTCTACAACACTAGTAGGTAGAGGTAGTATAGTGCGTTGGGGTCAGCAGAATAGCAGCACGGTTTGAAACCATAGTTTCAGTCTACACGGTTTAAAACAAACCCCAAACTTCAGTGTGCTTGAAACGCTCGTACTGAATTGACGTGTGTAGAACGCTTGTGTTGCACTATTATAAAGACGCCATGGCTCCTTATTTATCAAAATTTTAAAAGTTTGGAGTTTGTATTGCACTTTTGTGTGCATTTGAAAAAAAAAAAAACAAAAAAGGAAAAGAATATGGATGAAACGGTGGTTGAAGGAACGACTCATCTTAAGTCATATAAATTTAATAAATCTGCTGGACTTCGACGACATTTATAATTCCTGCGTGCGCGCAATACGTCTGGGCTCGGTGCGTGCAGCGGCGCGATTGTGGTACGCGTGGTTTTAAACAAGCGGCTAGTCGATTTGAAAGTTGAAACAAGTTTTACACCACCGCTTCTGCCAGTGGTTTGCTGGGCACGCCTGTCTACCAAGGGCGTTTAAAGGTCATGCAAAATTTGGTATCATACCACTATCTACACGCTTGAAAACATCTGTTTTAAACCATCGTTTCAAACCTTGTAGCGCATGCTTTATGTAGCTAGGTTCTAGCATACCTACTTAGCACATGCTGAGCTGACGCCATTTTGGCATGACTCAACTTTGTGGTTAGGATGGAAGTTGCGTGGAATATTCCTGTATTTTTTTAATAAGCTGTAATCTTCGACTTATGGCATTTTAGTAGGTACCTACTTAATCTTCTATTAACTCCTACCTACTTCTTAAAGCTAGAAGTCAAGATTTGTCATTACTTTATGTCACCATCTTCTTTTGTGTTTTCTTTTGTCCATGTGTTGTGTCATTTTTTTAGTACCTAGCCTGTGAAAAATTTTATGAAAGTATTATTCATACGTCACAGATCAAAATATCTTTATTTGGAACAATATAACCCCTAGATGTAAGCGGTTTACTAACAAAATGGATCCTTGCTAACTGAATAAACCAAATTAAAATAAAATAAACTATAAGTTTTAACCATTTTGTTTATTTTTTACTGGAGGAAATATGGGAAGCAAGACATTTGAAAAATAGGTGTTTAACAAATCTATTGCTGTCTAGATATTTAACCATAAGAGTGACTTGCGCAACGATGTCTAAACGTATTTAGTAGCCATAGAATAGAATAGAATAGAAAATGCTTTATTGTATACCATACTTAAATTAACAAATCATATTTAAAACACTTAAAACTACCTACGCGATAGTACAATTGGCGGTCTTATCGCTAAAACTACTTACGCTATAGATACCTTTCAAAACAGCATTTTCAGATTCGAAATCTCTCTCTTCCAAGTTATGTATCCCACATTTTGGTGGGGTCAGCTTTCCTGGTCGTCAAATTTAAACAGGTTTAGTCACTAAATACATTTAGGGATCGTTGTACAAGCCGAGCTATTTATATGTTATCTACCAAAATAAACTTTTTTTTTCGAGAGCCTACAGTAGCAGTAACTGTAAGCAGCGTTCACTGAAGAAATAATTGCCGACCTTAGAATAAAATCTAAATTGCATAAGATATGGAAGTCAGGTAGGGATAAAACTATCTATAGTTTTTTTAGAGCTATTAGATCTCATGTAAAATCAAGTACTTCCTTGGCCTATGATCACTATACATAGCACGCATACAAGACGAACTTATCTCAAATCCGCATGCTTTCTGGAAGCACATATCTAATTTAAAAACCAAGGGAGGGTTTGAACCATCCGTCACACATAATGGAAGTAGTCACAGAGGCCCATATGCTGCCAAAGCCTATGCAGATTATTTCAGTAGTGTATTCCCACCGCATACGCCTACCTTAAGTGCAGACCAGGCTGTGGATGTCGGTAACAATAGTCTTATTACCATACTAAACATCTCCGTTAGTGAAGTGGAATACCATATAGTAAGAATGAAGTCAAAAAGCGCTATAGGTCCTGATAACGTGCCACCTTACATAATCAAAGCCTTTAAAACCCAATTATCGGTTCCGTTGGCTCATATTTTTAACCTGTCTATTAACACCAGCACTTATCCTACAATATGGAAACAATCCCGGGTGACACCCATCCATAAGTCAGATGACAAGACGCTTGTTGAAAAGTACCGTCCCATAGCGATGTTGGTTGGTGGACTCCCTTTTCCGCATTCAAACTCTGTATGTGGTCCATTATGCGTGAGAGTCCCATAGCGATATTATCAGCGTTCGCCAAACTCTTTGAAAGCATTCTGCACATTAATATTTACAAACAAATAACGCCATATCTCAGTGATTCACAGCATGCTTACAGAAAAGGTCGATCAGTTAACACAAATTTGCTCACTTTGGTTAATTACATCTCAAAAGGACTGGATAACAATACCCAGGTAGATGTAATTTATATGGATTTTAAGAAGGCGTTTGATCAAGTGGATAACGACGTTTTACTTAAAAAGCTGAGCTCTTACGGGCTGGCTCCGAAACTTTTACGGCTGTTTGCCAGCTATCTGGGTGACCGAAAACAGCTTGTGCGACTCGGATGTTATGACTCCCCTTCTTACCATACCCGTTCAGGCGTTAGTCAAGGTTCGTCGCTAGGTCCATTACTGTTCACTATCATGATTGATGACCTGACTAAGTGTATAAGTAAAGCGAATTGCCTAATTTACGCAGACGATGTCAATGTCTTCACTAGCATTAAAACACCTAAAGACTGTGATGATCTGCAGAGTGATATAAATGCAATTCAAGCATGGAGTGACGCAAATCGACTCCACTTTAACATGTCCAAATGCGAAGTAGTAACCTTTACTCGGTCATCACATTATACGGTTGCACAGTATGAGCTTAGCGGTGAGACGATCAAACGGTGCTATTCGGTTAAGGATCTTGGCGTAGTATTCGACACTGAACTAAATTTTCACGACCATATCCGTACACTTACTGTCTCTTGATTTAAAAAACTAGGTTTCGTATCCCGTAATTGTAAAAACTTTACCAATGTTAATGCTATTAAACTTCTATACACTTCTTTAATCCGGTCCAAAGTTGAATCTAGTGCATGCGTTTGGAACCCATATGAAGTCACATACTCACTTATGTTAGAAAAAGTTCAAAAAAGATTTTTGCGTTTTTTATATAAAAAGCTTTACGGATACTATCCGTTTATGTACCCTACAAAGTTTTTGCAAGGTACCTTAGGTTATAACTCCCTAGAAACAAGGCGGCTCTATGTTCAAATCATAACTCTCTGCAGTTTGTTGAAAGGTATAACTGATTGTCCCACTCTTCTCACTGAAGCCAGCCGGCTTTGCGTGCCCGAACAACGTGCCAGATTTCGATCAGGCCGAGTGCGCTTGTTGGAACCACTGCGAGCACGTACGTTGCACTGCCAACAGTCACCCATCTCCCGTGCGCAGCGCAGCCTTAATGAGCTTATTTCCATCCATCCTCAGTTTGATGTGTTTGCGGATGACTGGAAGACGATCGAGCGAGTGTGTCTCAGTTATTGTGAGAGTATTTAATTATGTATACCTATGTGGCGTGTAAACCTATGTTATGTTAGTTATTTTATGTGCCTATTGTATTTGTATATCTGTTGTGTTTTTTTTGTGTATCTTGTTAACCTAAAATAAGTTAATAATGAATGTAGGTAAGTATATTATAATTTGTATTTTTTTTTTCTTGTAGAAGTTTTAGATAAAGCGTATTAGATTAATTCTGTAAAGTTATATTTAAGTGTAAATAAACGAATTTGAATTTTGAATTTGAATTATTGTAATGAACTGCGCAACCATAATCTAAACAAGTCGCGCGGCTGTATTTGTAATAAAAAGGCACCCGCTGCTGCCGCACTAATGCGCCTAATGTGAAGGCGCTCTAAGATGTTTCCGGATAGGTCACTGACCTAGGAACCCTAGCGACTTGGACCGAAATGATGCTCTCAACTCGGAAGCTAGAACACTCAGATTAAAAAAAATGTAGTTATAAACTCGTTATCATCTTTGTGAGCTGGGAAGCCAAGTTTGCCATTCCACACGCGAGGCGCAGGGACACAATGCAGAATGTGCAGCATGAAGGATCGTGAATAGGCCGATTTTACAAATGTTTGTAATCCATGCTACTCGACACTAGATGTCACTAAAACCCAATGATTAAAGTTAACCTTGAGTCTGGCGCCTTAGTCCGCTCGGCCATCCTGACAACGCAATGATTAGAGTTACTAATTGGAAAAAGTTGAATCGTTCTGATTGGCTGATAGAGTATAATTTCACCAATAGCATGATAGATAACATAGACGTAAACGAAAACTACGCGAAAACGCCAGAATATTCTACAGATTTTTTTTTCGTCTGGTAATAAAAATAGAGGGCGCTGACTGATTGCCTGACTGGAAAAAAAATCAGATTTGTTCTTTCAAGAAGTTGCGTCACCCACATGTTCGGTTTGAAGTGAAATAAAAGCAGAAAATAAATTACAAAGTTGATTTATTTACTAGAAAAATGTTGACCGCGACGCGAGTGATTGGCCGAAAGGCTTTGGAGTGTTCTGGAATTGGATCAGATGTGTACACACAGAGAAATTTCTCTTCAATCATCAGAAGCGTAAGTTACCACTTTACTTTTGAAAACGAATGAATATCGTTTGTCATATGAAAAGAAAATTACAATAAATCATTACTGTCCCATTTCCATTTGTCTTCTACTCTGCATTGCTGAAAAAAGTGGCTCAAAGTCGGCCGGTTCGGAAGGCACATGGAGTTGTCTTTTTCATGTATATTTCCGATAAAAATAGTTGTTTTCCTTCAATTTCCAGACCGCAGCCCCCACAGTCCCGATTTACCAGCGACATGGACTTCAGAGCAGGAACAAGTAAGTGCACTGTAGATTTCAAAGTATTTCAACACACATAACCTAACTTTTTTATCATGAGCGACCTTTGCATAGCTCTTAGGCCCCAGGGGTTCTGAGTCCAACTTATAGGGTATCAGTTTTGTATGATATAAATCAATTATTCATTTAATGAATATTGCATCTGATTGCGTCAGCTGTTATGCATTGATGGCTAAACTCGATTGTTACACACTGTCTGACAATACTGAACTTTATATAACCTGTTTCACATTTAACATTTGTACACACGGCTACATACCAAGCTATACATTTCCAGTACAGTCTCCTCATTGTACAGAAAACATACACAATGCAAGTTCTGCATATACTGGAAATATGTAACTTAATGTGTAGCCATGCATACATAGTGTATTGAAAGTGGAGCATCGCCGATCAGTGCCTGTGCCTATGCGCTTGTACTTTTGCAGCGATGCGAGAGTGATGCGCGGTACCAGCTAGTCAATGGCGATATGCCACTGGCTTTCCTAGAAACCGTGCTACATTATACCTTTGAATTCACTTCTAACATCTTAAAAGCGAAGAATTAACAAGCTGAAGTAGCAGTGGGAAGGCCACATATCTAGATAAACTTATGGCTATTGGGACAGAAAGGTTCCTAAGTGGTGACCACACACTAGAAAGCGCAGCGTAGGACGGCCCTCCACTAGATGGAAAGATGACCTGTATAGGTTGCTGGGAGACATTGGGTGTAGCCCGCACTAGATGGGTCGCTTTGGAAATCTATGGGGGAGGTCTATGTTTAACAGTGGGTGTTCTGTGACTAGGCTTGCCACCTGCCGCTGGTAGATTAAAGGGTTACCAGTATATAAAATACAGGTTTTAGATATTTTTACAGGAGACAGTTAAAACATTTATTTATTATTTATATATATATTATTTTTTATCTATTATTTAAATTTTTATTTATGGTTAAAAGAAACAGCTTTTAAAAGCTCTTAACTTTGAAAAGCAAATATATAAAAATCTTTGCAAGATAACGTAAAATTACATTTGACTTGTAACTCTGCCTTGACAGTCTCAATATTGAGTCTGTTTCGGCTATCTGTCCACACATTGCCACCCAAGGAAAATATTCTTTGTACTGGATCGTTTGAAGCTGTAATGGAGAAAACCAGTTGTAGATTATTAATCATATTTTTGAAGTTGCTGCCTTTGCAAGCTTTAAAAAAAGTTGTCCATATGTCAGGGGTTACGCTTTCGCCATCAGGCTTTTCTTGTACATATTTATTAGTTAATGGTGAAAACACACAAAACTCTTCATAAAGTTCATCTAAGTTGACTTTGGATATATTTACCCCAGTAACCATTGCTTCTATTTCTTTAAAATCCTTTTTTAAATAAATTCTTTGTATAAAAAATACGGGAGCTCTATTTACCCCGTATTTTTTTTTTTAATTATGGGTGTTTGTATTATCTTAGCCTGAAAAACGGGGTAACCCGTAAAATACGGAGCATCTGGCAACCCTACCTGTGACTGATATGATGATGGTCCTAAAAGCAACATGCAGCTAGAGATGACATCCGTGGTGCTGTGGGTGAATAGGCATCCACTGTTGAACATAGGCCTCTACCATAGATTTCCTGTGGGGCCGATCAATCAACCAATCAAACATTTTGCATTTTGTGGTTATAGCAGTTCATAATACTAAGTAGTATTTTTCAAACTTTCATGATCACTGTACATATTTACTGATTAAAACAGGTGTTTATCACGTATGTACCTTTTTTATTTGTTATCCCGACGTTTTCGCTGTGTTACAACAGTCATGGTCATGGGTGGACTCACGGGATAACCAATAAAAAAAGTACATACGCGATTGATGCCCCTTTTAATCAGTAAATACTTTGTAGATTATTAGTACAGCACTGCACTATCTCTAGCATGCAAATGTTTATTAATTAAATTAAATACACTTTTATTATGATGTCTAGGCCAGCTTGCACAACGATATAAAGGTATTTAGTGACTAAACATCTTTAATTTGACGTATTTGTATGATTTGACAACTACTTAAATAATATTTAGCCACTAAATACGTTTAGGGATCATTGAGCAAGGCGCCCTTAATCAAAAACAAATCTACACTACAAAATTAATATCTGAAAAAGAACATGTCAAAAGAGACAATTAAAATAACAATTGACATCATAAAAAATAAAACAATGACATACATTCATTATGTCAGTGAAATGTGTAACCATCCCCGTAACTTGATATAACTTGAAACGTAAAATTCGAGTATCGATCTCGTTATGTTAAATGTCCTATTCACTTAACTGACAATACAATGGTATGAGCTGACTGACATGGGATTATACACTTTATTTATATCAAGATAATATTGTAATATTAATGGAGCAGAATGCCAAAATATATTCAATTCATAATCCCATCTCATGTGGGTCCACTTTTGTTATGTTTTTAAAATTGTATGATTTGAATTGGCCCCCTGCACTCAATGGCTCCCAGCAACCTTTATTAGACCGTGCGACGCCAAAAACTAAAACCTTTATTAGGTTGTTTTTCTATCTGGGGCTGTCCAAGGCTGCGCTTTCCTATGTGTGGTCTCCATTCGAGTTCTTAAGTGTGGTCTCTACTTAAGAGAATTTCTGTCCCAACGACCACTTCAGCTTGCTAATCCTACTGGGCTGAATCAGTGACTTAGATTTGTCCACGGATCTCCTCATTTCAAACTTTACAAACTTAACCACTTCCCAGATCTGATGGAGTTCGAGGAGCTGTCATTGGTATTGACTTGGGCACCACCAACTCCTGTGTTGCAGTTATGGAGGGGAAGACTCCTAGGGTGAGTTTATTTAGACTTATCTAAATCAACCCTATTTTTAACCAGCTTCAAAAAAGTAGGAGGTTCTCAATTCGTCAGAATCTTTTTTTTATGTATGTTCCCCGATTACTAGAAAACGTCTAGACCGATTCGAGAAATTCTTTTTTTGTTCAAAAGGGTATACTTCCTACTCATCATCAGATCCTGACTTGGTGCCAATGGGAGCACCATTGGCACCAAGTCAGGATCTGATGATGAGATCCCAAAAAAATCGAGGTAGCTCTCAAATTTTATAGGGACGCAATTCGGTTTTATGATTTTACCTCAGAACTCTGTCATTTATCAACCGATTTGGAAAATTCTTTTTTATTTGAAAGGATATACTTTCATATTGGTCTCAGAAATTTCATCAAAATCAGTTCAGTAGTTTGGTTAAGTTACTTGTTCACAGACGAAATGAAATCAATTTGTTTGCGGCAACACAGTAGAATACATTATAGCGTTACGTATAACTGAGGAGCACATGTCTTTGCTTCGTGAGCGTGCGAATGTATTATAAGTAATAGGTAAAGGACTAGTCTGAATCATCTCACTAATTTCGACCCTGTCGTGACAAGAGCCTGTAGCACAATTGGCAGTGCATCCTCGTATCAAGAGGAAGTTCGCGGGTTCTAGTCCCGTCTAGGCTTGAATTTTTTAGGATGATTTTAAAATTTAGAAAAAGAGGTCTTCAATTCGATGTTACTCAGGGGTCTGTACCTTAAAAGGAAAAAAGGAACCCTTATTTGTTAATTTTGTTGTTGACAAAATTCACAGGGTACACCAGTGACCCCACAGTGCTGTAATTTGGTATGCGTGTAGCTTAAGTGACACAAATATAAAGGTCTGAAATCCAGAATAACTGCAATTTGTACCCCAAAAACGTGTAACCACCATTACATGAACTCCCGTACCTGTAATTTGAATGAAACTGTAGGTCAAATTAGGTGCATTATGTATTTCGTGGCGCTATTTTGATAGTCAATGATTAAAAATAATATTTATTTGTTTTAATCGGAGACTCGCGAGATCTCAGTTTAGGGCGAACCACTAGTATTATAAATTAGTATTAGTATTATATATAGCTGTTGAATGATGTATGAAGCTGTTTAGAAGAATTCATAAAGAAAACTAGCTGACCCGCCCGCGGCTTCGCACGCGTGGTTTGTCAATAAAAACATTACCCTCCTTTTGCACAGTTTTGGTAAAAAGTAGCCCCAATTGTATGTTCCAATTCCGGTCATAAACTATCGGTACACCAAATTTCATCGAAATCGGTGTAGCCGTTTAGCCGTAAAAACGTAACTTACAGACAGAGTTATTTTGGAATATTATACTATATAATATTAGTACAGATATTTCTATCCATTGGTTTGAAAATTAAATTTTCTTGGAATTTTCGACTTGCGCAACGAGGCCTAAACGTATTTAGTGGCTAAATATGATTTAAAGAGTTGTCAAATCATTAAAATACGTCAAGTTAAACCATGTTTAGTCGCTAGATACGTTTAGGGATCGTTGTGCACGCCGGCCTAAGTGTTTAGGTGTAAATAATGTAGCATCGCCGATCAGTGCCTGTGCGCGTGCGCTGGTACTTTTGCAGCGATGCGAGAGTGACGCGCGGTACCAGCTAGTCAATGGCGATATGCCACTGGCTTTCCTAGAAACCGTGCTACATTATGCTGCGTATGCAATGCAAAAAGAAACGTAACACACTTGTAACAAATTCTAATAGTCCGGACGCCTTGCGCGCGCGAACTGTGCATTTCGTGCGCACGCTACGAGCATTTCAAGTCGCGCGCGGAGCGATCCGTGATTTGGCTTTTCGAAGGAACACAAAGGGGCGCGCAGTGTGCTCAGAGCGCCAATGTGGACAAGTGGCGAACACGAACTGAATCATTCGCGCTAATTTTGAACGATATAATACCAAAGTAAAATCAAAACAAAAACGTTACGCCATTCGTTATACACATTACGTATCGCGCTGACACGCGTGACATCAGTCAAACCAACGTGAGTTCCAACGTTAGACACGTTTAAAATTAGCGCGATAGCCCCCCAGTTATGGACACAGCTTCAGATCGCGTGTTCTCAGCAGACTAACGCTACTTTCGCGCGCACGCGGTGCGTCAACACTGATGAAATACTCCTTTCGCGTTACATTGCAGGTTACTTTTCATCAGTCTGTACGCAGCTTTACAACTAACTCTATTTTTTGTTTTATGTGAAGCGAAAATAGAATTTTAATTGATTCATCCTTTAGGTGGTGGAGAACAGCGAAGGCTCCCGCACCACCCCCTCCCACGTCGCCTTTTCTAAGGAGGGCGAGCGTCTGGTGGGCATGCCGGCGAAGCGCCAAGCGGTCACCAACAGTGGGAACACGTTCTACGCGACTAAGCGACTCATCGGCAGACGGTTCGAAGACCCTGAGGTCCAGAAGGATATGAAGAATCTGTCTTACAAGGTGGTGAAGGCTTCGAATGGCGATGCTTGGGTTCAAGGTATGTATCCATATTCTTTTTTTTTATATACCATCTGGAGATGGAACAAGCATATGGCCCACCTGATGTTAAGTGGTGACCATCGCATATAACAAAGTATTGCCTCCATAGGTCACGCACCTTAGAAACGTGCCCTGTGATGCACTGCCATGTGTCCATCAACTTGAGGCATACAGGCGTAAAGCCTCATATGCCTGTAATTTCACCGGTAACAACATAAAACCGATCGTCTTTTTTTATGAATTCCTTGTCAAGGGAGTAGTAGAGTTCCTTGTGAAAGGGCTCGCCCGGGAAAGTGCTACCACCATACCTATTTCTGCCGCTAAGCAACATTGCTGTGTTTCGGTTTGAAGGGTATGGTTGCTGGTGAAAATACAGGCACATGAGGCATTACACCTGTATGCCTCAAGTTGATAGTCTTAGAGAAGTGCGTATTAGAGCACATTTTCTAAGGCGCGTGACCTACGAGGCAATTCTCTGTTATAGGCGATGGTTACCACTTAACATCAGGTGGACCATAAGATTGTTTCATCTCCATGTCTATAAAAAAACAGTCTCGAATCTATCTGTAGCATCGCCGATCAGTGCCTGTGCGCGTGCGCTGGTACTTTTGCAGCGATGCGAGAGTGACGCGCGGTACCAGCTAGTCAATGGCGATATGCCACTGGCTTTCCTAGAAACCGCGCTACATTTAATCATACTACGAGTTTTGTTATATACGATATTAAATGAAAACACGGGTAGGGCTAATATTGTTGTCAAATTGTTTTTGCTTAAATTCATTACCATAGAAAATTTTAAATATTTCAACTACCTTAATATCAAGTCCTAATATATCAATGAAACAGCATGTATAAAAAAGGTAAACAAATCATATTTATTCATCATGTAACATACCTGTTAAACTGACTAAGCGGCATCGTCGCAAAGGCACCGCCGATTTACGTTAAAAATTGTTTATTGGAAATTTATCGATTACTGGATAAAATATTCAAGCTACAAATCAGTTAATATGATTCCGGATGTATGTTTTAAATTAATGTCGTACATAACAAAACAGGTTGTATCCTCCGTCCACTATGTTATTTGTTTTTTGACAGGTCGGTCATAACGAATTCGCAAGTAAACAGCTCGTAATCCATATTTCTTCGACAGGAACCGACGGCAAAGTATACTCTCCATCACAAATCGGAGCCTTCGTCCTGATCAAGATGAAGGAGACCGCTGAGGCTTACCTGAACACATCGGTCAAGAACGCGGTCGTCACCGTGCCGGCCTACTTCAACGACTCGCAGCGACAGGCCACGAAGGACGCCGGTAAGATTCAGTTTTAATTAAATATTCAGTTATTTATATGATTTTTTTTACATGAGTTTAAAGTCTTCGTCGTGTGAGGCGCTCAACTCTTGTCTCTCGTGTCTATCTGTAGCATCGCCGATCAGTGCCTGTGCACGTGCGCTGGTACTTTTGCAGCGATGCGAGAGTGACGCGCGGTACCAGCTAGTCAATGGCGATATGCCACTGGCTTTCCTAGAAACCGCGCTACATTTATTTAAGTCCTACTTTATTATCTTCTCGTGTCAGTGACTTGTACACATCTATCGATACATGGAAGAACTAGTTTGTCAAAGCTATCCTACAGAGCGAGCGTCAATACGGTGACGATGAGACGCCGACGAAATCTAACGGCAATTGAAATAACATATCCTAGATCGTGCAATTAAATTCAATTAAATTGATTTATTTCAGACTAGCACAAGGCCTAGTCCATATTAAATACTATACAACAATATATAATTAACAATATACACATTAAATAAGTAAATAACAAAAATACAAGCCAGGATCATTGGACCAGGACAGTGGAGACACTAGACATGCACAGTGTAACGCTCTCGTCCAGTCCTCCTTACAATGAGTAGCAGGTAGCTGTCGCATCAGGGACGCCGTTCTCTTGCGCAGTATCGCTGTAAACCTGTCTACTCGCGCCTCCACGAACATTCCCGATACGCTACAGAAGCGCGGCCCCAACAACGCCATGAACGCATTATTTTATTGTACGCACAAGCCGTTAAAAGCCCTCTGCTTATGCTTGACCCTTAAGCTGCACGTATAAAACGACTGGCAGTACGCTCTGAACAGTGTCGTTTTGTTCGTACTGCGCCGTGCAAACGCGTACGTTTGCACGTAGGCCAGCATATTAGCTCTGACTGTTAATGCCCTACGCTTCCTATAGTTGTCTCGCTGGGCTATAAAGCGAATGAGCGAGTGTGGCGGGCGATCTCATCATCATCTCACGGCGTGTGTTCTGACCGCCAAGCGAGCATCGCTGAGTGAGTGTTGTAGTCACTGCGACAAAATAGTGGAGAGCGAGTTCTCGCCGGCAGTGTGAACGGCCAGCGATCAACTACGTATATATGTCTTTTTTACTGACGCCCAATCTATATATTTTGTTCGTTTCTTGAGCGAGAAAATAGTTGATAGCTAATCGCTCACTCGCCGGCGGTGAAACAAGTACCTCAGAGCCCCGTTGGCCCAGATACTTGAACTCCGTCACTCGCTTGAGCTCTTACCATTTAGTGATACTGGTGGGACTGTGTAGTAAGATTTCGAAATAATCTGAGAACTGAACCATAGTGAACCATACCTACGTGTTTTGTTATATACGACCTTATATCAAAACACGGGTAGGGGTAATGGCTACTATTATTGTAAAATAGGTTTTTTCAAATTCATTACCTAAGAAAAATATAAACTTTGCAAACAGCCTGTATAAAATAGGTTTACAAATCATATTCATTCATCATGTTTTCATTCATCTGGTAAACTGACTAAGCGGCATCGTCGCAAAAGCGCCGCCGATTTACGTTAAATATTGTTTATTGAAAATGAATCGATTATGTACTGGATAAATATTCAAGCTACGGGTATTAAACCCACCTGTAATATCAGTTAATACTGTTCCGCATGTGTGTTTTAAATTAATGGCGTATATAACAAAACAGTAGTACATAATACATCTCAACAAGACCTGTTGGTCTTAGGACCCCGAGCCAAAGATCGCTGGGTGGCAGATCTCCCCTTTTCCTTGATATTTATCAACCTGTCGGTCAATTATTGATTTGGACCAGTGGGTAGCTATCTTCACAGCCTCATCGGTTGCCTTAGCTGCTCCTGAGTGCAGGTGGAAGGGCACTGGGGGCAGAGAAACAAATGCGGCATATTCTGTATAGGACTCACACTGCACGTTTTTTATTTTATTTTATATTTATTTATTTTAGAAAAACATATTAAACACAATAGTTACAGTAAATAGTAATAAACAGGCCATTTAAAGGTCTCCACTGATAGAATCAGATTATACTAACCAACAACAACAAAATACAAAATCTAACCAAACACTGTACGGGTCACTCACGTTTACGATACCAAATCAGGTGCCATTCACTCAATTAATTTAATAATTATTTGGATCAACTATGCCCCATTTTTCCAAGTTCCTCATTATTCGTACCAGGCAATACTAAATTATAAATACGAAAATACTCGTAAATATCTTTGCGTTTTCACGACTGGTCCGATTCCGATCAAATCTATTATACTAGTGGTTCGCCCCGAACTAAGATCTCGCGAGTCTACCATAAAAACGAAAATATAGTATTCCTAATCTTTGACTATCAAAATAGTGCCAAGAAATAAATAACCAACCTTGACCTACAGTTTCATTCAAATTATAGGTAACGAGGGTTTATGTTAATTGGTTATTCTTTTTTGGGGTACAAATTGCAGTTATTCTGGATTTCAGACTTTTGCCTATATTTGTGTCACTTAAGCTACACGCATACCAAATTACAGCGCTGTGGGGTCACTGGTGTACCCTGTGAATTTCGTCGAAAGTTTTGTTTTTATTTCGGCTAATAACTCAAAAACTACAAGGACTTTGTACGGTTGACAAAACGAGGTCGAAATGTACTCACAAATGCCTTTTATTAGACGTGCCACTTGACCGGATAGTCCCATTTTGTTTTTTTTTATCCCTCTTTAACTCCAATATCTCAACAACCCCCTAACATTTTTAGCTCATTTAGTCACACTAAAATTGTCACTACCTACCTATGTATCAAATTTTACGATGATCGGATAAACACTGAAAGTTATTTTCGGACAAACAAACAAACATACATAGATACAACGCCGATTTGCCCAAGTTGATTTGGAGATCTCGCTTCGCTCGATCGATAAATAGATTACACTGGGATTGAGACATGGACTGCTTTACCCGACTGCGCAGGAGGGTAATGTTTTTAATGACCGACTGAGGCAAACCATTATTATTACTATCTCAAATTATGAGAAATTTCTCAAAGATTGTGTTTGTGCAGGTCAAATCGCCGGACTTAATGTCCTGCGCGTGATCAACGAGCCCACAGCCGCCGCACTCGCGTACGGCATGGACAAGACCGACGACAAAGTGTAAGTATTCATAATTACTGATTTAAACTTACTGATGGCTAACTGATGAAAAACTGATTTCCTCACAAAGTTTGAGAGATTTATATAGGGTGTTTGATATACGCAAAAAACTGAATTTTTGCTATTTTATTTTGATGAGCATAATAAATAAATTTGTGAAATATTTACCATATAAATATGAAATTTATTTTGGCATGTAAAAATAAATAAATATTGCTGGACATGTCACACAGCGCTATCTAGCCCCAAACTAAGCACAGCTTGTACTATGGGAACCAGATAACTGATAGAAAACTTAAGTACTTTTTTTTGTAAATACATACATATTATCATATATAGAAAAACATCCAGACCCGGAACAAATATCTGTAGATCATGAAATCATTTTTTCCGCGGCGGGAATCGATCCCGCTATCTCCTGCGTCTCAGCCGGCTATACGCCTACTGCGCCTCGGAGGTCGTCAAAAAACGCGAGAGAAAACACGAAGCATCATCATCAAAAAACTGATTTTCTCACAAAGTTTGAGAGATTTATATTGAGTTATTCTTACTTTTGGTAAAAAATGAGGGTAGTTTTAAACTTTAAAGTAAAAGTGACTCCATTAAAATCTCTCAAACTTTGTGAGAAAATCTGTTGTTGATGCTGTAAAATTTGGCAATAAAGACATACGAATTTTGATAATTAGGCCGACGGTATGTACCATTTTTATTTGATATCACGACGTTTCGATTGTGTTGAAACAGCCGTGGTCGCGGGCAGTCTCAATAAAGTAAGTATTCTGATTTTTTATGAGTAATTTTTTTTAAGTGTAACATAGTACAAGCTTATTGGGGCTAGATAGCGTTGTGTGAAATATCCAGTATTGTTTATTTATTGGTGCGCTTTGGGGGCAATTGGGGGTAAGACCGACTTGTATGCCAGTTGGTGCGTTGACTAGGACTGGCACTGACTGTTATATAGTGCTGTGTCTTATGACTTGAGCATTTAAACCAGTGCTACATTAAAAACATGAAAAAACTGCCCAATAGAATTCAATATTTTAGATGGGTCAATTATGTCATGCAACAAAATGGATAAATACGATTTAGCGCGTGTTTAAAAAAATCATATATAAAATTGGTAAGGATTTTTTTAAACACGCGTTAAACAGGGTTTAACGTTTTTTATGGTAATAAGAATAGTGTTTAGGCTCATTTGAATCTGCTTGCGGTTCCGATTATGAATTGTATAAAAGCTTAACAATAGAACTTATAAATACAACCTGTTCTGTTATGTACGACATTCATTTAAAACACACATCCGGAATCGTATTAACTGATTTTAGAAATGGGTTTAATACCGGTAGCTTGAATATTTATACAGTAATTGATACATTTCCAATAAACAATTTTTAACGTAAATCGGCGGCGCCTTTGCGACGATGCCGCTTAGTCAGTTTAACAGGTTCCTATTTGATAAATTAATATTATTTGTTTACCTATTTTATACAGGCTGTTCATTGATTTATTAGGACTTGATATTACGATTGTTTGAAAATTTAAAAAGTTCTATGGTAAAATACTAGCCATTAGCCCTACCCGTGTTTTTATTTAATGTCGTACATAACGATACACGTAGCGCTGGAGCGACGACTTGGACGTTTTCCAAAGGGACGGGCTATGAACCGTGATTAGTGGAGGGAAGAGGGGGAGGCCTTTACCCAGTAGTGGGACAGTACGGGCTAGTAAAAAAATAAAATAGGGTGTGGCTGTGTTATGGACACGGCCGTGTGTTGCACGTGAATACGTGTACGTAATAAGTAATATTTACTATATATGCATTCGATAGATTTTGACGAGAGCTGACGATTTAAAAATAAACGAACGTCGAACTTCTCAGTCAAAAGCTCTAAATGGAAATCTCGAAACGCAGCAAAATTACCTCAAAATGGCGGCGCTTCTCCCTCTACCGCATGCGATGCGTGACAGTCTTCACTTAGCGTAACGAATTCTTTGGTCCTTTAGCTATCCAGGGTGTAATTACATTTGGATGGAGGTGATAGTTATGTCGCTGTAACACCAAACTGTGTGACCCGATTTTGTTATCATTCGTTTTTTGAATTGCCCATCTATGGAAACAATTTTAATGACGAATAAAAATATATGTAACAGAATTATTAACATTGAAGTGTATTTCCAGTATCGCCGTGTACGATCTCGGCGGCGGCACATTTGACGTGTCCGTGCTGGAGATACAGAAGGGGGTGTTCGAGGTGAAGTCCACGAACGGAGACACTCTTCTGGGGGGAGAGGACTTCGACAATGTCATCGTCAACTTCCTAGTCGACGAGTTTAAACGTGACGTGAGTATTATAACTTGTTTTTTGAAGTAAAAACTTCTTTAGGCGCGTTGAGCATTTTTTGAGATGGGAAAAGCCGTTGGACTCGCGACACTGTTACCGACACCTGTCACTGACTGTTACTGACACCTCTGTTTATAAGTATCTGTAGTGTAGTCTGCTTTTATTCAAGTTTTCACTTCTGTCGGCACTCCCGGAGTGCCACTTTTTTATCCCTTTTTTGACATTTATCCTCTGTCATTCCACAGATATAAAATTAAATGCAAAATCTGATTTCAATCACTAACGTACGATGATACCGAGAATATTTTGGTCTTCTCTACCTAGCAAAAGTAACACACGCGAACACACACACACGCAGTATTCAACTTAAAATAATAATTAGAATAAACATTAACTGGTATCGCCTTGTTATAAGCTGTATTGTTGTTCTGTTTGGTTCTGGAAGAGGGCGCTTATGTTCCAAATAAATCTAATAAATTTGAAATAATTTTTTTATACCACCTGATGGAACAAGTCTATAGCCCACCTGATATTAAGTGGTAACCATCGCCTACAATAAAGTATTGCCTCGTAGGTCACGCACCTTATAAACGTGCCCTTACGATGCCATCAACTTGAGGCACACAGGTGTAAAGCCTTTCGATGATCCCGAAGATGCTGATCTCGAAGGGAGCTGTAAAACGGAAATTAATTACAGGATGTTAATTTATTTTACTTGATACTTGTATTTATAAATAACACATATTAGCATCGCCGATCAGTGCCTGTGCCTATGCACTTCTACTTTTGCAGCGATGCAAGAGTGACGCGCGGTACCAGCTAGTCAATGGCGATATGCCACTGGCTTTCCTAGAAACCGCGCTACATTTATTCTTATTTTGTATATACTAACATGTTCGCAAATAAACGAATATGAACAAATTATTTATATATTTTGTTACAGCAAGGCCTAGATATCCGTAAAGATGCGATGGCGATGCAGCGGCTGAAGGAAGCCGCGGAGAAGGCCAAGATCGAACTGTCGGGCTCTGCGCAGACCGATATCAACCTGCCTTACCTCACTATGGACTCTGCTGGACCCAAGCATATGAACCTCAAGGTATTGGGGTTTTTTAAGATTATTAATTAATTATTTATGTGACTATTTGTGGTGTATCGTAAGTTTAATTCAATATTATTTCCTCAGATGACCCGCTCCAAACTGGAATCCCTTGTCGGTGACCTGATCAAGAGAACCATAGCCCCGTGCCAGAAAGCCATGCAGGATGCTGAGACACAACGCTCTGACATCGGAGAAGTATTGCTAGTCGGAGGCATGACCCGTATGCCCAAGGTAATTACCCCTTAAGCGAAGATCGTTGTCATGTCGTAAAAGGACATAAAAGAGACCTTGAAAAGAGATGATCATGACCAAATGCGAGCCTATAACATAAAAAAAAATTTAATAAAAAAATTTAAAAAAAAAACTACATTTCTGCATCTACTACTATTTCGTCAAACAATTTTGACAACAACATAAAACATGATCTAACACTCCGATCACTCCTCAGGTACAATCGACAGTGCAAGAGATCTTCGGCCGCGCCCCCTCCCGCGCGGTCAACCCCGACGAAGCAGTGGCCGTCGGCGCCGCCGTACAGGGCGGAGTTCTGGCCGGTGACGTCACAGACATCCTGCTACTCGACGTCACGCCACTCTCACTCGGCATCGAGACACTGGGCGGCGTGTTCACTAAACTCATCACTAGGAATACCACGATACCGACCAAGAAGAGCCAAGTGTTTTCTACCGGTGAGTTACTTCTATCATTATTGGTAACGTCACAGACATTCTGCTACTCGACGTCACGCCACTCTCACTCGGCATCGAGACACTGGGCGGCGTGTTCACTAAGCTCATCACTAGGAATACCACAATACAGACCAAAAAAAGCCAAGTGTTCTCTACCGGTGAATTACTTCTATCATTACTGGTGACGTCGCAGACATTCTGCTACTCGACGTCACAGACATTCTGCTACTCGACGTCACGGCATGGAGACGCCACTAGGAATACCACAATACCGACCAAGAGCCAAATCTTCTCTACTGGCAACTTGGGAGATTGTGCTTTGTGTGTTTGTCCGAGCATTACCATGGAACCATTGATTCTATCTTCTTGAAATTCATTAGATAAGATAAGATAAGATAACTCTTTATTGTACACCAAAGTAAAATACAGAACATAATTTTTACTAACAAATTTAGTACAATGGGCGGTCTTATCGCTAAAAGCGATCTCTTCCAGACAACCTTAGTATGGACATGATTATAATATATCACATGACGGCGGTGCATCTATATAAAATTAAAAACATACCTACATACTATAAACCTAAAATACTAATAATAACTCAAATTTAATTATAATAAAACAAGCAACTATAAAAATGGTTATGATGAATTAACAAGCAGCGACAACTTCAACGCAGGGACAGATAATGCGTGTGTACTTTTGTTTTAAAATTACTAATAGACTTGGATGTTCTTATAGAGAAGGGCAAATCGTTCCACAATCGTACGGCTGTTACAGTGAAGGATCGACCATAAAACTCTGTCGTATGGACAGGAGTTAGGTTTTCATTAGGTTGATAGCATGTGCTTATGAAGCTGTGCTGGCTGGCTTCGCACAAACTTTTTTTACCAAAATAAAATATAGCCTACATTTATGAAAATCTGATGTATATTCACAAAAATACAATTTTTCTAAGGAAAATAGCGATAATCATAATTTAAATACTAGAAATAAAGATAAACTCCGCTGTTGCTACTTGTGGACTCCATAAAGTTCGTAAATCGTTTAAAGGGCAAGGTGTACGTATTTACAACAAACTCCCGAAGTTGTGTACATGATTACAAATTTAAAAACGCCAAATGAGGAGAATCCCAAAATATATTCAATTCATAATCCAATCTCATTTGGGTCAACTGTTGATATGTTTTAAAATTGTATTATATGAATTGGCTCTAGTTATCTGGTTTTCTGTAGTATTACTTTGGTTAGTTTAGGGCTAGATAGCGCTGTGTAAAATGTCCAGTATGATATATAATTAAATGTTGTTTACAGCCGCCGACGGGCAGACCCAGGTGGAGATCAAGGTGCACCAAGGCGAGCGGGAGATGGCGACCGACAACAAGATGCTCGGCCAGTTCTCACTCGTGGGCATCCCCCCAGCGCCCCGCGGAGTGCCCCAGATCGAGGTACCATATACATTTGTATCTACTACTTCAACACCTGGAAGAGATCGCTTTAAGTGATAAGGCCTTAAGTTTTCTTGTGGTTACTATATTTTTTGACGTGAATACGTTTTTAAAATTGCTTCCATAGTGGGAGGCAATTCAAAAAACGAATGATAAAAAAATCAGGGGATACAGTTTGGTGTTGCAAATGGGGAGTGGCTGTGTCATGGACTCTGCATTGTGTTGTACGTAAATACGTTTACGTAACAGGTAATATTTTCAATACAAAATACGCTATTTTATGTATGTTATAATTATGTTGAACACTAAGAAGTCCTTCGGGGAATACAAATGGAAATCACGAAACGCAGCAAAATTACCTCATAATGGCGGCGCTTCCCCCTCCACCGCGCGCGATGGGTCACTGTCCTCACTTAGCGTAACGAATTCTTTGATCCTTTAGCTATCCAGTGATGTAATTACATTTTGGATGGAGATAATAGATAGCTGCAACACCAAACTGTATCTCCCGATTTTGTTATCATTTGTTTGTTGAATTGCCTCCCACTATAGAAGCAATTTTAAAAAGGCATGTATTTTAATGATCATTTTTGTTTTGTAAAAACAGCAAGCAAAAATATATATATGGTCATCTTTTTTAATGATTGATCCTCTTTTAGTGGGACATAAAATAAATCAAACAAATGATACTTTAATCTGTTTGGAGCTACGTACAAAATGTTTGAGATGTAGAAATTAAGTTTGATAGATCCATGTTGGGTCCCAAAACTAAGAGAAATAACCATTTAGTAATAAAGTTTGTAAACATTTGTAGCTGCGGTTACGTATTAACGCCACCGTAGTTTCTTGGAGTGGGCTCTCGCCTGAACTCTCGCGTCACGGAGGTCAGCGGCACCTCCCCCCTTCACTCCGCTCGGCTTCGCGGGCTTGTTCCACTCAGGACCTTCCACGCGAGCTTCTGGCTCCGCGCTTTGTAATAACACTCTAGGGGTGTCACGCACAAGACTGCCTAGTGTCGGGTGCTCAATGTCGGTTCTCCCACTCATCTAGACCAATCATTAAAAAAAGGGGATAAATAATACATATTTTTGAATACCAAATATTTTTTAGAAGTACACATTTGCAATAGATCATTTAGATTTTTGAGGATCAAATACTATTGTCCCTTTTAAAAACGTACTCACGTCAATATCTGTATCCTGAACTTCAGCGTTCTCCATCGGACCATGAAGTGTTAGGTTGTAGTTACATTTTATTATAAGTAATGTGAATATGTTCCAGGTTACATTCGACATTGACGCTAACGGCATCGTGCACGTGTCTGCGAGAGACAAGGGAACCGGCAAGGAACAACAAAGTGAGTAGCCTAATTTAAACTTTCTTAAGAATTTAATAGTTGTATGCCCGCGACTTCGTCCCTATTTTGGATCACGACAGCAGCGCCACCTATTGGGTCCAATTGTGCTTTCAAACCATCCAGGAACCCATTCAAATATACACACAAAATTTCATCCAAATATACACACAAAATTTCATCCAAATCAACCGTTTAGGAGTTAGGTGACAAACACACGTACAGAAAAAATTATCGTTTCTAATATCATCTGACTCGAAAATATCTTAATATATGTATAATATAATATACTACTTTATATACATAATATAATATAGACGGTACTAGAATTATAATTATATGTTATGATATTAATTAATTAAGGTAAACACCAACGTTTCTTCTTGATAAAATGACAAACTTTTGATACTTTTCCAATGAGAAATGTATTGGTTATTAGCCGTTACTACGACGTGATTAACTAACAATCTAAAGTTTCGCATTTCTATTCGATGTAATTATGAATTTAATGTTTTGATAGGCGGTTTGTGCCATTTCTAATTGATATTTCCTCTACAGTCGTGATCCAATCATCTGGCGGCCTTTCCAAGGACGAAATCGAGAACATGGTGAAGGCAGCGGAACAGTTCGCCGCAACCGACAAGCAGCGCCGCGAACGAGTGGAGCTCTCCAACCAAGCAGAGGGCGTGCTGCACGACACCGAGACCAAGATGGACGAGTACAAAGATCAACTGCCGCAGGACGAGGTAAGATCTAGAACACGGTGCCACCGACAAACAGCAAGACGAGGCAAGCGAACTGCGGAGACAGTCCAATCAATGAGCAAACACTTGTGTAAATGTTGCAATACGGTCCTATCATTATTATTAATAATAAATCATTTAATATAGGCGACAATCTTTATTATAGAAAACAAAGTCGAGTTAGTTACACCATTTATAACTCAAGATCGGCTCGACCGGTTTTGATGATCTTTAATATGTTAGATTTGTCTTAGCCCCGAATAGCAGAATAATTATTTAGTTTTCGAAAAATTCACGCAAAAAAAAATTAGGAAAATTCATTTTATCATACATAAATGCAGCTAATGATGGCCGATTTACAATTCTACCGATGACGTACATTGGCAGCCGGCGTCATATGCATGTCAAGGCAGTACGAAGTTCGCCGGGTCAACTAGTAAAATATAAAAAAGCACTTAGCACTAGCTGACGTCGGTCTCCATGGCCGGCTAGGCAGGTCTGTAAGACGGGTGCGATACTAAACTGGGGATATATTCCCTGGCCGTGCTTGTGTGTGGCTAGGTTATAATCTCACAGACACTTATAAACATAAATGGTATCATTTTATGGTACTTTTTGCCAGATACCAACCAGTAGGTTGCTTGCAGAAGCTTTTCTTAAGGTGTTTCAATTCACTAGATAACTGAAGAGCAGAAATGTCGCATATGCGTATCGAATATGTTTTATTAATGTCGCAAAGTCAATGAAATTGCACGCTTTCATTCATAAAAGACATAATTATTCAAAAAAAGCACTGAATAACATCTAAAATAAGTGAAAATGATGAATACTCCAGAACTTCTGCATCAGGTTTATATTTGGGTTGCGCAAATATGACCATGTTTCCCCTTATCGCATCATTCTCAAGTGGCTCCCTATTCGCCTTCGCCGTGATTCTCATATTCTGTCTCTTCTCTATTCTATTCAATCCCTTCTCCCCTTGCTATCTTAAAGAGAGGTTTGCTTATCTCCATTCTTCCAATACTTTTACTCTCAGGTCATCGGAAAACTTATCCCTCAAAACACCCGTACACTCTAGTTCCTTCTACGGGAAATCATTCACTGTCGAAGCAGTGCGCTTGTGGAATGCTTTGCCTGTGGAAATTAGACGGGCTCCTTCACAGCACTCTTTTAAGCTGAGATTAAAGCAGCATTACCTTAATGCCTAGCTTTCTTGTCATTTGAGTTACCTATTTATTTATTATTTTATTTTATTGTCCTCATTTTAGAATATCTGTAAGGTTATTATTTGGGTATATATTAGTCTATCTTTAGGTATTTATTTATGTATTAGGATTATAAGTAGGTACCTACAGTTTTTATTTGATATAATTTTTATATAGATTATTTCATTCATTTGTAAATATACTCTGTGCACCGCTACCCATTACTGCTCCGTTATTTACTTTCCATCCAAAGGTTGCCTGGAAGAAATCGCTTTCAGCGATAAGGCCGCCCATTGTACTTTATTTCATCATCATCATCAGCCCACATTAGTCCACTGCTGGACATAGGCCTCTCCCAATACGCGCCACTGAGCCCGGTCTTCGGCTCTTCTCATCCAGTTTCTGCCCGCCACCTTTCTTATGTCATCGCTCCACCTAGCCAGGGTGCGCCCCACACTACGTTTTCCGAGACGCGGTCTCCACTCAAGAACTCGTTTACCCCAACGGTTGTCGGTTCTCCGGCATATATGGCCAGTCCACTGCCACTTCAGTTTGCTAATTCGCTGAGCTATGTCGGTGACCTTGGTTCTCTGTCGGATAACTTACGGATTTTATCCTTCAGAGAAACTCCAAGCATAGCCCGTTCCATAGCTCGCTGCGCAACCTTAAATTGGTGGACTAGTCCTACCGTGAGCGTCCACGTCTCAGCACCGTAGGTCATTACGGGTAGGACGCACTGATTAAACACTTTAGATTTCAGGCAACGTGGTATAGGTGACGAGAAGATTCGACCTAATTTCCCAAATGCTGCCCAACCCAACTGAATCCTCCTCTTGGCCTCCTTCTCGAAGTTGTGTCTACCCAATTGCACTATCTGGCCGAGGTATACGTAGTCTTGAACTACTTCGAGTGGATGGCCTTGTACGACGACTGGTTCCGGATGTATATGAACATTAAACATAACCTTGGTTTTGTCCAAGTTCATCCGTAAACCAATTCGTTGAGAGGAGTCAGCTAGGCCGTCCAGCATGCTCTGCAGCTCCTGCAGCGACTCCGCCATCAGGACTATGTCGTCTGCAAATCGCAAGTGTGAGATGTGCTCGCCATTTATGTTAATGCCCATGTTTTTCCAGTCCAGCGTCTTAAACAAATCCTCCAGTGCGTTGGTGAACAGTTTCGGGGATATGACGTCCCCCTGTCGCACTCTACGCAACTGGATGGGATTAGATTGCTGGTCTTGTACCTGGACACTCATTACTTACTACTTTATTTAAGTAGCTTAAATTAGTTTTTTTAAGTATTCCTGGTGTACAATAAAGGATTATTCTATTCTATTCTAATACTTTTTTTTTTTTATAACTTTAAAGGATAACTGGAAGAGAATGCTTGCTAGCATTAAGTTTGCCTACGTACAGATATTTGTGCAATAAAGAATTTTCAATCAATCAATCAACATTTATAAATGATAGAGTCTCAGTGTTTGGTATCTGTCCTCCAATACGACACCCTTTGGCCAAAAATCTTTATTCATGAAGATTCTGTATAAGATTGCAGTGGCACATAGTAACGTGTACCCTTACGTTCCAGTGTGAGAAGCTGCGCGGCGAGCTGACGAAGCTGCGCGAGCTGCTCGCGAAGAAGGACTCCGTGGAGCCCGAGGAGATCCGCACAGCAACCAACACGCTGCAGCAGGCCAGTCTCAAGCTCTTCGAACAGGCTTACAAGAAGGTACGCACTCATAAACAAAATAAACAGGCCTTCGCCCGTGGTTACGCACGCGTGGTTTGCCAATAAAAAGTAGTGTGTTATGTGTCAATCCAAGTTATAAACTATGTACATACCAAATTTTATCGAAATCGCTTTAGCAGTTTCGACGTGAAAGAGTAACAAACATCTATCCATACATACAAACTTTCGAGTTTATAATATTAGTGGGATAAATTCTTCTTTATTGCAGACATTATGATCCATATTCTATAATCTATACTAAAATAAAATGAAAATTAAACAATAATTAAAATAACAGTAAAAAAATATTTAAAAATTAAAAAACATTAAGAGCGAAAGCGGCTCACGTGTTTCGGCGGGCAAAAAATTTTTATTATGCAATCAGGTACCTTTCAAGCAACCGCATTTTTATCGGGTTGCTTAGTTAAAAAAACATTTTTTTTGCCCTACCCCCATATCACCGCCCCCGTCCACTTGGGGTCGATTCGGCCGATACGAGGGGACTCCAAAGCCCAGATTACCACTTGTTATCCGGTTGCCTCTCCGACATACATTTGACGTGCCATTGCTTTAACTAAATGACGTCCTCCTCTCTCCATAATATTGGTGTGCCCAACAGAATCCATAATGAACATGTACCTATCAATTACCACCTATTACGTTGTGGAATACAATAAACGATTGAGTGTTGAATAAAATAACGCTTATTGTACACGGGGGTTTAAAATATTAAAACGTCGGAAAGATGTTGAATCAGTGGGATTCGATTCCGAGATCGAGATTGAGAGATAGGCTACTTTTACCCGACTGCGCAGGAGGCTAATGTTTTTATTGACAAACAACGCATGCGAAGCGGGTCAGCTAGTTATGTATAAATAAACTTGCTGACCCGGCAAACGTTGTTATGCCATATAAATTATCAAAGAAATCAAATGCAGAATGAAATGGCAAAGTGACGCGACACTTCATGTAAATATGACTTCACGTCAATGAACGACGTCTAAATTATATGGAACTTTCAACCCCTATTTCACCCCCTTCAAGATTATTTTTTGAAACAAAAGCCTGTGTCCTTCCCCAGGATATAATCTTATCTTGTCAAATTTCATTACGATCTGTTCAGCCCTTTAGTCGTGAAAAGGTAACAAACGAACAGAGTTACTTCCTCGTTTATAATATTAGTATAGATAATACTGGACCATAATATCATGCACTTTTTTGAGCCATTTCACTGCAGTGTTAGTGCTTTGGTCAAGCAATAGTGCTATAGAAACTGTGGCCTGTTATCATCCAGTGATGTTAACATAACTCTCTGGACGATTGTGCCCACCTACAACATCAATCATTTTTATCGAACTCACAAAAGTTCATCTGAGCTTTACAAAATAATCTAATTCGCAAAATTTCATCTAAGTTTTACAAAATTATCGAATTAATAAATGTTCATCTAAGTTTTACAAAATTATCTAATTCACAAAAGTTTATCTAAGTTTTACAAAATTATCGAATTCACAAAAGTTCATGTTCCTATTATTGCAAAAATCAAATTTATACCGCACTATTGTATTTTAATGTATAGTAATGTACTTCTAATTGCATATATACATATATACACAACAATAATTGGTCTTATTTATATAAAATTAATGTATTGTTATTTTTTACTCTACTTGATACAGCTGCCTATCATACAGGCTTTTCAGTCTAGTTTAGGCAACTGAGGCTCATACATAATTGTTGTCACATAATAATCATCTTATTTTTTGTTACATGTAGTATTGAATTTTTGTATTTGTATATTGTGTCAAAATAAATAAATATTCTAAAAAATACTCATCTAAGTCTTACAAAATTATCGAATTCGCAAAAGTTCATCTAAGTTTTACAAAATTATCGAATTCAAAAAACTCATCAAGTTTTACAAAATTATCGATTTCGCAAAAGTTTTTATTGTGTGGGTCTCTTTGGTTCAAATTTTCATAAACATGAGGTTCCAAATTCAAATCATATTATGCCCTGAAATTTATTACAACTTTACTCCTAGCTAGCCGTAGGGATTTAATCACCTGCATTTGGTGAGGTTTACATGACATATAATTTGACATTGTTGAGCAGGTGCTATGAAGATATTATTATTGCTATTTACCAAGAAACATGTTTCTAAAAATGTTGCCTTCCACAGATGGCAGCCGAGCGCGAAGGTCAACAACAGCAGAGCACAGAGCAGACCCCCCCAGAAGACGAGAAAAAGAAGGAGGAGAAGAACTAAACCAACGACAATGCCTCCGTGGCATTCGCAACCAAATGTTTTAAGTCTAGGATAGTGCACATACTATTCAATTAGAGTTACAAAAGGTATCTGGTGTAAGAATGCTTCCTGGAATTATAGGGGGAATAAGATCTGCCTTGATGTGTCGAATCGGTGTATTATGTATTACACTGCTTTAAAACTGATCACAGTCACCCCAACTTCTTAGCGGCGTAGGACTGAGTTCTAATTCTATCGTGGGGGGATAAGACCTGCCTTGATGTGTCGAATTGGGGTGTGTAGTGTATAACCCAGCTTTAAAACTGATTATAGTTATTTAATCTCCTTAGCGGAGTAGGACTGAGTTATATTTCTTGGGTGGGGAGAATAAGTCCTGCCTTGATGTGTCGAATTGGGGTGTGTTGTGTATAACCCTGCTTTAAAACTGATCACAGTTATCCATACCTTAGTGGAGTAGGATTGAGTGAGAGGAATAAATCTGTGCTGACATTTGCATAAGGGTTTGTGTATTATACCCCTTTTAAACTGACCCCAATAATTCCATGCGATCTCTTCCTAGCAACCTTTAGATGGAACATATTAAACTGAACGGAACTAAACACCAAGTTTTTGGAGGCAGTTTTTACATCGGATATTTATTATTTAAATGAGGTTAAGGTTTGCATGAAGATGTTTTAAGTTATCGAATATGATATAAATGCAATACTAAAATTGAAAATAGTTATTTTCACTAAAAACGGAATATGTACCATAATTTTTTGTAAGTATTCTATCAGTTGTCTGGTTTCCATGGTACAAGCTTTGCTTAATGGAGGGTTAGAAAGCGCTGTGCGAAATGTCCAGAACTTATTATTATTATTTACCAGTTTTTTAATGTCCAACACAATAAAAGTGACTAATTTTTATTCATTGATATTGTGAGTGAACTGTTGACTGAACATGGTGCATGCATATATCACTCTTGAATGAATGAATGAAATTTCTTTATTATATACAAGCTAGACACAACAAAAGTATAAAAAGAAATTAAAAAACAAATATATGTTACTATAATGGGCGATCTTATTGCTTAACAACGCGATCTCTTCCAGACATTTGGATGTCTTGTGGTAGTAATAGGCCGGTTGGTACAAAAAAAATTACCTACTGCCATCCTGTGTGCCTGGCAGTAGCTCGTTAGGTTTATTTTGTATCATCTATAGACTATTGCTACTAAAAGGTATTGATAGTTCACTAAAATAGTATTTAACATATTTTCTCGATCACTGTACACACAATAACCGATTTAAAAGGGAATTTATCGCGTATGTACCTGTTTTATTTGTTATAACCTCGGGATAACAAATAAAAGAGGTAATACGCGATAAATACCCGTTATAATCGGTAATTATTCACTGAAATAATTAAAAATCATAGTAAATATCCGTTTTTAGTGAAATTATGTTGATCAACCATGAAAGTTTAAAGTTATGAATTTGTTGTTTAAACTCTCCAAAATGCATATTTTTCTAATTGGTACATTATGCATCGTAAATTATGTATTTTGACGAAATTATCTCAATTCAACTGATAATTAGTAATATTATTGTTATTAGATTAATATTCCTTCTTTTGTAGATTTGTTTACTTTATATCTGCAGTTTGCTTCTAATTTTATTTTTAACATCAAATATAGCCTGTATGATCTTGAGTTTATACAACACTCTTTATCAATCAGAACGCTCACTGCAGATATAAAATGTAAACTGGAACTTTAGGCTGTTCGTAGTAATTAATTATTGTAATATATTTTCAAACTTCACAAAATATGATTTTCGGAACGATTTTTTGATTACATTTTCGATTATTTCTATTAAGGTATTTTGTATTTATTTATGTATTTGTTTGCATTTTGGAAAAAAAAATGGTATGAAAAGATCGTTCCTTTTATTATTAATTTTGGTTATGTTTTCTACACGATGGTATGTAGTTTTACTATTGATGGGTATGTTTCGTTTTACGTTATATTTTCCTTGATTTAATCGAATATAATCATATATTATATCAACCGTTTGTGGGGTATCTAATAGACTCTGGGGCGAAATAGTTTGTTGAGATTCTGTTCTCAGTTTGTTTTGATAAAATATATCGGCGCGGAGGCGTTTTTAAGCTTTAAATATGCGTCGGCAATTACGTGCTGTTAATCATTTGGATTTCCCTAATAGACTATGGGGCGAAATAGGCCGTTGAGATTCTGTACAATTTTTTTTTTAAGTAGGTATAATTTATCGGAGGCTTTTTTCAGCTTCAAATATGCGTCGGTAATTAAGTGCAGTTAAATACCACTCGAGGTTAGTTTTCTTTCAGTGAAATAAGTTAAGGATCGTTTCTGTAGTTAATGAAATTACCAACTCACGTACAAACATAAATATTTTTATTGACTCAAAAACACTTTGACGTCCTATGAAGTCTCTGACTTCTGAGCTAGGTACAAATACCTGTGTTACAGAAAAATAATGTTACTAAAGTGTAGTTACGAATGAAGCATACCTGTCTGTAGTTAGGGCCCGCGCGACCGCCGCTTGCCTGTGTCTGTGTGCGTGTGACTGTGTGGCGGCCGCGCGCTGTATAAATATGCTAAATTGTATGCTGTTGTTAGTTTAGAGAAATAAATAGTTTCCGATGATATTTTTTTTAGTTTTTATTACATCAATACACTACTAACGACCTACTGCTATCCAGTAGCAGTAGGGTCTTAGGTTTTTTTCATTTATTCAAGTAGTTTATTACGTTTAGACCAACCAGTTTTATTGAAAACTAACTTCCGCCAGCGGCTTCGCACGCGTTGTTTGTCAACAAAAAGTACCCTATGTTTGAATCCAGGTCCAGGTATATCTATCAACACACCAAATTTCATCGAAATCTGTCCAGTCATTACGATGTTATTGAGTAACAAACATCCAAACCTTCACATTTATAAATTAGTGTGATGAAAAAATATTTACAAAAACAGAATGTAGGCACAAATTACCAGTGGACTCCGTACTAGGCAAAGCCTGTAGTATCGTGTTGGGAGTAGAATTAATATATCGGTTTAATTATTTATTTTATTTTCTACGTGGAGAAAGCTTACGTATTTCTATTTCAGCGATTCCTAAAGTGGGTAAAGTAGGAAGGTCACCAGGAACCGCGAATTTATATTGAAATAGTGCAAAATCCTGCGGCCGGGCGGTTCAGCCGTTGATTTCTGACTGTACGGGCCTAGATAAATGCTCGTAACTTCTGAACTGTTTGAACTACAAATTAAGGGAATATGATTTTCGGGAACTACAAAATCTTAGCTATAAGTTGACATGGAAACCAGGGCCCTAGCAAGCCGAATACAACAATAACAGCCGAAATACAGTTTTTCAACTTTCGATATCTCGATACCTAACAGTGCTGAGATTGAACTTCTATTTTATTTATCCTTTTGAAGCGATGAATTTATAGTAAACCCAGGGATTCACACGTGCTAAGTATAAACTACCAGGTCATATAAATAATTCACATTATATACTTGTATTACTGAACCATACATATTAGAAGAAGAAAGTTGGTTGGTTGGAAGTTGGTCATCTAAAACATGACAGCTTTTTTCTTTATTACCTAATATTATTGTTTATTTTACAACTCATAAAGAATATTGTTAAATTATTGCAACAATGGATGGGTATTAGGTTATTTTTTTTAATTAACAATCATCGTAGAAAATCTAGGAAGAGAAAAGCCTCGATTTGGCAACATGAGCCAGATAAAGAAGATCCCTTTTATCTCGTTTAAGGAGGTAAGAGAAACCGCCTTAGTACGAGACAGAAGGAAGAGTTTCATCAGTTGCATCAACAAGAGCGAAAGCTTAAACAAGAGATTAAAATAAAAAGTAAGTGTTGTAATAGCTCTTAAAATATCGGCTGTGAACCGGGAACACTGCTATATTTAGACACAAAAAGACTGAATAATAAAATAATTATTGCTGAACATTTCACACAGCGCTATCTAGCCCCAAACTAAGCAGAGCTTGTACTTACTATGGGAATCAGATAACTGATAATACTTATATACTTTTTTTTTAAATACATACTTATAATATAATATATAGAAAAACACCCAGGCACGAAACAAATATCTGTAGATCGTGCAAACATTTGTTCCGCGGCGGAAATCGAACCCGCTACCTTCTGCGTCTCATCTAGCTATACGCCTACTGCGCCACGGAGGTCGTCAATATTATAATAATTCATAATTCAATAATAATAATTATTAATTATAATATTGATATAATTATATATAACACTGAGTCAACGCCGTGACATCAAATCGCTCAGTGTTTTTTACCGCCTGTGTAATGGGGAATGTTCTGAGGAGCTATTTGATCTGATCCCGTCGTCGAGATTTTACCACCGCACTTCTCGACAGCGTAATAAAGCTCATCCACATATCGTCGACAATTGGGTATCGCGCACCACACGCTTCACGCGATCTTTTCTACCACATACTTGCAAGATGTGGAATGAGCTACCATCTGAGGTTTTCCCGTTAGGCTACGACATGGTACGCTTCAAGAGAAATGTTAAAAGGTTTGTACAGGGTAGGGAACGCATCGACAATTAGCCCGGGTGTTGCCGGTGTCAATAGGCGACGGTGACCGCTTACCATCAGGTGGGACGTAAGCATGTTTCCCCACAAGTAACATAAAAAAAAATATTGCATAGAGTAAGATACTTAGCCAGTTAGACACTAATTTTACATACATAGGTAATTACATAGTCAATATCCTGACTTTAGTGCACTTACCTAATATTGCAATGTGGGTATTGGTGTTTCGGGCGATGGAAACGACGCTTTACATAAATTGCTTGAAATAAATGTTTTTTTAATGAAATGAAAATATTTATTAGAAATTAAAAACACATCAGCTTCTGTTAAACTTAATTATCATAGATAACTGTCTTCAGTTTCTCGTCATACGTCCATTTTAGTGATCCTAATATAATCAGTTAATTAGATGGTCGTTAAAGGCCTATTAGTATCATTCAAAAGATCGTTATGTGGTATTACGTAGATCTCAGCTACCGCCTAAGCTATAATCAGCAAAGTTTCTTGATAATCAGCCCCGTATCTGTTCTCAATTCTGCACCCGTAGTATCCAGAATCAGTCTTCTGGACCTTCTTAATAGTGATGCCTTCATCGCTAGTGGTGACCCTGGCGTTCTTCAGATCCTGACCGTTGTAGATGAAGCTTCGGTTAGGAGAAGGTTCGCCTGAAGAAACGCAGGGAATGGTGATGTCTTGGCCTTCTTTAGCGAGGGTCTGCTTTTCAGGCTTCTTGGAGAAGGTTGGTGGATCTGTGGAGAAGATAGAGGTAAATTATTCTGGCTTTGCGTATGGTTGAAAAGTAACTTCAGCTTTTTTTTAAAGTTTTTATTTCAAATATCATTTGATTAGTTTGTTTTATTGTGTATAATTACTTTTTATTCTAAACTAGTGGTTCGCCCCGAACTAAGATCTCGCGAGTCTACCATAAACACAAAAGAAAAATTATTCATAATCTTTGACTATCAAAATAGTGCCACGAAATAAAAACCAACTAACTTGACCTACAGTTTCATTCAAATTACAGGTAACGGGAGTTCATGTAATGGGTTACTCTTTTTTGGGGTACAAATTGCAGTTATTCTAGATTTCAGACTTTTGCCTATATTTGTGATACATAAGCTACACGCATACCAAAGTACAGCATTGTGGGCTCACTGGTGTACCCTGTGAATTTTGTCAAAGTTTAGTTTTTATTATGGCTAATAACTTAAAAACTACAAAAATTAAACTAAAAATAAAAACGGGGTTCAAATGTACTAATGAAGACCTTTCATTTGACGTCCCACTTGATGTAATAGTCTCATTTTCATTTTTTTTTACCCCTCTTGAACCCCGATATCTCAACAACCCCCCCCAAATTTTTAGCTCATTGAGTCACACCAAAATTGTACCAAATTTCACGATGATCGGATAAACGCTTCGAAAGTTATCCTAGGACAAACAAACATACATACATACAGCGCCGATTTGCCCAAGTTGATTTGGAGATCTCGCTTCGCTCGATCAAAAAACGCACTAAGTAATCAGTAATTTCCGATGCTCGTAAACGGCAAACAAGTATAAAGTGGAATTACCTAGTTTTTAAAACTTTATTGTACACTGTCTAAGCAAATAAATATCTTAAATGGTATTTTTATTTTTATGGTGTTATCCGAACACTTACGGAAATTTCAAGATTTTTAAAACCATCTCAAAAATTTTCAAGCCTAGACGGAACTTAAAAATAAAAATACTATTTGAAATAAGCAACGCGATATCTCTTGTCAATGTACTAAACTGCAACGTTAACATTGACCAGCTCATAAAACTGTATAAGTTTTCCTGTAGATGGAGCTAACGGCGCTTTTGTCGTAATCTGAATCATCTCATTAATCTGGACCCTGACGTGACAAGAGCCTGTAGTACAATTGAATCTCGTATCAAGAGGAAGGTTGTGGGTTCAAGTTCCGTCTAGGTTTCATAATTTTTGGGATGGTTTTAAAAATCTTGGAATAAATATCTTGTATCTATTTTCACACAAATTCACACAAAAATGGCAATCGGTTCGATTGAGTAAAAAGCAAACACACATCCAATACCCCATCTCTAGAAGCTAGTAGTAGATACATTGTAGGTGCCGTTCGTGGAAACATTTGAAATATTTTTAGTTTTCCACGAACGCACCAAGCCAAAAATATTAATCGGTGCGGTTGGTGGATTAACATTGGTGCGTTTCAAATAGGTGCGTATCTAATCGTTGGCGTTCGTGGAATGCCTCAAATTTTCGCATCATCATCATCGTCAGCCCTTCTCATCCCACTTCTGGGCATAGGTCTCTCTTCGTTGTCGCCATTTGCCCCTGTCCTGCGCTGTTCTAACCCACATACCTACGACCTGCGATTTTTATAATGTCGTCGATCCATCTTGCCAGTGGACGACCTGCATTCCTGGTTCCATCTCGGGGTCCAATTCAGTTTGCAGTTCAAGTAATCTTTCATCCGTTCTTTGCGCATCCATACTAATATTAAAAATGCGAAAGTAACTCTGTTTGTTTGTTAGTTAGTTTGTAAGTTTGTTTGTTAGTTACCTTTTCACGACTAAAGGACTGAACGGATCGTAATGGATGGGGAAGGGCTTATGGTATCTTTTATTTCAAAAAATAATCTTGAAGGGGGTGTAATAGGGGTTGTTTCTTATTTATGGCAGAACAAAATTTGCCGGCTCAGCTAGTTTATAATATTGTGATACTCACTGACGACAGTTAGCCTCATGGAGTGTTCTTGAGGTTTCCCGAGCATGTTGTTAGCGACGCACTTGTAGACGCCGGTGTCGTCCAGTCGCGTGTCGCGGATGAGCAGGCGGCGGCCGGACGAGCGGTTGTGGCGCGTCACGCGGCTGCCGGGCTCATCACCGTTCGTGTTCTTGCCGTCTTTGAACCAGTCGGGCCGGGCTAGGGGGCTGGAGGGGGGGAGGGGCGAAACTAATAATAAGGGCTTTTCATTTTCGATTTTTTTTTGAAGCTGTTGATGGAGCAAGCATATGGCTCACCTGATGTTAAGTTTAAACCATTGCCTATAACATAGTAATGCCTCATAGATCATGCACCTTATAAACGTGCCCTACGATGTACTGCCCTGCGTCCATCAACTTGAGGCATAGGTACAGGTGTAAAGCCTCATGTGCCTGTAATTTCACCGGCAACCATACCCAGCAATGCAGCTTGGCAGCAGAAATAGGTATGGAATTAAAAAGGATTTAAAAATAAAAAACTAGTTCCAACTAGCGTAATAGATGGCACTGTCTGGAGATGCATCTCCAAAAAATATGGTCTATAATATATGCAAAAATCACAGTTCGTACATATTGAAGTCTTCTTTATATGTTCAATTCACTTTCGTGGAACTGATTTATCTGTGGCGCCATCATATTGGAATAATTACCTTAACTTAATTTAGCGATATTTTACGTAGGTACTTATCTACCTAGTTACTTATAAGTTAGTTAGTGTGGATAGGTACTTGTAATTTTTCCTCCTAAAAGTCATCTGTTTTTAAAAGGTACTGCATGAAGAATATTGAAGAAAACTGGTATATCTTCAGTGTTCATAAGGAACAAAGCTTCTCCAGAGTAACCATCAACATCCATTCAAGAATCAGTGTATCGATTAGTTAGATTCCACACAGGGCAGAAAAATTATACGATCACAAAAAAACATTGATGACACACAAGACGAAACAAAAACGGAGTGAGCATGTTCTCTAGAAATTTTGATGTTGTCTTTGCGACTTTGACAGTTTGGCAAAGAAATGTATATTTTTAGCGGAGCATGTCTCGGGCGCTTGTTTAGACGGCGCCATCTGTTACGCTAGTTGGAACTACTTATTTTTTTTAAATCGAGAATGAAAAGCTCCCATTCACTTTCCTTTGATAATCAGTCAGAGCATGACAAAGGAACGCATCTGTTAGCAGTTATAAAATCATGGCCGTGAAAACCCCTCATTACAAAACTACGTAGTATTGTTGGCCCGCAACAAAATTTACATTGTATTCATTCACATTGAAAAATCACTTTCCACTGTTAACATTGCATGTCAGAACAACGCCATCTGTTAGCAGTTACATTGCCGTGGTTCCGCGTAAAGGGTAGAGTTTTTGAAGTTATACTTCTTTTGGCGCGGTTTGGAAAAAAATAAGAGAGTAAAATTATTACGATGCGCGCGCACACCGATACCCAAAAAGCGACATGATGAAGTTATGAACAAACAAAGAGTTTTGGCATACGGGATGAAATCTTTAGCTATTTTTGTTCTGTTACGCAAAAAAGTACCTATAACTTCTTACGTGTGGTGTGGACCTACATAAGTAGACACACACACTTTTATCATTCTGCCTCACACTTTCCTAATTTTCTTCCCCAAAAAAGCTTTTGTTATTTTATATATTGATAGAACAATAGCGTAAGGTGTGTAGATAAAGGTTGTTTCTAATCAGTTTCTTCGAAATAATTTTGAGGTTGACTTAGGGCTATCCTTATAGGGGCGCCCATTTATTACGTGAGATATCACGTGAGGTTTTACAAAATTTGTATTCATAGGGTGATTCATTATTTCAAGATTGCTTCTCTCGTAATCTAGATTTACAGTGATAGAAAAAATAACGTTATATTAGCCGAGACCCCCCTCTCCCCCACATGAGATTGGGTGAGATTCAACTAGACCCCTCGCCCCTGAACACCTCACGTAATTAATGGACGGCCCCTAAGCAACACGAAATTATTTAAAAGAACTTTCCTGTCTTTACTCCTCTTGGGGATAAGAAGGGATGGGGAAGTTTAGGCCTGTAAAGTAAGTTTTTGATTTAATATGCAAGGTTACTTACGTGCCGCCATAGATGCACCAGATCATGGTATCCTCTCCGACCTTGGCCACCAGATCGTTGCTCACATACTGCGGCACTAAATCTCCATTATTCGGCTTGGAATCTGCTTCCAACTGGTTAATATAATGCTCAGCCAACCGAACTTCCTTCTCAAAAGCTGAGGACTTCGCCACGCAGATGTATTTCGACTTAGGATTAGCGTCTTCCTGTGTTACATTTGAGAACCACAGAGGTCCATCAGGAGAGGATGTAATACGTTGATTGCGGAAGTCTTCGACCGTATCTGATCCGTCAAGTTGGGTTTTCCAGGAGACTATTGGTTTTGGGTAGCCTTCTGGGGCCTTGCAGTCGAGTTTGAAAGGCCTTCCTTCAACGGCTTTGTGTTTTTGTACTTCAACTTTAGGAGGGGAGTTAAGGTATGCTCGTTTGAGCCAAGTTCCTCGTGTCATGGTGGTTCCATAGCTGGTGACTGCGCTGCAGACGTATAGGCCTTCGTCGGAGGCTTTAGGGTTTTGGAACTCGAGGGTGCCTTCGTTTTCACGCTGGATTATATTGGGCGATGGTCTGAATAAGTTGCCGCTTTTTTGCCAGGAGTATCTGTGAAGCATTTTTTTTTTAACTGTATAATCTTCGTTTGACCTCAATCTAACCTGATGATAAGCGATGATGTGGTCTAAGATGAAGCACGAAGATCTAGAAGAAACCTATTAGAGAACCTTAAAGAGGCCCTGATTCTATTCTTTAGGAAAAATAGACGACGGTAAAGTGTTCCATGCCTTAGCTCTACGCATCAAGAACTTAGAACCAAAACGGTGTGTGCGAATGGGTGCTATATCAACTAGGTACGGATGGTACTGAGCCGTGCGCCTGCTTGTCCTTTGATGGAAGGGAGATAGCGGAATCAGATCGTATAGTCCCTGGACACATTCCTCAAAATGTATTCTGTAATATACGTCGTACGTGTAGTAATATATGTCGATAGGCTTGCAACTTTACGGCGGTGTTCGAGACTTTGGGTCTTAGTCTCCGCCATGTATTGCTCACCTATAAGCTTAAAAGCTCTACGTTCTATCGAGTCTAAAATACTGTGTATGGTTTGATTTGAACATTTAATAGGTTCACAATACAATTAAAAGTTGTAAGTAATCGTAGACGACGTCCGTGGCGTAGTGGGCGAAGAGCCGACTGAGACGTAGGAGGTTGCGTTCAATTCCCGTCGCGGAACAAATGTTTGTATGATCTACAGATATTTGCGCCGGGTCTGAGTGTTTTCCTATATATTTTATGTAAGTAATAGAAAGAAGGTAAAGCGGTACCGCGGCAGACCACGCCGGAGGTGGCAGGACGAGCTGGACGCCTTTGAGAGGGATTGGAATACGGTGGCACTGGACCGTTGTGAGTTGCGGAAATGTGGGGAGGCCTTTGCCCAACAATGGGTTAATAATAATGGAAAGAAAGTAAGTAATAAAAAAAGAAATTTATGTACCTGAGTATTGTAGGTGTCAGTTAACTGGTTTCCATAATACAAGCTTGACTTAATTTGGGGCTAGATAGCGCTTTGTAAAATGTCCAGCATTATTTATATAGGTATTTTATTTATGGCATTTATATCAACTACTTACAGGGCTAAAATTTATAAGTACGGAATATCAGGAGACAAATTTCCAGGTAATTAATTATGGTAATTGATGTGAACATGGACTAATCGGTAAATGTGTGAATGTAAGTACTAGATGACCCACCCGAGGCTTCGCACTCGTGGTTTGTCAATAAAAACATTAACCTCCTTCTGCGCAGTCGGGTAAAATGACCGAATCCCGTTCATTATCTATCTATATACCAAATTTCATCGAAATCGGTCAACCATTTAGTCGTGAAAACGTAACAGACCAGACCGACAAACGGACAGAGTTATTATTAGTATGGGTTTAATATAATTTTGAGCAACGAAACTCTAGTTGCGATTTGCGATGATATCAAATATGAACAGACGTGTGAAGTCCAGACTTGCAAAAAGTTAACAAGTTGCTACGTCTGCGCAGCGCCTAAGGGGTATGTAGTGTCATGAAGATATCTGTACAAGACTACAAGTACTCACTTGACATTCTGCCCCCCATCAACGATGCACTCCAGCACGGCTTTCTCGCCGTCCTTGAAGAGAATCTCAGCATGCGTGTCTCTTAGCACTGGCAGTTTTTCCACCGGCTGTGCAGCGGCTAAGAGACAAAAAAAAAATAAACATTAAATTTAATTTACACTACATAGGTACATAGAAGAAAGACAATAGTGGATGCCTTACAGAAATAATGAATGAATTAATAAAAACACATTATAGAAAGTACACCTTAAAAAAAATACAGACAAAATAGAAGACACAGCAATTAGTACAATGAGCAGTCTTTATTAAACGCAATAATACAGATACTTTATTAAACGCAATACTCAGGGGGTTTTCGAGTAAAAATATGGTTATTGAAAAGAACTTGGGTAGCGCAATTTGGTAATTTATTTTCTACCAATGACCAACATTAACTTACAGCATAAAGCTCATTTTGGATTATAATGTGGAATCAAAGTGGGACTGTAGTACCTCTACGCAATATTTTTGTAATGGCAAGTATTGCCAAGTACATAGTCATAAAAAGATACGGTAGGTACTTACCCAAAATAATGCACGCAGACAGTGTTAAAACCCTTATGAACGCCATGATTACCTGAAAATGTTTAGTTATTAATTTGAATACATAACAAATAAAAAAAATAAAAAAGTGGCACTCCGGGAGTGCCGACAGAAACTTGAACAATACGTGTGTATTTTTTGAATCGTCAGGAACGGTGTCGGTAACAGTAACAAGTTCAATGGTTTTTTCCCATCTCAAAAAAGCCCAACGCGCATAAAGAACTTGGATAAGGACAAAAAAAGACAAAAAAATTTGAATGTTGCAAAATTATCATGATGGATGTCGCATAAACATGAAAATTTACTAAGAAAGTTGTCTCATGCCACTCCACAAACTAAAAAAAAATCAAATGTTATCTAAATTTGTTAAAATTATATACAGAAGGTAAGTGTCGCGAGTTCAATGGTTTTTCCCATCTCAAAAAATGCTCAACGCCCTAAAGAAGTTTTCACTATGCCCAACGCGCTTAAAGAAGTTTACACTTCAAAAATTGTTTACTCTAGATAGGTATTAAAAAGTACCATAGATAAATAAATAAATAAATATTGCTGGACATTTCACACAGCGCTATCTAGCCCCAAACTAAGCAGAGCTTGTACTATGGGAACCAGATAACTGATAGAATACTTATACAGTGTGTCCCTGGATAAAGTGCAACCCCGAAAGGGGGTGAAACTAGATCAAAAATTATCGACAAAAAAATAGAAAAAAAAATTAAAAAAAAATTCGTATATACTTTATTGATGTATTAAAATTTTTATTACTCACTAATTACTCTATTTAAAAAAAAAATTATTTCTTCCAAAGTAGTAGGTCTATTTTGTTAAAATAAAAACCATAATCATGTCAGATATGCGACGATGACGATAAAATAACAAATAACTCACAAACGAGTGGCTATCGTGACTTAAAGTTTAATTTTTGTATTAAAATTACATTTTTTAGGCTGTTTTTTTCCAATAAACTCCAAAAATCTTAAAATTAAGCCTATAATACTAGAAATTTTTATGACTTTTTATTATTGTCTATCATAATAGCTTTTAAATAAAAAAAAACCTACGTTCTAACATAAAAAATGTGCTGGCTAGGAGCTTTTAAAGTTGACCACTGATTACGTCACCACTCAGGTAGAGACACGTTTTTTTTTGCTGCTCAGGTAGTATTAAAAATCAAATTTTAGTTACAACATTTTTATTTAACTTATTACATGTAAGTATGAAATAAGGGTTTTGTTTAATGCATTAAATGCTCAAAATGGCTTCCTTGTTGTTGTAGGCACATTGCCGCACGAAGAGCGATTTGTTGTGTGGCTCTAAGCACCATCTCTGGGTCACTTCTTATCTCATCTCATCGGCACATCGCATGATTTGATCTTGTAACTCTGCCTCGGTGTCTACGGTCGTTCTGTAGACTCTTTGTTTCATAACACCCCACAGAAAATAGTCTAGGGGTGTCAGGTCAGGTGAACGTGCCGGCCACCCGACTGGTCCATCCCGGCCGATCCACCTATTAGCGTAGTTTTCGTTTAAAAAACTTCGCACATTGCGCCCGTAGTGCGCAGGGCATCCGTCCATCTGCAAATACATCTGTTGCCTTGTAGCCAGCGGAACATCTTCCAGCAGTAGTGGCAGATCGTCTCTTAATAAGTTTAAAAAACTTTCGGCATTTAATGTTGCGGGTAAAATAACTGGCCCAATCAGCGTGTCGTCTATTAGAGCTGCCCATACATTAACTGAAAATTGCACTTGAAAAGTAGACGCCCTCTTTAGGTGTGGATTTTCCTCGGACCATACATGTAAGTTTCTGCAATTTGTGATTCCATTCCGGGTGAATTTCGCTTCATCCATCCATAAAATTTTTTTTAGGAATTGTGGATTATTTCTAATTTTTTGTTGAATCCACGTAGACATTACGCATCTTGCACGATTGTCTACATTTTCATGCAAATGCTGTACTCGCTGATAATGGTATGGATGCAATCCCTTCTTTTTCAAAATTCGCCATACGGATGTTTTTGATATACCGTGACGCAAAGCTAAGCGTCTAATGCTGGTTGTGGGATCAGCAAACAAATCGTTTAAAACGGCCTCTTCTATGGAATGGTCAATAATGGTAGCTTGTTGCTCACGGCGATCTCTTGCTAATCCAAGTCCGATGTTGGATAACTTTCGGTGAACTTCTTGGAAATTTCGTGCTGACGGTATAAGTCTGCTCGGAAACGCATTTATGTATGCAGAACGAGCGACTGTTGTGTGTCCACGTGACATACCATAATAATAATGGATGTCAGCGATTTCTCGCGGAGAGAACTCAGTCAATCGCGGCATCTCCACAACACAACAAAGTACAGTCAAAAACGTAACAAAAAGTCAAAAACAAAACAAAAGCAAAACAACGTAACAAAAACTTGAAGGCGCAGTAAGGTACGGTAGGCGGTAGCAGCGGCGAGAATATCGGAGCGACTGGCGTGCCTTGTTGTGAGTCCTGTTTCGATCCCCACCCTTCATCTTTCATAGAACAGGCCCAGCGACCATAATCTACAACAATATAAGTTAAAAAAGGGTCTCTACCTGAGTGGTGACGTAATCAGTGGTCAACTTTAAATGCTCCTAGCCAGCACATTTTTTATGTTAGAACGTAGGTTTTTATTTTATTTAAAAGCTATTATGATAGACAATAATAAAAAGTCATAAAAATTTCTAGTATTATAGGCTTAATTTTAAGATTTTTGGAGTTTATTGGAAAAAAACAGCCTAAAAAATGTAATTTTAATACAAAAATTAAACTTTAAGTCACGATAGCCACTTGTTTGTGAGTTATTTGTTATTTTATCGTCATCGTCACATATCTGACATGATTATGGTTTTTATTTTAACAAAATAGACCTACTACTTTGGAAGAAATCATTTTTTTATTAAATAGAGTCATTAGTGAGCAATAAAAATTTTAATTCATCAATAAAGTATATACTAAATTTTTTTAATTTTTTTTTTCTATGTTTTTGTCGATAATTTTTGATCTAGTTTCACCCCCTTTCGGGGTTGCACTTTATCCAGGGACACACTGTATACATTTTTTGAAGTTATACTTCTTTTGGCGCGATGGAGAAAAATGATGAGAGTGAATTTTTACGATGCGCGCGCACACCGACACCTAAATTTAACAGCATGAAGTTAGTTCTAGGTGGTATGAAAATTGATAACTATGTTCAAGTTGTATATTCTAGTATTTTTATATGTAGAACACGTGTTTCGTAAGGGTACAATTAAACAGTGTGAATAAATAAATATTATTTTGGTGTTTTTATTTTATTTAAATAAAAGCTTTTTGATTAATTTTAATATTTATCGTTAATCACTACTGCATTTTAGTTATTTTTTTTCCATACGCCAAAGAAGTATAACTTCTAACGCGTGTACATAAGTACACACACTCTTTTTTTTTTGTAAATACATACTTATAATATATAGAAAAACAACTAGACCCGGAACAAATATTTAAAAAAATTGAGGTAGTACTTAGTTAATGAATGTATGTACCTACATCAATTTTAATTGAAAGTTTATTTAACAGTAATTCAATACGTTCAATTCAATTAATGATATAAAAAATTATTGGGATTTTAAAATTATTATACACTGAACGCACCTGTAACAAGTTAGCTTGCTGGCGGCAAAATCAGACTACATAAAGCGCGGGAGAGTCAATGCATTTATACTCTGTGTCGTGTTTTGTCTGATTCATATTGATCAAGGAAAACCTACATTTAGGTATACCATACCTATAACTTTAGCTTCTTCCTTAGCTTCAGCCTATGGTTTCGTTTGCAAGGTAGATAGGTACTCGAATCTATTTATTAATACTACGTGAAGAGAAAACTTTGTATCCGTTTTCAAGCTTATTCCGCGCACGGACGGAGAGTGCGCGATATGAAGAAGAAGGAACGGCGAAAGCTAATTCGATATTATGAATTATTGTCGATTTTCATCCACTGTGTACTGGCAATTAGTAATTAATGATACAACAGAAATATTGTATGCTCCTCATCTGTCATAAAGGGAGAAAACTCAAGCTATATAAATAATAGATTATTGAACGAGGCGATAAAGCAGTGTATTGCGTCACGGGCGCTATATTGAATCCCGAACGTACCTAACGAAGGATTCTAGAGTTAACTCACGAGCGGAGCGAGGGAGTTACTAGAATCCCGAGTGCAGAGAGGGAGAGGGTAAGTACGCCCAAGATGCCCAATAAACACCAAATCTAGATTGGTGCATTATGTGCAGAGGTTAGTTCGATTTACGAATAAGTTCTTCTTTTGTGGTTCAAATTGTTTACATACATATAATTTGAAATTGTCGAGCAGGTGATGTGAAAAAGGCTTATAGAGCTTTTTGCTTCGCTAACCTGACTGGCCCTTCCCTGACTGGCCCCTGAGACTGACCTCCCTGATTATTCTCGAGATCCGATGCTCAGCCCCGGATCTACGATTTTTCCGAACCAGAAGCAAGACTATCGGCGAGCGGAGTGAGCCGCAAAAAATTGTTTTGAACGCTAGCGAAATCACAAAATCGAATATGACGCGAAAAATTAAAAAATACGCTATCGGCACGAAACCCAAACAAGAAATATTTGGTTTTGAACACTATTGTTGCAGTGGCCATTGGAACAATTTTACACACAGCAAAATTTTATTATAAAAGTAATTAGTACCTAAAAAAAACTTTTAATTTACGTTTATTGCACTTTATTGCTACTACTAGATACTTAACACTTTATCTACTTTTTTACTGACATTTTGTTATACATTTCATTCGAACCTTTAAACTAAAAATAAAACAAGACGTGGTTCGCCTCGAACTGAGATCTCGCGAGTCTCCCATAAAAATAAAATATATTATTCGTAATCTTTAACTATCAAAATAGTGCCACGAAATGTATAACCATCCAACTTGACCTACAGTTTTATTCAAATTACAGGTTCAGTTCATGTTAATTTGTTGCTCTTTTTTGAGGTAGAAATTGCAGTTAGTCCGGATTTCAGACTTTTGCCTATATTTGTGTCACATAAGCTACAAGCATACCAAATATCAGCACTGTGGGGTAACTGCTGTACCCTGTGAATTTTGTCAAAGTTCAGTTTACATTATGGCTAATAACTTAAAACTACATGGGTTAAACTAAAAATAAAAACGGGCTCGAAATGAACTTACAAAGACCTTTTATTAGACCACTTGACCGGATTGTTTGGTCCTATTTTGTTTTTTTTTACCCCTCTAGAACCCCAATATCTCAACAACCCCTCAACATTTTTAGCTCATTGAGTCACACCAAAATTGTGCCATCACTGTATAGCAAATTTTACGATGATCGAATAAACGCTTCGAAAGTTATCCTCGGACAAACAAACATACATACGTACGAGTACATACTAGTACATACAACGCCGATTTGGCCAAGTTGATTTAGAGATCTCGCTACGCCCGATCAATTAAAAAATAGTGTCGTCACTTCAGACAGGGAATCCGCGTCAGCTCTATTCGACAGTATTTTTTTACGTTTGGCAAATTTCAACAACATAAATACTTTAGATTTAATGTTCCTTTAGGCGCTGCCCGTGCCCCAGCAGCTCGCACGCTGCGGGTAGCTAGTGCACCGTACACTCAGCCTCAAGGGCTCATCCCTGGCGGCCGCCCCTAGCTACGATACTGATAATAATGTGTTCTGTTTTTCCTGTTTTTGTTTATTTCTACCACGGTACTTTTATATCTATGCATTCTACTATTTACATTAAGATACGCTGATTACTCGCACAATCAGCCAACCACATAACCACACAGTGATATAAAACCAATCATAAAAAATTACCTTCCTAATTTATTTACTACTAGCTGTCCCGCCGAACTTCGTACCGCCTTGATATGCATATGACGCGGGCTGCCAATGTATTGTCAATCGGCCATCATTAGCTACATCTACGTATGAGAAAATTAATTTTCGCCATAATTTTTTTTGTGTAAATTTTCCCAATATTTTAATAGTTAATCTGCTATTCGGGACGGAGACAAATACAACAAATCAAAAACCATGAAAATTGGCCCAGCCGTTCTCGAGTTTATAAGTGTTCTAACAAACCCGACTTTGTTTTACTTACCTATATATAATATTTATTTATATTTTTTTTTATATTTATTTATTTCTTTGTATGTATGTACCTACTAGTAAACAGGCGGGCTTCTTTGCCGTGTAAATTATAAACGCTTTTAGCATTATAATAATGTAGATTCAATTTGGTTTAAGTTCAGTGCTGTGTTTTTTACAAGATCTGGTTTGGTGAATGCGTGGAAGATCTTCTTGACCTTATCCATCCTTCCCCCTTCCACCACCAGACAAGCAGACGTACCGAGAAGACATACCTTGGTCGGCATACCACCTAGCCGTTCCAAACGATTTGCTTCAACTTTTCATGTTAGCACAAGTAAGGAGTGGAACTCACTTTCGGCGTATGTTTTTCCGAACCAGTATAATCTCGGAGTCTTCAAGTTCAGAGTGAATAAGTTCTTTCTAGGCAAACGTGCTCCATCTTCGATCACACCTTCACTTACCATCAGGCGAGGTACTTAGTAGTCAAGCGGTTGACTATCATCAATAAAACAAAAAAAATAAAAAATGTTTCGGACATCTTAAAACATCATGGGATCTTACCACAAAAATAATTAAACACTGGTTAGCTCGTGTTTAAAAAAATCCTATACGAAAATTGGTAAGGAATTTTTTAAACACAAGTTAAACAGTATTTTAACTTTTTTGTGGTAACAAGGCTTATACAGGGTTACAGGAAAAATCGTGCTAGATCCGTTAAGGGCGTGGAGTACCCATCATTTCTGACTTATTTCACTATGAAAAACCCTACCCTAAACTTAACCCTTTTCGAGATATTCGACTTTTAATTTTTTTATTGAAAATTGCCGATTTTTAGGCTACTAAATTTATTTTTGTTTATTTTGTGTATCTTATTATTATTATTATTGCATTTTTACATGTGTAATAAGATGCTTTAGGACGTCAATCATTAAAATAGTGCATAACGACGGCAGAAAGCGGAAATGGCGTATCTCAAAAATTTCCGCTGTTCGATATTGAAACATCAATTGCTGTAACTAGTTAAAAATCAATGAAGCAGTAACTTTAGGACATTCCAATTAACTGTATCAAATACAACTTAGATTGATAAAAATATTTTCCAAATTTCAACGTTCTATCTTTATTAATGTACGAGTTATGATTTTTTTAAACAGTTTTTCGGCTCTGGTGTACAATTAGATATTTTGAGATACGACAAAATCGCTTTCTTCCATCGATAAGTTAATTGAATAGACCGTGGTAGACAAGTGAAAGTTAAGAAATAAAAAAAAATATTAGAAAGTTTATTTTTCTCTAAGGGATATCTAAAAAAAATATTATGGCAATGGTTCGGCAGATGTTTTTTAAAATATCTACGTTTCATCAGCTATCTAACGAGGTATAACAATCTAGGGTTTGTATTACATTTCGTGGAAAAAAAGTAGTTGGGACGTAGAAGACCCAGATTTTCTAAGAAATATCTTGTGGACGGATGAGTCCAAATTTGATAAAGATGGCATAACTAACTATCACAACGCCCATTACTGGGCCCCAAAAGAGCTAAGGAATCCCAATAAGAAAAGAGTGAAGGGGTCCCAACGAACATTCAGCGTGAATGTGTGGATGGGCATTATCTCCAATCATTTGATTGGACCTTACTTTCTCCCGGATAATCTAAATGGGGAAAGCTACGAAAATTTCCTGAGAGCAGACTTAAGTGATTTGCTGGATGATCTGCCGCTCAACCTGATCAGGGACATGTGGTTCCAACACGATGGCTGCCCTGCCCATTTCAGGAGAAGTGTCAGAGACTGGCTGGACACAAATTATCCAAACAAATGGATAGGACGAGGTGGACCGTTGCCATGGCCAGCAAGAAGTCCGGACCTAACCCCCATGGATTTTCACGTGTGGGGGTGCATGAAAAGTCTTGTGTACAGCGAGCCGAATCCAGTTTCGTCTGTGGAAGACTTACGAGAAAGGATTGTGGATGCAGCCAATAAAATGAGGACCACGTTAACCACTGGAGTAGTAAAGACTGGTCTCCGTAGAAGGATGCGACAATGTATCAGAAATAGAGGCGGCCATGTTGAACATGAACTGTAGAATAAGAAAAAGTTGTGTGAAAATCTTTAATAAATGACATTTCATGCTTACCTATTATTTTATTTTACTTTTTAGGGCTAAGTATAAATTTTCTTCTCCACTGTCGCCTATAAAACTAAATTTTTTTCAATGCATTTGAATAAAACCCTAGATTATTATACCTCGTTAGATAGCTGATGAAACGTAGATATTTTAAAAAACATCTGCCGAACAATTGCCATAATATTTTTTTTAGATATCCCTTAGAGAAAAATAAACTTTCTAATATTTTTTTTTATTTCTTAACTTTCACTTGTCTACTACGGTCTATTCAATTAACTTATGCACTATTTTAATGATAGACGTCCTAAAGCATCTTATTACACATGTAAAAATGCAATAATAATAATAATAAGATACACAAAATAAACAAAACTAAATTTAGTAGCCTAAAAATCGGCAATTTTCAATAAAAAAATTAAAAGTCGAATATCTCGAAAAGGGTTAAGTTTAGGGTAGGGTGTTTCATAGTGAAATAAGTCAGAAATGATGGGTACTCCACGCCCTTAACGGATCTAGCACGATTTTTCCTGTAACCCTGTATCTAAAAACCTATGTCTAGAACTAAAAGAAACACAGAAAAAAAATATACCTACGGTAGTGCAACTGCAATCAAGGCGCAAAACTTACGTTACGTAATCAATTTTTTTTAAAGACAATGCATTAACTCACTTATGCCCCTCATTAGTCAAAACAAAACAGGGCTGGCTTTATTCAAAACATGCAAACAAAAATGTCTTAAAGTTAAACTTAAATCCCTGGACCTTGTTGATAGTACAAACACACATTTGCATTTATTATTATGATGATACCATATCTCTTCGTGTAGGTAAAGTACCGCGCCGATGTAGATAACCTGCATTGTTTTCGAGATGTTTTACCATGAAAATGCGTTAGCGATCGTAAATCATTGAGGAAATGTGTTACTCAAGAACTGAGTAATAATATAAATAAAGTGCATACATACTCGTATGCACCTTAGGTAGATAGGTACTTACTGTTACTTGGTTTAAATGTCCTAGGTTTACCTGCTTAGGGGCCGCCCATTAATTACGTGAGGTGTTCAGGGGATGGGGTCTAGCCGAATCTCGCCCAATCTCATGTGGGGAAGAGGGGGTCTCGACCAATAACACGTGTTTTTTTTGTAATTTAACACAGTAAATCTAGATTACGAGAGAAGCAGTCTTGAAATAATGAAGCCAATTGAGTTTTTTTTTAATATGTCCAACGCATTAACTCTTTCAATACAAATTTTGAAAAATCTCACGTGAGATAAAGAGAGGGGAAGGAGGGGGGCAAAACAAATTACACAACATCTCACCAGGGGGGGAGGGAGAGGGGGGGTCAAAAATCGCCAAAAACAAACAAATACATACATACATACATACAACGCCGATTTACCCAAGTTGATTTGGAGATCTCGCTTCGCTCGATCAACTAGATAATAATAGGTAATAGATGATAATAGGTAATCGGTACCTAATATGAAAAATGTGTGGTTCACAACTTGTTTATAGGAACCTAACCTATACCCACTTTTACGTAGCAAAGGACCGATTAGTATTACTAATTACTACAGTAGGTATGTAAGTACCGTAATATTATATTATTTAATATAGGTAGGTATGTAAATACCCATTAGTTTATTGATCGAGCGAAGTGAAATCTCCAAATCAACTTGGGCAAATCGGAGTTGTTTGTATGTATGTAAGTTTGTTTCCGAGGATAACTTTCATAGCGTTTATCCGATCATCATGAAATTTGGTATATAGGTAGGTAGTGATGGCACAATTTTGGTGTGACTCAATGAGCTAAAAATATTGGGGGATTGTTGAGATATTGGGATTCAAGAGGGGTACAAAAATGAAAAGGAGACTATTAGGTCAAGTGGGACGTCAAATGAAAGGTCTTCATTAGTACATTAAAACCACGTTTTTATTTCAGTTTAATTTTTGTAGTTTTTGAGTTATTAGCCATAATAAAAACAAAGTTTTGTGAAAATTCACAGGGTACACCAGTGATCCCACAATGTTGAAATTTGGTATTCGTGTAGCTTTAGTGACACAAATATAGGCAAAAGTCAGAATAACTGCCATTTGTACCCCAAAAAAATTTAACCAATTAACAAGAACCCCCGTTACATCTAATTTGAGTGAAACTGTATGTCAAGTAGGTTGGTTATGCATTTCGTGGCACCAATTTATTAGTCAAAGATTAAAGCTGGGATACACAAAAATCACTAAACGAATTTAGCGACTAAACATGTTTAAATTTGAAGTATTTGTATGATTTGACAACTCCTGAAATCATATTTAGCCATTAAATACGTGTAGGCATCGTTGTGCAAGTTGCCCTAAGAATAATATTTATTTTGGGAGATTCGCGAGATCTCAGTTCGGGGCGAACAACTAGTAAGTTTTTATAACTGTTTTTTACCTTGCCACGCCCTGACAGGGTAGTTAGTGTAGGTACTTTTAAGAAAATTTATTGTGTTGCATTGAATAAATAAATACTATCTATATTTTTACCAATATTAATATAAATTCGAAAATAAGTCTGTCTGTCTGTCTGTTAAAGGTATCCTGGATCAATATTTCAACAGGGCGATAATTATTCCATTAATTTATCATTTGGCTCTACTCTTCGTTGGTAGTACCTAGGTATTTTGATATCTGTCAAATCCGTTAGATTTCCACCAGTTTAGTTGTAGGTGTATTCAACTCACCCTGTCTAGGGTACCTAATACATACCTAGTCTACTTGGAGCTCTTGGTATTCACCGCCTTTACAAAGTCGAGGAAAAGGAAAAAGTTCTTTACGTCTTATAACAACTAGGTTAGTAGTTTTCCTTTCATTTTCAGGGTTCTGTACTACATTTAAACAAGCCAAAAGAATCATCAAAATCGGACTATCCACTCTGTAATGTTATGGGTGGTCATCCATAAAATACTTTTCCCTGCGTACCACAATCCCAAAACAAACATTTGGATCATGCAATTATTTGTACCGCAGCGGGGATCGAATCCGCAACCGTATTGAACGATAATGGACGTCAGCAGTGCAAATAATGATCACAAAATAGATTGGTAAAGAAGTTAAGCTTAGCACCGAGCGATAACAGGCAGTGCCTGTTATCGCTCGGTGCTAAGCTTAACTTCTTACGTAGCCTTACCCCCCTATTTTCCCCCCACCAACACAAACACCACACCTGTAGGCGAGAACAGACAAACAGACAGACAGCCGGACAAAATAATTTTTTGGCTAATCTCGAAACTGAGACGCTTCGCTCGCTCGGTCAATAAGGCAACGGTCCCTTTGAGGATAATCCTGCCCGACACGTCTTGCGCGATTGATTCATGTTCTACTGGTGCGCAGTAGGTAATTGTGGGATGTCAGATGACTCAAAAATTACAATAACAAATGAACGACATGGTCTTCCTGTATAACTATATACTGTTTTTCTATGTGCTTTGGACCTAGATGTCTGAAAGTATAATAATATTTCCTTGTACCTACCTATCACTGTTTCAAGCTTTTGGAAAATTCCATGCAATAACACTCTGTTATGAATGTCTTTCATTTTAAATAGAAATAAGGACTTTTCATGGAGCATTTCAGGGCAGGTAGTGATCTGGAGCAGTTGAGTCTAGATAATAATAATAAATAATTTAACATTCAATTATTAATTATTAATTGATCAAAAAGTATTATAGGATTTTCAATGTATTAAAATCTTTATTAGTTTACTAAAATTCAAATCTAAATAAATATTTATTGTTTTAACGTACATTTTTGAGTTTGTATAAATATTATTCTGTAAATATTATAGGAATATAAAAGTTGGTGGCAGGCAACACAACTCAGTTGTTTATGTGGGTAGGTAGGTACATTTAAATTTTTGAAGCAACGCGACGGTAGGCATCGATAGTTAAAAATAGATCTTGAATTTCTCAACTTGCGGTTTTATTTGCAACTTAAATCAAGTTCTTTTGCTTCTCCTAAATTCTGTTACATAAGTCTAATTTCAGATCACTAATAGGCATTTCAAAACCTTTCTAATGTATATATAACTTTATTGTAAAAATAATTTATTGAGCTGTTAAAATAATAAAACAAATAAGTAACAAAACTATATTTTTGACTCTTTTGCACAAACAATCTAAGTACATCTCGAAACACAAACAAGGAGCAACCACTCATTTCCCCTCTTCTTCCTTCTCCTTTTTCACATCTGTATCTTCAAACCATAGAAGCAGATATCTAGCATCTTTTCCAAAGTCCTCTCTACTATGTCCTTCTTTAGAGCTCAAACTCGGAATCCTCAATCTAGTTCTCCAAAATACGTCATTTTCCTCTATCGTTTTGCTGTCAGAAAAGGAACGTGTCACAATGTAAGAAACTGCTGCCATTGGCGGAAGAAGGAGGCGTTCCAAATTAATGAATGGCAAATGAACTTCCTGTTTTAATGACCGGCCCAAAATTGGCGGGAGAATAATTTTTTTCGAACTTCCAATTGATTTGACACCTTCAGGTTTATATGATCTAGGCACAGAGGTACCACGAAGGTCTGATTGTTTCACATTTCTTGGAAATGCACTAAAAAGGATCTTTTTGATAAAGTTTACACACCTCGTATGTGTATCTTGTGTATTTTCAGATTCCTTGTGGACTTTGGTGACCATAAAGCCACTCGTCTCGGGCTTAGTCAAATCGTTTTTGCACGTGAAGCTTCGTGGTAGAATCGGAGAGCACTCATTTTGGACTGAAAATTTAAAACAATGTGGCTATAGCTTCTAAGATACGAGTATATTGCTCGCCATGCAATCTATACTCGAAAGCGCATCACAAACGATGGAGATGCTATAATATTGTACCTAAATATCGCTCGCCATACAATCCAATGTTAGATAAAAATAATTTGTTGAACTAAGCAGTACTACTGGAATAATAATGGTTCGCCCCGAACTGAGATCCCATAAAAACAAATAAATATTATTTGTAATCTTTGATCTAAATAGTGCCTCGAAACTTACTTGACCTACAGTTTCATTCAGATTACAGGTAACGGGAGTTCATGTCTACTTTTTGGTGTAGAAATTGCAGTTATTCTGGATTTCAGACTTTTCCCTATATTTGTGTCACTAAAGCTACACGCATACTTGTACCTACCAAGTTTCAACACTGTGGGGTCACTGGTGTACCCTGTGAATTTTGTTTAAGTTCAGTTTATATTATGCTAATAACTCAAAAACTATAAGGACTTTAGTAAAAATAAAAACGAAGTCTAAATGTACTAATAAATACCTTTTATTTGACGTCCCACTTGACCTAATAGTCTCATTTACATTTTTTTTACCTCTCTTGTACTCCAATATCTCAACAACCCCCCTCCCCACATTTTTTGCTCATTTAGTCACACCATAGTTGTGCCATCACTACCTACCTATATGCCAAATTTCACGATGATCGGATAAACGCCTCGAAAGTTATCCTCGGACACACAAACATAGGTACATACAACGCCGATTTGCCCAAGTTGATTTGAAGATCTCGCTTCGCTCGATTAATTATAGCATCTTCATCGTGTGTGAGGTGCTTAAAACCTGTTCACTCGTGACTTGACCTTCATAAATTGGTGACTGGCCTAAGATCGGGGGTTTTCAAAAAGTAAACTGAGCTAGTCGCTAACGTTTTTCCTCTCAATTTTCCTGTTTAGTATGCATTAGATGACATAATTTTATCTAGGGTGACCTAAACTGATAACAATTTCCTTGTTATGCTAATATTGTTTCTATTATGAATTTATAGGATTGTATGATTGATCAGCAATCAGTATACAAGGAACACAACCGTCGCCAACAATGTTGTCTAGAAGAAAACGCTACTCAGCGGAAGACCGCTAACTGTAGACTTTGTATGGACAAAGTCTACAGTTAGTTAGAGTAGTAGTAGAGAGTTAGTAGAGCTAGAGTAGTCCGCTGTTTAAGACATGTTTATTGATTAGGTATTTCATAGTTTATAACCAACTAAGACTTGGCCTTCTAATGGAAAATATACGGAAAAATCGAGGCCTGGCCTACTGCCCTGGTAGTATTTGAGCTACCCATCTATTAACCTAATAGGTTGAATTGGAATAGTTAGGAACTTACCTATTTTCCTTTCGAAACAGAGGAAGGCGTAGGTGCCGGATTAAGCAAGCGCTGGGCCCGTAGCAAATTGTATCGAGCGGCCCTTGATCTGCTATGGGTTCTTAAGTATAAAGTGGCGGAGGTGGGTGGGTTTAGGACGCATTTTTGCGCGGCGCCTGTAGCAAATTGTATCGAGCGGCCCTTGATCTGCTATGGGTTCTTAAGTATAAAGTGGCGGAGGTGGGTGGGTTTAGGACGCATTTTTGCGCGGCGCCTGTAGCAAATTGTATCGAGCGGCCCTTGATCTGCTATGGGTTCTTAAGTATAAAGTGGCGGAGGTGGGTGGGTTTAGGACGCATTTTTGCGCGGCGCCTGTAGCAAATTGTATCGAGAGGCCCTTGATCTGCTATGGGTTATGGTATAAAGTGGCGGGGTTGGATGCGCGGGGCCCCTTTTTGCACGGCGCCTATAGCAAATTGTATCAAGGGGCCCTTGAACTGCTATGGGTTCTTAAAGTATAAAGTGGCGGGGTTGGATACGCGGGGCCCCTTTTTGCGCGGGGCCCGTAGCAATTGCTACTCTTGCTACGTGGTTAATCCGGCACTGCGTAGGTTGGAAAACAAATAAAACCATAATTTACCGTGCTATGTACCGTGTATTTATTTTCGCTGTTTAGCTGTAAATTCTTACATGAACCTATTTAAGTTACTTATTACAAATCGGACACATTTAATTCCCAATAGAAAATGTAAAGATATCAATTAATGAGAACGAATTTCTTCGTTTTGGAAAGCTGATGCTTGGGTTTTTGCCACACGGAGGGTGCAATTTAGGAGGATGAATGACCTTGCAACTCTCTTTGGGGCAAACAAAAGGCTGCTTCTTCTCCTTCTTCGGAATTGGCCAGGATGGAATTGGCACCCAAGGTTCAAAACCTCTCGCCAACGTTACGTTACCCGCACTACAGTTGGTCGATAGACTGACAGTTGTTCTGGAATTGGATGTCATTAGACCCAATTGTTGTAATTTTACTGACACTCCTTTTGTCAACACGGCGCACGATCGACCATAGGCTGAACTACAGAGAATGGGATAACTAGTCGCTTTCTTTATGTCAGATTCTGGTTGCAGGAAAATTGTTATAATGTTGTTAAAGTTAATACCAGGGTTTCTCTTGAACTTTTGACAGGGATCTTTTTTTGGTGGAGGGCAAGGCGGAGGATGCGCTGGCTTGCACGGCCTGGGGCAGAGGGGTGGTGGACACTTCGGGGGTGGACACGGAGGCGGGGGACACGGAGGCGGGGGACACGGAAGCGGTGGACAAAGAGGCGGTGGGCAAGTTGGAGCCGGTGGTGGGCATGTCGGAGCCGGTGGCGGACAAAGGGGTTTCTTAGTCCTACACTTTCCTGTCACAGGATCCATAGTATTATATCCATACGAATTACCGCAATACTCATTTCGGTTACGCAACCTCACTCTTCTCAGCATCTCGGATAGCGATATTTCTTCATTCGATTTCATTAAAGGCAAAGAACTGCATACAGTTGAAAAATTATTTTGAATTTTGTCTGCTGGCTCTTCCAAAGTGCGCCTATTTATTAAGGGGTTCACCATGATTTGCGGCTTCACGAAGCTATGCGATATTTGTTCCATGGCTAAATTGGGATCTCTTTGGTTAGTTTTTACCATATCTTTCGGTTGTTTTGAGTAAGTTACATCAACTTTTTCACAAGGAATTGCTTCAACAGATTTTGTTTGATTCTGATTAAAACGTAACACTTCACTTGTAGGGTTTTCTGTAACTTGTCGAGGGACAGACTGCGTCATAAATTGTGATGTTTTACTTGGATGTCTTGATGTTTTTGTCTGCGTATTAGTAGATTCAGATTGAGGTTCTTGATTTACCGTATCACTCTCCCGTACAGGTTCTTGACCTGAAATTTGGTTTAGTGAAAAACCATAGCCTTCTTTATTAATACCATAAGCAAGGGTCTTCTTATCCTTAGAATCAATAATAGAAAGAGTAGGATCATAGGGTGGTCTATGATCGGGGTACATGCTTTCATCTCTTTCGAATGCAGCTTTGTTTCGTTCAATGGCTTTAGGGTTATTGGCCACCTGGAACGCGGGATGTTTCTTGTCAATAAAAGCAAAGGGAGAGTCTCGATCAAATTCCCTAGCCCCTAAATCAATTTCAGTTTTATTGATTGGTTTTCGTGGCTTCTTCAAAACATCCATTTGAATTATGTTTTCTTCTATCGCTGTCCTTTCTTTTGTAGATGTCTGTGGCACGCCTAATTTTCCCATATCTTTTAGTAAATATTCTTCAATTTGATTGATAGATGCGTCAAGACAGCGCTTTGCTAATTCATCGTAGGGCTGTTCCAACTCCATTGAGGTTACAGATTTACGTGGCTGTTTTCTGTTTGAAGAAAAGTTATGTATTGGTAATTTAAAATCAGCCCTTTCATTAGATAGGTGTTCTATTCGTCGTATTTCTTTTTTACGAGCATATTCGTGTCTTTGATTCTCTTCTATCCTACGAGCAAAAGATACAATAGAAGATGGCATATCTGAATATTTAAATGATTTATTGGCACCGTCATCTGTAGTTGGAACTGTTATATCTTCGAAATTATCGAACCTTCGGCTGTCATAATTATAAACGGAATTAATATCACCTAATACTCTCGGAGGCGCATTGAGTCTCTCTATTTTTGTATTTTCCGCTTCTATCATAGCCGATTCTGTAATTTTTTCGACCTTTTGAACAAACTTTTCTTCTGACTGCTTCTCCGTCGTAGAGTGTATAAAATCATTACATAACATGCTTTTGTGATCTTCATCTCCTTTATATGCCTTCGGACATACATTATTGTGCCTTGCCTGTATTTGTGAAATTCTTTCATATTGTTGCATTATTTCGGGACATGTATCTTGTAATGGATGAAAATCATGTTTGGGCAGATCAGTATTAGGTGGTTTGTTTGGTCCAAAGATCAGACTAATCAATTTTTGGCATTTCTCACATTCTGCTTTATTTTTTCCCGTATTAGTACTTTTATCAGCTTTTCTCAACGAGGTGATGGATGCTGAAAAATAGCGAATAAAGCCATGAGTGTTTCGAATGGAATAATTACTATTAAATGATTCAATTTTAAAACTAGACTTGACTCGATGTATTGATGGCTTTGTTCGCCATTATTCTCTAGGGATAGTACCTAGGCATTACGTTTAGTGCCTGCGTGCCTTTCTTATCTTATTATACTTAGGTAGGTACTCAAATGTTGCGTAAAAAATCTGCTTATGCACATGCAAATGATGAAAAATAACACATAAAGTGATTAGCTGTGTCCCATCGATCGGCTGAGATTAATTAATATTTAATTATGTTCTTAAGTGGATTAGGTGCTGTTGCCCACGACTTCGTACGCGTTACACTACTAAATAAAGCTAAGCTCGCTGTTGCAAATTGACTTGACACCCCATTTTTATCCCATGGGAACTGATTTATGGGAAAGTAGCCTATGTGGCCAGGTTATAATCTACGTATATACCAAATTTCATCAAAATCAGTTCAGCCGTTACGACGTGATTGAGTAACAAACAAACAAATAAATAAACAAACATCCAAACTTTCACATTTATAATATTAGTGTGATACCTGCCCCACATAACTTTTATTTTATTTGGATTTTTTTATTGATTGTAGTCAAGAGCTTGACCATAACTTTTTGCTCTTTGTTATAATCTTCAAACCTAGTGGGAATTATGGTAATGCCCCTTTTATGATACGAATGGATTGTTGATTTAGAAGTGAAATCAGAATCTTAGGGCGACTTGCGCAACGATGCCTAAACGTAGGTACTAATTAGTGGCTAAATATGAGAGAGTTGTAAAATCATACGAATAGGTACGTCAAATTTAAACATGTTTAGTCGCTAAATACGTTTAGAGATCGTTTAAGCTGTGCTTATTATAATAATTATGAAACTGATGTTTAGAGTTACAAGACCTCGTAACTAAGCGAATACCTCTATAAATTTATCAAAAGCAATATTATGTGCTATATACCTATATATATATGCTGTATATTATATTAGGTATTTACATACTGAAGCTGAGTAAAGAGTACATTTTTGTAAAAACAGTCAATAATTTTACTTTGTGAATTTTTATTTTTGTTTGTTTCTTGTGTGGTGTACAATTCAGTTTAGTTTAGTTTAATTCCATTCAATAAAAATAGTTTATTAATAGTATAATAATATAATAGGTAATGCAAAACAATACCGTAGAAATAATATTCTACCCCGGCTTGCTCAACGTTTCCTAAACGTATTTAGCGACTCAATTTCAATTTCAAATAGCCTTTACCTACTATCAAACTTACCTATTACCTACTAGTTTTACAAAAAATTGTTCAAATAATCTAAAGTAGACATTGGTTTTCAAGATTGTTTTGCATTTCAGCATGGGCCTCCCCCAGAGTCTTCCATAAAAAGATGTCACGTACCTACACAATGAAAAAACTAAAATGGAAGTGGGTAGGCCATCTGAAGTAAAAAGGAAAAATGGGCTAGGGACGTAACAGAATGGTATCCTAGAGAAGGAAAGCGAAAAATGGGAAGACCATTTCGAAGATGGGAAGACGACTTAAGAGCTAGGTACAGCAGGCACGATGTGGAGGAGGACAGCTCAAGATCGTGAATTTAGCGACTAAACATGTTTAAATTTTACGTATTTGTATGATTTGACAACCCTAAATCATAATTAGCCACAATTTTTTTTAAATATAATAAGTATGAGAGGCCTCATTACGCGTGCTAGTACCTACATCTATTCATTAAATCGAATCAGAAATGAGATTCGTAGACGAACCGACATAGCACAAAGGATTGGCTGAAAAGCTGGAGTAACAGTGGGCAGGGCACGAGCTCGAAGAACTGACGGCCGTTATGGCAGAAAGGTTCTCCAGTGGAGACCACGCACTGGAAAGCGCAGCGTAGGACGGCGCTCGACTAGATGGGAAGACGATCTGTTAAAGGTTGCTGGGAGCCGTTATGTGCCGCACAAGATCGGTCACCCTGGAAATCTATGGGGAAGGCCTATGTTCAGCAGTGAACATCCTTTAACTGATATGATTATAATGGTTCGTTTTAATAGGTAGTATCTACCACAAAAACAAAAAAAAATATGCTCACATTTCTGAAAATTTCCAAGAGTCAATTTAGAATTGCCTCCGAGAACTCGAGGAGCCAGTGACAAAGAGGAATATGCTTTTTTCAGCTTAGCTACTGTCGTCCTTAGCATTTTGGTATATTTGCAACAACTGGTAAATCAGCGAAAATAAAATAACACTTTTTTTCAAGATTAATTCTACACAAAATAATTTACTATCATTTGCTTTTGCTTCATGATGACATCCAAAAAAGAAATATTCTTCTTTCCTAGCATTAAGTCGAATTTTCTTTGAATATTTACTGCCAGAGTCTAGCTCAATTATAAAAATCGTGAACGTAGCTTTTTTCTAACGTTTCATTCCACGCAAAAAGTTTCGATTTCTTTGATAATCTAATTTCAAGTTTCCTGAATGGTGTTTGTTAATGAAACTTGAAAGTGGGTACCTAATTAATCTTAATATTTTTATGATCGCACGATTTAATTAAAAACCATAAATTGAGATACATTTTTTGGCTCGATAACATCCGAAAATCATCCATCACACAAGGCGCTTAATTTGGACGGAGCGTCGTTGATATTTCTGTGTAACACTCACGCATGGACGCATGTCAAAACGAAACGTAATTTCAAATGCGAGAAAATAACAAAGATGGCTGAAGAACAGGTGAGCACCAAAATAATGATAATTTCAGCGAATTTTAACTGGATTTAGTCAATTCATGGTAGTAAATAAGCTTTTAAAGTTATAACCTTATCATAAGTTACTAATTCCTATGACTGCCGATATAAATAACGTGATTATTCGGCATCATTCTTCAACTCTGACCTCACAGAGAGGTACAATAAAATTACGATTTTCATCATATTTCTAAGCTTTATTTCCTATATCGAGGAGTTGATGTACTAACCAGCACAGGTTAAAAATTAGAAGCATTTTCTCTTATATTTACCGGCTTCTTGGTTATATTGTGTTCATTCATTGTTGACATACACTATCCTTGAATTTCGGTGTTTTTTTTTGAGACTGGTCCACTGTTACGCCCCATTGTATCTATAAATCTTAACGTGTATCCGCTGATTATTACACGATGTTGAGAAATAGTTCATTCAAATTGCTCCAATAGAATACTAAGAAGTATTGAAGTAATGTCAGCTAGTTGAAATTTATAATACCTACCTACTTGTTTTTCCCTCTGCACGTCTACGAAGACTCTTATTTTGAGATAGCTGGGTCTTGTGTTGTTAAGCATGAAAGCAATGTGCTAATGGCTCAACCATAATTCAGTAAATCAATCATTGTAGTGCTACAGTGAGGTTAATGTGTTGAACATCACAGGTCACACATAAACCAATGAATATAAATATAAACAAGGTAAATATACAGCTCGCTGTGTACAATAAGCTTCTGTTAGAACTAATACGACATCCATTGAAAATATTTAAACTCTAAACTAAGACCGTTCGTTGGAAACCACCCATTTTATCGTTTAAATTAATACATGAGCCGTTCCTTTTCTCATCTGCATGAGTGAGTGGTATAATGTAACCAATTGTTTTCCCAATATTCTGCTTAGTGGTAATTAGTTTATTTTTATTGTTAACTGACAATTCTAATATATTTTTGACATAGCAATAAATAACATGACATAACAAGAATACATAAGTATTCTAAAAGGATCATTAAAAAAACAACCAGCCTTTTTTTTTTGCCATTCTTACCTGGCTTGGTTGCGAAGGAACAGGCAGTAACATTGACGTTTCAAAGTGATCCTTGTGATTTTAATGAATAAAAGATTTTGACTTTGACTCGCAGAGTGGGGCCTGATGACCTGTAATACAGGTTTCTATGTACCTACTTCAGGCACCAGTCTCTCGCAATGCTAATTGACATCCTACTTGCCTCTGTAAGACCTGTAGATCTAAGCTAATATTAACTTGTTAGAGAAAAATAACCGAATATTCTATTCTATTTATTAATAACTAGCTGTTGCCCGCGAGTTCGTACGCGTACTACTAAATGTGTAGGTAACCTAGAAAAGCTAAACTCGCTGTTGCAACTTGACACCCCATTTTTTTCCAATGGGACCTGATTTATGGGTTAAAAAGTAGCCTATGTGTTAATCCAGGTTATAATCTACATACATACTTAATTTCATCGAAATCAGTTCAGCCGTTACGTCGTGATTGAGTAACAAACAAATAAATAAATAACCAAACATCCAAACTTTCGCATTTATAATTTTAAAGTACTTATGTATTTAAAATTTATTTATGTAAGTATAAGTAGGTAAGTTTTAGATGTAGGTATTTATTAATTTTTTATCCTACTTAAATAGGTATTTATTGTAACACCGCCTCTCACGTTTTGTCAATTCAGTCCATCCAAAGGTTACTTGGAAAAGATCGCTTTAAGCGATAAGGCTACCCATTGTACCATCACGTGTTGGTCTTAAGTTTTGTAGGTGAAGTTATTGTAATTTGGTGTAACAATAAAGAATTATCTATCTATCATTACCCGTTCCAGGAGGTTATACAGATAGAGCTGCTGTGCAAGCAGCTGTACGAGTCGCAAGATCCGGGACTGAGGGAGCAGGCCGAGAAGGCAGTGGTAGCTTTTCAGGTAAGACAGAACAGCAGTATTAATTCTAGGATGGGGGGAGATCAGCACTGTCTACTGTCTGTTCATCCTGTAGGCATCCCCGACATAGCCCACCTTCGGTGGAGGTCGGGGGCTGTGGACCACCTTGGCCCCCGACACATAAAGAGTGGGTCAGGGTTTTTGATCAAACGAAGCGAGATCTACAAATGAACTCTGGCATATGCCTTTAAACAGCTTTACATTTTTGATGAAAAAGATAGATACTCCTAATTGTTATACTTGTGGGGTGGTGGAGGATGTATACCACCTTTTAACGGAGTGTGTCCGGAGTCAATCTATGAGAGTGGAGTTGTATAGAGCGCTAAAAGTGAACCACGTCGATGTGGGCCTGTTTCAGAGCGTGTTAGCTGAACAAGCATCTGACTCAGCTAACATGCTCTACCGGTCCACATACGAACTGCTGAAGGAGGATGCTTTGTAGCTGTATTTGTTAGTGTAGACTATTATGGAACTGACATCATGGTAAAGAACGACGCAAGTTCCCTAAAAAATAGATTTAAAAAAATCAACTCTGGCAAATCTGCGTTGCATGTATGTATGTTTGTTTGTCCGAGGATAACTTTCGAAGCATTGATCCGACCATCGTCAAATTTGATAATAGGTAGGTAGAGATGGCACAATTTTGGTGTGCCTAAATTAGCTAAAAATATGGGGGGGGGTTGTTGAGATATTGGGGTTTGATAGGGTTAAAAAAATCAAAATAAGATTATTGGGTCAAGTGGGAGGTCTAATGAAAGGTCTTCATTGGTACATTTCGACCCCGTTTTATTTTTAGTTTAATCCTTGTAGTTTTTGAGTTATTAGCCATAATAAAAACTGAACTATGCCGAAATTCACAAGATACATCACTGACCCCACAGTGCTGAAATTTGGTATGCGTGTAGCTTTAGTGACACAAATACAGGGAAAAGTTTGAAATCTAGAATAATCGCAATTTCTACCCCTAATGAGTAACCAATTAACATGAACTCCCGTTATTGGTAATTTGAATGAAACTGAACATCAAGTTTTTGGCTGTGTATTTTGTGGCACTATTATTAGTCAAAGATTATGAATAATATTTTTTTTGGGTGTTTGGGAGACTCGCGCGGTGTAGTTTAAATTTAATTATTAAAGGTATAATAAAGATCATTTTGCGTTATCTGTTATAGAAGTAGAAATTGAAAAATATTTATTTTCACATTCTATGAATACAATAGTTATACTTATACCAAATACAAGACTACAAAATAGGTCGTCACTCAGCGGTGTGCCACTGTAACATATAGCTACTGTAGCGCTGGTATTATGTGACGCCTTTAGTGCGTGTGAGCAGCAGAAAATAGAAACACGCGTTTACAATATTAATTAACATACGAGGCATGCCTTTTAAGTTTTGTCGTTTGAAGAAAAAAACACATCTAGAACCTTATAGTACTTTTTATTGTTTTTCAAAGTATTCACAACGTAGCTTAAAACACTTTTCCATTCGCTCAAACCAGTTATTATAACATTTATTCCACTCTAAAGTGGGGTGTTCAAAATGGCTGTCTTGAAAGCGTCGACTGCTTCTTCACCGGACTGGAACCTTTGACCACGAAGACTTTTCTTAATTTTAGGAAATGTAAAGAAATCGTTAGGGCTTAGGTCAGGACTGTATGGAGGATGGTCAAGAATTTCTACTTTTTCCTGCTTCAAATACTCAATCGTTTGACGAGCGCTGTGTGAGCTTGCGTTGTCGTGGTGCAGGATGATGCGTCGCTTTGAGTTAGATTTTCGAAGTTCGGCGATGACTTGTGGTAAACAAACTGTAGTATACCACTCTGCGTTAACCGTTCTACGATCTTCAAGTGCAATAGTCGCAACATGGCCGGTTTTTCCAACGAACGTGGCCACCATCTTCTTTGAAGTGCTTCGAGAACGAACAACTTTAGTCGGCTTTGGCTCGTCTTGAAAGACCCAGATTGTAGATTGTTGTTTGGTATCAAGATCGTAGGCATAGATCCAAGATTCGTCACCACTTATGATGTCGTAGACGTGATTTGACTCCCCTCGGTTGAACCTTTGCAGAGTTTTCTTACACCATCTGACGCGGGCCGCCTTGTGATCGTCGAAAAGCAGATGCGGTATCCAACGGCAAACTAGCTTTCTCACACCAAGCGCTTCATGCAAGATCTTCTGAATGGTTGTCCCTGAGATGCCTAATAGAGCCTCTATCTCTCGATACGTCACATGACGATCTTCGAGAATTAGTTGTCTCACAGCAATGATGTTATCTTCAGTGAAGGCGGATTTTGGGCGTCCTTCGCGAAATCTGTCACTAACACTAGTATGTCCACGCTGGAATTCTAAATACCAGCGTTCGACAGTCCGCAGACATGGGGCTACATCACTGAACACAGATGTTAGCTCTTCTAAACACTGAAGCCGTGTCAGGCCTCTTCTAAAGTTGTAGAAAATTATTGCACGAACATTTTCCTTAGAAAGATTCATTTTCGTACGTGACCTGACAGATTCAAATCGAAACTGTGACTAAACAATAGCATTAATCCTAATACTTTCAACTGTTTTGAGATTCAAAATGTAAACACATTCGAATATAGAACAGTTCCAAATTCAAAATTGCCGGAAAATATGGAAACGACAGAACTTAAAAGGCATGCCTCGTATAAAAGTTTACAAGATTTACAAAAAACAATAATTAAAAAATTAAATAAATATTTTTACACAATAACTACTAAACATTACACATACTAAACTTATTAAAGCAAAGTATTTATGAGATCAGAACTAAACATTAAAAATAACAGTAAAATAAACAACAAATTACTGCAAGTTATTAAATAAATAAAATATTAAATATTTTGAGGAATTATTAATTTTATTTTTTTTTATTTATTTATTTTAGGAAAACCATCAGCACATATTAAACACAATAGTTACAGTGAATAGTAATAAATAGGCCATTTAAAGGTCTCCACTGATAGAATCACATTATACTTAATTACTAATATTAATTTAACATACAGAACAAAAGTAACCGTTGCAACTAAATCAAACTAAATGTAGGCCCAGAATGACTACCTACTGATGGAGTAATTTGTGAAAGCAACAGAATTTTCTTGAGTGAAATTTTAAAAGAGTGAACTGATTTTGCGTTTCGAACTGGTGGTGGTAGATTATTCCAGCATTTTGTGGCAGCATATCGGAAGCTACCACGAAAAGCAGTCGTTCTGTGGCGTGGACAGATTAAGTTTAGCTGTCGATCTCTGTGGCGCAGTGGGCGAATAGCCGGCTGAGACGCAGGAGGTAGCGGTTCGATTCCCACTATATAGATATTAGTTCTGGGTCTGGATGTTTTTCTATATATTATAAGTATGTATTTACAAAAAAAGTATATAAGTATTCTATCTGGTTCCCATAGTACAAGTTCTGCTTAGTTTGAGGCTAGATAGCGCTGTGTGAAATGGCCAGTAATATATATTTACTATTTCAATTGTAATTTGATTTTGTTGTAGGAATCCCCGGACACCCTTACAAAATGCCAGGCGTTATTGGAACGTGCGGACTCCAGCTACTCGCAGCTGCTAGCTGCCACCACTCTTGGGAAGCTCATCAGCCGGTTAGTTCTTTTATAGTCTCCCTAGCTACTAAGCGATAAGACCGTCAATTTAATAATCTTCATCATCATATTAACCGTAGGATATCCACTGCTGAGCAAAGGCCTCCCCAACGACTCTGAGCAACTTTCTTTCCTACCAGATGGTTTGTGAACGTACAGACACCGTCGCTAACTGGTAACCTGCTTGTTTTAAGAATTAAATAAAAACTTGTAGAAGGATGATGCTTCACTCTTGGTTCATTCTCACATCCAAAGGTTGTCTGGAAGAAAACGCTTTAAAGCGATAAGACCGCCCATTATACTATTTGCTTTGTGTCTTCTTTTTTGTCTGTAATTTTTATTTTTTAAGGTGTACTATAAAGTGTTTTCATTCCTTCATTAATTCTTGAAAACAATTCTATTCTATTCTTTATTTAAGACTAGTTATTGCCCGCGACTTCGTACGCGTTGCACTACTAAATGTATAGGTAACCTAGAAATAAAGCTACACTCGCTGTTGCAACTTGACACCCCATTTTTATCCCATGGGACCCGATTATTGGTTAAAAGTTAGCCTATGTGGTAATTGGTATTGACTTTGACATTTACATGCAGATACATAGTCCATATTCAGTACAATAAAATAAGTAAATAGGTACACAAATATGGTGGGTTCCTAACGAGTTACACCCAAACGAGCCACAGTGTAACTCGCTAGGAAAAAAATTATCTACGAGTTACACTGTGACTCATTGGGGAAAAATTCCCAACGAATTACACTGTGACTCCTTTGGGTGTAACTCGTTGGGAACACACCTACAAAAATAACAAGCAGGTACACATTGGACTATGGAGACACTAAACATGCACAGTGTGCGCTCTCGTCCAGAGTCCAGCCTCCCTGCAATGAGTTGCAGGTAGCTGTTGAGTGCGCCCCAAATCATCAGGGATACCGTTCTCTTGCGCAGTGCCGCTGTGAACCCGTCTACTCGCGCCTCCACGAACATTCCCGATGCGTTACAGAAGCGCGGCCCCAGCAACGCCCTGAACACTTGTATTGTACGCGCAGGCCGTTGACCTATATGATTTAAAAAAAAATGACCACTCCCAAACTTAATGCGAGCATGTTTCATTAATAATAGAAGGTTGAGGGTCCTGATACAAATAGTCACGTATATTTCCAGGTCCACAGGCAGCCTCTCCACACAGCAGCGGCTGGACATTCGGAACTATGTCCTGAACTACCTGGCCACGAGACCCAAGCTGGCCAGCTTCACAACCCAGGCGCTAGTAGCCCTCTTCGCTAGGATCACCAAGCTGAGCTGGTTCGACATGATCAAGGACGAATACGTCTTTCAGAACGTTATTAATGATCTCAGTGTGTTCTTGCAGGTTAGTTTTATTCTAATTATTTATATTTTGATTTTAGGCAATAAATAGTGCAATGAATATCAAAGCAATGTTAGTCCACGCCTTTCTTCAATTCCATTCATTTATTAAATCTGACCTGATTACTAACAATAGAATACAATATTATAAAAAAAATCAATAAACATATCTTTTGTTTTTTTTTTATCTATTTATTTTAGGAACTTTTCATCTCCATAGTACTCTCTATGTAAATTTAACATAGAACTGGTTGACTTTGAACGCTTCAACTAGTTCCTCTCTCATAGATGTATATCTAAACAATAAATAATAATTAAACATAATGTCACACAATACTACCGTTATTGGTAAATTTACAACGTAGGCTCAAGCTAGTGTTACCCGACCTAAGCGCTTATTATTATGTAGATTTAAAAGTTATTGACACAACAAGTAAAGAAATAAAAGTTTTTATAGTCCATTGTTATACACGGGGCGTAAGCGAGTATAGGTCGAGGATGCTATTGAACGCTTACACCCGAGTATAACACATAACTTGTCATCACGAACGTGAGTAAACTTTAAAAGTCTAAAACAGTTTGGTGCTAAACATAAAATTAGAGTTCTCGGTATCTATTGTTTTTTCTCTACTAAACTGTAGCCTCCTATTTAATAGAAATAAGGATTAGTCATTGTTATGGAGGTTGTATTTCACTAAAGCATTTATGAATGTAACCTCTTTTATTTTTAAAATAAATATGGTTTTGTCATGGAGGATTTATTTCATTTTCGGATATTATGAATACAATGATGTGTGAAGAATGATATGGGTAAGAAAGAAGTGACAACGGAGATGACGGCTGATAAAGAGGAATGGAAGAAAAATACATGTTGTGCCCACCCCACGTAATGTGGGAAAAGGGCAGGAAGAAGATGAATGAGCCTCATTCCATTTTCAAGTTTACTTACGTCCCTAGGGGCGTAAATCGCATTTATAGGTATTGACTTCAACTAACAATGACCAACTTTCAGAGCATGAGTGTTGAAAAAAACGAGTGTGCTTTAGACCACATGACTGAAGTAAAACTTGAATACTATGAAGGGACTCAATTTCCGTTCGCCTCGCCCGATCACACTTTTCGTAACGCTCTCGTCACGCATTCACCAGCTTACTCCCCAAGTCAAGCTTGCGTAAAGATGTTTTACTTCAATAATATTGTATTGTCCGCAGAGTCAAGAATTGGGCACAGTGGGAGTTCAGCTTCTATCGCAGCTTGTAACAGAAATGAACCAGGTCTCCGAGGCTGATGCCAACCGATCACTCGCTAAGCATAGGAAGATTGCATCTTCATTTAGGTAAGTGCCATTTTTTGACTTAAATACGTTTTTAAAATTGCTTCCATTGTGGGAGGCAATTCATAAAACGAATGATAACAAAATTGGGGGATACAGTTTGGTGTTGCAGCAACATATCTATCATCTCCATCCAAAATGTAATTATACCACTGGATATGGTGGGACATGGGACAACATACCACAAACATTGTTATAACTATGTACATAAAATAGCCTATTTTATGTTGAAAATATTACCCTGTTACGTACACGTATTCACGTACCACACACGGCCGTGTCCATGACACAGCCACACCCCATTTTTTTTTGTTTTTTAATTTGATTATTCGGCTTTTTATATCAGTGCGGCCACAAGGCCCATTGGGATCGCCACTTGTGTTTATGTCGCCCCTAGTTCAGGGGGGCTTTCGCCATGAACTAGGGGCGACATAAACACAAGTGCTGCCATCAACTCAAAGTCTTACTCCGCTACTTCAAGGAGTTGGGATGGCTGGGGTCAGGTTAGAAGGGGGTATGCACAATACAACCCTATGTGGGACGTCAGTGCAGATCTTATTAATATAATATATTATAGTTTTTACTATGGCTAATAAACTAAAAACCACTAGGATTAAACTAAAAATAAAAACGGTGTCGAAATATGCTCATTTAGACACACCAGGATTGTGTCAACACTACTTACCTATACATATATCAAATTTCACGATGATCGGATCAACGCTTCTAAAGTTATCCTCGGGCAAACAAACATACATACATACAACGCCGATTCACCCAAGTTAATTTGTAGATTTTGCTTTGCTCGATCAATTATTTGTTTATTCATTTAACTAGGTTTTGGCACTTATTATATGCATTTTTATACCATAAATTTTTGCCTGCAGAGACACCCAACTATTCGAGATGTTCCGTCTCTCTTGCTCACTCCTTGGTTCGGTGAGAGGCAAGACCGCTGAGCTGAGCTTAGAGAGCCAGCAGCAGCTGATAGCAGCCTTACTGAAGCTATCGCACAACTGCCTGATGTTCGACTTCATTGGAACTACCAGCGATGAGTCCTCGGACGATCTTTGTACTGTTCAAGTAAGTTAAACTATTCGAGATGTTCCGTCTCTCTTACTTACTCCTCGGCTCAGTGAGAGTCAACACCGCTGAGCTGAGCTTAGAGAGCCAGCAGCAGCTGACAGCAACCTTACTGAAGCTATCGCACAACTGCACTCTTTTACAGAATACATTTCGGGGAATGTGCCTAGGAACTTTACGATCTGATTCCGCCATCTCCTTTCCACCAAAGAACAAGCAGGCGCACGGCTCAGTACCATCCGTACCTAGTTGATATACCACCCATTCGCACACACTGTTTTGGTTTTACGTTCTTGATGCGCACAGCTAAGGTGTGGGATACTTTGCTGTCATCTGTTTTTCCTAAAGAATACAATCCGGGCCTCTTTAAGGTAAGAATAAATAGGTTTCTTCTAAATCTTCGTGCATCATCTTAGACCACATCATCGCTTATCATCAGGTGAGATTGTGGTCAAACGAAGATCTATAAACTTAAAAAAAAAAGTCTTAACATCCAGTCTGTCACTATGAAAAATGTTGATGATTTTTCCAAAAAAGCTTGTTTGTTTTTATTCAAAAACATTTTTAGTTCAATACTCAATCATTGATTGTATTTCACAATATAATAGGTACATGATCATTATGGACCCTTCATTAGTTGCTCATTTTGAAATTTTCATCATTTCATGGCTGTACCACAAAATACTAATTCTACATAAACATTAGAAAAATATTGAAATTAGGAAATTTATAAACATACACGGGGTAATTCAAAATCAAATCAAAATATCTTTATATGGAACATAAAACAGTGTAAAGAAACAAAATGGAAACGGTGATACCTGCAGTAGTAAAAATACTGTGTCGTAAAAATTCTAGTAATGATAAAGATTTCTCACATTATCAAGTTATTTCGTTTTTTTCAGTTCAATTCAGTTACCTCAGCTTGAACTTAAGATTTCATACAAAACAAAAATGTACATGAAAATTGTAAAGAAAATTTAACATTCTGACTATTTAGCTTAGGGCTAATAGCTATTATTGTTGCAAAATATGGTTTTTAGGGTTTCGTACCCAAAGGGTAAAACGGGACCCTATTACTAAAACTCCGCTGTCTGTCTGTCGGTCTGTCCGTCCGTCCGTCCGTCCGTCCGTCCGTCTGTCCGTCTGTCCGTCTGTCCGTCTGTCCGTCTGTCCGTCTGTCCGTCCGTCTGTCCGTCCGTCCGTCCGTCCGTCCGTCCGTCCGTCCGTCTGTCTGTCTGTCCGTCTGTCCGTCCGTCCGTTTGTCTGTCTGTCTGTCTGTCTGTCTGTCTGGCTGTCTGTCTGTCTATCCGTCTGTCACCAGGCTGTATGTATGAATTTATGAACCTCACGGTTCATGAGATAGATAGACAGTTGAAATTTTTCAAATAAATTACCTGATTGACATTGTAGTTCAATATAAAAAAATACTTAGCTTGTTTCTTTTGATTATAATAATAATATTTCGTTTTTCACTACTCTAGTCTATACAGTCTGTAACCGTATTCGCGACAAAAATTTAAAACACATATGCAGAATCGTATAAACTGATTTTAAAGATTGGTTTAATACCGGTAGCTTGAATATTTATCCAGTAATCGGTACATTTCCAATAAACAAGTTTTAACGTAAATCGGCGGCGCCTTTGCGACGATGCCGCTTAGTTAGCTTGACAGGTACCTACTTACATGATGAATGAATACGATTTGTTTACCTATTTTATACAGGCTGTTTAATTGATATTTTAGGACTTTAAATTAAGGTGTATTTTTATTTTATTATTATTTATTAATACTTAGATTCACAGTTACATTACTGTATATTATAAACTAATTAACATAGTGCTGGACTTAAACCAAATTGAATCTACATTATGTAATACTAAACTTATAAATTTGACGCGGCAAAGTAGCTCGCCTGTTAACTTTAACATACTTACTTACCTATATATATATTTAAATTAAATATTTACATGAAAAAATAATAACAAGAAATAGTTAGCAAGAAAAAGTGAATATTAACATTTTTTAGAATATAAATTAATGAAAAAAGTGCCCCTTGAGCTACAATGTTTGCTTGATCGCATTTGAAGTGTGTGTGTGTGTGTTTATGTGTGTATAGTGTACCTGGTGTGTGTGGTGTGGGATGTATTTTACAGTGTTATGTTATGTTTTAAAGTGTTAATTATCCGGTCATTTGGAAAATGCAACAAAAAAGAAGGTAGTTAACTAAAGTGCAGTTGAACCCGCTCAGAAAAAAAAAAACTAATAATGACTACAAACTGTTTACACAGGGAGTTTACACGCAAGGGTTACATGGCGGCAATTTTTATACGAATAATTTTAAAAGACTGATGTTGAAATGTTAAAGTTAATGTTCATAAAAGTTAAGTTTTCTAGGTTTAGTAATTGGAATTCAGTATCTATAACAATAAAGAGTTATCTATTCATCCATCCTATTTCCTAGCTATTTATCGGTCTGTCCAGCGGTGTCTGTTGATATAAAAAAAATCGTGGTAATGAATTTGAAAAAAAATATTATACAACAATCCCTACCCGTGATTTAAATTAATGTCGTTAATGCGGTGACACGCAGTATAAAACCGAATTATTTACATATTTTTTTTATAATATTTTGAATTTGATTTTCTTTCCAGATCCCGACCTCCTGGCGACCAACATTCCTAGAATCGGGCACCCTGGACCTATTCTTCGAGCTGTACCACGCACTGGGTGGCGGACTCGCTTCGCTCGCACTCTCGTGCCTCGTGCAGCTCGCTTCAGTCCGCCGCTCGCTATTCAGCAACAACGAACGAGCCAAGTTCCTGAATCGATTAGCTTCGGGCGTGCAGCGAATATTAAGCAATACACAGGTACTATATAACTAATTATTATTAGAGGTCACCCCTGTGGCGCAGTGCGCGAATAGCCGGCTGAGATGCAAGAGGTTGCGGTTCGATTCCCGCCTTGGAACAAATGTTTGCATGATTTATGGATATTTGTTCCGGGTCTGGATGTTTTTCTATATATTGTAAGTATGTATTTACAAAAAATAAATTATGTATTCTATCAACTATCTTGGACCGTTAATTAACACGCACTGGAAAGCGCAGCGTAATACCGCCCCCTACTATACAAAACTAAGACCTGATAAAGGTTGCTGGGAGCCGTTGGGTGCAGGCCGCATAAGATCGGTCACTCTGGAAATCTATGGGGAGACCTATGGGGTTGCGGATGCTCAGCAGTGGATGTCCTTGATATGATGATGATGATAAGTTGTGTTCCAGGGGCTGTCGGAGCCGACTAACTACCACGAGTTCTGCCGACTGCTGGCGCGGCTCAAGTCAAACTACCAGCTGGGGGAGCTGGTGATGGTGGACAACTACCCCGGACTCATCGCACAGATCGCCAAGTTCACGCAGCAGAGCTTGCAGGTAGACCACTAGAGTTTCTTTATTTTTCCATAACTAGCTCCTCCACCAGCATCCACGGGGGTGTGGAAAGCTGCAGCCATCAACCCAAAGTCCTACTCTGTTACTTCAAGGAGTTGGGATGGCTGGGATCAGATTAGAAGGGGGTAATGCACATTTCTTATTCCCCCCATCCTAGAGGTTTAAAAGGTTTTTCACACCACCTGCTCGACAATGTTAAATTATATGTCATGTAAACCACACCGAAAGCAAGTGATTAAATTCCTACGGCTGAGCCGGGAGTAAAGTTGTACTAAATTTCATTGTGTCATTCATTCAATGTGATTTGAATTTGGAACCTCATCTGTATTAAAATTTGAAGCAAAGAGACCCGCACAATACGAACTTATTCGTAAATCGAACTAACCTCTGCACGAATGCACCAACCTAGATTTGGTTTTTATTGTCTCGCAGAAAGTGTGAAAAGTTGAGTATTCTCCTCGTGGATAAAGCTGCCTGCATATTGGGCGTGCTTATATCCCTCTCTGCACTCAGGATTCTAGCAACTCCCTCGCTCCGCTCGTGAGTTAATTTTAGAATCCTTCGTTACGTTCGGAATTCAATATAGCGCCCGTGACGCAAGACATTGCTTTATCCCCTCGTTATTTATTATTATTGTGCAAATCTGAGACCCGACTACGTAATACCTATGTCGATAGTAGTCACTCGGACCATAATAACGATTGACACCTCATACATCAAAATCGGACTTATAGTTTAGGCGCTACGGTGGAACATAGGTAAATATATACATACTTACATACATAGACTGCTAAAAATATAACCCTTCCTTTTGGCCTTGCCGTAGTCAGGTAAAAATTACGGCCATTCATGCTGTATATTTTGCTAGCAAATAAATCAAAACCTTTGGGTACTTCCCGTTGAACTAGAATCATAAAATTTGGCAAATTTAATTTGTAGGAAATTTATCTTTTAGTTGAGAATAAACATGAACTCATTTCCAGATGTGGCAGTTCGCTCCAAACTCAGTTCACTACCTACTCTCCCTCTGGCAACGGATGGTGGCCTCCGTGCCTTACGTAAAGGCATCCGAGCCGCATCTCTTAGAAACATACGCGCCGGGCGTCACCGCGGCTTATATCGGCTCGCGGCTCGACTCGGTCGCGTGTGTAGTGAGGTACGTATAGACCTTCATGAAGGCTTCCAGGCCGCAACTCTAGAAACATACGCGCCGGGCTTTACCGCAGCTCGACTCTGTCGCGATAGCTTCATGCTTTCAAGGCTTCCAGGCTACCACTCCTGGATTCAAATGCAATATTGTACTTACTACTCTAATTATTATATAAACTCAAAAAATAAAAATAAAATGTTTATTTCGGTAACAAGTAGTGAGGTAAGTATAGAGATCTTCGTGAAGGCTTCCAAGTCGCAACTCTAGAAACATACGTGCAGGGCGTCACCGCGGCTTATATCGGCTCGCGGCTCAATTCTGTTGCGTGTGTAGTAAGGTACGTATAGAGACCTTCATGAAGGCTTCCAGGCTGCAACTCTAGAAACATACGCGCCGTGCGTCGCCGCGGCTTATATCGGCTCGCGGCTTGACTCTGTCGCGTGTGCAGTAAGGTACGTATAAAGATCTTCATGAAGGCTTCCAGACTGCAACTCTAGAAACATACGCGCCGTGCGTCGCCGCGGCTTATATCGGCTCGCGGCTTGACTCTGTCGCGTGTGCAGTAAGGTACGTATAAAGACCTTCATGAAGGCTTCCAGGCTGCAACTCTAGAAACATACGCGCAGGGCGTCACCGCGGCTTACATCGGCTCGCGGCTCGACTCTGTCGCGATACCTTCATGCTTTCAAGGCTTCCAGGCTACAATTCCTGGAATCAAATACAATGTTGTACTTACTACCTTAATTATAATAATGTACCCAGATCAAAAAAAATGTTTATTTCGGTAACAAGTATATACAAATTTTAAGGTTGGAAGCTTTTTTTATGTAGGTAACTACTTGTGCTGCGTATCTATGAAAATCTAATGTATGTTCACAAAAATATTAATTTGTTTAAGAAAAATAGCGATCATCATAATTTTAATACTAGAAATAAAGATAAACTCGCTGTTGCCACTTGTAGACTCCATAAAGTTAGTAAATCGTTTAAAGGGTAAGGTGTACGCTTTTATAACAAACTCCCAAGGGATGTACAAAAATTGACAATTAACAAATTTAAAAACGTAATTAAACAAAATCTTTATAAAAGAGCCTACTATAAAATATCGGATTATTTAGATGATAGAGAAGCTTGGGATTGAAATTGCTCCAACTCGTTCAAAATGTTACAATTTAGACGTAATTTATGTTCTGTATTATGTATTGTAAAAGGATCATTAAAAAAAACAACCAGCCTTGTTTCTTGCCTTTCTTTCCTGGCTTGGTCGCGAAGGAACAGGCAGTAAAATTGACGTTTCAAAGTGATCCTTGTGATTTTAATGAATAAAAATATTTTAATTTGAATTTGCTAGAAGCCCCTGCTCTTCCATATCCGTCTGTCACTTCAGTCTGGCACTCTTGGCAGAGTGTTCGTGGTTATGTCAGGTGGCTCTTGAGTAGCGGCTCTAGCGATGCGTCCTCCATTCAGCAGTATTGAAGGCATTGCGAGAACATTCAGTCATGGTAGAGTGTGTGATGGACTTGATGAGGTCTGACCATCTCATTGGAGAGCGACCACGCAGTCTCTTGCCTTCCACTCTGCCTTGCACTACTAGACGTTCCATTGACGCCTCTTTACGAATAACGTGCCCAAAGAACTTAAGTTGAAACAATACTTACTATAATAGATATCATAACTACCTATTCCCATAATATCCTACAGGCACCATGCTGTAAAAACCTGTGGCAAATGAATAAATGCTCATTTTTTAAAGTGAAAACTTCTTTAGGCGCGTTGAGCATTTTTTGAGATGGGGAAAAGCCATTGAACTCGCGGCACTCTGCATATAATTTTTTTTTTAGTTTGTGTAGATGCAGGTTACTTTCTTAGTAAATTTTCATGTTTATGTGACATCCATCATGATCATTTTGCAACATCCAATTTCTTTTTGAAGTGAAATCTTCTTTAGGCGCATAGAACATTTTTGAGATGGGAAAAAACCATTGAACTCGCGACACTGTTACCGTTACCGACACCGTTCCTGACGTGTCAAAAAATACATACGTAATTGTTCAAGTTTTCACTTCTGTCGGTACTCCCGGAATGCCACTTTTTTTGTGTCTCTAACCTATCTCGTCTCACTGCTGGGCAAAGGTCTCCCTCCAAAAAAATGCTAAATTATTAATTTTAATTTATTTTTAATTTCAGAGACGGCCTTGAAGATCCTTTAGACGACGTCGGCACAGTACAACAGCAGTTGGACCAACTCTCAGTGATTGGTCGATGCGAGTACGCCAACACGTGCCAACTCCTCGTGGCGCACTTCGACCGCGCCGCGCATGCGTACACCGTAGAGACTAACGCACAACAGATTGTGGTTCTACAAGGTATACGTATAAGGTCGTTATTCCTAGAAGATGCTTTGGACGACGACACGGTACAATTAGTCACAGGACGTCCACTGCTGAACATAGGCCTCCCATAGATTTCCAGAGCGGCAGATAAAGATAAGATGAAGATAATTTATTTCCAAAAAGAATGAACACAGTTTATCTTTGTAACTTATACAACCTGTTTTTTTATGTACGACATTAATTTAAAACACACATCCGGGATAGCATTTACTGATTTTAGAGGTGGGTTTAATAACGGTAGCTTGAATATGTATCCATTAATCGATACATTTCCAATAAACAATTTTTAATGTAAATCGGCGGCGCCTTTGCGACGATGCCACTTAGTCAGTTTAATAAGTACCTACTTACATGATGAATGAATATGATTTTTTTACCTATTTTATACCCAATTCATCGATATTTTAGGACTTGAAATTAAGGTAGATTGAAAATTACAGAAAAATCTATTTTACAACAATACTAGCCATCAGCCCTACTCGTGATTTAAATTAATGTCGTAAATGCCCACATTATACATTACATACACACAGTATACATTTTTTTGTAAATACATAATTATAGTATACAGAAAAACACTCAGACCCGGAATAAATATCTGTAGATCATCCAAACATTTGTTCCGCGGCGGGAATTGAACCCGCTACCTCCTGCGTCTCTGCCAGCTATACGCCCACTGCGCTACGGAAGTCGTCATGAGTGCTTATAATCTTCATTCAAAGACCTCTTACCATGTCTACCAGTATTAGACCGCTCATTGTGCATTTCTAATGTTTTCCGTTACCTATACAATTGACCCGCGGTAGTCCGGCCCATGTTTAATCAAGCACCCCCTAAAATCCGACATCCCTTTAGCAGTACCTATATACAAAGCATATTGAATATTTATCCAGTAATTGATACATAATGGATACTATATCGTTAAAAGAATTGTGGTAAGGTTCATTTTCCCTTGACAACTTTAACTTTAATTTCAGGTCAACTAACCTGGCTAGTGTACATAATCGGAGCGGCTATAGGCGGGCGCGCGTCTCTCAACGCGTGTGATGAGAATGACGCCATGGACGGAGAGCTGGTCTGCAGAGTGTTACAGTTGATGGACCTCACTGACACTAGACTCGCACAGGTTAGTAACTAACCTGGCTAGTGTACATGATCGGAGCGGCTATAGGCGGGCGCGCGTCTCTCAACGCGTGTGATGAGAATGACGCCATAGACGGAGAGCTGGTCTGCAGAGTGTTACAGTTGATGGACCTCACTGACACTAGACTCGCACAGGTTAGTAACTAACCTGGCTAGTCTACATGATCGGAGCGGCTATAGGCGGGCGCGCGTCTCTCAACGCGTGCGATGAGAACGACTAATACGTAATAACCTGATCTAGAACTATTATAAATCTTTCATTCAAATTTTGGGACTGCCATGCTAATATTTCTGAAAATTTCCGCGCGTTTCAGTCTCTACTTACTCTAATCCTCTGGCATTTGTCGGTGACTATGTAGTTTGTCTATGGTCTCCTGATTACTAAACACTAATTTGGTTACATAACACTAACTTAGTTTTATTAGTTCTTATTTTGTAATTTGTAATAATTTATTTTATTTATGTTTTAATAATTTGCATGCCTCTGTGGTAGAAATAAGTTGGATCTATAATAATTTTAAGAACTTTGTTTAAAACCTTATTTGATGCAAATAAATGATTTGATTTGGTTTATAATTCAGGGCGGCTGCGAGAAACTAGAACTGGCGATGATGTCGTTCTTTGAGCAGTTTCGCAAGATCTACGTGGGGGAGCAAGTGCAGAAGAACAGCAAGGTGTACCGGCGGCTCAGCGAAGTGCTGGGACTCAACGACGAGAGCCGCCTGCTCAGTGTACTCATGAGGAAGATGTGAGTACTAATAACAACCTTAACGTTGGTTTGTAATGTACCATTCGAGGCGATCTTGTTACAATATGGTGACACAGACAGACTACCCCAGCCCCCAAACCCAACACGTTATTTAAAAATAACGGAGAATCTGTTTTAATGAAAATTTATCATAAATTCAGGTTCTGAAACCCGCACAAGGTCGCGAACGATAGTTTGCTGAACTCTAACAATCGCTGTTATGTTGCATTTTAGACATAAATTCGCTCGATCAGATTTCAATTGGTTGCACGGAAAATTGAAACGTCTCATCATGCGTGTATTCGTAATACTTCTTGGAAGATTTATTTTTGTACTTATATGGTCACCTGGACGGTTTTTTGCTTCATCAAAAGCGGTCAAGCCGTTAGGAGAAGAATAATTACAAACACAATTTGGAGCAAGCATATGGCCTACCTGATGTTAAGTGGTAACCATCGCCTATAACAAAGTATTGCCTCGTAGATTACGCTCCTTAGAAACGTGCGCTACGATTCACTGCCCTACATCCATCAACTTGAGGCATACAGATGTAAAGCCTCATGTGTCTGTAATTTCAGCGGCAACCATACCCTTCAAACCGAATGCTGCTTCAGTATTTTATTGCGTTCATACAAAGTGGATTATAATGTTACATGTCATCTTATTGACTAGTCAAGAGTCCGGCACTTCATATGTACCCTGCAAGTAAGGGTGTGCCAATATTAAAGCTAACTAGTCAAGTCTAGTGGAATCGATGTTGAGCGATTTTACGTTTTGAATTTTATTTGTTAGTGAAATTATTCATCATCATCATCCTTATCAACCTATAACAGTCCATTGCTGGACGTAGGTCTCTCCCAGGGTGCGCCATTGAGCCCGATCCCCAGCACTTCTCATCCAATCTTTGCCAGCCACAGGGAGGAGGGCGTCCTACACTTCGCTTGAGTCGTGGCCTCCACTCCAGAACACGTCCAGAACGGCCCACTGCCACTTCAGCTTGCTGACCCTCTGAGCTATGTCGATCACCATGGTTCTCTGTCATAGTGAAATCATTATTGTAGAAAATAAACTACGAGCCTTACGGTAGTTGCATATGAGGTGTAACATCTGACACCGCGCGCGCTCATTGGTCAAAACAAATAGCGCGCGATTCCCAGGTTTCCTGTTACACATTTCCGTCCCTTTTGCCAAAATCACTAACACAAACCGAGAGAAAAGATGTTACAACACATCAATAACTATAGAACTCTACTATTCTTTTCGGTTTTCGGCGGGCGGTTCAGCTGTAAAATAAAATGCTAAAAATGTGTTTCCCATTGCAGTATAACAAATCTGAAATACTGGGGCAGCAGCGAGCAGATAATATCGAAGACACTCGGCCTGCTCAGCGAGTTGAGCGGTGGCTACTCGTGCGTCAGGAAGCTGGTCAAACTGGAGGAGGTGCAGTTCATGCTAACACACCACACGGTACGTACCGAGGGTTATACTAACGAACATGATTTATATAAAGCTGTTTTTTTTTGTTCTCTTTGTGATCTGAAATCAGTTGGAGGACTATAGGCGGATGGGTTTGTGGCGTTTGGGATCAAGGCACATTAGTCCTTCTTCCCTTCTTTTGAAGCAGCAAGCAGGTTGTCCACTTTTCAGCTGCTTTGTATCAAAATGATTTTCCACCAGTGCTCTTGCCAGCGGATATTCATGACTTTTTATGCAATCCAGATATCTTTTCCCTCAGAAGCCCATTTCATGGTCGATTGTGGGAACTTCTAGGTTACTCATGGATCTCCTTGTTGGTTGTGAACCATGAGTCATTAGAAATGGAACGCAAGATTTTGTTCTGACAGCGTTGGATAATAGCACGATTGGATTTGCTGGTCGTATTCCAAATTTGTAGCCCATACGTCCACATTGGCTTAAGGATGGTGTTGTAAACCAGGCGCTTGTTAAGAAGAGACAGTCGGGATATAGAGCTGATGCCAACATTAAGAAATTATATAAACGATCTGTCGACCGTGACACGTTCTCGGTGATCCAGATGACCCGTTGAAATCGAAGTTCCTTCAGTTACCGCCTACACAAGGTAAAGACATGTACCTGGGCGTTTCTCTCCTAATCCCCTGGCAACGGCCCAAGCCGAGGTTCGTACCTAAGTGGTAACTTTGCGCTAGTTGCCTCATCAAAACTTTGCGCTTGCCAAAAGTTCGGTTAAGCTGCATGAACCTCAGAAGCCAAGAGTGAGTAAGTCCATCAGAAAAAAATGATTTAGAAATAAGGAGATTAGCATTATTTCCATAAATACTGATTTCAATGGGTATTTATCGCGTATGTACCTTTTTTATTTGTTATCCTGACGTTTTGACTGTTGCAACAGCCAAACGTCGCAATAAATATCCGTTTAAATCAGTAATTATGTACAGTTATCGCAAAAATTTTAAAAATACTATTTCCATTTTTGTTTTGATTTCAGGCAGAACACTTTCCCTTCCTCGGTATAACAGGAGTAGGCACATGCGAGATGCGATGTCGCACCATGCTGTACACGGCGCTCGGGAGGCTCCTCATGGTGGAACTGGGCGAGGACGAGGAGCGGTTCCACCAGTTCATGATGCCGCTGACAGGTACAAGCCATGCAGGGGAGGGGGGGGAGATGCGATGACGTACCATGCTGTACACGGCGCTCGGGAGGCTCTTCATGGTGAAACTGGGCAAGGACGAGGAGCCGTTCCATCAGTTCATGATGCTGCTGAGAGGTACGAGCCATGCAGGGGGAGGGGGGTTAGTGCGATGACGTACCATGCTGTACACGGCGCTCGGGAGGCTCTTCATGGTGAAAGAGGGCGAGGGCGAAAAGCGGTTCCACCACTTCATGATGCCGCTGACAAGTACGAGCCATGCAGGGGGAGGGGGGTGAGATACGATGACGTACCATGCTGTACACGGTGCTCGGGAGGTTCTTCATGGTGGAACTGGGCGAGGACGAGGGGCGGTTCCACCAGGTCATGATGTCGCTGACAGGTACGAGCCATGCAGGAGGAGGGGGTGAGATACGATGACGTACCATGCTGTACACGGCGCTCGGGAGGCTCTTCATGGTGGAACTGGGCGAGGACGAAAAGCGTCCAATCTGTCCCATTATGGAATGCCTTGCCGGTCTCCATTAGGAAATCCCCCTCACCTTCCGTATACACACCGCTACACTCAAAAACTTTTATCTCCATGAAGAGTCGTGATTCATTCATCTGATCTATAATATTATTAATATATGTATGCATATAAGTACATATTTATTTATTTTATATATGATATTTATTTATTTATGTACATAATGTTTATATATTTGAGGTTGAGTAATTTTTCTTTTTCTATTATTAAGTTTATTCTTTTTACACCTCTGCCAATCTTCCATTAAGCAATGATCCTCTCCATCCAAAGGTTGTCTGGAAGAGATCGCTTTGTTAAGCGATAAGACCGCCTATTATGCTTACATTTGTTTGTTTTATTTTTTTATTTTTATATCTGTTGTGATTAGTATGGATTATAAAATTGTTGTTTATTTATATTTCAGCTGCATTCGAGAGTATAATAGGACTATTGGGGCCGACGGAGGGGCAGATGTTCCCGACGGAAGAAGCCAAGAAGACATTAATAGGACTGGCGCGGGATCTAAGAGGCCTCGCGTTTGCTTTTAACACAAAAACTACGTATATGATGCTGTTTGATTGGATGTGAGTACATTTTTAAACTTATATTTAGTTATGTTAAGTTTAATTAATATGCTTCTTCCTTCCCTGTTCCCATTAGAGCATTGTAGCCGTAATATATCCCATTAGGGCTTTGTAGCCGTAATAATAAATAATAATAAATAAATATCGCTGGACATTTCACACAGCGCTATCTAGCCTCAAACTAAGCAGAGCTTGTACTATGGGAACCAGATAACTGATAAAATACGTATATAATTTTTTTTGTAAATACTTACTTATAATATATAGAAAAACACACAGACGCGAAACAAATATCTGTAGATCATGCAAACATTTGTTCCGCGGCGGGAATCGCACCCGCTACCTCCTGCGTCTCAGCCGGCTATACGCCCACTGCGCCACGGAGGCAGTCAATAGTAATATATATATAGTAAAGTAATATATCCTATTAGGGCATTGTAGCCGTAATATATCCTATTAGGGCATTGTAGCCGTAATATATCCCATTAGGGTATTGTAGCCGTAATATATCGCATTAGGGTGTATATACATACAAACATAAATTATTATTATATTATTTGGAGCCTGTACTGTCCCAGTGCAGGGGAAAAACCTCCGTTTCTTCCACTCCACTCTATCCAGTCGTCTTGCATATACGAGTCGAGTTCGTGTTTCCATCGTCGTTGCGGTCTGCCGCTTGCTCGTTTCCTGTCGTTTCGTGTTGGGATCCTCTCGGTGATGCATTTTGCCCATAAGGGAACGTGCCCATATTACGTGATCCATTTTTTATAATTTTTGACCCCCCTCCATTCCTGAACGGGTCACGTAGTATGGGTACGTTCCCTAACTCCTCCGATATGTGCCAGTTATGGCCCGCCTGCCTACTTGGTGCCCAACGTCCGCGAGTTTGGGTGTTTGTGTTTGGGAGCGCAGTTCACTGTTCCTAATATAGCCTCGCTGTGGTCGGGTAAAGAGTAAGTTGTTACTGTTGCCAGATATCCAGTGTACATGAAGATACTCCTCCGCGGCATAGAGGTGTGGTACTCCGCGCCGGGCGTGAGCACGCCGGTGCTGAAGCTGACGGCGGAGCTGGCGCAGAACCGCAACCAGCGGCTGCACTTCGACGTCAGCTCGCCCAACGGCATCCTGCTCTTCAGAGAACTATCCAACATTATATGCGCTTACGGTAACAATAAGAAGAATAAGTATAAAGTTTATTTCACCAAAAAGAGCATGCAACTTACATACTAAATTTAAAACTAAAAACAAACTTAAAGGCAATAACAGTACATCATAGTAATAAAAAACAGATAGATCATAATGTAGGTAGGTACGTGGATATAACTTTCCTATGTCGAATGAAGTTTTATCCACGCATCTACGTAAATGTTAATGATTCTAAAACGATAACTACCCAGAAGTGAATATAATTTAAAAATAAGGTGAACAATACCTTCCGTGCATTTCGAATCACGCTAAAATCGATATCGCGCTAACAAATGTTCTCAGTCCGAGCGCGAAAACAATGTCCCGTGAATCGTCATCTATACATCCCCTATTTTCCACTAACAGCGTCCATGTTCCGAAATCCTCGTGTGCCTCCCTGTCAAAAGTAACGTGCCAGCTGGTTGGTTGGGTTCTTGTGAGTAATAGTCTTCTGTGGTTGGCTGGTTATAATGGTAATTATAGGAACACTGACTTGCAGCGCATTCATGAGCGTTCCGAATACTTGACAGCACTCACCTGTTATCAGCGCGATAGCTGAATCTCGGTATGCAAAATAGCTACGTGAACGCTAGCAACGATTATGTCGTGTTTCGGAATGCACCTCTTATTGTCTCTCCCCTCCCGCGGTCTCAATTTTTCAGTTTTCACTGATGTTAATTTTTTGTGTGTAATTTTATTTTTATTGTAAAAATGCGCCCTCAGTAGTCAGTGGTTAGCGATGCTCGTGAAGGGCAAACAAGTATAAAGTCCACAGCTTTAAGGTATGATTCCGATCTTGGCAGCAAGCAGCAGTGCTTGCTGATTCCGAGCAAGGCGGCTGTTCGTGGTGATGCGCTGTTGTATAGTCATTTATTTGATTTGAGTTGACAAGATGTCGATTGATGGCCAACTTTTATTCTTTTAAATTCATCGTTTGTTGCAAATTTATTTGTCAACATTCACGTAGGTGTTATCGCTGCGGCGTCGGACGCGTCACTACTGGTCTGTCACGGCGGCAGGGCGATACTGCCGCACTGCATTGCTGCCGAGATCGGAATTATACCTTTATGCAACATACCAGTAAATGGCGCTGTTCGTAATAAAGTATGACTTGTTGCAGGTAGTCGAATATTAACAGTAGAAGTGAACAAGAAACAAATGTACGCGATGAAATTAAAAGGCATATCGCTCTGCTTCTCAATACTGAAGGCAGCGCTCTGCGGGAACTACGCCAACTTTGGAGTATTTAGGTAATTATTAGTCAATTCAATTATTCCTTGTAAATCTAGGTACAATGTTAGGTGGTAAGAGTTTTATATAAACACTAGATTTTGCCTTGCGGCGTACAAGTATTTTATAATTAATAATAAACATAACATTCAAAAACATTAACACATAATTAAAATTAAATTCAGAAAAACAAAATGTCAAGAAATAATAATTAGGATAAAAAAGGCCAAAAATAGTTATTATAAATCATAACTAGTGGTTCGCCTCGAACTAAGATCTCGCGAGTCTTCCATAAAAACAAAAGAATATTATTTGTAATCTTAGACTATTAAAATAGTGCCACGAAATGCATAACCATTAAACTTGACCTCCAGTTTCATTCAAATTACAGGTAACGTTAGTTCATGTTGATTGGTTAGACTTTTTTGGGGTAGAAATTGCAGTTATTTTGGATATTAGACTTTTCCCTGTATTTGTGGCGCTAAAGCTACACGAATGCCAAATTTCAGCATTGTGGGATCACTGGTGTACCCTGTGAATTCCCAAAAAAAGAGTAACCAATTTACATGAATAATTGACTAATTGTTAATTGACTACCTACCATAACTCGAATGAACTACAATATTTTTTCACAGCACCTGCTCGATACTGTCAAATTGTATGTTGTGTAAACCTTACTGAAAGCAGGTGACTAAATCCCTACGGCTAAGCCGGGAGTACAGTTGTACTGAATTTGAATTTGGAACCTCATCTGTATTAAATTTGAACCAAAGAGAACCAAACAATAAGAACTTCAAAGTAACCTCTGCACAGAATGATTCAACTTAGATTTGGTTTTTATTGTCTCGCAGAAAGTGTGAAAAGTAGAGTATTCTCCTCGTGGATAAAGCTGTCTGCATCTTGGGCGTGCTTATATCCTTCTCTGCACTCAGGATTCTAGTAACTCCCTCGCGTTTTTCGTTACGTTCGGGATTCAATATAGCGCCCGTGACGCAAGACACTGCTTTATCCCCTCGTTTAATAATCTACTATTCTATGTCTAGTGATTCTCATGTAAGTGATAATTATGGTGGCTTCCCAACGAGTTACACCCTAACGAGTCACAGTGTAACTTGATGGGAAGAAAAATCCCAACGTGTGATACCTATTTATTTGTCAAGAATAAAATAGAAAGAATAGAATAGAATAACGCTTTATTGTACACCAAGAATACATAAAGAACAAGTTTATTTTAATTAGAAAACTTTCGTGATTTATTTCAATCATTATTATAAATACGGGATTTATTACGTACCGTCTTATCGGTGTTTCGACCGACAATGTTTTGGTTCAATTCGTGAACCTTCATCAGGGTGAGTGCGATCCTCTCCGAACAACGTCTCGCTTCGTACTGCGCGCCGTAGCCCTCTGCGCACGAGTAGACGGGCATGGTGGTGGGGATGGTGTCAATGATGGCCCAGCGCGTTGACAGGCTGCATCATCATCATTATCACTGTTGCTCTCTTCGGTAGTTCTCGGTACAGGCAAATACACAACACTATGTCTCTGCCAGGTTCACTCACTCCTCTGTCGCTTGCATCATGAAGACATGGCCTCCAGGCTGGCGGTAGAACCCATCCTTTATCTCTGTTAAAGTTCGGTACACGACTTATTTATATCGCCTCTCGGATCTTGCGAGGAACGAAGAACTTCTCTCTCGCTCAGCCGGGCCTTGTCGAAACGTATCTAGTGTGTCGAATCAGAATCTAGGGCATGTTCCGCCACTGCAGATCTATTGTAGTTGACATTCTTCATTGTACGTATGTGTTCAGTCAACCTGCTAGATACGTTTCGCTTTGTTTCACCAATGTAGCATTTACCACAGTCACACGGTATCATATATACGTCGGGGACGCCCAGAGGGTCTCTGTCCTTCGGCGAACGTAATAGCTGCCTCAATTGTGTTTGAGGACGGAATATCGTCTTGATGCTGTACTTATGGCGTAACAAGTTTCCGATCTTATCCGTTATTCCTTTCACAAAAGGTAAGTACGCTACTGCTCTATTCACCGCGACAGCTGTCTCCATCCGTAGCCGTTTTGCTCTAGCACCCCTTGTACGTGTGAGAGCTCGGTGTTCACGTACTGAGAGTCACATAGCCTTAGTGCTCTATTAATCAGAGTACGCGGTACCGAGGCTAGGTGAGCTGGATGGTGGTGCGAGTCAGCTCTAAGATACCTGTCTGCGTGTGTGGGCTTACGGTATACCGTATGTGTGAGTCGTCCTGTCTGTTCTATATATATTTTGAAACACCGATAAGACGGTACGTGATAAATCCCGTATTTATAATAATGAACAAGTTTATGCTAAATATAGTAGGTGCAATAGGCGGACTTATCGCTGAAAGATTTTTTCCAGGCAACCTTTGGATGGAAAGTAATGATCAAAGCAGTAGTAGTCGGCAGTGCACAGAGTAAAATTATCAAAGTAGAGAAATAAAAATAATAATAAAACTGTACTTATACTGCTAATTAAATAAATTAAATTAAATAGTCATTTATTTCAGATATCCATGATCCATATGTTAATAGTATAAAGGTTCTTATAAACTATGTTAGTAAATTAAAGTGAAAAATTACATTAAATTATAATGATATTAAAATTAAATTAAAATTAAATTGAAATTATATCAAAATTAAATGAAATCAAATTAAATTTAAAAATCTATGTTTGTTTCTATGTACATTAAATAAATAAATAAAATAATACACACAGAAAATAAAACATAAATAAAACAAGTATAAAATAGGGACTGGGTGAAAATAGAATCTGCCAATTTGTGCCAAGTTTGACTAATTGAGGAAATTACTTCCTTCATTAATCACCCTTCGCCCAAAGCACCTCCAGAGCGGAGATGTGCAGCACTCAGCCACCGTCCTCAGGATGCTGTTGCGGCTGTCCCGAACTCTGCTCATCAGCGATGCCGTTTTATTAATACATAAAAAAATACCTCAAGATATACTAATATAATACACAACCATTAACATTATCTTTTTGAGAATAAATGATTACTAAACTGCTTGTTAATTCATCATAACCATTTTTATAGTTGCTTATTTTACTATAATTAAATTTGTGTTATTATTAGTATTTTAGGTTAATAGTATGTAGGTATGTTTTTAATTTTATATAAATGCACCGCCGTCATGTGATATGTTATAATCCTGTCCATACTAAGGATGTCTGGAAGAGATCGCTTTTAGCGATAAGACCGCCCATTGTACTAAATCTATTTGTAAAAATTATGTTCTGTATTTTACTTTGGTGTTACAATAAAGAGTTATCTTATCTTATCTAAACGTATTGTTTCCAGGTTATATGGCGATGACGCTCTAGACAACGCACTCAATATGTTCGTGAAATTATTATTAAGTATACCACATAGCGATTTACTGGTGAGTCCTATTCATGTTCTAAGTGCTGTTGTTCTGACTCCTCTACTCTTGCTGAGGAGGGAGATGGATGGAATCTAAACAAAGATGTTACGTACTGACTGCGTTTTTATATTTATGCGACTGACTCGTTCCCATGGGAGAGGGGGCAAACAAGCGTCTTACAATTTTGCTTAAGCACTTTATTTATTATTATTAACATCCTCCATACCATGTTATTGCTTTGTCACCGAAGTTATGTAAGTATTACAAATTTCATCGAAATCAGTCCAGCCGTTTAATTGTGAAAACTTTACAAATAGACTGTTACTTTGGAATTTATAATATGAGTATGGATTGTTACAGGATTATCCTAAACTATCACAAACGTACTACGTGCTACTGGAGAGGCTCGCGCAGGATCACATGCCCTACTTGGCCTCGCTGCAGCCGGAGGCCACGCTCTACATCCTCTGCTCTATATCAGAGGGACTGACCGCCTTAGGTATACTATAACCACATACCAACTCGCATGGGGATAGCTTATTTATTTTACACTAGCTGTTGCCCGCGACTTCGTCCGCGTTAAACTACTAAATGTGTAAATAACCTAGAAATAAAGCTAAACTCGCTGTTGCAACTTGACTTGACAACCCATTTTTATCTCATGGGACCTGATTATCGAAATCGGTTCAGGCGTTACGACGTGATTGAGTAACAAACAAACATCCAAATTTTGGCATTTATAGTATTAGTGTGATTTGGCACCCCCTGAAATTGCCACACGGGGCAGGTGCCCTATTTTGCCCCTCTCTAGATCTGGGGCTGAATCTGAGGGTTAATAAATAAATGTAATGATTGTGTTGCAGATACAAGTGTGTGCACGGGCTGCTGTGCGACGTTAGACCATATAGTCACATTTCTATTCAAACAATTAATACAAAAATGTAAGTACAATTAGTCTCCAACACTCGAGTCGCGAGCCACGCCCACGAAACGCCGCCACATATTGCCGGAGGCGGACACTTAATACCGAATTCGCGCTACAGACACTTGTTTGCTATATTAACTGGAGGTGGAACAATATGTTGAATATGGCGCACCTGATGTTAAGTGGTAACCATCGCTTATAACAAAGTATTGCCTCGTAGGTCACGCACCTTAGAAATTCATAATTCGTTTATTGTCTGTAAACCTAGGTACAAAAGATAGTGAAGCTTAATGTTGAACTATACTAGGTTTCGCCATTTTAGCGTACAAACATTATATATTATCACCTAAATTAAAACAAATAAAAATTAATCAAATACCCACATAATTAATTTAAAGGTCAAAGGGTTTCGATATTTGAGTATAACTGATATAATAATAATGTCAAAATTATGATAAATGTCAGAACTCATAGTAACAATAATACATAAAATAGTCTAAAATGGATTAAAATCTTAACTTATTTAAAACGTCACATTATACAATAATAATTTAAATATATATATATATAATAATAATAATTACATATATAAAATAGAAATGAGAAAAGTAGTCACACATTTTATCCATTATGAAGTCATCAATAGAGTAGTAGGCTTTTATTAATAGCAGATTATTGAGCTCATGCTTAAATTTGCCAAAACTATTTACTGCTCGTATGGCAGCTGGTATCTTGTTGTAGATTATTGGTGCCATACAGAGCACACTCATGCGCAGAAGATGTGTTTTGCACGAGCGATGGCGGAGTTGACCTTCACGGCGAGACCCTGACGGGTACTCGTTGAACAAATTGAGATTGCTGTGTGAGCAATTTTAGAGTCACAAAGTATTCCCTACACTAATCGGTTTGTTTAAGACGACTGATGGCTCGTATGCACCGTTTTTGAGCTCTAAAAGCTTGAAGTTTATTCGTAGATTTGCCCCAGAAAATCATGCCATAACGCAAGACAGACGCAACGTGACCATGATACGCAGTCAAAAGGGCCTCCTGATTTATTACTCTAGTTAGTCTATAGAGCGCATATGAAAAACTATGTAGCCTTAAACAAATATTATTAATATGTGATTTCCATGTCAATTTTGAATCAATAGTCAAACCTAAAAACCGGGTGGAGTCAATTGCATCAATTTTACATACTAGATAACTAATGTTAAGTTATTAAGTTTAAGTTATTTAATTCATTTCCGTATCGTTGTCTGCATGTCATAATATTTGTTTTGTTCAAGTTTATTTTTAAAGTATTGCATTCTAACCAGTCTATTATTGAAGTCAAATTACTATTAATGTCATTTTCTAACTCTAAATTATAAATTAAGTCAGGATAAAATAATATTGTACTATCATCTGCAAATAATGTCATAGGATATTTAGTCACATTAGGAAAGTCATTTATATAGATCAGGAATAGTAAAGGGCCCAACACGCTACCTTGCGGAACACCATAGCAAACACTCCTGTCATCAGAAATGTATGTTTCCTCAGTTTTGGTTTGAAACGTGCCCTACGATGCACTGCCCTGCCTCCATCAACTTGAAGCATACAGATGTAAAGCCTCATGTGTTTATAATTTCACTGGGAAACCGAAACACAACAATGCTGCTTGGCTGTTGAAATATGTATGGTGGTAGCACTTCCCCGGGCAAGCCCTCTCACAAGGAACTCTACTACTCTAAGGAACTCTCTCTCTCTTCCTTGCTATTCGCCCCATATTTTTTTTTTTATAAATTATAGGCCAGCGTTTGACCACTATCTCGTCTGATGGCGCGCTATGATGCAGTCTACGATGGTACACGCTTGCCTAGAAGAAACCTATTCACTCGTGACTTGAAGATCCCTAGGTTGGTGGTGGGGTCTGCCTTTCTAGAGTTTTTCCTCCACTTCGCTCTATCCTTGACATCTTCGGAAACATTGCATGCCATGATGTCCCTGCGCAACACTCTTAGGAACTCTACTACTCTTCTTCTTCCTGCCCTTTTGCCACATTACGTGGGGTCGGCACAACATCTATTTTTCTTCAATACCTCTATCAGCCGTCATCTCCTTGTCACTTCTTTCCTACCCATATCATTCTTCACACAGTCCATCCATCTCTTCTTCGGCCTTTCTCTACTTCTATATCCATCCACACTCTTTTAGTCACATGACTTTCTTCTCTTCCGCATGACATGGCCATACCACGCTAGCTTCTTACTCCTCAACTTTTCGATAACTGGCGCTACTTTTAAACTTCCTCTAATATACTCATTCCTTATCTTATTAATTCTCGTTGCCGCACACATTCATCTCAACATTCGCATTTCCGCCGCGTGCACTCTTCTTTCATCCGTCCCTTTCGTGGCCCACACTCAGAACCATACATTACGGCGGGTCTTATGATTGTCTTGTAAATTTTCCCCTTAAGTTTAAGGGGCATTCGAGGATCGCACGTTGTTCCTGTAACCTGTCGCTCTTTCATCCATCCCGCATTTATTCTACTTTTAACGTCCCGGTCTATGTCGCCATTGTTTTGAATCAATGACCCAAAGTACAGGAAGTCGGAGCAGACTGGTCATACATCATCCAAGGCAATATTGGCAAAACTGGAGGAACTACCAAAGTCAGAACAAATGCTCGGTTTTCGTTCTACTGATCTTCAATCCACACTCTGGTTTTTCCTGGCATTTTGCCAGCCTGTTCTGGACCTCGAGTGCATTTTCACCGACAAGAACAATGTCGTCGGCGAACAGCATGCACCATGGTACCTCCTCTTGTATGTCTGATGTCGAGGCATCCATCACCAAGACGAACAAATAAGGCCTTAGTGCCGATCCCTAGTGCAATCCTACAGCCACGTTGAATTGAAATGAAACACGTCAGTTACTCCAGCCTCGGACCGAACGTTTGTGATTAGGAAATCTACTATTCTTTTAATTAATTTATTGTATTGTGTGCTTTCCATCCACAGGAATCCATCCAGTTACGATCTTAGCCCACTTATTTGCTTGCATGTGGGAGACATGACCCGTCCAATTCCATTTTGACTTGGCAGCCGTGATACCGACGTCAGCGATACTGGTCCTTGAGCGTAGCGAGGTGTTTCGAATCCTGTCTATTCTCTTGACACCTAAAATGCTGTGCTCCATCGCTCTTTGGCAAACCCCGAGCTTGGACTTTTGAGTTTCAGTCAGTGACTAAGACTGGACACCGTAGGTTAGGACAGGCAGAATACACAGGCCTAAGAAGCGTTGACGCGATGATTTGGACGCTCTTTATAGGGACTCGCGGGATTTGCTACAGGATCGAGATAAGTGGAGAGATGAGGGGGAGGCCTTAGCCCAGCAGTGGGACAGCATAGGCTAGATAAAAAAAAGGTGTGTTTGGGTGTGATTAATGACTGTATGATTTGTGTTCCAGCTAGCAATAAAGTGGCGAACCCGCGGCACCCGCCGCCTGAGATCAGCAACATGTTCGTGCAGGTGCTGCAGCGCCGCCCGGAGATCATGCAGCAACTGCTAGCTACTGTGAGTTTAGAAGCGGCTTCACACATGACTAAATTCAGTGCACTAAATGAAATAACTCAGAATTCAAGTGTAAATATACTTAGCCTGTTAGACACTTTAATTAGACATTCAGTGTCGACACTTAGACTTTATTTATTTATTAGGCAAGACCAACAGCTCACATAGTAAATACAATATAACGCAACCCATCTGTTAGCAGTTATAAAAACATAGATGTGAAAACCCCTCATTGTTAATTTGTCTTATTCCAGGTTTTAAACGTGATAATGTTCGAAGACTGTTGCAACCAATGGTCAATGTCGCGCCCCCTCCTCGGCCTAATCCTCCTCAACGAAGAGGCGTTCGCGAGACTACGACAGCAGCTACTGGCCTCCCAACCGCGAGACAAGCAGCCCCAACTCGCCACCTGGTTCACATCCCTAATGCATGGCGTGGAGCCCAACCTCCTGACCAAGAACAGAGACAGGTAACACCTCCTGCCGCCCCAACCGTAGGTCATGAGTATATGCGTACTCCTCACACACAGCCAGCAGTCTCCTGAGAGCACTGCCCGAAGGGCACAGCAGCACCATGTCGTCTACATAGCTGACATTGTTCATGCAAACATTATCAACCGAGCAGCCGTCACGCTCGCTGCTGAGCCCATCTATCAGGTAATTGACGTACAGGTTGAGGAGCTTTGGTGAACCCTTGCCACACCCCGCTCTCCAACCTGTAGGCATCCAGCCTGCCAGCCCATCTTACACTGTTTGTTTCATTGGCGTACCAGTGTTGTAAGAGACGCCGTACCTGTGTGTGCTCGCCTCTCCTCGCCAACTCTTCCCACAGCTTGTCATAGGACCAGGTCAGAAGCTTTGGAAAGGTCGAGGATGCGTACACAGGTGTACATCTCTGTGTATGCACAATGTCTCTGCACAATGTGTTTGATAGCCTTTATTATATTTTTTACTAACTTCGCCCGCGGCTTCGCACTCGTGTTTTATCTATGGAAAATAGCATATGTGTCAATCCAAGTCATAATCTATCGACATACCAAATTTCATTAAAATCCATTCAGTAGTTTTTGCTCGAAAGAGTAAGAAACATCCACACATACATCAATTCAAACTTTCGCGTTTATAATATTAGTGGAATAAATCACTTTTCTTACAGCATGATTTTTTTTTCGTTTGCAGATTCACGCAAAACCTCTCGATGTTCCGACGTGATATCAACGACCTGCTAAAAGGCGCCGCCGCTAACACCACGCCTAACGTTAACGATATGATGACGTCGTAATGACGTCGCTACCGCGGCTTAATGACGTCGAAAATCTGGATACAGGACATCGCAACTACGGCTTAGTGATATCACATCTATGGCTTATTGTCGACGTTACAGTGTGAACTAGCACTAGTGCCGTCGCTCCTACAGTTTAATGACGTAAATAGTGTGTATCAAACATTTGCGACCAATGTATGTCAAGGCATAATGACGTCACCAATACGGCTTAGTGGCGTCACTCCTACGGTGTGATGACGGTAATAGTGTATAATCTTTTGCGATTAGAGTACTTCAAAATTAAGCCATAATGACGTCACGTATACGTGACGTTGCTACTCCGGCTTAGTGACCTAAGACTTGAAAATACCGTCTTAACTAAAGGTGCTCCTAAACGAGCAACATTTTCACGGAAATTTGTTGCCAGAATTGTCTGCAGCCTGTATGTTCGTAACACTCGTCAATATTGTCATATTTCTCGGCTATTTTGACATAATATTTGCTCATCAAATCGAGTTTTATGTCCTGGGCAACATTATATAGCAATTAATAACCGGCAATAATTGATCTCGACCAGGTGTGCGATTTGATAGCTTTTAAACAAAGAAATGATTAGAACATTCGACACTTGATAGAAGAATCAACTCACCGTTTTATTTCGCCAAATAGCTGGGTCCCGGGCCACACTACTCTTTTAGGATTGCACTGACTGTAGAGTTCCTACCCAGGCTTCAAAAAATAGGCTCGGTACATAGCAAAAGTGGACTGTATTTTCTTCTTAGTTACTAGTTTACAAGGTATAAATCGCGTACTTGATGAGCACAATTTTTCCGTTCATATCTTTTTATACTTATACAAAATTAGTCCTCGCCCTAGCCATGGTGCGGGGATCGTAATCTACATTTTCACAAATCAACTTTCTACATCGAAATTTGTAGAAAGGCTAGACAGGGACTTACATATAGCTATCTCGCTCTTTTGACCGTTACATTTTACATTTAAATTTAGCTTCGATCCTATCCCGTCTTTGATCGTCCGTTACACTGACACTTAAGCACAATCTGGGAGGTTTTCACCGCTGGATAATGAGGAATTTCAATATTTTTGCATACAATTTCCGAGGTGCGTAAGTGCATTGTATCATGTATGTTTGTCCGAGTGGAATCTTGCAACTGAATTTTAAACCCGTTCCCCTCAATCGATTGAACTGAAATTTGAAATACATGTACATGGTACCGTGGAGGTGGTCTCATGATGGAGACGGATGCTAAAGAACGGAACTTCGGAATGAGAATTATCAACGTTTATACGTTGATAATTCTTAAATTTGTTAGGTTTACGAAATGTTAGCAAATAACAGAATTGCCCCCATTGCCATGAATATATTACTCGTTTAAGAGCATTTTTGGACTTGGCATAAATATTGCCAGTAGATTATTAAAAAAAGAAACCATGAATGATAAATCGCCTTGTGTTAGAATGTTGTTAAGACCATTAGCGATAACTATCGCCGAAAATCGGTCGATGAAGATAAAGCAATATTAGGATCGGATAATGAGAGGAACATTGCGCTGCAGTAACTTATTTGCGGCAGCCAATCGTAGGTGATACATTTTGGAACGCAAAATACACGTGCACGGAAAACTGAGCCAAACATAAAGTCGCCATATTTCGTTGTGGCTGTGACAGCCGTGCAATCGACTGAAGCAGCCAAGATTTATTGGCTACCTAGTCCACGCTAGACCTCATGTCGGATCGGCTGCCACAGCCAGAAGTTGAATAGTTGGCGGGTTCGAATAAGCCATCATGCAGACCGAGCAACAGGTGGCCAGGCTGCGGCAGCCAATTTTATATGAATATGCTTGGCTGTCCAGTCCAGGCGTGCTGGGCCTTATATATCGGATCGGCTGCCGCAGCTAGGCTGCCTAGTGCGCGCCAGTCTTGTATGTTGTATCGGCTGCCGCAACCAGGCTGTTATTGCGCGGTAAGCGTTACAGTACCTTTGTATGTAAACATTAGAATCTTTATAGTAGTTTCAAGTACAATGGAATAGTAGCTCTGCCCGACTGCGGTGTAATCATTGTTTGGACTTGCCTCTGGCTACCCACCTTACGGGTCCGCCGGATCTTAGTAAAAATACAAACTTATACTACGTGTTTTGTTATGTACGACATTAAATCAAAACACGGGTAGGGCTAATGGATGCTTCACTGTACAGCCACAAGCGATATCAGGCTGAGGACGGGTCTGCAGGAGCTCATCGAATCCTCATCGGCTATCACCACAACAACATCCACGGGGATCTTGGAAAGCGGCATCCATCAACCCAAAATCCTGCTCCGTTACTTCAAGGAGCTAGGATGGTTGGGGTCGGGTTAGAAAGGGGATAATGCAATGCACATCCCAATGCGGGACATCAGTGCAGATCTTATTCCCCTCACCTTAGAATTAGGGCTAATGGCTAGTATTGTTATAAAAAAAGGTTTTTTTTTTCTATTTCATTACCATAGAATTTTGCACTGGAAAGTGTGACACAGTTTTTACTACTGCACTTTTCAGTGTTTCATCTATGTATAAAGCTATCCTGTGTGTATTATGTTCAAAATATATGATTGAATAGAAAATTTTAAATTTTCCAACAACCTTAATATCAAGTCCTAAAATATCAATAAAACAGCCTGTATAAAATAGGTAAACAAATCATAATCATTCATCATGTAAGTAGGTACCTGTTAAACTTCAGGAGGGGACGGGGGTCGAGTCGAAATTCGCCCAATCTCACGTGGGGGAGTGGGGGGGACTCGGCAAGTATCAAGTAATTTTTTTTTGTCAAAAACAACGTGAATTTGCGAGAAAATTGAATGAAAACCTCTCAAATGACAAAAAAAATATAAATGTGTCCAACATGTCCAATTTTGGAAAAATCTCACGTGAGATAAGGGGGGTAGAAGGGGGGGGGGGCAATAATCGTCAAAAACGCCTCACGTAATTAATGAATGCCCCTTAAGCATGGGTATTTGAATTACTAGTAATTCAATTACTTCGTAAAAATGTAATTTGTAATTGGTAATTCAAATACCTGACGTTGAGGTATTTTGTAGTTAGTATTTCATATACTTATGACTTCAAAATACATCTGAACATAAATACATTAGCGATCTTTTTAATGGTGCGTTCTGCGTTCTACAGGAAATAGCGCTAAATATGTCAATATTTAAAGTGGGCAACGCTGCACCTGTCCTGTACGCTAAATTGTCAAGCACCTAACACCTGACTGTATTTTGTATTTTAAATATAAATAATTAAAATACAGTATTTAGTATTTTATATTTAAAATACACGACTTAAAAATATTCTGTATTTCGTATTTTAATTAAAGCAATGTATTTTTCCTAGCTCTACCCCTAAGGCATGCCATGCTGCATGATCGTTTAGGGAGGCCGAAAGCATCCGTTATTTCAATGTAGCCGCAGTCGGGCTTCAGGTTTTTATACTGGTAACTTGTTACTGTGTATTTGTTACTATATTTTAGAAATTTTACTGAATCGACGTTTTTCAGGTAGCCTTACTCATATCTTGATAGTGCTGAATCGGCACGTCATTGGTTTTTTCTTGGTATATTTCAAGGCCTTTGTAAATTTTGATATTTATTGACCTTTTATTTAGACATTTAGTTGCTACTATAGCACACACAATACAATAAAATAAATAAATATTGCTGGACATTTCACACAGCGCTATCTAGCCCCAAACCAATAATGTATATAATGATTATAATAATAATTATTATTTATATCGTTAAATAACCGATAGAATACTTATTACTTAATACAATAAAAAATATACTACGTGTTTTTTTATGTACGACATTAAATCAAAACACGGGTAGGGCTAATGGCAAGTATTGTTGTAAAATAGGTTTTTGTCAAATTCATTACAATAGAAAATTTTAAATTTGCAAACAACTAATATCAAGTTCTAAAATATCAATAAAACAGCCTGTTTCAAATAGGTAAATAAATTATATTCATTCATCATGTAAGTAGGTACCTGTTAAACTGAGTAAGCGGCATCGTCGCAAAGGAACCGCCGATTTACGTTAAAACTTGTTTATTGTAAATGTATTTATTACTGGATAAATATTCAAGATACCGGCAATAAACCCACCTCTAAAATCAGTTAATACGATTCCGGATGTGTGTTTTAAATTAATGTCGTACATAACAAAACAGATTATGTAAAGGTATACTTAACAATAAATAGTCAGAAAAAAACTAGAACAAAATCAAATAAGAGTAATCAGGAAATAACAGATTTACCACTGATCTAAGGCGCTGCGCAGACACAGCAGCTAGCAACTCGAAAACTAGTTTATGACGATACTAGCTGTTGCCCGCGACTCCGTACGCGTTACAACACTAAATGTATAGGTAACCTAGAAATAAAGCTAAACTTACTGTTGCAACTTGACACCCCATCTACCAAATTTCATCGAAATCGGTTCAGCCGTCAAGACGTGATTGAGTAACAAACAAACAAATATCCAAACTTTCACATAACACTAATATTATAAATGCGAAAGTTTGGATGTTTGTTTATTTGTTTGTTACTCAATCACGCCGTAACGGCTTAACCGATTTCGATGACATTTGGTATATACGTAGATACCTATACGTGTATACGATGACCTGGATTACCACATAGGCTACCTTTTATCCCATAAATCAGTTCCCATGGGATAAAAAAATGAGGTGTCAAGTCAAGTTGCAACAGAGAGTTTAGCTTTATTTCTAGGTTACCTACCTAACACATTTAGTACTGTAACGCCTACGAAGTTGCGGGCAACAGCTAGTTTATAATATTAGTGTTATATAATTTTGAGAAACTGCGCCGACGTGGCACATTATTAGTTGCCTACAGACTGCGTACCTAAGTCGTCCGTAATCTTAGTAAATGGGGTACCTACTATAGATAAATCGGCGACGCAATGCAATTGTGGTGCCCAGCTCCAATCAGTGGCACACGTCCTTACATGTCCATCCTGCTCTACCACCTACAACTGATGACCTGCTCCGACGCTGCCATGAACGTGCCGACGTACTGCTCAAAATGGCTATAGTCTTGAGACATTGACACGAAAGTAGTTGCCTAAAGTTGCTGCGTCTGCGCAGCGCCTAAAGCAATGTAAAAAAGTTTCATTATTTCATCTCCCCACAATAAAATGTGCGGTGCGATTAAGGTATTACGAAAAATCTTAAGTTTTACGAAGCATCGACACGATATTGAAAAGGTTCGAACCTTAGACAGCAGACTATCAGACTGGCTTTTATTGTTGTTCCTGTGCCTTAGGAATAAAAAATTCAAAATTCAAATATTTTTATTCATTAAAATCACAAGGATCACTTTGAAACGTCAATTTTACTGCCTGTTCCTTCGCGACCAAGCCAGGAAAGAAAGGCAAGAAACAAGGCTGGTTGTTTTTTTTAATGATCCTTTTACAACACATAATACAGAACATAAATTACGTCTAAATTGTAACATTTTGAACGAGTTGGAGCAATTTCAATTCCAAGCTTCTCTATCATCTAAATAATCCGATATTTTATAGTAGGCTCTTTTATAAAGATTTTGTTTAATTACGTTTTTAAATTTGTTAATTGTCAATTTTTGTACATCCCTTGGGAGTTTGTTATAAAAGCGTACACCTTGCCCTTTAAACGATTTACTAACTTTATGGAGTCTACAAGTGGCAACAGCGAGTTTATCTTTATTTCTAGTATTAAAATTATGATGATCGCTATTTTTCTTAAACAAATTAATATTTTTGTGAACATACATTAGATTTTCATAGATGTATTGACAAGGGAATGTCATAATATTTATTTCTTTAAACTTATTGCGTAATGATTCTCTGGGGCCCATTTCTGCAGCACAAAAACGGTGTTTATATCTGCAGCACTCCCCCACAGCAGTATACCGTATGACATAATGCTGTGGAAGTAGCTGAAGTAAACTACATAGTCTAGCTGTGTCTACGTCTGTAAAAAGACGGATCTTTTTGACTGCGTATGCCGCAGAACTAAGTCTCTTCGACAACCCATCAATGTGAGGGCCCCATTGAAGCTTATTATCTAGGGTTATACCTAAGAATACGGTGGTGTCCACAAGAGCCAACTCCTTTTTAAGATAAAAGATAAGATATAAATTATTATTGCTTAAAGAAAAATACATTATTGATGCCAGGTTACTTATTCCAGATATTTTTTTTAAAGGTCCGACCAAGAAAAAGCAAATGATACAACAAAATATGAATAGATTTGATTTCTCGTGTACGAGATTTTTCCGATAATAAACCTCTCGATGTTAGTATATCATTCCAGCTAAGTGGAGCAGTTTGTTTTTTTTATATCGATATAATGTTTTTTATTGTATAAAAATTGATGGGTATTGGGTGTGTTCAGCTAAAAATTTGTTCAGAAAACATACGACCATCCCGTTATTAGTCATTTTATGATTTTATAATGTTCCTTAGGTATGTGAAACAGTGTTTTTTATCAAACAGTAGGCAACAATTTCGCGCAATTGTTGCTCAGCATGGAGAGCGATGATGCGGAACTTAATTGCTTATGTAGCCTGTCCGGTCGATCGTTGGCAGCATGTCGCCTGAAAAGATAGTATTGTTATCACATGTTATTTTATTATTTTTGACAATCTTCCAGTGTTGCAGATTAGGGGCCGCCCATCAATTACGTAAGGTGTTTGGGGGTGGGGGGGTCTCGGCTAATATCACGTAATATTTTTTTTTACTTTTATCACTGTAAGTCTAGATTACGAGAGAAACAATCTTGAAATAATGAAGCCGATTGTGTTTTTTTAAATAAGTCCAACGGATTTATCCTATGAATACAAATTTTGAAAAATGTCATGTGAGATAAAGGGAGATAGGGGAGAGGGTCGAAACAAATCTCGCTACATCTCACCAGGGGCGAGGGGGGGGTCAAAAAATCGTACAAAAACGTCTCACGTAATTAACGGACGCCCCCTTAGATGACATTGCGAGAAATGTAAACGCCATTTTGTAACGTGTTAAATCTTTCTCTAGCGGTATATTAACCTCTAGAGTGCTTTCACGCTCCCGGGAGGCAAGCCGTTTTTTTCCCTTGGTTGCTCAACGACCACCCAGGAGCATGCGCAATGCGCGGTAATATTATGATTTTTCATTTCAAACTGACTGAACCGATTCCTTTCATTCTTTCTGTGTGTCATTCTCCATAGAGCAGGCTTGATAATGGCGGCGATAACAAAATGTCATACGTCTGAAAATTTGGCAGCAATCAAAATATAAAATTTATTTACGTTTGGCGCCATTTTTACCGGCCATCTTGTGTTTACATCAAATTGATTGTTTGTTACTGTTTTCATGTGACGTAATTTTACTGTAGTATTTGTATTTGCCGTGTAGCTACACGGATATAGTTTATGGAATAAGTATTTCCGACAGAAAGAAAGTTAATAGTTTTGGTATGTTATTACTTTTTTTTTCGTGTATTTTTTTAACGTGTTTTTCGCCGCTGCTGCATTGTTTTGATTTTAATTAGTTCAAATTATGAATCCTTATCTTATTTTGTATTTTATTAGGCTTAATAAAACCATAATAAAAATAAATAAAAAATAAAAAAATCTCTACGATAAACCATACACCTACAATAATTATTTAAAAAGGTCATGCGTTTTTACCGTGAATTGGGACTGGATGCAGATAAAAGTTATTTATTTTCTATTTATTACAATTTTTATTTATTTATTTCTTATTAAATCTTATAAATAATGTATTAGGCTATAATAATAAATAACTTTAAACCATATAAATATATAAAATTTCTCCATTTAATGAGATACTTTCCCAACCCAACAAAAGACGTGACGTCATTGCTTTGTAAAATAATTACTCTCATATTTACGAACAAAACCGTCCTGAATGAGTTGTTATAAAAAGCTACAATGTTTAAGCTATTTAAAAACAGAAGTATTAATCGATTTCGATCCATCAACACTCGACGATTTATCAACAAGTGTTCCTGGGCGGTCTGTTTTTTGTTGACATTTTACGATGCGCAGATTTAGGGTTCAATATTTATAAGTAAGGAGTATTTCTGTCTAATTTTTTGATTAAACCTTGTAAATAATGTATTAAGCTATAAAAACAAATAACATTTACATAGATAACTGTTATATTTTTGAAATCATAAGCATTTTAATCTGAGATTCGGGAACAAATGTGTAAAATTTTAGTTTTGAACCTGTGATTTTGATTACAATTTACTAATAAAATGGCATAAAAGTTATACCTTTAGAAAGCCTATTTCACCTAGATTCTAGTACAATAAGATTTTAATACATTGTTAATTGAAAATAATTGAGAAAACTTAGTCCAAACGCAGCGCGGTAATTTTTTGGCGCGAAATTTTTTTTAATTGCTAATCTCAAAGCAACTGTTATAAAAAAATGTTTCGCGATTAAAGCCAGTGAGAGCACTCCTCTGGTTAAGGGGCAATCAGGAGGTTTCACGGCCATATTTTTAAACTTGCTAACAGATGGCGCTGCTCGTCATAAACTAAAATATCGTGACATTGACATTGGCGGAATTGTGACACTGCCTACTCACAGTAGCCATAAACAAGTACTGAACTGAAATAAAAATAAAATCATTCGTGTTTGTTTACAAACTGACGGAGTAATGTTATTTTAGGCAAATTTTGATACGTATTGTGCCTTTGAAAGTGGCCACAAACTTGGCAACTTTCAAAGACACAATACCTATTTTGATAAGCATAATAAATAAATTTGTGAAATGAAAATAGAAATATGATTTTTTTTTTTTATATGTAAAAACAAACACTTTATTAAACGTAAGTTGTGCTATTGCATAATGCTTGCCATCTAACCACAGATACTGTATTAGTGACGTCTCGAAATATCTCTTGTTGCCCCCAAAATCCGCAGTCATTTCCGAAACAGATATCAAAAATACATGCCTGCGTAGATCTACGGTAGTAGGTAGGTACTAGTAGCAAATCTACGCTTTTGTGGTTTACGGCCTTTAATTTTGGATGTCGATTGCAAGAGTAGGCAGTATAAGTTTTATATCGAATTAATCACCTAAAATTAGTCGATTTTATTTAAAATTGGGTAGTATAACTAGTAGTTTTTTATTTCGAGAAGTGTTTTCTTATGCATTGAGAAACCGTCACTTGAATATCGTCAGTATATTACCAAACACTGTATAAATGTTCACTGCGTCCGCACCGTACCATAAACAAATACGAACTGATAAATACGAAATTAGTGATCGGCGATCGTATGGACACGCTTACAATCATGGCCGCAAACTTCCTTTGATGTTTGTTCGAAAAACCGACACAGCGGCGATTACGCTCGATCATCACCGATCATGGGCGATTACAGACAATTATGCCCTCTACACGATGGTGACCGTCTATGATAGCCCATCATAGCCAATAGTGTAGAGGTTTATAAGATTGTGACAATAGAATTGCTCCCACTGTCTACAAATTTACAAATTTTAAAAAAACCAATTTAATTCATTTTTTGCTAGAAATACATGTTACAAGGGTGTCATAGTAATATTATTAGGATCAATGTATTTCTATCTAAAGTCAAGCAATATTAAAATTTACAAATGTGAATAGATAAAAAAATACGACAAAATGTTATATAAGAAAATAACAGTGTGTGGGGTTTTTATAATTTAGCAAATATTTGTCATTCATATCAAGGTGAAGCATTAACGAAATTAGTTAATATATAAAACGAATATTGTATTATTTTTAAAACCCTTTGTGTGTTAGCGCCATCTATCTAGGCATGGGATCAAATTTTTCAGAAACCCCAATATGTTTATTACATTTGGAAGTTTGTTGCTAAAAAATATTAAGCGTCACGCATTGCGCCTGAATTGTTGTCTAGTGTGTTAGTGTATTGCCCTTAAATTGATATGAATTTAGTATTTTATTATTTTTAACAAAGCAAGGCACAATTTTGTAGATTAAGTTTATAATTCCTTCAATGTTTCCTGTTAGAGTATTTTCCAGTATGAATGAAATACTTATTGTGTAATAGATAACGATTTTAAGATGTGACAAGTTTGTAAATAAATTTTGTGATTTGTACATAGCAATTAATTTGTTGTTTTATTACATCGTTACCTTCATTGCAAAAGTATCTGTAATCTGTAAAAATGAATTTTACAGGTGAGCAAAAAAAAAACACTTGAAACACATTTTGAAATAGGTGGAGTATTTTATATTTTTAAGCGCATTTATATAGAAAAATAAATGTTTGATTGTGCGTAGTAAATATAATTATTACTAACTGACCCGCCAGCGGCTTCGCACGAGCAAAGACCATACCAAAATAATTACTCTATAGAAACTTTGACACCCCATTTTTATCGCATGGGACCTGATTTAGGGGATAAAAAGGAGCCTATGTGTATCCAGGTTATAATCTACGTAAATACTAAATTTCATCAAATCGGTTCAGCTGTTACGAAGTAGCAAACAAATAAATAAACATCCAAACTTTCGCATTTATAACAATAGGTCATTACCTATGAAATTGCCGTTCTTCATTAGGTACTGGTCATTTCAAATAGAAAAAAAGTTTGGAATGGCTTTGTATTCTAAATTCAAATTAATATTGTTTTAAAAACATGACATTCTTTTTGCAAACTCAGTCTTTTGTTTGATTAGCGTTGTATTTTCATTACATTTGAACATTTTTCGTCATAATGGATACTTTAAAAATTCCTGTAATTATGGAATATGAGTTCCGTCGTGGCACCAACGCGACACAAACGGCACGTAACATCAAAAACGTTTACGGAGAGAACAGTACAAACGAACGCACAACCCGTTATTGGTTTTCCCGGTTCCGTTTTGGAAATTTTGACTTGAAAAATGAAGCTCGTGGTCGTCCGGAGACTTTGGTCAACAATGATGAATTAAAGGCGATTGTGGAAGCTGACGAAACTCAATCTACAGCTGAGCTAGCAGCAGCTTTTGATGTTAGCATCAAAACAATTTTGATCCATTTGCGACAAATAGGCAAGGTAAAAATACTTGATAGATGGGTGCCCCACGAACTTAACGATCGCCAGCGCAACGTACGCGTCCAAACCTGCCTCGCGCTACTCAATAGGCAAAGAAATGAAGGAATTTTGAACCAAATTGTTACGTACGACAAAAAATGGATTCTGTTCGACAATCGAAAGCGCTCAGCAAGTTGGTTAGATCCTGGTTCAGCACCAAAGCAATGCCCTAAACCAAAAATGACCCCTAAAAAGGTGATGGTCACTGTTTGGTGGTCTAGTGCGGGTGTGATTCACAACAGCTTTTTACAAAACGGCATGAGCATTATTGCAGATGTGTACTGTGAAGAACTGGAGACAATGATGGAGAAGCTTGCACATCGGCAACTAGCTTTAGTCAATCCGTCGTCCCCACTGCTCCTTCACGACAACGCGCGACCCCATACTGCACAATAGACAGTCTCCAAGCTGCAAGAGCTGGGGTTGGAAGCTCTCCCTCATCCGCCATACTCACCAGACCTTGCACCTACCGACTATTACTTTTTCCAAAATTTAGACAACTTTTTAGTGGGTAAAAAATTCAATTCCCTAGAGGCAGTACAAAATGCCTTTGAAGAGTTTGTTGCCTCCCGTGTCCAGCTGATTTTTACAAGAAGGGCATCAATAAACTGCCAATGCGTTGGCAAAGATGCGTCATTTGCATGGGTGATTACTTTGAATAACAGAAATAAAAAAGTAAAAAAAATAAGTACTTTCACTTATTCTATACAAAACGGCAATTTCATAGGTAAAAACCTAATATTAGTAAGTACTTAATTAAATAATATAATAGGTTTAATTTTAAACTGTGGATCTGAGAGCTGGCGCTTAACTGGGTCAACTCATAAGCATTAAAATTCAGCTGGGCAATGTAACCAGTGTCTTGGGGGCACTTCCACCTGGTAGTGATCTGGAGCAGTTAAAAAGCTATGTATAGATCGTTGCAAACGTTTATTCAAGTATTTCTTCTCTATTTAACAGTCTTGCAATGTATATTCTTTCTGTAAAATGTATTTATACTCTACACTGCAGTCTTTGAGTAGGTCAGTACAGGTGCTAAATATTCAGAACAAACCTGATTGATGACTGCATCAGCAAAGGGCCTTTGCTTACTAAATTTATTTTCAGAATGATTAGGTTTTTTTGTAGCGCTGTTGGAATACTTTATGCTAAAAATATAAAAACAGCATGAAACACTAACTAAATTTACTAATGTCATTGTCAAATTATTTTGACAACGTGATAACCTCAAAACTTTGAAGAATTTTCATCAAAACAAATCTTGAAAGCAAAATAGTCGTTAGTTTTAATTTAGATTTTATAAAATACAACAAAATGATGTTCCTCTACCTAATGAGTATATTATGTGCGGTGATTCAACTTATATTTGTCACATTAGCTATTGGTAAGTACTTTTAATATTTAATATAAAATGACACAAAATTTAAAAACTTATATTCGTAACAGAAAATATCGATTTTTCTTTGAAATTTTATTAGTTATTACCATGCAAGTAAGTACATTTAATTTTCTTCTAATTAACTATTCTAATTCCTTTAATTTCTAAAACAATGAAGACAATTATATGCATTTTGCTCTGTATAGTGTTATGTACAATTTTTAAGCATACCTACTTAGTTTTGACTAATGGTTTCTATTAATTTGTTGTTTCCAGCGGCCGGCTTATATTATTTAGCAGAATTAGTTGAAGAATACAGTGTTATGGCCAAATACATCATCTCATGGGCAGTTGTAGTAAGTACAAAAAGTACATTTTATTATTTTATGTAAAACTCGGTTTAAGACGATCTCCATGACTCAGGCGAGGAGCTGATTAAAGGTTATGTATACCCATCACCTTTAACTAATTAGTGTGGATTATAAAGAAGTAAAATTTGTGAGTTTGTTTGGATGAAATAGGTAATCAGTAATCACTTAACCACTACACATTTTTTTTTTAAATATTGGGCTATATTTTATTTTGATAAAAATCCATACAAAAACTTGGCAGGTCGGCTTGTATAAACATTTTGTTTTAAATGACTTAAAAAAAAGAGCAGATTCTCAATTCAATTGTATTTTTTTAATTTATGTTTGTTAAATCAAATCAAATCAGTTTATTGTGTAATATGGGTATTGTGTAACAAGGTGTTTAGTGTTACATAGTATAAGTGCAGCCATATTCAGCGATTTACGCATGCAATGTCGAGTTTAATTTTTAGGTTTCATTATAATTGTACTTAATAACAATGTCAAAATTATTGAGTTAGTTATACTTAATTATTATTAAACAAGATCCTTGTCATTAAAATAATTCAAAATACATTCAGAATACATTCAGACTTGAAGCATCCAATACAGACTTTGGAAGTTTGTTATATATCCTGGCAGCCATACAGATACCACTTTTGTTATAAAGAGCAGTCCTATTATGAGGAAAACAAATTTTATTATTGTGGCGTTTGCTGTTACGTTTCATAAAATGGTCCATATTTGTTACTACAAAGGTCGCAAGCTCATAAATATAGAGACTGGACAACGTTGTAACAGTTTTAAAATAAGAAGAGAAGAGATATAAAGATATGTATCAGTTAAAAGTAAAAGATTAAGAAATGAAAGAGAGCTATTGTTTGATACATATATTAGTAAAATAGAATTCGGTAGAGCGGGTAGTTTCTGTACAATATTTCCTTATACTCGTGGCAAGGCAACAGAGGTTGACAATATTTCCTTGGTTTATCGATGGTAGGTAGTTAAAACTAGAGATTACAATAAAAGTGTATAAATACAGAGGTAGACAAAGGAATGTTCGCTGGAGGAGCACAGAATCTTGAGGCTTATGGCCTTACAGCATGACAAAATACACGTGGTAATTATAGAGGGTATGATTGTTACCGTTAAAATAATGAAATGGGCGCCATCTGACGAGAAGTGCGTCAGAAAATATAATAGGGTTCCTAGGGGTTCAACCCGGGTAAAAGTATGGATTAAATACACCTATTATGATGTTCCGTCGACCGTTCCTGGCGCCAGTCCGGAGAGAGGATGTGGTGCAGAGCTGGCGACGGTAGGCTCGTAGAAAAGTCGAGGCTCCCGGAGTGTGGCGGTTTAGCTGGTCGTGCGGAGGAACCGTCAAGCCTCTTACGGCTTGGATAACACGTAGGTGATGATGAGAAGAGTCAGGTTAAACCCAAAGAAAGGGTATAAATGTATATAAAAGGATAAAAAAACAAAAACCGACTTCCTGTTTGGGAACAGAAAAAATACGAATTAATTTAAAGAGAACGGAATTAGACGGGGATTACACATGATAATTGAATAGGCGAGGCACTATTACTTACCAGATTTAGAAGCGTGTTGCACAGAATTTAAAAGAAAAGAGTAGTAAAACACACTGTCGCAGCAAACTGAGAGGTTAACTTTTGTGTGGAGTAGAAAGAAGTTTCTGCTGTGGTCTTCTGGTGAGGAAAAGACTGAGGATTTTTTTTTTTTTTTTCGAATGGTCTAATCTCGCTGTTGGCCTCTGAGGCCGTGACAGCTTAACCGAACTTTTGGCGAGCGCAGATGGCGCTCAGCCCAGTAAGTTTTTTAGGCAACTAGCGCAAGGGCACCACTTAGGTACGAGCCTCGGCTTGGGCTGTTGCCGGGGTGGGGATAGGAGAGAAACGCCCGGGTACATGTCTGTACCTCGTATAGGCGGCGACTGAAGGGACTCGTCGACCTCGCCGGCGAGGTCGGTGTGTCTGTGAAGTGTTTGCTCTGTCTAAAATAGATGACTCACCTTCCGCATTAGCGGAGGTGATTTCGTCATCCGGGTCTCCGAGAACGTGTCTCGGACGACGGAGGATTTAGAAAAGACTGAGGATGAACGGGCGTTGGCTTTTATAGTAAGCGCAGCCAACCCGCGATCTATTTAGTAACCGTTGAATTCAATTAACACGTACTTTGATTGCATGACGCAACAAATAAAATCAGTGCTGCCATCGACAAGAAACGAAATCACCATTCGTCAGTCAAAATAAAGCATTGTTTATGGCCACATTCTGTACAGTTTTTTACAACGCCATCTACCGCACCCATGGCGAACTACAATAAGAGTACTAGAAAAGATGTCTTGATGTGTGAGATCGTGATGTGATAATGCGCCGCCATGTCGCTAGATGTCGTGTTCTGTGGTATTTGTTTGTATGGTATGTAAAAATGTTAATTAATTTAAAGAATGTAGCGTGTATTGAAATTTACACGTTACAACGTCAGTATTTTCAGCTCAGCAAAAACTGGTCCTACAGCTATCAGTTTTACAAATTTTACATATCGCTCTGATGCATTTTTTTTAGCAATAAATATCCTATCTTTTAACGTAGAATTACCCCAAAATACAATCCCGTACCTTAAAATGGATTCGGCATACCCGTGATAGCCAGTAATTACGGCAAACATGTTAACATTTTTACCGAGCATGTACAATGCGTATGAACATTTACTAAGTTTCGTACATACTCGTATAGTGTCAGCGTGCGATTTCCAATTTAAATTACGGTCAAGATTCAATCCTAAAAATTTAGTAGTGTCAACATTATTGATTTTATGTCCTAAATATTAATGTCAGAATTGTTGATTGTTGATGAATTGTTACCTCAGAGCTCCGTCATTTATCAACCGATTTGGAAAATTATATTTTTACTTGTCAAGGATATACTTTCAGATTAGTCTCATAGAATTTTTTTCAAGATCAGTTCAGTAGTTTCGTTCATAATAATAATGTTGGACATTTCACACAGCGCTATCTAGCCCCAAACTAAGTAAAGCTTGAACTATGGTAACCAGATAACTGATAGAATACTTACATTTTTTTGTAAATACATTCTTATAATAAATAGAGAAACAACCAGAGAAATAGAGAACAAATATCTGTAGATCATGCAAACATTTGTTCCGTGGGGAATCGAACCCACAACCTCCTGCATCTTAACCTGCTATTCACCCACTGTGCCAACGGAGGTCGTTAAGTCGGTTATATTTTTGTTAAAAAGTTACTTGCTCCATTGGCGCAGGGACCCAAAGTGAGGCTTGGCCTCTGATATGAGAACTCTTCGTTTTCCTCTGTCCATTGCCATCTCTTTCCAGTCGTCGGCTTCAAGGTCGCGCAGGTTAGCCTCCATGCTATCGCTCCAGCGATACTTGGGACAACCAACCGGTCGACGACCAGTTGGTCGACCCAGTATGCTCTCTTGACGCTTCGGTCTTGACCTATTCACATTAGATGGCCGAGCCGGCGGAGTTTGAAAGTTACTTATGTTCATTTTACTTTACTCCCTAGGTAACATCATTTCTGCACATAGGCCTGATAATCTTCGAGGACCTGCCGTTCTACCTGAACGCCCTGGGCCTAGTCCAACAGACCCTTCACTTCCTACTCCTCCGGGAGTTCCCCGTGGTCCGGGTCACGAGCCCCACGTTTATAACGGCGGTGGTGTTACTGGTAGCACACCATTACCTAGCGTTCAGCTTCTTTGGAGTGGTTTATCATAGTTTTACTGAGGTGAGTTTAATTAAAGATACAAATTTGTCAGTTAAGTAGGAATAACTTTAAATCGCAGCGAGGACCACAAAATAAATAGGTAGAAAAGGCTAGGTATGTCCGATGTTAATCATAATTGCCTACGCTCGAGCCTAGCGCTAGGCTTTGCACATATATAATACAGGCTTCCGCCCGCGGCTTCGCACGCGTGCTCGGCCAATAAAAAGTAGCCTATATGTTAATCCAGGTTATGATCTACGTACCTACCAAATTTCATCGAAATCACTTCAGCCTTTTCGACGTGAAAGAGTAAAAAACATCGTACCACACATACATGCATTCGCGTTTGTGTACAACAATATACGATGGCAGGTGGGACGTGGCGAATGATCGCGAGTTTAGGTGGAATGTGGGGAGACCTTTACCCAGCAGTGGGAGAGTATAGGTTAAGGTACAATAAAGTGTTTTCATTCATCCATTCATTCTTATTTGCAGACGCTTGCATACTTCACACTGTGTCTGTGGGTGGTACCATTCGCGCTGTTCGTGTCACTCTCAGCCAACGACTACGTGCTACCTACCACTGGCGAATCCCAGCCTCTGCTAGGTAAGACATTTACATACTAACCAACTGCCCCGGCGAATCCTATATATTAATAAAAGACACGCATTTTTTACTTTCTGTCAAATGTCAAAGTATCATTTTCTATTTGACTGGACTACATATTCACATTGATATTGGGTTAAGCCAGGGGGGGGGGGCTCAAATCAAATGAATAATCGATAGTACGACGTGAATTTGTGGCCCCCTGAATTTTTGCCCCCCCTAGATCCAGGATTGGTAACCGAAGGCCTTTTTTTAATCATAATCAGAACGACCTCCGTGGCGTAGTGGGCAAATAGCCGGCTGAGACGCAGGAGGTAGTGGGTTCGATTCCCACCGCGGAACAAATGTTTGCATGATCTACAGATATGATATTTGTTCCGGGTCTGGATGTGTTTCTATATGTTTTATGTATGTATTTACACAAACAAAAAAGTATGTATACATATAAGTATTCTATCAGTTATCTGGTTCCCATAGTGCAAGCTTTGCTTATTTTGGGGCCAAATAGTGCTGTGTGACATGTCCAGCAATATTTATTTATTGATCGAGCGAAGCGAGATCTTCAATTCAACTTGTGAAAATCGGCGTTGCATGTATGTTTTTATGTATGTTTGTCCGAGGATAGCTTTTGAAGCGTTGATCCGGTCATCGTGAAATTTAATATATAAGTAGGTAGTGTTGGCACAATCCTGGTGTGATTAAATGAGATAAAAATGTTGCGGGGGCTGTTGAGATATTCAAGAGTTCAAGAGGGGTAAAAAAAAACAAAATGGGACTATCCGGTCAAGTGGCACGTTTAATGAAAGGTCTTTATCAGTACATTTCGACCCGTTTTTGTTGACACAAATATAGGGAAAAGTCTGAAATCCAGAATAACTGCAATTTTTATCCTAATTAAACGTAACCAATTAACATGAATGAACTCCCGGTATCTGTAATGAATGAAAATGTAGGTCAAGTTAGTTGGTTATTTATTTCGTGGCACTATTCTGATAGTCAAAGATTACAAATAACATTTTTTTTATTATTTCTTGGTGACTCGCGAGATCTCAGTTCGGGGCGAACCACTAGTTATTTATTTACTAGCTGACCCGCCCGCGGCTTCGCACGCTTGAAATTTCTTGTTCCCGGGGGAACTTCGGGATAAAAACTATACCAAATAAAGAAAAACATTAAAATCGGTCGATCCGTTTCGGAGGAGACCACTAAAACCGTGACACGAGATTTTTTCCAGGCAACCTTTCTATGAAAGTAATGAGCGAAGCAGTAATGGACAGCGCACAGTGTGTTATTAAGCCCAATTTTGTCATTTTTATTATAAAAATCATCAGTTATGGTTATTTTAAGCACTAGAGTAAAACTCTCGCATCGATAGAACGAGTAGTTTAAATGAAAAAACAATTCAAAGTTTCCCAGTATATGGACCTCGAAAAACACAAAAAAAAAATATTATAAAAAAGTAGATTACTTAAAAGAATTTCATTTATATTGTTAGCGCCAAGGAGCTTAAAAAAACAACTTAGCGCTTATGCATCTTAGCGGGAATCGACCATGAAGGCATGGCTGTTAAATTAATTTTCAGCCCGTCCAGACCTCTAAGGGCTTGGAGCGGTGACTCGGAAACCGAGGTTATGCGAGTCTGCGTTTCGGCTTAATGGAATATTTTATCTGAAAGATTGGTTATGGATAACCCGGACAAAGGAATGAAAACAAGGATGTTGTAGGAGTTGAAAATATGTGGGCAGCGTCCTACCTTTTTCAAATATTGCGATGATGGAGCACTTTCGGACGGTCCAATCCAGGCGCCGAAGTCTTCAAGACTTCGGACCACGCGGTTTCTTCGAGTTGGCCGGCCAGCCACTTTATCACCACAAATCACACCTCGTTTGGACTTCACTGTCCGTTTTCACAATCGGCAGCACCTTTATAGTCTTAAAACACCAACAGTTAAGCAATTGCAATATATTTTGTATTTTTGTCCTCTCACAACGCTGCTGGTTCAATCTGTTCTCAATGGCGGATGCCTTTTGCATTGGCTATTTTACCTCTTTCCGCTCATGTTGCTGGCAGACGCTGATAAGTGAGAAATAGGAGGGAGAAAGGAGTTCAATATCCATAGCCAGAACTTTTAACGACAAAATAGCCTATAAGCGGCAAGTTTAAATATGGCGGAAACATTCATCAAATTATCATGCATATACTAACATACCATTATACAAGTTTTTGTTCGTTTACTGTAAATAGATAACGAAATATTAATATTTTTATAGATTTTCTTTTTAATTTTTATTCTCCAAATTCTTCCGTGGTCCGGATATTGCGCAACTTTGGGCTTCATAACACACTGTGCAGCGGTGCACAGAGTATGTTTACAAATGAAAGAAATAAAAAAATATAAAATAATATCTAATAAAAACTACTTATAATCCTAATACATAAATAAATACCTAAAGATAGACTAATGTATATATTAGTAATTAATAACCTAAATCTTACAAATATTCTAAAACGAGGACAATTAAAATAAATAATAAATAAATAAATATTTAACTCAAATGACAATAAAGCTAGGCATTAAGGTAATGCTGCTTTAATCTCAACTTAAAAGAGTATACATTATATATGTACATTGTAATGTACATAATATGTGTACATTATGTATACATTCAGACCAGTGTAAAATTGTACTAACTTTCTGCGAAATAATATTTTTTATCATAGTACAAGCTCTGCTTAGTTTGGGGCTAGATAGCGCTGAGTGGGCATGTCCCAGCAATATTAATTTATTATTAGCTGTTGCCCGCGACTTCGTACGGGTTATACTACTAAATGTGTTGGTAACCTAGAAATAAAGCTAAACTCGGTGTTGCAACTTGACACCCCATTTTTATCCCACGCGATCTGATTTATGGAATAACAAGTAACCTTTGTGTTAATCCAGGTTATAATCTACTTACATCTAAATTTCATCGTAATCGGTTAAGCCGTGACGACATGATTGAGTAACAAACAAATAAATAAATAAACAAACATCCAAACTTTCGCATACCACTAATATTATAAACGCGTGTATGTATGATAATTATTGATTAAAACGGGTATTTATCGCGTATATACCTTTTTTATTTATTATCCCGACGTTTCGGCTGTGTTGCAACAAGCGTGGTCACGGGTTTGACATACGCGATAAATACCCGCTTTAATCAATAATTATGTACAGACAGTGATCGCGAAAGTTAGAAAAATACTATTGTATGTATGATGTTTGCTACTCTTTCACGTCGGAACGGCTGAACCGATTTCGATGAAATTTGGTATATACGTAGATCATAACCTGATCTACCGGTACTATCTACTGATAACCGGATTAACACATAGGGTACTTTTTATTGGCAAACCACGCGCACGAAGCCGCGGGCGGAAGTTTGTTTATAATATTAGTGTGATAAATATTTATTTTTATTAAATTAAACCCTCAATTATTTGTCCAACAGGAGACAGCAATGTGCTCACCGACTATCTGTCTCGCAAAGCGAAGCGCTACAGCCTACTTTCCTTCTTCAGCTTCGCGAAGGACTCCATCCTGCCTCAGCGCAGTAAAAAGGCATTCTGAACACGTCGGTGATGGAAAACATCAGGAAACCAACACTGTTTCAGTGTTTTTCTAACTATAGTCACTTTTACTTAGAAAACTTGAGTGATTTATTTCAATCATTATTATAAGTAAGTACGGGATTTATCACGTACCATTTGTACAACGTGTTATGTACGACATTAAATGAAAACACAGGTAGGGCTAATGGCTAGTATTATTGTAAAATAGGTTTTTTTCAAATTCGTTCCTATAGAAAATTTAAGATTTTTAAACAAACATAATATCAAGTCTTAAAATATCAATGAAACAGCCTGTATCAAATATATAAACTAATCATATTAATTCATCATGTAAGCAGGTACCAATTAACCTGACTAAGCGACATCGCCGCCAATTTGATGTTTAATAATGTAAAAAATTGTTTATTGAAAATGTATCGATTACTGGATAAATATTCAAGCTACCGGTATTAAACCCACCTCTAAAATCCGTTAATACGATTCCGGATGTGTGTTTTAAATTAATGTCGTACATAACAAAACAGGTTGTAAATATACTAATTCTAAATTCCTCGCAAATCAATGTTGACAAGGCAAGACAAATACCTACTTACATGATGAATGAATATGATTTGTTTACCTATTTAATACAGGCTGTTTCATTGATACTTTAGGACTTGATAATAAGGCTGTTTTAAAATTTTCGATGGTAATTAATTAAAAAAAAAATTACAAGACTAGCCATTAGCCTGTGTTTTCATGTAATGTCGTACATAACAAAACACGTCGTGTTTACAGTCATCGCAGTGTGCCAAGGCAAGTTCGGGAAAAGACACGTGAATGACTAGTTAGATTTTAATGAACAGACTTTAGCCGGCTTGCACAACGATCCCTAAACGTAACATGTTTAAATTTGACGTATTTGAATGATTTAACTCTTTAAATCATATTTAACCACTACGTTTAGGTATCGTTACGCAAGTCGCCCTAAACGTATGTATTTAGCGGCTAAATTTGAACATCGTTTTTGTAACCGCAAAAAATGTTAAACACTGTTTAAAGCGTGTTTAAAAAAAATCTTACCAATTTTTGTTTGGGATTTTTTTAAACAGTGTTTACGGGTGTTTACCTATTTTGTGGCAAGATCCGGTTAGTCACTAAATTCGTTTAGGGATCGTTGCGAAAGTCGCCCGTAGAGTTAAATAGTTGTACAGATAAGATGGTTCGATTCCTATACAAATGTTTAGTGGCAATTCACTAGATAACCGAACTGCAGAAATGTCTAAAAAATATTATTAGATATGGGTATCTTTATTTATTTATTTAAAGATACACCAACAGGGCCCGTAGCCAAGTTACATTTGCTTCGAATCAATTCGATATCTACATAGGTTTGTTGTCGATAAATCACGTGATATTTCCATAGCATGTGTCAATCCCATACATTTTCGGACTTAGCGACTAGCGTCATCGCTAATCGAATGTAACTTGGCTAAGCCCTCTAGTCTCTAAATTAGTTTAGGGATCGTTGCGAAAGTCGCCCGTAGAGTTGTAAGTTCAGGGCCCGTAGCCAAATTACATTCGCTACGGATCTATTCGATTTCTACATACATTTGCTGTCGCTGTATCACGTGGTATTTCTATAGCATGTTTCAAATCCCATACATTTTCGGACTTATCGACTAGCGTCATCGCTAATCGACTGTAACTTGGCTAAGCCCTCAGGTGTTTCGATTCATATACAAATGTTTAGTGGCGATTCACTAGATAACCGAACTTCTAAAATATCTAAACATATTAGGTACATATTATGCGTATCCATTTACCTATTTTTTTTTTTTTTTTATAACTTATAGGCTAGCGTTTGACCTATGTCTTAATATTGTCGAAAAATCAATAAAATTGCACACTTTCATTCAAAGCCACCTTTACCGAAGATTATAAGCACTCATGACGACCTCCGTGGCGCAATATATCCTCCGTCGTCCGAGACACGTGCTCGGAGACCCGGATGACGAAATCACCTCCGCTAATGCGGAAGGTGAGTCATCTACATCAGACAGAGCAAACACTTCACAGAAACACCGATCTCGCCGGCGAGGTCGACGAATCCCTTCAGTCGCCGCCTATACGAGGTACAAACATGTACCCGGGCGTTTCTCTCCTATCCCCATCCCGGCAACAGCCCAAGCCGAGGTTCGTACCTAAGTGGTGCCCTTGCGCTAGTTGCCTAAAAAACTTACTGGGCTGAGCGCCATCTGCGCTCGCCAAAAGTTCGGTTAAGCTGTCACGGCCTCAGAGGCCAACAGCGAGATTAGTCCATTCGAAAAAAAAAAAAAAAAATCCGTGGCGCAGTGGTCGAATAGCCGGCTGAGACGCAGGAGGTAGCGGGTTCGATTCCCGCCGCGGAACAAATGTTTGAATGATCTACAGATATTTGTTCCGGGTCTGGATGTTTTACTATATATATTATACTAGCTGTGCCCGCGACTTCGTACGCGCTATACTACTAAATGTGTAGGTAATCTAGAATCAAAGCTAAACTCGCTGTTGCAACTTGACACCCCGTTTTTATCCCATGGGACCTGATTTATGGGATAAAAGGTAGCCTATGTGTAATCCAGGTTATAATATACGTACATACTAAATTTCATCGAAATCGGTTCAGCCGTTACGACGTGATTGAGTGACAAACAAACAAATAAATAAACAAACATCCAAACTGCTACACAGTTTTTTCTAACTTTTTGCAGCTGTCAACGTTCACTATTTGTTATTGATTCCTGTGTTTTGGAACCAAATAAATATTTTGATTTTTTTTTGAAAACTTTCACATTTATATTAGTGCGATGTAATTACAAAAAAAAATGTATACAAGTATGGTGTCGCAAGATCACCTACCAGTCGGCACGTAACCCTACATGCGCCCTAGGTTGACGCACGGGTGTGTGACTAGTAGGTGAAAGTACGTAGTTGCTACCTAATTCAGAGACACCTAGTACTCAGTACTTGGCCTGCGTACGCGAAGCACTAAGTGTCTCAACCTAACCCTGCTCTACCCTACTGTACCTGCCTACTTAGTTACGTCGCGTAGACAGAGTGTCTACGAACGGTGTGTGCCCTAACCTACCATATAAATGTATAATGTATATATACATAGATAGTACGGGATGTCTGTTACCATGAAACCTAAGGTAACAGACGGAAGGTTGGTAGGAGAGGGGGTTGTGTACGGCGTGCAATGTACACAGGACAGGGATTTCTCACTGCCGGTCAAGCAGACTCACAAGACCGATCTACGGACGGCTAAAGGTGTCTTGGCCGCAGTGAGGGGATGCTGAAATTCAGAAGGGGCCGGTCGTCCAGCGGGCGCTGAATGTGACCGGGTGGCTCGTCCAGCGGGCGCTGGGGGCGTCAGGGCAGCTCCTCCAGCGGTTGCTGGGCACGTCTGGGTTGGTCGTCCAACGGGCGCTGGGGGCGTCTCTGGGCGGCTGGACCAGCGGCTGCTGGGGCTTGGGCTGCTCCTCTAGCGGCTGCTAGGTACTTCTGTGGGCGGCTGGACCAGCGGTTGCTGGGGCCTGGGCTGCTCCTCTAGCGGCTGCTAGGCACTTCTTGGGCTGCTGGTCCAGGGGTTCCCCGGGTCTTCTAGTTAGGTAGCTTGGAGATGAGTGAAACTCGACGACTTGTTGGTAAGTGATTTTATTTGATTTATATTTTAGTTTATATATATTTTTTCCTTATGAACACTAATACAATTTTATATTTGTGTGTCGTCGGTGTACATACCCAACACAGCATCTTTTATTGGGTTTATAACCTTTGTATTAGGGTCGAGCTGACTCTGCAATGCTGAGCATTTCAATAACGCATAACTAGGTTTTTCAAGAATAATAAATTGAAGTGTGTACATGAATAAGGTAATGTTCGTACTTATGTATGAACATTCATGTTCAATGATTGAACATATGGTATGTATTTATCGGGTTCCCATAGCTTTGCTTAGTTTAGGGCTAGATAGCGCTGTGTGAAATATCCAGCAATATTTATTTATACACTTCCTTTTTCCTGAAGGGTCTGTAAAATGGAGAATTACGGGTGTCCATGATTTTTTGTCTGTAATCTATTTATGTACAGTCAACGTCGCTAATTGGTAACTGGCAAAAGATTTAAATAAAAATACGTAGATGGATGATTTCCAAAAACTTTTATTACACGTCGTCGTATGTTTAGTCCAGTCCAAAACGAATAGGTTCTTTCTAGGCAAGCGTGCGCCATCTTCGATCACACCATCACTTACCATCAGACTAATCAAGCGACTGGTCAAGCGCTTGACTATCATAAAAAAAAGAGTTCAAATCTTTATTTTAATAAATAAACATTTTGGAAATTATCCTTCTACAAGTTTGTATTTTAATCTTTAAAAATGCCGGGGTTTACTAGTTAGTAGTCAAGTACGCTTTGTCAAAGTAGTTTTGATAAGTAGGAAGCTACTTTCATCGTAGCAAGATCAGAGCCCACTTGGACGATGTCCAATCAATGTAGACTTGGACCGCGTTCTACTTTTCATAGCTACTTTGTAGGGATGAAATGTTTCACGAGTAGCATGTGAAAAATCATGTCACACTAGCTACTTTCCTTCGTATAACCTACTAAAAATCATTCAAATGAAATAACTTTCTGTTTTCATTGTCGGTCGCAGTCATTCGAGTCTGCTACAAATCACAGTCGTTCGCATTTCTTCGGAATTCATCAGGCGTTTTCATTGAGCGTGATTTTTCATGTGAAATACCACTAGCAAGAATAGCAAGTGTGACATTACGGCATTATAATTAAAAATCATTATATGATCAAAATAATCATATGAATATGATTTCAAAATAGCAATCGTTTCCATGCCTAGTGTCAACCTGTATCAAAGTTAATTAAAAATTATTTTTAATGGATTTTTTTTTATAATTATTGTACTGACATATCTAAGAACATGTAATTTGTCAAAAGATGAAATAAATGAAATTATGAAAAAAAATTAAAGTGAACTTTGACCAATCTTTGTCAATTTAATTTTTTTTTATATTTTAATAATTTGTCATTATTTTTTGAAAAAAAAAACTTTTTAAATCAATTTTGACAAAGCATACTTTGATCGTGTTATCGCGGCTTTAGCGACAGTAAAGAACAAAGAAATTAGTATTATTATTTAAATTGCTGGGTCAATCAACTATTTTACCTACACAACGAAAGAGATACAAAGATATTTTTTGAAAAAAAAAATATCAATTTTTTTGAAAAATAATATCTGAGCCTTCTATATATTATATTGTACTATAATTTCCAAAAAAGGGAGCGTGGTTTGAAGATATTTGAAGCAGTTACAGGCAAAATTAAAACACGAACCCTCAAAATCTGTCACCAGTGTTACCGGCATTCAGTGTTAGATAAATTGTAAATGAAACATAAAAAATCTAAACTATAAGTTTTATTTTACTTTTGCATGCATAATCAACTATTTGGCATAGTCAGTCATTAAACATTCTTTAGTTTTCTAACTAAAATATTAGAAGTTTTGTCTTTTGCGTTACCTCAGTACAAAATGAAGGGCTATATTCAAAATAAACGGATTATACAATAAATACAGGTTGAAATAAATAGAGTATAGTAACTTGGCTGGTATTTCAATTAATTACTGGTAACAATAAATTAATTAATTTGTAAAAAGAGGAAGTTGTGTTCGAAAATGTAGCTTAAAATTTTGGGACAAAAAGTAACTCCAGAGACAAATATGGGTAACGCCTAAGACATTGAATAAAAAATATTACTTTGACCAATGGACGACACACAAGTCAAATAATCACAAGTCACAAGTGAAATAATCATAAAAAAACAATGAAAACATCAAACATAATAAATCAACAACAGGCACATTTCAGGTAATAAATAAACTTATTTTTCGAAAATTGAAATCGGTGTTTTAAATTTATATTGCTCTCTACCCAAATAGGTTGGTGATGGCAAGATTTTTATTATGTCATCATAACAGACATAACTCACATCATTAACATCTAATCTGAACGTCTGTGCAGTATTATCAACAACCCGTAGGAACATAACTTTAACTTCACCGTCTTCGTCGATTGGAGTTAGCACTTTACAAACGTAAGAATACATTTTCTTTTTTATTTTCATGACATGCACAAACACATGGAGAAAATCACCAGTGGATATTTGTCGTGGTGCTTCTTTGTTACTGGTCGTAGCTAGTGGTGCCTCTAAATCTTCTAATTGAGTATCGCGCTTTAAATTAGCTCTATGTTTTCGTTCTTTGACGTTTTCTTTGCTGCACTCTTGTTCACCATCACTATCAGAAGATCCATAAATTGCTCGATAAATACTGGGACGAGCTGGTATATTTTGAATGTCTTTCAGTACAGCAAGTGACACATCATCATCAGATAGATCTGGAGAATAATATCCTGTTACGTTTTCCAGTCTTGGCAGTTCGACGGTCTCTTCTATCTCATAGTCAATTTTTGCTTTATATGTTTTGGGGTTCAGACAATTGCAAAAACCTCTTTTCGGTGATTTACAAAAGCAAGTTAGCCACCTAAACATTAACGAATTTCGTGTTTCTGTAAACACTTGATGGACTTGTAACGTTCCGAGAAGTCGTGGGATCGCTTTTGGCAGCTTGTCTTGGATTTGTTTTATAGCTTCATCTTCCACAAGGAAAAGTTGGATTTTACTTGTGCCCTTCAATTGATTTATAAATTCTTGTGCATTAGGAATATCTGTACCTGTGGCAACAATCTTGTCAGCAGTACGCTTCAGGAACCCTCCGATCCCATCTGCTGGCCCCTTTCCGTGTCCCGCTTCAAAAAAAGACCAAGTGGCAGCAGCAAATCCATAGTCGAAGTACTTTGTGCAAAGCAAATAAAAGTTTTGCTTCTGTCGGTATTGTGTAGACGGCCCATCGGAAAAGAAATGAACTGTATCAACAGTTTTGTGTTCATTTCTTACCCATTGCAATATCGGGTGTAAGTGTGTCCAGATGGCTGCAGGCTGGTGACAATTTGACGCAGAAACTGTACAAAATGAGTTCGCTGTGTATCTTTTTTCAGGATTGTATGTATAAACCATGACAGTATGCAACGATATTTGATTTCGAGAGCCTCCAAAATGGTGGGACTGGACCTCTTCATGGTACTTGCAGTTATAGTTTTCACTAAAGTCAACTAAAATCACGCATTCATTGGGTTGCAGATCGTTTAAGCATTCTCGAAACTTTTGGAATTGGATCTTGATGTTATATACATGTTTTTTGAAGTTAATCAAATCCCTCTCAAAAACCTGCAGTAAGTGTACTGTGTCTTTACACAGTTCTTCTTTCACATTCTTTATTGTTTTAATTTTTTTCCCATCTTTTTCGTAATTAGCTTCCTTCCTTATCCATTCACTGTACTTAACAATACCAGTTACTTTTTCTTGAGCATATTCTATCTTTTTGTCCTTGCATGCCTCACAATTATTATACATACACTCCTTAGATCGGTCACTACAAACTATAGTTTTGATAATGACATTCAAGTCGTTGGTTTTGATGACACCTTGTTTTTTCAATGCTTGAGCCTTGCTCGTGATGTTGGCATGAGTTTTACACAAGCATGTTTCACGGGCGTCGACTGATGCGCTTTTGACGTAAAATGGGCGGTTCTTTGTAAAATAGTAATAGGAGCAATTTATGTCCGGGTTTTCTTCCTTAAAATCGCCATATAATTTTCGCATTGTATCCAGCAAATATCTTTTCTGTACCTTCTCTCGATTTCGAGTCACTGTTTCTTTTTTCCCAGCAGTAGCTCTGGAAACTTCATCACGCAAAAAAAACTGACGAATTTTTATTTGAAGTAGCATAGGCCGTTGTGTTGTGTTTTTCTTAGCGTATTCTCTACTTATTCCCAACACTTCTTGGAAGAATTGTTTTTTCTTACGATGTTTTTCTATAGAATCACTTATAATCAGGCTCCTGAGCAATCTTCTTTCTTTGTGGCTCTTAATCTTTTTATACCTCTCTCTAATTGAATTCGTCAATAGCGCATAATTACGATTCTCTTTCTGCTCTTGACCCTTTTTTTCCTTAATTTTGTTTCTAATGAGTCTTTTCCTGTACTTCTCACATGTTTTCTTAAGCATTTTGTTTTCCTCTTTTAATTTTTTGTTCTGTCTTTTGACTGTACTGCTATTTTTTCTTACCTGTACTGGAGATGCTGGTGGTCTTTGATTGTAGACATTGATTACGTCAAGTACCGGAGAACTTGGCGGTGTTGCATCCAAGAGCGATTGTAAGTTCTTTCGTTTCTTTCTGTAATCTCTTTGTCTTAACTTCCAGATGACGTTTGCTTGTTTCTTTTCTTTTGGTGTTAAGTCTTTCACAAGCCTTTTAACTTTGTGGTAGTGTTCACGATGATTTTTCTTAGCTTCCTCGTATTTTTCGGGTTGTTGTTTAATTCTTTCTCTGTACCTTCTTTGTTTTTCAGCTGCTGAAAGTCGCGCCATTTTAGGCCAACTATATTATTTTCTGAAAATAAAGAAATATTATTATGCTACTATAAGACCTTTGCCCAGCAGTGGGAAAGTAGGTTAAGTATAAATGCTACTATTCTATCCAAAAATTTATCTTGATGTCGATTAGATCAAAAATTGTATATTCAGTGGTTAGCCAAAACATTCTAACCAGCTGACTACAGGTAGGTATGTTAATTCAATTGCAGATATTAATTCATGAAATCGGCTTAACTTGGTAAGCCATCCATACCACAGAACAACTAATAGTACAAGAAAGCCAATATCATGATAGGTATGCGAAAAATACCTATTATTTGGACAATTGTAGCTTCAAAGCTTATAAAAGTGACTTGATGCTACTATTTACCAAAAAATATTTCCGTGTACCAGCCACCTTATGTTGTATAATTCGATCTTACAAACTAGTAGGTATATAATGTCTCTAGAGTTACCAAAAATGTATCTGGAGTTACCGACAAAGTAACTGAGCATACGGGTAACTCCGGATACAAACGGCACATTTTTATAAAAAGATCATAATAAAACTTAATTACGGTTCTTGGCGTGAACAATATCTTAAAATATATGTTAAGTACTACAAAAACATCCGATTATTATTTATTTTTTTTTACTTACGTCAAAGATATCGCGGTCACTCAGGATACGACATAAACAGGCACGCACTCCCTCTGAACACTCGTCGCAGACTGGCGGCTCGCCGGTGCATCAAAGGATACCGCCGCGCTATTTGAGCGAACACCGATAGAATTGGAACTACTTCCGGCAAACAGAGCCATCTATGTGTCTCCGGGTGGAATTTATGTAGGTAACTCAGTACACGAAAGTAAATGCACACAAGTAGCGGACACTTTTTTAAGTTTTTTTTTTGCGAAAACTGTTTGATTTAATGCTGTTTTATATTTGGGATGCTGAGCTGTAAAGTAATATCTCGTTCTATAAAAAAAAATGAACCGAACTTAGGAGGGAAAAATCAATTTAAATGACAACTGAACAGGCGAATGTGGCTCGCGGACAGCAATATTTTGTATGGCGCGAACATTTCGTGTACTGTGTTACCATGAAATTTCATATAAATAAAAGATTTTCGAGAACGTAATTGAGTTTCCCATTGCGACTTATAATCTGAGACATCATTGTGGTATTATTTTTGTGTGCAACTACTATTAATATGTGTATTTTTATAAAAATTGGTCTGGGACAGACTTGTGTAGGTAAAATAGTTGATTCACCCTGCTATCCGACACAGAAAATCCTAAAATTTTTAAAACCATTTCAAAAACTACTCGTATTAAGAGGAAGGGGGAATCTTAAGATTTTTAAAATATTTCAAAAACTCCTCGTATTAAAAAAAGGAAATCCTAAGATTATTAAAACCATTTAAAAAACTACTCGTATTAAGAGGAAGGGGAAATCCTAAGATTTTTAAAACCATTTCAAAAACTACTCGTATTAAGAGGAAGGGGAAATCCTAAGATTTTTAAACCCATTTCAAAAACTACTCGTATTAAGAGGAAGGGGAAATCCTAAGATTTTTAAAACCATTTCAAAAACTACTCGTATTAAGAGGAAGGGGAAATCCTAAGATTTTTAAAACCATTTCAAAAACTACTCGTATTAAGAGGAAGTGGAAATCCTAAGATTTTTTAAACCATTTCAAAAACTACTCGTATTAAGAGGAAGGGGAAATCCTAAGATTTTTAAAACCATTTCAAAAACTACTCGTATTAAGAGGAAGTGGAAATCCTAAGATTTTTAAAACCATTTCAAAAACTACTCGTAATAAGAGGAAGGGGAAATCCTAAGATTTTTAAAACCATTTCAAAAACTACTCGTATTAAGAGGAAGGGGAAATCCTAAGATTTTTAAAATATTTCAAAAACTCCTCGTATTAAGAAGAAGAGGAAATCCTAAGATTTTTAAAACCATTTCAAAAACTACTGGTATTAAAAGGAAGGGGAAATCCTAACATTTTTAAAACCATTTTAAAAACTCCTCGTATCAAGAGGAAGGTTGTGGGTTCAAGTCCCGTCCAGATCGAAAGTTTTTGAGCTGGTTTTAAAAATCATAACAAAGAATGTTACTCTATGGTTCTTAGAAAAAGTTTCTAGAGTGAACATGCTAGCCTGCCTCATAGACTTATGAATTCTGATAATTAATTAAAGGTATGCAGACGTTTTAAACTACCCTGTAAAGGTATTTAAGCACTCATTAATTTATTTTTGTAAATATTAATAAGTCCTTATTTATGTGTGTAATAAATTGTGTGTAGAATTTTATAGGGAAAATAAAACAATTTTTTAAGACGAAACATTTGTTTTCTTCGTATATTCTAGCCGACTGTCCGCGGCTTCGCACGCGTGGTTTGTTAACAAAAACATTACCCCCTTTTGCGCAGTCGGGTAAAAAGTAGTCCATGTCCCAATCCCGGTCATAATCTATCTGTATACTAAATTTCATCGAAATCGATCCAGCCGTTTGATCGTGAAAGTGTAACAAACAGCGAGAGGAGTTACTTTCGAATTTATAATATTAGTAAGGTTAAGGATATTGTCTGTTTGTTACTTTTATTACTTATTATATTTTCAATATCGGTTTGGCGCCTACTATGTTGAGACACAGGAAGTTGCGGGTTCGATTCCCGCTGCGGAACAAATATTTGCATGATCGACAGATATTTGTTCGGGGTCTGGTTGTTTCTCTATATATCGTAAAATGTATTTACAATAAAAAATACTTACATAAGCAGGTGTTCTATCAGTTTTCTAGTTACAAGCTTTCCTCAGTTTGGGGCTAGATGGCGCTGTGTGAAATGTCCAGCATTATTTAATAAGTAACTATTTTATTATTCTAAATTAAATAAAAAAGAAAGCTGCATTAATTTCATGTTGAAACCACTCTTAATAATAAAATCACAATAATCACAAATTTAATAAAATTTATAATAAGATAATTTAAACTTTGAAAAATTTGAGCTAACATTAAAAAAAATAAGGGAGACCTAACAGTGACTTTCTATAGATGATATAATGATGATTACTCTTAGAACAACCCAAATGTAGACACTTTTTGTTGCTGACACAGGACACCATTTACATTAGTTTTTAAGTATTAAATAAATATAAGTTTTTATTATATTTAGGCTAAGATACATATGTACTACGTGTTTTGTTATATACGACATTAAATGAAAACACGGGTAGGGCTAATGTATTGATGTAAAATAGGTTATTTCAAATTAATTAACATAGAAAGTTTGAATTTTCAAACAACCTTAATATCAAGTCCATCCAATGAAACAGCCTGTATAAAATAGGTAACCAAATCATATTCATTCATCATGTAAGTAGGTACCTGTTAAACTGACTAAGCGGCATCGTCGCAAAGGCGCCGCCGATTTACGTTAAAAATAGTTTATTGGAAATGTATCGATTACTGGATCAATATTCAAGCTATCGGTATTAAACCCACCTCTAAAAAGAGTTAATACGATTCCGGATGTGTGTTTTAAATTAATGTCGTACCTTACAAAACAGGTTGTATATCCATATAAGGTGTTTGATAATAGACGCACAAAAATGGAAGGTTATTTAATAATAAAAAATGGAATGTTATTTTGATGAGCATGATAAATAAATTTGTGAAATGTTTACCATAGAAATGTGAAATTTATTTTGACATGTAGAAACATTTTATTAAACTTATGTTGTGCTATTGTAAATGCTTGCCATCTAACCACAGATACTGTATTGGTGACGTCTCGAGATATATCTTGTTGTCCCTTTCTAACCCAAACCCCGCAGCCATTTCCGAAAGAGATATCAGATCGGCCTTTATTTTTGGATGTCGATTGCAAGAGTAGGCAGTAAGTTTTATATCGAATTAATCACCTAAACTTAGTCGATTTTCTTTAAAATTTTATTATAACTAGTAGTTTTTTTTTCGCGAATTCTTTTTCATTTGAATATAGTCAGTATATTACCAAACACCCTGTATGGACCGTAGAATAAGTTTACTATCGTGTAACTATTTTATTGTTGCCTGAATGAAATTATTTATTATTATTACAAGAAACCGTGGTTTTGAAGACAGTACCGGTAACCGGACACAGTCGCCAGTTGATACTTCCGGAGACTGGTTCAGATCAGTGCTTGTTTTCCTTCAATTTCACGATGGATTTCGAAAAACACATTTAATTTGCTTGCTGTGTTGATTATACGTAGACGTCGCGTGCACCTCGTACATTTGTATGGAAAATGAATGTTGCTTGTGTCTTCAACTGAACATTTAGTTCCTAGGTGCTTACACCGAACACTTTGATTGGCAATACGTATGTTGAAGCAATTTGACACAAAGTCTACGTCTGCGCAGCTAGTGGTTGATTTCATACTGATAAATACAATATTCACTGGTAGCTTGTATCCGACACAGGACACAAGTGTCTGCGTTTGCGCAGCTTTTTATCGTCCTTAGCAGCGTCATTTGTCGTTTTAAAATCTACTTCTCCACTCTTCTCTATTTGTAGTTCAAGCTAGAAATCATTGATGGCGGTATTTTCAACCAGAATAGAAGTCTTGCTACTAAATGTATATTTTTTGATTTCTAAATCTTTTTATTCTGTTTATGTCCTGTCGCTATGCAAATCGAAAAATAAATAATTCCCGCCACGTTCCCATTATTTCAATATTGTAGTTCAGTTAAAAAATCATAGATGGCAGTATTCTAAGGTTTTCAACAGAAACACTTCTAGCGACATTTCTTTTTTTTTTGAGAATTTTCTAGAGATTCCGAATTTCCTTAAATCTTCTTATTCTGTATATTCAATTCCAGTCAAAACATAATCAGCAATTTAGAAAAAAATACCTCCGTTAGTCTCATTGTAGTTCAAGCTAAAAATCATAGATGGCGGTATTTTAAGTTTTTGCACAATTCGTCGACCAATGTTTCCTGTTTCTGACTTTTTCTGGAGATTCAAATCGTTGTATCCAATTTTCAAGTCCAGCCACAAATGATTTGTAGCGAATTTGGTTGAAAAAAATTTGCACGTTATAGTTAAGTTCCCGGAGAAATTACAGACACATTGGGCTTTACGTGTGCGTCAAGTTGATGGACGCTGTGCATTATAGGACACGTTCCTAAGGTGCAGTACTTTGTTATAGGCAATGGTTTTTAACATCAGGTGGGTCATATGCTTGTTCCAACTCCAGGTCATATATTTTTTTTTAATTTTGAACTTTCAAACTGACGGGTAGGTAATATCCTCTGCGGTACTCAATGCTTGTCCAACTAGCGTAGCAGCTTCAAATCCGAGTCGGCTGTGTGATTGTGAATGGGAAAACTCCAGATGCATTCTTTAAAAACAAAATTGTATAAATATCACTTTTTCACTTCAGTATTTGGTAGCCTCTCGCTAGTTCGCTTTTAGCGGGAAGTTTTTGCTAATAGTTCACTTAATCTGACCATTTTTAATCCCCCACTTTTTTCTCGCACGTACCCCCATCGTTTGGGGCATGGACCAGGGGGCGGGGGGTTTTAGGGGTTTAAACTACCCCCCGAAATATTAAAAATATTACCTATATTGAAATAAGGATAGGCGGAGTTAATATTTTATGCAAACATTTTTATCGCTTGCGGATTAGGTTTAAGACCGACTTCTGTTTGTTTTATTTTATTTTATACTAATGGTACGCCCCGAAATCTCTTAAGTCTCCCATAAAACAAAGAAATATTTATTCGTAATCTTTGACTATCAATATAGTGCCGCGAAATAATTAACCATATAACTTGACCTACAGTTTGATTCAAATTACATGTAACTGGAGTTCAAGTTAATTGGTTACTTGCTTTTTTGGGTACAAATTGCAGTTATTCTGTATTTCAGACTTTTGCCTATATTTGTGTGACTAAAGCTACACGAATACCAAATTTCAGCACTGTGGGGTCACTGGTGAATTTTGTCAAAGTTCAGTTTTTATTATGGCTAATAACTCAAAAACTGCAAAGACTTAACTAAAAATAAAAACAGGACGAAATGTAGTAATGAAGTCCTTTCATTTGACGTTCCACTTGACCTAATAGCCTAATTTTCATTTTTTTACCCCCTCTTGAACCCCAATATTTCAACAACTCCCCAACATTTTTAGCTCACTTAGTCACACCAGAATTGTGCCATCACTATCTACCTATGTATCAAATTTCACGATGATCGGATCAACGATTCGAAAGTTGCCCAAGTTGATTTGGAGATCTCTCTTCGCTCGATAAACTAATGTCTTAGGGGGCGTCCATTAATTACGTGAGACGTTTTTGACGATTTTTTACACCCCCCTCTCTTGACTGGTGAGATGTCGCGAGATTTGTTTCACACCCCCCCCCCCCCTCCCTTTATCTAACGTCTGATTTTTCAAAAATTGTATTCATAAGGTAAATGCGTTGGACTTATTTAAAAATACACAATTGGCTTCATAATTGCAAGATTGCTTCGCTCGTAATCTAGATTTATAGCAAAAATTAAAAACAAAATTACGTAAAATATTAGCCGAGACCCGCTCTCCCCCACTTGAGATTGGGCGAGATAAGGCTAGACCGCCCCTGAACACAACACGTAATTAATGGACGGCCCCTTACTACTATTCGAAAAGGGCAAACTGTTTGTAACTTATTTAAAAAAAACACCTTTGTTAAAAACCGTTTACAACAAAGATTTTTTATTTCAAAACCTGGCCGGCCGTGACTGTGGGGTATCGTTGAATATGTCTTCGAAACATGTTAATGTTTTAAAGATAAGTATTATCATCTATCTAGAGTCCCGTAAGGGCGAAATCCCCCTAATGGACAAGAGTTAGGGGTGAATTAGTGGAAAAAAACTTCCCACTAATCTGTCATTCACAATAATTTTTACCCATCTATGATCCAATATAGCATAACTCCGTGGCGCAGTGGGACAATATAGGTTAAATAAAAAAAATCTCCTTTGAATCGCCAAAAACTTTGCACACATAATCTTCACACACATAATCCTGAGATAGAACTAAGCAAACTATGCGCCGGCGCATAGACGCGCCCCGATCTGCCCAAATACGAGTCGCCGGTACTCGCAATTTAGGGGGCAGCGTTATCCATCAGAGAGTCCAAAATGGATCATAAATGAATCAACTATTGCCAATGTCATTAAGTGAACTGTCGAGAGGCTACCCACATGCTCCAGCTTCATAGTTCAGTGTCTAGGCAACCAGTGCCCAGCGCCGTCCAGTGTGCCGACTGACGGCCCCTCCTTAGAATGATGCACTCTATAATGCAGTTTCAAGCTCGTGTATTGGACAAACGCCTTGCCACACTCCTTACAAGCATACCTCCTATCATTAGTATGGATCCTCCTATGAAGTTCCAACGTTTTCTTCCTCTGAAATGCTTTCTTGCAAAACTCACATTGAAACGGGCGCGCGTCGTCGTGTGACACCATGTGACGCGTCAAACTCTCCTTATTAAACGCTTTATACGAACAGAATTCGCAGTTAAAACTTCTCTCCTTCATATGAACTCTCGACTTGTGCGACAGCAGACGACTCTTCAGTGTAAACACGAAGTTGCACAAATCACATTCGTATTGGAAACGTTTAACATCGTGCACTTTAGCAAGATGCCGCTTCCTCAAATATGGGCTGGTTAAAACTTCTGGGCATTTCGGACATTTCAGCATATAAGTCTTGTGCGTGCGGCGATGGTGCAATTGCAACGCATTATCATTTTTAAAGCCGACGTTGCATTTATCGCATGTTACGTTCTCGTTGGAATGAACTGACTTCACGTGGCTGGCGACGCCTGTTTTAGTGACAAAGGCTTGCCCGCAAATTTCGCATAAAAACGCCTCGTTGGTCGAGTTGTGTTTCGCATGGGTGTGTTTGAGTAGCGTTCCGAAGAATCTAAATTCGTCCCCGCATTGCAGGCAGAGCATTCTTTCGTCTGTTAGTTTGTAAGCAAAGATTTGATGCTTAACTCCAAGGTTGAGGTTCAGAGAGTGTATTTTGACGAAGTGGTCGAGCAAATCGTCGAGAACGTTGAAACTTTTTGAGCACTTTTTGCAAGTAAGATTCGAAATCTCTAATTTCACTTTGCTGTTTTTGATGATGCCTCTGAATGCGCTTCTTATTTTCGCGTCACTGTGTTCCTCGTTGTAATGCGCTTTTAGCTTTGAACTTTCTTCGAAAGGAAAGCAGCAGAAGAAGCAGGCGAATTTGCTACAGTGCCAACGAAAGGGGACGGCTGTGGAGTTCTCGATGATAGTAGACATTAGAGTCACAAGATCTTCCTTTCGTTGCAATTCTGACATCTTCTCCATCACCGCATCTACGTATGATGCGTCATCCAGTTCTGAAAATAAGATCGTGTACTTAGATATCATCAAATAAAAGATTCGTTCGCGATTTGAAATAAAAAAGAGACCAAACTATCGATTTATTGCAATTTTTAATTATAGGTAGATATAGTCATATAATGCAATCTTTGGGATCTCAACGAACTAAATTCAAAATCAATTTTGATTTCATTTTCAAATAGCCTTTATTAACAAACTCTACTAGTTTTATAATTGTTCAATATAATAATCAAAATTAGAGATTGGTATTCGAGATTGTTTTGCTTTTCAGCATAGGCCTCCCGCAGAGTCTTCCATAATTCACGATCTTGAGCTCTCCTCTTCCACCTATTATAGCCTTATTAATCACTAAAGAATTCACGATTTAAATGAGATGCAGCTGTATAGATTTGTTAAACTATCAAAAACTCGATTCGAATATTTCTTGGAAACTGTATGTATAAATAACGTTAAAGGTGTGTAAGGTAAGGATTTACTGTAACAATTTTCCAAAACCTTTGCTACAGTTTCACCTGTCACAGAATTAACGCAAAATCACGTAGGCAAGGCAGTAGGCACCAAAGAATGAAATTAAATCAATTTATTTGCTAAAACACGGTAGAATGCATTGTATTGTGTATAGAATGCATGACATGCATGTATAAGTGAAGAGCACATGTCTTTAAGCGAGATGGAAGCAGAATTCTCAGTTACTTAAGTTTTAACCAAGTTGAAAAGTCTTTAAAAAAATGTATCGTGAGTATCACGTAATATATACCCTTTATTATGCATAGATAATATTATACTTAGGCAATAGCACAAAATAGATCGAAGGTAAGTAAAGTAAGATTAGTACGAGGATCTCGCATCAAGTCGGTCGAAGCTTCGACGCGCGCGTCTATGTATTTTTCACCTGTTAATAAAGTTACCATTTGATCTATTTTGTGGTATCTAATAGTTATTTGGCTGTGAATATTTACGAAACTAGGTACCAAGTCCAGTGTACAGTCTCGTACTGGATATAAAAGATAAATAAATGTATATAAGTTAAAATTCTTTATTTTATCGACACATAGTTACTATGGAACATATTTTAAGTATTACATATAAGATTACTACAAAACATATTCACAACATTTTGATAAAAGCATTATATAGGATGATCCCGTATTTGCTCATCGATCCTAGTACATAATCTATCATCAATGAATCTATCTGGTAATGTTACGTATAATTCATCGTTAAAATCAGAAGAGGGCTTAAAATGTTCACGCGTGTAAACTAATTTACAAACGTATAATGCGTTGGGAATTTCAGAGATTTGTAATAATTCTTTTGTCATTTTTCATGAGCAAATTTTACTGCTCACTGAATCAGCAATATGAATACGTAGAATAATAATGTTTGTCAGTAAGTGATTTCTTTTGTTAATCTTATGAGAAATAAAGAATATTACCAAAAAATATCGCTCAGTTTTTATCTAAATTTGTATTTGGCGGGACCTCCATGTCTCTAGAAACTTTGCTTGCGTTTTGTGGACAGTGTTGTTCGTGCACTAACAGATTTTTAGATCTCCTAAAAGTTTTCCCGCACGCACAAGAGAATGGTTTCGATTCGCTGTGACACACCATGTGAAGCTTCAACGCTGCATCGTCATACACGGCGTACCCGCATACATCACACGTTATATTCCTTAATTTTAAATGTACGCGTTGTTTATGCTGGACATATTTATTATTCCTCGTAAAAACCTTCGTACAGAACTCGCAAACTATCTGAGAGTTCTTGCAATCGTGAACCAGGGCCATATGTCGTTTCATCTTATAGCGGTTCAGCTGAACTTCCCCGCATATAGTACATTTTAGACTATCAGATTTGTGAGTAGCCAACACATGTTGGAATAACGCATATTGTGTTGGGAATGTCTCGTGGCAATGTTTGCAGACTTTGACTGCGTGCATCTGCTTCATATGGTTGTAAATGTTGACTTTGCCGACGACTCCTTGTCCGCAAATCTCGCACATATGCTTCTCAAGATGATTTTTATTGGTGTGTCTGAGTAAGGTTCCAAAGAATTGGAAGTTCTGCCCGCACTCTATACAGCTCATCTCATCGTCTGAGAGTGCGTAGGAAGTGAAATGTTTTACGATATCAGAATCGAACACCGTAGCGTGTTTTTCGTATATATGTTCGATAAAATCCGCTAAGTCTATGAGCGGTTCGTTACACTGATTGCATTTTGCAGTGGCCACATCTAGTTTGATCCTCCGATCGTTGTATGTAACTCGCGTGATGATATCAGTGATATTGATTTCATCGTGGCCGATATTATTGTGGTCTCTCAGTGCTCTGCAATTGTTGAAAGAGGTGGGGCAGTAGAAGCACATAAAGTTGCCTCTTTTCCACCGGAAGGGTATGATCGTGGAGTCTTGAATGATAGTTATAAGCAACGCTGCGAGTTGCTGTTCATTCTTCAAGGCCACGTCTGAAACGAGAAAATATCCTTTAGACGTCCTTGTTTCTTCAAGTATTGTGGTCGAGAGACATCAGCAGTAATTAGTGTCGTTTTAAGGTGAAGGGTAACCCACGTTACGGATTGGCAAGGAGTGCGTAAGTTCGGTTCATTAACTGCGATGACCATATTCGCGAGCAAACCTCCGTGATAGAGTTACGTTGGCGCTAGGCGCAAATATTTGAACGCTTAAAATTCTTATTGTGGCATTGTTCGAAACAAATAGATCGACAGGAAAAAGGTTCGGACGATAAAAATAACTATGCCGAGTTAGGTAGTAAGTAAAAATGACACACCGATACAGACCAAGATCTTATTGATATTTCAAAACAGTTCTGAGTACTAACTATAGCTAACAACAAGCATTTGGACCCCACAGACAGGCATACCTTCAAGATGTGTGTTACAGGATATAATAATTTCATAGCTCCAATTGCTATATTCATTTCCAGGAAACGTACATAAAAACACCTTGTTTTCGTGTTGTCTCCATCCTACACGCCTTATAAGTTTATATTATTTATAACGGGATTTTTTGCGAGTGAATTGGTATTTTGTTTTGCCTACCTGATAATGTTGTTTTTACTTGATTGCCAAATCCAAAATTTAAATAAACAAATTATTATTAAGGAAATGTTATGTACGCAGATACTCAACTAACATTTAGGTCATCAACTAATTCTCACCTATCCATTTTTTATAATAAAACGGCGCGTCTTATTTTTTAAAGTCTTGCTCGATCATATATATCATATGCCAAGTATATATTAACAAAAAAAAGTATATAAGTATTCTATCAGTTAACTGGTTCCCATACTACAAGCTATGCTTAATATGGGGGTAGATAGCGTTGTGTGAAATGTCCATCAATATCTATTTATTTATCATAAAGAGTTGGGGTTGGGACTTAGTGAGATAAATTCAGATTTTATTAGATTTATTGTAGATAGCTTTATTAAGGCGCAGCTAGAGCATATTTACATATAAACATTATAGTTATGATTAAATTAAAATCAGATTCAAATATTTTATAGAATATAATTTTCAAATCATTAAACGAAACTAGCTTACTCTCGTTTAGAAATGAGTAAGTTATGTTAGTTCACGCTCTCCGCAAACCCAAGAGATTTACTATGCTTTTTTAAAAAGTGCTGTTTCAGATTATACGCTTTGAAGCCCTTCCAATCGCACAAGTTACACTCAACGTTCTTCTCCTTCACGTGGACTTGTTTAACATGCCTCCTCATCGTGCTCTGGAAGTAGAAGGTGTTAGGGCATTGTGGACACTTCACGGGTTCTCTCCCTTTGTGAACGGTAGTGAGATGCACCGCACGTTTATAAATCGTCTCAAAAGTCTCCGAACACATCTGGCATTTAAACAGTTTATTATGTATACGAGTCATATGCGTCCTTAACGTGTGCACGCTAAAGTTCTCTTCGCAGAGCGTGCATTTCACGGTCTTGCTTCTGTGTTCATTCGCTAAGTGCATCCTCATCTGGTGTGGTTTGAACGTTCTGCCACAAACATCGCAAAGTCGATCTTCGTTATGCTGATGCTTCGCTGTCGTATGGATGAGCAGCATACCGAAATTCACGAATTTCATTCTACAAATAGCACACGATAGCTTATCATCCAACTTAAAAGGTTGGAAGCTAACCACGTCTTTGTTGTACGGTATTTTGTGTTTATATATCAAATGGTCAATCAAATCGTCTATAGTATTCAGAGTTTTAGAGCACAGCTTGCAATTTAGAACTGAAACATCTATAAAAACAGCTGAATCCCAGAATTTGTTCACCGCGTCCACGATTTCAGTATCATCGTGGAGCATATGATGTGATTTGAGCTCGTCTTGGTGGTGGAAGACATCGTAGCAGTAGAAACATCTGAAAGCAGAGACGAGCCAGCGGAAAGGCATGGCCGTCGACGCTTGGACTACGTTCTTCACGTTGGTTCTCAGTTTCTCTAGATTCTCTGGTGGCTCCTTTATTTCACTCTGATCGTCAGATTCCGTGTCTGTTTCTGACTTGACTTGATAATACTCAGTCGATTCAGTGTATGTTTCTTGCGACGATTCAGAAGAGTCGGTATATTGCAGTTCTGAAAGGAAAATCTCTTCTTAAAATCCCGATCCTTTTTCAGTCCTCCAACTAAGTTTAAGAAATGGGTATCGTTTTTACTCCATGGGTTAAGAATAACAATCCAAATATTTAGCATGTAATTTATTTATAAAATGATCTAATGAAGAGCAACTTATATTTATCAAACGTGTCTATTTGAGAAAATAATTATGCTTTAGGCAATTGCCATAACGCTCAGCAATCTAAAGTCTACTCCTAAGTATCAAGGTGCGGGTAAAAAAAGAAACCGATATAATTTAAGCACGGTTTATCACTGCCCTGGACCCCCATAAGCATTATAATGCATAACAGGCACGGCTGGTGGGGCCTGCTGAGGAGCCTTGTGCATCCGCGCAAAATGAGCCCTCATTATCTTTCGAGTGGTAAACGCCTTGTCGCAACCATCGCACTTAAAATTCTTCTCCCCACTGTGTTTGTACATATGATTCTTCAGGCGATTGCTATTGAATGCTTTCCATCCGCACACGCCGCAGATATGATTGCGAACTTTTAAGTGAGTATCTCGCAAATGTGTCATCATCATACTCCTAAATACAAAAGTCTTAGGGCAGTGCAGACATTTGATCTCTTGCCTGTTCTTATGATCGGTCGCCATGTGTCTGGATCTCTTGTAGTGGCTACCGAACGTCTGATCGCAGACGAGGCATTTAAACTTTCGTTCTAAGCCGTGATTATTTATTTGGTGAGTCTTTAGCTTGGAACGCGTTTCGAACTTGTCACCGCATTCAGGACACAGCATTCCGCTATTGTCGTGGACAGCTTTCATGTGCAGTCGCAAAATATTCTGATCTTTATAGTTCTGACCGCAGATTTCGCAAAGAATCGCCGACGTGCCTTTGTGATCCTTGTTCGTGTGATTCAGGAGGGGTCCAAAAGTGTAAAAGCTGGCACCGCAAGCGAGACAGCTCACGTCTAAGTTGTTCAGCTTGAACGGGACCATACATACCCCGACGTCTTTATTGAACTCCACTCCATGTTTCGTTATAAGATGGTCGACCATATCGTACAAGTCTGTTACTTCATCGGTACAGAGATTGCATTTCATGTTGGAAACATCGATGTAAACGACAGGTTCCCAGAAGGTTGTCAAAACCTTCTCTTTGGCGGAGTTATCTGTGTGTGCGGATTGATGGGCCTTGAGCTCTGACGCTTCTTGGAATATATCGTAGCAGTAGAAACAGCGGTAGGAGCTTTTGAGCCAGCGGAAGGGCATTACAGTCGTCTTTAGCAGAACCTCTAATACGTTTTTTAGGATGATGTTTCGTTTTTCCTTCGCTGATAACCCTTTAGGTTTCATAGGGACAGTTTCTCGGGGGGTCGATCTGATTGTTCGTTGGCTTGCTACTGGGGCCGGAACAGACACCGGCGCTGGTTTCGTGGGTTTAATCAATAGCTTTTTCGCTTTCTGGCCACCTCTAGGTTCTCCTGAAAGGAAAACACGGTTGGCTTTAGGTTTGTTTATATTTGTTACCTTTAGAGGCAGCCAGAAAGCAACATGCACATCATTATTTAAGGATAAATCCTTCATAATATCCAAAAATGTTTTAATTCCCCGACGCGTTAAAAAGGCATTTTAATAGTTCTAAATCTTTTTCTGACAGACAGTCTGATGTTAATGCATGTTACGAAATAGTTCTTAGCTTATTTCAGTGAAAATTGATGCGGTCCGGTTTAAATATATAATATTCAAATTAACTTCTCAGCTCGCCGAAGGCCCTTTTACTTCAAAGATCTCTTTCATGATTTCTGTTAGGTAAAAATATCATAGATTAAGGTGTACACTAGATAAGCTAAGTTAGGTGGGTAGGCTTTTAAAAAAACTAGATGCTAAATGCCATGTTCGTTGCCGAAATACTAGGTAGTTATTTTAAGTGATTTGAAAGAATTTTGAGCAGGGTGCGACTGAATGGTGGTCGAGGAATAGCTGTAGAAGGATAGGACGTCCGGCAGCGGATGGGTGGACGACATCGTTAGAGTCGCGGGCCGTCAATGGGTGAAACTAGTGCGATCGTGACGGATGGCACAAACTTGGGGAGGCCTATAGTGATCACGCGTAACGTTGCTTAACCCAACTGACCTGATGAAGCTTAACTACTGGCGCTTCAAATGTGAAAATGAAAACGTAAACAATTTACAGACAACACCGCTAACTAGTAACTCCCGTCTTATTTCAAACTTTAAACATGTATTTGTAACCAACTAGTTGACCCGCCTAACTTCGTACCGCCTTGACATGCATATGACGCGGGCTGCTAATGTACATCGCCGGTAGAATTGTCAATCGGCCATCATTAGCTGCACCTATGTATGAGAAAATAAATTTTCTTCATAATTTTTTTTGCTTGTATTTTTCCGATATTACGAGGCATGCCTTTTAAGTTCTGTCGTTTCCATATTTTCCGGCAATTTTGAATTTGGAACTGTTCTATATTCGAATGTGTTTACATTTTGAATCTCAAAACAGTTGAAAGTATTAGGATTAATGCTATTGTTTAGTCACAGTTTCGATTTGAATCTGTCAGGTCACGTACGAAAATGAATCTTTCTAAGGAAAATGTTCGTGCAATAATTTTCTACAACTTTAGAAGAGGCCTGACACGGCTTCAGTGTTTAGAAGAGCTAACATCTGTGTTCAGTGATGTAGCCCCATGTCTGCGGACTGTCGAACGCTGGTACTTATTTAGAATTCCAGCGTGGACATACTAGTGTTAGTGACAGATTTCGCGAAGGACGCCCAAAATCCGCCTTCACTGAAGATAACATCATTGCTGTGAGACAACTAATTCTCGAAGATCGTCATGTGATGTATCGAGAGATAGAGGCTCTATTAGGCATCTCAGGGACAACCATTCAGAAGATCTTGCATGAAGCGCTTGGTGTGAGAAAGCTAGTTTGCCGTTGGATACCGCATCTGCTTTCCGACGATCACAAGGCGGCCCGCGTCAGATGGTGTAAGAAAACTCTGCAAAGGTTCAACCGAGGGGAGTCAAATCACGTCTACGACATCATAAGTGGTGACGAATCTTGGATCTATGCCTACGATCCTGATTCCAAACAACAATCTACAATCTGGGTCTTTCAAGACGAGCCAAAGCCGACTAAAGTTGTTCGTTCTCGAAGCACTTCAAAGAAGATGGTGGCCACGTTCGTTGGAAAAACCGGCCATGTTGCGACTATTGCACTTGAAGATCGTAGAACGGTTAACGCAGAGTGGTATACTACAGTTTGTTTACCACAAGTCATCGCCGAACTTCGAAAATCTAACTCAAAGCGACGCATCATCCTGCACCACGACAACGCAAGCTCACACAGCGCTCGTCAAACGATTGAGTATTTGAAGCAGGAAAAAGTAGAAATTCTTGACCATCCTCCATACAGTCCTGACCTAAGCCCTAACGATTTCTTTACATTTCCTAAAATTAAGAAAAGTCTTCGTGGTCAAAGGTTCCAGTCCGGTGAAGAAGCAGTCGACGCTTTCAAGTCAGCCATTTTGAACACCCCCACTTTAGAGTGGAATAAATGTTATAATAACTGGTTTGAGCGAATGGAAAAGTGTATTAAGCTACGCGGTGAATACTTTGAAAAACAATAAAAAGTACTATAAGGTTCTAGTTGTGTTTTTTCTTCAAACGACAAAACTTAAAAGGCATGCCTCGTATAATAGTTATTCTGTTATTCGGGGCGGAGATAAATCTAACAAATCAAAGGTTATCAAAATCTGTCAAGCCGTTCTTGAGTTATAAATGGTGTAACTAACCCAACTTTGAAATAAGGAATTATATGAAAAGGAAATAAATAATGCAATTAGTGATATAGTGACATGGTTAAATATAAATTAATTAATGATCAATATAAATGAAACAAAACTGATTCAATTTCAAAATTATAAAACCGAGCCCCCTAAGTTAAACATTAAATATCAGTCAACGGACATAGAAAGTGTAGAGTCGGCAGTATTTCTAGGTATCCAAATTGATCAGCATCTCTAAATTAGAAACCACATATTGATCAGGTCTGCAATAAATTAAATAGATTTGTTTATGCGTTAAAAAGAGTCAGAAACACCGTCTCTCACCAAGTGTCTCTAGCTGCATATCATGATTATGTGTCTTCCGTTTTCTTTATGGCTTACCATTATGAGGTAACTCAGAGAATCTACTTAGAGCCTTTAAAATACAAAAGAAATATATCCGAGCGGTCTGCGGAGCCTGGTTCTTAGACAGCTGTAAACCTCTGTTTAAAAAACAAAAGAACCTTTGCCGTTCATGTACATTAGAGAAATCTGTATTTTTGTAAAACAATTTCCTAGCTATTTTGCCAGATATGAAGCAGTGTTAGCCAGACACGCTAGACATAAAAATAAATTACCAGACGAATTAAAAGATTTACCCATGACTTTATTTAAACGCCGAATTAATAAATGGTTAACATCCAAATGTTTTTACACGATTGCGGAATATTTTAATTATAAGCGCTAGACATGACATTATTTTATTTTTTATATTGCTTAAGAATAGTAGATTCAAATTTTAAATTAATTTTATGTAATGTTTGCACACCGGGACATTATCTGGTAGAATGTTAATTGAGCTTAAATTGTATACATTAAGACCAGTGTAAAATTGTACTAACTTTCTGCGAATAAATGATCTTTTATCTTTGTTTTATATATATATATATATATATATATATATTTATTAAGAAGCTGACCCGCCGAACTTCGTACCGCCTTGAAATGCATATATCGATGCTGTTTGTACCTTTGTACATCTAAAACCTACCCTACTTATTACTGTTACCATAATTAATAGAGGTGGTTAAGTATTTTGTACAAGGAACAAGGCAAAATAAAGTTTGAAGTATAGGATAGTAATGTACATTTTATTAGCAAAATATAGTACCTTAAATGATATTAAACATCGTGTACTAAGTGTAGTAACGCAATCAAGTTTACAGTAGAGATATTCCAAGCTAAAGTTGCATCGCCTTCTATAGATTGTGTTTAGCTTTGACGATCTAGACCCAAAATTTTAGTTTCGAAGAACTCTTACCGGTGGGTTCCCAACTAGTTACACCTAAACGTGTCATAGTGTAAATAGTTAGGAATTTTTTCCCAACGAGTTACAGTGTAACTACTTTAAACTTAAATTGTCATTTTGGGTTTTATTTGCACCTGAATATCCTCTAAAGATATAACAGACAGATACATCATTAACTATTTATACTAAAACTAAAAATGTACTAATGAAGGGAATTTGTTTATTAATTTATACTTTATTTATTGCACAAACTACACATAAAATGTACAAAAGGTATTTGTTAATATATTTTTATATGTCTTCAAATATGGTTTTTAATAATTCATTTATTTGATTCAATGTGGTATAAACATATCTTCATTATATATATATATATATATTAAAAGACTGCTAAAACTGTAACACCCAATCAAAAATCATATGATGGGGATGTTTTTCCCAACGAGTTACACTGTAACTCGTTTGGATGTAACTCGTTGGGTTAACGAGAAAACGTAAAGCACAGAAGCTTTCAGAAGAATCGTCTTCTAGTTCGGAAGAATTACTATTCTTACTAGATTAGATTAGAATTATTTATGTAGCGAAGTGGCAACAGCGCACAATAGAATACAACCAATCGTAGAGAAGGTAGCCTCTGATTGGCCCATTTGAATCTGATCAACAATTGATGGTATGGAATTGTATAAAAAAGCTATGAATAGTTCGTATTTTTGCCACCAGAGAGATGGCAATTGTTGATCTGACCGGAGCCACATTTGTATGCCGAATCTTACACTAGATCAACAAAAACTGTCCTGATCAACAATTGCCAACGGATCAACAATTAACTGATGCCACAACCCGTGTGATCAACATTTGCCTAGTGGAGATATCTATATATATATATATATATAAATATTAAAAGACTGCTAAAACTGTAACACCCAATCAAAAATCATATGATGGGGATGTTTTTCCCAACGAGTTACACTGTAACTCGTTTGGGTGTAACTCGTTGGGTACCTACCACCCTCTTACCTATGTGGTAAACACATTCCAAACTTTTTATGTCAATTTGAACTAGTTTATAACAATTTTAACTACAGACTATCATCACAAAACTGCTTAAAACACCCCAAAAAGGCTTTTTGGTGAACTCTTGTTATCAAAACCACCAAATGTGTAAAAATGGTTTACGAATAAAAAATCAAAATTAGGTATTACTGTTTATCATAGTATTTTGTGAACTTTGAAGCTGCTATGGTACCTAAAACAGTCTGTCTAATTATTGATCGAGCGAAGCGAGATCTCCAAATCAACTTGGGCAAATAGGCGTTGTATGTATGTTTGTTTGTCCGAGTAACTTTCGTAGCGTTTATCCGATCATCATGCAATTTGGTATATAGGTAGGTAGTGATGGCACAATTTTGGTGTGACTCAATGAGCTAAAAATATTGGGGGGTTGTTGAAATATTGGTAAAAATAAAAATGAAAATGAGACTATTAGGTCAAATTGGACGTCAAACGAAAGGCCTTTATTAGTACATTTGAACTGCGTTTTTATTTTTAGTTTAGTTTTTGTAGTTTTTGAGTTATTAGCCATAATAAAAACAAAACTTTGACAAAAATCACAGGGTACACCAGTGACCCCACAGTGCTTAAATTTGGTATGTGTGTAGCTTTAGTGACATAAATTTAGGGAAAAGTCTGAAATCCAGAATAACTGCCATTTGTACCCCCCAAAAAATATATCCAATTAACAAGAACCCCCGTTACATCTAATTTCGATGAAACTGTAGGTCAAGTAGTTTGGTTATGCATTTCGTGGCACCAATTTATTAGTCAAAGATTAAAGCCGGCATGCACAAAGATCACTAAACGTATTTAGCGACTAAACATCTTTAAATTTGAAGTGTTTGTTTGATTTGACAACTCCTTAAATCATATTTAGCCACTAAACACGTTTAGGCATCGTTGTGCAAGTCGCCCTAAGAATAATATTTATTTTGGGAGATTCGCGAGATCTCAGTTCGGGGCGAACCACTAGTTACAAATAATCAAAACACTGATTGCAGGGTTTGCCAAGCAAATACTAATTCTCACCATTGGAAAAATACGGCTGACCCTCATATTTGAAATTATTCGAATAACGCATTTACAAATATTCGAATATGCGATTGCAAGCCCTCACGACTGTGGTGTTTCCTATTTGACCAATATGGGTTAGTTAGTTATGAGATTATTTATGTAAGTACCGCATTGTAAAATAAATCAGCCTGCTTTGTGTCACGATTCTTGCAGTTTCATTGACCGTGTAAAAACCCAGATATAAACCAATAACAAGTGACGTCCCGGTGACGACGGCGGTGGACAAACTTCCTTAGTCTTTCTCATGTTACATTTGAGCGATATCAATCAACGTTGGATTATATATCTAACAGTAATCGTTATAGTGAAATTCCAACTCATGCGTTTTCAATGACTCTGCATCAGTGAAGCCCCGACGGCAGAATCTGCATACCCTACCCGTCACCCCCACATGGACCTTCATATGGGTCCTCAAGTTACCCGACCTCCCGAATGTTCTGTCACAAATCGTGCATAAGTAATCCTTCACAGCAAAATGCTTACGCTTGTGGAGCTTCACCAACCATTTGATACCAGTAGAGTAATCGCACAGGTCGCACTGGTATTTGAACTCAGAGTGCAGGCTTTGTACGTGGAGCAGCATAGCACCTTTCGTAGTGCACACCTTATCACAATGCTGACACTTTATCCTATACTTCTCTACGTTATGTTTTTTCCCTAAATGCACTCTGAGTTGGTAGTTATTCTTGAAGTTGGCGCTGCACAGACTGCACTCATGAGTCTTAACCTGACCGTGAAAAAGTTCTTTGTGCTTGTCTAATTTATGGAATGCGTCAAAGATCTTATCGCAAATCGTACACCGATGACCCACATGGCATATGCTTATATGCCGCTTCAATCGCACTTGATCTTTGAAGCTCAAACCGCAAATCTGGCACATAAAAGAGTGTGTTATATGCTGCTTGTACATATGCGCGATAAGCGATGAGAAGTTATCGTAATCAGAATCGCAAAGCACGCATTGCATAAAGTCCTTGTGCAATACAAATGGGAAGAAGCATTGCTCCACATTAACGTCGTATTCCTCTCCGTGACAGTTCAAAACGTGAGCGACCATCTCGTCTAAAGTGGTGATGGAAAGTTCCGGGCAATAGTTGCAAGCTATATCATTCACATCAATTTTGATCGGCACATCTTTGGTGATAACATGTTTCTTCAAGAAGCTGTCCAGGTCTATCGAGTTGTGTTTCTGCATGTGCTCTTTCAAGACATCGCAGTCTTTCATTTGCTTAGAGCAGTAGAAGCAGCGAAAGCCTCTTGTGTTCCAGTTGAACGGCGTGACGTTTCCATAGCGGAGGACGATGAAAATGTTCCGTCTTAAGATACTTAGGCGATCCAGGTAACTTTCGGTGTTCTTGTTACCTGGAAAGAGAGTGTGAGGATCGTTTATTGACCCATGGCACAACGTTTCTACCTGTACAATATCGTAGGACTTTTGGATAAAGATTTCGAATAAAAACGAAGATAATTTAATTTTATTGCTTTTGATATTCATGTTATTTTATATACATAAAATAGTAAAAAGGCTTACATGGCCATGTTCTATAACATTATATTACACGTGTCTTGTTCACGTAACTATTATATACAAGTTCCTTATTCCCTGCAATGTTAAAATGAAATGACAGACAGCACTGTCTAGATCTTATAGAATAAGCTGTTTTTAGTTAATTGATTAAAGTACTATCAAAATAAGGCAAATAGTGTTATGCCTAAGAATAATTATTGCTTGTCGTGATTATGGGACATTAATATTTTGCACATTGTCCATAAGCTTATAGTTCCCTTCTGACTGATAAGTATCTAAGCGTATTTCTATACTTTCTTCAACTGCATACCTACTAAATCCCTTAAAAAATTTGTTATTTTAATAATTCTCTCTAGGTGACTAATTTTTAAAAAGTTATGTCTGTAAAATCTGTTATTGGCATTAAGCATTAGCTATTTATAAGAGTTTGTTTACATTAATATGAAGTGCTGTTTGATTCTGTAATTAATGAATAAAAAAAATATATACCAAATAAAGACGGTCTAGCCGTTTATTCGTGAAAAAGTAACAAACAGCCAAATAGACAAGAGTTATTCGAATTTATACTAATATTATAAAGAGGAAAGATTTCATTGTTTGTTTGTTTGCATTGAATGGGCTCTGAAACTACTTGACCGATTTAAAAAATTCTTTCACTGTTGGGAAGCTACACTATCCCCGGGTGACATGGGCTACTTTTTACCCAGAATGAAGGAGGGTAGTTTTTATTGAAAAAAAAACGCGCGCGAAGCTGTGGATTGGTCAGCTAGTTTTAAATATTAGTGTGGATTCCCATAATCTCTATGCCTGATAAGTAAATGCAACATCGATGTGACTGAGCGATGATACTGCCTCTATAAGGTGTTGCAATTAAAACAAATTATATTGATTAAATTGAAAGAACGGTTTATAGTTAAAAAATAAATGAACCTATAAAATTTTCTTGTTTTATTATAAAAATCTCGAGAGAATTGATAAATGCTGCTCGACGAAATGTTAAGAGAACTAACTTATTGTACAATGCTACAGATTACTAAAAAGTTACTACGAGCCATTCAACAACCCACTCGTTCGATTACCCAGCCCGGTCAATTAACCAACCAGTCAACAGAGCGCATACGGTGCGTACGGCAGGGCGGTAAGTACATGTTCCACACAAAAACGCAAAAATAAAGTTTTTAGGATTATAAAAAAACATTTTTATTTATTAAGTATTTATTAGTTGGCCCGCCGAACTTCGTACCGCCTTGACATGCATATGACGCGGGCTGCCAATGTACGTCACCGCCATCATTAGCTGCATCTACCTATGTATGAGAAAATGAATATTCTTCATACATTTTATTGCGTGAATTTTTCCGATATTTAATAGAATTTCTGCTAATCGGGGTGGAAACAAATCCAACAAATCAAAGATCATCAAAATCGGTCCAGCCGTTCTTGAGTTATAAATGTGTAACTAACCCGGCATGGTTTTACATACTACATATATATATATAGTCTCTTCTGTCTCGCTCTCCCGAATATGCATTTTTAGTCCCCATAGAAAGTGCCTATTTATACAACCTGACACTCGCCTGAATACTTTTATGCATGTGATAATGGTGACTATAATAAGGGTTTCACGGTTTGTGAATGATGACTTAAAGATGGTTCTTTTGTGACATCCTTTTGCTTATGGAATAATGTAATCCCCCTCAGGACTAAGGACTTGCGAATCTTGCTGAATTAACTCCGTAATCTCATCACCATCCTCAATTACCTCGATATTAACCAACTCCGTTTGTTCAAAAAGGTTAAAACCTTCTTCAATCTGCGGGTGTCTGCTCCGAACATGCATCTTCAATGTAGCCTGGTGAGCGAATGATCTGCCACAAATCCCGCAATTATAGCTTTTCACTCTCGTGTGCAAGACCATATGCGAATTCAAATTGCTCTTTTTGGAGAACTTTTTCCCGCATACAGAGCAGACGAACTTTTTGTCGCCGTTGTGTTTCAACATGTGAAGTTTTACGTCGTAAGGACCGAAGAATTTGTCTCCACAGACCTCACATTCTACATTCTTCTCTCGCAAATGCACGCGCCTCATATGACGAGACATTATGCTCTCTTGTGGATAAACTTTGAAACAGTAGGGACACTTGATTTTCAATTCTTCAACTCCGTGCACGTTAGCTAAGTGTAGTTTTTTCAGATAGGGACTTTTAAACGTTTCAGGACAATGTGGACAAGTATAAAGATTCACCGAGTGAACATTTTTCTCGTGCAGAATTTTCTTGGAAAGCGTCGCAAGACTGAGTCCGCAAGTGGTGCAAACATAGCCACCTTCTCTGTGATAGTAACGATAATGCATTTTGAGATGATTCTCGCCTTGGAAACTAGTTCCACACACGTCGCATACGAATTGATGAGACAGATGGTGCTTGTTCGCGTGTCTTAGTAAGTATTCGAAGAAGGCGAATTTAGAATCGCAAGTGGCACACGAAGGCGTGTCTTTGTCTAATCTGAATGGTAGTACGCAGTTTGGTATATTAACATCATATTCTGCATCGTGTGCGATGATGATGTGGTGGATCAGCTCTTCTAGAGAGTTGACAGCTTGCGGGCAGAGTTTGCAACAGATGTCGCTGACATCGATTTTGATTGCGGCATCTTTGTTCCGATTGTTTTTAGTTCTGTCGTAAATAATGAGCTCTAAGTTTGCATTTTCGTGTGCTTCGGCGGTATGCTGTCGGAGGTAAGTGGGGTCTCGCATGGTCTCAGTGCAATAGAAGCATTTGTATTTAGACTTGTGCCACATAAATGGCGTCACATTGCTGTACTGCAGAATGTATTCGACATTTCGTCTTTTTAGCAGCAGCTTGCGTGCGAGTTCCATTTTCTTACATTTGTCCTCCACATTGAACATCGCACCTGCAAACAAATTTGTCGATTTTATTTTTTGTACTCCTTACCGTTTCATCTTTGTTACTTTATCCTTCGAGTTAAATCTGTGGCAATAATGGTTGCTTCTCAAGTTATCGCTTTTCCGTCTGTTTCGCCCAACCTATTCAATTATAATCTAAAATGCAGTTGTTTATCGCGAAAGGTGTCAGACTAGTAAACATTAGAATATAAGGGTATTACTAAACCAATCGATCGAGCAACGATCGGTGCAATCGATCGATAGTAAACTGAAATCAGTTGACGATGCGGCATAGTAGAAACTGTCGATCGACGTCGACTGATCTTATTGTAAATCAATCAATGACATCGATCGATTGATGTGGTAACACCCTAATAGAGTAGAAAATACTTTATTGCACACTATAAAACAAAAGAAATACACAAGAACAACGTAAATCTTTGGCGGTCTTATCGCTAAATAGCGATCTCTTCCAGACAACCTTTGGATGAGGCTTTAAATATTTCGGGAGAGTTAAAACCAAAACTATACAGGATTGTGTTTTTGTTATTAGGACAAGTGTATATTTTCCCTCCTACCTAAAGTCTAAACTGGTGTAATCAGACATATTGGTGGCGATTCTGTTGTTTACGCTGACTAACTAAAATTGTGTAACATACGAACGGTCTTATTTTGCTCACACTAAAGATCAAATTAGAATGAAATTTATAGTTCTAAATTTAAGTATTTCTAAATAAGAAGGCGTGTTAGCGGGCTAGTTTTATTCAACACCAATTTGATTGATCACTAAAACTAGCCCGCAAACATGCCATCATAACAAAAAAAACTACATTTTAGAAACGTCGCTTTAAATTTAATTCTTATTTGATCTTTAGTATGAACAAAATAGACCATTCGTATTTTACACAATTTTAGTTGGTCAGCATAAACAACAGAATTGCCGCCATTGAATACTTAAATCGAGGTAGGTACGACTTATGGGGTTATAATATAAAACGAAAAAGTATGACAGCCATTTATTGATTTAAAAGGCCAGAGCATTAAAATAATAATACTATTATAATTGACGACCTCCTTGGCGCAGTGGGTGAATAGCCGGGTGAGACGCAGGAGGTTTCGTATAGATTCCTGCCGCGGAACAAGTGTTTACATGATCTACAGATATTTGTTTCGGGTCTGGCTGTTTCTCTACATAATAAGAATATATTAAAAACATAATAATAATATTAGTCATCTGGTTCCCATATATATGGCATAGCTTTGCTTAGTTTGGGGCTAGATGGCGCTGTGTGAAATTTCCACCATTCTTCTTATTTTTTCTATAATAATTGTTATTTTCATGTCAATTGTTCTACTATGTTAATATTTTAAATGTATTTCTAAATAATTACAGTTAGCAGTTTTTACTTAAAATAATAATTCTTCGTAATTATCGGAAATAACTATATAAATAAATAATATTCTAAGTCCTCAAGACTTTAACGTAAGTGATTCAATCACAATGAAATGAAGTAGATACAAGGTAATTAAGTAACTAATTTCTATTTAAATATAATATATTCACTTGGATTTACGAATCCAATACAAGCTTGGTAAAAAGTCGTTACTTTACAGGAAATGAATATATGTATTAAGTTTAATTTCAAGTCACTGTACAAAACCATATTTTTTGTGAACGTCCATGTGTGTCCGCAAATTCTTTTGTCTAAGAAACGCCTTTTCGCACAAATCACACTTAAACTTCCTCTCACCATCATGTTTCACCATATGCATTCGCAGCAAGTGATTATCGAAAAACTTATCGTTACAGACCGAGCAAGCCACGTTCTTCTCCTTCAAATGCGTCCGTCTCACGTGAGAGTCCATGAAAGAGTGCTTCGTGAACATCTTCCCACAGTGCTCGCATTTGTGACCTATCCCGTGAACTTTGATCAAGTGCGTCTGCCTTTGATACGCCGACTCGAACATCTCTGAGCAATTTGCGCATTTAAAACTTTTCTCATTGTGACTCTTTGCCATATGACGTACCAAAACAGATTGGTTCTTGAACTTGGCGTTGCAAATCTTACATTCGCAGGAACCGGTATGTGCGTTCTGAAGATGCATTTTTAAATTGGTCGTGCTTCGGAAACCGCGGCCGCAGTAGTCACATATCACGTTATTATTGCTGTGCTCTAAATTGAAATGCCTGAGCATAGTGTTCAGGTAACGGAACACTTTGGGACACTCTAGACAAGGAATGTTGCCTTTGACTAACCGGTAAGGCTCGAAACAGGTGTCAAGGCTGACGGTTTTGTCATAGTCCGCATCGTGGACGGAGATGGCGTGCTCAATAAACTGCTCCAAGTCTGGCATAGGAGCCGAGCACAGCTTACAAGCAAGCGTCGCGATATCGACTCTGACAAACGTGCGTTTCCCTTTACATTTTTTCATAGATTTACTTTTGATATCGCATACGGGATGTTCCGTTTGAGTATGTTGTTTGAGAACTTCGTAATCGTCGAACTTGAGAGAACAGTAAAAACAGGAGAATTTGACTCTAAACTTGAAAGGTACCGCCGTGGACATGTTAAGAACGCATACAATGTTCTGTCGGATCCGCACTATTTGTTCGTGTGTTCTAGACGTGTTCACAGAGTGTTTGTTCCCGGGAATCGATATGCCAGTGTCGTTTTGTGATAGCACCCTCACTTTACATTTAGCAGTGTGCTGTTTTAGCCCAAGCGCAGAATGAAACTCTTTCATACAGAAGCCACAGGTTTTACTATCATCGTTAGGATGTTCAAGCTTTACGTGATTGAAGAGTTTTTTTATGTACAAGAATTTCTTGCCGCAAACGTGGCATCGCGTCAAGTGTGTGTTCGCTTTGTGTTTTCGCAATTCGTTATGACTTTTACATTCTAATCCGCATTGTTTGCAAACGTAACCTCCGAACCGGTGGTAGGTATCCATGTGGCTCGATATACTCCTTTTCTTACAGAACTTGCGTCCACAATGGTGGCACACAAAGCTGTTACGTGAATGCTGAATTTTGCCGTGAGAAACGAGATTTTTGAATGCATCGAACTGTAGATCACACTGTGTGCAACGCAGGTCGGCCAAACGGTACTCCAAGATTTCGCAATAAACGTTCTTGTCGTAGAACAAACCATGGTCGTTCACCAAATGCTCCACTACTACTTCTAAACTTTTGAATTGCTCTTCGCAAATTTCGCACGCGATTTCGGATATGTCTACGTTAATCTCTATCCAGTTCCCCTTAATTCTTTTCATAGAATGGTTCTTAATGCTGCAACCACCGTGCGATTTAGTGTGCTTTCTGAATTCTATGTAATCGTGAATTCGAGTTTTGCAATAGAAACAAACGTGCGTCCCTCGCCATTTGAAAGGTAGAATTGTCGTGTTATCGAATATAGTTTTCAAGTTTTTCCTCCGTCGCTCGGACGTTATTCGGTCGACCAGGGGTGCGGGCGATTCATCTGAAATTAAATTATTCTTGCTGTAGTACTTTTTCATGGAGGCTGGCAAACGTAGTTTTCTGCAAGTTTGGTAACCACTTTCTAGTTTGCACCTTGCGTAGCGGAGCGAACAAAACACGCACACGGGTTCAATTTAACGCATATACGAGTAAGAAATATCGTATTAGTATTACACCAACTAAGTGTTCGTGTGCTCAGTCCTCACGCTGAAGGAAACGCCTGCACCTTGCTTATCTAGTTTTTATGCAGAAGTATGAAGCGAAAGGTTCTTATCGCAATCAAACAGAATTAATTTTGAGAGTACTCATTTATTATAAGAAAATATAAACTAATCTAATTAACAAATTTGTATTAATCTAATACAGAAAGGAGATCATGACATATCTTTAATAAAGCATAAATATAATGATGTAGGTTAGGTAGTACTTAATTCATAAAACATACATAATATTTATCTATTGTACATTTCTTAAAGTAAAGATTATGACAGTAAGTTTGTGGCGCGATTCCCATCACGGAGGTGTCACCATTTATGTGGAAGGCTACGTGCCTACGGGTTTTAGGACCCCGAGCCAAACGTCGCTCGGTAGGGAAATCTCCCCATTGCCTTGACGGACACCTATCAACATGTCGTCTGCCAACGTAATCGCCGCTCTTGAGGATTTTATAGACATTACTGACTGGAAAGATCAGGCGGCCGGTACGGGTGTGTTGGAACGGCACATACAGGGTCGTCCCAAACATGCTAGCCACACAAAGTCATAGATAGAACTGACAAAACAATTACAGTAGAATTAAATAAACGAGGACCTGTCACTCTATTGACAGAGCCAAGCCAGCATATTTGTTGGCAGAGAATATAAAGGAAGCGACACCTAGTCGCATACAGATAACACGGACTCCGCATAACTCGCGAATCATTTACGAACGCTCATTTCGTACTCTCACGATCTTCCTTGCTACCGTTCCTATTTGCTATCCATTACATTGTATTTAGTGATGCCCCATCTGTTTTTCATACTTTTGTTTAGCCTTCCGCTCTTTTCGTTTGCGAATAAACGAGAGTTATTTTATGTGAAGTATGCCGTGTTATTTACTACGCCCATTACCTACAACTACCTCACTATAGGAGTATAGGCATACACACGTAGACTTCCACAAGTTATTATTATGGATATAAAAACACTAAATAATGTAGGCCTTAAATAAAAATAAGTAATATTGCAGAAGATATCAAAATATTAACTAGTTACAAATTTACAATGCTGTTTAAACTATCGGTTTGAAAGATCGGCTTACTATTTACTCAATTAAAAGCTATACGTGTTTGGAATAATAATGAATATATAATTAAATAATATGTACTGATTATTTCAGGTAATCCCCCTAACAAAGATCAAGTTTACGATACGAGACTGCCATTCTTAAGGTGTAAAGCCACATGGCCTTTAAGGTTTTTCTTCCTCAGAAACCGTTTTCCACAGTAGTCGCATCGGAAGGACCGCTCACCTACATGCCTCACCATATGCATCTTAAGACGATTCGTGTCAAAAAATCGTTCGTTGCAAAGAGTACATTGCACATTCTTCTCTTTGAGATGCAGTCTTCTAACGTGGTTGATCATAAAAGAGTATTTGATAAACGCCATACCGCAGTATGAGCATTTATGGCCACCGTCATGAGCCTTCAGCGTATGCCTCATCATACGGTACTGAGACACAAACTTTTCCGAGCACTGCTGGCAGTTAAAGACTTTATTTCCGTGCGCGTTCCCCATGTGTACTTTTAAACCGTTGTTTGTCGAGAATTCTTGATTGCAATCGCTACATTTGAACTTATCACTCGAATGGTAGTAGGAGCTGTGCCCGCGTAGATTTGAATCAGAATTAAAGCTTTTGCCACAGAATGTGCAAATGTATTGGTTGTCAGAGTGATTCGTATTAACATGCTGCAGTAGCAGACTGAAATATCTGAATTCTTCGCCGCAGAATGGGCAACAGAACTTGTCATGGACGAGGTTAAAAGGTTGAAATATGCCAACGTGCCTTGTAAGGACGGTCTTGTGTTCTGTTTCTAAATGGTCGACTGATATGGTGAAATCGTTAAATCTTTCGAAGCATATTTTACAGTATAGAGACGAAGTGTCCACTTTGATTTTGATTCCATAAGATCTTCCGCGCAATTTCATAGCACGAAACGTTGTCTCGCATGTCGGATGTTCGGTTGTTGTATGTAGTCTGAGGTCATTGCATGAAGTGAAATCCTTTGGACAGTAGAAACACTTAAACTTGTTATGAAAGAACTTAAAGGGCATAGCAGTGGTCATGTTTAGGATATTAGCAATACTGGTTCGGAGGTCTTTTACATTTTGATTCTTGTTCTCGTCATCGACAACGACAGTAGATTCTTCAACTTTTGGAATAGAAACTTTGCATTTTGTAGCATGATCTAAGAAGCTGTATTTATTATAAAACTGTTTATGACAAAAGCCACACTCTCCTCCATCGTCTAGTGTGTGTTCCTTCTTCATGTGGCTCACTCGTTTCTCATATGATGAAAAGGTTTGAAAGCAAAGATTACATTTTGACAAATGCTCTTTCGTTTTATGCTTTAAAAGATTCTGGAAGCACGAAAACGTCAGAGAACATTTTGGACAGCTATAATCTTTCTTGTGATAAGTTCTTATGTGGTGTGATAAATCACGCATTTTATTATACTTTTGGCTGCAGATATCACATTGAAAGCAATTATCAGGATGGCTGTGATTCATATGTCGAATAAGGTTACAGAAGATTTTGAAACTCTCACTGCAAACGAGGCATTTCAAATCAGCTAGTCGGTATGCCACGAGCGTCAGTGACATATCTTCACGATACCAAAGCTTATGTTTCAGTTTCAAATGTGGTATCAAATCGTCTATATTTAGGAACTGTTCTGAACAAATATTGCAACTAATTTCTGATACGTCTACTTTAGTTTCATTTCCGCATCTAATGAGTTTCATAGCTCGCTCCGTAGTTGAGCAAGGAATATGGGTTTTAGTATGTTCTCTCAAATCGTGGTATTTTATTTTGTCTATTCCACAGAAATAGCATAAATATTTGCCTCGCCATTTGAATGGTATCACTGAGGTGTTGTTGACTAATGTTTGAAGGTTTCTCCGCCTGCATTCATTCGTAGTGAATTTCGTGATTCCTTCAGGTTTCATATCTGAAAAAGAAATTCACTGGTTTGTACTACGCACGAAATGCGATGGAGACAGTTTCAGTTTTTTTCTCAAATTGTAATCTTATTTTTCAGGTCGGAAGATATTCCCACTAAACACGCCCCTTTTCATTCAGCTCAGTTATGTGTGCCTAGAGAAAATAGTCGTTAGTTCTTTCTTCCTATATTGCTATCGGCAATTTTGTTGATGAAGACGCACCAATGAAGACATTGCGTGCATTTATACCGAAAATTACGGTCTAGCGGATTTGATATTATGCTTTTTAGCCATATGTTGTTTAAAATTCTTTTTCCATTGATACTTCTTTCCGCAAATATCACAGACATGATTCCTCTCTCTCAAGTGTTTCGTCATATGGAGCTTCAAGCGATGGCGGTCAAATACTTCCTCTTGGCAGATAGGGCACTTGGCATTCCTCTCCTTTAAATGCACCTTCCTGATGTGATAGTACCTGTGTGATGCACAGATGAATAGCTTCTCACAATGAGAGCACGGAAACGATGATGCTGAAGATGTTCTGTGAGCAGTTATCATGTGCTTCTTTCGTTGGTAAGGAGACGGAAACTCCCAAGAACATTCAGAACACTTTAATTTAATCCCTTCGTGTTCTTTAGCAACGTGAGCTCTAAGTTTGGAGCTACTGCAGAAATCTTTACCGCAGTCTTTGCAGGTAAAGCCTGGACCGTGAGCATACTCTTTGTGCATCAAGTAAGCAGCGTTCCTTACGAATCTTTTCCCGCAAATATCGCAAACTATTTCGCTGTCCACGTGGGTATCACGAATATGTCTTACGAGTATTTTGAAGAAGACGAAATCTTCTGCGCAAATGTGACACGTATAGTTATCGTTGCAAAGTTTAAAGGTTTCGATAACGTCAGAGAAAGATTTGTCGTATTCGAGTTGGTGGGTAGATACTAAATGATCGATCAACGAATCGAAACTGCTAAACATTTGTCGACATAATTTGCAAGTTAAATTGACGATATTCAGTCTCATAAAGGTTTGACCACGTTTGTATCTCTTTAGAATAGAATCACTAGGATCTAATTTCAGCGAAGAGTGTTCATTTTCGTAATGTTCTTGCAAAAGATCACATCGCGGATACATTTCATTGCAAAATAAGCAAGTGAAATTACTATTCCTAAACCAAAAAGGCACAGCTGTAGTGTTGTTTAGTATGCATGCTAGGTTTTGTCTGACTTTAAAGCTAGAAATTTGGTTTCTACGGACGCCAAATTCTTGAGTTTTGGTTTTCTTAACATTATTTTCAGAGTTTTTGTTTTCGATATAAAAATTGCTTTGACAATTAGATTTTACTGCGCTACCAGAGATATTGTTTAGTTCTTTATCGAAATCTCTATGAGTTCTTAAAGCATCTACTCCAGGACGATTCACGTACTTGTTTTTCTCCGTCTCAGGCACATGAATACCTGGAAACAGATTTCTCTAATGTATCTTCTATTAATTAAATACTGATAGTGAATGTAACTATGTAACTAACTACGCTGATGGAAGTAATAAGGAATAATTTATATATTACTCGCATTGCTAATGTTCCGATATTTTTCTCGGCTGTAAAATATTTAATCAAATAGATAGGTATTGACACATTTGCTACTTATTGGTCTAGATATAATTCTAGACTCATTCTAGAATTTCAAGCTACGAGTAGCACTACTTAAAAATTGTAATAGCATTTATTACAATTGAATAGGAGGTATTAGTAAAGATACGCTAATACATAATGGTAATTGAGATCAATATCATATTCTGAGTGTACTCTTTCGCTCGTAACCTAACCTATTAAGTAAAGAGGTTCCTCTCCGATTTGTGAGTGTTAGAGGATCTGCGTGTGTCTCATTAGTCGGTAGGAAACATTATAGTAGGTGAGCCCAAGCGGGGATTTTGCGTTTTACTCAAGCGCGTCAGATAACCATATGGGGAGAAACCTTGCACCCTGTAACGTACCCCCACCATATATGAACCCTTAATATAGGGTTGAGGGCAGCCGATTAGATTATCAGAAAAAAAATAGATCCTTAGATAAACTCGAGCACGTCAGATTAAGACAAGGTAAGTTAATTACATGCAGAAACGTGTACATTTCAATAATCTGACGATTTGAGCGTGACATACGAAAATGGGCGAGTCACAAAGTTGTAAAAAAAACGTCGCCTTGAAATATTCCACCGCGATTAATTATTTTTTTATTTTGACGGATATTCTTTAAGGATTACGGAAAAAATATAATCTGAAGATTTTTCACACGGCGATGAAGCTAAAACCATCAATAAAGCGTGGAGCGTACAGCTGCTGAGAACTGTGTATTTTCTACTCCGCGCCTCTTTCCTTCTCACTCTTTCTCTATCTCTCACTCTCTCGCACCGTCCCCACACCCAGAAGCATACGAAGATATCGTCATTACACTTGACATTCTTGGGGATACTTCAGATTCGGACCGTTTCCTTTTTAATACTATATTAACTTGTAATAAACAAAAGATTGCTAAGTATCATAACCATTCCTGCTTACAGAAACAGCAGATGATGAGGAAATTGATCAAATCGAAACTTCGAAGATGAATTCAGTGACGATGAAGATTAAGACACTTATTTTTATATACTTAAATAAATGATAGAATCTTCCATAATTACATCCAATAATTAAAAAAAAAACAAAACAGAAATATTTTTTTTCACATTGTCAGATTAACGAATTTCCTCCATATAATTGTCAGATTATAATTTAGGACGACTAGGACATCAAGCTGAAGCGACTGTATAAAGATCTGACGCGACGGTATTTCAGTTTCAAGTTTCGAGTATTTCAAGGTCACGTATTTTATTAAATTTCCAAAAATCGGTCATGACTTTTGGTCACGTCCAAATCGTCAGTCATTTGGATAGGACATTTTTTTTGGGTTCACTTAAATATCTTTTGAATATCTGACACGCTCGATTTTTTTTTTTGTTTTGTCTGCCCTTTTTTACGGCCCCCACTCACAAACCGTCACATTAATATCTCTCGGTTATCAGAAAGATGAAGGGCGTATACGCTTTGAATGTCTGATGCGCTCGAGTATTTCCAGGTGACTGTATTTTTACATTTTGGAAAATTTGTACAAACTCTCCCCCACAAAAAGAGCCTACTTACTATAAACTTTTTTCGTTTTAGCACTTAATCTTCACAATCCAATAAGTCCCCATAACGCTTTAGTAACTACCGATTTAGCATCCCCGGCTCCCCTACTATTGAGCTATATTACCTACTATTAACCGATTCATTGCGGATGGCACGGCAGCCGTGTCATCATTTTCTTTTGCGTGTGGCGTTAGGCACGTGAGCCGTGCCATTTTGAAATCGATGGTAATTCCTTCAAATTAAGTTTTAGGGAGATCTACCCCAGAACAAAACTTTTTTATTTTTAACGTTAATCAAGCTTGTAGCATTCGTTTCTGGATATTGTATTGTTTTTTAAAAAATAGGGGTCACCAACCTTTTTGAAAATTTTAATGATGAGGATTTTTGTATAATAATATAATTGAAATAAATAATATTAAAAAATTGCTTATTTTTATATCAGAAATGTGAACGATTTGAGAGAACATTTTTTTAACATTTTAGGAGAATCTTAGCGCAAAAGACAATTACCGCTACCGAAATAGGATGTCAGAAACTAATCAGAATATTGGAATATCGGAACCAGTGGTATATTGTCGCCACATGATGTACACGTCCAAAGTCCTTTGGACTATTTCGTTTTATTTTTGAATGCCCAATTCATGAATTTAATATTGGATTGTACAAATAAGTACGGCAACAGACTGAAAGCAGCAGCGACTACTTCTCGAGCTCGATTTAGACAATGGACCGATGTAAGTGTCACCGAATTTAAAACATTTCTAGGCATACTGTTGCTGATGGGAACAATAAAACTCAATAGAATGGTAGATTATTGGTCCACTCATTATCTGTTCCGCTTAAGTCCACATATATTTATGTCGAGGGACAGGTTTTTTTTAATTTTAAGAGCCTTAAATGTTCAGAATAATGAAAGACCAGAGAGTATATTTAAAATTAAATCTTTAATTGATTTATTCAACGACACGGTTAATTCAGTATATTATCCATTAAGAGAGCTAACAATCGATGAGTCTCTTATTCTGTGGAAAGGAAGACTTTTCTTCCGTCAATACAATAAAGGAAAAACACATAAATACGGAATTAAATTATACATTTTAGCCGATGCCAACATAATTATTTTAAATATTCACGTGTACGCAGGCTCCCAGGATGTGCAAGTCGGCGGTAGAAATCATATTAAAAAAGTGGTTCATTTGCTTATGCAAAAGTATATTGAAAAAGGCCATTCCTTGTATGTAGATAATTTTTATACCAGCGTGGGTTTAACTGAGGAGCTATTATGTAAACACACATACGTTGGCCAAAACTAACTGGCCAAAATATTTACATCCATGTATATCCAATAGAGCGTCATGTTCCAAACATGACGCTCATCATCCTTAGTTTTTTCTATGCACTTTGAACTGTCCACCATATTATTTTCTAAACACGTTGATCTGTCCACCATCTGTTTTTTTATGCACGTTGAAGTATCCTCATGTATAGATTTCAAGTGTTCTGAGTTTTCCCAGTGTTGTGAATATGTTTGCGAATTTTGCTCTAATATTTGGTCATCGTCGTCGCGTTGAGTTTCAATTTTTGTCTCAGGAATATATTTTCTTTTACGCCGTAATTCTTAAACAATAAATAGGCAATAATTTACTTTAAAATACTTGAAATTTCTTATCAGGAAAACCAAAACAATAATTTTAGAACTAATGTAAGTAGAAAAGGTTTATCACACCTGTATTAAAAAAAGCCACTTACCATCCATTTCCAAAAATACACTTATTTTTACACTTTTTATCACTTGAAACTACGTTCCTGACCGTTCACGTTAGATTTCGAATGTAAACTAAAAGTTTAACGCTTAGAACCACGTAAAAATGGTAAAAAACACTGTTTTCTTTTCCGCATGGCTGAAGACACAGGAGCCATGTCATTTAATCGTATGGCGCTTGGCACGGCAGCCGTGTCACGGTAATTTTGTTCAACGCTACAGTTAGAAGTTTGCAAAATTAGACATCGCAACGAATCGGTTAATCACACTAATATCATAAATGTTTATGTGTATGTTTATTTGTTTGTTACTCAATCACGTCGTAACGGCTAAACTAATTTTGAGGAAATATGGTTTTTTAATAGATTCCTGACACCTGGATTCAAACATAGGCTACTTTTTATTGATAATCAACTCGTGCGAAGCCGCTGGCAGAAGCTAGTCCTATATATGTAATGGTTGAAGGTGCTTATTGTGCCTCGCCATATGAGTTCTTAAACTTTTTCGCCAGAAAAATCTTTCCCCACACACATCACAATGGAAGTTCTTCTCTCCGCTATGTTTTACCATATGTCGCCTCAGAAGAATATTGTTGAAGAATTTCATGCTACAAATAGAACACTCAACGTTTTTCTCTTTTAAATGAGTACGGCGTATATGATCTCGCATAAACGAGTCTCTAGTAAATTGTTTACCGCAGTATGTGCACTTGTGACCTGAGTTGTGCGCTTCGATCAGATGCTTCTGTCGAAGATACTGAGTGGCAAATGATTCTGGGCACTTTGGACATTTTGCTGCTCTTACTCCATGTGCTTTTGCCATATGCATGTATAAACGTGAAGGTATATTGCAATCCGCATCGCAAATATTACATTTGAATCTGCCATCTCTATGATGCCGCCAGATGTGGACTCTTAGGTTTTGATCCCGTCGAAACGTCTCTCCGCAGTAAACACAAATAATGTTATTATTAGTATGTTCTTTATTCATATGTTTGAGCAGAGTGCCAAAGAATCGGAACTCTTCACTCGGGCAATTCGGGCACGCCATGTGATCTTTTATCAACCTATACGGTTGCAAACAAGTCGTAATGGTCTTGTCGTAATTAGCCTTGTGATTGACGATCAAATGATCGAGAAGTTTGTCCAAATCGATCATGGACTCGAAACAGATCTTGCAAGCTAACGTCGATACGTCTATTTTAACGCAAGTGACTGTTTCTCTACACTTTCTTATACATTTCTCTTTGATATCACAGACTGGATGTTCTACCACTGTGTGTTCTCTCATTAAGTCGGAGTCAGGGAAATCTTTGGAGCAATAGAAGCAGTTGAACTTATTCTTGTAGAAGTTGAACGGTATAGCCGTGGACATGTTTATAACGATCACTATGTTTTCGCGAATTTGCTTCACGCTTGGCCTTTTAGCCAGATCTTCGTAATTTTGATCCAAATCCATCGTGTAATCTTCTTTTTTGACGGCGAATTCGAACAAATCTACCTTGCATTTCCTTGTGTGCATTCTGAGCCCAGTCTTCGTGTGGAACTCTTTATCGCAATTGTCGCATTGCAAGGACCCGTCGTCGGGGTGCTCTAGTTCTATATGTTTCTGTTTCAAGGCTGCAGAGGGGAGTCTCAACTGGCAGAGGTTGCATCTTGTTAGATGACGATTGCTTCTGTGTTTCCGCAATATATTCAACGAGCTAAATGTTTGTGGGCACAAATCACATTGGTAGCCTCCTTCTCTATGATAGTTCTTCATATGAGAGAACAGGTCCCTCTTTTTATTGAAGTTTTGATTGCATTTATCACACAGGATACAATTCTTTGGATGTTGATTGTTCACATGGGACACCAAGTAACCAAAGTAGGTAAACTTTTCATCGCACGTTAGACAACTAAGATCTGCCAGTTTATACGCCTCTATAGCCATATCAACTTCCTTGTCGTATTCTATTTTGTGTTTAGCTTTCAAATGATCGATTACTTCTTCAAAGGAGGCGAGCATTTCCCCACAAATTTCACAAGTGACATCTGAAACGTCAATTTTGATTTCCATATTTGTGCCCCCTTTTAAAACTTTCAAAGAATGATCTAAAATAGAACAGTTGCCGTGGGATTTTGTATGTTTCCGTAACTCTGCGTATTCCGACAGATGTTTACTACAATAGAAGCAGAGATACTTTCCTCTCCATTTGAAAGGTATAATAGACGTATTGTTGAACAATATTTGAAGGTTTTTTCTTCTGCGCATTGACGAGGATTCGCCTCCCTTGATTTTGCGCGGTTTAACATCTGAAAAGAAATTAGTTTTGTACTGTAAATGTACCCTTACCTCAATTAATCTCTAGTGTCTACAGCAAATCAAAATATGGATGCGTTGCTAAATAGGGTACATTTAAAGTCTAAAACCACATTTCATACAGGAAACCAGTAACCATAAAGTAATTTCTTATAAGAATGCTTCAAGTCATTTAGATTTTGTGTTTATCTAGTAAATTATATATGAGTAACTTTAAAATCTTACTGTTATAAATTTTAATACGTATGTATCTAACTGTAAAAGGAACTTATCTCCTAGCTGGCTCAGTACTACCTACTTTTGTAAATTCAACAAGTTTAACACTTTAGCAATAAGTTTTCAGATTAAAAATGTAAACAAAATATTTTCTGGGTTTAATTGTTTTATTATGTAACAACTTAGTTCATAGTTCTTAAGTATTATTACAAGATCTTAAAAGTTAAAATATAGTTTTTATAGAATTCGTTTCTATCAAAATACAATCGACTAGTTTAAACTTATTTGAGCGTATAAACAGTAGTCTTTTATGCATTTACATATTATTTCTGTGTCCAGCAGATTTCCGACAAACCTCGTACAGGCTCTTTTCCCCCACCGTGCATCCTCCTAATGTGCTTTGCCAATTGCCAATTCGAAAAGAACCGTTTCTCACACATTGAGCAATCAAACCTAGTATCTTTATAATGTACTTCTTTCGCGTGAGTCTCCATTCTACTATTACAGGAGTATTCCTTCCCGCAGACGGGACAAGTGTGCAACGAACCTTCGTTATGAACTAACTTAAGGTGCATTTTCCTTTGATTGTAGTTCGAAAAGGTTTCGTTGCAATGATGACATTTAACTTTCGAGTCGTGGACTTTGTTTACGTGGGTATTCTTTATGGAGATGGAGCGGAAAGTCTCTGAGCAGTGATCGCAGTGGACGAAACTGATGTGATTTAACGCATGGATCCTAAGTCTAGCGCGACTTAGGAAGGATTTACCACACGTCTCACACACATACTGCCCAAAATGCGTATTCATATGCTGGTTCAACTTCATAAAGTATGAGAAGCGTTCGTCACAGATCGCGCAAGCGTACGAATCTGTTCCAAGTCTGTAGGGTATTACCCCTAACTGGGCATCTTCAAACACCTTATTGTGAACGAACTTTAAATGGTTTACAAGATCGTCTACGTTGTTCGGTTCGAAATTGCAAAGTTTGCAGCGAAATGATGTGATATCGATTTTGACCTTATCGTTCATTCGTAGAAGCAAGATGGACGATTTTACGTTCGATGTTTCATGTTCAAGATTACAATGTTCTTTAAGGCCGTTAAAGAGTTTGAATTGTTTGTGGCAATAGAAACATAGGTAGAACTGCCTATGCCATTTGAAAGGGACGGCCGTGCAACTTTCTAAAATAAGTGTCGTATTCCGCTTCCCCAAGCGATTGCGCTTTGTGCTCGATAGTGAGGAGTTACTCTGTGTCTCTGTGTCTGCGGGTACTGGGCGATTGCCACCTAAAACGGAAAAACGAATATTCAAATTCTTCTCCCCTGATGTTTATTGAAATTTTTCACAGCAGTTTATTTCAAAAAGTAATAACGATTAATAATGAGCCCAGAGTTAGGCCCTGGGGTACTCCCGAGATATTATGGCAACTGACGTAATGATTTAGGTACTTTTATCATACGTAACGAGTAATCTCCGAATGAATGTTCAGTTTTTACCATAGCATGAGCTGTGCTTCGTAAGTGTTTTAATTTTATTGAACAATACACGAAGTAAAAAACTCTTGCTAAGTCTAAGATTTCGCATGAACAGTATTCAAATGATACTGCATTTTGCTGCAAAGGCGAAAAGTCTTTCCGCAAACGGGGCAGTTGAAAATCGGCGTGTCAATGTTATGAGCGTAGCGGTGGTGTAGTGTCCTAGCCCCGTAGTTCGGGAACGTTTCAGAACAGTAGCTACACTTATGGAACTTCGATATATCATGCATTCTAGCATAATGGTTCTTTCTCTTAGCGTAGGAGTCGAAAACCTCAGAACAGTGGTTGCAGGGGAACCCTGAACCGTGAGAAAGCGTGTGGATCTTCAGACGTCTGGTACTTAGGAACGATTTGCCGCACACTTCGCATACGTGCTGTCCGTAATGTTTATTCATGTGTTGGTTCAACTTGATATAGTATTGGAAGGTCTCATCACATATTGCGCATTGGCAGGTTCCAGCACTATGCTTGTACGGCATTACTCCGTACCCTAATTCGTCATAAAACATTTTATTATGTGCATTCTTCAAATGGTCTATAAGAGCGTCTAAGTCTTTAGGTTTAGAGTCGCAAAGTTTACAGCTGATAGAGGCAACATCAATTTTAACTTTATCGTCTTTCTTTATAAGGACGCCGATCGATTTCATGTTAGTAGTTTTATGCTCGGTTTCCGTGTGTATTTTTAAAGCGTCAAAGGTGTTAAGTTGGGAATTGCAATAGAAGCATAGGTAACACTGCCTGTGCCATTTAAAAGGGACTACGGTGGAGTATTGTAAGATAGTTATGGTGTTCATTTTTATAAGGCGGTTTCGTTTAATGCACGTAATTGAATTGATTGATATTTTCGATGCTTCGCCGGTCGCCACGAGCTCCGGACGATTGGCACCTAAAAAGGAAAAACGGACATTCAAATCTCTACGAATACTAGTATCTACGAGGACGGAGTCAGATACGACTTACGAGGCAAGTATTGTAAGGATATCCAATTACAAGTTAAACTAAAACCATTTGTGAAGTTATTGAACTACAATGTTCGAAGTAGACACCGTAAGATCTTATTAACTTTATAACATTTTTGTGAAGAATTTTCAGAAACTACAGTATTCCTGCAACGAATATTTTGTAACTGGAATATGACAACATTGCAATCAGCGTATTAGGGCAACTCTCCTTAAGAACATAATGCTTATGATGACTCTGTTGTCTTCATGTGAACATTTTTCAAATGGAATTGCATTCTGCTGGAATTTCTAAAGTTTCTCTTGCATACTGGACAGTCATAAACAGGCATATCAATATCATGTATCGACTTTAGATGTTCAGTCCTCTTTGAGTTCGCAGGGAAAGATTCTGAGCAGTAGTAGCACTTAAAACTTTTGGTTTTGTCGTGAACTCTGGTCGCGTGGTTGCTTCTTTTGACAGCCGTGTCAAAGGTTTCCGAGCACATGTTGCAAGGAAACCTGGCTCCGTGGAGGAGAGAATGGGATCTTAGTCGATCCCCGCTAAGGAATGATTTGCCGCAAACCTCGCAGACATAATGACCGTAGTGTTTATTCATGTGTTGGTTTAATTTCGTGAAGTACTGGAATTGTTCGTTGCAGATCGCGCATTGGTACTTTTCTGTGAGCTTGAAGGGTATAACTCCGTATTCGCAGTCATTATTAAGCTTATTGTGAGTTTTTAAATGGTATATCAGAGCGTCTAGATCTTCAGGCTTATGGTTGCATAGTTTGCAAGCTATTGTTGTTATATCAACTTTTACTTTTTCATCCTTTTTCATTAATGCTACAACGGGTTTAATATTAGGATTTTTGTGTTCTGTGTCCATGTGAGTTTTGAGAGCACCAAACGTTTGTATAGGTAGGTGGCAATAGAAGCACATATAGAACTGCTTGTGCCATCTAAAGGGGACCACAGTGGAGTGTTGGAGGATAGTGGCGACGTTCGTCTTTAGGACTTGGTTTGGTTGGTTGGGCGCCAATGAGGTCTTACTCGGTGCCTCGTTGGATGCCAACTTGCCACCTAAAAAGGAAAACGTAATTTTCAAGGTTTTCGCTTTATATTCTTGTAAAATTATAAAGTCGTACGGAACGTCTAGTAGTGCAAGGCAGAGTGGAAGGCGAGAGACCGCGTGGTCGCTTTCCAACGAGATGGTCAGACCTCATCAAGTCCATCACTCTACCATGACTGAATATTCTCGCAATGCCTTCAATACTGCTGAATGGAGACGCATCGCTAGAGCTGCTACTCAAGAGCCACCTGACATAACCACGAACACTCTGCCAAGAGTGCCCGACTAAGAAAAAAATGATAAAATGCTGCTGTTTTTTACAAATGTCTCAAATGTCAATGTTAAAATTTAATTTTGCAAATCTAATAAAAGGATTAAATTCCACATGTAAACTTGACGCATACCAAATAGTTTTAAATGGCGAAGTCTAAGCTATAAATCCTTCCGGAATGCATTATCATATTTATCATTACCTAGACACTGTTTATAAGTGTATATTTAGGTACGTAGTAAGTTAAGGTGGTAACGAAGAAAATTAAATAGATTGGTATTTTAATGATCATAATAAATCATTTAAATCAGGCAACAATAAAATAGTTACATGATATTTCGGTCGATGTCAATTAATTTTATTATCTTAATACCGTTCATCCATCGGGAGGCCTATACTCAGGAGCGGATATACTGATGTATTCATATTGAAGAACTTTTTTGAGTATCATGTCGCCCTACACAAGGCCCTGCCTGAAAACCAGTGCTGTTTTTTCATTACATAATTCAAAGGAGCATAAATCTGAGGCAGAATATGTTTGGGCACGCGTGGGACGGAGCGGGACTGGTTAGTACTTACATACCTACCTACTGGTTGGGAAAGTTTTGTTTTTAATAAATTATAGGCATGCGTTTGACCACGATCTTGCTTGATGGCTAAGATGGGAGTCTACGATGGATCACGCTTACCTAGAAGAAACCTGTTCACTCGCGACTTGAAAACACTCAGGTTGTAGTTATCTATGTAGTACTTTCAAACAATCAATCATTCATGGGCCTTTACATCTATACAAGATGATTTAAGTAAGCGTCAGGTTGGATAGTTTAGGCACTTTCTTTAGTGGCCAAAGATACCTTCTTTGGAGCAGCAGCCTTTCAAATAGATCATACTAGATGGGAGAGCGAGGCAGAAGACCGTGACTCTTGGAGGAAATCCGTCGCCAGCGGAGTAGTCGCTCATGACAATGCTTGGCTCGAACATCTAGCGCATAGGCGGGCGCTAAGGCATGAATGTGCCGCAAACCCTGGACCCTCTACAGGGGTCGTATTTACATGTATAAAGTGCGGTCATGTAGTACATTAATTCGGTAATTATCTATGTTATACTTTTTTTCATTTATTCATATCCTTTGACAAATTACATTTACTTGTTTGAAAAACAATAACAAATATGTCACATAATACAGTATCTCTGTTGATTATATAATAATCAACAGAGATACTATACCATATAGATGGATACAGATACTATATATATTTAATATTTAAATTAGTTAGTAGTTCGCCCCGAACTGTGATCTCGCAAGTCTCCCACAAAACAAAAAAAAATATTCTTTATCTTTGAGTAATAAAAAAGTGCCACGAAATGCATAACCAACTAACTTGACCTACAGTTTCTTTATGCCAAATACATTTATATTCTTTATGTTGTAGAGAAGGTTGTTTCAAAGGTGATACAAGACAATATCCAAGCTAACAACAGAAACATGGGGAAGAATTGAGTAAACGTCAATTTCGCTCGCACTTGCGGGTCTTAATTCAATTCAATTATTTTATTTCAGACGTATTATGTCCATACAGTCTGTCACCGCATTCACGACATTAATTTAAAACACCTATGCAGAATCGTATTAACTGATTTTTGGGATACCGGTAGCTTGAATATTTATCCAGTAATCGATACATTTCCAATAAACAATTTTTAACGTTAATCGGCGGTGCCTTTGCGCCACGGCGCCGGTGCCGCTGGAGTCAGGTAACAGGTACCTACCTTCCTACATTGAATATGATTTTTTTACCTATTTTAAACAGGCTGGTTCATTGATATTTTTGGAATTTTACCGCCCTTATCAGACGTCCAGCAAAAATAATTTACGTTGTTTCGTCAGGGTAAGTGGAATCCGCTCCGAACCACGTCGCGCCTCGCACGTACGTGATAAATCCCGTATCTATAATAATGAGTACAAGCTCTGATTAGTTTGGAGCTAGATAGTGCTATGTGAAATCTCCAGCAATATTTATTTATTATAAGTACCACTGTCATGCTCCTATGTTTTGTTTTTATAAGCTTTTTATTAACTTGCAATGGTATGTATGTTTGTCCGGGTGGAATCTTGCAACTGAATTTTAAACCCTTTACCCTAAACCGATTGAGCTGAAATTTGGAATACATATGTAACTTCGGCGGACAATGCAATAATATGGTACCATGGAGGTGGTCTCATGATGGAGACGGATGCTAGACAACGGAACTTCTGAATGGATTATAGTATTGGCTACTAGAATAGAATAAAATAATATTTATTTGATACACACAAAGAAACACAGAACGGATCACAAACAAAATAGTAGACAGTCAGGAAAAATACAGTAGAATGAGATATTATAACATGGGTAGAACACAGGTACCTACCCAGCCAGTAGGTAGATGTACTAACTAGTCCCGCCTAATATCTTAATATTCTACTAGTGTTTGGGCTCATTTGAATCTGCTTGCGGTTCCGATTATGAATTTGATAAAAGCTTGTTTTGAAAAAGTAATATTTCAACAAAGAACTTTTACTCCATAAATTAAATATTATAACAACTAGTAACCTTCTAATATAACAAAAATGGCTGAATTTTACAACTCAGAAAACAAAATTGACGATCCAAAAACATTATATAAAAATACAAGCAAGACAAAGCTCTTCTTAATAATATTCTTGTTTAATATTAAAATCGGTTCAGCTTTGAAGGAGAAAACCGGAGAATACGAAACAGTGATTTAGTCTTTTTAGAGATCCGTACCTCAAAAGGAAAAAACGGAACCCTTATAATATCACTTTGTTGTCCGTTTGTCTGTATGTCTGTCAAGACCCTTTGTGTCGGGAATGCGTGGAGGTATCGAGTTGAAATTAAAACCATATACTCAGGTCTATAGTCCCTTTAAGCTGTGAAAAAATCAAACTTTTAAGTTAACGTAAAAAACGATACGGCCGTTTATGCCGCAAAAAAAGTATATTTCGACACTCTCAAGGGAATCAAAATTTATAGGGCGCTTTCCGTTGACCTAGAACTATGAAATTTGGCAAGTAATAAAGTACAGGGAAAAATCTAAAAACTATACATTTATAATGAAATCACAAAAAATATTGTCCATATTTAAAGTACGTAATCAATCATCGACATTAAGTAGTGGTATGCGCGGTCATAATTGTATGGTACCCTCGGTGGACGAAACCGCACTTGTCCGGTTTTTTTTAAATATGTTTATTCTGTTTTTGAGAGGGTTTTGTTAATTTGTAAATCTTAATATATAAAGCAAACTCGGGTTTGTTCGAACATTTTTTGATTTGATGGATTTGTCTCCGCCCCGAATAGCATAATAATTATTAAAATATTGGAAAAATTCACGGATAAAGAAATAATGAAGATAATTCATTTTCTCATACATGGATGCAGCGGGTGACGTAGATTGACAGCCCGCGTCATATGCATGTCAAGGCGGTACGAAGTTCGGCGGAACAGTCAATATATTGAGTTTGTTAGAAAACACTGTACATTAATAATAAACAATGCTGGACATTTCACACAGTGCTAGCCCCAAACTAAGCAGAGCTTGTACTATGTTAACCAGATAACTGATAGAATACTTATATATATTTTTTTGTAAATACATACTTATGATAAATAGAAAAACAACCAGACCTGGAACAAACATCTGTAGATAATGCAAACATAAATTCCGCAGTGGGAATCGAACCCGCTACCTCCTGCGTCTCAGCCGGCTATTCGCCCACTGCGCCAGGGGGGTCGTCAAAAATATTAATCTTGAAATAATGACACCCTTTTATATATTGCATTGACTGGAACTTTCTAATCCGATTGACGACGTGGCACAGTGGGCGAATAACCGGCTGAGACGCAGGGAGTTGTGGGTTCTATTCCCGCCGCGGAACAAATGTTTGCATGATCTTCAGATTTATTCCGGGTTTGGATATTTTTCTACCCATACTAATCCACACTGATAGTATAAATTCGAAAGTAACTCTGTTTGTTTGTTACCTTTTCACAACTAAACGGCAGAACGGATAGTAATGAAATTTGGCAAGGAGATAGATTATATCCTCGAGAAGGACATAAGCTTTCTCAAAATCTTGTCTCAAACATCTTTTGTCTCAAAAAAAAATCGTGAAGGGGCTGAAGTAGGGTTTGAAAGTTTGTATGGGCAATCCATAATTCCTTAAGTTAGGGATCTGAAAATTCATATTTAGGTTTTTGGTAAGAAATAAAGAAATACGAATTCCAAAATTATCCCTTAGGGGGGGGGGATAATGTAAGGGGTTAAAATTATGAGGTATTATATCTTTAGATACACTTCCTAGGTACCGTAGATAGATTGTGACTGGGATTGTGACATAGGCTACTTTTTACCCAACTGCGCAGAAGGAGTGTAATGTTTTATCAACAAAACGCGTGCGAAGCCGCGGGCGGGTCAGCTAGTATATTATATGTATGTATTTACAAAAACAAAATGTATATAAGTATTGTAGCAGTTATCTGGTTCCCATAGTACAAGCTTTGATTAATTTGGGGCTAGATGAAACCTCCAGCAATAATTACTATTATAATGAGACACGGTGAAACTGTTCCAAGAATGATGAAAGTTTATCAGTTACAGGTTAATGTGTGAATGAAAATTCATCCACGTTTAAATATTAAACAATTCGAAGATTTGCTTTGTTATAATATCATAGTTGATTTCTTATAAACAATTTATTTAGGAATAGGTATTGTGGTAGTACTTCCCGGGCGAGCATTTTCACAAGGAACTCTTACTTTTAGAAAAAGATTTGTATAATGAAATCCCAATTTTTGTCGCTTGCCCTAAGGCAATAATGTGAGTTTTATATAATTAAAAAAAAACAACGAGCCTTGTTTCTTGCCTTTCTTTCCTGGTTTGGTCGTGAATCGTGATCTTTGTGATTGTAATGAATAAAAGATTTTGACTTTGACTGAAGGACACATCAGCTTTTACATATACACGTACGATACGTACATATGCGATTAAGCATCGTTGCGCAAGTTGCCAATTAAAAAATAAAATACAAATATATTTATATCAGTAAACTAATTCTTGCTTTGTACAAAATAATATTCGGAAATAAAGAGATCCTTGATCAAGCTTTTAATAGTAAATTATTAAACGAGGGAATAAAACAGTGTCATCCGTCACGGGCGCTACATTGAATACGTAACGGAAGATGCGAGTTACCAGAGTCCAGAGTGCAGAGAGGGATATAAGCACGCCCAAGATGCAGACAGCTTTATCCACGAGGAAAATACTCTACTTTTCACACTTTCTGCGAGACTACAAAAACCAATTCTAGGTTGGTGCATTCTGTGCAGAGGTTAGTTAGATTTACGAATAAGTTCTTATTGTGTGAGTCTCTTTGGTTCAAATTATAATATAGATGAGGTTCCAAATTCAATTCACACAATGAAATTCAGTACAACTTTACTCCCGGCTCAGCCGTAGGGATTTAATCACCTGCTTTCGGTGAGGTTTACATGACATATAATTTGACATTGTCAAGCAGGTGCTGTCAAAACAGTTTTATATCTCTGACTCTATTTAATAGTAAATTAAAGTGCTTCTAAATGGACCTTGTTTTACGGTTATATTGTCGGCAACTATCTATTGTTTAGATAAGATTAGAAAATTATTTATTGCTCTAATAAAATAATACATTGGCGAACTTAATGCTAATTAGCATTTTATTCCAGCTAACCTTTGTGTAATGTAAATCGAGTGGTATCGCTTACTTGTTGTCTCATAAGTTAAAAAAAAATATAGCTCACAACTATATTAATCTCTAAGATGGACCCAAAAACAAGAATTACTTAATTTTGAAAATATATTGAAAAAGTAACTTTTCAACAAAATATAACCGACTTCGGATATCAGAAAAAATTTGAGGATTGCCCTCGATTTTTTTCTGATTCCATCATTAGATCCTTGGACTTGGTACCAATGGTACCACCTGGAAAGTATACCTTTTTAAACAAAAAAAGAATTTCTCGAATCGGTCCGGGCGTCTTCGAGTACGAAGACGCCCGGACCGATTCCGAGTAATTTTTCGTAAGGGGTCTTCGTAATCGGGGAACATACATAATAAAAAAAAAAATTTCGACGAATTGAGAACCTCCTTTTTTGAAGTCGGTTAAAAGAATCTTATCCCCAATCTTATGGAGTAATTATAAGTATTCTAACAGTTATCAGGTTACCATAGTACAAGCTCTGCTTAGTTTGGGGCTAGATGGTGTAGATGTGAAATGTCTGGCCATATTTATTTATAAAAACAGTTTTAACACACTGCAAGAGTTTTTTCTCGCTCGAGTAGATATTTATTTACGTATAAAAGCTTGTTCAGAGATCTCATAAATCTGAAAGTAAACACAGATGGTAAAATTTAAGAGCAGTGTTTCTTCATACATTTGATAAGCAAGAGGCAATCATTTATTTGTCATTAATTCATTACTTATTCGACGACCTCCGTGGCGTAGTGGGCAAATAACCGGCTGAGACGTAAGTAGCGGGTTCGATTCCCGCTGCGGAACAAATGCTTGCATGATCTACAGATTTCAGATTGACAGTTCCAGGTCTGGTTTTTTTTCTATATATTATAGGTATGTATTTACAAAAAAGAAGTATATAAGTATTCTATGACTTATCTGTTTCTCGTAGCACAAACTCTGCTTAGTTTGGGGTTAGATAGCGTAGTGTAAAATGTCCAGTAATCAAAAAATAAAAACTTTATGGCAGTCACCTACATCATCATATGAGCTATAGGATGTCCAGAGTTGAATATAGGCATCCTCGTTGATATCCGGACCGCTCGATTTAGTTTAAGACACATAAAGCTACAAAGTTCCCATTTTTGTAATAGCTGAGTACCTACTCCGACGGCTGCGGACTTCCAACTGAAAACGTTTGGCATGACACACGAAGACTCCACTGCTGTTACTCCAAAGACTCCAAATGGGAGTGTCTTAAATTATACCCTTTGAGTTTTTAAATACCTGTATTTCTTATATACACAGAACAATATTTTTAAAAAAGTTTTTCATGACCTACTCTGACGGCTCCGAACTACCAACTGAACTCGAATTGGATTTATTTAGATTACTGTATCGGCCAGACGGGCGCGCTGCGTGGAGTCGCCGCGTTCCCCGCAGCAGGCTTGGATTTTTGAGTGATTGGTTGTTTGCAGTATGGGGATATTCCTAGGACCTAGATGTGGAATGAGCTACCATCTGAGGGTTTCCCGTTAGGCTACGACATGGCACGCTTCAAGAGGAATGTTAAGAGGTTTCTAGAGGGTAGGGAACGCATCGACAATACCCCGACTGTTGCCGGTCTAAATAGGCGACGATGGCCGCTTACCATCAGGTGGGCTGTAAGCCTCTTTTCCCACAAATAACATAAAAAATATATATATACCCGATCATTCAGAAATCCATGACTCGACGCCACGGAGTGCGGCGACTCCACGCCGCGCGCCCGTCTGTGGCCGATATAACAATCCAATAAATCCAATAAATCCAATTCGAGTTCAGTTGGTAGTCCGAAGACGTCGGAGTAGGTCATTAAAAAGTTTTTTTTAATTATAATGCTGAATATCTCAAGAAATGCAGGTATTTAAAAACTCAAAGGGTATATTTTAAGACACGCCTATTTGGAGTCTTTCGAGTTGCGGCAGTGGAGTCTTCGTGTGTCCCGTCGGACTCCAAAACGCGGAGTGAGGGAATCGAAGTCCCCGTATATGGCCAGCTTAAGATCCCTTCACGAGTTTACTAATTATTGTTTAAATTAGGTATAAAGAAACAGTGCCCATAGCGCTACCATCAGACCAGCTTATACCAAGACCTACCTTTAGCGATCTTGGTCTTCGCCTTAAGTTTGGGTTTCTTCTCCGGAGCGTCGGAGTCAGTCTTCCGCGGGCGGCCGCGCTTGGAGGTCGACGAGCTCGGGGTGGGCTCAGCTGATTCCGCTTTCACCACCTCATCTGCAGAAACGTGGAGTTTTAAAAATCATAATTACATCCGAGTTCAACATGTACAATTAATTAGACACTTTCTTAGTTGGGATTTTCTATTTTTATAAGTTTTTTATTAACTTGCAATGTATGTATGTTTGTCCGGGTGGAATCTTGCAACTAAATTTTAAACTTGTTTCCCTCAACCGATTAAGCTGGAATTTGAGATACATACAAGTATGTAACTTTGGTGACAATGCAATAATATGGTACTATAGAGGTGGTCTCTTGATGGAGACGGATGCTAGACAATGGAACTTCTGAATGGATTGTAGTAGGCTACTAATATTTGGGCTCAATTGAATCTGCTTGCGGTTCCGATTATGAATTTTATAAAAGCTTGTTTTGTAAAAGTAATTTTTCAACAAAAAACTTATTTATATTAGGTACACTTACTGGACCGCTCGGCTTCGCACGCGTCGTTTGTCAACAAAAACACGGCCGTAGCCAGGTTTTAGTATAATTTCAAGAAAATGTTACTTATTTAGTTTGTTCATAGCTATGACACTAAAGCGACGATGAAAACGCCTAATATCTACTACTTATTAACTATTATGGCAAATTGGTTTACATCTTGGGTTACATTATTGAAGTTTTAGTAGGGATGCCTAAATTTTTCTAGTAATAAATATAGCCTATGTTACTCAGGGATAATGTAATGGTGAAGGAATTTTTGAAATCGGACTAGTAGTTTTTGAGTTTATTCGTTACAACATACAAATCTTACGTCTTTATAATATTAGTGTAGATAATGTTTTTGACATGTGATACCTGAATAATTATTTTTTTATTAGTATTCATTGTTACAAGTATCTTTTTAACAAAAATATAACCCTGAACCGATTTTGATGAAATTTATGTGACTAATCTGAAAGTGTAACCTTTCAAAAAATATATAAAACAAATTATGCGTCCCTATAAAATTTGAGGGTTGTACTCGATTTTTTTGGGATTCCATCATCAGATCCTGACTTGGTGGCAATGAGACTTACCCAAGAAAGTATACCCTTTTTTAAACAATAAAATAAGTTCTCGATTCGGTCCAGGTGTCTTGGAGTAATCGGGGAACAAACATTAAAAAAAAATTATCCGTCGAATTGAGAACCTCCTCCTTTACTTGAAGTCGGTTAAAAAGTCTTCAAGAGTAGTAGAGTTCGTTGCTCACCCGGAGAAGTACTCCCACCACATTTTTACGACCTCCATGGCGCAGTGGGCGAATAGCCGGCCGAGACGTAGGAGGTTGCGGGTCCGATTCCCACCGCGGAACAAATGTTTGCATGATCTACAGATATTTGTTCCGGGTCTGTATGTTTTTCTATACATCATAAGTAGGTATTTACAAAAAAAAGTATATAAGTATTCTATCAGTTATCTGGTTCGCATAGTACAAGCTCTGCTTAGTTTGGGGCTAGATAGCGCTGTGGGAAATGTAGCGCTCACTCAAGATTTCACGTGGTCGCACGGAAAATATACACGTGATTGACACGACATCCCAATCGAGACCAATCGTGATGTTATTCTAACCCCTCACCCCCTTTTCCAACCTCACATTACTCATTACTTACACATTACATATTTATAGTTTTACGTATAATAAATAACATGTTGCCTGAAAATAAACATTATATTATTATTATTAATGACGACCTTCGTGGCGTAGTGGGCGAATAGTCGGCAGATACATCCACATCCGGTGGAAACCCCCTATTAGACGCACCCAATTCTTCTGTAGATTTTTTTCTTGGTTAGGGCCCTTCTTATATTCCAAAATAAATAAAATACTGAACTTCTATCCATTGACAAGGCGGGGATTTAAGATAATTCTACGAAAGTGGCTTCTTGAAAAGGACTATACTGAGACTGAGACAATGCTTCAGTATGACAGATAGAACAACAGTAGGATAACCAACCGCACATACATAATACTTATAGCACTAACCATAATAGATAAACACACATTATATACATACATAGATATACCAAAACAAATTTAACACTATAAACGTAATTAGATTACAATTAACTTTACTTTAAATTAACACATGATATTCTTTTAAGTAGATACATCATTTTAAATTTAAATTCACTTGCCGAACACTGCACTACCATGATTAACCTTTTTTGTATTTGATCTCCACAATACAGGGAATCCTAGTGTGGAGGTCAAAGTTAATGCATAACATTGATAAATAATTATTACTTAAGCTGATTTATATAATTTCCTAATGATTAAGCATACATCAAAATTATAATTATAATATGTAAACTAGCACCTATATTTAAAATTGTTTATGACATATTTTTTGTGGTTCCAATAAAAGTTTATTATTTATTTATTTATTTATTTATACGCAGGAGGGTTCAAGTCCCGCCAACATTAGGTCTCCCCTCTAACAAAAGAAAATTAGTTCAAATAAATCTAAATAGATGGCATTACCGGTAATTCATTCATTTATTCAAGACAACTGTTACTTATTATGAATAATTATTCTACACTCATGTCATAGTTAGGATCTTATAACTACTAGCTGACCCGCCCGCGGCTTCGCTCGCTTGAAATTTCCAGTTCCTGTGGGAACTTCGCGATAAAAACAATATAAAACACTCTTGTCAAACTGACGCGACACTTCATGCAAATGTCTTCACGTCAAAGACGGTTAAATTATATGGATATTGTTCATACTAAAATCGCGATTAAAAAATGGGGGGTGGGGGTAGGAGGGTGAAAAATACTTTACGACCTATTTTCATACCTACCAAGTATACAAAAAAAATATCATTATAATCGGTCAACCCGTTTCGGAGGAGTGCGACCACTAACACCGTGACACGAGATTTTTATATATTAGAGAAAGATTAGAAAAATAGGTAGTTATTGCCGTTTATATCAAACTGAGAAATAAACCATATAACGTTCAAAAATTGTTGTTCTCATTTTAAATAAGTTTTTTTAATGAAAAATTACTTTTTCAAAACAAGATTTTATAAAATTCATAATCGTAACCGCAAGCAGATTCAAATGAGCCCAAACACTAGTAGCCTACTATAATTCATTCAAAAGTTCCGTTGTCTAGCATCTGTCTCCATCATGAGATCACCTCCATGGTACCATATCATTGCATTGTCACCGAAGTTACATATGTACTCCAAATTTCAGCTCAATCGGTTGAGGGGAACGGTTTTAAAATTCAGTTGCAAGATTCTACCCTGAAAAACATACATACATTGCAAGTTAATAAAAATTTTGTAAAAATCTCTCAAGACGAACAAAACGACAAAAACGAATAATGGGCTCAGACGTATTAGCGCCCTTCTAATCATACCAGCTGAACTGAGATCAACTGTATTTACCTAATATTTTGGTTTTTATTTTTGTGTGTTAATTTCAAATTTTATTATTTTCTTGTAGTAGTTTAGATTCTTGTTTTGTTATTTGTTAAAGTCATATATTGGATTTTAGACGTTAAGCGTTTTCATTGTCATTCGGTTTCCCGCGATACAGGCTAGACCGAGTGCGGGGACAATTACCAACATAAGTTTACACTTAAGCTTTTTGTAAATTTTTGGTATTTGTATTAGAACCCTATGCCTATTGGCAAATTGTTTGTGGGTTTTGTTCTGCCGACACAAACAAACAATTTGCTTATAGTTGTAAAATTGATCGGAGATAAACATAGAAAAGAAAAAATATATAAATTCGAAAGTAGCTCTCTCCCTCTATCTGTTTGTTACGTTTTCACGACTTAACGGGTGGACCGATTTCGATGAGATTTAGTACATAGGTATGTTACGACCGGAAGGTTAAATTTTTTATGGACAATCAGCGTGCGAAGCAGCGGGCGACTGCTTATTTTAATATGTTTTACAAAATTAAATTATGTCGTCTTCTTCTGACGGCATTCATTTATGGCACGTTGAGATTAGCACGCTATAAAGTTTGTACTGCGTATTAAATATATGGCGCTGCCACTTAACTATGACTTGATTTACGGAAAAAACGTTTACCTCTGTAAGGCGCTAGAGGCCGCTTCTAACACTCGTCTCCAGACCAGACTCCATATTGTAGCCTAATCTATCCAATTTGTAGTCAAATCTATCCAATTTGTAGTCTAATCTATCCAATTAGTAGTCTAATCTATCTAATTTTTAGTCTAATCTATCCAATTAGTAGTCTTATCTATCCAATTTTTAGTTTAATCTATCCAATTTTTTGTCTAATCAATCCAATTAGTAGTCTGATTTATTCAATTTCTCTAATCTATCCAATTAGTAGTCTAATCTATTCAATTTGTAGTGTAATCAATCCAATGAGTAGTCTAATTTATCAGATTTGTAGTGTAATTAATCCAATTTGTAGTATCTGTCATCATAACTTACCATCTTCAGTGTAATCAATGTCCTCCAGAAACTCCACGTGTGAGTCATCAAAGTCATCGGTCACCGTCACCTCTTCAATAGCCTCCGCCTTCATTGGGGCTGCTCCGGAGTAGACGGGAAGTAATACTGTAACATTAGGTATTTTATAAGATTTATTATTATTTGTTGGGGATGCCTAACACGATGAAGAGATTGTGGAACATATGCTGATGTACTGTACAGCCACATACGAAGCCAGACTAACGACATAATGTATCTATCATCATCATATCAGCCATAGGATGTCCCCTGCTGAACATAACTGTTGTTTCTGCTCTGTAGCAGGTTCGATTCCCGCCGCGGAACAAATGCTTGCATGATCTACAGGTATTTATTCCGGGTCTGGTTGTTTTTCTATATATTGTATGTAATTTTACTTAGAAAACTTTCGTGATTGATTTCAATCATTATTTCGACCGACAATGTTTCGGTTCGATTCGTGAACCTTCAGGTGAGTGATAAAACGGTACGGTACGTGATAAATCCCGTATTTATAATAATCATATTTTTGTATGTTTTGTGTGGTTGTTGTACTTTTGGACAAACCTTTGATTTATTTAAACAAGTTTTCTACAATGTAATATTTTAAGTTAAATACCTATTTAATGAAAACATGCTTTGTACACTAGCCTAAACTTACTGTTCTATATTTAAGCTCATTTTAATATGTTCTTATGAGAATAAACTATTTAAACCGATGTACTAACAAATAAAAAAAATTATATAAGTATTCTATCAGTTATCTGGTTCCCATAGTACAAGCTCTGCTTAGTTTAGGGACTAGATAGCGCTGTGTGAAATGTCCAGCAATATTTATTTAATATTTAATAAACATATTTATAAACAAACTCGATAACTGGCTACAAAATAATAAGACATTACTGCAAAAGTGAACATTATGAGACTTTCAACACTGTGTGATGAAGACATCAGCAATAATGCTACTCGTCTATCATCATCATCATCCACAGCCCATAACTATCCACTGCTGGGTGTGGGCCTCCCTTTTTAAACGCCACTCTTCCCGGTCCTGTGCTGCGCGCATCCAGGAGTTGCCTGCGACTTTCTTTGTCGTCGATCCACCGCGCCGACGGTAGTCCTGGACTTCTTAGGTCTGTTCTTGGCCACCATTCGGTCAAAGATTTACTCCACCTGCCATCACCAAGCGCAAGCGCAAGCGACAGAGGAGTGAGTGAACCTGGTAGAGACATAGTGTTGTGTGTTTGCCTGTACCGTGAACTACCGAAGAGTGCAGCAGTGATGATAATGATGATGACGCAGCCTCACGTCGGCCATCATTGACGCAACCCCCCTCCACCGCGCCCGTCTAGCAGACGGCGTCTACACGCACGCAGAAGACTGCGGCGTGTAGTGCGAGGCGAGACGTTATTCGGAGCGGATCGCACTCACCCTGATGAAGGTTCACGAAAAACCGAAACACCAATAAAACGGTACGTGATAAATCCCGTATATATAATAATGACTGCAAATATTATTATTTTTATTTCTTTTTTAAATCTATATTTTAGGAGCTTAGCGTCTTTTTACGACGATGTCAGCTCCATCGTACTTCTTTAAGCATTAACAATGAGGGGTTTTCACGGCCCTGTTTTTATAACTGCTAACAGATGGCGTTGCTCTGTCATGCTCCAATTCACTTTCCTTAACAAAGGAAAGTGAATTGTCAATTGCAGTGTCAACATTAGTTTTCAAGGAACAAGAAATGAAAAACAAATATTTGTGTTTTGTGACAAATTTTGATATTGTGTCTTTGAGATTTTGGCATAAAGACCATATTTTTTGGCGGTACATCTCCGGACTGCGCCATCTGTTACGCGCTAGTTGGAACTTGATTTTTATTTTTAAATTAAAAATTAAAACAGATACAGTGAACGAAAACTCGTTTGTGAACCGGTAGAGCATATTAGCATGTGATGATTTCATACCTGTTTGTTTCTCCATTTGCCGGAACTCGCCGCGGCCGAGCATATCAATGAACTTCTTCTCTGAGTCCACCACCTGCTTCTTGAAGTTGCAGGCGTCCCGGAGCCGTGTGATGCACACCTCACAGATGAGCCGCTTTGGGCCGTTAGGGCCATCGTTATGTTGAGTTATCTGTTTGAAAAATCATATTAAATAGTAACACTATTGTGCGAATATTTGCATCCGCATCCGAAAATCGGTCTCGAATTGAATCGGCATCGGTTTGGACATATGCATCAGCATCCGCAACAATCGATGTGGATGTTCATGCGGATGCAGATGCTGAGCAGGTCGCTACAAGAAATAGGGTGGGGCTTGTAAGTGGCACGTGCTGATTGACCAATAGTAGCAAAGATTTCGGTGACAAGATGGGACACGTTTGTTATTGTTTATCATTTGTGTCTCATAAATCAATCATAACGTGTTTACTTGTGCTTATCCTATGAATATTGCAGTTTTCAAGTGTTATTGTGAGTACACATTGAGTATTGTATGTTAAGCATGTTTTCTGCAGTTAATAATTTATATTTTTGTTTTATTTCTGCACCAAAACGAAGTATCTTATAGAAGATCCACATCCGCGGATGTGATCATTTGAAAATTCGAATCCGCATCTGCGGGTGTCGAAAAATCTGCATCCGCAACATCCCTGCTATTGTACACCACTTCGAAATTTGCAAACTAGTATACAGACACACAGAAATGCATAAGTAGGTTGTAGAGCTGAAAGCCATGTTTTACAAACTACCTTAGGATGGGTTGGATTTTATAATATTATATTGTTGGCTTACAATAATAAACTAATGTCTACATTGGCAATAATATAATTGTATGTTATAATATAAATCAAGATTTGAAATCATTGTGGTGCGATTTCAACTGTTCGACCCTCGACCCACTGAGCATACTCAATACATGTGAATTATTTTTATACTTGTGTTTTCGTAAATTATTTTAATTATTATTTTTAAACATGGGATTGGACGGGTCATGTCTCCTGTATGCAAGCAGATAGGTGGGCCAAGCTCATAACTGAATGGACCCCAGTGGATGGGAAGCGACACCGTGGAAGGTGTAAAAAGCGTTGGCGCTATGATTTGGATGCTTTTTATAGGGATTGGCAGGTTTTGGTACAGGATCGAGATAAGTGGAGAGATTAGGGGGACACCTTTGCCCAGCAGTAGTACGTACTTTATTTATTTATCCTGTATCCTGTCTGAATATCTTTCTTTTGCATTGTATTTGTAATAATAAGTCTCTCAGTTCAGTGTGCTTCATGGCAAAGGCCTCCTCCAGCATTTTCCATTGGAAGTAGATACTTTACACATAAATAATTATCTTAATATTTTTATTTTACCGACATAACTAAGAATATAGTAGTTTGTCAAAGGATTGGCCTTCTTCTTCACATATTCCACCACCTTCGTGGAATAGTGAAGACAAAAATATTAAGGCAATATTGTAATTGTAAACACAGAAGTCTTCGGAAGACCATTTTCGAGCAGATATACTTTTATTTTTTTATTTTAAGATGGTAAGCGATGATGCAGTATGATGGAATGGAAAGCTTGATTGCTTATAGTAAACTGTTCACTCGAAACTTGACCCCAGGTTATAATAACCTAGTTTGTTTATCATTTATATTTGCAGTATACGATTTACAATATACAATAGCAGTAACGAGGAGACGAGGATATCGATCGTGAGTAAGACCAGTCGTTTTGGGAGTATAAAGCTTACTTATGTAGTCAAGTATTTGCAGTTGAATTAATTATAGTGAAAAGCAATATCTTACGCCAATATCAAAGCAATCCAGCAGCATATCGGCATAAACTTCCGTGTCGTTCATCCATGAATACTCCGTGCCTAGATCTTTGTAGCAGCCTTCTGAGAGACAACACCGGCAGAGGCCGGGGCTCTCCTTCACAGTCACTTCAGCGAACTCCATATTTACACAAACTTTCCACTACTAGTTTCTTTCAGAAATAATCTATTTTACTCATTTTGGCCGCAACAAAGCCGCAAGCGATTCTCCACCATTTTGTTTTTGAGACGCGTTAAATTGGGGTGCCTTCTAAAAAAAAGTAGGTATTGGGTTGCAAGAATAAAATTATTATATACGGATTGAGGGCTTTTCATTATCGATTTAGAAAAAACTTGTTTTAACTAACGTAATAGATGGCGCTGCCTGGAGATGCACCACCAAAAACATGATTTATATGCCAAAATCTTAAAGACCCAATATTAAAATTTGTCTAAAACAATATCAATTCGTCAGATAAACAAACACAAATGTTTGTTTTTTTTTTATTTCCAGTTCCTTGGAAAATAATGTTGACACTTCAATGGCAGGTATAACCGCCTTTTCTCCCGCTTGGTGGCGCTAGTTTTGTAAGGGGTCATTCGTTTTGACAGTTGCATAAAGCTTGTATGTTTTTGTAGTTTTGTGATTAGGATTGATTATGGCAGAAATATATGGATCTTGGACAGTTTGTGAATTTGTCTCTGCTTTGCCGATTCTTGATTCTTTTAAGTCCAGCTAAACTGGCTAGGTACTTACGACACGTGGCGAGCCTTCTTGAGTCTTAGTTTTGCTGTTAAATAAACAAAACCGTTTTTATTAGAGGGTATATAAAAAAACAAGTTTGTGTATTGCTGTTTGTTTACAAATAATAATAAATGCAACAAATAGATATTACTTACGATTTTCTACAACAGAATCCAGTAGCATTGCGTATCTGTTTCAACAAAATGTAAATTGCAAGTGCATTTTTTTTTGGCGTATATTCATATAATATATCTCTTTTCATAGCTACAATCCACTTTTTTCTTATTTGATTATCTTTGGGAAACCTGTGTTCTGATGTTCTCGATGAGCACAAAGGCACAACACAACACTGAGGTATTTTAATTTCACTAAATATGTAGTTGTTTGTACTCAGTAGTTATTCAAATTGTAAATAAGCAGAATTTGACAGAATGAAGTGGCATGAAGTGTCATGAAGTGGCAAGAATGAAGTCCTATGAATGAAGTGGCATAGTGGCATGAACTTCACTAGCGCCATCTACTTTGAGCTTTTGAAATTACCTGCCATTGAAATTTACAAATTTTACAACTCCCTCTCCTTTGTCAGAACATGTCAGACTCTGACATGTGCTGTTCATGTTCAACGCCATCTGGTAGACGTTATATAAACAAGATCGTGGCGGCAGATCATACAATACATTTTTTTTGACCTACACCTGAAATGTTTCAAATCGTTGCTTTGTTCTGATAATTTTAGCGTGACAGCTTTTCGTTCTCACTTACTTACTAAAGATTAATGGTGCTATTTCGTTTCGCAATGTCATTGTGATCATGCCTAAAGTAAAAATTTAGTAGTTTGTAGTTTGTTAGCGGTTTGGAACGCAAACTACAAAAAGTATAAATGTTTTTCTATTTTTTTCGTTCATTTCAGCAATTAATTAATTTTTATTGCACAAAGAAGTTATCAAGTTACTAGAACCATGGACGTGCTAAGCGTGTGCCGGTGCTGCCTCGCTGAAGGTCTCCACAAGGATCTGAAGTTACCCTACGTATTTCTAGACAAAAAAGAAATCTATTCAGACATGCTCCTTGAATGTTTCAATATTGTTGTGAGTATTGTGCTATTATTGCTAATAAGATTCTCCTAAGATTTTAATTATTAAAGTTGCCACAACGCTGGCTTATATCCATTTGTGTGGTGTCCTTTGTCATGGACATAAAAGTAAGAGCTACCTATCTATTATTTTCCTTAGTGTAAGGCTACATATATTTATATTAAGATAATATACACTGTTGTTGTATTCAAGTGTAAGAAAGAACAACGTTAGAGATTCATAAATTTAAGTTATTCAACCTAACATTACAATACAACACATATTTTGCATACCTACCTAAATAATAAAAATTACACAAATTTATACTCATTATAGAATTTTTTTTTCTGGGAAGTACTACCACCACACTATTTCTGCAGTAATTATTGAATTGCTGTTTTTGGGTTGCCTTCTCACTGGGTCAGGGTCCAATGAACAGAGTCCGGAACCCTCAAAGACCCAAATCATTGACTAACCTCAAGTTGAATTGAAACTGAGCCGGGCATGTCTGCCCGATGCCAAGTGAGCTGTGATCAAGGATAGCCTTATATCCTTACAAAAACTGATGGTTTAGTTGATCCTTACTAATTTTATAACATCTAAAGTCAACTTTCTAAGTCAAGCATCTGACTCAGCTAACATGCTCTACTGGTCCATATATGACCTGCTGAAGGAGGATGTTCTGTAGATATTTCTAAACAATTACTTACAATACAATCATGGAATTGACATTATCGTAAATAACGACATAGGATTCCTAAAAAAAAATTAACAAAAGACTGCTCAATATGCCTTGCATGCCACATAAAATTGACACTTTATCAATGTAATCTGCTAATTTAGGCTAATATGTCATGTTAGGGGCTCCATCAATTACGTGAGGTGTTCAGGATGGGGTCTAGCCAAATCTCGCCCAATCTCACTTAAATACCAAACCAACATATAATTGGGCCGGCCACATCTGCTGCATGCCCGAAGATCTATGGGCAAAGATCACAACTGATTGGGTCCCTAACGCAACACACCCACACGGCAGACCACCGTGGAGATGGTGTGACGACTTAGATGTGCATTTACCAGACTGGCCCACTATAGCAAGGGACAGAAAAAACTGGAAAGAGGGAAGAGGCCTTTGCCCTGCAGTGGGACAACACAGGTTAAAAATAAAATAAAATAACATATAAGTATGGACCAAATAATTTTAAGAACTTAATATAATTTATTTATATTTTTTACTCTAACCTATCTTGTCCCACTGCTGGGTAAAGGTCCCCCCAAGCATCTCTATCCGTTGATATCTGCCACCATCCTCTTTGGAAGGTGTTGAGATCGTCCCGCCAACCGGCCGACCCCGACGTCGCCTTCCGTCTTCGTCCATGGGCCCATTTCTCGGGAGTGCTTGAATAAATTATTAGAATAGAATACTCATTATTGTACACCAAACAGAACCAAAAATACAAAGAAATACACAAAAATCAATGTAATAAAGATTTAGATTATTAGTATTATTATTCTTTTATAATTTTCAGGTAATGCCATCGCAGTGTGTATCAAATGCAATTTGCGATACTTGCATAGCGGTGTTAAGATCTGCACTCAACTTTAAGACGCAGGTTTTGAGAGCGGAGCAGGAATTACTGAGGAGAGGCAAACAGGGTTTGCTGCCGGGTAAGAAAGTTTTTGTATTTATTATGATAATTACAATAATGTCCTATGGCTATAATGATGATGATTTTATTCATATTTGAACACAAAATTGTTTTTTCAGGGAAAGATTTTGAAATCAAAGTGGAGCCTAAACAGGACAGTGAGTTTTCAGACTCTGATGACTACTTCCTTGCAGACACAGGTAAATAAAAAGAAATATATTATTATTATGAGCCTTTAGTGTCCCACTGCAGGGCAAAGGCTTCTCTTCCTTCTCTCCAGTCTTCTCTATTTTGGGCTATTGTGGACTAATCCTGTAAATGGGCAACAATTTCGTCCCTCCATCTTCGCCCTGGTCTGCCACGAGGTCGTTTCCCGTTTAGAGGCGTCCACCCTGTGGTGGCTTTAGCCCATAAGGGACCGTTTTCGTATTACGGAAGTATTTCGTAACCACTATAGAGGGGTGGGAGGTCTATGCTTTGCTTATTTTTGATGACATGGGGGGGGGGGTCTAGATAGATGGTGATTACGTCAGCAGTTATTATTTACTTTTTTACATGGCCCCTAACGCATGCGACATGCGGCAGACGTGGCCCGCCCAATCCCACTTCAGTTTACCCGCTTGCTGTCTGACATCCGCGATTTGCGTTTTAGAGCGCAGTGTATTGTATTGTTTAGCCGTTACGACGTGATTGAGTAACATACAAACAAATAAATAAATAAACAAACAAACATCCAAGCTTTCACATTTATTATATTATTGTGATGCGAAAGTTTGGATGTTTGTTTCTTTATTTATTTGTTTGTTTGTTTGTTACTCAATCACGTCGTAACAGCTAAACCGATTTCGATGACATTTAGTATGTATGTAGATTACAACCTGGATTAACATATAGGCTACTTTTTATCCTATAAATCAGGTCACATGGGATAAATTAGGGTTTCAAGTCAAATTGCAACAGCGAGTTTAGCTTTATTTCTAGGTTACCTACACAATTAGTAGCGTAACGCGTACAAAGTCGCGAGCAACAGCTGGTATTTTAATAAATTAAAAAATTGATTATTTCAGTACGCGAAGTATCCGTAGATCACATAAAATCGGAAAACAAGGAGGCTGTCCGCAAGATCGCGCCTAAAGTGGCTAAAGTCGTGAGAAAACTTAACAAAGATGAATGGAGCAACAGCAGAGTGGACAGCATCGTCTCGAGATTAGCGCCTGCATTAAGTGAGTAATAATGAAAAAATATACAGTCTGTCACCGCATTCACGACTTTAATCCAAAACATACATTCGGAATCGTATTAACTGATTTTAGAGGTGGGCTTAATACCGGTAGCTTGAATATTTATCCAGTAATCGATACATTTTTAATAAACAATTTTTAACGTAAATCGTCGGCGCCTTTGTGACGATGCCGCTTAGTCAGTTTAACAGGTATCTACTTACATGATGAATGAATATAATTTGTTATATATAAACACGGGTAGGGCTAATGGCTAGTATTGTTGTAAAATATGGGTATTTTAAAGTTTTTTTTATACTACTGGAGATGGAACAAGCCTATGGCCCACCTGATGTTAAGTGGTAACCATCGCCGACAAGTTTGCCTCGTAGATCACGCTCCTTAGAAATGTGCCCTACGATGCACTTCCCTGCGTCCATCAACTTGAGGCATGCAGGGGTAAAGCCTTATGTGTCTGTAATTAAACATAGATTTGCGTGTTAACACAAAAAAAGATTTTAAAATGTAAATAAATAATGCTGGACATTTCACACAACGCCATCTATCCTCAAACTACTATTCTAAAGCTTGTCCTATGGGAACCAGATAACTGATAGAATACTAGTATACTTTTTTTTTGTGTATTCATATAATACATATATAGAAAAATATCCAGACCCGGAACAAATATCATGCAAACATTTGTTCATCATCGAACCCGCTACCTCCTGCGTCTCAGCCACTGCGCCACGGAGGTCGCAAACAAAAGAAACAGAAATTAGCATTAATATTTTCTTTTATTTCAGATTCCCGCGAATTAACAGTCAAGAGGAAAGATCCAAGAAAACTCACACGAAAAATATCTATCAATAAAGAACCTCCGAAAATCAACCTGACATGGACCCCACATACTGATAAATACAAATTACGCGACAATTTTATTAACATACTCCGATACTCTAACGTTTTACCATTTAAAAACAAATCCTTGCTTGGTTTCATATGTGCCTATTGCGAAGCCGCTTTCCCAGACCCAGCTATCTTAAGATCGCATACTGACGAAGATCATAAAAAAGACCGCCTAAAACTCAAATTCAAAAAAGCCCTCTCAGAATACAGCATGAAACTAGACATAACTAACTTAAAATGCACTTTATGCGACCAAGAAGTTGACAACCTAACTCTACTAAAAGAACATTTAGTGAAAACTCATGAAAAAATAATCCACAGTGATGTTAAGGACTTAATGATGCAGTTTAAGTTGAAGAAAGGAGAGGTTTACGATTGCGCAATGTGTTCATCTACATATGAGACTTTTAAAACGTTGAAACAACATATGAATCTTCACTACGGCAATTATTCCTGTAACAAATGCGAAGCAGTTTTTGCTACCAAACGGTCGCTGGGTGCGCATTTGAACACGCATCAGGAAGGCGCGCATAAATGCGATTACTGCGAAAAAGTATTCTCCAGTCGAAGTAAAAAACATTATCATCACAAAATGAAACATTTAGGCGCGAGAAATATATCCAACTGTCCATATTGTAATGAACCATTCCGAAGTTATTATCAAAGAAATCAACATTTAGTTAAAGTTCATAATACAGAGGCCCAATATAAATGTAATGTTTGCAATAAACAATTTATTTTAAAATCATTACTCATGTATCATATAAAAAAAAGTCATTTAATGGAGCGTAATGCGCAATGCACAGAATGTGGGTACAGGTTTTTCAGTAAAAAAGCTCTAAAAGCTCATATGGTGAAGCATACTGGGGAAAGAAACTATTCCTGTGAAGTTTGTCATAAGTCATATGCTAGGAAATATACGCTTAGGGAACATATGAGAATTCACAATAATGATAGACGGTTTAAATGTGATGTTTGCGGAATGACTTTTGTACAGAAATGTAGCTTGAAAAGTCATTTATTGTCGAATCATGGAATCAGTTTGGCGGCTTGTGAGATAACGTCAACATAACTATGGAATTAGCCCCGATTTTGAGGTAAAACTAAACTATATTGGCTAGACTGGACCGAAACAATATGCAATGAGGACTTTGGATTTTCGATTTAAAAAGAAAAATAGTACACGGTGTCCTTTAAATCACTGTTTTTCCAGAACAAACGTTGCTCAGACCATGGTCTACTAACTGTTTATAGCATCAAATAAGCGAATAAAAATAAATCTAGACTCAAGTAAGTCTAACTTTGTTCAAAAACTAACCGTAGCATAAAGTTCATGGGTACGCCAGCCGTAGCGTATTACCTACTCCTTAGAGGCTTAAATAATTACCTAGTAGCTACCGGTCAGCGCGCTGACCGGTAGGATATGGAGCGTAACGTTAAAATAGACGTTTTAAGTTCGCAAATTTTTATATTATTCAAAGAACAATTTAGTTTTTTTTTTTTAATTTGATGTTATAAACTGTTAGTAGACCGTGGTCTGAACAACGTTTGTTCTGGGAAAACAGTGATTTATAGGACACTGTTTAAAACCATCTCAAAAAATTTCAAGTCTAGACGGGACTTGAACCCGCTATCTGCCTCTTGATACGAGGATGCACTACCATTTGTGCTACCGGGCTCTATCACTGTCTCTCTTATCAATGTACTAAACTGCAACGTTTGGCATTGAGCAGCTCAACAACTGTATAAGTTTTCCTGTAGATGGGCTAACGGCGCTTTAGTCGTAATCTGACCAGGTTGACGACGAGGCGAAAGGCGATACGGTGCCGATCCCTTTCCGAGTTGATATGTCTGCTATGACCTTGAAATAGTTTTCTCGAAACCACAATATTTGTAAATCAAGAGATCAAGGCACTGAAGAAGTTGCGAGCTGGTTAGCTAGTTAATAAAATTGTTATGTAAACTCATTTATGTTGTTATTTTTATTAGGTAAGTATATGATTAAGTACTATGGCAATATTATTATAAATATGTAAGATAATTATTAGCTGTAGCTTGGCTGTAGCAGAATTATTTAATTACTATAAATACATATATTTACACAAAACAAGTTTTATTTCTCTAGTAAATTCCCCCAAGCATTAGGCATCTCAAAAATGTTCAAGCCTAGACGGGACTTGAACCCGCAACCTTCCTCTTGATACGAGGATGCACTACCATTCGTGCTACCGGGCTCTATCACGTTAGGTTCGAAATTAGTGAGATGATTTAGATTACAACTAGCGCAGAATTTTCCGTATGTGTTCGGATAACACAATAAAATACACAACCTCAGTGGCAGTAGGTGTTCCGGTTTGAAGGAGTAATGGTGAAATTATAGCGCATGATAATTCAACTGTGTATATGTCAGGGTCAAGGGCGCAATGAAATGCCATGTGGGCCAAGACTTGTGTGCCAAAGGGTATGAGTGCAGGTGGAATTACAGACACATGAGAATTCACCTGAGTATATCTATGGGTGACGGGTGCAATGGAATGGCATGTAGGCCAAGACTTGTGTGCCTAAAGGTACGACTGCATGTGAAATTTCAGATACATGAGAATTCACCTGTGTATATCTCAGGGTGACGGGTGCAATAGAATGCCATGTAGGCCAAGACCTGTGTGCCGAAGGAGGGTCTGATTGCTGGTGGAGTTGCAGACACATGAGAATTCACCTGTGTGTATCTCAGGGTGACGGGTGCAATGGAATACCATGTATGCCAAGACCTGTGTGCCGAAGGGTATGAGTGACGGTGAAATTATAGGCACATTAGAACTTACTTGTATGTTTTAGGGTGAAGGTTGCAATAGAATGCCATATATATAGGCCAAGACCTGTGTGCCGAAGGGTATGAGTGCTGGTGGAATTACAGACACATGAGAATTCACCTGAGTATATCTATGGGTGACGGGTGCAATGGAATACCATGTAGGCCACCTGTGTGCCGAAGGATATGAATGCTGGTGGAATTACAGACACATGCGAATTCACCTGAGTATATCTATGGGTGACGGGTGCAATGGAATACCATGTAGGCCACCTGTGTGCCGAAGGGTATGAGTGCTGGTGGAATTACAGACACATGAGAATTCACCGCGTATATCTCAGGGTGACGGGTGCAATGGAATGCCAGGGGCGGTTAAATTACATTTCTAAAAATAAAACTCACATAAAATGTTTCACCATTGTAATAACCTCTAATTAATAATGAAACACAAATAAATAATGACATTTAAAACAAAACAAATATGCCCTCAGTTCGTTCACAAAGTATTCCTGTAAAAATGAGATCTTCCAAGCTAAAATTACAGAGTCCCTTCACTAAATCATAGAATAGAATAGAATACTCTTTATTGCACACCAAATAAAATAAAACATACAAGAAATACACAAGATAAAAGTAAGTACAATGGGCGGTCTTATCGCTAAAAGCGATCTCTTCCAGACAACCTTTAGGTGGACAGGACAAAACAAAATCAAAAAGACGGCAGTGCATCTATGTAAATCATCTTAAAATTTACTCACACTCGTTACTAGGACGTTTTATTTTCTAGATTTATTTAATATCAGAAGGAATACCTATGCAGTTACAGTCACAACTCATAACCGGTCAAAACTTTTGACTGATTTTCGGAGTCAAAATCGGTTTTGACCTGTTATGAACCTTAACTGTGACATATACAACTTTTATATGTGTGGTGTTAAATACAAAAGAAACAATTGATTCATCTAAGGACCGTTGAAAATGATCTATAGATAGCTCAACTGCTCGAACACCAGGCGGAAGTATCACCAAAACACTGCATTGCACCATTGATTATTTTGACGTGATGAAATTACAGAAGCGCGCAGTATTAGACAGAGGAAGATCTCTACAGGATATTTTAATAATTTAAATTCAATATAATAAACGTAACGAAACCTTTTAGGTGCTAAAATATAATATTAATCAACGTAAAATATATAAACAAAATGGCGTCGGTTCTGTGCGCCATCTAACTAAACTAAATTAGATAAAAATCTTTTACATTAATAAAACAGACATTACATTTGTTGACAGAAATAATTTACAAGTACTTATTTACATAGTTTTAAGATTTTTAGTACACACTTGAGGTGTTAAGCCTGGTCCCCACCCACCAGTGGGGATTGTGATAAAATCAAAAATAGTGCTATCATATTCCCCGGGCGATCAGAGTTAAAGCGGCGCAGATTATGAGCTATGCATTTTCATAAATAAATCTTAATATTTACTACTTTATTAGAACTTTTGCATACCAAAAGTTCTATCGTCTACATAATTACATGTATACTACAACTAATGATTGACCAGTAATAGCGTAGTGGGGATTATGATAGCACGGGTTTCTGATTAGGTTTAATTCTCAAAAAGATAACAATTATCACTTACATGAGTATCAGAAGTCAAATAATTATTTATTTTAAATAAAAAACATATAAAAAAAATTTTTTTTATTAATTTAAAATATTTTAGATCGTTCGAGTTCAGGTAGGTAGGTACTCACTTTATTCCAGGACAATCCTCTCCCTTCCAGGGGGGGGGGAGGGGGACTGAGGGGTCCGCTTAAGACGGACATTCACCGACAGGGCCGCGGTTGAAACCAACCGGGACCCCGTGACCGTCCCTGTCAGATGCTAGTGCAGCATCGACCCACTTAACCGATGGGCGGTTTGATGATGTACTGGCACTGAGGTGAATGAAGGAATATCGGTGGGTTTTTAGTCGGTATGCCGTTGGTTGATAGCCTACGGAGAGTCCGACAGACCCCTTCAGCTCTCCCAGAGTTGGAGAACATGCGTAAAGCATTTTCCCATTCAATACCTTCATTAATTCCATTTCAAAAAGTTCGCAGTAAAAGTGTTAGCAAATTCCTCTTAAATCTCGACGTTTAATTCTGTCATATGACCTTATACTATTTATTATTATCATATATCTAGAATTATGCTGTTTGCAATTTTATTATTTTTAAAATGAATTATTCTTCAGCCAAATTCTATGTGAATTGTTTGTAAGCAAAGTCACTGGTTTTGTGCAGATTTTTTGACAGAATTGACATAAATTTACAAACCTATAATGCCCCAAGTTGATGGACACAGGGCAGTGCATCGTAGAGCACGTTCCTAAGTTGCGTGACCTACGAGCAAATGCTTTGCTTAGACGATGATAACATAACATCAAGTGGTTCATCTTCATGTTGTATAAAAAAATCACATCGAATTTCGCTGAAAGAACTGTAGAATTATTTACAACAATCATTTATTACAAATGGATCATTTATCATTGAGACTTAAATGGAGTTGGGCAGGACATCTGGCCAGGCGCGGTGATGACAGGTGGAGCAGGGTGCTGACCGAGTGGTAGCCACGAGATGAAACCAGGAACGCAGCTCGTCCACAAGCAAGATGGGTCGAAGACATTATAAAAATCACAGGTGGGTTAGAACAGCGCAGGACAGAGGCGAAGAGAGGCCTATGCCTAGCAGTGGGATGAGATGGGCTGATGATGATGATGATTTATTACAAAGACAATAATTTTTAATAATACTTTTAAAGTTAAAGAAAAATGGTATACCTAGCTTTTCTCACACTTTCATACAAGGAAGCACTGTTGTTCACCCCACAAACTCAAATAATCAAGGCCATTGTAAAAAAAGGTTCGTTTGTTTAACTAGATGGCGTTGGCTATGAATGTTACCAAAATAATATTGTTTACAATACTACGATTCAAGTTAGAGGCTTCAGCAATGTTCGAATTAGGACGTTTATGCAACCAATGCCCATCTTGCACTTAGTTGTATTTCGTAGTATAAGAGTATGAGAGATCAAAGTCGTCTTATTATGCTATTGTCATCGGCCCTTGTTAGGTGTGCAAAATTTCAATTTAATTCGACGTTAGAAGTGTTTGAAAATCAAGTTCAAAGTTTCCGTTCCATACATATAGGGTGTTTGATAATATACGCACAAAAATGAAAGGGGTTATTTTGATGAGCATAATAAATAAGTTTGTGGAATGCTTACCATAGAAATGTGAAACTTATTTTGGCATGTAAAAACAAACACTTTATTAACTTATATTGTGCTATTGCATAATGCTTGCCATCTAACCACAGATACTGTATTGGTGACGTCTCGAGATATCTCTTGTTTTACCTTTCTAACCCAAAACCCGCAGCCATTTCCGAAAGAGATATCAAATCGGCCTTTATTTTTGGATGTCGATTGCAAGAATAGGCAGTAAGTTTTATATGGAATTCATTACCTAGACTTAGTCGATTTTCTTTTAAATTTGATAACATAACTAGTAATTCTTTTTTTCGAAAAGTCTCTATTTATGTTTTGAGAAACCGTCACTTAATATCGTCAGTGTATACTGATGATATTCAAGTGTGTTTACCTACTATACAGGGTGTTTGGTAGTATTACCAAACACCCTGTATAGTAGGTAAACACGGCTACACCTCAAGCTATAAATTTCCAGTATAAGCTGAACTCGCATTGTGTAGGGTTTCCGTACAATGAGAGATCAGCATATACTGGAAATGTATAGCTTGATATGTAGCCGTGTGTACATACCAAGCTAATAAAAGCGTGTTAAAAATATGATTGTGCGGCGAAAATGTCCATCTGTAATATGCTGTATTACTCGTGCGCTTGTGCGCGTGTCGTAAATGTGGCACTCACCGAATTTTGTTCTAAATGTCTGTTCTATGTATAGTAATTCTAAGAGTTAAAATGTACCTAAACATTCCCTTTTAAGAAATCACTCCTCAGCTACGAAAAAGAGACCAAAACTATTGAACCAAATCAATACTATCGCTTGACTTAGAGAGATCAACTTTCATTTCATACTCTGCTAATGTAATCCCATGATTTGATAACATATGACTCTTCATACTACACTTCTGTACAAACGCCAACCCACAAATACCACATTTAAATCTTCTGTCATTGTTGTGTATCCTCATATGCTCTCTTAAAGTTTTCTTTCTCGCATAAGCTTTAAGACAAATCGTACATTTATACACCCTTTCTCCATTATGTTTAATCATATGTTCATCCAACGACTGCTTTATAAAGAAACCCTGACCGCAAACAGAGCATATATGATTCCTTTCCATTAAGTGAACCTTTTTTATATGAGATGTCAATTTAGATTTCAATATAAAGGATTTGTCACAGATATTGCAACGGTAGCTGGCTGCAACGGTGTTATGTTCCGTATACATATGCCTGTTTCTTTGATAGTAACTATTAAAAGATTGATCGCAGTGTGGACAGTTAGTTGTGTACCTAGCATTGCTATTATGAGTATACTTTTCATGGCACATTTTTCTAACTCGAGTAGTAAATATTTTGTCGCAGAAAGCACATTTAAAGGTGCCTACCTCGTGTGTCCGTTGATGATTTCTCAATCTGTGTTTGTTTATGAATCCTAAATCGCATATATCACAGATACAGTTCCTGTAATGGCCGTTCATATGTTGCAGCAACATTTTAAAGGTTTCGAATGTTGAATGGCAAAGTGCACAGTTGAGGATCTCACTTGAGCTCAGTTTAAATTCAAGTATGTAGTCGTTAACATCCGGATAGAACTTGATATCATGTTCTTTTATTAGATGCTGTTTTAGCTTTGATATAAGGTCGAAATTTGATTGGCAAATGTTGCATTTTAGATCAGTTATGTCTATTTTGTAGGCTAAATTGTTTCTATCCATTTTTTTGTGATCGGTTATGTCTGTGTTCTTGTGTGTGGAATCTATATGTGTTCTAAGGTCTTGTGGGTTCGTGTAGGTCTCTTTGCAGTAAGCGCATATGATACCTGACAGTGTTTTGTTGGAGAAAGGAGTGCAGTTTGAGTACTTGATCAAGTTTTCAATGTTGGTTTTGTGTTTGAGGGTCTCGGTGACTCGGAGCACGCTGATGGTCTTCACCGGTTTGATGATGTCGTCGAGTTGTGCTAGCGCGCGGATTGAAATCTTCAGCGGCTTAGGAGATTTTTTCTTGAGTTTCTTTTCTGGAAATATAAATAATAATAAATAAATATTTCTGGACGAAGGACTACAGTGGACTGCTATAGGTTGATGATGATGATGAAATATTGCTGGACATTTCACGCAGCGCTATTTAGCCCCAAACTAAGCATAGCTATGGGATACTAAGGGAACCAGATAACTGATAGAATACTTATATACTTTTTTTTGTAAATACATACTTATAATATATACAGGGTGTGGTGTAATGAGTGGATAATAGGATATCTGCGGGTAGGGGCCATTGTGGCGGTCCAGAAAAATATTTGTTATGCTTAGTAAAAGTGCCTCGGTTTTCGAGATATTCGACATTTTCGAAATTTAAGAAATAGTTCACCCTTCGTCACTATTTTTGGCGCCAAGACTGCAAATGAATTTTTTTTTCTATCTGTTTTTTGGATAGTATTCTTGGATAGATGTGCTATCGAATGGAAACTATTATTTTTATAACACAAGCACAGTTATGTTTTTAAAATAAGATTTCACTAAAATTTTACTTGCCTTCGTTTGTTTTCCTGACCTTTACCCTTCTGTGGTGTAAAAAAAATGTATGGTCACTTGAATGCCAAATTTAAAAAAAATTAGCTTATTTCATCGAGATTCCGAAATGGTATATTACATATCATTGTCACAACTTCATTCAAAATTAATTCCTACCAAACTTATCAAGGCGTAATTTAAAGAAATATTTTTAACTATTATTAGCAATAATTGTCTACTGTTCGCAGAACTACTAGTAATTCTTGGAACAGATTGGTTCCCGGCCCAGCGGCAATCGACACTATGTCTATCTTGCTCTTTCATGCTATGAGTGAAAGAGAACTATCGTTTCGCGTAACGCATTTTTATGATTTTCGAGTCAGTGTGCTATCATACTACTCCCGTACAACAACGTGTTATCCTGTTTTGGATTGATACTCGTCGATTTTGTGCAGTGATTTCGGACTTTGTTTTGCCTAGCGATTTGGACGTCTTAATGTTGTGAACCTAACGATTTTGTGCTGTGATCTCGGACTTGATTTGCTTTGTAACTTGGATTTTTTGGTATTGCATATTGATTGCAATGCCTCAGCTATACACTGCGTCTGAATATGCGCAAATGCATTTAATCTACGGCGAGTGTGGTGGTAACGCCAATCGAGCAGCAGCACTGTATCGGGAAAGATTTCCCAATGCACGCCATCCCGATTATCGTGTGTTTATTCGCGTACACAATGCTTACATGGAAGGTCGAATTCCTGGAAGTGGCATCGGTGGCACGAGTTCTGGGAGACCACAAGTACATAATGAAGAGGACGTACTTGATGAAATTGCTGCTGATCCGACCACATCTGTGCGCGTAATAGCCTCTAATACTGGCATGTCAGCAAGAACAGTGCACCGAATTTTAAAAAGAGAAAAATTACATCTTTTTCACTACCAGCGCGTGCAATGTTTGCAGCCAAGAGATTACCCTGCACGAGTTGCATTTTGCCAAACAATGCTGAGAAAAATGAACGCTGATCCCGATTTCTTCGATAAAATTTTGTGGAGCGACGAATCCACGTGCAAAAAAGATGGGTATTTTAATATGCACAATCTGCACAGTTGGCAGCGTACAAACCCTCATTTGGCCAGAGAAGACAGGTCCCAGTACAAGTTCAAAATTAATTTATGGACTGGAATTCTAAATGGCAAAATCATCGGACCATTCGAATTGTCTGGAACATTGACTGCAGAAACGTATTTACATTTTTTACGGCACGAACTTCCACTTTTATTAGAAGATGTTTCATTAGAAGATAGAAGAAGAATGTGGCTGCAGCACGATGGTTGCCCCGCTCATTACGCCCGAAATGTTCGACAATACCTCGATGAAACATATCGTCGACGATGGATCGGTCGTTTGGGGACAATTTTGTGGCCACCTCGTTCACCAGACCTCAACCCATTGGACTTTTTTACTGGGGATGCCTTAAAGAAAAGGTTTATAAAGACCCAATCAATACAGTGGACCAGCTACGGGAGCGTGTGCGATTAGCTGCTCAGAAAATCACAGAGCAAAGAATTGCGAACAGGATTAAAAGATCTTTTATCAAAAGGTGCAGAGCATGCATCAGAGCACGTGGTGGCCTTTTCGAACACCTTTTGTAATAGTAAATTTAATAAATGAAATGCATTTAAAATTTATTGTTTCGTTTTATTTCATTACCGAATTTTAAACTAACGTTTTAGGTGATTTTAAGTAATGAAGTAAATTTTAGTACTATTTGTAATTTTATAATAATTAGCTCTACCCATTTTAATAGGAATTACTTTTGAATCAACTTGTGGAAATACCATGTAATATACCATTTCGGAATCTCGATGAAATAGGCTAATTTTTTTAAAATTTGGCATTCAAGTGACCATACATTTTTTTTACACCACAGAAGGGTAAAGGTCAGGAAAACAAACGAAAGCAAGTAAAATTTTAGTGAAATCTTATTTTAAAAACATAACTGTGCTTGTGTTATAAAAATAATAGTTTCCATTCGATAGCACATCTATCCAAGAATACTATCCAAAAAATAGATAGAAAAAAAAATTCATTTGCAGTCTTGGCGCCAAAAATAGTGACGAAGGGTGAAATATTTCTTAAATTTCGAAAATGTCGAATATCTCGAAAACCGAGGCACTTTTACTGAGCATAACAAATATTTTTCTGAACCGCCACAATGGCCCCTACCCGCAGGTACCCTATTATCCACTCATTACGCCACACCCTGTAGAAATACATCCAGACCCGGAACAAATACCTGTAGATCATGCAAACATTTGTTCCGAGACGGGAATCGAACCCACTACCTCCTGCGTCTCAGCCGGCTATTCACCCACTGTGCCACGGAGGTCGATATATTTTGATTTAACCCTCCAATTCTAATTAATGTTGTATTCAAATATTAATTTTAAATTAATTTATGTATGTACATAAAAAGTTCAAATTTTTGTCAGTGTTGTGCCTATTGTTACTTATATACAACACTAGCAGACCACCAGCTTCGCACACGTAGTTTTTCAATAAAAACATTACCCTCCTTCTGCGCAGTTGGGTAAAAAGTAGCCTATGTTATATATGCCTCAGGGATAATGAAGCATTCTAATGGTAAAAGAATTTTTGAAATCGGACCAGTAGTTTTTGAGTTTATTCGTTACAAACATACAAATCTTTCCTCTTATAATATAATATTAGTATAGATTTGCATGGTCGCGAAGCAAAGACTGTTCTCAAAAGGCAAGTTGAATTTAAATTACCCCGGGAGGTATATATAACATAAATAAAATAAAATTGTTGTAGTAAATTATGAAATAAAAAAATGACAAAATGTGCATAATGTGGGTATTATGATATTTACTGTTTTGAGATTAATTGTTCGTTTCGTCTTTATGTAATAAATAATTATAGCATTCATACAAGTTGACTGTGAATGGACCCGTGATTGTTATTTATCAAGAATTAATCAATTGTCTTGTGCGTGTGGTTTTATTATTTATGTTATTTTCAAAAAAGCTCTTTTTTAGTCGACATATCTAAACATTATTATTATTTTCTTGTTTTACCTGCATGTTTATATCATCGTGGTTAGATGACCTTCTAAAATGAAGATTTAAAATTAAAATTAAGATTCTAAAAACTGATTAAAATATAGTAAGTGCTCTTATATTGCTAAATTATGTATGCTGTATTACATAAGTATTTAAAATTATTTAAAATGTATGTTGATTGATCGATTGAAAATACTTTATTGCACTTATAAAACTAGTACAAAGGCGATTTTAATGTTTTGCATTCTCTTCCAGATAACCTTTGTGTATTGTAGATAAAGATGTGTAGGTTAGCTTGGGGCTCTCTGTAAGCAATGTTTGTTATCAACCAAATTTGTGAACTAGCACTGTATCATAAACAGCATTATCAGCTCTGGAAATCTTGATGGAATAAATGATTTGATTGAGGTAGAGCACAGAAAAGGGAACTAATGAAAATTTGCACAGGACTAATCAAAATAGCATAATATAGGTACATACTACATAAATAAACCTACTTAAACACTTTATATGATAGACTAAACTATACTAATATCAAATAAAAATATATACTTAACAATAGAAGAAGTGATAAGGAAAGATTAAGTTGCTCATTTTTGGTCGGTTTGACCGAGAAGATGCCTTTAGATTCTCAATCTGAATGCTCAGTATGTTCAATCTTTTAATAATTTCTGTAACTGTGTTCAACTTATAAATGTCTATTATTATTGTTAATTTTACTCTATTTTAATTAAATTAATTATGTTTACCTGCGTTACCTGTGTTTGTCTCCACAGAGTGAGCACAGGGAGCGCTTCTATTGTATTTTATTTTAATAAATCTAAGTCTGTGTAGGTATTACTCATTGGAAATCCTTCATAAATAAAATAAAGTTAAGACATGTGCTTCTCACTTACACATTACATCTACCGTGTTGCCGCAAATAAATTGATTTAATTTAATTTTAATTGCACCAACAAAAACAAATAAAATAAACATGGAGATGGAATAAGTATATGGCCCACCTGATGTTAAGTGGTAACCATCGCCTATAAAAAAGCATTACCTCGTACGATGCACATGGACACATGCAGTGTCCATCAACTTGAGGCATACCTAAAGCCTCATGTGCGTGTAATTTCACCAGAAACCATGCCCGCCCTTCATACCGAAACACAGCAACGCTGCTTGGCGGCAGAAATAGGTAATATACTTCCCCAGGCGAGCCCTTTCACAAGAAACTCTACTATTAAATTTGATGATTTGATTCTCACCTCTTTTCTTATCAATATCCAGTTTCTTCTTCTTCTTGTGTTTGACGCCGAGCGTGTTCAGCGCGAGGAGTTCCGCCAGTTTCTTATCATCCTCATCCTCCTGAATGTGTTCGAATTCGGACAGCTCCGATTTAAGATCTGATGATATAATACATTTTCGTAAAAATTTTAGGGCACACGTGGCGGAAATGCGAATGTTGAGATGGATGTGTGGGGTAACAAGAATGGATAAGATAAGGAATGACTATATTAGAGGAAGTTTGAAAATAGCGCTAGTGATAGAAAAATTGAGTAAGAGGCTAGCGAGGTATGGACATGTCATGCGAAGGGAAGAAAATCATGTGACTAAACGTGTGTTAGATATGAATGTATGGATGGATATAGAAGTAGAGGAAGGCCGAAGATGAGATGGATGGACTGTGAGAAAAATGACATGGGTAGGAAAGAAGTGACAACGAAGATAACCGCTGATAGAGAGGTATGGAAGAAAATACATGTTGTGCCGACGCCGTGTAATGTGGGGAAAGGCAGGAATAGGAAGACTTACAAATTATAGGTTTCTGTACCTCAAAAGGAATAAGTTTTTTGTTATAAAATTACTTTCTCAAAATAATCTTTTATAAATGTATCATAATCGGAACCGCAAGCAGATTCAAATGAACCCAAACATTGGTAGCTTACAATAATCCATTCAAAAGTTTCGTTGTCTAGCATCCGCCTCCATCATGAGACCACCTCCATGGTACTATATTATTGCATTGTCACCGAAGTTACATATGTATTCCAAATTTCAGCTCAATCGGTTTAGGGTAAAGGGTTTAAAATTCAGTTGCAAGATTCCACCCGGACAAACGTACATACATTGCAAGTTAATAAATACCTTGTAAAAAAGGAACCCTTATTGGATCACGTCGTTGTTTGTCTGTCTGTCTGTCAAGACTCTTTTTCTAAGGAACGCGTAGAGTTATATTTGATGACCTCTGTGGTGCAGTGAATAACCGGCTAAGATGCAGGAGGTTGTTGGTTCGATTCCCGGCGAGTAACAAATATTTGCACGATCTCGATGCGTTTGAACCTGTTTAATATGACATCATAAGTTTTTCATCGGAAATCATCGGTCGTATTCATTCAAATCAAAATTTTTGATTGATTTAATTATCATTAGAATGCTTACCCAAGAAATAAACTCCATCGTCATAGTCAGCCACTTCTTCCTTTATTAATGGCTTAGATTCATCTGTAATAATAAAATATATACCTACATAATAATAAAACCTCCTTAAAAATCAATTATGGAATTATTCACAGAAAAAGGGTGTAGTTAATTGTTATAACAATAATAATGCTGGATATTTCACACAGCGCTATCTAGCCCCAAACTAAGCAAAGCTTGTACTATGGAAACCAGATAACTGATAGAATACTTATATACTTATTTATAAATACGTAATTATCTAATATATAGAAAAACAACCAGACCCGAAACAAATATTTGCAGATCATGCAAACATTTGTCCCGCGGCGGGAATCGAACCCGCTACCTCCTGCGTCTCAGCCGGCTATTCGCCCACTGCGCCACGAAGGTTGTCATAATAATATTAAGTAAATAATAATTACCTTTGACATAAGACTGAGCTAGTTTTTTCAAGTTATTCTGGCTCTGCTGGACTAGTTTCTTAAAGTCTGTAGCATCTCGGAGCCGGGTGACGCAGATCTCACAGATACCAGCCTCTTCATCACTGTTGCAGACCTGAAATGATTAATTTGTACAAGTCATTTATTGTTATTTATTTCTATTGTTAAGATGTATTTTTGTTTCGGAAGGGGGGGGGGGGGGGGAGGCGTTAGTGTTTACAAAACCAGTTTATAACTCCTGCAAATACTATTGTGTTCCAGTATTGTGCTGTACCATGTTTTTGTTCCAAAATAAGTTATTTTGATTTGATATTATATAATATATGTATAATATAAGTAGGTTTATTTATGTAGTATTTACCAATTATATGCTATTTTTATTAGTCCTGTGCAAATTTACATTAGTTTCCTTTTCTGTGTACCTACACATCTTTTTCTAAATTACACAAAGGTTATCAAAGTCAAAAGTCAAAGTCAAATATTTTTATTCATTAAAATCACAAGGATCACTTTGAAACGTCAATTTTACTGCCTGATCCTTCGCGATCAAGCCAGGAAAGAAAGGCAAAAAACAAGGCTGGTTGTTTTTTTTAATGATCCTTTTACAATACACAATACAGAAAATAAATTACGTCTAAATTGTAACATTTTGAACGAGTTGGAACAATTTCAATCCCAAGCTTCTCTATTATCTAAATAATCCGATATTTTATAGTAGGCTCTTTTATAAAGATTTTGTTTAATTACGTTTTTAAATTTGTTAATTGTCAATTTTTGCACATCCCTTGGGAGTTTGTTATAAAAGCGTACACCTTGCCCTTTAAACGATTTACTAACTTTATGGAGTCTACAAGTGGCAACAGCGAGATTATCTTTATTTCTAGTATTAAAATTATGATTATCACTATTTTTCTTTAACAAATTAATATTTTTGTGAACATATATTAAATTTTCCGTATTATTAGTATTATTTATTATTTTTTGTTTAAGTAATGTGTTTTAATTGTCTGTATTTTATTGTCTTTATTTAATTGTGTCTTTACTTATCCACTGTATGTAGTTTCTGTGCGATTGTTACTTCTGTCGAAATAAATGTCTTTATCTATCTATCTAACTCTCAGTGCTGTGTGAAATGTCCAGCATTATTTATTTTTTAACAGGGCATCAAGGGTCATGCCAATACATTGTTGCATGGTTGTGATGCTTAACTGGGTAGCTCACATTAAACAATTATAATATATACAGTTACACAAATTCTTGTAAGTTTTACAATGCAACAACAATTTCACATTAATATTAGAATAATTTTATTGTTAAGAATTCATTAGCAGAGTTAATCTATAGCCGGTTGTCTAAAGCCCACACCCCTTAAACATGCTGTACCCCACAGCTGATATTACCCCACCCCGAATCCGTAGGGAAGTTGCGTGTGCTGTCGAGAAGCACATATAGAAGTCAGATGACAGGCATCCACTATTTGGCGTCAAACTACCAAACCAGCGCCTCAAAAGTCGTCATAGCTTTCTGAAGTCAATCTATGCTCTTACACCCTTCCCAAGCATGTCGAGAACCATGGCTGGAACAGATTGCCCCTCCTGAAAACTCCAAGAGCCTGCTGAAGAACTGTCTACGGTAAAAGACCTTCCTTGGCCCATGTAGAAATCACTCAACCGTCTCAGGACACAAGTGGGTTGCAGCAGGCAAAATTTGAGTAAATGGGGATACATTGGAGAGTCGGCAACTAATTGCCCATGCGGTACAGCGCTCAGACAATGGCACACTTACTAAGCTGAGTATTGTACCCTTGTTCTTGCACCTTGAGGGAGCCACAGATTATGCTGTTGCAGTCACCACTGCAAACAACATAGTATTGGCAAAACAACATTTGATATTTAAACTAATATGAACCATATCAACACGAAGACAAAGAAGATTAGCAGAGTAGAAGCAATGATTCAGTAGGCATGCAAATATTAATTATAGTAATGATAAACTAACAGCTAAACATAATACCATCATCACAACTTGCATTCACTCACTGCTGTGGCACTCTACGTTCCTGAGTTAGCCTCATCCAAATAAGTACATATAAATGCAGCACAAATGAAAAGACTGTAAAATAAACAACTAAGAAACACTGTTAGCATGCTAATTACATGTATTTCGAAGCATTCCTTTAGCATATCGGCGTAGACTTCTGTATTCCCAAGAACAGTGTATTTTGACTTGAGATTCTTATCAGGTGGCCGCAACAGGCAGCACTGACAGGGGGGCTGCATGGACATTCCACTGCACTTGTTATTATATTGTCACAAATTTGTTTGGGTTTATTTGAATATTTTCAAAAATAAATCCATGGAATTTTGTCCAAAAACTATTTTGGACTGACTGACACTGACAGACGTCACTGACATGACATGACTTATCAGTAGTTGTCAGCTGGAAAAAAGTACCTAGAACTTTATTCCTCGTACTACAGAAGCAGTAAAAATCTCTTTGGATCTGAAACCTCAGTACCTAGAGTAGCAAGCCGTAGGAGGTTCCTCGTATAAATACGAGATTTGTGATCTTCTGTACGAGGTATGAGGACGCTGGCAACCTTGTACAGTTAGTTAAGTAAGAAGTTTTTGAGCTTTAGCTGCATAGGATATATTTTTCCATGAAAAGTAAAAACTCCACATACATACACCACAAAAATAAATTATTGGTTATGAAAAACCGTAGAGTACGGCTTTTTTTCGCTTCTTTTCAATACAATATTAAAAAAAAAAACAAGAATTAAAATGGCGTCCTGATGCTAGCTTATTCGCGTTGCGGCTTTTTACCCGAAATTAGAATTCTACGAACATTTTTAGTGCAAATGGTGTGAAAGTTTGATATAAATATGGATAACTCCACGGTAGACAGTATGTGCCGGTGCTGTGCTGCTGAAGGTATCTTCAAAGACATCAAGACCTCGTACCATTGGATGGGCGAGGAAGAGGTCTACGGAGACATGTTAAGAGAATGCTTTGATGTAAAGGTGAGACGCCTGGAAAGAAGCCCTAGGACATTAATTAGGACGTATTTATGTACATATCAGAACCTCCAGGGGTCTAGTTAAAGCTCCATCAATGAGAGAGACCCGTCTTGTAAACTGTTCAATTTTAAGGCATCATTCATTTCATTTGCAATAGACGCGACAGTAGAAACTTTGTAGGAATATCAGAGACAGCGCAATAAACAGAATCTATAAATATTAATATTTTAATACCTATTTATAATAACAAAATATTATTGAAACAATAGTACTCACCTACAGTTCAGTTTGTATCGCCTGCACACAGGGTATTTCAATTAGTTATAAATGCATTGGTCCTTTTGTCAATGAACTGAGGCACTGTAATTTAATTTACATATCTTTGTTTGGACCTAGTTTCAAGAGTTCTATTGTTTGGTAATTATCATAATGTTTGTTTGTATCACCTTAAGAACAACCCTAAGGTTCATGTCTGAATTCTTTATTCTCATTGTGATCCTCAATCAGTTGGACGATTATAGACGGATGAGTTGATTTATTTGTGCTGTTTGGGATCAAGACACATTAGTCCTTCTTTCCTTCTTTAGATGCAGCAAGCAGGTTGTCCAAGACATAGACTCTTTTCAGCCGCTTTGTGTTAAGATGATTTTCCACCAGTGCTCTTGCCAGCGGATTATCTTGGCTTTTTAGGTGATCCAGGTATCTTTTCCCTATGAAGCCCATTTCTTGCTCACAAACTTCTAGGTACTCATGAATCTCCTTGTTGGTTGTGAACCATGAGGCATTAAAAAAATATATATATATTACTGGACATTTCACACAGCGCTATCTACCCCCAAACTAAGCAGAACTTGTACTATGGGAACCAGATAACTGATAGAATACTTATATACTTTTTTTTGCAAATGCACACTTATAATATATAGAGAAAGATCCAGACCTGAAACAAATATATGTAGATCATGCAAACATTTGTTCCGCAGCAGGAATCGAACCCACTACCTCCTGCGTCTCAGCCGGCTGTTCGCCCACTGCGCCACGGAAGTCGTCGTCATTAGAGATTGCATTGTAGTAGAAAATAAATAAATAATAAATATTGCCGGGCATTTCACACAGCGCTATCTAGGCCTAGCCAAACTAAGCAGAGCTTGTACAATGGGAACTAGGCATGGAAATGATTGCTACCTACTTTTAATTCATTTACATTTCATCATATTAATAAGAACTTTTTTCACTGCTAATTCACAGGCAATGAATTTTAGTAGCATATTGTCACATGCTACATGATTTAACAACATATTCACAGATTTAACATATTTAACATATATGAACATATTTAACAGATTCAAAAGAATAAGACCAATGATTACTGATGAAAAACGAAGTACCTATCTGCTATTTAATAGTTTTGCATGAAACCAACTGAACTGTAACGAAGAGTGATTTCATGGGAATTATTTTTAGCAGGTTATATTTTCATATGATTTTTCACAAGCTACAAATGTTCCATTCCTAATAGAACCAGATAACTGATAGAATACTTAACTGTATACATACTTTTTTTTGTAAATATATATACAAATGTTTGCACGGTCTACAAATATTAGTTTTGGGTGTTGTGTTGTTAGTAAATTGGCTATGGTACTTTTAGCTTCTGAAACCCTCAAGACAGTAATCCTTCTATGAAGTGAACACTTCTTTAGGCGCATTGGGTATTTTTTGAGATGGGAATAAACCATTAAACTCGCGACACTGTTACCGTTACCGACACCTCTGTATATAAGTAGTGAAAACTTCTTTAGGCGCATTGGGAATTTTTTGAGATGGGAAAAACTCATTGACATCGCGACACTGTTACCGTTACTGACACATGTATATAAGTATCTCGTAATTGTTCATGTTTTCACTTCTGTCAGCACTTTTTTAGTGAGTGCTACTTTTTTTAATATCGTTTATATCCATACCATGGATACTAATATTATAAAGTATAATAATAAATAAAGTATAATAATAAATAAAGTAACTCTGTTTGTTTGTTACCTTTTCACAACTAAATAGCTGAACGGATTGTAATGTAATTTGGCAAGGAGATAGTTTGTATCCTCGAGAAGGACATAGGCTAACTTTTGTCGCAAACAATAATCTTGAAAGGGGGGGGGGGGAAATAGGGGTTGATGGGCAAGCCATGATTCCTCAAGTTAGAGATCTGAAAATTTATATTTATGTTTTTCTTAAGAAATACGTGTTTCAACTTTCATTTCTAAACAAGAAAAATCATCTCTTAAAGAGGGGGGGGGGGGGATAAAGTAAGGAGATAAAATATGAGGTATTCTTTATATGCACTCTCTATGTACTATGATGATGACCGGTATTGAGATATAGGCTACTATGTACCTGACTGCGCAGAAGAACGGGAAATGTTTTTATTGATAAACCACTCGTGTGAAGCCGCGGGCAGGTCAGCTAGACTTCTATAAAAAAATATATATATTGTACACGCGAGGGCATAATGAATTTCAGTAGAGACAGTCTACTCTTAAAATGAACGCCCCTCCACTTAATAACGTGAATGCGAAATGTTCTTTATTCATTGTTACGAGGCATGCCTTTTAAGTTTTGTCGTTTGAAGAAAAAAACACAACTAGAACCTTATAGTACTTTTTATTGTTTTTCAAAGTATTCACCACGTAGCTTAATGCACTTTTCCATTCGCTCAAACCAGTTATTATAACATTTATTTCACTTTAAAGTGGGGGTGTTCAAAATGGCTGACTTGAAAGCGTCGACTGCTTCTTCACCGGACTGGAACCTTTGACCATGAAGACTTTTCTTAATTTTAGGAAATGTAAAGAAATCTTTGGGGCTTAGGTCAGGACTGTATGGAGGATGGTCAAGAATTTCTACTTTTTTCTGCTTCAAATACTCAATCGTTTGACGAGCGCTGTGTGAGCTTGCGTTGTCGTGGTGCAGGATGATGCATCGCTTTGAGTTAGATTTTCGAAGTTCGGCGATGACTTGTGGTAAACAAACTGCGGTATACCACTCTGCGTTAACCGTTCTACGATCTTCAAGTGCAATAGCCGCAACATGGCCGGCTTTTTCAACGAACGTGGCCACCATCTTCTTTGAAGTGCTTCAAGAACGAACAACTTTAGTCGGCTTTGGCTCGTCTTGAAAGACCCAGATTGTAGATTGTTGTTTGGAATCAGAATGGTAGGCATAGATCCAAGACTCGTCACCACTGATGATGCCGTAGACGTGATTTGACTTTCCTCGGTTGAACCTTTGCAGAGTTTTCTTACACCATCTGACGCGGGTCGCCTTGTGATCGTCGGAAAGCAGATGCGGTATCAAACGGCAAACTAGCTTTCTCACACCAAGCGCTTCATGCAAGATCTTCTGAATGGTTGTCCCTGAGATGCCTAATAGAGCCTCTATCTCTCGATACGTCACATGACGATCTTCGAGAATTAGTTGTCTCACAGCAATGATGTTATCTTCAGTGAAGGCGGATTTTGGGCGTCCTTCGCGAAATCTGTCACTAACACTAGTATGTCCACGCTGGAATTCTAAATACCAGCGTTCGACAGTCCGCAGACATGGGGCTACATCACTGAACACAGATGTTAGCTCTTCTAAACACTGAAGCCGTGTCAGGCCTCTTCTAAAGTTGTAGAAAATTATTGCACGAACATTTTCCTTAGAAAGATTCATTTTCGTACGTGACCTGACAGATTCAAATCGAAACTGTGACTAAACAATAGCATTAATCCTAATACTTTCAACTGTTTTGAGATTCAAAATGTAAACACATTCTAATATAGAACAGTTCCAAATTCAAAATTGCCGGAAAATATGGAAACGACAGAACTTAAAAGGCATGCCTCGTATTACGAGGCTCATTTTGGATTGTCTTGCTGTGGTGTTGACGCATAGTGATGAAGTGGAGGGGGATTCATTTTTAGAGAAGACGAATGCATAACCAACTAACATGACCTACAGTTTCATTTAAATTACAGGTAACGGCAGTTCATGTTAATTGATTACACTTTTTTGAGGTAGAAATTTATGTCACTAAAGCTACACACAAACCAAATTTCAGCACTGTGGGGTCACTGGTGTACCCTGTGAATTTTGTCAAAGTTCAGTTTTTATTATGGTTAAAAACTTAAAAACTACAAGGCTTAAACTAAAAATAAAAACGGGGTCGAAATATACTCACAAAGACCTTTTATTAGACGTGCCACTTGACCAGATAGTCCCATTTTGTTTTTTTTTTACACCTCTTGAACCCCAATACCTCAATAACCCCCCAACATTTTTAGTTCATTTAGTCACACCAAAATTGTGCCATCACTACCTACCTATATACCAAAGTTCACGATGATCGGATAAACGCTTCGAAAGTTATCCTCGGACAAACAAACATATACATACAACGCCGATTTGCCCAAGTTGATTTAGATCTGAACTCACAACATTACTAAAAACATGTAAACCCAAAGTTGGGAATAAATGGCTTATTATTATTATTACATTGTGTAGATGCTGTGTATGTCTGGGAGATTGTAGATGCGAGTAATAATCAAAGGTCTCGAAGGCATCCATCCTCAAGAGAGATGAGGCGCAATGCGTGATAAAAAATAAAGATTTATCTGATCATATCTATTTCAACAGCTGGCTATGATCGAGGAGGGAGGTATATGTGAAGTCTGCATCACCCAGCTGCGCAACGCAGTCAACTTCAAGAAGCAAGTGCTGCACACGGAGAAGAAGTTCAAGAGGCACTTGGAGAGCAGGCGGTTTAAACGTAAGTTGAGTTTTAGTAGTAGTAGAGTTCCTTGTGTGAGTTACGGTGCGGAAACATGGGCGCTCACTAAGGAAACTGTGTACAGAGTACGAGTTGCACAGAGAGCCATGGAGCGCGCCATGCTTGCCATCAACCAGCTGGATCGAGTTCCTAATACCGAAATCCGACGCCAGACGAAAGTCCAAGACGTCGGAACAAGGGTGGTGGAATTCAAGTGGAACTGGGTAGGACTCTTGGCTAGACGAGGTGATGGCAGGTGGAGTAAATCTTTGACCAAATGATGGCCAAGAACAGACCTAAGAAGTCCAGGACGTCCGTTGTCGCGGTGGGTCGACGACATAAAGAAAGTCACGGGTAACTCCTGGATGCGCTTAGCACAGGACCGGGAAGCGTGGCGTTTACAACGAGAGGCCTACACCCAGCAGTGGGTGCTTTGGGCTTTGGATGATGATGAAAGTTCCTTGTCCCGCACGTCAGGGATCACCCCAAATCATTTTTATTTGGTTGTGGTGCCTAACCGAGTAAAAGTGCTTGATACTTTTTTTTTTCTCTAACCTATTTCGTCCCACTGCTGGGCAAAGGTCCCAAGTCCCTCCAAGTATCCCTATCCGTCGCTATCTCCCACCATCTTCTATGGAAGGTGACCAAATCGTCTCGCCAACGCTTTCTCGGCCGACCCCGACGTCGCCCTCCGTCTTCAGGCGTCCATGGTGTCACAATATGGGCCCATTTCTCGGAGTGCATTCGGGCAACGTGGCCCGCCCAGTCCCACTTAAGTCCAGCCGATCTCCTCCCTACATCTGCAATGCCGGTAAGTGAGCGCAGAATGGTGTTACGAACTCGGTCGACACGTTTAAAGCCGAGAATGCTGCGCTCCATTGCCCTTTGACAAATCTTGAGCTTTGACTTCTGGGCTTCAGTCAGAGTCGTGAGTACACATGTCGATGAGTTGGCGCTTAAGTGTCAGAGGAAGGTCACCCTTCATGTGCTCCTTCATGGACCAGTAGCTCTTCCAGGCATTCTCGATACGGCGATCGATTTCCTTATCTTGCCTGTTTCCGAAGCTAGCTAACTGGCCCAAGTAAATATACTCATCGACATACTGTATTACCTGCCCATCTACCTCGACCTTACGTTTCGTGCTGTTTGACATGATCTTCGTCTTCGACTGGTTCATTCGAAGCCCAACCTCAAGACTTGCCGCGCTCAGATCTTGGAGCATTTGTTGCAGTTCTGGAGGAGTATGTGCAAAAAGTACTATGTCATCCGCAAACCGCAAATTTGTCAAGCGTTTGCCTCCGATGACAATTCCCTTTGTGGTCCATGAGTCTGCTAGGGTTTTGAAGATCTCTTCCAAGGTGCTAGTAAAAATTTTGGGAGAAAGCGGGTCTCCTTGCTTCACTCCCTTCTTAATATGAAACAGTGGGCCGATGGAGTTGAGCTTTATGTTGGCGGTACTATTGTGATATATGATTTTAATTAAGTCTATATAAGTTTTGTCTATCTGTTGATTTTCTAATGCTTTGAATATGGCAGAATGCTTTAAACTATCAAAAGCCTTTGTGTAGTCCACAAAGGCTAAATAAAGGGGTTTATGAAATTCAGTGTATTTTTCTATTATTTGATTTAGGGTATGTAAGTGATCCGTGGTTGAGAAACCAGGACGAAAACCTTCCTGCTCGGCTTGATACTAACAACTAAAAATTAAAAATGTATGCATAAATTTCTGTTAAACTAGCTGTTGCCAGCGGCTTCGCCCGATTTGTTCTGGGATGCAAAAAAACTTTGACGTCCCATTTTTATCCCATGGGGCTTGATTTATGGGATAAAAAGTAGCCTATGTGTTAATCCAGGTTACAGGTATCTACGCTCATACCAAATTTCACCGAAATCGGTTCAGCCGTTACGGCGTGATTCAGTAACAAATAAATAAACAAACATCCAACCTTTCGCATTTATAATGTTAGTGTGAAGTGTGATACAACATAACAACTCACATTAAATTCCTTTTATAATAGGTGCAGTACAGGTTGTACTGCACCTATAATAACTAATACTATTTGATTGTAACTCTAAAATAGGCTAACAGCTGTGGTTGTTTTTGTTTTGTTCCCGACATCTTTCTTTGTGGTTAAATAATTTATTTTCAAAAGAAATATACATTTCACTACATGAGAAACAATAGATTTAAACTTAGGTTAAATACCTATACAGTGAGCATGCAGAACATTGTGGGTAGTTGAAATGTAGGGTACCTATAAAACATTTTGTTTACATTATCGATTAGACCCAAACTATAATTATACTAGATGGTCCTTGTGAGTTTAATTTGCATAATGACTATCGAGTTTAAATCTAATACGAAAAGGAGCTTTGTAAAACATCAAAACAACAATAATTGTTAAAAAAAGTGGGTCATTGTGGATACTAAACAAAAGCATCGTGCGACGAGTGACCTGGCTGACAGCGATGGGACGGCCACATAAGTCAAGGATACAGGAACGGATTTAAATCTTTGTAATTTTAGTTTTGTAATTGTTTTTTTAGTTTTGTCTTAAAACTGTTAAAATTATTTAGGTTTTTAGTTTATTTTGGGATTTTATTAAATAATATTGCACCTTCAAAGCACATACTTTTTTCCATAATTCGTACGGACCTTACTTAAATTAATAATATCAGCATTACGAAGAACTCTTTTTCGCTTTTGTCTATTTCTTTTAAATGTTGTTTGTGTATGAATTTTATCAGTTACGATTTTTTGAATTAGTATACATGTGTTATAGCAATATGTTTGAAAGACGTTCATTATTTTTGTTTCTTTATATAATATTTCGGTTGGTGTTAGAAAATCATAATTAAAAAGAAGTTTTAGTAATTTGTTTGATTTGTAGATCTTTGATAGAAGTTTTATTGGCGCTGCCCCAAATTTCAACAAGATAATCTAGATGGGGTTTCACTAATACGAAGTAGATAGTATAGCGTACCTGACGAGGAAGACATCGCACACAACCATATAGTGACCCTAGTAATGACGATAGCTTTGAGTTAATGTTGGATATATGAGCCTTCCACGTGAGGCCACCGTCCAGTATTAGACCAAAGTATTTTTCTTCGGTCGACTCTTATATTTATTGTGTCAATAGTAAAGGGCGTAAAGCAATTGGATTTTTTATTTTTAGCTTTGAATATCATGTAAGATGTTTTGGTGGTGTTAATACTATGTTCCTTACGATGTTCAAACGTATAAACCAGCCATACGTTTACTTAGCTTTGCTTAGTTTGGGGCTAGTTAGCGTTGTGTGAAATGACCAATGTTATTATTTTTTACTTCGAAAACTTAAGTGATTTATAGCAATCATTATTAAGTAGTGCAAGGCGAGGCGTAGTTCGGAGCGGATCGCACTCACTCTGATGAAGGTTCACGAATTGACCCAAATATTATCGGTCGAAGCACCGATAAAACGGTACGTGATAAATCCCGTATGTATAATAATGAATATTCATATTATTTATTTATTTACAGCCACAGAAGTGAAAGAGGAGGTCTCAGGTGACAACGGCAATTCTTCGGATGACAACGACAATGGTGGCGCTGACAGCGAAGATGATGAGGATTATGTGCCTGGTTAGTTACTATACTCCGATCATAAAACTGTCGTTATTTATGGCTCTGGGAGTTGGGCCATGAAAGGGACGGATGAAAGAAGAGTGCACGCGGTGGAAATGCGAATGTTGAAATGGATGTGTGGGGTCACGAGAATAGATAAGATAAGGAATGAGTCAGTGATAGAAAAATTGAGGAGTAAGAGGCTAGCGTGGTGTGGGCATGGCATGTGGAGGGAAGAAATTAATGTGACTAAAAGAGTGTTAGATATGAGTGTGGATGGATATAGAAGTAAAGGAAAGCCGAAGAAGAGATGGATGGACTGTGTGAAGAATGATATCGGTAGGAAAGAAGCGACAACGGAGATGACGGCTGATTGATAGGTATGGAAGAAAAATACCTGTTGTGCCAACCCTGCGTAATGTGGGAAAAGGTCAGGAAGAAGGGAAAGTTACTATACTTCGGCAAATAGAGTAGTAGTAAAGAAGAAGGAAAGAAATTAAGAGAATACATTTATTCATAGAATAGAATACAAAACGCTGTATTGTACACCACATTTAAATTAACAAATCATATTTAAAACATAACTAGATACGCGATAGTACAATTCATACCACCACAAGAAACAAAGGATACAAAAAAAACCGGCCAAGTGCGAGTGGGACTCGCGCACGAAGGGTTCCGTATCATATCATAATCTATAAAAACGGCAAAAAAATCACGTTTATTGTATGGGTTCTTGAATGTTTGTTTTATTTTAATTTAATTATTTATCTTTAAAGTGAATATATAACTTAATATTCTGTGAATATTTCAAGCGTCTACCTGTTGGTGTTATCAATATCGAGCAAAAAAAATCACGTTTGTTGTATGGGAGCCCCCCTTAAATATTTTTTCATTCTGTTTTTAGTGTTTGTTGTTATAACATCAACAGAAATACATCATCTGTGAAAATTTCAATTGTCTAACAATCACGGTTCATGAGATACAGTTTGGTGACAGACGGACAGACAGACAGACAGCGGAGTCTTAGTAATAGGGTCCCCTTTTACCCTTTGGGAACAGAACTCTAAAACACTACTACTTATTTACTAAAATAACAGGTGGCGAAAGGGTCCTCAGCTCAGCATTAGAGAAAGAGTAGAGTTGATAACGGAAATCTATGGGGGCCTATGTTCCGATGAACAATAAAGGGTTATGAATTATGTTCAGCAGTGGTCGTCCTTTGGCTAATATGATGATGATGATGTAGAGTTCCTTGTGTAAGGGCTCGAAGTATCTACTAATTCTCTTTGTACTTAATATATTTAAAAGTTGAGGAGCTAAAGACTAAAGAAAACATGGTTCCTTAAATTTTTTACGATACATATAAAATAATTCCAAAGTTACGTCCAAAACTTACAATAAACGGAATAGCTGACTGAGATGCAGGAGGTAGCGGGTTCGATCCATGATATGCATGATCTACAGATATTTGTTCCGGGTCTGGATATTTTTCTATATATTATAAGTATGTATTTACAAAAAAAAGTATATAGTATTCTATCAGTTATCTGGTTCCAGGCAAATGGAACATAGCTGGGCCCTGAGCCGTTCTGTGGTATACCAAAAAGTCTGGTACTAAGAACCCTTATGAACTCCTGCTTCGAAGAATCGTCCAAGCTTTGGATCATCACTTCAGGCATGAACCATTCCAAATAAAAGCTTTCAATACTGGACACTGTCGACTTAACAAGCACATGTTCCAGCTAGGGATATGCGATACACAAACCTGCAGATTCTGCAATTAGGCGGTAGAATCGACTCTACACATGTTAGACGAGTGTACTCCACTTATGCGCAAACGTAGCATTCTTCTTTCGTGTCAATACAGCCTTGGCCAAAAGTATTAGGCACCCTAAAATTTCCTGACTTTTTCGTGTTCAAGGTGAAAAATGACACTAGTTTGTTTTCCAAATTACTATATTAACATAAAATTATAAAAAAACACTAATATTTAGTTGCCCCCCCCTTTGCATTGATCACAGCAGCAATTCTTGGGGGCATGCTGCTTACAAGCTTTTTACATTCGGCTGCAGTTATGGCGTCCCACTCTTGAATTAACGCATTTTTAAAAGTGGTTTTGGATGTTATGCTGTGCTCTCTGACCTTGCGCTTCAGAATACCCCAAAGATGCTCGATAGGGTTCAGATCTGGAGATTGCGCCGGCCATTCTAACAAGTCGATATTGTTGTTTCTAAACCAGCGCATGGTGGTCGCTGATTTATGACAAGGAGCATTGTCTTGTTGGAATTTGACTCCATCCATGTTTGTGTCGCCGAAAATGCGTGTAAGCGAAGGCATTAGCGCAGTTTCGAGCACATTTACGTACTTTTCACTGTTCACACGGCCTTCGCAAACAAACATTTCGCCGACACCATCAGCTGTCATGCAGCCCCAGATCATTATGCTACCTCCCCCGTGTTTAACAGTGGAAACCACGCAATCGGGATGATATTCCTCGCCGACGCGACGCCTCACGAAGGTTACACCTGCAGTTCCAAATAACTGTAACAACGGAAAAAAGTAGAGTTTAAATGTGTGCTCATTATTTTTAAGAAAGTAGACTAAAATAATAGTGATCAATGTTATCGTTCTGAAGGAATAGTATAAAAGCTTACCTCAAAGTTTGATTCATCGGACCAAACAACATTTGACCAATTCTCCTCCGTGAAGTGTTGGTATCGTAGAGCCCATTCTAAGCGGTTCTTTTTGTTATTTTCTGAGAGCCATGGCTTCTTTCTTGCTTTACACCCCTTTAAACCTGCATCTGCAAGTCTTCTTCTTGTCGTTCGAGCACTAATAGGGTATTCAATTTCCTCGGATGGGACGGCAGCGAGCTCAGAAGAAGTTTTTTTGCGGTACTTCAGAGACTCGCGGACGAGTTTTCTGTCCTGGTGCTCAGTAGTCACGCGTTTTCTGCCAGTCCGTATTTTATTTGCGTGGGAACCAGTCTCCGCAAACCGTTTAATAGCAGATTGTACTGCGCACCGCGAACATTTTACAAGTTTGGCAATCTCTACTTGGGACTTTCCTTGTTCGTGTAGCAACTGGATTTTAATACGTTTTTCGTAGCACAGTTCACTTTTTATCGGGATTTTCGAAAAAAAAGAATCTCAATTTCACCACTAAATCAAACACGGAAGCTTCTTTACGCTATGGATAACAAATGCAGACTGATAATCATTTTGAGTATTTTTTGTAAAATACCCATAATTTGGGTTCCGGCTCACCAGATGTTTATTGACCCATAGAATAAGGTTATCTAGTGTTTAAATAATCGTTTGACGGCACCGGCTTGGCTTTTATTAAAAATATTTACTGTTTTTTAAATACGTTCTGAGATATCCATGTTTTAGAGGGGTGCCTAATACTTTTGGCCAAGGCTGTAGCTTACAACGTATTTTAATTTGCATTTTTTTAGAATAGAATAGAATAGAATAGAATAATCCTTTATTGTACACCAGGAATACTTAAAAAAACTAATTTAAGCTAAATAAAGTACAATGGGCGGCCTTATCGCTGAAAGCGATTTCTTCCAGGCAACCTTTGGATGGAAAGTAAATAACGGAGCAGTAATGGGCAGCGGTGCACAGAGTATATTTACAAATGAATGAAATAATCTATATAAAAATTATATCAAATAAAAACTGTAGGTACTTATAATCCTAATACATAAATAAATACCTAAAGATAGACTAATATATACCCAAATAATAACCCAAATCTTACAGATATTCTAAAATGAGGACAATAAAATAAAATAAAATAATAAATAAATAGGTAACTCAAAAGACAAGAAAGCTAGGCATTAAGGTAATGCTGCTTTAATCTCAGCTTAAAAGAGTGCTGTGAAGGAGCCCGTCTAATTTCCACAGGCAAAGCATTCCACAAGCGCACTGCTTCGACAGTGAATGATTTCCCGGAGAAGGAACTAGAGTGTACGGGTGTTTTTAGATTAGGGTTGAGTAGAACCTGGCCACGTTTATTGCATTTATGGCGTAGCTTTATGGTCAAAGAAGATCCCACAATGCTTGAAAATCTGTCTGTATAACTAATGTGTCCTGCCAACAATAACTTACGGTGCCGAAACATGGGCGCTCACTAAGGAAATTGTACAGAGTACGAGTTGCACAGAGAGCCATGGAGCGCGCCATGCTTGCCATCAACCTGCTGGATTGAGTTCCTAATACCGAAATCCGACGCTAGACGAAAGTCCAAGACGTTGGACAAGGGTGGTGGAACTCAAGTGGAACTGGGCAGGACACTTGGCTAGACGAGGTGATGGCAGGTGGAGTAAATCTTTGACCGAATGGTGGCCAAGAACAGACCGAAGAAGCCCAGGACGTCCGACGGCGCGGTGGGTTGACGACATAAAGAAAGTCGCAGGCAACTCCTGGATGCGCGCAACACAGGACCGGGAAGGGTGGCGTTTACAAAGGGATGCCTACACCCAGCAGTGGGTACTTATGGGCTGTGGATGATAATGATGATGATGGTAGCCTTATTAAGATCGTCCCTTGTGCAGGTCGTAGGGCACAAAGGACAGTTAAGCAGGTGGGCATAGTCTGGATGGGGTGCCCGCGATCACAGCTGGTTAGCGAAGGCTCTCGCATTCCCAATTTACAAGAGGTTTTTCCCACACCGCCTAACCTGTATCCGGAGTTGGTTAATAGACTTTCAGAACGGCCACGTAAGGTCATGTCTAGGCGGGAGATTTTCGTGTGGTGCTATGAAGTCAGGCGGTGGCGTACGTAGCATTCATCTGGGCAAACATACTCAGCCCAGAGGAGCTCACACCTATCACTCCTAAGAATATCCTTCAGTTTCTAACAGCTGTAGGGCTTAGTGGTGAACTATGAACGCCCCCATGAACTATGAGCGGTTTATACACAAGTGGCGATCACATAGACCTCTATGGCCAAGTGATTATAAAAGCCGCAAAAGCTAATAAAAAAAAAAACAAATAAAATCAGTCTCCCATAGTACAAGCACTGCTTAGTTTGGGGCTAGATAGCGCGGTGGGAAATGTCCAGTATTATTTATTTATTGATTTGTAACATCTTTCCTGTCGGTTTGTGGGAGTGATTTATGGCAAAAGGGACGAAAATGTGTAACAGGAAACCGGGGAAGCGCGCGCTATTTGATTTGATCAATGAGCGCGCGCGGTGGTCAGATGTTACACATCATAGGCGACTACTGTAAGGCTCGTAGTTTTTTGTTTTATCGATATTTGTGTGACACATAAAACTAAAAATTTTCAGATTTCGAAATACCCATCAAGACGGAGTCGACAGAGGAGGCGAAGTCTCGAAAGCGCTCCGCGAAGGCGACTACCTCTCGCACCAAGAAGTCTAAAACCGATGATGCTGATAAAAGTAAGTCTATAGTTTGCATTATAAGTGGCGAAGATTGGTGTGTGCACGCAGATTTATAACACTACTGATAATCGCAAGCTTTTTTTTTCTGACCGACTAGCTCGCTGTTAGCCTCTGAGGCCGATGCAGCTTAACCGAACTTCTGGCGAGCGCAGATGGCGCTCAGCCCAGTTAGATACGAGCCTCAGCTTGGGCTGTTGCCAGGATGGGGATATGAGAGAAACGCCCAGGTACATGTTTGTACCTCGTGTAGGCGGCAACTGAAGGGACTCGTCGACCTCGCCGGCGAGGTCGGTGTATCTGTGAAGTGTTTGCTCTGTCTAATGTGGATCTCCGAGAACGTGTCTCGGTCGACGGAGTGCTTATTGATAATCAAAACTACGTCAGTGCCTTTCATTTATAAATATTGAGATTACGTACTTCATTCTTATTTAATTCTAGGGTGGGGGGAATAAGAGCTGCACTGACGTTCACGCATTGGGGTGTATTGTGCATTTTGAGTTTCTGGATCTATCGGCAGGCTTAAAAACTCACAAATCATTGTGAATATTAACAAAGTACGGGATTATTACCTGCCGTTTTATAGACAGTTTTTCGGTTCAATTGGTGAACATCAGGATGAGTGCGATCCGCATTGCGCCTCGCCTCACACATTCAAAATTATCATGATAGGACGATTATTTTGAAAAAAAATTTAAACCATAACAAATTATCAAAAATAACACAGGAAGCGCACCGCTGCATCACATTACCCGGGGATAGTCAACTAGTCACCCCGTAGTTGACAGCCCCGGAACTAGATATTTTTCCTAACCGGGGCAGAATCCTCGATGTGACGCCCCCTCCCCTCCAGCATTTGAGGGGGGGGGGGTTGTAAAGTTTGAAGCGTTCCAAATCTAATGAACAGCCAGGTGAAATATGGTGGTGTACCACAGGCAGGGAGTGGAATAATCGATTGTACGACGTGCGCTGGATACGAAGCACTTTTTTATCAAAGATTTTGGCGCCCCCTGAAATTGCCGCCCTGGGCAGGTGCCCTGGTTTGCCCCCCTAGATCCGGGGCTGTGTGACGTCAAGAAAGGCTCACACGAACAATTTTTAAATACAGTTTTGCCAACATGTGCATATTTACTTGTAGTTTTGTTGGTATTGCTGCGCTAAATTTGCTTGCACACACTGACTTTGCCACTTGGAGGGTTTTTGGAAAAGTTGCCGAAAATTTATGTTTTTTAGAGTATATGATGACGACCGCCGTGGTGCAGTGGGCGAATAGCCGGCTGAGACGCAGGAGGTGGCGGGTTCGATTCCCGCAGCTAAATAAATGTTTGCATTCTACAGATCATTGTGTTTTTCTATATATTATAAGTATGTATTTACACAAAAGGCATATAAGTATTCATTCGGTTATCTGGTGCCCATAGTACAAGCTCTGCTTAGTTTGGGGCTAGATAGCGCTGTGTGAAATGTCCAGCAATATTTATTATTATTATTTACTAGCTGACCAATCCGCAGCTTCGCACGCGTAGTTTTTAAATTTTTCAATAAAACATTACTCTCCTTCTGCGCAGTTGGGTAAAAAGTAGCCTATGTCACCCGGGGATGGTGTAGCGTCCCAGCGGTGAAAGATTTTTTTTAATCGGTCCAGTAGTTTCGAAGCCTATTCAATGCAAACAAACAATCAAATCTTTCCTCTTTATAATATTAGTATAGATTACACAGATGTTTGTTTCAAGTCTGAGTGTTTCAGTTAAAGTTTTAATAAAAATAGAACCGGACAAGTTCGAGTAGCTATTTATGTGATAACAAATTAACAATTCCTTTACTTGTATTGTGAGACCTTGCTTGCTTGCCAAATTGTATGATTCAATGTCAACGGGAAGTACCCGTTTTGATTTATTTGCGAGCAAAATACTCGCATTACCTTAAATTAGAAGCTTGATTACAGTTCCAAGGAACCGTAACCCTGCTTATTTGATATTAATTTCAACTTAATACCTCCACGCGTTCCTGAGAAAAATGGTCTTGACAAACGGACAGACAGACAACAAAGTGACCCAATGTCCTGCACGTACCCACCACTAAAATTAACTAGCTCTATCTTCAAAGGTTTGCTGGAAGAAAACTCTTATTAGGGTTAAGCTCGCCTTTGTACATGTTCATTTTGTAAGCTGTTTTTGTCTGTAAATCTATTTGTGTACAATAAATAATAAATAAATAAAAGTGATCCAAAATAAAGTTGTTCCATACTATCCCTGATAAAAAAAACACTATAGACAAACATTCATTTTTCCTCGGCGGGGATAGAACCCACAATCTCCTGCGTCTCAGCCGGCTTTTCGTCCACTGCGCTACGGAGGTCATCTAATTATTCATTATAATTAACAAATCTATCAGAAAAATAACAATTAGTATTATAATATTGACATATATTAATCTGGCAACTTTTTCGAAAACTTTCTGTTTAGATTATAGTTTGATTTCTTGTAGATAGTAAGCTAACATCGTTGCAAAGATATACGTTCTAAGATATTCGTACTAAGATATTCTTTCTAAGATATTCTTTCTAAGATATTCATTCTAAGATATTCGTTCTAAAATATTCGTTTAAAGATATTCGTTCTAAGATATTCTTTTTAAGACATTTGTTCTCTTTGTTAACTTTTATGTTTAGAAAGTGGCTTAATTATGTACTAAGGTAAGTTGTAGCGTTTACTTTTTAAGTATTAGTTACTAGCTTCCGCTCACGGCTTCGCACGCGTGGTTTGTGTATAAAAACTAGCCTATATCTCAATCCAGGTCATAATCTATTTATATGTCAAATTTCATCAGAACCAGTACAGTTTAGTCATTATTATAAATACGGGATTTGTCACGTACCGTCTTATCGGTGTATCGCACTCACCCTGATGAAGATTCACGAATTGAACCGAAACATTGTCGGTCGAAACACCGATAAGACGGCACGTGATAAATCCCGTATTTATAATAACGATTGAAATAAATCACGAAAGTTTTCATAGTAAAAAGTCCAGTTTAGTCTTGAAAACGTAACAAACAGACGAGAGAAAGACATAATTACTTTCTTATTTATTGATCGAGCGAAGTCAGATCTCCAAATCAACTAGGGCAAATCGGTGTTGTATGTATGTAGGTATGTTTCTTTGTCCGAGGATAACTTTCGAAGTGTTTATCCGATCATCGTAAAATTTGATATATAGGTAGGTAGTGATGACACAATTTTGGTGTGACAAAACGAGTTAAAAATGTGGAGGGAGGGGTTGTTGAGATATTGGGGTTCAAGAGGGGTAAAAAAAACAAAATGAGACTCATGAGAATCATGAGAAAATGAGAATGAGGTCAGGTAGCACGTCTAATAAAAGGTCTTTGTGAGTACATTTCGACCCCGTTTTTATTTTTAGTTTCAACATTGTAGTGTTTAAGTTATTAGCCATAATAAAAACTGAACTTTGACAAAATTCACAGGGTACACCAGTGACCCCACAGTGCTGAAATTTGGTGTGCGTGTAGCTTTAGTGACACAAATATAGGAAAAAGTATGAAATCCAGAATAACTGCAATTTGTACCCCAAAAAAGAGTAACCAATTAACATGAACTGCCCATTAAGTAATTGGTTATGTTTTTTGTGGCACTATTTTGATACAAATTACAAATAAAAAAGATAACAAATAATATTTTTTGTTCGTATGGGAGACTCGCGAGATCTCAGTTCGGGGCGAACCATTAGTAATATTAAGGATCTTTGCCCTGCAGTGGGACACAACACGCTAATTATTATAATAACAATACTAAAATGTATGTATAGTGGACATTTTGCGACGATACCATTGTCATAGTAAAGCGATTGGGTTAATAAAATTGGGCCCCTGATCAATAAATGCAGAGCTAACCGAGCCACGATTTTACTCGCGATGTTTTTCTTCATTGAGCACACCCAAATGATGACTCACGGCGCAAAATTCCGCTTAAATTCATTCCTAGACTAAGGCCCGTAAGATAAGTAGCAGCTTAAACTAAAACTTTTCTTTGTCGGTGATGCTTTAAGCTTAGAGTTTTAGTTTAAACTGATATTGATCTTACGGGCCTTACTCTTTCCTTTCTTATCAATCGTATCAGAAAAGTTATCTACTTTTCTGACGCAATTGATAAGAACACATTCTTTCCTTTAATTTGGAACCCGTGGACGAAAAGTACTTTTTTTAATTTCTGACTAACTCGCTGTTAGCCTCAGCCTGGTGCAGCTTAACTGATCTTTTGGCGAGCGCAGTTAGTAAGTTTATATGGCAACTAGTGCAAGGGCACCATTTAGGTACGAGCCTCGGCTTGGGTCATTACCTGTCATGGGCAGGTACGTGCCTGTACCTTAGGCAACTGAAGGGACTCGTCGACCTCGTCGGCGGGGTCGGCGTATCTGTATGTCTGTATCTGTACTTAATTAAATAAAACCTTTATAAAAAGCCTACTATAACATATCGGAATATTTAGATGATAGAAAAGCTTGGGATTGAAATTGCTCCAGCTCGTGCAAAAATGTTACAATTTAGACGTAATGTATTTTCTTTATTGTTATGTATTTTAAAAGGATCTTTAAAAAGTACAACCACCCTTGTTTCTTGCCTTTCTTTCCTGGCTTGGTCACAAAGGCAGTAAAATAGACGCTTCAATGTGATGTTTGTGATTTTAATGAATAAAAAGATTATTTTTTTGAGTGATTTCGATTTTGAGTGTTTGCTAAGTCGAATGGACTTCATCATTCCGTCATCAGAATCCTCCTAGGTGGTGGTGATATCATCTAGATCAGGTGTTTCGGTCGACGGAGGGTTTAAGAAGAAAACGTAGTATGTAACGTAATTTTTATTTAGTTCCAGAGTAATTAAGCCATTTTCTAATCCAACATGGAGTCTCTCAACTTATATCTATGCAACTTTGTTTATATGTAGTGTGCATGTGCCTATAATTATTGAATATATACTATGAAATATATGTCTTCTGGATTCTAATTGATGGTTACTTTTTGTAACCTGATATTAGATAAAATTGACCTTTCTTAAGATTGAATCATTTTGAAGAACGAAATAAGCATGAGGTTGAATTTTCTCGAATCTGTTGAAACAAATCTAGCAATATAAATGTTATAACTAGTGATCCGATATTCGGATGCATATTTACCTAAAGTTGATTTTTGGCTAACAAATTATGGAAGCGGCTTCTTAGAATATTTTTATTAAAAATAAAATCTCGGGATTGGATGCATATTAATTTAACGTTAAATATTAAATAGGTAGAATTTGCCATCTCACTCGCACACTTAAAAAATGCTTATATACCTTGAGGTCTAAGAAGCCTGACCTGACACTTGTTACAAGGTTGATTTCGATTCGTCAAAAATTACTGACAGTAAAAGTAAGAAAAATCAACTATATTACGTTGTAACAAGGTATTACGTATACCTAATATACCTATGTGCCAAAGTGTGCGTTTTTTCATAGAATGTGAATTTCTTTAGACTATATGAGGGATGAATAAAAACATAAAAACCTATGCAGCTTTAAGGGATGTCTAGGTTTGGTAGATATAAATAATAAAAAAATGAACACATGATACATTTGTTGATCCCGGAATCACGGAATTTTTTCGATAAAAAAGTGCTATCTATACTAGCCAACTTTTAACTTTAGGTAAATATGCATCCGTTTATCCGATCTCAAGTTATAACCCTTTGTACACCATTCGTTTTAATTGCCTGCGTCTACTTATTGCTCGCGATGAACAATACAATATATTTATTGATAACATCAAGTTATAGGACAACTACCAAAGTAGGTAATTATATGTTTCTTAATAATAATTTAAATTATACTGAATCATAATGAATTCAGGATAAAAATAATAGGTCAATTAATTATTGATACACACTTATTATAAATTTACGCATTATTATTATTATTAAAGAATTAGCAGTTCGTAAAACTCGTTTTAAAAAAGGATTTTCGACCTTCGTAGCCTCGATTTGAAGGCCTTCGTGGAAGTTGCATCTCTTCGGATTGTGTCCGGCGGCCTGTTATTTACAGAGGGACCCATGACGTACACGGACCTCTCCGATTTGCGCAGCTTATCTTAGCAGAGTGGGTGCGACTAAAAGGTAGGCTAGTTTATTGCTGCGGAAAGCGCGGGAGGTGTTTAAGCCTCTACGTTTGAACCTATCTATGTTTTTGTGGGTGAACGTCGCTACCTGGTAGATTAGTTCGCAGGCGAGAGTCATTATTCTTAATTCTCTAAAATACTCGCGGCATGACACGTCGTCGACGAACCAGGCGTATATTGTTTTAAAACGATTTAATTTATGGGAGGAAATCTCTAACAAGGTTAGCAAGACGGAATCACTAAAACGCACTCAGAATTTCTTCCTTTTGAAACTAAAATTACTCTCGCCTAAGCCTTAATGTTTGCCCCTTGCCCCTTCTCGACTATTCAGATGTCTGCTTTCTTGATGCTACGGAGGAACTTCTCAATAAACTGGAACGTCTACAGAACTTGTGCATTCGTTTTATATTCGGTCTGCGCAAGTTTGATCACGTATCCAATTTTAGATCCCAACTTAAATGGCTCCCTATTCGTCTTCGCCGTGATCTTCACGTCTTATCACTCCTCTTCAAAGTATTATATTGTCCACTCTCTCCTTCTTACCTCCGTGAGCGTTTTGAATTTCTTGTCCCTCGCAGTGTGCCATGCCAGTCCTCTAAGTCTCTTCTCCTCAAAACACCTCAACACACTTCTAGCCGCTATGGTGGCTCCTTCACCGTTTATGAGGTAAAAATTTGGAATGCCCTTCTCCATGAAGTTCGCGCTAGCCCATCACTCAACATTTTTAAACGGAAAGTTAAAGAGCACTACCTTTCTCTGTAATTTTAGATATATATTTATTTGTGTTTTTGTACACTCACCTACCTTTAAAATCATTTCTTTCTCTCTAGCCTCAAAGGTTTGCTGGAAGAAAACTCTTCTTAGGGTTAAGCTCGCCTTTGTACATGCCCTCTATTTCTGTATTTATAAATGTATTTTCTTGTGTGCAATAAATAAATACGGATTGTATACGGGTTGACGCACTGAAACCATCATCTCAAATCCTATGCCCATAAGGATGGTTAACAGATTACTGGTTACCATTTCAAAATGGAGGGATGCCTGCCAAGGGCTCCTAAAATGCCAGATTTTTACAAGTTTTTTATATGTTTGTCCGGGTGGAATCTTGCAACTGTAATTTAAACCCGTTCCCCTCAACCGATTTAGCTGAAATTTGGAATACATATACATATATTATAATAGCAGCCCGTCCCGGCTTCGCACGGGGTAGACAATTATTTATTTTTGGAAATTTGGACATAAAACACTTTGTTTCACAAATATTTTTATTTATTAAAAAATTATTATTTATATATTAACGATAATAGCCTCCACCCCGCCCGCCGCGATGCCCGGCGCGCTTTTCAGACTGCATCGCAAACAACGGCCACGGCGCTATGGCGGTTTTGTTCACTGTTTGAATTTTTTAATTCGTAATATCTTTTGAATGGAAAGTCCAATTTAAATAATTTAAAAACTATTTTATAGGTAGTTAAATAGTCTTGACCATAAAATAATTTATTTGGATAAGGATTAATATAAACACATAAATAGCATGGTTTGAATTTGGTTAGCATTTTCATTAATGTTTAAAATGAAAAAAGTTGTTGTAGTGACATAACTACAATAGTTGGACATATGCTACCGCGGAGTTTTTTGTAGACATTATGATGTTCTTCAATATTGTTGTACATTATTTTGTTCTATCGCTAATAGTTTCGGCAGCGCATTCGACGAAAGACATTTTAAGACTCATTTTTCTACACCTTCGGTTACATTTTTCAAATTTTACCAAGGAATCCTAATTTTTTTCAAAATGAAATGTAGCCTATGTCAAATTGGAAGAATGTAGCATTCTATTGGTGAAAGAATTTTTTAAATCGGCCCAGTACTTTTTGAGCCTATTCATTACAAACATACAAACATACAAAAATAGGTACAAATCTTTCCTCTTTATAATATTAGTGTAAGTGTATGTATGTATGTATGTATGTAGATGTAGATATATTGACTGCCTCCGTGGCGCAGTGGGCGTATAGCCGGCTGAGACGCAGAAGGTAGCGGGTTCGATTCTCGCTGCGGAACAAATGTTTGCATGATCTACAGACATTTGTTCCGTGTCTGGGTGTTTTTCTATATATTATAATACAAAAAATGTCGGCGCCGCAATAAATAGTATGAAAATACATCTCGTTCGCGCGTATCGTTAATTTGGCTGGTTGATAGCAGTGAGTACCTCGCTCACTCCGGCTCGCAAGTCACAGCAAATGCCTGTTTTAGGTCAAGGCTGAGCGCCTGTGCCTTAAAATGACTGTCAAATACGGCAAATGCCTGTTATACCATAACCCTACTAGCCTAATTTCTTAAAGAATACACCAGTGCCCACTCGCACAGGTGTGCGTGCGATATGAAAACGCTGGTATCTCATTTGACACTTTGCCGTAGATGCCAGTCGTATCGAAAGATAAAAAAATCCTGAAGCCCTGACAGGATCAATTATTCGAAAGAGGATGCCTGTCGGAAGGATTTGGGAGAGATCTATGACCAGCAATGGGAAGAGGTTTATTTATCGCTAAGATCAATCTGCAATAACGTTAAAATTTTAAACTTTAAGCCACCGTTATGGTATGAGATGGAATTGATGATACAATAACGATAGGTTTACCCAATGCCGATAGGTTTGACCCACTAGCTAGACTCAGCTATCCTGTAAGCTATCAATCTCTACCTATGTCTGCAAATGTACTAAATTTTACTTATAAGGATTTATTTGCTGAAGAATTTATGTAATAAACAGTCGTGGTAAAAGAGTTAAAAAGTGAGTGTAGTGCTCTCTTTTAAGAGAATCTGGCCTCAGTGGTATAAATTAAATTGTGAAGTTTGCGATGGTTATTTAGCGTTCCCACGTCTCTGATCTGTAGATATACCCAAAAGTAGTCACAAAGAATTAGCACTGTTTGCGTAGTGGAAGGCGTGCTGGGCCCATAACCTATTAAAACACGTTGAATTTAACTTAACAAGTGAAAACTTCATTATTCAAAATTAAGTCATACAGACGATAAAAGATGGCGCTACAGGAGTAAAAAAACATATTTTACATAAAAATGATTTGAAACGTACTTACGCTTAAATATTATTGCAAGCCATATCACGCTTCAATATATATCGCTGGGTCAGCTTGTTCTTTAATACTTTTAATAAAATGTAGCATTTCACGCTGTTTTTTTTTTCTCCACGAATGTGTTCACAATCTTCTTACCCATTAACTGTTATCATCATACGCACACTGAACTCTAAGAAACTAGAGAAATTACTGTCACAAGATACTTTTGTCATTTAGGTCAAGAAGACAGCGCAATGCCACGTAGGATTTCTAGATGAACGTGACCTAAAAATATTCCAGAAATAACGCGCACTTACGTACCATTTAAAAGCAGCAACGTGCTACACAAAATGACTACTAACACCAAAATGCGCAAAGAAAGAGTATCTCACGCTAAGAAGCTATACATAAAATAACAAGAGGAGACGAAGAATAATTGAGATGAAATCGTTTCTGTTATAGGAACGGATGGCGACGCGCCCAAATCCAAGAAAAAGAAAAAGAAATCGGACATAAGCGCTACGCCGGAGCGCGTTGAACACAGGGTCAACCTTACCGCGATACTCCAATACTCCAACGCGGTCCCTTTCAGAGACAAAACCGCACGAGGCTTCTCGTGCCTCTATTGCGCTAAATACTTTACCACCATACACGAACTACGGGACCACACATCCCAGCAAACAGAGAAAGACAAACTCAACTCGATTATAGACTACAAACTAAGTTATAACCCCATCAAAGTAGACATTACCAACCTACAATGCAACGTTTGCTGCGTACCCATGACCGATCTCAACGATCTCAAAGACCATCTTATAAACATACACAAAAAAACCATCCACAAACACATTAAAGATATAATTCTTCCATTCCGTTTGGAGAACGGACAGAATTTCACTTGCGTTATCTGTTCTCTCGTCCACATCTCGTTCAAGAATCTTTATCACCACATGAGCAGCCACTACAGGAATTACTGCTGCAACAAATGCGGTGTTGGATACATCACGATCGCCGCTTTGCGCAAGCACGGGAAGACGCACGCGCAGGGCATTTTCCCATGCGCTTTCTGCAGCAAATCCTTCACGACTCTGACGAAAAAACGCAATCACGAGAAAGGTGTACACACTAGCGGTTGGCTGAGGAATAAATGTCCGCAGTGTCCGGAAATCTTTGCCAGCTATTACGAGAGGAGCGAGCATCTTGTCCAAGCGCATAACGCTATTCCAGTAGTACATCCCTGCAACGCTTGCAATAAAATATACAAGAAGAAATACGAACTGAACAGGCATATAAGACACCACCATTTGCAGCAAAGAAGTTTTATGTGCGATCTGTGTAACACTAGGTTCTTTTCTAAGCGCGGTCTCACAGATCACCTGATCAGACACACTGGAGGGGAGTTTGCGAGTTGTGACGTCTGCGGAAAAACTTTCTCCCGAACCAGAACTCTTAAAGAGCACATGAAGATACACGAAGACGACACGCGGTACCAATGCGAGATATGCAAAAAGACGTTCATGCAGAAGACCAGCTTGAAAGGCCATCTGCGACTCCACCAGGATGACCTGGATATCTTCAAGGAGTTTGATGATGTGAAGCATTTAATTGATAATAGAGAGATGACCTTGAAACAGATTGCCGCAGAGAGTAAGAAGAAGGCGTTGGCTGAGAAACAGTTACCGCAGTTTGTGTCTCTTTGATGGCGAATTCATGAGTCCCTGGGCCCTTCGACCATCGCTCACACAAGCTCTATAACCAGTCTTCTCTTCGTCTTTTGATAACGTATTTTGATAGGATTGCAACAGGCATAAATCTGCTGTCCAACGTCTATTTAGGGCACGTTTAAGTGTCGCGTTGCACGTCGCGTGATACGTCCAATTGCGCTGTCAACTCAAACATATGGTTATGTATGAGAGTGTTCATGCAGAAGCGTTTGATTGATAAGCGTTGCTCGCGGCGGTAAACGCGGCTGGCATCGCTGTAGAGCACGACGCGTTAGTCGCGTTAGTAATGCCACAAGTTTTCGTAAACAAGACAACATTTCGCCATACACGGTCTCCGTGGCGCAGTGCGCGAATACCCGGCTGAGACGCAGGAGGTTGCGAGTTCGATTCCCGCCGCGGATGTTCGCATGATCCACAGATATTTGTTCCGGTTCTGGTTGTTTCTTTATATATTACTAGCTACACCCGCGGCTTCGCACGCGTGGTTTGGCAATAAAAGTAGCCTATGTCCCCATCTCGGTCATAATCTATTTATATACCAAATTTCATCGGAATCGGTCGAGACGTTTAGTCGTCAACAAATAGACAGGGACAGAGTTACTTTCGAATTTATAATATTAGTATGGTTAAGTCTATATTCACAACAAAACGTAAATAAGTTTTCCATCAGTTATCTGGTTCCCATAGTACAAGCTCTTGTCCAGCATTATTCTTTTTAATAATTCACACATTTATTACTTAACTCAGACTTTAGAGCTGGATCTTTACATAGGCATTACTGGAGCCAAAACCAATGGGCCTGTTTAAATTCTATAAGATTCACCATTTCGTAATCGAAATGGACTATTATTAATTTTAATTAATTTATTATTATTATTTTTAATATATTATGACACTCTCCGGTCCTATGCCGGTCGCATTCATTGCCTTCCAGTTTCCACAACTCGATAAATCATGCAAACATTTGTTCCGCGGCAACACAGCCATTTGATAGCAACGATTGCTAGATTTACTCCTGTTGCAAACCTGTCGGTATGTACGTAATCAGAGGCGATTCGCACGCTAGGTGACAAAAAAAGAACCAGTTACGCGTAAAAATGCCACTAAATATTTTCGAGAACGTTTAACGTACATGTAGGTAGACGAACTTATAACTCTTAAACACATAGTGCTAATTGTGAAAGACGAATTTGTGATAAACTCAGCTATATTCAGCTATTAATTTACGAAGGAACAGCCTCAGGAGGCTCAATTTACATTGCCGCGGAATGGAAATCAAACGAATTTTTTAAGAAATTTTCATAGCTTACCAGTTAGCGAAGCAGTGTGGAATTCTGCTTGATTTTCGGACATGGTATTTTTATTGCAGAGTTAGTACTAGATGACCCGCCGAACTTAGTATCGTCTTGACTTGCAAGGACGCGGGCTGCCAATGTTTTGTCAATCGGCCATCATTAGCTACATCTATGTATGAGAAAATTAATTTTCGTCATAATTTTTCTTAGCGTAATTTTTTCCAATATTTTAATAGTGATTCTGCTATTCGGGGCGGAGACAAATCCAACAAATCGGTCATCAAAGTCTGTCCAGCCGCTCTTGAGTTATAAATGGTGTAACTAACCCGACTTTGTTCTAAATATATAGATTTAGGATTTAAAACGTCAAAGTCAAATATTTTTGTTCATTAAAATCATAAGGATCACTTTGAAACGTCAATTTTACTGCCTGTTCCTTCGCGACCAAACCAGGTAAGAAAATCAAGAAACAAGGCTGGTTGTTTTTATTAATGATGCTTTTAGAATACATAACAATACAGAAAATAAATTACGTCTAAATTGTGACATTTTGAACGAGTTGGAGCAATCCCAAGCTTCTCTATCATCTAAATAATCCGATATTTTATAGTAGGCTTTTTTATAAAGATTTTGTTTACTTACGTTTTTAAATTTGATAATTGCCAATGTTTGTGAATCCCATGGGAGTTTGTTATAAAAGCGTACACCTTGCCCTTTAAACGATTTACTAACTTTATGGAGTCTACAAGGCAACAGAGAGTTATTTCTAGTATTAAAATTATGATTATCGCTATTTTTCTTAAACAAATTAATATTTTTGTGAACATACATCAGATTTTCATAGATGTATAGTTAGAGTGAAACTCCCGAGTGTCTATTATTCATATTTTCGAAGTAGTGAACTTTTGAAAATACCTCCTTGTTTTTGTCTGAAAAGTGAAAAATTCAATATTTGTTGTGTTGTTGAATTCCACACTATCGACGCTATCTGTACATGTACAATGAAGGGTTTTCACGGCCATGTTTTTATAACTGCTAACAGACGGCGTTCCTCTGTCATACGCTGATCAAAGGAAAGTTGCCGTGTCAACGTTATTTTCCGAGTAACTTCAAATAAAAAACAAACATTTGTGTTTTACTTAGAAATTTGTGTTCGTTTATCTGATGAAGTGAGAATGTTTTTGACAAAATTTGATATTGTGTCTTTGAGAGTTTGGCTTATAAAGCGTATTTTTTAAAGTGCATCTCTAAACAGCGCCATTTATTACGATAGTTGGACCGAGTTTATGAAGTAAAACTTCTTTAAGCACGCTTGACTTGGGGAGTAAGCTGGTGAATGCGTGGCGAGAGCGTTACGAAAGTGTGATCGGGCGAGGCGAACGGAAGTTGAGAGGGAGATATAAGTTAGTAAAGATAGAGAGAGCGAGAGATTTACGTTTCGTATATTACTGTAGGGGCAAATTTTATAAATAAATATTTTCATAAAGGCAGTTTTACTTCAGTCGTGTGGTCTAAAGCACTCTCGGTTTTTTTTCTTTTTAAATTGAAAATGGAATGCCCTCATTCCCCCCTCCTTCTTTCGAGTTCTAACCATCGTCCCTCGTTTAGTGTCGTATAAGTCCTTACCTAATTATTTTGATAAATTGTAAAGTATAACCTGATAACAATATTACATCTACTACATACCTCGTACTAATTTACCTACTTTTGTTAACTGCACTTTAGAAGCCATGCTTAGTTTGGGTCTCGCAGTAAAACTAAAAAAGAAAATTGGACCTGCATTATGTACCCTAGCATCAATGATGTATTTTTCTTTTGACAACAAACATTTTTATCTTCTATTTATCTTTATCATTAATTCGCTTCCATTCCGTTCCGCGGTAATGTAAATCACGCCTGGCAAGTATTGTTGGCTATATGTCCGTAATAGGGATGTTGCGGATGCAGAATTTTTGACATACGCGGATGTGGATTTTTGAAGGCTCACATCCGCGGATGTATATGCTGATCTTAAGATTTTTTTAAGAAACTTCGTTTTCGTGCAGATATAAAACAAAAATATAAACTATTAACTGCAGAAAACTCGCTTAACATACAATTCTCACAATAACACCCAAAAACTGCAATGATATGATGCGATGATGTTGAGCGCAAGTAAACACGTTAAGATTGATTTACGAGATACAAATGATAAACAATACAGACGCGTCGGATCTTGTCACCGAAATCTTCGCTCCTATTGGTCAATCCGCACGTGTCCACGGCACGCGCCACTCGCAAGCCCCACCCAATTTCTTGTCGCGACCTGCGCTACATCTGCATCCACATGAACATCCGCATCGATTATTGCGGTTGCAAATGAATGCGGAGGCTCCGCATTTGCGGATGCGAATATTCGCAACATCCCTGGTCCGTAATGCTCGATTTCCACAAGTTTAATTAACATCAGATATGTGATACCGTGATAGGTGGAAGGAGTTGAGGGAGGCCTTTGCCCAGCAGTGGGAAAATGTAGGCTAGTTAAATAAAAAGTGATACCGAACAGTCGTGCCGGCTACACATTGCCGTAAAATGATTACTCGATTACAAATCCAATCTGTTAGATTAGAAGCAATTCTAAGGAAAAGTCGAAGAATGTATATTAGGATTATAAATGTCTTTGAGTGAGTAAATATTGAACTAATATGTAAATTACATGAAACTAAATATTTTTCTATGGTCAATGCTAAACGTAAGGAACTACGATTATTGTATAGTTTAGTTATAGGCAAAAGGTGGAATGTCTTACTTTAACCCGTTTACTTAAACCCGTTTTTAACGATCGAACATATTTTTTTAATGTTTCATCTCAATATTATGAATTCAAATTCTATGAGCCAATAGTTGTACAGATATTTTTTCTTATTATTTTACAATGTATGAGTTTTAGTTATAATTTTATTGTTTAAAAAGTACAGCAATCATTTTTTTTAAATATTTTATACACACGACCTACGTTTTACGTCGTACTTATATGTATTTATCTGAAATAAATAATGATCATGAATCCTAAATCGTTTCTTTTAAGTCACGTCACGTATATCACAAGCATTGTTTTTAATGTAGGCTACGGTAACCGCTTGGTGGGCCGTATGCTTGCATGCTATAAAAAAATTGACTAAAATAACAAATTTGACGGTAGGTTTCCTAAGTTGCTTCCTAGCCAAATTATATTCGGTTTAACATTATTGATAAGAAGCAAGACCGCGTGTGAAAGTACTATTTTTCTTTTATAGGCGACCGCAGAGCCACTAAAAAACGAAAGCTGTCGATGGCCATAAAGAGGGAAATCGAGGACAGTAAACCCGTTGATAAACTGTTATTAATCGAAAAGCACATGCCGGAGATGAAGAAGCAGTGGCACAATCTGACCACTATACTCAAATTCTCGAACGCGACGCCTTTCAAGGACCGGAACGATGCCGGGTACATCTGTGCTTACTGCTACGAATCGTACCCCGATCCGGTGGTCCTTCGAGCCCACACGCATAGAGACCACAACGACGAAAAGCGCTCTTACAAATCTGCCTCCTCCATCAACAATTTCATCGCGTATCTGGACATCGTCGACCTTAAATGCACGATATGCGACAGTCCCAAACCGGACCTGAAAACATTGATCGAGCATCTGGTCGCCGCTCACCAGAAGCAATACTTCCTCGGCGAGACGGACTACGTGGTCCCGTTCAAGTTGACGGACGACCTGCAGATGAATTGCTGCATCTGCTTCGAACCCTACCACAATATGAAGTTGCTGATGCAGCACATGAACGTTCACTTCCGGAACTTCATTTGCACGATCTGCGGCGCGGGATTCGTCAATAACTTCCGTCTACTCCGGCACGAAACCACACACGAGAAGAAGAAATCTACCTTCCCTTGCAAACAGTGCGGGGCGGTCTTTCCCGCGGACTCGAAGAGGAAAGCGCACATTAACACAGAACACAAAGGTATCGCCGGAGATAGCGTGTGCAGAATTTGCAAAGCGCGCTTCAAGAATTACTATCAGAAGACCAGGCATATGGTCGAGATGCATAACGCTGAAGGCGTCAAGTGCGAGATTTGCGATAGGCGCTTCAATCTCAAATCGAACCTGATCTCTCACATGAGGAACGTGCATCTAAAGGAGCGTCCGTACGAATGCTCAGTTTGCCAGATGGGCTTCTTTATAAAACGGCAGATGTTGTACCATTACATGGCGACTCATACTAACGAAAGAAACTTCAAATGCGAAGTGTGCGGAAAGGCATACGCCACGCAGTGCAGTAAAAGAAAGCACATGAAGAAAAATCACGGCATGGTACATAAATCGCAATAACGATGCCCAAGTTTCAACTCTTTGATTAGTAGAAAATACATACAACCTGTTTTGTTATGTACGACATTAGTTTAAAACACACATCCGGAATAGTATTAACTGATTATAGAAGTGGGTTTAATACCAGTAGCTTGTTTATCCAGTAATCGATTCATTTCCAATAAACTATTTTTAACGTAAATCGTCGGTGCTTTTGCCCTTTGCGACGATGCTGCTTAGTCAGTTTAAAAGGTACTACTTACATGATGAATTAATTTGATTTGTTTACCAATTTTATACAGTTTTATTGGTATTTTAGGACTTGATATTAAGGTTGTTTGAAAATTTTCCATGGTAATCAATTTGAAAAAAAATAAACAATTTTACAATAATTATACTAGGCCCTACCTGTGTTTTCATTTAATGTTATAACAAAGCACGTAGTACTGTTTTTGTGGGAAATAATGTAAGTGTGAAATGAATCTCCAAGTGATTGTGATTTGTGATGTGAATGTGTATTTTATTTAAATAAGCAATAGTATTATAAGCAATTGTATTTAATAGTATATTTATCATAGTTGATGCATATTTTGATGATATGCTGTGTATTAGAAATTGGCAACTTATTAGCATTAAACTTTAAGTTTTATATTTGTTGTTTAATTGCTTACCCAGTTAATAGAATTCATAGACGGACTCTGTACAATTTTGTCCATATGCAGTCAATTCTTGTACTACTTGCCGTGAATCGGCGAAGCGCTGGATAGGATTTAATATAATTACAAATAAGCAGCAAAACTGAATATTGTGTTTGATTGATATTGTAGCTTTATCGTTAGCATGAAACGTTATAACTATGCATAGCTTTTTGTGAATGTTTGCACGATTTTCGTGATGTATGCAAATAATATCAAAATAATATCAAAATTAAAGCTACCTAGGATATAAAACACGTGCTTTGTTCGTAGGTCTTGCCTCCAAAACTCGTGGAACAAAAACCACAGTAAGTACTAAATCTAAAAAGAGCGCAGATAACGCTGAAGGTGCTAAAAAGAATAGATATATACCCAAAAGTGGCAAGAGAATATCGGAAAAAGACGATGATGTGATAGAAATTCCTGATGATGATGATGATGATCCTAAAAGAGTCAAAAACAAAAAAAGATCTAGACCTAGAGTGGAGGACGATGTGATTAAAATTCACGATATTTCTAAAAGTGGCAGAAACAAAAAGATTGAAAGCAATAAACGATCTAGAAAAGTCAATGACACGATTGAAATTGACGATGAGCCTAAAGGTGACAAAAGGGGACGGTCGAAAAGTAAGAAAAACTCCAGAAAAGATGATGATGCCACTGTAGTTCGTGTGGATTCCAAAAAGAGGCGGTCTGAAAGCACCAAAAGATCTAGAAGAGATGCTGATACTAGTGAAGTTCGTGATCATTCCAAAAAAAGACTGTCTAAAAGCGAGAATAGGTCCGGAAAAGAGGATGTTATTATTAAAAGTCATGATGATTCCAAAAAGAAGCTGTGCGAACCCAAGAAAAGATCTAAAGAAGATGGTACGATTGAAATACGAGATGATTCTAAAAAGAAACGGTCTGAAAGCAAAAAAAGGTCTAATAAAGATGATAATCTAATTGCTGTTTCAAAAAGTAACAAAAATAAAAAGACCAACAAAGAAAAAGAAGAAAAAAGCAAGAAAAAGTCTGAAAAAGATGAAGATTTCAAAATTGGCAACGTTTCAAAGAAACGTTCTAGGAAAAAGGACGTGATTGAGATGAATCATGATGTTTTTAATTGCGACGAAAATAATCGGTCTGAGTGTAAGAAAAGATCTAAAAAAGACGACGAAGTGATTTCTAAATCAAAAGTGACAGAAAGCAAGATTAAATCTAGAAATGATGAAAAGGTGATCAAACTTCCTGACATTTCTAGAAGCAAATGTAGGAAAATGATGGAAAACAAAAAAAATTCAGGACCAGACGAAGGTTTCGAAATTAACACGCGAACTCGCAAAGACGATAGCTTCTTAGAGATAGAGGTCACCGAGATAGATAAACATCTGCATAACATACGCACGATTCTATATCATTCTAACGCGACTCCGATACAAAACCACAACGAGGCTGGTTTCTCTTGCGGTTTCTGCATCGAACAATATCTTCTAGCGGCTGAACTGAAAATGCACACTCTTGAAAATCACGGCGAGGAGTATATACAAAGATTCATGGGCGGTCAAAATATGTTCGGATACGTAGTCAAACTAGATATAACCTCACTTCGCTGCGTGCTGTGCGCGCGAAAAATATTCACACTCGAGCTGTTGATGGATCATTTGGAGACTAAACACGACAAAATGTTTTATAAAGACATAAAAAATCACATTCTACCATTTAAATTTCAAAGCGACATCTTCTCCTGCATCATTTGCGATCGCAGATTCGACCGTTTCATGCAGATGCAATGGCACATGAGCGTTCATTACAGAAACTACGAATGCGATGATTGTAATAAAGCCTTCATTAATAAGGCCACGCTACGGACCCATATCTACAGACACAGAACTGGCATCTTTAAATGTTCGTTTTGTAACAAAGCTTTCGACACGAAGGAGAAGTGGAACGTCCACGAAAAGTTTGTCCATATGACTGATCACAAACGAAACAAATGCACTTATTGCAACGAATTGTTCACGAGATATACCAAGAAGATGGAGCATATGGTCGAGGTTCACGGTCACAAGCAGCGCGTCGTCAAGTGCTTGGCTTGCAGCAAGACCTTCAAGACCAAAGAAAAGCTTACAAAACACAACAAGAGAGATCATTTGCTGATGCGTAACTATAAATGCGATAAGTGTAATGGCTGTTTCTTCGATAACTACGATTTGCGGAGACACAAGCGCATACATATGGATGCAAAGCCGTTTACTTGTGAGATTTGCCAAAAGGGCTTCAATCGAAAGGATAATATGCTAGAACACACACGCATTCACACTGGAGAAAACAAACGTTTCAGTTGCGATCGCTGTGGTGTGAATTTCCCTCACATGACTCGCTTGAAAAAGCATATGGCGGTACAGCATAAAGAACTGGAGGCATTAACCTAATTGTCACATATTTTAAAATGTCTTATACTACCTATAGTATTTAAAATATATATTCTTTGAATGAACGTATTATACAGACAAGTCTCGTAAAGAGAGACTTGCAATAGGTTACATATTTTTAAGCATTCCATGGCTAAAATGTAGTATGTATTTGTATACGCTATATAGATATTATATAATCTTATATAAATATTGGCCTAGTGAATAGAGGGGTAATCAAATTGATTGAATCGGCGTATATTTTTGTAAGAAGGGGTAAATCGCATTGACTTAATTCGGAGCGAATCACTAGGATAACCTCAGTAGAGTATCTCGTTTGAGTTGAATCTATAGTAGACTATTTTTACGAGTTGGCCACGTACTAAGTACTATCTTAAAATAAGCCACGCAAAATACATAATACTAGCTGACCAATCAGCAGCTTCGCACGCATAGTTTTTCAATAAAAACATTACCCTCCTTCTGCGCAGTTGGGTAAAAAGTAGCCTATGTCACCCGGGGATAGTGTAACTTCCCAACGGTGAAAGAATTTATTAAATTGGTCATGTAGTTTCGGAGCCTATTCAATGCGAACAAACAAACAATGAAATCTTTCCTCTTTTTTATATTAGTATAGATAATGTACATAGATACAACTCCATATTATAATTTCCTACGTTTCCTACCAGAAACTACTACCATAGTATGTTGCATACGTACAATAACACCTAATACACTTACGCCTGTTTAATAAGGTGGTTAGCAGAGATCTCTGATTTCAAAAACGCGTAGTGATGTAATTTTAATGTTACATTCATAACACAACTAATAGTCACATAAAATATAATACTTTTAATTAATTGTCCATTGATATATCATTGTAATGAATAAATTGATATCTCAACTCGCACCTACCTGTCGAAGAATTGGGTTTGTATTTTTATTATTAAATCATATAACATAAACTATAATTAATGATTTTTCTGAACCTATTCATTCTAATAATTATTGCATTATCAACATTTTCTGAAATAAACACTTATTTAATCAATCTTGAGTTTTATTAAATTGTCACGAATAAATAGAAAATGTATGAATGTTATAACAGAAGAGCATAGTCAACGTTACTATTGACATTAAAGCGACACGCTGTAAACATACTTTCAGTATCAAATATTTTCAGGTGAAGATGAAGAAGATGAAGAAAAAATCGAAGCAGGGAGACCAGAGTTCAGTAAACCTAACCCGAATGAGTTGCGAAAGCAAAGACACAACCTGAAACAGATATTGCTGGCAACAAATGCAACGCCAATAAGGCGCCACACTGATATGGGCTACGTCTGTAGCTTCTGCACAAATTGTTATCACAAACCCGCAGATCTCAAGAAACACACGCTAGGGACTCACGACAGTAAAACAAAAGCAGCTTTCATGCAAAAGATGTGTATCTGGAGGTTCCTCGTCAAACTTGACGTAACAGATCTAGAGTGTGCTATATGCGGAGATGGAGTCGACTCTTTCGCAGAAGTTATTGACCATCTCCAGAGTCACGGAAAAGTTCTATACAGCGATGTAAAAAACTACATAATACCGTTTAGTTTCGATGATGCCTTACTAAAATGTACGATCTGCTTCGAAGTTCATATGACATTCAAATCGCTTCAGATACACATGTATGAGCATTATAGAAATTTTGTTTGCGCTGTCTGCGGCGCGGGGTTTGTTACTCAACAAATGGTTAGCACACATTACCTCAACTCGCACAAAATCGGGGCTTTCCATTGCTCTTACTGCACGAAAATTTTCGAAACCATGAATAAAAAGAAGTTTCATGAGTATCGTTCACACGAGGTGAAAAAGATGTATAAGTGTGGATATTGCGATGAGAAGTTTAAGAGTTTTGACATGAAAAGGTTGCATCAGATAAACGAACATAACATTAAACCACCCACCTTTCGTTGCAGCGCATGTAATAAAGCTTTCTCTAAACCTTCTTTGCTCGCCACCCACGTTAAGAAGGATCATCTTATGGAGACACGTTTCGAGTGTTCCTATTGCGACAAAGCGTTCTTCTTTAAATTCCAATTGAATACGCATTTAGTCAGTCACACGCATGTTAAGGATTTCAATTGTCAAGTCTGCAATAAATCCTTTGGTAGGATGAAGACTCTGAGAGAGCATGTAAAGATACATGCTGATGACCGCCGCTTCAGATGCCATCATTGCGATGTTGCGTTTGTTCAGAAAATCGGCTTGAAGAGACATCTTCAGAAGAAACACGATGAAGTATTAGATTAGGTTCTAAATCAGGATATATATTCGATAAGTTAAACCAACTCAGCGCACCGCTTCACTCACTTAATTTACAGCGATAAAATGTTTGCAGTTAATATCTTCTATAAACGGTCTACTTATTCGCATTATTTAAAAAAGTTATAGATACTAAAATGCGTGTTTTTAGTACGAAATTATGTTACCTTATTATTAAAATCTGATTAAATAACCTCAAGAAATAAACAAAATTTAAGCTGACAGTATAATTAATATTTTATTTTAATTAACCAGCGTATTAACCCAACTATGAAAGCTAAAATTTTGAAAGAGTTTTTATAACCATAAAATTTCAGTTAGGTTAGTATCTTCATTATTTTGTTAATCAATCTTAAATTTAATTAAACAAATGCTTACGAGCAGTGTTTCCTGACAGGTGGTTAATATTTTATTTTCTTTGTAGGTATCGTCATCAGTGACGTCAAACCCATTAAACTGGAAATAGAATGGGACGTAGAAAAAAAAATGGAGCTTAAAGCTTCATGTATTAAAGATGAGAAAATGGCATCAAATGCTAGTGGAAGAAAGAAACGAGCAAATACACCGAGACGGACATTAAATCGAAATAAGAAAATAGAAAGTGTGAAATCTGAGAAATTTCAGCCCCTCAAAATTAAACCACCAGCAAAAGCAGAGCTTTTAGACGTCGATAAACATCGATATAACGTGCGAGCGATATTACAATATTCTAATGCAACACCGATACGGGCACACTACGCCGGAAATGGATACGCTTGTTGTTTCTGCACGCAGTACTTCCACAAAGCGACAGAACTCAAGGTTCACACGTTACAGACACATGACGACCAAACCAAAAGAAAATATATGCAAAAAGCCTTTCTGTTTAAGCTCTTCGTAAAACTTGATATCACATCGTTGCGTTGCACCGTATGCCCAAATGAAATTATCACTTTCGAATCTCTCGATGAACTAATCGCACACCTGAACGCTGCACACCAAAAAGGCATTCACACTGACGTCAAGAATCAAATTATGTGTTTCAAACTAGGCGAAGAAGGTTTTCGGTGTTTTATATGCTCGGTCGAGTACCATAGCTTTAAAAACTTGTTAGAACATGCACATTCACACTACAGAAACTTTATCTGCGAAATATGCGATGCTGGTTTTATAAATAGATTAAAACTTTACGGACACGTGTACAATAAACATAAAGGCGCGGGGTCTCATAAATGCGGCACTTGCGAGAAAGTATTCGATACGCCTATCAAACTGAAAACACACGAACGGATCCACTCTGGCATGGTCCTTTATAAATGTCACGAATGTGGAGAAAAATTCCCCAAAAAGAAAGAAAAGAGAGATCACATGATAAACGTGCACGGAGCAGAATTCGCACGGATCAAATGCACTGCTTGTGATAAGTTGTTTATCAGCAAAGCCTCCCTCAGTGTGCACATCAACAGAGATCATCTGATGGATAGACGCCACCAGTGTGCTATCTGTGAAAAAACGTTTTTCACGGCTTCGTTCCTGAGGGATCATATGGTATCGCATTCTAGAGTTCGAGAGATACAATGTGACGAGTGTCCCAAAACTTTTGCGAGAAAGAAAGCTCTCCGTGAGCACATGAAATCGCATACCGGAGATCGTCGATTCAAATGCACATTTTGCGACATGGCTTTCTTGCAAAAGTGCAGCTTGAAAGGCCACTTGCGTAGCCGGCACGACGCAGAACTACAATAATACTTGACTTGTGCATGAGTACTTGTATTGTTCTAGGTCTGTATTTTACTTCTAACCTTTAAGTAATTCTTACAGATTTACGTTAGTTTCAGAATCGATTGTAATGATAGACTAATTTATAATTATAATATCGTCATGTTTCTGAAAATTATTTGATTGGATTGTCTCGCTAACGGTTCATCTTTTCTTTATTCGGGAAAAAAGTTACTCTTCATTGCGTACTATGTTGTTCTTTTGCATGGATTCATATTTTTGGTATCAGACCACCGAATGTCTAGTTATCGGTTGTATAACAGCGAACAAGCAAACGACGTTATTATTTAATGTATTAATGTAATATTCAAAACAACATTTGTAAAGCGTATATGTTTTAGCCCTTGCATGCTTACTGGATAACAACCGGATTCATACAAAGCAAAGCTTGTTTGTTCTACCGTTAAAAAAATTAAGTTTTTGGCAGTAACAAGATTGTAATGTTTTATTTTCTTTGTAGGTGTCGACATCCGAGACCACAAAGCAATAAAGTCAGAAATAGAGAACTCTTGGGGAGTAACTATTGTAAAAGTAAAAGGTCCGAAAGCTGACGATAACCCGACAATAGTCGACGATAAAGAACCTAAAACATCACAATCTAATAGATGCCAATCAAAGAAAAGAGATGCAACAATATCTGATATGGTCTCACTGAAAAAAGTGAAATTAAACCGTACAGCAAGAAAACGATTTAAAATTGAACAAGTAACTGTTGAATGTGATAAAGCCTTCGAAGATCCGTCGATGGTTGTCGATACCAAACCTGATGAATCTAAATTAAGTAAATCAAATAAGATTACAGCTCAAAGAATCAAAATAAACCCTCCGCCAGACTGCAAATTCAAAAAAACAATTTATACTTCAACCTCAAAAGTTAATGAAAACTCATCTGTTATCGTTGTCAAATCTAAAACAACACAACCAAGGAAAACTCAAACTACCAATAAAGAGTCTCAAAAGCCAATCGAGGTAGTTCAGAGATTGAAAATAATCCCGCCCCCAGATATGGATTTTATGATGGAACTGGACAAGCATAGGTTTAACATTCGCACTGTTATGCAATATTCAAACGCTACACCGATAAGAAACCACGTTAAAAGTGGATTCGTGTGCTGCTTCTGCGATGCGCACTTCCCCAAACCTGCGGACCTCAAAGTGCACACCATACAGACCCATATAGACGATGCAAGTAAAGATAAATTCTTCCGCAAAAAAGCGGTCTTGTACTCGTTTATGGTGAAACTTGATATCACAGCCCTAATTTGCAATATCTGCCATATGACAGTGGACACTCTTGAACAGCTCATTGAACACCTCAATACCACGCATCAGAAAGGGTTGCACACAGACATTAAGAGCCACATCGTCTGTTTCAAATTCGATAGCGAAGTGATGAGATGTCTCATGTGTTTGTTAGAATTCAACAGCTTCAAACTGCTGTCTGAACATATGAACCAGCATTACACAAACTTTGTTTGCGACGAGTGCGGAGCTGGCTTCATAAACCGAAGGCAACTTCTCCTCCATTCTGATAAGCACAAAGTGGGTGCACACAAATGCGGTTCGTGCGATAAAGTGTTCCAATCCTTGAAAAGGATGAAGACTCACGAACGTGTCACTCACGTGTATAATTCTGGGTTAGGAACACACGGGTTCAGGTGCCATCAGTGTAACGAGAAATTTAAAAGTAAGAAAGCTAAGATTGATCACATGGCGCAAGCTCACGGTTTTACTACCTAGAGTCGGAAGAACTTCGTTTTGACTTGCATACCCTATTTTAACTGTCATGTCTCATGTTATGTACTACAATAAATAAAAACACGAGTAGGGCTAAGGAAATTTGAGGATAATAGAAAATTTTAACAAATGTAATATTAAGTCCTAGAAATATCAATGAAACAGCCTGTATAAAATAGGTAAACCAAATCATATTCATTCATCATGTAAGTAGGTACCTGTTAAACTGACTAAGCGGCATCGTCGCAAAGGCGCCGCCGATATACGTTAAAGATTGTTTATTGGAAATGTACCGATTAGTGGATAAATATTCAAGCTACCGGTATTAATAAACCCACCTCTTAAATCTATAAATATGATTCCGGATGTATGGATTAAATTAGTGTCGTACATAACATAACAGGTTGTTTAAAATAAAATATTATTATTTTGGTATATTACTCGTGAAGGCAATTTTCTCTTAGTCAATTAAAGTATAAGTCGATCAGTTTATCGCACATAGAGCACACTCGTTGGGAAACAGCGAAAAACTTCTCGAAATGAAGGTGTCTAGATCAGCAGAATGTTAAGTTATCTGTGTATAATAAAAAGGCGCAGTCTAAACCTAGAATCTCTTTACCTTATGCTATAATCCTGTTAACATCTAATAACTACGAAACCCACAGCTATTAGATATATACCTACTCAATTATAACTTCTGTGGGTCTTTCTACTTAAAATTTTTGTACTGTTTTATAATACACTAGCTTCCGCCCGCGACTTTGCACGCGTGGTTTGTTAATAAAAAGTAGGCTATGTGTTAATCCGGGTTATAATCTACATACCTACATACCAAATTTCATTAAAATCCATTCAGTAATTTTTGCGTTAAAGAGTAACAAACATCCACACATAATATTAGTGGAATAGTGGGATTTAATCATTTGTTTATTATACAGGATGTTTGGTAATATACTGACGATATTCAAATGACGGTTTCTCAAAACATTAAAAAAACTACAAATTATATTATCAAATTTAAAGAAATTCGCCAAAGGGCGATTGATTCGATATAAAACTTACGTCCTACTTTTGCATTAGACATCCAAAAATAAAGGCCGTAATCCACAAAAGCGTAGATTTGCTACTTATGTCCTTTCTCTGCGCGCTCTCTGCTTACAACTTCGCTGCCAATGCGCTGTAAAAAATAAGACATCGCCGCTTGACCGTTTCCATTAAAGCTGAGCGGGGAGATGTCGGAATAACGATATGCTATTCGTTATTTTCGCATGGTATTCTCATCTCTGTCAATCTACGTTTTGGTGGACCTTGGCCCGGAAACGCCAATACAGTAGTATCTGAGGTTAGATAGCAAGCGTTATGCAATAGCACAACATATGTTTAATAAAGTGTTTGTTTTTACACGCCAGAATGAATTTCATATTTCAATGGTAAACATTTCACAAATTTATTTATTATGGTCATCAAAATAACCCCTTTCATTTTCGTGCGTATATCATCAAACACACTATATAATTTTTAAGGAACGTGACTAAGTTTTGGTTTATTTAGCTTGTTGTTGTAGCTTTGGTTATATACGTTGGTTTAACTTGTACTAAACACATAACAGAAAAAACCCCTTGATTTGCTTTTCTACCTAGTTACACTAAATCCCTTCTATATCAGTATGTAGAGGTCCTACCCAGGCTTCAATGATAGACTCGGTACTGTGCAAAAGTGGACTGTATTTACTTTTCTTCTTAGTTGCTAGTTTACAAGGTATAAATCGCGTTCTTGAATGATCACAAGTTTTTAGCTAAAAACGGTTTATCTTTATACAAAAATACTCCTCGCCCAAGCCATGGTGCGGGGATCGTAATTCACGCTTTCACAAATCATGTTATACAATTCTTAATACATCGAAGTTTCCAGCAAAGTTAGACGGGGACTTACATGTAGCTATCTCACTCTTTTGACCGTTACAATTTTAAACCGTTACAATCTTAGCTACCTATTAACATTTGAATCTGATTCGATCTTATAACTACCTAATACATTTTAAATCTAGATTCGATCCTGCCCCGTCTTTGATCGTCATTTACAGTCTCCCCCCGGCGCAGATCCTCGCAGCCTTCTTATTCAATCGGGAGGACGATCAACCTTCTCACTGGCCTCCGGAAAATGCCTCCCCGCGTTCGCACCTCAGCGCTCCGAACTACTCCGTCCGGACCCGTAATCACGCGCTCGATCTGGCCCCGTGGCCATACGTTCCGAGGTAGCAAACCGTCCGCGATTATGACGACGTCCCCTTCTTTGATGTTCTCTTGCTGTCTTCTGACGTCACCTCGCGGCGCCAACGTAGGCAAGTACTCGTCGATCCAGCGCTTCCAAAAAGAGTTTGCCAGAGCTTGTGCGGCGCGCCACGTCCTTCTGTCGGCTACGTCGCAGTCGTGGTTCGGCGTTAAAGCTTCCTTTTCCTCTGGGTCCACGGGTACATGCGTTAAAGGCCGCGAGTTTACGGTGTGCTCGATTTCTGTTATTAGCGTATTCAATACCTCTTCTCGCGGGGCACGTTCATTTAAAGTGATGGCTAGGGCTCTCTTCACCGTTTTTATCATTCGCTCCCAGGCTCCCCCCTGGTTTGGAGCACCAGGGTCGATGTACCGCCACTCTTTGAGTGCATACTCTTTTAGGCCTAGGAGCCACTCTTCGTACGCCTTTTTTAATTCCACTTCTGATCCGTGGAAGTTCGTTCCATTGTCTGACACGATTGTACGAGGAGTCCCCCTTCGGGCAGCCATTCGCCTGATAGCCATAATAGCCGAGTCGGTGCTGAGACTCGCTATAAGCTCTACGTGTATAGCTCTCGTTACTAAACACGTAAAGAGCATACCCCATCGCTTCTCACGGCGCCGCCCGATCGCTACCCACATAGGGCCGAAACAATCGATGCCGCAGTTAGTGAACGGCCTCGTGTTCATTTCTAAACGAATCCTCGGCAAGTCGCCCTTCACTGGCTTCTTTGGGTTCGCTCTCCTTATCTTACACAGCGTACAATCGTTCAGAACCGTTCTGACCGCCGGACGCAACCGCAGTATCCAAAATCGCTGGCGCAGATTATTCACGATCTGTTCTCTGCCCGCGTGTTTATTCTTCTTATGTTCCCGCCTGATCAGTAGACGTGATAAGCGGTGCGCTCCGTCCAGAATGGGTGGATCCTTCAGGTGATCCGGTACTGTAGCGGCGTTGATCCTACCGCTCAGCCTTATTAGTTCATCGTCACCGTACTTAGGGTCGAGTTGGTACTGCCTGCTCGTTCGATCGACGCTCATTCCTTTCTTCAGGCGCTGGACTTCGTCAGGGAAACATTCTCGCTGCGAGTCTCTGATGAGCAGGCGTTCTGCCTCCCGCAGTTCTCCCATCCCAAGCTGCCCACCGCGTTGTCGACATTTCTTTAAAAATGTGAGCGCGTGGGCCAGCGTGCGAACTAATCGTTCGTGGGATGAGAACCTGCTCATGTCGATGAGCGTTGATCCGTGGCTCACGTGCGCTGCACATGTTCTCTCTTCGTCTTGTTCTGGTGGCGATGAAACCTCTACAGGCCAACGTTCTTCGTCTTCAAATAGAAACGCCGGTCCCGTAAACCATCTATCGTCGCTCCGTAGCTGAGTGTTCCCCGATCGCGTTGCGTCGTCTGCTACGTTAAGCGCTGTGGGCACCCACCGCCATTGTTCTGGGCGAGTTAACTCTGCTATCTCCCCGAGTCGGTGCGCCACTTACGGAGTGAATCTCGTTTCGTCGTTCCTAATCAAATGTAGCACCGTCTTTGAGTCGCTCCAAAATGTTACATTTGTTTCTAAGTCATGGCTTTTGACAATCTCTGCGGCAAGTCTAGCGGCGATTAAGCTAGCCTGCAGCTCCATTCGTGGTATGCTCTGTGCCTTTAGTGGGGCAACCTTTGCCTTTCCTGCTACTATAGCGATGCTCACGCCGTCTTGGCTGACATTTCGCCAAAACGCGACCGCAGCGAACGCCTGCTCGCTGGCGTCACAGAAAACATGAAGTTGTCGCTGTATTATGTCTGGTCTTGCGTCGTAACATCGCGGCAGTCTTAGGTCGGCGACGTAGCGTAAATTATTTTGCCATTCAAAAAATGTCGCCGCCTCCTCGGCTGGCAAAGGTTCATCCCAATCCACGTTCTTTTTCCACAACTCTTGTAACATGATCTTTGCCGTAATCGTGTATGGACTCAGCAGGCCTAGTGGGTCGAACAACGACATAACTGCACCCAATGCCTCCCGCTTTGTTGGCGTTCGTGCCACATTCTTAACATCTTCAGGTACGCGAGGCATGGCAGTGTTAAAGGTGAGTTCATCCGTGTCGGTAATCCAAAGAATACCCAATGTCTTGCCATATACATGTGCGTTGGCCGCTAGCTCTTTCGGTGCATGCGCTCGGTTCTCCGGGGTAATACTATCCAGTAAACCTTCACGGTTTGCGCTCCAGCTTGCAAGTTCAAAACCAGCTTGTTGATGCACCTCTTGCACTTGTGCTATAGCTCTGGCGGCTATCTCTTCCATTTCAAAACTGTCCACCCAGTCGTCCATGTAGTGGTTCCGTGTTATAGCGTCAAACGCTAGCGGGTGTGTCCGCTCGTGATCTTTCGCGTTCCTGTTCCTGACGCTATGAGCCAGAAATGGAGAACTTCTTGCTCCGAATATCATGGACTTCATCATGTACTTCTGCGGTTGATCTGTTCGGTTGTCGCCGCGCCATAGAAAGTGTTGGGCTGTACGGTCCTCTTGTCTTATGGTCACCCTCAGGAACATGTCCCGAATGTCCGCAGTGACCGCGATCGTTTTCGTTCTGAAGCGAAACAAGACGCCATGTAATGTCTGTAGTAGATCTGGTCCGTCCAGCAGCGCGTCGTTGAGACATGTTCCATTAGCGCCCGCGGCTGCATCGAAAACCATTCTAAACTTCCCCGGCTTGTTGGGGTTTGTCACCGCGAAGTGAGGGAGAAACCAGAGACGTTCGTTCTGACTCTGTTCCTCCTCGCTCTTTTCTGCATAACCCTTTTCTAGCAGCTTCTCCACTTGCGCGGTGTATGCACTTCTAAACTCCGGCGATCTGTCCATCTTACGTTCGATCCCATGTAAGCGTCGTATGGCCATGTCGTAGCTGGGCGGCATCTTCACCTCATCGCTGGCCCAAGGTAGTCCCACTTCAAAACGACCGTTCACTCGTCTCGCTGTTCTGTCGAAAATGCTTTGAGCCCGCTCATCCTTTGCGTTTGGCTTTCTTTTAATTGAAACGCCCAAAGCATCTATCTAAAAGTGTGCTTTCACGAGCTTGCTTAATTCCTCGTCTTGGTGGTTCAAAGTTTGTCCGTGCTGGACACCTTGGCACGTATGGACGTGTAGTACCGTCTCCTGCTGTCTTATTGTGCTCCCGGGGATCGATCCATGGATAACCCATCCCAGCTGCGTTAGTGATGAAGCTGGCTGGGTTCTCTTCCCTGTCAGAAGCTTCCTCGTCATAATAAGATGCCAGTTGTCGGCCCCGATGAGTATGCGTGGCTTCGCTGACGCATAGCACACGGCTTCTGGACGGAGTTTCTTCAAATGCGCGTATTTTAACACATCGGTACTGACGAGTTGATTTCCTAAGGTCAGGTTCTTCACAGTGCGCGCTGTGATCCGATGTGCGTCCGACTTGTGTCCTCGGATCACGATATCCACCACCCGGCTCTCGGGTTCCCTCTGACTACTCGTAGCCCCCACGATGTTCAAGGCTTTTGTCGGGCCTTCCGTTCCGATCATCGCGGCGATCTCTTCATCGATCAGAGTTATCGTTGATCCTTCGTCCAGTAACGCATACGTATTAATTTCCATTCCGTTACTGCCCTTAATCACGATTGGACACACCTTCAGTAGGACTTGATTCTTTGCTGTTACATGCGCAGATGCAGTGATGGCTGATTCTTCGGTCTGGCCCTGCTCACTGGCACCCTCGTTCCTTGTTCTTGGCGCATGTAACAGTGCGTGATGCAGACGTGTGCATTCACCCACTCCGCATCGCTTGCTCTTGCACATAAAGCGTCTATGCTTGCTGTTCAGACAGCGAAAACATATGCCTGTCTCTTTGGCCCATCCCCATCTCTTGTCTACTGGCATCGCCGTGAGCTTTCTACACTCGACGGTTCTATGGTCGCCCCCGCAGCAACGGCACTCGTTCTTGTCCGTTGCTGCGTTCCGTCTCGTTGAGGCTTCCTCCTCCGATGCCGCGTTCTGTGTAGCGTACACCGACCCACGATTTCGTTCGTTCACCCTGGGTCGCTGCTCTGTAGGTCGGGCCTTTGAGGTGCTCTGCGAAGGCGTAGCTGTATACGCGTATCGCATTGCGCGATCTGCCTCTCTCATCAGGAACTGGGACAGCGTCAATATTTCTGGTTCATTTCGGCTGCCAAATTCCTCTGCATAGTCGCACCATTTTGATCGGATGTGCGGTGTCAACTTCTCGGCTACCTGTCGCGCAAACATCGGGTTCTGCAGGTAGCCGCGTTGGTCCATACAAGAGATGGCGGTTACTACGTTCTGTAGTTTGATGGCGAAAGCGTTTAATTCGCCTGCGGTCGCGCCTAGTCGCGGTAGTTTCTTAATCTCTTCTAACGCGTTGTCTATAATCATCTCTGGGCGACCGTAACATTGTTCCAAAGTCTTCATTATAACTGCCGGTTCGGTTGCAGTGTATAACAAAGCCGACACTGCTTCACGGGCTTCGCCTTTCAGGCATGTTCTAAGCCTCGCTAGATTCTCAGCCGATGAGATCTTGTGGATGGTCGTCGATTCCTTCATGGCTGCCTTGAACGGTAGCCAATCCCCCGCAGCACCTCCGAATACAGGTAGGTCGTACGTCTGTCTCGGAGGTGGTCTACGGTGAGCCATCTTCTCTATGGCTTCCGTTAACCGATCAATCCCTCTGTCTCGCGTTCGGTCCGGCGTGAGTGATCTGTCTCGCAGTGTTCGTAGTTCAAAAGTGACCCGATTGTTCGTAATCGGAGGATACCGCTCAGTATTCTGTTCTCTCGTGGTCGATGAGCGGTACCTGGTATACTGATCCGTCACTTGTTCTGGCTCCCCCCGTTTATGATGGCGTTGGAGCCAGTCCTCTATTCTGTGTTCTGTGTCTAGGGCTCCGTTCCGTGCACCCGTGCCCTGGATGCTTTCTTGTTCATCTTCTTCCCGTATTGTAGCGACTTCGGCAATCAACCTCTTCCTTATAAGGTCCGCTTGAATATGGAGCTCTTGCCTCTTAATCTCGGCAAGTCGTTCTTCAGCTTCAAATTCAATTTGCCGGATCCTTGTCATCGCGCTGGCGGTGGAGCGTTGCGAGCGGACGGACGGGGCACGCCGGCGTTCGGGCTCGGCGTGTGTGGTCACTCGCGGTGCTACCTCGGTCGGGGGCGCGGGCGCGGTCGTCTCTGACGCTACGCGAGCGGAGGAGGGTCCCGCTTCGGCGGGTCGCGGCTCAACGGGAGCATTCGGAAGCGCGGGTTCGGACGGGGACGCGGGGTAGTCTTCGTAGACGCGAAGTGCAGCCTTCTTCCCCCTCGTCACTGGTGGGCTCCTGGTGGTCATCTTCTTCAGCACTTGATGCCCCTACCTACCTAGCGGTCCCTAACACTAACACTTAAACCGCCCTAAGGCGTTTACCCGCTATTTCGACCGTTTGGCACCGTTAGGTGGCCGGAATAAACGGGCCGTGGACCAGCCACGTGAGGGGGTGGGGGGTCTTCACTCTTCGGATGACGTCTTCGTTCGGTTGTCTTCAACGGACGCGGGCTTATCTTCAGGCACCCCGTGCCCTTGCGCCGGTCTTGACAACGTCGCACGTCGCACCGTTGGGTGATCTTCAGGCACCCCGTGCCCTTGCGCCGGTCTTGACAACGATGCTCGTCGCACCGTTGGGTGATCTTCAAGCCCGCGCCGTCTCTTCAGTGGTTATACGATGTAACTATTTCTTCAAAATCCAGTGGAGCGGGTCTTGTCGGCTCCGCAGGAACAACTGGTCCGGTCGTCGCAGGAACGGCTTATCCGGGTCGGAGGACCAAAACTTGTAGAAACGGCTTATCCGGCTCGTAGGACCAAAACTTGTAGAGGTCCTACCCAGGCTTCAATGATAGACTCGGTACTGTGCAAAAGTGGACTGTATTTACTTTTCTTCTTAGTTGCTAGTTTACAAGGTATAAATCGCGTTCTTGAATGATCACAAGTTTTTAGGACGTGTCTTCATCTCACACACCGGCGAAGCCGGTGTGGGGGATGCAGTGCCGGGCTTTTTGGCCCTTTCCTGCGGAGTTCTTACCGCCCCCCGTTTCAACGGGGGGGTCATCGGGTCGGCTCGCGGAGCCTCAGGTTTGCTACTCACGCGTTACTGGCCGCCCGATGCTCACTCCGCAGGGAGGATCTTCGGACAGTCGCCGCGCAGGTACCTTCAAAGGAAGATGGGTAGGGGGAAGGGATGAGGGAGGGATACCCCTATCTGACGACGCCTGGTCGTCGTCAGTGTCTGTGGCCAGTTCCCGCGGGTACGGCTTACTCTTCGGTGGCCTTTCTGCGAGAGGGGCCAGTTCTCGCAGATGAGAGTAAGTGGAGTTATCTAGGCGCTCGAACATCCTGGTCGCTAAGCGGCCTATAAATTGATCCAGACTTTCAATTTTCAGGTCCCGCTGTATGGTGGCGTTTCGAACGTACCGTGGCGCGTTTACGATCGTCCGGAGGCATAGGCTTTGCTGACTTCGCAGTATCTTTCTGTGGCCTTTGGCTAGCAAAGCATACCACGCGGGGGCCGCGTATGTGAGACGCGGGCGGACGTACGTCTTATACAATCCAACCTTCATTCGGAGCGGAATGTTGGACTGCAGGACGGGCTTGAGTAGCGCTCGGGTTACGCTCCACAAGTTTTTAGCTAAAAACGGTTTATCTTTATACAAAAATACTCCTCGCCCTAGCCATGGTGCGGGGATCGTAATTCACGCTTTTACAAATTATATTATATAATAAAGCTCGATTACCACTGACTGACTGACTGACTGACTCATTGACATGTTTGTTCTCCCAGATGCCACCTCGTAGGGTGAAAATGTTTGGTGGGATCGTATAGAGGGAGTTCCGATGAGTTGGGAATAAATCCTAAAGTTCCCCTTTTGTCCCCCATTCGCTCCCATCCACCTCGTATCTCGGAAAGTATAGGTCTTACAGCGTTGGTGCAAAAACTAATGTTGCAGAGGACATTTTTTTATATCCGGTTTCATGAAAAAAAAATTGTCTTTCATACAAAAAAAAAATTGTCCCATACAAAATATTTCTGTATGAATACCGTAAACCGTATATTTCGTTTGCCGTAATTTTCATACTGTTTTTGTAGGGAGCCCATGGCTTGTGTGTACTATAAAATTACTGTAAATTTGCTTGATTCTATATAATGGTGGTGGAGGGACATGAGATAACTTTCATAGTTTTTGCAAAGGTCATCATCATCATTTTGGAACATCCAATTTTTTTTTTTTTTTTTAGTATGCAACGTTCATCATGTTTATTTTGGAACATCCACATTTTTTTAATTATGCTTCATCCACAATGATCACTTTGAAACGTCATTTTTTTTTTTTTATTATGCAACATCCACTGTGATCATTTTGGTACATCATTTTTTTAATTATGCCTCATCCACAATGATCACTTTGGAACGTCAATTATTTTTTTTTTTATTATGCATCATCCACTGTGATCATTTTGTAACATCATTTTTTTTTCAATTATGCCTCATCCACAATGATCACTTTGAAACGTCATTTTTTTTTTTATTATGCAACATCCACTGTGATCATTTTGGTACATCATTTTTTTAATTATGCCTCATCCACAATGATCACTTTGGAACGTCAATTATTATTTTTTTTTATTATGCATCATCCACTGTGATCATTTTGTAACATCATTTTTTTTTCAATTATGCCTCATCCACTATGATCACTTTGGAACGTCAATTTTTTTTTTATTATGCAACATCCACTGTGATATTTTGGTACATCAATTTTTTTAATTATGCCTCATCCACAATGATCACTTTGGAACGTCAATTATTGTTATTTTTTTTGTATTATGCATCATCCACTGTGATCATTTTGGAACATCATTTTTTTTAAATTATGCCTCATCCACATGATCATTTTGGAACGTCATTTTTTTTTTATTATGCAACATCCACAATGATCACTTTTGGAACGTCAATTTTTTTTTTATTATGCAACATCCACTGTGATCATTTTGGAACATCAATTTTTTTTTATTTATGCCTCATCCACTATGATCATTTTGGAACGTCAATTTTTTTTTATTATGCGACATCCACTATTCGAATATTCTCTTTGATTGCTTGTTACACTTCGTCATCCTCTTTTATTGTTTCTTCCGCCTCCACATCTTCTATTTTTGCATGTTCCACTTCGTTATCCTTTTAAAATGCTTCTTCTACTTCATATCCTCTTTAATTGCTTCAGTTACTTCATTATGCGCTCTACAAAATTGTGGTGTTTCATACAAAACTTCAATCGCTCATATCTTCTAAGCGGGAAGAGATAGCCCTAGCAAACTTGTACAAAATATTGGTATAAACTTTTGGTGGAACTGTTTTTTTATTGTCATCCTTGACATCCTTTTTGAATGCTTCTCTCACTTCGTCATCTTCTTTGAATGTTTTTTCCACTTCGACATCATCTTTGACTGCTTCTTTAACTTCGATATCCTCTTTAATTGCTTCTCCCACTTCGATATCGTCTTTGACTGCTTCTTCCATTTCGATATCGTCTTTGATTGCTTTTTCACTTCGTCATCTTCTTTGAATGCTTCTACCACCTTGGTATCCTCTTTGATTGCTTACTCAACTTCAATTTCCTCTTTGATTGTTTCTGCCACTTCGATATCCTATTTGATTGCTTCTTCCACTTCAACATTCTCTTTGATAGTTTCTTCCACTTCGATATCCAATCAACAAATTTATGATTTTTCTTACAAAACTTTAATCGCTCGTATCTTCTAAACGGGAAGAGATAGCACTAGCAAACTTTGACAAAATATTAGTACAAATTTTTGATCATTATCATTTTACAACATACATTTATATTATGCAACGTCAATCCTGATCATTTTGGAACGTCCAGATTTTTTTTATGCAACGTTCATCATGATCTTTTTTGCAACGTTAAATTTTTTTTATACAACTATTATCATGATCATTTTGGAACATCCAATTTTTTTCTCTTTGATTGCTTGTTCCACTTCGATATCCTCTTTGATTGCTTCTTCCACATTGATATCCTATTTGATTGCTTCTTTAACTTTGGTATCCTCTACGATTGCTTGTTCCACTTCGATATCCTCTTTTATTCCTTCTTCATCTTCAATATCCATTGGATTGCTTCTTCATCTTTGATATCTTCTTTGATGGCATTTTCACTTCGGTATCCTCTGTAAGGGCTCCTTCCTCTTTGATTTCCGTTTGATTGCTTCTTGCACTGCAATATTTTCTTTGATTGCGTCTTTCTTATTCGATATCGTTTTTGATTGCATTTTTACTTCGATATCCTGTGATGGCTTCTTCCACTTTGATATCCTCTTTGATTGCTTCTTCCACTTCGATATCCGCTTTGATTGCTTGTTCCATTTTGATATCGTCTTTGACTATTTCTTTCACTTCGATATCGTCTTTGATTGCTTTTTTCACTTCGTCATCCTCTTTGAATACTTCTACCAACTCGGTATCCTCTTTGATTCCTTAGTCAACTTCAATTTCCTCTTTGATTGTTTTTGCTACTTCGATATCCTATTTGATTGCTTCTCCCACTTCAATATCCTCTTTGTTTACTCCTTCCACTTCGATATCATCTTCGATTTCCTTTTGATTGCTTCTTGCACTGCATTATTCTCTTTGATTGCGTCTTCATCTTCGATATCGTCTTTGATAGCATTTTCACTTCGATATCCTCTGTGATGGCTTCTTCCACTTCGATACCCTCTTTGATTGCTTCTTCCACTTCGATATCCTCTTTGATTGTTTCTTCCGCCTCGACATCTTCTATTTTTGCATGTTCCACTTCGTTATCCCTTTAAAATGCTTCTTCTACTTTCATATCCTCTTTAATTGCTTCAGTTACTTCATTATGCTCTCTACAAAATTGTGGTCTTTCATACAAAACTTCAACCGCTCGTATCTTCTAAACGGGAAGAGATAGCCCTAGCAAACTTGTACAAAATATTGGTATAAATTTTTGGTGCAACTGTTTTTTTATTGTCATCCTTGACATCCTTTTTGAATGCTTCTCTCACTTCGTCATCTTCTTTGAATGTTTTTTCCACTTCGACATCATCTTTGACTGCTTCTTTATCTTCGATATCCTCTTTGATTGCTTCTCCCACTTCGATATCCTCTTTGACTGCTTCTTCCATTTCGATATCGTCTTTGATTGCTTTTTCACTTCGTCATCTTCTTTGAATGCTTCTACCACCTTGGTATCCTCTTTGATTGCTTACTCAACTTCAATTTCCGCTTTGATTGTTTCTGCCACTTCGATATCCTATTTGATTGCTTCTTCCACTTCAACATTCTCTTTGATAGTTTCTTCCACTTCGATATCCAATCAACAAATTTATGATTTTTCTTACAAAACTTTAATCGCTCGTATCTTCTAAACGGGAAGAGATAGCACTAGCAAACTTTGACAAAATATTAGTACAAATTTTTGATCATTATCATTTTACAACATACATTTATATTATGCAACGTCAATCCTGATCATTTTGGAACGTCCAGATTTTTTTTATGCAACGTTCATCATGATCTTTTTTGCAACGTTCAATTTTTTTTATACAACTATTATCATGATCATTTTCGAACATCCAATTTTTTTCTCTTTGATTGCTTGTTCCACTTCGATATCCTCTTTGATTGCTTCTTCCACATTGATATCCTATTTGATTGCTTCTTTAACTTTGGTATCCTCTACGATTGCTTGTTCCACTTCGATATCCTCTTTTATTCCTTCTTCATCTTCAATATCCATTGGATTGCTTCTTCATCTTTGATATCCTCTTTGATGGCATTTTCACTTCGGTATCCTCTGTAAGGGCTCCTTCCTCTTTGATTTCCGTTTGATTGCTTCTTGCACTGTAATATTTTCTTTGATTGCGTCTTCATATTCGATATCGTTTTTGATTGCATTTTTACTTCGATATCCTGTGATGGCTTCTTCCACTTTGACATCCTCTTTGATTGCTTCTTCCACTTCGATATCCGCTTTGATTGCTTGTTCCATTTTGATATCGTCTTTGACTATTTCTTTCACTTCGATATCGTCTTTGATTGCTTTTTTCACTTCGTCATCCTCTTTGAATACTTCTACCAACTCGGTATCCTCTTTGATTCCTTAGTCAACTTCAATTTCCTCTTTGATTGTTTTTGCTACTTCGATATCCTATTTGATTGCTTCTCCCACTTCAATATCCTCTTTGTTTACTCCTTCCACTTCGATATCATCTTCGATTTCCTTTTGATTGCTTCTTGCACTGCATTATTCTCTTTGATTGCGTCTTCATCTTCGATATCGTCTTTGATAGCATTTTCACTTCGATATCCTCTGTGATGGCTTCTTCCACTTCGATACCCTCTTTGATTGCTTTTTCCACTTCGATACCCTCTTTGATTGCTTCTTCCACTTCGATATCCTCTTTGATTGTTTCTTCCGCCTCGACATCTTCTATTTTTGCATGTTCCACTTCGTTATCCCTTTAAAATGCTTCTTCTACTTTCATATCCTCTTTAATTGCTTCAGTTACTTCATTATGCTCTCTACAAAATTGTGGTCTTTCATACAAAACTTCAATCGCTCGTATCTTCTAAACGGGAAGAGATAGCCCTAGCAAACTTGTACAAAATATTGGTATAAATTTTTGGTGGAACTGTTTTTTTATTGTCATCCTTGACATCCTTTTTGAATGCTTCTCTCACTTCGTCATCTTCTTTGAATGTTTTTTCCACTTCGACATCATCTTTGACTGCTTCTTTAACTTCGATATCCTCTTTGATTGCTTCTCCCACTTCGATATCGTCTTTGACTGCTTCTTCCATTTCGATATCGTCTTTGATTGCTTTTTCACTTCGTCATCTTCTTTGAATGCTTCTACCACCTTGGTATCCTCTTTGATTGCTTACTCAACTTCAATTTCCGCTTTGATTGTTTCTGCCACTTCGATATCCTATTTGATTGCTTCTTCCACTTCAACATTCTCTTTGATAGTTTCTTCCACTTCGATATCCAATCAACAAATTTATGATTTTTCTTACAAAACTTTAATCGCTCGTATCTTCTAAACGGGAAGAGATAGCACTAGCAAACTTTGACAAAATATTAGTACAAATTTTTGATCATTATCATTTTACAACATACATTTATATTATGCAACGTCAATCCTGATCATTTTGGAACGTCCAGATTTTTTTTATGCAACGTTCATCATGATCTTTTTTGCAACGTTAAATTTTTTTTATACAACTATTATCATGATCATTTTGGAACATCCAATTTTTTTCTCTTTGATTGCTTGTTCCACTTCGATATCCTCTTTGATTGCTTCTTCCACATTGGTATCCTCTTTGATTGCTTCTTTAACTTTGATATCCTCTACGATTGCTTGTTCCGCTTCGATATCCTCTTTTATTCCTTCTTCATCTTCAATATCCATTGGATTGCTTCTTCCACTTCGATATCGTCTTTGATTGCTTTTTTTACTTCGTCATCCTCTTAGAATGCTTCTACCACCTTGGTATCCTCTTTGATTTCTTCCTCAACTTTAATTTCCTCTTTGATTGTTTCTGCTACTTCGATATCCTATTTGATTGCTTCTTTCACTTCAATATCCTTTTTGATTGCTTCTTCCACTTCGATATCATCTTTGATTGCTGCTTCCACTTGGAAATCCTCTTTGATTTGATTGCTTCTTCCATTTCGATATCGTCTTTGACTGCTTCTTACACATGGATATCCTCTTTGATGGCTTTTAACAGCTCGATATCCTCTTTAATTACTTCTTCGACTAAAAGAAAAACACGCGAGCTGCGAGCAGCTCGCGCACAACGCAACCTCTAGTTATATTATATAAAGCTCGATTACCACTCACTGACTGACTGACTGACTGACTCATTGACATGTTTGTTCTCCCAGATGCCACCTCGTAGGGTGAAAATGTTTGGTGGGATCGTATAGAGGGAGTTCCGATGAGTTGGGAATAAATCCTAAAGTACCCCTTTTGTCCCCCATTCGCTCCCATCCACCTCGTATCTCGGAAAGTATAGGTCTTACAGCGTTGGCGCAAAAACTAATGTTGCAGAGGACATTTTTTTATATCCGGTTCCATGAAAAAAAAATGGTCTTTCATACAAAAAAAAAATTGTCCCATACAAAATATTTCTGTATGAATACCGTAAACCGTAAATTTCGTTTGCCGTAATTTTCATACTGTTTTTGTAGGGAGCCCACGGCTTGTGTCTACTATAAAATTACTGTAAATTTGCTTGATTCTATATAATGGTGGTGGAGGGACATGAGATAACTTTCATAGTTTTTGCAAAGGTCATCATCATCATTTTGGAACATCCAATTTTTTTTTTTTTTTTAGTATGCAACGTTCATCATGTTTATTTTGGAACATCCACATTTTTTTAATTATGCCTCATCCACAATGATCACTTTGAAACGTCATTTTTTTTTTTATTATGCAACATCCACTGTGATCATTTTGGTACATCATTTGTTTAATTATGCCTCATCCACAATGATCACTTTGGAACGTCAATTATTTTTTTTTTTTATTATGCATCATCCACTGTGATCATTTTGTAACATCATTTTTTTTCAATTATGCCTCATCCACTATGATCACTTTGGAACGTCAATTTTTTTTTATTATGCAACATCCACTGTGATCATTTTGGTACATCATTTTTTTTAATTATGCCTCATCCACAATGATCACTTTGGAACGTCAATTACTTTTTTTTTATTATGCAACATCCACTGTGATCATTTTGGTACATCATTTTTTTAATTACGCCTCATCCACAATGATCACTTTGGAACGTTAATTTTTTTTTTTTAGTATGTAACATCCACTGTGATCATTTTGGTACATAATTTTATTAATTATGCCTCATCCACAATGATCACTTTGGAACGTCAATTAATTTTTTTTTATTATGCATCATCCACTGTGATCATTTTGGAACATCATTTTTTTTAATTATGCCTCATCCACAATGATCACTTTGGAACGTCAATTATTATTATTTTTTTGTATTATGCAACATCCACTGTGATCATTTTGGTACATCATTTTTTTAATTACGCCTCATCCACAATGATCACTTTGGAACGTCAATTTTTTTTTTATTATACATCATCCACTGTGATCATTTTGGAACATCATTTTTTTTAAATTATGCCTCATCCACATGATCATTTTGGAACGTCAATTTTTTTTTATTATGCAACATCCACTGTGATCATTTTGGAAAATCAATTTTTTTTGTCGAACAAATTTTTGGTGGAATCGTTATATTACGGTCATCATCGCCCTTGCCATCATTTTGAATTCTTCTCTCAGTTCCTTTTCGTTTTCGAATGTTTCTTTCACATTGATATCCTCTTTAATTGTTTCTATAACTTCGAAATCCTCTTTGATGGCATTTTTACTTCAATATACTTTTGAATTGTTTTTTTCTATTTTCTTCAGTTACTTCTCTTACTTCAATATCGACTCTACAAAATTATGGGTTTAAATACAAATCTTAAATCGCTCGTATCTTCTAAACGGGAACAGTTACCCCCAGCAAACTTTTACAAAATATTGGTACTAATTTTTGGTGGAATAGTTTTTTTAATACCATCATTGCCCTTGAGATCCTTTTTGAATGCTTCTCTTACTTCGTCTTCCGCTTTGAATGCTTCTTTCACCTCGATATCCTCTAATTTTGCTTCTTCCACTTTGATATCCATTTTAATTGCTTTATCTACTTACATATTTTCTTCAATTGCTTCTTTTACTTAAATTTCCACTCTACAAAATTATGGGTTTTAATACAAATCTTAAATCGCTCGTATCTTGTAAACGGGAAGAGTTACCCCAGCAAACTTTTCCAAAATATTGGTACTAATTTTTGGTGGAATAGTTTTTTTAATACCATCATTGCCCTTGACATCCTTTTTCAATGCTTCTCTTACTTCGTCTTCCACTTTGAATGCTTATTTCACCTCGATATCCTCTATTTTTGTTTCTTCCACTTTGATATCCTTTTTAATTGCTTTATCTACTTATATATTTTATTCAATTGCTTCTTTTACTTCAATTTCCACTCTACAAAATTATGGGTTTTAATACAAGTCTTAAATCGCTCGTATCTTCTAAACGGGAAGAGTTACGCCTAGCAAACTTCTACAAAATATTGGTACAAATTTTTGGTCGAATAGTTTTTTTATTACCATCATTGCTCTTGACATCCTTTTTGAATGCTTATCTCACTTGGTCTTCCTCCTTGAATGCTTCTTTCTCCTCGATGTCCTCTATTTTTGCTTCTTCCACCTTGATATCCTTTTTAATTGCTTTTTCTACTTATATGTTTTCTTCAATTGCTTCTTTTACTTCAATTCCCACTCTACAAAATTATGGGTTTTAATACAAATCTTAAATCGCTCGTATCTTCTAAACGGGAAGAGTTACGCCTAGCAAACTTTTACAAAATGTTGGTACAAATTTGTGGTCGAATAGTTTTTTTATTACCATCATTGCTCTTGACATCCTTTTTCAATGCTTCTCTTACTTCGTCTTCCACTTTGAATGCTTCTTTCACCTCGATATCCTCTATTTTTGCTTCTTCCACTTTGATATCCTTTTTAATTGCTTTATCTACTTATATATTTTATTCAATTGCTTCTTTTACTACAATTTCCACTCTACAAAATTATGGGTTTTAATACAAATCTTAAATCGCTCGTATCTTCTAAACGGGAACAGTTACGCCTAGCAAACTTTTACAAAATATTGGTACAAATTTTTGGTGGAATAGTTTTTTTAATACCATCATTGCCCTTGACATCCGTTTTGAATGCTTCTCTTACTTCGTCTTCCACTTTAAATGCTTCTTTCACCTCGATATCCTCTATTTTTGCTTCTTCCACTTTGATATCCTTTTTAATTGCGTTATCTACTTATATATTTTCTTCAATTGCTTCTTTTACTTCAATTCCCACTCAACAAAATTATGGGTTTTAATACAAATCTTAAATCGCTCGTATCTTCTAAACGGGAACAGTTACGCCTAGCAAACTTTTACAAAATATTGGTTCAAATTTTTGGTCGAATAGTTTTTTTATTACCATCATTGCTCTTGACATCCTTTTTGAATGCTTCTCTCACTTGGTCTTCCTCCTTGAATGCTTCTTTCACCTCGATATCCTCTATTTTTGCTTCTTCCACTTTGATATCCTTTTTAATATCTTTTTCTACGTATATGTCTTCTTCAATTGCTTCTTTTACTTCAATTTCCACTCCACAAAATTATGGGGTTTCATACAAAACTTAAATCGCTCGTATCTTTTAAACGGGAAGAGATAGCTCGAGGAACATTTACAAAATATTAGTATAAGTTTTTGGTGAAACCGTTTTTTATTTTTATCCTTGTCCTCGACGTCTTTTACTCAATTTCAATTTCCTCTTTAATTGTTTCTGCTACTTCGATATCCTATTTGATTGCTTCTTTCACTTCAATATCCTCTTTGATTGCTTCTTCCACTTCGATATCATTTTTGATTGCTGCTTCCACTTGGATATCCGCTTTGATTTGATTGCTTCTTCCATTTCGATCGTCTTTGACTGCTTCTTACACATGGATATCCTCTTCGATAACTTTAACCAGCTCGATATCCTCTTTGATTGCTTCTTCCACTTCGATATCCTCTTCGATTGCTTCTTCCACTTCGATATCGTCTTTGATTGCTTTTTTCACTTCGTCATCCTCTTAGAACGCTTCTACCACCTCGGTATCCTCTTTGATTGCTTACTCAACTTTAATTTCCTCTTTGATTGTTTCTGCTGCTTTGATATCCTATTTGATTGCTTCTTTCACTTCAATATCCTCTTTAATTGCTGCTTCCACTTGGAAATCCTCTTTCATTTGATTGCTTCTTCCTTTTCGATATCGTCTTTGACTGCTTCTTACACATGGATATCCTCTTTGATGGCTTTTAACAGCTCGATATCCTCTTTAATTACTTCTTCGACTAAAAGAAAAACACGCGAGCTGCGAGCAGCTCGCGCACAACGCAACCTCTAGTTATATTATATAAAGCTCGATTACCACTGACTGACTGACTGACTCATTGACATGTTTGTTCTCCCAGATGCCACCTCGTAGGGTGAAAATGTTTGGTGGGATCGTATAGAGGGAGTTCCGATGAGTTGGGAATAAATCCTAAAGTACCCCTTTTGTCCCCCATTCGCTCACATCGACCTCGTATCTCGGAAAGTATAGGTCTTAGAGAGTTGGTGCAAAAACTAATGTTGCAGAGGACATTTTTTTATATCCGGTTCCATGAAAAAAAAATTGTCTTTCATACAAAAAAAAAATTGTCCCATACAAAATATTTCTGTATGAATACCGTAAACCGTATATTTCGTTTGCCGTAATTTTCATACTGTTTTTGTAGGGAGCCCATGGCTTGTGTGTACTATAAAATTACTGTAAATTTGCTTGATTCTATATAATGTTGGTGGAGGGGCATGAGACAACTTTCATAGTTTTTGCAAAGGTCATCATCATCATTTTGGAACATCCAATTTTTTTTTTTTTTTAGTATGCAACGTTCATCATGTTTATTTTGGAACATCCACATTTTTTTAATTATGCCTCATCCACAATGATCACTTTGGAACGTCAATTTTTTTTTTTTTTATTACGCAACATCCACTGTGATATTTTGGTACATCATTTTTTTTAATTATGCCTCATCCACAATGATCACTTTGGAACGTCAATTATAATTATTTTTTTATTATGCAACATCCACTATGATCATTTTGGTACATCATTTTTTTAATTACGCCTCATCCACAATGATCACTTTGGAACGTCAATTATTTTTTATTTTTTTATTATGCATCATCCACTGTGATCATTTTGGAACATCATTTTTTTTTCAATTATGCCTCATCCACTATGATCACTTTGGAACGTCAATTTTTCTATGATCACTTTGAAACGTCATTTTTTTTTATTTTTTTTTATTATGCAACATCCACTGTGATATTTTGGTACATCATTTTTTTTAATTATGCCTCATCCACAATGATCACTTTGGAACGTCAATTATTTTTTTTTTATTATGCAACATCCACTATGATCATTTTGGTACATCATTTTCTTAATTACGCCTCATCCACAATGATCACTTTGGAACGTCAATTATTTTTTATTTTTTTATTATGCATCATCCACTGTGATCATTTTGGAACATCATTTTTTTTCAATTACGCCTCATCCACTATGATCACTTTGGAACGTCATTTTTTTTTTATTATGCAACATCCACTGTGATATTTTGGTACATCATTTTTTTAATTACGCCTCATCCACAATGATCACTTTGGAACGTCAATTATTTTTTATTTTTTTATTATGCATCATCCACTGTGATCATTTTGGAACATCATTTTTTTTTCAATTATGCCTCATCCACTATGATCACTTTGGAACGTCAATGTTTCTATGATCACTTTGAAACGTCATTTTTTTTTTTTTATTATGCAACATCCACTGTGATATTTTGGTACATCATTTTTTTTAATTATGCCTCATCCACAATGATCACTTTAGAACGTCAATTTTTTTTTACTATGCAAAATCCTTTGTGATCATTTTGGAAAATCATTTTTTTTTAAATTATGCCTCATCCACAATGATCATTTTGGAACATCAATTTTTTTTTATTATGCAAAATCCTTTGTGATCATTTTAGAAAATCAATTTTTTTTTAATTGTGCCTCATCCACAATGATCACTTTTGGAACGTCATTTTATTTTTTATTATGCAACTCCTTTGTGATCATTTTAGAAAATCAATTTTTTTTAAATTATGTCTCATCCAGAATAATAATTTTGGAAACTCATTTTTTTTTTATTATGCAACATCCTTTGTGATCATTTTGGAAAATCATTTTCTTTTAATTATGGCTCATCCACAATGATCATTTTGGAACGTCAATTTTTTTTAATTATGCCTCATCCACAATGATCATTTTGGAACGTCAAATTTTTTTTTTTTATATTATGTGACATCCACTGTGATCATTTTGGAACGTCAATTTTTTTTTTATATAATGTAACATCCACTATGATCATTTTGGAACGTCGAAATACTTCTTAATTGCTTCTTCTACTTGGATATCTTTTTTGATTTCTTCTTCCACTTCGATATCCTCTTTGAATGTTTCTTCCACTTTCATATCTTCTCAACAAAATTATGATTTTTCTTAAAAACTTTAATCGCTCGTATCGTCTTAACGAAAATAAATAGGCATAGTAAACTTTTACAAAATGGTAGTACAAATTTTGGGTAAAATCGTTTTTTCATTGTCATGACAGTCTTTTTACATGCTTCTCTCACTTCGATATCTTCTTTGATGGCTTCTTCCACTTCGATATACTTTTTAATTGCTTCTTCTACTTGGATATATTTTTTGATTGCTTCTTGCACTTCGATATCCTCTCATCAAAATTATGATTTTCCTTAAAAAACTTTAATCGTTCGTATCTTTTAAATGGTAAGAGATAGACATAACAAACTTTTATAAATTGGTAGCACAAATTTTTGGTGGAATCGTTATTTTACGGTCATCATCGCCCTTGACATCATTTTGAATTCTTCTCTCACTTACTTTTCGTCTTCGAATGTTTCTTCCACTTTGATATCCTCTTTGATTGTTTCTATAACTTCGAAATCCTCTTTGATGGCATTTTTACTTCAATATATTTTTGAATTGCTTTTTCTAATTTTATATCTTCTTTAATTGCTTTTTTTACTTCAATTTCCACTCTACAAAATTATAAGTTTTAATACAAATCTTAAATCACTCGTATCTTCTAAACGGGAAGGGTTACCCCTAGCAAACTTTTATAAAATATTGGTACAAATTTTTGGTGGAATAGTTTTCTTAATACCATCATTGCCCTTGACATCCTTTTTGAATGCTTCTCTTACTTCGTCTTCCGCTTTGAATGCTTCTTTCACCTCGATGTCCTCTATTTTTGCTTCTTCCACTTTGATATCTTTTAAATTGCTTTTTCTATTTTTATATTTTCTTTAATTACTTCTCTTACTTCAATATCGACTCTACAAAATTATGGGTTTTAATACAAATCTTAAATCGCTCGTATCTTCTAAACGGGAAGAGTTACACCCAGCAAACTTGTACAAAATATTGGTACTAATTTTTGGTGGAATAGTTTTTTAATACCATCATTGCCCTTGACATCCTTTTTGAATGCTTCTCTTACTTTGTATTCCGCTTTGAATGCTTCTTTCACCTCGATATCCTCTATTTTTGCTTTTTCCACTTTGATATCCTTTATAATTGCTTTTTCTATTTTTATATTTTCTTCAATTACTTCTCTTACTTCAATATCGACTCTACAAAATTATGGGTTTTAATACAAATCTTAAATCGCTCGTATCTTCTAAACGGGAAGAGTTCCACCCAGCAAACTTGTACAAAATATTGGTACTAATTTTTGGTGGAATAGTTTTTTAATACCATCATTGCCCTTGACATCCTTTTTGAATGCTTCTCTTACTTTGTATTCCGCTTTGAATGCTTCTTTCACCTCGATATCCTCTATTTTTGCTTCTTCCACTTTGATATCCTTTTTAATTGCTTTATCTCCTTATATATTTTCTTCAATTGCTTCTTTTACTTCAATTCCCACTCTACAAAATTATGGGTTTTAATACAAATCTTAAATCGCTCGTATCTTCTAAACGGGAACAGTTACGCCTAGCAAACTTTTACAAAATATTGGTACAAATTTTTGGTCGAATATTTTTTTTATTACCATCATTGATCTTGAAATCCTTTTTGAATGCTTCTTTCACCTCGATATCCTCTATTTTTGCTTCTTCCACTTTGATATACTTTTTAATTGCTTTTTCTACGTATATATTTTCTTCCATTGCTTCTTTTACTTCAATTCCCACTCTACAAAATTATGGGTTTTAATACAAATCTTAAATCGCTCGTATCTTCTAAACGGGAACAGTTACGCCTAGCAAACTTTTACAAAATATTGGTACAAATTTTTGGTGGAATAGTTTTTTTAATACCATCATTGCCCTTGACATCCATTTTGAATGCTTTTCTTACTTCTTTTTCCACGTTGAATGCTTCTTTCACCTCGATATCCTCTATTTTTGCTTCTTCCACTTTGATATCCTTTTTAATTGCTTTATCTACTTATATATTTTCTTCAATTGCTTCTTTTACTTCAATTCCCACTCTACAAAATTATGGGTTTTAATACAAATCTTAAATCGCTCGTATCTTCTAAACGGGAACAGTTACGCCTAGCAAACTTCTACAAAATATTGGTACAAATTTTTGGTCGAATATTTTTTTTATTACCATCATTGATCTTGAAATCCTTTTTGAATGCTTCTTTCACCTCGATATCCTCTATTTTTGCTTCTTTCACTTTGATATCCTTTTTAATGTCTTTTTCTACTTATATGTTTTCTTCAATTGCTTCTTTTACTTCAATTTCTACTCTACAAAATTAAGGGTTTTCATACAAAACTTAAATCGCTCGTATCTTTTAAACGGGAAGAGATAGCTCGAGGAAACTTTTACAAAATATTAGTATAAGTTTTTGGTAAAACCGTTTTTTTATTTTTATCAATGTCCTCGACGTCTTTTACTCAATTTCAATTTCCTCTTTAATTGTTTCTGCTACTTCGATATCCTATTTGATTGCTTCTTTCACTTCAATATATTCTTTGATTGCTTCTTCCACTTCGATATCGTCTTTGACTGCTTCTTACACATGGATATCCTCTTCGATAGCTTTAAACAGCTCGATATCCTCTTTGATTGCTTCTTCCATTTTGATATCTTCTTTTATTGCTTCTACCAATTCGATATCATCTTCGATTTCCTTTTGATATCCTCTGTGATGGCTTCTTCCACTTCGATACCCTCTTTGATTGCTTCTTCCACTTCGATATCCTCTTTGATTGCTTCTTCCACTTCGATATCCTCTTTGATTGCTTCTTCCACTTCGATATCGTCATTGACTGTTTCTTCCACTTCGATATCGTCTTTGATTGCTTTTTTCACTTCGTCATCCTCTTAGAACGCTTCTACCACCTCGGTATCCTCTTTGATTGCTTACTCAACTTTAATTTCCTCTTTGATTGTTTCTGCTACTTCGATATCCTATTTGATTGCTTCTTTCACTTCAATATCCTCTTTGATTGCTTCTTCCACTTCGATATCGTTTTTGACTATTTCTTCCACTTCGATATCATCTTTGATTGCTTTTTTCACTTCGTCATCCTCTTAGAACGCTTCTACCACCTCGGTATCCTCTTTGATTGCTTACTCAACTTTAATTTCCTCTTTGATTGTTTCTGCTACTTCGATATCCTATTTGATTGCTTCTTTCACTTCAATATCCTCTTTGATTGCTTCTTCCACTTCGATATCGTTTTTGACCTTTTCTTCTACTTCGATATCGTCTTTGATTGCTTTTTTTACTACGTCATCCTCTTAGAATGCTCTTACCACCTCGGTATCCTCTTTGATTGCTTACTCAACTTTAATTTCCTCTTTGATTGTTTCTGCTGCTTCGATATCCTATTTGATTGCTTCTTTCACTTCAATATCCTCTTTAATTGCTGCTTCCACTTGGAAATCCTCTTTGATTTGATTGCTTCTTCCATTTCGATATCGTCTTTGACTGCTTCTTACACATGGATATCCTCTTTGATGGCTTTTAACAGCTCGATATCCTCTTTAATTACTTCTTCGACTAAAAGAAAAACACGCGAGCTGCGAGCAGCTCGCGCACAACGCAACCTCTAGTTATATTATATAAAACTGCATTACCACTGACTCACTGATTGACTCATTGACATCATTGTTCTCCCAGATGCCCCCTCGTAGGGTGGAAATGTTTGGTAGGATCGTATAGAGGGAGTTAGGTCGAGTTGGGAATAAATCCTAAAGTCCCCCTTTTGTCCCCCATTCGCTCCCATCCACCTCGTATCTCGGAAAGTATAGGTCTTAGAGCGTTGGTGCAAAAACTAATGTTGCAGAGGACATTTTTTTATATCCGGATCCATGAAAAAAAAAATGGTCTTTCATACAAAAAAAAAATTGTCCCATACAAAATATTTCTGTATGAATACCGTAAACCGTAAATTTCGTTTGCCGTAATTTTCATACTGTTTTTGTAGGGAGCCCACGGCTTGTGTGTACTATAAAATTACTGTAAATTTGCTTGATTCTATATAATGGTGGTGGAGGGACATGAGATAACTTTCATAGTTTTTGCAAAGGTCATCATCATCATTTTGGAACATCCAATTTTTTTTTTTTTTTTTTAGTATGCAACGTTCATCATGTTTATTTTGGAACATCCACATTTTTTTAATTATGCCTCATCCACAATGATCACTTTGAAACGTCATTTTTTTTTTTTTTATTATGCAACATCCACTGTGATCATTTTGGTACATCATTTTTTAATTATGCCTCATCCACAATGATCACTTTGGAACGTCAATTATTTTTTTTTTTATTATGCATCATCCACTGTGATCATTTTGTAACATCATTTTTTTTTCAATTATGCCTCATCCACAATGATCACTTTGAAACGTCATTTTTTTTTTTTATTATGCAACATCCACTGTGATCATTTTGGTACATCATTTTTTTAATTATGCCTCATCCACAATGATCACTTTGGAACGTCAATTATTATTTTTTTTTATTATGCATCATCCACTGTGATCATTTTGTAACATCATTTTTTTTTCAATTATGCCTCATCCACTATGATCACTTTGGAACGTCAATTTTTTTTTTTATTATGCAACATCCACTGTGATATTTTGGTACATCAATTTTTTTAATTATGCCTCATCCACAATGATCACTTTGGAACGTCAATTATTATTTTTTTTATTATGCAACATCCACTGTGATCATTTTGGTACATCATTTTTTTAATTACGCCTCATCCACAATGATCACTTTGGAACGTCAATTATTTTTTATTATGCAACATCCACTGTGATCATTTTGGAACATCATTTTTTTTAATTATGCCTCATCCACAATGATCACTTTGGAACGTCAATTATTTTTTTTTATTATGCATCATCCACTGTGATCATTTTGGAACATCATTTTTTTTTCAATTATGCCTCATCCACTATGATCACTTTGGGAACGTCAATTTTTTTTTTTTATTATGCAAAATATTTTGTGATCATTTTGGAAAATCAATTTTTTTTAAATTATGCCTCATCCACAATGATCATTTTGGAACGTCAATTTTTTTTTTTTTATTATGCAAAATCCACTGTGATCATTTTGGAACATCAATTTTTTTTAATTATGCCTCATCCACAATGATCACTTTTGGAACGTCAATTTTTTTTATTATACAAAATCCTTTGTGATCATTTTGGAAAATCAATTTTTTTTAAATTATGCCTCATCCACAATGATCATTTTGGAACGTCAATTTTTTTTTTATTATGCAAAATCCTTTGTGATCATTTTGGAAAATCAATTTTTTTTAAATTATGCCTCATCCACAATGATCATTTTGGAACGTCAATTTTTTTTTTATTATGCAAAATCCTTTGTGATCATTTTGGAAAATCAATTTTTTTTAATTATGCCTCATCCGCAATGATCATTTTGGAACGTCAATTTTTTTTTTATTATGCAAAATCCTTTGTGATCATTTTGGAAAATCAATTTTTTTTAATTATGCCTCATCCACAATGATCACTTTTTGAACGTCAATTTTTTTTTTTACTATGCAAAATCCTTTGTGATCATTTTGGAACATCATTTTGTTTTAAATTATGCCTCATCCACAATGATCACTTTTGGAACGTCATTTTTTTTTATTATGAAAAATCCTTTGTGATCATTTTGGAAAATCATTTTTTTTTAATTATGCCTCATCCACAATGATCATTTTGGAACGTCAATTTTTTTTTTATTATGCGACATCCACTATTCGAATATTCTCTTTGATTGCTTGTTACACTTCGTCATCCTCTTTTATTGTTTCTTCCGCCTCCACATCTTCTATTTTTGCATGTTCCACTTCGTTATCCTTTTAAAATGCTTCTTCTACTTCATATCCTCTTTAATTGCTTCAGTTACTTCATTATGCGCTCTACAAAATTGTGGTGTTTCATACAAAACTTCAATCGCTCATATCTTCTAAACGGGAAGAGATAGCCCTAGCAAACTTGTACAAAATATTGGTATAAACTTTTGGTGGAACTGTTTTTTTATTGTCATCCTTGACATCCTTTTTGAATGCTTCTCTCACTTCGTCATCTTCTTTGAATGTTTTTTCCACTTCGACATCATCTTTGACTGCTTCTTTAACTTCGATATCCTCTTTGATTGCTTCTCCCACTTCGATATCGTCTTTGATTGCTTCTTCCATTTCGATATCGTCTTTGATTGCTTTTTCACTTCGTCATCTTCTTTGAATGCTTCTACCACCTTGGTATCCTCTTTGATTGCTTACTCAACTTCAATTTCCGCTTTGATTGTTTCTGCCACTTCGATATCCTATTTGATTGCTTCTTCCACTTCCACTTCAACATTCTCTTTGATAGTTTCTTCCACTTCGATATCCAATCAACAAATTTATGATTTTTCTTACAAAACTTTAATCGCTCGTATCTTCTAAACGGGAAGAGATAGCACTAGCAAACTTTGACAAAATATTAGTACAAATTTTTGATCATTATCATTTTACAACATACATTTATATTATGCAACGTCAATCCTGATCATTTTGGAACGTCCAGATTTTTTTTATGCAACGTTCATCATGATCTTTTTTGCAACGTTCAATTTTTTTTATACAACTATTATCATGATCATTTTGGAACATCCAATTTTTTTCTCTTTGATTGCTTGTTCCACTTCGATATCCTCTTTGACTGCTTCTTCCATTTCGATATCGTCTTTGATTGCTTTTTCACTTCGTCATCTTCTTTGAATGCTTCTACCACCTTGGTATCCTCTTGGATTGCTTACTCAACTTCAATTTCCGCTTTGATTGTTTCTGCCACTTCGATATCCTATTTGATTGCTTCTTCCACTTCAACATTCTCTTTGATAGTTTCTTCCACTTCGATATCCAATCAACAAATTTATGATTTTTCTTACAAAACTTTAATCGCTCGTATCTTCTAAACGGGAAGAGATAGCACTAGCAAACTTTGACAAAATATTAGTACAAATTTTTGATCATTATCATTTTGCAACATACATTTATATTATGCAACATCCACTGTGATCATTTTGGAAAATCAATTTTTTTTGTAGCACAAATTTTTGGTGAAATCGTTATTTTACGGTCATCATCGCCCTTGCCATCATTTTGAATTCTTCTCTCACTTCCTTTTCGTTTTCGAATGTTTCTTCCACATTGATATCCTCTTTAATTGTTTCTATAACTTCGAAATCCTCTTTGATGGCATTTTTACTTCAATATACTTTTGAATTGTTTTTTCTATTTTTCTATTTTCTTCAATTACTTCTCTTACTTCAATATCGACTCTACAAAATTATGGGTTTTAATACAAATCTTAAATCGCTCGTATCTTCTAAACGGGAAGAGTTACCCCCAGCAAACTTTTACAAAATATTGGTACTAATTTTTGGTGGAATAGTTTTTTTAATACCATCATTGCCCTTGAGATCCTTTTTGAATGCTTCTCTTACTTCGTCTTCCGCTTTGAATGCTTCTTTCACCTCAATATCCTCTATTTTTGCTTCTTCCACTTTGATATCCTTTTTAATTGCTTTTTCTACTTATATATTTTCTTCAATTGCTTCTTTTACTTCAATTCCCACTCTACAAAATTATGGGTTTTAATACAAATCTTAAATCGCTCGTATCTTCTAAACGGGAAGAGTTACGCCTAGCAAACTTTTACAGATTATTGGTACAAATTTTTGGTGAAATAGTTTTTTTAATACCATCATTGCCCTTGACATCCGTTTTGAATGCTTCTCTTACTTCGTCTTCCACTTTGAATGCTTCTTTCACCTCGATATCCTCTATTTTTGCTTCTTCCATTTTGATATCCTTTTTAATTGCTTTTTCTACTTATATATTTTCTTCAATTGCTTCTTTTACTTCAATTCCCACTCTACAAAATTATGGGTTTTAATACAAATCTTAAATCGCTCGTATCTTCTAAACGGGAACAGTTACGCCTAGCAAACTTTTACAAAATATTGGTACAAATTTTTGGTGGAATAGTTTTTTTAATACCATCATTGCCCTTGACATCCGTTTTGAATGCTTCTCTTACTTCGTCTTCCACTTAAAATGCTTCTTTCACCTCGATATCCTCTATTTTTGCTTCTTCCACTTTGATATCCTTTTTAATTGCTTTATCTACTTATATATTTTCTTCAATTGCTTCTTTTACTTCAATTCCCACTCTACAAAATTATGGGTTTTAATACAAATCTTAAATCGCTCGTATCTTCTAAACGGGAACAGTTACGCCTAGCAAACTTTTACAAAATATTGGTACAAATTTTTGGTGGAATAGTTTTTTTAATACCATCATTGCCCTTGACATCCGTTTTGAATGCTTCTCTTACTTCGTCTTCCACTTAAAATGCTTCTTTCACCTCGATATCCTCTATTTTTGCTTCTTCCACTTTGATATCCTTTTTAATTGCTTTATCTACTTATATATTTTCTTCAATTGCTTCTTTTACTTCAATTCCCACTCTACAAAATTATGGGTTTTAATACAAATCTTAAATCGCTCGTATCTTCTAAACGGGAACAGTTACGCCTAGCAAACTTTTACAAAATATGGGTACAAATTTTTGGTCGAATAGTTTTTTTATTACCATCATTGCTCTTGACATCCTTTTTGAATGCTTCTCTCACTTGGTCTTCCTCCTTGAATGCTTCTTTCACCTCGATATCCTCTATTTTTGCTTCTTCCACTTTGATATCCTTTTTAATGTCTTTTTCTACTTATATGTCTTCTTCAATTGCTTCTTTTACTTCAATTTCCACTCCACAAAATTATGGGTTTTCATACAAAACTTAAATCGCTCGTATCTTTTAAACGGGAAGAGATAGCTCGAGGAAACTTTTACAAAATATTAGTATAAGTTTTTGATGAAACTGTTTTTTATTTTTATCATTGCCCTCGACGTCTTTTACTCAATTTCAATTTCCTCTTTAATTGTTTCTGCTACTTCGATATCCTATTTGATTGCTTCTTTCACTTCAATATCCTCTTTGATTGCTTCTTCCACTTCGATATCATCTTTGATTGCTGCTTCCACTTGGATATACGCTTTGATTTGATGGCTTCTTCCATTTCGATCGTCTTTGACTGCTTCTTACACATGGATATCCTCTTCGATAACTTTAAACAGCTCGATATCCTCTTTGATTGCTTCTTCCACTTTGATATCCTCTTTTATTGCTTCTACCAATTCGATATCATCTTCGATTTCCTTTTGATTGCTTCTTGCACTGCAATATTCTCTTTGATTGCGTCTTCATCTTCGATATCGTTTTTGATGGCATTTTCACTTTGATATCCTCTGTGATGGCTTCTTCCACTTCGATACCCTCTTTGATTGCTTCTTCCACTTCGATATCCTCTTTGATTGCTTCTTCCACTTCGATATCGTCATTGACTGTTTCTTCCACTTCGATATCGTCTTTGATTGCTTTTTTCACTTCGTCATCCTCTTAGAACGCTTCTACCACCTCGGTATCCTCTTTGATTGCTTACTCAACTTTAATTTCCTCTTTGATTGTTTCTGCTACTTCGATATCCTATTTGATTGCTTCTTTCACGTCAATATCCTCTTTGATTGCTTCTTCCTCTTCGATATCGTTTTTGACTGTTTCTTCCACTTCGATATCGTCTTTGATTGCTTTTTTCACTTCGTCATCCTCTTAGAACGCTTCTACCACCTCGGTATCCTCTTTGATTGCTTACTCAACTTTAATTTCCTCTTTGATTGTTTCTGCTACTTCGATATCCTATTTGATTGCTTCTTTCACTTCAATATCCTCTTTGATTGCTTCTTCCACTTCGATATCGTTTTTGACTGTTTCTTCCACTTCGATATCGTCTTTGATTGCTTTTTTTACTACGTCATCCTCTTAGAATGCTCTTACCACCTCGGTATCCTCTTTGATTGCTTACTCAACTTTAATTTCCTCTTTGATTGTTTCTGCTGCTTCGATATCCTATTTGATTGATTCTTTCACTTCAATATCCTCTTTAATTGCTGCTTCCACTTGGAAATCTTCTTTGATTTGATTGCTTCTTCCATTTCGATATCGTCTTTGACTGCTTCTTACACATGGATATCCTCTTTGATGGCTTTTAACAGCTCGATATCCTCTTTAATTACTTCTTCGACTAAAAGAAAAACACGCGAGCTGCGAGCAGCTCGCGCACAACGCAACCTCTAGTTATATTATATAAAGCTCGATTACCACTGACTCACTGACTGATTGACATCATTGTTCTCCCAGATGCCACCTCGTAGGGTGAAAATGTTTGGTGGGATCGTATAGAGGGAGTTTCGATGAGTTGGGAATAAATCCTAAAGTACCCCTTTTGTCCCCCATTCGCTCCCATCCACCTCGTATCTCGGAAAGTATAGGTCTTACAGCGCTGGTGCAAAAACTAATGTTGCAGAGGACATTTTTTTATATCCGGTTCCATGAAAAAAAAATTGTCTTTCATACAAAAAAAAAATTGTCCCATACAAAATATTTCTGTATGAATACCGTAAACCGTATATTTCGTTTGCCGTAATTTTCATACTGTTTTTGTAGGGAGCCCGCGGCTTGTGTGTACTATAAAATTACTGTAAAATTTGCTTGATTCTATATAATGGTTGTGGAGGGGCATGAGACAACTTTCATAGTTTTTGCAAAGGTCATCATCATCATTTTGGAACATCCAATTTTTTTTTTTTTTTAGTATGCAACGTTCATCATGTTTATTTTGGAACATCAATTTTTTTTAATTATGCCTCATCCACAATGATCCCTTTTGGAACGTCAATTTTTTTTTTTTTAATTATGCAAAATCCTTTGTGATCATTTTGGAACATCATTTTTTTCAATTATGCCTCATCCACTATGATCACTTTGGAACGTCAATTTTTTTTTTTATTATGCAACATCCACTGTGATATTTTGGTACATCATTTTTTTTAATTATGCCTCATTCACAATGATCACTTTGGAACGTCAATTTTTTTTTATTATGTAACATCCACTGTGATCATTTTGGAACATCATTTTTTTCAATTATGCCTCATCCACTATGATCACTTTGGAACGTCAATTTTTTTTTTTTATTATGCAACATCCACTGTGATATTTTGGTACATCATTTTTTTTAATTATGCCTCATTCACAATGATCACTTTGGAACGTCAATTATTTTTTTTATTATGCAACATCCACTATGATCATTTTAGTACATCATTTTTTTAATTACGCCTTATCCACAAGGATCACTTTGGAACGTCAATTATTTTTTATTTTTTTATTATGCATCATCCACTGTGATCATTTTGGAACATCATTTTTTTTCAATTATGCCTCATCCACTATGATCACTTTGAAACGTCATTTTTTTTTTTATTATGCAATATCCTCTGTGATATTTTGGTACATCATTTTATTTAATTATGCCTCATCCACAATGATCACTTTGGAACGTCAATTATTTTTTTTTATTATGCAACATCCACTGTGATCATTTTGGAACATAGTTTTTTTAATTATGCCTCATCCACAATGATCACTTTGGAACGTCAATTTTTTTTTTTTTTTTGTATTATGCAACATCCACTGTGATCATTTTGGTACATCATTTTTTTAATTACGCCTCATCCACAATGATCACTTTGGAACGTCAATTTTTTTTTTTTTATTATGCATCATCCACTGTGATCATTTTGGTACATCATTTTTTTAATTACGCCTCATCCACAATGATCCCTTTGGAACGTCAATTATTTTTTTTTTATTATGCATCATCCACTGTGATCATTTTGGAACATCATTTTTTTTTAATTATGCCTCATCCACATGATCATTCTGGAACGTCAATTTTTTTTTATTATGCAACATCCACTGTGAACATTTTGGAAAATCAATTTTTTTTGTTACACAAATTTTTGGTGGAATCGTTATTTTACGGTCATCATCGCCCTCGCCATCATTTTGAATTCTTTTCTCACTTCCTTTTCGTTTTCGAATGTTTCTTCCACATTGATATCTTCTTTAATTGTTTCTATAACTTCGAAATCCTCTTTGATGGCATTTTTACTTCAATATACTTTTGAATTGTTTTTTCTATTTCTCTATTTTCTTCAATTACTTCTCTTACTTCAATATCGACTCTACAAAATTATGGGTTTTAATACAAATCTTAAATCGCTCGTATATTCTAAACGGGAAGAGTTACCCCCAGCAAACTTTTACAAAATATTGGTACTAATTTTTGGTGGAATAGTTTTTTTAATACCATCATTGCCCTTGAGATCCTTTTTGAATGCTTCTCTTACTTCGTCTTCCACTTTAAATGCTTCTTTCACCTCGATATCCTCTATTTTTGCTTCTTACACTTTGATATCCTTTTTAATTGCTTTTTCTACTTATATGTTTTCTTCAATTGCTTCTTTTACTTCAATTCCCACTCTACAAAATTATGGGTTTTAATACAAATCTTAAATCGCTCGTATCTTCTAAACGGGAACAGTTACGCCTAGCAAACTTTTACAAAATATTGTTACAAATTTTTGGTGGAATAGTTTTTTTAATACAATCATTGCCCTTGACATCCGTTTTGAATGCTTCTCTTACTTGGTCTTCCACTTTAAATGCTTCTTTCACCTCGATATCCTCTATTTTTGCTTCTTCCACTTTGATATCCTTTTTAATTGCTTTTTCTACTTATATATTTTCTTCAATTGCTTCTTTTACTACAATTTCCACTCTACAAAATTATGGGTTTTAATACAAATCTTAAATCGCTCGTATCTTCTAAACGGGAAGAGTTACGCCTAGCAAACTTTTACAGATTATTGGTACAAATTTTAGGTCGAATAGTTTTTTTATTACCATCATTGCTCTTGACATCCTTTTTGAATGCTTCTTTCACCTCGATATCCTCTATTTTTGCTTTTTCCACTTTGATATCCTTTTTAATTGCTTTTTCTACTTATATATTTTCTTCAATTGCTTCTTTTACTACAATTTCCACTCTACAAAATTATGGGTTTTAATATAAACCTTAAATCGCTCGTATCTTCTAAACGGGAACAGTTACGCCTAGCAAACTTTTACAAAATATTGGTACAAATTTTAGGTCGAATAGTTTTTTTATTACCATCATTGCTCTTGACATCCTTTTTGAATGCTTCTCTCACTTGGTCTTCCTCCTTGAATGCTTCTTTGACCTCGATATCCTCTATTTTTGCTTCTTCCACTTTGATATCCTTTTTAATGTCTTTTTCTACTTATATGTCTTCTTCAATTGCTTCTTTTACTTCAATTTCCACTCCACAAAATTATGGGTTTTCATACAAAACTTAAATCGCTCGTATCTTTTAAACGGGAAGAGATAGCTCGAGGAAACTTTTACAAAATAGTAGTATAAGTTTTTGATGAAACTGTTTTTTATTTTTATCATTGCCCTCGACGTCTTTTACTCAATTTCAATTTCCTCTTTAATTGTTTCTGCTACTTCGATATCCTATTTGATTGCTTCTTTCACTTCAATATCCTCTTTGATTGCTTCTTCCACTTCGATATCATCTTTGATTGCTGCTTCCACTTGGATATCCTCTTTGATTTGATTGCTTCTTCCATTTCGATCGTCTTTGACTGCTTCTTACACATGGATATCCTCTTCGATAACTTTAAACAGCTCGATATCATCTTTGATTGCTTCTTCCACTTTGATATCCTCTTTTATTGTTTCTACCAATTCGATATCATCTTCGATTTCCTTTTGATTGCTTCTTGCACTGCAATATTCTCTTTGATTACGTCTTCATCTTCGATATCATTTTTGATAGCATTTTCACTTCGATATCCTCTGTGATGGCTTCTTCCACTTCGATACCCTCTTTGATTGCTTCTTCCACTTCGATATCGTCTTTGACTGTTTCTTCCACTTCGATATCATCTTTGATTGCTTTTTTCACTTCGCCATCCTCTTAGAACGCTTCTACCACCTCGGTATCCTCTTTGATTGCTTACTCAACTTTAATTTCCTCTTTGATTGTTTCTGCTTCTTCGATATCCTATTTGATTGCTTCTTTCACTTCAATATCCTCTTTGATTGCTTCTTCCACTTCAATATCGTTTTTGACTGTTTCTTCCACTTCGATATCGTCTTTGATTGCTTTTTTTACTTCGTCATCCTCTTTGATTGCTCACTCAACTTTCATTTCCTCATTGATTGTTTCTGCTGCTTCGATATCCTATTTGATTGCTTCTTCCATTTCGATATCGTCTTTGACTGCTTCTTACACATGGATATCCTGTTTGATGGCTTTTAACAGCTCGATATCCTCTTTAATTACTTCTTCCACTAAAAGAAAAACACGCGAGCTGCGAGCAGCTCGCGCACAACGCAACCTCTAGTCATGTTATACAATTCTTAATACATCGAAGTTTCCAGCAAAGTTAGACGGGGACTTACATGTAGCTATCTCACTCTTTTGACCGTTACAATTTTAAACCGTTACAATCTTAGCTACCTATTAACATTTGAATCTGATTCGATCTTATAACTACCTAATACATTTTAAATCTAGATTCGATCCTGCCCCGTCTTTGATCGTCCGTTACACAGTATATCAATATCCATCTTCATTAAATATATTGTTTGCAAATCTTTATGTCTAATTACTAACTTAAATATATAAAACAAAGTCGGGTTAGTTACACCATTTTTTATCTCATGAACGGCTGGACCGATTTTGATGATTTTTCTTCGTTGGATTTGCCTTCACCCTGTATAGCAGAATAACTATTTAAATTAATTACTAATAATATTATCGTAAAACACGCAAAAATAGAAATTTTTAAGAAAATTAATTTTCTCATACATAGATGCTAATGATGGCTGATTGACAATTCTACCAGCGATGTACATTGGCAGCCCGCGTCATATGCATCTCAAGGTGGTACAAAGTTCGGCGGGTCAGCTAGTTACCAATAACTATAGGAGTAGGCATTAGATTTAACCCCAGTAGAAGACACAACAGACTGTTGCAATGGAAAAAAACTAACAAATACTTTGAAAGAAAAAATAACATTTAAGTTATTTTTACAGAATTTTTGCGTTGGGTGTTAAAAACTATATACGAGATACTAAGACATAGCTAAGAATCATCCCAGTTAAACTAGCTTTCTATTAACAAAACCGTGTCCGAATGGGTCCATCCGTTTGGGAGCTATGATGCTATGATGGTTGTCTGTTTCTAGCACCTCCAAAGTTATGGTGCAATGAGCTGCTAGGTAGATAAAGCCTATGTAATTATTTAAGTATTATTGACGTAACCAAGTGTTCTTATATTTTTATAGTGATAATGATAACCGAACACTTACGGAAAATTTCAAGTTGTTTAAAACCATCTCGAAAAATTTTCCTGTCCCGTCAAGGATTGAAATATTTTTAGATTTTTTTTAAATTTTGGAAGTGTTCTATTGTGTCCCTACGGCTTAAATAAATGAGTATGAGTTACGGTGCTACAGACAGCCACACAGCCAAACATAGGCGTCGAATTTATAATACCTCTCTTTTTGCGTAGGGGGTTAAAAATAATATATAATTTGCAATAGTTTAATAACTCTGTGCTATCTATCTTGTGTAAATATAGTTGGTGGTCCTTCTCAAATATCGTCGGATTTTTTTAAAATCAGATAGATGTAACAAACAATTAATAAAACATTTCATTTATTAAGGCTTTAATCATGTGCGAAACATTTGTTGAAATTATATTAAATTATTATTAATTATTTAAAATATTATTGTAACTTTTAAAAAATAATTTTTATTTTAAGTACTCCGAGATTTATGTAATAAGTTAAGTACTTAGTTAAATATAATAATCATAGAAAAAAAAATTGTTTTAATAATAAGGTGAATTCTCTTCCTTATACCGCTGTAAGTATAAACTACAACCTAGGGGTCTTCAAGTGGCGAGTGAACAGGTTTTATTATTAATTCATGATCCGATCTGATCATCGTAAAATTTGATATATAGGTAAGTACCTAGTGATGATCAAGCTAGGGTTATGCGATACACAAACCTGCAGATTCTGTAATGACGCGGCAGAATCGCTCTTACATCTGTTAGGCGAGTGTGCTCCACTAATGCGTAAACGTAGCATTCATCTGGTCAAACACATGAGCTAACAGCTATCACCCTTAAGATTATTCTACAGTTTTTAGCAACTGTAGGACTTAGTGGTGAACTTTGAATTCCCCCCTTTAAACCAAGTGGCGATCACAATAGGCCTCGTGGCCGCACTGAAACTAAAGCCGCAAAAGCTAATAAAAAAAAGGTAGTGATGGCACAATCCTGGTGTGACTAAATGAGCTAAAAAGGTTAGGAGTTGTTGAGATATTGGGGTTCAAGAGGGGTAAAAATATCCAAATAAGACTATTAGGTCAAGTGGGGCTTTAAAGGTCTTCATTAGCTCATTTCGACGCCGATTTTATTTTTAATTTAAGTTAATTTTTATTTTGATAGTCTCAAGATTATAAAATTTACCTTTTATGGGAGCCTCGCCAGATCTCAGTTCGGAGCCAACCACTAGTTTACTTAAAAAAAACCACATGTGCTACACACAGTTTATATACATAACATTATAGTAGAGTAACCACAATAATTCAACTTAAAATAATATTGTTAGTTGCAAAAAAATATTAGGTTGGGGAAAAAGTTTCTTCGCATTTTTTAAGAAAATTCAAAACAATTTTTAATATAGTTTATTTATATTTAACTAAAGTATGTAGGTACCATTTTGTTCGAAAACTTTTTGCCATCTTGTAGGTAGGGACATGATCCCATTGGTATAGAAATTTTGGGGCTTCTGATCAAAATACCGCGACAAGTGGTTTTGGCAGTCCTCTCGTGATGTTAACCTGACACTAACTAAAGAATTCTGAAGAGACCGAAACAGGTGGAAATCTAAAGGTGCAAGGTCAGGACTATACGGCGGATGCATTAACACCTCCCAGCCAAACTCTCATAATTTTTGCTGAGTGGCTAAAGATGTGTGATGTCTAGCGTTACGAGGCATGCCTTTTAAGTTTTGTCGTTTGAAGAAAAAAACACATCTAGAACCTTATAGTACTTTTTATTGTTTTTCAAAGTATTCACAACGTAGCTTAAAACACTTTTCCATTCGCTCAAACCAGTTATTATAACATTTATTCCACTCTAAAGTGGGGTGTTCAAAATGGCTGTCTTGAAAGCGTCGACTGCTTCTTCACCGGACTGGAACCTTTGACCACGAAGACTTTTCTTAATTTTAGGAAATGTAAAGAAATCGTTAGGGCTTAGGTCAGGACTGTATGGAGGATGGTCAAGAATTTCTACTTTTTCCTGCTTCAAATACTCAATCGTTTGACGAGCGCTGTGTGAGCTTGCGTTGTCGTGGTGCAGGATGATGCGTCGCTTTGAGTTAGATTTTCGAAGTTCGGCGATGACTTGTGGTAAACAAACTGTAGTATACCACTCTGCGTTAACCGTTCTACGATCTTCAAGTGCAATAGTCGCAACATGGCCGGTTTTTCCAACGAACGTGGCCACCATCTTCTTTGAAGTGCTTCGAGAACGAACAACTTTAGTCGGCTTTGGCTCGTCTTGAAAGACCCAGATTGTAGATTGTTGTTTGGTATCAGGATCGTAGGCATAGATCCAAGATTCGTCACCACTTATGATGTCGTAGACGTGATTTGACTCCCCTCGGTTGAACCTTTGCAGAGTTTTCTTACACCATCTGACGCGGGCCGCCTTGTGATTGTCGGAAAGCAGATGCGGTATCCAACGGCAAACTAGCTTTCTCACACCAAGCGCTTCATGCAAGATCTTCTGAATGGTTGTCCCTGAGATGCCTAATAGAGCCTCTATCTCTCGATACGTCACATGACGATCTTCGAGAATTAGTTGTCTCACAGCAATGATGTTATCTTCAGTGAAGGCGGATTTTGGGCGTCCTTCGCGAAATCTGTCACTAACACTAGTATGTCCACGCTGGAATTCTAAATACCAGCGTTCGACAGTCCGCAGACATGGGGCTACATCACTGAACACAGATGTTAGCTCTTCTAAACACTGAAGCCGTGTCAGGCCTCTTCTAAAGTTGTAGAAAATTATTGCACGAACATTTTCCTTAGAAAGATTCATTTTCGTACGTGACCTGACAGATTCAAATCGAAACTGTGACTAAACAATAGCATTAATCCTAATACTTTCAACTGTTTTGAGATTCAAAATGTAAACACATTCGAATATAGAACAGTTCCAAATTCAAAATTGCCGGAAAATATGGAAACGACAGAACTTAAAAGGCATGCCTCGTACCATGACGAAAAACCACACCCCTTCTGTTGATTAATTCCGGCCGCTTTCTCTCAACTTCTTGCTTTAATCTTATCAGTTGTTCGCAGTAGAGTTCAGAATTGATGGTCCTGCCTGGTGGTTACAGCTCATAATGCCCTTTCAATCCCACCACACACACAGCATCACCTTGTTGTGAGTTAACCCGGGTTTCGCCACAGTCTGTGAAGCCTGACCGGCCTTTGACCACGACCTTTTTCGCACGTTCTTGTCGTACGTGATCCACTTTTCATCACCAGTTATCAGCTTCTTCAAAAATGGTTCAGTTTCATTACGTCGTAATAAAGAATCACAAATGAGTACACGGTTCATTAGGTTTCTTTCAGTGAGCTCGTGTGGTACCCAAATATCGAGCTTTTTTGTGTACCCAGTTTTTTTCAAATGCGCCAAAACTGTTTTGTGATCAATTCCCAGTTCTTCAGTTACGTCGTAACTACTGATATGCCGATCTTGCTCCACTTTTTCAAAAATGGCATCAATTTTATCCGTAATAGGGCGACTAGAGCGACGTGCATCTTTGACATCAAAATTTCCGGATTGAAAACGCTTAAAGCAAATTTGTGCTACTCTCACAGACACTGCAGGTCCATAAACATCGCAAATTTTTTTCGCGGCTTGCGTTGCATTTTTACCTGTTTTTTAGTAAAATTTAAAATGTATCGAATTTCTTCATTAGATTCACTCATCTTTACAGTACGAAAAACAAATAAAAATCACACATTTTCCTTATTTGAATTTGGCATTATCTTCTTTAAAATTTAAACTTTGAATGATACCAAAACCAGCCAGATACAAATAGTATAGCCAAAGATATTTTATTACAAGTTCATACATACTATAATGCGAAAAGACTTTTTCCCCAACCTATTATATTTCAAGGTTTGGTTGACGACGGCGGAAAAAATAGCCACTTTTATTTGGTCATTGTGTTTTTAATATCCTTGAGCAACAACCAGCGGTCATATTTTATTCGGGAAAGCAAATAAATGATGTAAGTAATAATTGACATCACAGTTCTCGTAATTTTAATTTAATAATAACTGGGCACTGACACGCACTAGTTTTCTTGCGTCGCTTTATGTTTGCTGAAAGTAAGCTTTATCTTCTAAGCAACCAATTAATGGCAAATGAAACTTATGAAGTTATAACGTATAAATCAATATAATTCCACCTACAAAAATCTTTTTACACGATACAAATGATAATAAGAGTTTTATTTTCTTTGTAGGTGTCCACATCAGAGACCACAAATCCATTAAAAAGGAACTAGACGTTTCGTGGGAAGTAACAATAGTTAAAGCTGAAAACATAGCAAGTGTTGGTGATAAATCTAAAACACAAAAAATAAAGCCGAAGATAAAACTACCTCAAAAGCCAGAAGAGGTTTCGATTAAAAGAACAAAAATAAAACCATCTCCAGAAATTGCTGATACTTCGGAACTCGATAAACAACGCTATAATGTGCGGACGCTATTGCAATGTTCAAACGCCACGCCGATCCGAACGCATACCATCGCAAGTGGATACATCTGCTGTTTCTGCAAAGCACATTTTTCTAAAGCTGCAGACCTTAAAACGCACACCATACATGACCACGACGGTGAAACAAAAAACAAATTTCTGCAAGGAACAACTTTATTCTCCTTTATCGTTAAACTCGACATAACATCCCTGATTTGCACCATTTGTTGTAAGACCACAGATAGTCTGGAACAGCTTATTGATCATCTTAACAACATTCATTACAAAGGTCTTCACACAGACATTAAAAGTTACATAGCCTGTTTTAAACTTGAAGGGGAAGCGATGAAGTGTCACATTTGTTCGGCAGAATATAAAAGCTTCAAATTCCTGCTGGAGCATATGAACAAACATTCCACCAACTTCGTTTGCGATGAGTGCGGTGCGGGATTCATCAATCTTGGACAGCTTCGGTACCACTCTGATAATATACACATAGTGGGTGCATACAAATGTGGCACGTGTGATAAAGTGTTTCCATCATCGAAAAAGAAGTATTTCCACGAACGAGCTTCGCACTTTCAATCACCGAAAAAGAGGTTTACCAACGGGCTTGTACGAGATTTCGGAAGCAAACAAGCAGAAGCTACGAATGTGGTGGGAAATTCAAAAGTTTAAGAGTTGAGCCGATGACTGGACCAACCTTGAACAGAACTCTGTCTGAGTTTATATGCCGTACTTCTGCCATAGCATGACAGTATGCCATGCTCCTATCCTAATTGAGTCATAAACGGATGCAAATGTCAATGGTATTCTTTGCTGGCTGGAAAAAACACATTCGGTCTGCAGTTGAGATAATCACACAAAATTATTTTGTTGGAAAGTCTGGAGTTCTGGACCTGTCAGTTCAGTGCAGATGTTAATTCGTTATGTGATCACATGAAATAGGGATGTTCTTAGAACGCTTTCATTTATTAAATTCACTAACTCATCATTCTTGCGAGATATAGTGGCATTTACACTTATCCGAACTATAATAACGTTAAGTAGTAACGTTAAACGCTATACTGAAAATAATGTTAGTGTTTCTCTCTCATAGTAATTTAATGAGTGTTTGCTTTCCGTTTTTGTTGCTTAGTTATGTATGTCTAAGTACTTATATCGGATATTGCGTGAAAAAATGTATGCTTGTTTTAGTGATACTTTAATAAATGTCAACATTCCTTAGCAAACACTGTTTTATTTTCTGCCGCTACTCGATCCTATCCACTGTATTTTACGAGAAATAGATTAGGTATTACTAACTGCATATTTGATAGTTGACTTAACGTAAGACCAAAGGCATTATGATAATATAATTTCATCAAAACTCTTTACTAATAATTTATATATTTAATCACGGTATAAACCTTATAATTATGAAGTATTTTAACAATCGGTGGAAGATAAACCTTGCAGGCGAAATAAAATAATAAAGGTAGAAGATAATAAAGAATAAGAATAATGGTAATAAAGGTTAAACGATTTTTATTTTCTTTGTAGGTGTTGTCATCAAAGACTACCAACACATAAAAACAGAAGTAAATGAATTGGAAGAAACACTATTGTATCCAAAAGTTGAAGATACACCAAACCCTGGCGATAACAAACCTACACAATCCAGAAAACGCAAAATGAAGACAAAACAAACTTTGAAATCAGACGAGATCACAGTTAAAAGAATAAAACCAGTATCAGCTGACGCTCCAGCAAACATGAGAGTAAAAATAAAACCTCCATTAAAACTTTCAGCGATTCACAGTATAAAGGTGAAACCTCCATCAGAATCCGCACCGATTCAAACAGTTGAGAGAAAATCTCAATCAGAGGCGTCAAATATTCAAGGAGTAAAGATCAGATCTCTATCAGAACCCTCGCCGTTCCAAGGAATGAAAATAAAACCGCCTTCAGATCATCCACCCGGCATGTTGGAGATAGAAAAACAACGATATAACATTCAAACGCTATTAAAATATTCAAATGCCACTCCTATCCGAGCGCATTATGTCGGAAGTGGTTATATCTGCTGTTTTTGCAAATCACAGTTCCCCAAAGCTGCGGACCTCAAGACGCACACCATACAAGACCACGACGACAAAATTAAAAACAAATTCATGCAACGGACTCATATATCTTCTTTCATCGTTAAACTAGACATAACTTCACTTAGCTGCAATATTTGCTGTACGATTTCGAATTCTCTTGAACAGCTCATTGATCATCTGAACAGCATTCATCAGAAAGCGCTTCACACTGACATCAAAAATTACATTGCTTGTTTTAAACTCGATGGAGAAGCCATGAAGTGTCATATTTGTTCGGCAGAATACGAGTATAACAGCTTTAAATTATTACAGGAGCATATGAATAAACATAATGTGAATTTCGTTTGCGATGAGTGTGGAGCGGGTTTCATTAATCGAAGCAAGCTAAACACTCACTCTAGTACGCATAAATTGGGCTCGTATAAATGCGAGATATGTAGCAAATTATTCAAAACAGCGATAACCATGAAAGAACACGTTAGCAAAACACATTCGACTATTCCGGTGTACAGATGCCATAAATGTGAGGAAAGATTTAAAACTAATACATCCAAGAAAAACCACATGAGAGAAGTTCATGGAGTCGTATACGCGGCCTTGAAATGTGATGCATGCAATAGGACTTTCAAAAACAATGATGGTCTTAGGATCCACAAAAAAAGAGATCATTTGATGGAAAGGCGGTTTCAGTGCGAATTGTGTGACAGCAGATTCTTCACCGCACCCATGTTGAAGCATCATAAAGTGACGCACACTGGTCAGCGAGACTTCAAATGTGAAATGTGCTCTAAATCGTATTCGAGGAAGTGTGCGCTCAGAGAACACCTTCGCTCTCACACTAATGATCGTCGGTTTAAATGCACTTACTGTGATATGGCCTTTTTGCAAAAGTGCAGTCTGAAAGGTCACTTGCGTAGCCGGCACGATGCAGAATTGCAGTAGGAAATTAAAATTTGAAAATGCGTTCATACGTCTAAATAAATATTTCTTCTTTGTCTTTATTTTTAATAAAGAATATCAAACCAAATTTTTTTGTCGTCTATATTTTTGTTAATTAAAGAAAATGTTGTCTTGGCGTTATAAATAAACGATAACCAAAGATTTCGTTCCCTATTATAACAAGTTATTTATTTCCTTTGTAGGTGTCGACATCAGAGACAACGAAATCCTAAAACAGAAACTAGATGCTTTAAGCGAAGTTACTATTAAAGTTGAAGACAAATCTAAAACCGTCGTTGCTAAGCTTAAAACACCTAAGGCCGGAAAGGAGCAAACGAAGAAAAAGGCAGCCCAAGATCGAGATACCTTCATTCAAATAACGGAACTGAAATTTTCTCCAGATGAATCTCCAGCGAAGGTAGAGCTTGATAAACACAGATATAACATTCGAACACTATTACAGTCTTCAAACGCGACTCCGATTCGAACTCATTACGTTGGAAGCGGATACATTTGCTGCTTTTGCAAAGCACATTTCGTTAAAGCTGGGGATCTCAAGGCGCACACCATAAATGACCATGACGATAAAACTAAAAGCAAATTCATGCAAAGTACTGCTTTATTTAATCTCACGGTGAAACTTGACATAACATCACTTAGATGCAACATGTGCAGCTCGGCCGCGGATACCCTGGAACAACTCATCGATCATCTCAACAGCGCTCACCAGAAAGGTCTCCATACCGATGTCAAAAGCCACATCGCATGTTTTAAATTCGACGGAGAAGCGTTGAAGTGCCACATTTGTTTTATAGATTTTAACAGCTTTAAACACCTCCAGGCACATATGAATAAACACTTCTCTAACTTCATTTGCGATGTGTGTGGAACTGGGTTTATCAATGGCAGTCAACTTCGGATTCATTCGGATACCCACAAGGAAGGTACACATAAATGCGGTATGTGTTCTAAAGTTTTCCAATCGTCGAACAAAATGAAAGCTCACGAACGACTGACACACTTAGCAGCTTCGAGAAAGTACAAATGCTTTCATTGCGGTGAAAAATTCAAAAATAGGAATATCAAAAAGATTCACATGATCGAGGCACATGGAGTCGAATATGCGGACTTAAAATGTAATGCTTGCGATAAGACGTTTAAAAGTTCAAAGGCCCTGCACGATCACAAGAAAAGAGATCACTTGATGCGAAGATTTCCGTGTGGACTATGTGATAGTGTTTTTTATAGAATGGACAGGTTAAAACGACATGAAGTATCACATACAGGGGCTCGAAACTTCAAATGCGAAGTTTGTTCTAAATCTTATACGAGGAAATGTAACCTTAAAGAACACTTGCGTTCTCACTCGGTCGATCGCCGACGATAGTTCACTTTTACTTGAAACTTTGCTGAACTTCTTCAGCGGCGTAACAATTTATCTTACTTAGAAACTAATCAAAATATAAAAGAGTTTAAAAATGTAAATGTCAATAGATTAATTTATTCTATTTAGATTTGTACACGCAGTTCACTTGGAAATAAGCAAAGTCAAAGTCAAAAATGTTTATTCATTAAAATCACAAGGATCACTTTGAAACGTCAATTTTACTGCCTGTTCCTTCGCGACCAAGCCAGGAAAGAAAGGCAAGAAACAAAGCAGTTTATTTTTTTTAATGTTCCTTTTAGAATACATAACAATACAGAAAATAAATTACGTCTAAATTGTAACATTTTGACCGAGTTGGAGCAATTTCAATCCCAAGCTTAATAAATGTACTTTTCTTATCAAAATTGTTGGAGATTAGGTTGTAGAATATTGTAGGTGCCAGCCCTAGCGCGTGGGTAAATTATAATCAAGGTCGGGCCGTGCTGATTCTGCTCCTATTCTGTGGTACTATATTGTCAAAATAAAAGTTACAATACAAATACAGGAGTATGCAATAATTGTATTATAAACTTATGCTCAACCTACAGATTGTATCTATCATGTTATTCAGTACGAAATACACGTTTTCTTTTATTTTATAGACGCTGCTGTTTCCTTACAACCTTATACCTACATCTTATGTTCTACTTTTCAACTCAATACACTGTATTGTCAAAGAAATAGGTAGGTACAACTCATTGAGCTAATCGGGATGGTATAATAAGAGAAAGGGAGTTAGGGTCCCTAATTAAAAGCGATATTTAGGGCCCTGAATAACGTGTAGTGTGTAACCCCTAATGCTAGAAACATACTATCGGACATAACTTTTGAAACTATCATGGTTATTAACACTATTTGTACTGAAAACGGGATATTTACCATGATTTGTGAGTTCTTGAGTGTTCTTGAGTTTACCCGCGCATGCAACTGCGTCGAAATATCAGGACACTCAAGAACTCACAAATCATGGTAAATATCCCGTTTTTAGTACAAATACTATCGGACGCGACTTACAGTCGCGACTGCTTACTGTGTCGAACTTCGTCGGTCGTGCGTGTCTCGATCGCCGTGCACACGCGACGGATGCGTCCGCGACTTATAAAAATATCCCAGGAGCCAAATTCACGTCGAACGTCCGTTCGAGCGCTTATTCGGAGTCACGTCCGAGACTTTTTTTTTGGTGTTACGGTTTTGTGCATTTGCCAGTAGCAAATAAAAAAAATTAAGGACACAGAATAAACACAAAACCCGAGAGATACCTACACAAAATTAGGACAGGATCAGGAGAGGAAAGGACCGCGACTTATCGCTGACAGTTTGCGTAGTGTTAATGGCCAGACACAGCAAAAGCCGAGCCGTTTTATTAATTTTTAATTTAGGTAGGTTATTGAACAATAAAAGGATCGCTTAAAAGATGTGGTTTCACGTCAGTCAGGTAAGGAAAGAAAGTAATTATTACCAATTTATATGTTCTACAACGAGGCGGTACATTTATATATATTTTTTTTTATACCAAATAGGAAAGGTCCTGGCACTGATTGGCGAATCAATGTAACATATCTGTAGACATCATATCATGTAGTAGATATTAGTACCATGCGTGATGTGATAGCTTAAATCTTTTTCTTTTCTTTATAGGTAAACAGAAAATCCAAAAAGAAAAGTTCTTAAAGATAAAAAAAGGAGCCAGGAACTAGTAAGGGATCGCATATAACAAAAATGAGAATCAAACTAGTAAAAACTCTAAAAAGCCAAGTTACCAAACGGTGTTTTGTATAACAAACTCCTAGATATTATCAAAGTAATCCTACAACATTCTAATGCAACACCGATAAGACGTGTAAACGGATTAGATTACTTCTGTGCATTCTGCGACTAGCAACACATAAACCCAGCCGAATTAAAGATACACACTATAACCGCACATAGTCAAGAAACTTTCGTCACATCGACTAAGAGAATGACAGCAAGCAGCTTGCTTGTGAAATTAGACATCACATCTATGCGTTGCGACTTGTGTCAGCAAAATTTAGAAACCCTGGAACAGTTACTCGAACACCTGCAAGCTTCGCACATGAGGAAATACCACAAAGACGTGAACAATCAAATTTTGCCTTTCAAATTTGGTAAGAGACCTCTTAATTGCTACTTTGCGAAACTACCTTCCCTTCTTTCAAGTTGTTAAACGTACATGTAAATACACATTGCAGGCATTACGTCTGTAACGTCTGCGGTGGTGGGTTTGTCAATCCCGATAAGCTAAGAATACACATGCAAACACATAAAAGAGGCTCTTTTGTATGGTCTCACTGCTTAAAGGACTTTGACACGCATGTCAAGAGAAAGTCACACGAAAAACAGGTTAACGGCCCGAAGCAGCAGCGTTTGAAGTGCTGGCATTGCAATGAGAGATTCGAAGGCATTGTGGCGAAGGAGAAGCACACCCAATGACACATGATCGAAGCACACGGCATTGTGTATCCAACACCGAAGTGTTCGTCCTGCGATAAAGTGTTTATTAATCGGAAAGCGCTTAACGGCCACGTAAAAAAAGTTCACTTGATGAACCGCCGTCACGACTGTCCAGAATGTGACATGAAGTTTTTTGGAAGTATGGAGTTGAAGAATCACATGTTGAAACACAGTGAAAGAAAGAAAATACATTTATTTGACACACACACAGGACAGACAGTGGGGATCGACAGTTTCAATGTGAGGTGTGCCTCAAACGATACGTGAGAAAGAGTAGGTACTCTTAGAGAACATATGAGGATCCACACGATCGTCGCGTCGGTTCAAATGCGAGCATTGTGGGATGACATTTGTTCAGAAATACAGCTGGAAGGGACATATGCACAACAAACACGGCGATTTTGCTTAGTTCATGTTCTTCTATGTTACTTTCGTTCCCTTTTTATCAAACAATAATTTATCTAATAATGACAAACTGTACGGTATCTAAATTTTGGACTTCGAAGGTTGCATCTATGAGGTAGGTTCCATTGTTTAAGAACCAATACAATGTTTTTATTATACTGGGTTTTTTGTTCATATGAATCTCACTAGTTCTAGGTAGATAAACTAAGTGAGTCTTGGTGTAGGAAGACTATAGTATTTAACCATACTTTCTATAAGTATCACATTAACGCTTAACCTCATTTCCCTTTTCTTACTTCTCTTTATGATTTTAGACACCAGTTGAGTAGGCTAAACGCCCTAGTTTTAGGAAATTCTACCTGGACCTGAATCTTAAAGTGCACCAGTACCTTCTACCTCGGCAGATGATATACCTAACATAATTGTAACAATGAGTTAAGTGAAAGGCCCGCATCTTTATTTATCTCTATGTTAGACATTGATAGACCCCTGAAATGATTATGCCACTACAGGGATAATTTAAAGCTTACGTAAGATTTAGGCGTTCTAGTGTCTAAATCTGTACGTAACTCCGTTATATGTTTTACTGGTTGTCTAGATAACCATAAATATTAAACATTTATTTACAATCAACATACAATTTTTTTTTACTTACATACATTGTCGCACTGCTGGACGAAGGTCTCCCCTCCATCCATCACGTTTCACAGCCTAATCTGACCAATTTAGTTTAAATGCATCCAGGTCGTCTCTCCATCTTTTTCTGGGCCTACGATAACAAAATGCAATTCAACCAGTTTGTACTTTTCTGGTCTGTATATTTTGTTAAACCAATTACATTCTTTCGTCCGGTATTCCAAAACAAGGTTATAAGAACGATAACTTTCTTTATAGGTAGTCCTGAACCTGAAAAAGCTAGACCAAGCGAGACAACCTCAGCCGATCCCATAAGTGAAATGTCTCCGAGGCAAACCAAAATATGCGGCATCAAGCAAGTTCTGCTCTGGTCCACTGCCACACCAGTATAGAGGCATTCCGAGTTCGGGTACAAGTGCTCCTACTGCGAGTTGAAGTACCCCCAGCTCGATAGACTCAAGAAGCATACCCTCGAGGAACATGATGACGTCACAGAAGTGCGATTCTTCCGGAATACATTTTTCCAAGACGTGGTTATCAGACTTGACATAACTGAGATGAGAAGCAAACTTTGCTGTGGTAGTTTTGAGACTCTGAATACCCTAATAGAACCTGAGTCACAAGAAGCGCATTGACGTGAGCACTGCAAGTGTCTTCCATCCATTGAAATTACAATCAGACTCCCTGCATTGTGGGCTATGCTCAGAAACGTTTGGCACTTACAAAAGTCTGGAGCGCCATTTAAATGTGCACATGACGTCTTATAATAAATGCAATGTTTGCGATGAATTTTTTATAAGCAAAAACATGCGGGAACATCACTATATTAACTACCATAAGAAATCTAGTGTTCCGATAAAAACCAACCAAAAGGAATACAATTCGCCTAGAGTTTGTCAAGAGTGTGGTGAAAGATTTCCTTATAGATATCATAAGTTGGTTCACATTAAAAAAGTGCATAGAGAACCAGAAAATAACGATAGCTGCAACGCCTGTGACAAGATTTGCTCAACCAAGGAGAAATTATCGATACATTTAAGAAGAGATCATTTGATGGAGAGACCCTTTCATGCAAAGAATGCCCTAAAGCATTCTTCACGCTTAATTTTCTCAGGAAGCATATGATTACTCATTCGGACGAAAAGAAATACTCGTGTAATATATGTGGGAAAACTATTAAGTTGTAAATGAATTAAAACACTTTATTTTTAAAGCAACAAGTACCCACAATGGGCGGCCTTATCGCTTAGAAGCGATTTCTTCCAGACAACCTTTGGATGGAGAGGTGTTAAGTAAACTGTTAGTTTTTTAGTAAAAGTTGAATGTTGGGGTTTTTGGTTCAGACTAAACTGGCATAGTCTTTAAAGCCCTTGAGGGATCCACAGACCCTCACTATTTCTTATGTGGCATCGTAATTTCTGTTAACCAATATGAAGTGTGGGAAAAACTTCGATTAAGTTTGTTTGTGAAAATGACTGCAACAATAGCTTTAATGTGATTAATTTAATCGTCTGGTTAACGAGTTTTTTTAACTAGGAAAAAAGGTGTTTACCTAATAAATTATTTTAAAGTTAGGTTAGCGAAGTCGCCATTTTCTTGTGAAACTTGTTGGTTTTTTTGAGATTAATTAATTAAATTATAGTATCTGTGACAGTAAATTCGTGACTTTTTTGTACCCATTATCCAAAGCAAAGATTGCGAGATTACTTAAGCCTAAGTTCATCAGCTTAGTAGTAGGCTATTAAGCTTAACCACAGCTTGTTCATGTTATCTGTTTGTTTAAAGTGCCACCAATGTACGTGTTCCGGTTGACATAATAAAAACAGGTACTACCTACTTAAAATAAATGAATTTGCAGCATGATACATAAATAACATTATAACTTAAAAACTAAATAAAAAGGTGGGTGGGTAGGTGTCGCTCACACCAGCGCCTTGTGTATGGGCAGTCTACCGTGACGGCTATCATAGCCAGGACGATAAAATGACTACAAAGGCGGGACATTTATCTAACTGAAACTAATGGGAGCAATGGTTCCTTCATGGTGATACAAATATCTAATACTATGGATTTGCAAGGGCAATTTAAAACCCCTCTACGAAGCAAGGAACTGGCCTAATAACTAGAGATTTTTTACCAGGTAATTGGTTTGATTGTAATTGTAGGATATATAACAGCAATATGATTCTCAAGCAATTTCATTGTCTTTCCAGATGTCCTCAGCAGCAGCGATGAAGACGAGACGCCACTTTCAGCAGAGAAAAGTATAACTCTCTTCAGAAAAATCAATTTCTCATCTTTCATCTCCATACCACCAGGTGTAACCCCAGAAAGCACCAAGATACCCCAGAAAAAGAAGAAGCCACCCACTCAGAAAGTGCAAAAACGTAGATCTTCTGACGTTGTAGAAGAAAAACCGTTTGAAAAGGTTGAGCAGAAGCGCACGTTAACTAAACGCAAAAGTGCCAGTTCTAAGCGCAAATCCCCCAGTGAACAACGAGTGAAGATCCCGAATCCCAATCCGAAGACCAGGCTCACTGAAATGGACTGGCATTTGGACAACATTAGAACCATTCTGAACTGTTCCAACGCGACGCCAATCCACGCAAAAGAAGATGGTGGGCACTCTTGCAGCTACTGCTTCCAGAAATTCGCGAAACTCTCCGAACTCAAGAAACATTGCTTCTCCAACCACAAAAAGGGGAAGCCGGATTTCCTGAAAATGCGGCCTGGGAAGATACTATCAAAGCATATCGTCTACTTGGATATCTCGTCGCTTAAGTGCCGTGTGTGCCGCGCGGACATTGACAGTCTGGAGATGTTGATGGAGCATTTGCAGAACGCTCACGATGAGACAATGCATCTGGTTATCAAGAACCAGATTATGCCGCTGAGAGTGGTGGACGAGAGGCTTCGTTGCGCCGTGTGCGCTATCGAAATTGACTTCGACAAAATTGCTGATCATATGAGTCAGCATTATAGAAATTACGTGTGCGAGTTTTGTGACGCTAGCTTTGTGATTCGCTGTAAAATGCTGGAACATAAGAAGAATGTGCATGATGTGTAGAAACACTTATATTCAATACACTCTAGGCAGCGTCATCTAGGATTAAGCTAGGGAGAAAAGTGTATCCCATTAAGATAAGCTAGGGTTAAGAGTAAGTAGGTCCTAAAAGTTAAGATTGACTAAATTTCTCCTCTTTAGCGATTGTGCTTTATGCATGAAAGTTATCATCTAAATTTAGCAAGATATACGTATATCTACCCTGGGATGGAAGAAACCAGGGAGATTTAGTAAATAGATATCTTTATATTCTTAAATTATATGCTTGTAATGTAGTACATAATCTTTTGTCTACGAAAGGGTCACTGAATCTTTTCAGCACATTGGTACTGAAGATTTTTGATCGTAGGCAGCATTTAGGTAGATTATATCTGTCTGTTTGTGTGAGCGTTTACATTATGGATCTTCCCCCGTCCGGCCAATACATTTTGTATGGGTGTGACTTGTGAGGGCTTAGCTATTAAAATCTAATAATTGTAATCTCTTAATAAATAAAGGCAATATGCAAATAGATATTTAACTAACTAGCGGCGAAAACCCGATATCCAGAGACCGTTCACTCCATTGATTGATTTAAACCGGTAAGTTCGTTACAATAGCGTCAATTCTTTACTAAAGGGCAAATGCCCCAACTTCCCAAGACAGGTCATAAGACCACGATGCCGACGGTATCATATTTTACGGTCATGTACTTATATACTACGTGTTTCGTAATATACGACATTAAATGAAAACACGCATAGGGCTAATGGCTAGTACTGTTTTAAAATAGGTTTTTTTCAAATACCATATAAGGTTTAAAAACAATAACCTTAAAACTACCAATCAAATCCTAATTAATGAAACAGCCTGTATAAAAAAGGTAAACAAATCATATTCATGCATCATATATGTATGTAGGTGCCTATTAAACTGACTAAGCGGCATAGTCGCAAGGGCGCTGCCGATTTACATTAAAAATTGTTTATTGAAATTGTATCGATTATTAGATAAATATTCAAGTTACCGATTGTATTAAACCCACCTTTAAAATTAGTTAATACGATTCCGGATGTGTGTTTTAAATTAATGTCGTACATAACAAAACAGGTTGTGTATGGTGCAGGACGGACAGAAAAAACTAAAGGCGAGGATGGTGACGGACGGTAGAGACATGGCGCTCTTTTCGTAAAAAGTTACAGAATCGTAGCATCTGCGCGACTATTTATGGTTCGCTTCGCTTACCAAGTTTATTGTTCTCTCAATTTGTAGCTCGCTTTGCTCACCAGAAGTAATTTATAACTATGTAAACTTATGGTGCATCCACCCACACCGTTGCTTTATGTGAAGCAACATTTTGAATTCTGCATTACGTGCTAAATGCGTATATCTGAGGTATGGAACGCTACCGTCGTCTGTTCAGTTCCTGTTCAGTAGCTAGTAAGAGACTCGATAAAGAGTCAGAGAAGAGGGCCTCCCTAGCGAGAGATCTGTCACGGTCAGTTCACCCGCCTTTACACACTGATTTTTATCTCATGCACCATAGTTTCTTAATCTAAGATTTTAGTTTTTCGAGCGCCAATTTAGATAATTAACTTGCTTTGAACATCCGTTGTTAATGTTTAATACAGTCGTTTTAATTGTTCGACTTGCGACGTCGCGGCGCAAAACTCCCACCAAAACCGCTCGGGTCAAGCCCGAGGATAGAACAACTGGCGGTCAAGCAGCAACTTGCTTACGTACCTAATACGGCTACCGGTATTTTTATGTTTTTTTTAAGGGAAATCATCTTTAGGCGCGTTGGGCATTTTTTGAGATGGGAAAAAACCATCAAACTCTCGACATTGTTATCGATACCGACACCTCTGTATATAAGTAGTGAAAACTTATTTTAAGAGTGAATAAGTGTCTTCTAGATCTTCGAGCTCCAACTTAGACCACATCATCGCTTGCCACCAGGTGAGGTTGTTGTCAAAGATATATTCGTTAAAAAAGCCTGCGTTCATACTTTTCTGTATGTTGCGAGTCACGACGATGCGGCGCTTCAATACATTTTGTATGAAAGTACATTAAAATGGCGCTACGTCTTCGTCTCGTCTTTGCCTTGTCTTTGTCTCTATTCTGTCCTACGTCTTACGATCGCATCGCCATATTTGGCAGTACCTACATTTGTCCTCTAGTATTTAAATAAAGGCTTAGAACTTAAAATAACTACACATAGAACAGAAGTTTCGAACATTCCGTTTGAAACATCTACAAAATAACGAATGTGTGCGTAATTATTTTTAACCCCCTACGCAAAAAAGAGTGTTATAAGTTTAACGACTATATCTGGCTGAGTGTCTGTCTGTCTGTGGCATCGTAGCTCCCAACGGATGGACCGATTCGAACGCAGTTTTTTAACAGAAGCTAGTTTAACTGGGGTCGTTCTTAGCCTGTATGTGCCATGTTTTGTATTCGCCGACGTGCACACAAGCATACGAGTAATGCAGCAAGCGCAATGACATTTTCATTTTCAAACCGTCCTAATTATTTCACTACGTCCGCTCATAAAAATTACAGCGTGTTGGTTGGAGCCATTTATGGCTCCAATTTAATGGCCTATTTTTTGCACGTACGTTGTTTCGTATTATGTGTATGTGTAGTTATTTTAGTTATTCTAAGGCTTATTAGCAAATCTAAATGCAATGGTTTTAACCATGAGCTTGTAATTTCAGATGAAACTAGGGAGTCGAAATATGTCAAGAAGAAGAAGATAATAATAATAAATCCTAGTGCTGAGAAGGGAAAGTTGCAGCTTGTTACCAAGAGATACGACGAATTGAGAAAGCACCAGGTTAGTTTTCAACTAGGTACTTAAGAGATACCTAATATAAGTACCTAGAGAGAGATGAGGTTCATACGCAAAATAAATAGGTACAGAAGCCAGCTGGGGCCGATCTTGATTATAATGAGGGTTTTTCATTATCGATTTATAAAGAAAAACTAGTTCCAACTAGTGTAATAGATGGCGCTGTCTGGAGATGCACCTCCAAAAATATGCTTTATAAGCCAAAATCTCAACGATGCAGTATCAAAATTTGTCTAAATCTCACTTCGTCACAAATGATATATAAAGAAACACAAATGTTTGCTTTTTTTTATTTCTAAGTTCCTTGGAAAATAATGTTGACATGGCAATTGGCATTGACAATTCACTTTCCTTTGTTAATGTCCTGAGCATGACAGTTGTTGAAATGGGATTTTTTTAAAAGGTTGGCAATACTACTACACCACGTAGCAAGGAGCCGGCCTCTCCCGTGTCCTCTCCGGCAGGTGTAATGCCCGCTTCACTGTGTGATCACTGCCTGCGCATCACATGTCCATACCACCGGAGACGCCTTTTGCTGAGTAGAATGGGAGTGACTTTGAAGCTTCCTCGAACGTAATCATTCCGTACTTTGTTCAGCCTGGTCACACCTCCCGCCCACAGCATCTTCATCTCCGCAGTATGTAACTTTTGTTCGTGGGTTTGTTTAACTGCCCAGCATTCTGCTCCGTACACCATTGCCGGTCGACCTGTCTTGTAAATCTTACCTTTGGTTTTAATAGGCATACGTTGATCATACATTACACGTTATTTCAGATGAACATAAGGAGTATATTGGCGTGCTCGAACGCGACGCCGATCAGGAAGTACGGGGGGGTCGGCTACATGTGCTGCTTCTGTACACTGGAGTTCCCTGAACCGAGGCTACTAAAGAACCACACGAGGCGCGTAAGTACATTCAAAATGCACTATATTTCTTAAGAATTAAGCAGATGAAAAATTTTGATTTATATTTAGTATAACCGAGGTTATTAATTCGTCGAAATCTTTTTTCACAAGCTTTTATTTAACTTGCAATGTATGTATGTTTGTCCGAGTGAAATCTTGCAACTGAATTTTAATTCAGTTATCTTTAACCGATTGAGGTGAAATTTGGTTTACACGCTTATTTTGGATGGCAATGCATGCTGAGCTGAGTACCAATTCATCCCCACACAGAGCTTTTAAGTTTGTTAGTATGTTAGTGCTTATGTTAGATTTTATTGTTGTTGTGTTTATTTTTTTTATTTCTGTGTGGTTTTTTGAATAAAATGTTTTCTTTCTTTCTTTCAAATATTAGACGTGCGCGTACGAGGATCTCGGGTCAAGTCAATCGAAGCTTCCAACAAATTAATCTGTCTAGCGACAATGGAACTTATGAATGGATTGTAGTAAGCTACTATTGGTTTGGCTCATTTGAATCTGCTTGCGGTTCCGATTATGAATTTTGTAAAAGCTTGTTTTGATAAAGTAATTTTTCAACAAAAAACTTATTTTAATGCATGTTCCCCGATTACTCGAAGACGCCTGGACCGATTCCAGAAATTCTTTTTTTGTTTTAAAGGATCTACTTTCCAGGTGGTCCCATTAGCACCAAATCAGGATCTGATGATGGGATTCCAAAAAAATCGAGGGCATCCCTCAAATTTTAGAGGGACGTATAATGTGTTTTATATATTTTTTCTGTTACCTGAAGTTGGTGATATTTTTATAAAAAAGTTACTTCTATTTTTAACCGATGGGTTAAAAATCACCAAAATAAATAAAATTCGGTTAATTGACTTTGTCTTTGAGACTTTAACGCCCTGTGCGTGCAATACAGTAATGCGTTCATGGCGTTGTTGGGGCCGCGCTTCTGTAGCGCATGGGGAATGTTCGCGGAGGCGCGAGTAGACGGGCTCACAGCGATATTGCGCAAGAGAACGGCGTCCCTGATGCTGTGCACATGTGTGAATTGTTTTGAAAAAGTAATATTAAAAAAAAACTTATTTAATTACAGAGCCACGATGCTACAGCGATGGCTGCCTTCACAGGCGCCTCTTCAATGGCGAGCTTCGTGGTGAAGCTGGATATAACGGATCTGCAGTGCACGCTCTGTGATGCTCCCTTCAGCAGCGTTGAGGATATCGCGACCCACCTTACGACGGACCACAGGCGCGTCTATCACGATGATGTGAAGAGCCATATCATTCCTTTCAGGTATTATATCATCATATCGGCCACGGGCGTAGCCAGGTTGTAGACTTACTACTAAAGGCAATACATTAATAGAGGCGACCATCAGGTGGGCCATAAGCTTCTTTTTTCTTTATTTTTATACTACCTGGAGATGGAACAAGCTTATGATCCACCTGATGTTAAGTGGTAACCATCGCCTATAACAGAGAACTGCCACGTAGGTCACGCATGTTAAAAATGTGCCTTACGATGCACTGCCCTGCGTCCATCAACTTAAGGCTACAGGTGTAAAGCTTCATGTGCCTAGAATTTCACCGGCAACCATACCCTTCAAACCGAAACACAGCAATGCTGCTTGACGGCAGAAAGAGTCCTTTCACAAAGAACTCTACTACTCTTGAAGGACGCTTGTTCCATCTCCAGATCGTATAGAAGCTATTTATGTTTAAAAACTTAAACACGACTACCTATGTCGATGGTAGACACCTCATTCATCAAAATCGGAGGAGTAGTTTAGGCGCTACGGTGACAGACGTACCCTAAATGCAAACATATTAAATTTTTAATAAAACGCGAAATTCAAAATTCTTTGAATACTCCAGAAATAATAATAACAGATTATAAATACCAAAGTGTTATTACTAGTATATAAAAAATAATAATATTGCAAATAAAAACTTAATAAAAATTAAAGTTCTAGCACATAACAAAAATAAAAGTGAGTTTTATATAAAACTAGTTGACCCGCCCGCGGCTTCGCATGGGTGGTTTTTCAATAAAACATTACCCTCATTTTGCGCAGTTGGCTAAAAAGTAGCCTATGACCTTTCCCAGGATATAATCTATCTCCTTGCAAAATTTAATTACGATCCGTTCAGCCGTTTAGTCGTGTAAAGGTAACAAACTAACTACTAAACATGCTATGTATGTATTATGCCAATATACAAACCTTCCTCTTGAATCAGTCTATCTATTGCTGGAAACTGCATTAAAATCCGTTAAGTAGTTTAAAAGAATTAAGCAAACAGACAGCGGAAGCGACTTCATTTTATACTATGTAAAGGTTAACTAATAATAATAATAATAATAAAGCCTTTTATTCGGACAAAGTTATACAATTGGTTCTTAAACTATTGCACTTTTAGATAAATATTTTTAATAACTAATTGAGATTACTCGCATATTTAGTGCTTCTTAATTTTATGTAAGTCCGTTTGCCAGTTGGCAAAGGCCTCCTCCAACTATTTTAAGGTTTTCCTCGTTTTTCAATATAAGTACACTGAGGGCTGCAACATAATTTTTTTTATTTTCTGTAACTGTTTTCGTAATTATTTTCCTGTGTTGTTGGAGGGTTGTGGTCTCTATCCCCCACGAGGACCAGTCGGCTTGGGGGAGATTGTGTTATTTTTCTTGTTTGGTTTTCGTAGTTTGGTTGGATTATCCGTTTGCCGGTTGTTATTTACTATTGGTTTTTATGTGTGAGGATGTCAGTGAATGAGTTTGATCGGTTTCTCATCAAATCGAATGCGTTTGTCCTGTTAATTTTAATAGAACTTATTGTTTGTTGCTTTTTAGGTTTAGTGAATGACGTCGACTGTGGTGAGGTAGATAGTTCTCTTTTCCTTTTGTTGGTGTTGGGTTCTTTAACTACTAGTTTGTCATATTTCAGAAAAGCATTATTTCCCTTTTTCTTCTCCTCTAGTAGCTGTGGTAGCAAAGCCTTTCTCTTTTCTATAACTTCCTTTGAATAGTCTTCCGATATATAGATTCCCCTTAAACTCTTCTTATTCTTTATAACTTGGTCTTTTTTCCACCCGTTTGTGAATGAGAATAGCACAGGTCTACATTTGTTCTCGACTTTATTTTTTCCTAAACGGTAAAGTCTGTTCACTTCATTTTCTTCCACAGAGTTTAACTAAGTACATACTAAATAAACTTAAATGAGCAGAAGATGAAGTGAGGGTAGTTGCTGCAGTTGCTTCTCAACGGTAGCTCCAAGTACTCCAGTCCGCCAGTGACCACGGCTGTTGCAACACAGTCGAAACGTCGGGATAGCAAATTAAAAATAGGATAATTGTCTTCGTACAATTAGATAAGGATTAGTCCTGATCTAACCCTTCGCAGTATTCTAGGCTTGCACTAACTGCGGTATAGTATAACCAGTAAGGGCGTCCATTGATTACGTGAGGTGTACAGGGTAGGGAGAGGATCGAGCCGAGTCTCGCCCAATCCAAAAAAGAGAGAGGGAGTCTCGACAAATATCATGTTATTTTTTTTAAATTTTATATCTTATATTCTAGATTACGAGAGAAGCAATCTTGAATACTAGTCTTAAATAAAAATAATGAAGCACAAAAAATTGTGTTTTTTAAAATAAGTTTACTTAACGCTTTTAGCGTATTTAAAAAAAAGTGGTACACCACAAAAACACTCCAAAAAAAAGTGGGAGTGCCGACAGAAGTGAAAATTTAAACAATTACGTGTGTATTTTTTAATCGTCAGGCTACACTACAGATACTTAAGTACAGAGGTGTCGGTATCGGTAATAGTGTCGCGAGTTCAATGGTTTTTTCCCATCTTATAAAATGCCCAACGCTCGTAAAGAAGTTTTCACTTCAAAAATTTTATTTTTTTAAATTTGTTATCATTTTGAAAAAACTCACGAGAGATAAGGAGAGGGGGGAGAGGGTCGAACCAAATCTCGCGAAATCTCACCATGGTGGGAGGGGGGTAGAAAAATCGACAAAAACGCCTCACGTAATAAATAGACGCCCCCTAACCCACACGCACGCATACATTCACTGATTATTCCATTATGAAGCATAGTCCGGAGGAAGGTGTAGGTATGCCATCACACAGGTCCATCCCTAGTAAACCATTGTAATTTTTGTTTGTGAAATATCGAAGTTTGTTGCTTAATAACTTAGCAGATTGGCCTTTCCTTAGCAGTAAATAAATAATAAATAAATAAATATTGCTGGGCATTTCACACAGCGCTATCTAGCCCCAAACTAAGCAGAGCTTGTACTATGGGTACCAGACAACTGATATATACTTATTTATATATTATTTGTAAATACAAACTTATAATATATAGAAAAACATCCAAACCCGTAACAAATATCTGCAGATCATACAAACATTTGTTCCGTGGCGGGAATCGAACCCGCTACCTCCTGCGTCTCAGCCGGCTATTCGCCCACTGCGCCATGGAGGTCGTCAATTGTTGGGTATTGCTGTTTTTTTTGTGTATACGAATATGTTTTCTTGTGGGTGTGTGTGCTGTGTGTGTTTTGTTCGGTCACAAATAAATGTTTTTTCTTTCTCTTTTCAATAATAAAATTTTATCTTATCTTATAAGATTCGCAAATACGTCGGCTTCAGGGTGGGTTAAGCGGGTTAACTTGAGTGTTGGCGTTGCGCACAGCAGATCAGCTAGTTTTGACGTTTTTTTTTTTAATATTTATATTATACATTTAGACACACAAGCTGACTGGCCTCCTGATGTTAAATGGTCACCGTCGCCTATAAACTCCTGAAGGACTCGAGGTACTGCAGACACGTTGCCTAAAACTTAGATAGATACAGCCTTGGCCAAAAGTATTAGGCACCCCTCTAAAACATGGATATCTCAGAACTTATTTAAAAAACAGCAAATATTTTTAATAAAAGCCAAGCCGGTGCCGTCAAACGATTATTTAAACACTAGATAACCTTATTCTATGGGTCATAAAACATTTGGTGAGCCGGAACCCAAATTATGGGTATATTACAAAAAATACTCAAAATTATTATCAGTCTGCATTTTTTATTGATAGCGTAAAGAAGCTTCCGTGTGTGATTTAGTGGTGAAATTGACATTCTCTTTTTTCGAAAATGCCGAAAAAAAGTGAACTGTGCTACGAAAAACGTATTAAAATCCAGTTGCTACACGAACAAGGAAAGTCCCAAGTAGAGATTGCCAAACTTGTAAAATGTTCGCGATCCGCAGTACAATCTGCTATTAAACGGTTTGCGGAGACTGGCGCCCACGCAAATAAAATACGGACTGGCAGAAAACGCGTGACTACTGAGCGCCAGGACAGAAAACTCGTCCGCGAGTCTCTGAAGGACCGCCAAAAAACTTCTTCTGAACTCGCTGCCGTCCTATCCGAGGAAATTGAATACCCTATTAGTGCTCGAACGGCAAGAAGAAGACTTGCAGATGCAGGTTTAAAGGAGTGTAAAGCAAGAAAGAAGCCATGGCTCTCGGAAAATAACAAAAAGAACCGCTTAGAATGGGCTCTACGATACCAACACTTCACGGAGGAGGATTGGTCAAATGTTGTTTGGTCCGATGAATCAAACTTTGAGGTAAGCTTTTATAGGTACTATTCCTTAAGAACGATAACATTGATCACTATGATTTTAGTCTACTTTCTTAAAAATAATGAGCACACATTTAAACTCTACTTTTTTCCATTGTTACAGTTATTTGGAACTGCGGGTGTAACCTTCGGGAGGCGTCGCGTCGGCGAGGAATATCATCCCGATTGCGTGGTTTCCACTGTTAAACACGGGGGAGGTAGCATAATGATCTGGGGCTGCATGCCAGCTGATGGTATTGGCGAAATGTTCGTTTGCGAAGGCCGTGTGAACAGTGAAAAGTACATAAATGTGCTCGAAACTGCGCTAATGCCTTCGCTTACACGCATTTTCGGCGACACAAACATGGATGGAGTCAAATTCCAACAAGACAATGCTCCTTGTCATAAATCAGCGACCACCATGCGCTGGTTTAGAAACAACAATATCGACTTGTTAGAATGGCCGGCGCAATCCCCAGATCTGAACCCTATCGAGCATCTTTGGGGTATTCTGAAGCGCAAGGTCAGAGAGCACAGCATAACATCCAAAACCACTTTAAAAAATGCGTTAATTCAAGAGTGGGACGCCATAAGTGCAGCCGAATGTAAAAAGCTTGTAAGCAGCATGCCCCAAAGAATTGCTGCTGTGATCAATGCAAAGGGGGGGACAACTAAATATTAGTGTTTTTTTATAATTTTATGTTAATATAGTAATTTGGAAAACAAACTAGTGTCATTTTTCACCTTGAACATGAAAAAGTCAGGAAATTTTAGGGTGCCTAATACTTTTGGCCAAGGCTGTAGATAATTCTTTATTGTTACAGCAAATTACAATAACTTAATCTAGAAAACTTAAAGACTAATACAAGGTGGTACAATGGGCGGCCTTATCGCTCAAAGCGATCTCTTTCAGATTAACTTAATGCCTTATTTACACCTCTCTTGAAGGCGTTCATGTTGAAACCCATCGGGAAAACCTCAGGGAGAAGATCATTCCACATGTTGCAGGTGCGTGGAAGAAACGACCGGGTGAAACGCACCGTGTGAGACTTCCACGCATCTACAATATGTGGGTGAGCACAGTGTGCGCAGGGCTCGGCTCGAGCAGCAGGATTCTCCCTGTACGAAATCAAAGCGCTCAGGCACGCAGACGACTTTTTTATGTTAGGTACTTGTGGGGAAACAGGCTTACGGCCCACCTTATGGTAAGCGGTCACCGTCGCCTATTGACACCGGCAACACCCGGGGCATTGTCGATGCGTTCCCTACCCTGTACAAACCTCTTTACATTTCTCTTGAAGCGTGTCATAGCCTAACGGGAAAACCTCGGTAGCTCATCTTGCTTCAGGTCAGCTACAAAACTTTCTGTTGGTTTTGCCGTAGTAGGATAAAAATTGATGGTTTCTTTTCAGGTTTTCGGACTCGTTTCGCTGTGTTGTCTGCGCGAGTCAGTACAGTAACTTCAAGGTGAGTTAATATTTGCGGGCTTGTACCAAAAACAATCGCAAAATTAACTTTGTATTTTAAAATGACTCAGATACAGTTATCTATCACATCACATCACACTAATATTATAAATGCGAAAGTTCGGATGTTTGTTTATTTATTTGTTTGTTTGTTACTTTGATTTCGATGAAGTTTAGTATGTACGTAGATTATAACCTGGATTAATACATAGGCTACTTTTTATTCTATAAATCAGGTCCCATGGGATAAAAATAGGGTGTCAAGTCTGAACAGCGAGTTCAGCTTTACTTCTAGGTTACCTACAGATTTAGTAGTGTAACGCGTACCAAGTCGCGGGCAATAGCTAGTAATTAAACGAGCGAAGCGAGATCTCCAAATTAACTTGGGCAAATCGGCGTTGTAGTATGTATGTATGTTTGTTTGTCCGAGGATAACTTTCGAAGCGTTTATCCGATCATCGTGAAATTTGATATACAGGGTGTGGCGTAATGAGTGGATAATAGGGTACCTGCGGGTAGGGGCCATTGTGGCGGTTCAGATTTGTTATGCTCAGTAAAAGTGCCTCGGTTTTCGAGATATTCGACATTTTCGAAATTTAAGAAATATTTCACCCTTCGTCACTATTTTTGGCGCCAAGACTGCAAATGAAATTTTTTTTCAATCTATTTTTTGGATAGTATTCTTGGATAGATGTGCTATCGAATGGAAACTATTATTTTTATAACACAAGCACAGTTATGTTTTTAAAATAAGATTTCACTAAAATTTTACTTGCTTTCGTTTGTTTTCCTGACCTTTACCCTTCTGTGGTGTAAAAAAAATGTATGGTCACTTGAATGCCTAATTTAAAAAAAATTAGCCTATTTCATCGAGATTCCGAAATGGTATATTACATGGTATTTCCACAAGTTGATTCAAAAGTAATTCCTATTAAAATGGGTAGAACTAATTATTATAAAATTACAAATAGTGCTAAAATTTACTTCATTACTTAAAATCACCTAAAAACGTTAGTTTAAAATTCGGTAATGAAATAAAACGAAACAATAAATTTTAAATGCATTTCATTTATTAAATTTACTATTACAAAAGGTGTTCGAAAAGGCCACCACGTGCTCTGATGCATGCTCTGCACCTTTTGATAAAAGATCTTTTAATCCTGTTCGCAATTCTTTGCTCTGTGATTTTCTGAGCAGCTAATCGCACACGCTCCCGTAGCTGGTCCACTGTATTGATTGGGTCTTAATAAACCTTTTCTTTAAGGCATCCCCAGTAAAAAAGTCCAATGGGTTGAGGTCTGGTGAACGAGGTGGCCACAAAATTGTCCCCAAACGACCGATCCATCGTCGACGATATGTTTCATCGAGGTATTGTCGAACATTTCGGGCGTAATGAGCGGGGCAACCATCGTGCTGCAGCCACATTCTTCTTTTATCTTCTAATGAAACATCTTCTAATAAAAGTGGAAGTTCGTGCCGTAAAAAATGTAAATACGTTTCTACAGTCAATGTTCCAGACAATTCGAATGGTCCGATGATTTTGCAATTTAGAATTCCAGTCCATAAATTAATTTTGAACTTGTACGAGGCATGCCTTTTAAGTTTTGTCGTTTGAAGAAAAAAACACATCTAGAACCTTATAGTACTTTTTATTGTTTTTCAAAGTATTCACAACGTAGCTTAAAACACTTTTCCATTCGCTCAAACCAGTTATTATAACATTTATTCCACTCTAAAGTGGGGTGTTCAAAATGGCTGTCTTGAAAGCGTCGACTGCTTCTTCACCGGACTGGAACCTTTGACCACGAAGACTTTTCTTAATTTTAGGAAATGTAAAGAAATCGTTAGGGCTTAGGTCAGGACTGTATGGAGGATGGTCAAGAATTTCTACTTTTTCCTGCTTCAAATACTCAATCGTTTGACGAGCGCTGTGTGAGCTTGCGTTGTCGTGGTGCAGGATGATGCGTCGCTTTGAGTTAGATTTTCGAAGTTCGGCAATGACTTGTGGTAAACAAACTGTAGTATACCACTCTGCGTTAACCGTTCTACGATCTTCAAGTGCAATAGTCGCAACATGGCCGGTTTTTCCAACGAACGTGGCCACCATCTTCTTTGAAGTGCTTCGAGAACGAACAACTTTAGTCGGCTTTGGCTCGTCTTGAAAGACCCAGATTGTAGATTGTTGTTGGGTATCAGGATCGTAGGCATAGATCCAAGATTCGTCACCACTTATGATGTCGTAGACGTGATTTGACTCCCCTCGGTTGAACCTTTGCAGAGTTTTCTTACACCATCTGACGCGGGCCGCCTTGTGATCGTCGGAAAGCAGATGCGGTATCCAACGGCAAACTAGCTTTCTCACACCAAGCGCTTCATGCAAGATCTTCTGAATGGTTGTCCCTGAGATGCCTAATAGAACCTCTATCTCTCGATACGTCACATGACGATCTTCGAGAATTAGTTGTCTCACAGCAATGATGTTATCTTCAGTGAAGGCGGATTTTGGGCGTCCTTCGCGAAATCTGTCACTAACACTAGTATGTCCACGCTGGAATTCTAAATACCAGCGTTCGACAGTCCGCAGACATGGGGCTACATCACTGAACACAGATGTTAGCTCTTCTAAACACTGAAGCCGTGTCAGGCCTCTTCTAAAGTTGTAGAAAATTATTGCACGAACATTTTCCTTAGAAAGATTCATTTTCGTACGTGACCTGACAGATTCAAATCGAAACTGTGACTAAACAATAGCATTAATCGTAATACTTTCAACTGTTTTGAGATTCAAAATGTAAACACATTCGAATATAGAACTGTTCCAAATTCAAAATTGCCGGAAAATATGGAAACGACAGAACTTAAAAGGCATGCCTCGTACTGGGACCTGTCTTCTCTGGCCAAATGAGGGTTTGTACGCTGCCAACTGTGCAGATTGTGCATATTAAAATACCCATCTTTTTTGCACGTGGATTCGTCGCTCCACAAAATTTTATCGAAGAAATCGGGATCAGCGTTCATTTTTCTCAGCATTGTTTGGCAAAATGCAACTCGTGCAGGGTAATCTCTTGGCTGCAAACATTGCACGCGCTGGTAGTGAAAAGGATGTAATTTTTCTCTTTTTAAAATTCGGTGCACTGTTCTTGCTGACATGCCAGTATTAGAGGCTATTACGCGCACAGATGTGGTCGGATCAGCAGCAATTTCATCAAGTACGTCCTCTTCATTATGTACTTGTGGTCTCCCAGAACTCGTGCCACCGATGCCACTTCCAGGAATTCGACCTTCCATGTAAGCATTGTGTACGCGAATAAACACACGATAATCGGGATGGCGTGCATTGGGAAATCTTTCCCGATACAGTGCTGCTGCTCGATTGGCGTTACCACCACACTCGCCGTAGATTAAATGCATTTGCGCATATTCAGACGCAGTGTATAGCTGAGGCATTGCAATCAATATGCAATACCAAAAAATCCAAGTTACAAAGCAAATCAAGTCCGAGATCACAGCACAAAATCGTTAGGTTCACAAAATTAAGACGTCCAAATCGCTAAGCAAAACAAAGTCCGAAATCACTGCACAAAATCGACGAGTATCAATCCAAAACAGGATAACACGTTGTTGTACGGGAGTAGTATGATAGCACACTAACTCGAAAATCATAAAAATGCGTTACGCGAAACGATAGTTCTCTTTCACTCATAGCATGAAAGAGCAAGATAGACATAGTGTCGATTGCCGCTGGGCCGGGAACCAATCTGTTCCAAGAATTACTAGTAGTTCTGCGAACAGTAGACAATTATTGCTAATAATAGTTAAAAATATTTCTTTAAATTACGCCTTGATAAGTTTGGTAGGAATTAATTTTGAATCAAGTTGTGACAATGATATGTAATATACCATTTCGGAATCTCGATGAAATAGGCTAATTTTTTTAAAATTTGGCATTCAAGTGACCATACATTTTTTTTACACCACAGAAGGGTAAAAGTCAGGAAAACAAACGAAAGCAAGTAAAATTTTAGTGAAATCTTATTTTAAAAACATAACTGTGCTTGTGTTATAAAAATAATAGTTTCCATTCGATAGCACATCTATCCAAGAATACTATCCAAAAAACAGATAGAAAAAAAAATTTAATTTGCAGTCTTGGCGCCAAAAATAGTGACGAAGGGTGAAATATTTCTTAAATTTCGAAAATGTCGAATATCTCGAAAACCGAGGCACTTTTACTGAGCATAACAAATATTTTTCTGAACCGCCACAATGGCCCCTACCCGTAGGTACCCTATTATCCACTCATTACACCACACCCTGTATAGGTAGGTGATGGCACAATTTTGGTGTGACTAAATTAACTAAAAATGTGGGGGGGTTCTTGAGATATTTGGGTTCTAGAGGGGAAAAAAAAACAAAATGAGACTATCCGGTACAATGGCACGTTTAATAAAAGGTCTTTGTGAGTACATTTCGACCCCGGTTTTATTTTTAGTTTAACCTTGTAACTTTTTAGTTAACCTTGTAGTTTTTAAGTTATTAGCCATAATAAAAACTGCACTTTGACAAAATTCACAGGGTACACCAGTGACCCTACAGTGCTGAAATTTGCTATGCGTGTAGCTTTAGTGACACAAATATAGGGAAGTCTGAAATTCAGAAAAACTGCCATTTCTTCCCCTAAAATGTGTAACCAATTAACATGAACTCCCGTTACGTGTAATTTGAATGAAACTGTAGGTTAAGTTAGTTGGTTGTGTAATTCGTTGCACTATTTTATTAATTCAATTCAATTCATTTATTCAATTTTCAGATGTTAAAGATCCATATTTGTTAGTTAAATACTTAAATTAATCAAAGATTATGAATAGGTACTATTTTTTTTTTGTTTTTTGAGAGACTCGCGAGATCTCAGTTCTGGGCGGACACCTAGCTTATTTTTTTTTAGTTTACACTTTTTACTGATAAGAATTTTCGTCCAAGGTACTCCTCGAACACATGAACGTACACTTCCGAAACCACATCTGTGAGGTGTGCGGCAAGGGCTACGTCAACAAGGTGCAGTTCCAAACGCACACGTACCGACACAACACGGGCGTGTTCAGTTGTTCCGTGTGCGACAAGGTGTTCGACACGCGGGTCAAGTGCAAGGAGCACGAGCGAGCCACGCACGTGCTCATGAACCGACGGAGCAAGTGTGGGTACTGCGGGGAGCGATTCAAGGTACGCTTTAGGTACCGTACCATTAGTTGAGCGAGTGTGGGTACTGCGGGGAGCGATTCAAGGTACGCTTTAGGTACCGTACCATTAGTTGAGCGAGTGTGGGTACTGCGGGGAGCGATTCAAGGTACGCTTTAGGTACCGTACCATTAGTTGAGCGAGTGTGGGTACTGCGGGGAGCGATTCAAGGTACGCTTTAGGTACCGTACCATTAGTTGAGCGAGTGTGGGTACTGCGGGGAGCGATTCAAGGTACGCTTTAGGTACCGTACCATTAGTTGAGCGAGTGTGGGTACTGCGGGGAGCGATTCAAGGTACGCTTTAGGTACCGTACCATTAGTTGAGCGAGTGTGGGTACTGCGGGGAGCGATTCAAGGTACGCTTTAGGTACCGTACCATTAGTTGAGCGAGTGTGGGTACTGCGGGGAGCGATTCAAGGTACGCTTTAGGTACCGTACCATTAGTTGAGCGAGTGTGGGTACTGCGGGGAGCGATTCAAGGTACGCTTTAGGTACCGTACCATTAGTTGATCGAGTGTGGGTACTGCGGGAAGCGATTCAAGTTACGCTTTAGTTACCGTACCATTAGTTATATAGCGCCTACTGACACTCGCTGGGCGAGCGAGCCACACGTGTTCATGAACCGACGGAGCAAGTGTGGGTACTGCGGGGAGCGATTCAGGGTCGCCGCTGTCTGGAGATACGCCGGCTAAAGATATGGTGTCAGATAAACAAACAAAAATGTTTTTTTTAATTTCAAGTTCCTCTGAAAATAATGATAACATGCGGATAGAGTGAGGTAGAGAATTGCACAGTTTGACTCCATGCACAGTGAAGAAACCGCCGGATGTAACAGCTCTGTGTAAAATAAAGTAAAGTAAATCTTTATTAGGAACAATAAACATCAGATTAATATTACAAAAATGGAACGATGTTACCTGCATAAGTAATGATACTGTGTCGCAGATAGCAACGCCCTCCTCACAACCAGGTGAATTTGGCTCGGACTATATGGCGTCCGGGCTTGTCAGGGGCCGTTTTTTAACGGCCCCTGACCAATCCGTCGCACAACCAAACATTTGAATTTTTCCTGCATCGACTACACACGATCCGAGGCCATCCGACTCCGATATTTACCTGGAAGCAACCAGGACATGCTCCCAGGCTCCGCCCCCCGTTATTTTTCGGTACAAGTGGGCGGAGCTAAACAATAACTTACGTAGTTGTATGACGTTGACCACACCGGCAACGAAAACTATCCGTTCCGAGGGCTTCAGGGCGAATTTTGCGTCACTGTTATGACAGACAGCGTCGCAGTAGGATGCTAAAAATTAGCCACAAAATAACCCGATGTATCTGACATCGATTTCCATCGAAACTGTAACTCGGATTAAAAAAATTAATAGAATACAAAAGCCTTAATTTGATGTACTCTGTATTATGGATAAATAATATTTCAGTAAATGAAATTCAAGAAACTTTCTATTCCCATGGACGCTTAGTAGCGGCAGGGACTGAAATATTTTGATCATGTCTGTTGTCCTATTAACGTGCCATTTTCATTATTCCAAAACGTAGTACTAATATAAATAAACGTTTTATATTCGGGTCAATTTTTCGCTTATTCCTTTAGTTTTTGAGTAAATAGAGTTTTTACCAGCTACCTTGTAAATCTTGCATACCATTCTAAAAAAGTATCATCATCGTGACATCTGACCAACGCAAGTGCTAGCGGTCGACTGAGAGAATTTTTCTCCTGATTCAAACGGACCTTGTATAGTCGAAAGCATACCGAATTTGGTTTTTTCTTCGATCGGGGAGACCCGGATGCCATATAGCCCGAGCCTTTGAGTTCCAGTAAAGGTGTGTTTGTGTTTATTTTGAAACCTCTAGTTTTCAGTATCTTCATAAGACAGAGACTGCAACCATGCCAGACATTTTCTTGTTGTATTGTTGTATTACAGGACTACACGAAGAAGCGCGAGCACGAAGTGTGCTCGCACGGCGCGAGTCCCGTGGTGCTGCCGTGCCGCGCGTGCGACAAGCGCTTCGGCAACCAGCGCGCGCTCTCCCTCCACACCAAAACGTACCATCTCATGCAGAGGAAACTGCCGCACTGATCTACACAATACTAAATATCGCAGCCATCTTAAATTTCAATCCATTTATACAACCTGTTTTGCCATCTATAATTTAAAACACATATCCGGAATCGTCGCCGAAATCGGTTGGTCAAAAATCATCAAAAACGACTCACGTAATTAATGGACGCCCCCATGATATCAACGTTCTTAGCTATTTATTTTTCCTTTAAGTGTCAACCAGTCAGACTATAGTACTAAATTATTTGTACTAAAAACGGGATATTTACCATGATTTGTGAGTTATATAGTGTTAGTATAACCATGATAGTGTTAATAACCATGATAGTTTCAAAAGTTATATAGTACTAAATTGTTCAAGCATAGAAATTAAATACAAAATTATCCATAAACGACGTTTAATCATCGTAAACCCGCCCCTTACCACTTCTTAACACTTAGGTTATAATTAGTATTTCAAAATATAATTACTGATTTAAACGGGTATTTATGTATGATCGCGTATGCCCCTTTTTTATTTGTTTATATTTTTTATATGTAATAGTAAAACGTCGGGTTAACAAATAAAAATGGTACATACGCGATAAGTACTCGTTTAAATAAGTATACTACGTGTATTGTTATCTACGACATTAAATGAAAACTCGGGTAGTAATATTGGTAGTGCAACATAATTTTTTTTTCTGATGGGACTAAACTCGCTGTTGGCCTCTGAGGCCGTGACAGCTTAACCGAACTAGTGCAACATACTAATAAGCATGTAGGTATGTATGTATAATAAAACCTCGTTCGCTGGTAGAATACGCATGCTGGCAGTTGCCATAAAAGAGTGATCGAAAAAGAAAAAAAGAATGAGTAAAGAGGAAATTAAAAAAAGCACTTGTCAAAATCTACTGTGGCATCGGTCCATTCGGTCCTTTACGCTCCAACTCCAATGTACGTCACATGACCGTCTGTACGTAGTACATCTAAGTGGTCTCGTGGTCTGTGGTACACATTAATAAATAAAAATTACAAAGCAAATAGTACAATGGGCGCTCATATCGCTTTGGAGTGTGGTGGTGTAGATTACATAAACAATAATAGGCTAATATCCCCCACACTAGGATACCCTGTGTTGTCGGTTTATTAGTAGGTCGTTTCATCCAGTGAGCGTTAATCAGTGCCGGTACGAGCATTTCTAGCGCCCTAGGCGAAAGTCTGGAAAGGCGCTCTTTTAAGAGATCTCAATAGCGATTTCTTGCTCCATTCAGATAAAGTTGACAATCCCACAAGTCTTTCTTATGTCATTGTTGAAAAAATATTTTGGTAGAAAAGTCGGTAAAATATCGGGAGTATTTACAAGTTGTAAATAAAAAAACTACCGTATTAATTTTCAAGTTCGATGCCGCCTATTGCCGCTTCCCTAAGCCGTCGCCTATTTCGCCTATATGAACGGGCCCGCCCTGGGATTAATCAAAACTTAACATCAGGGTGATACTTCATCATATGGTAGTTAAGACTAGCTTTTTGTACGAACGCTTGTCCGCATTCCGCGCAAGCCTTGCACTTATCCCCCGTGTGGATTCTCTCGTGGAAATTCAATGTAGAAATCCTCGCAAACGACTTTTTACAATACCTGCAGTGGAATTTTTTTTCTCCATTGTGTGAAACGCAATGTTTTCTCATATAATCTTTGTGGTAACATTCGTAATCGCACATGGAGCACACGAGTTTCTCTCCCATCATGTGATACGATTCTATATGACGTTTAAATTGTTGTTTTGTGTAAAAATATTTATCGCACGCGTTACATTTGAACCTTAGGTCTATATTATGTTTTTCTAGATTGTGCTTACTCCGTAGAGTTATTGTTTTAAACGTTTCTAAACAATGTTTGCATTTGTGGAGTTTCTTTATTTGAAGGTGCATTGATCTGTAGTGTGTTAAGGTGTTACTTCGTTGGGCGAAGGATTTGTCACAGCGAGTGCATTTATAGGAGTCTCCTATTTGCATACAGTACTGATCGGGTGGCAGCTGGCCTAGAACAAATAAATAATATTATTGACCGAGCGAAGCAACATCTCCAAATCTCCGATCATCGTGAAAAATGGCAACATCCTGGTGTGACTAACTATGCTAACTGTGGAGAGGGGGAGGTGTATTCGGGTTCAAGAGGGGTAAAAAAAATCAAACTGAGACAATCAGGTCAAGCGGGCTGCGGGTCGTCTAATGATAGGTCTGTACATTTAGACTCCATTTTTAGTTTAAGCATTCTAGTTTTTAAGTTATTAGCCATAGGATGATAAAAACTGAACTTTGACGAAATTCACCGGGTACACCAGTATCCCCACATTTCTGAAATTTGGTATACGTGTAGCTTTAGTGACACATATATAGGGAAAAGTCTAAAAACCAGAATAACTGCATTTATACCCCATAAATGTTGAATCAATTTACATGAAGTTTCGTTACTTATAATTTGAATGAATCTGTAGGTCAAGTTATTTGGTCGTTACATTTCGTGGTTACTTTACACACTGCAGTTATTTTTTTAGTTTTAGGTATGTGAGAATCGCAAGATCTCAGTTCGGGGCGAACCACTAGTTTATAAGTAGGTAATTACCAAAGGCATGTGGCAAAACGGCATACGGGCCATCTGATGCCTTAATGTAAGTGGTTACCGTAGCTTGTAACACAAAAGTTCGCCGCACAGGCCAGATCAAGTAAAGTATTTTTCATCACTTATAAGCTTTGATACTTGGGTCATTGTTAGCTCGATAGCTGTTGCGTCTAATGCCTAATGCGCAGCTTGACCGCCAGCGTTCTTTTTACATAGATAAATAAATAAATACTGCTGGACATTTCACACAGCGCTATCTATCCCCAAACTAAGCAGAGCTTGTACTATGGGAACCAGATAACTGATAGAATACTTATATGCTTTTTTCTTTGTCAATACATACTTATAATATATAGAAAAACACCCAGACCCGGAACAAATATCTGTAGATAATGCAAACATTTGTTCCGCGGGGGGAATCGAACCCACTACCTCCTGCGTCACAGCCGGCTATTCGCCCACTGCGCCACGGAGGTCGTCAAGTTCAAGGTATAGGTCAAATGACGTGACCTATACAATAAAGCATTATCTATCTATGTACCTATGATAAATCCTTATTTCCATTTAAAAATTAAAGAGGCCACATTCATAATATGCTTTAAACAAATTCACCCTCCATGTCATATCCTTATTTGTAGGCCATAGTTTAGTGATTAAAAGTATTATTTATGTGTTATACTCGGGTGTAAGAGATTAATAGCACCCTCGACTTATTAGCGCCGCTTGTACAACAATGTACTATTCATATAATACTAACCTATCGCGTTTGAAGTTACCATCTCAGCACTTTTAACTCCCAACAGTCTCAACACAATCAACCAATCAATTATCAGATCAACTGTTCATTTTCACGCCACTATTTCTTTTTCTTTTAAAGTGCCTATAAACCCCCGCTGATACGCAACCCACTGAACGTCAATATATGAATTGAATTACATATTATTATTTGAACTACAGTGCTAGGAATTAAACACAAAATGAATGACAAAATAACAATATTTAATTATGTAATCCCTCCCCTTCCCATTTTCTTACAACTTGCTGGATAAGCACATCCTCTCACCTAAATAATTACAGCAGAACCGGCATCGTATATTCTTATACGAAGCCTGGCTTGCACAACGATCCCTAAACGTATTTAGCGACTAAACATGTTTAATTTGACGTATTTGTATGATTCTCTAAATCATATTTAGCCACGAAATACGTTTAGGCATCCAATTATGGCGGATTGTGAAAATTTCAATTAAAAATAAGTGTAAACTTCATTTAGAAAACTACGAGGTATGTATTACTTCGTACTATCCGGACCGATTTATTACATTTCGTAATCATTTTTCTAGTTTATGACCAGTACTTTAAAAATATTCCTGTTATTATGTAGTTCATCATCATTACGATATCAGCCATGTTGATTGAAAATAGGCACTACAGATTTTCAGAGCGGCGATTATTTTCGGCCAAACGGCTCCCACCTTGAATTGGTCGTCTTTCCATGTAGTGGGAGTTAATCAAAATTTAACTTCAGGGTGATACTTCATCATATGGTAGTTAAGACTAGCTTTTTGTACGAACGCTTGTCCGCATTCCGCGCACTTCTTGCGCTTATCCCCCGTGTGGATTCGCTCGTGGGAATTCAATGTAGAAACCCTCGCAAACGACTTTTTACAATACTTGCAGAAGAATTTTTTTTCTGCATTGTGTGAAACGTAATGTTTTTTCATATAATCTTTCTGGTAACATTCGTAATCGCATATAGAGCACACGAATTTTTCCCCCATCATGTGATACGATTTTAAATGTTGTTGTACTTGGACTTTCCTGTTAAAAAATTTATCGCACGCGTTACATTTGAACCTTTCATCTATATTATGTTCTTCTAGATTGTGATTAATTTTCTGTTCTTTTGTTTTAAACGTCTGTGGGCAATGTTCGCATTTGTGGAGATGAAGGTGTACTCGTCTGTAGTGACCTAAGGCGTTACGTCGTTGGGCGAAGGATTTGTCACAGCGAGTGCATTTATAGGAGTCTCCTACTGGCATAATGTACTGAGCGGATGGCAGGTGGCCTAGAACAAATAAATTATTTTAATTTTTTATTTGTAAATATGTATTTTTATAAGTATGTAGGTAAGTTACTTACCTCATCATCATCACCATCCACAGCCCGACTTCACCCACTGCTGGGTATAGGCCTCCCTAAGTTTGTGCCATCCGCCACGATCCTGCACTAGTCTCACCCATTGACGGCCCGCACCCTAACGATGTCGTCCACCATCTCGATGGATAGTAGATGGGTAGATACATACCTACGTATAAAAAATACATATTGACAAAAAACTACCCAAAGGCAAGTCACAAAATGGCATACGGGCCATCTGATGCCCTCATGGTAAGTGGTTACCGTAGCTTATAATACTAGTGGTTCGCCCCGAACCGAGATCTTGCGAGTCTCCCATAATAACAAAAATATATTCGTAATTTTTGACTGTCAAAATAGTGCCACGAAACAAAAACCACCTTACTTGACCTACAGTTTCATTCAAATTACAGTAACGGGAGTTCATATTAAGTGGTTACTTATTTTTGGGGTACAAAGTGCAGTTAATCTGGATTTCAGGCTTTTGCCTACCATTGTGTCACTAAAGCTACACTGGAAGCCTGTGAATTTTGTCAAGTTTTGTTTTTATTATGGCCAATAACTCAAAAACTACATGGATAAAACTAAAATTTAAAACAGGGTTGAAATGTACTAATGAAGACCTTTCATTTGACGTCCCACTTGACCTAATAGTATCAAGTTAATTTTTTTATCCCGCTTGAACCCCAATATCTCAACAACCCCCCCCAAAATTTTTAGCTCATTTAATGACACCAAAATTGTGCCATCACTACCTACCCATGTATCAAATTTCACAATGATCGGATCAACGCTTAGAAAGTTATCCTCGGACAAACAAACATACATACATACAACGCCGATTAGCCGAAGTTGATTTGGAGATCTCGCTTCGCTGCTGGTATTGAGTTAATATCGCACATATTTGATGCCTGGGAGAAGTCTCATGACGCTTTAGGTGTTTTTTGTGATTTGTCCAAGGCATTTGATTGCGTAGACCATGACACATTGATCAGGAAACTACACCATTATGGCATTAGGAGCGTTGCTGTAGACTTTCTCACTTCTTATTTTAGTGGCAGAGTGCATAGAGTTGACGTGAATGGGAAGCTTTCTCCGGGGTCTCTGGTTAAAATGCGTGTATCACAGGGATCAATTCTGGGACCAGTTTTGTTTTTAGTATATATTAATGATCTTCCCCATCTTGTAAGGGACGATCATGAGGTTGTAATGTTTGCAGATGACACGTCACTTTTATTTAAATTAAAGCGACGACAAACCGATTTTGACGATGTAAATAATGCAATCTCTAAGGTCGTAAAATGGTTCAATGTAAACAATCTACTTCTAAATGAAAAGAAAACTAAATTATTAGATTTATACTACCTAATGTTACACAAGTTAAAGCAGATATAAAAATCAAAGACGAGGAGTTGCCTCTTGTGGACACCACCGTATTCTTAGGTATAACCCTAGATAATAAGCTTCAATGGGGCCCTCACATTGATGAGTTGTCGAAGAGACTTAGCTCTGCGGCATACGCAGTCAAAAAGATCCGTCTTTTTACAGACGTAGACATGGCTAGACTAGTTTACTTCAGCTACTTCCACAGCATTATATCATACGGTATACTGCTGTGGAGGAGTGCTGCAGATGTAAACACCGTTTTTGTGCTGCAGAAGAGGGCTGTTCGTGCAATTTATAATATGGGCCCCAGAGAATCATTAAATTATTTTATTATTATTATTTTTATATAAATTATAGGCTAGAGTTTGACCACTATCTCGCCTGATGGTAAGCGATGATGCAGTCTACGATGGTACACGCTTGCCTAGAAGAAACCTATTCACTCGTGACTTGAAGATCCCTAGGTTGTAGTTATCAGGAAACACAGACTCAGGCAAGGCGTTCCACTCCTTGGCGGTGCGCATAATAAAGGTGGAAGAGTACCGATTTGTGCGTATGAGAAGTATGTCTACCATGTAGCGGTGGCGCATCGCGGAGCGTCTGGTTGTTCGATCATAGAATGGGGATGGTGGGATCAGGTTGAAAAGCTCCGCAGCACACTCTCCGAAATTTTTTTTGTCCCCACGCAACACCATCATTTTCTGCCAATGTGAAACTTATTTTTACTGTGTTTTTATGTCTTTTCCTTTGTTGTTATTGTGTGTGATATCATGTGTGTTCAAATAATGTATAAATACTGCATATAAATGTATCCGATAAAAAACCGAGAGGCTTGCAACCTTTCGACGATGCTCGAGGCTGTGGAGCCTTGCATTTGCTAACTCGTCATTGCAAATGAGCTTCTTGGCTCTTCTCTCAATTGAATCTAGAGCCTCTAGCTGGTACTTCGCTGATCTGTCCCAGAGGTGAGAACAGTACTCCAGACATGATCGGACTTGTGCTTAGTATAAGTTGAGCAACTGTCCCGGTGTGAAGTATTGCCTCACCTTTGCAAGTACTCCAAGCTTCTTAGCGGCCAGCTGGGTTTTCGACTCAATGTAGGAGCCGAAATTGAGAGTGGGTGTTAATGAGATACCAAGAAGCTCGAGGTGGTCAGAAATCGGCACGGGTACATTACGGAAAGTAGGAGCCAGATGAAATGGGCTCCGTTTCGCGGAAAACAGGCACGCCTGGGTTTTATTTGCATTTAACTTAACAAAGTTGGCATCGCCCCAGTCGGAGACCGCCTTCAAGGACAAGTTTAAGCGCTCAACCATGGCCTCTCTGAGTGACTGAATCTGCGCCCCACTGGCTCGTGCAGTAGATGTGTAACTCTCCACAACTGTGCTGTCGTCCGCATACCCAAAGGTTCCAGGCTTTAGCAGATCGTTGATATGCAGCAGGAAGAGAGTTGCAGAGAGTACCGACCCTTGAGGGACTCCAGCGTTAATCGCCAATTGATCGGACGAGCAGCGATCAACGACGACTCGTATCGATCGGTCTCTCAAAAAGTCCGAAATCCAAACACAAAGACCAGTGGGTAGACCGAAAGATGGAAGCTTACTTATAAGGCTATCATGCCAGACCCTGTCAAAGGCCTTTGAGATGTCGAGAGAAACAGCAAGCGCTTCTTCGTATTTCTCAATGGCCTCGCTCCATAAATGCGTGGCATACGCCAGAAGATCCCCAGTTGACCGGTTTCGGCGGAAGCCGTATTGGCAATCACTGAGGAGGTTATTAGCTTCTAGGTATGCCAGGAGCCTGTTGTTCAGAACACGTTCCATAGTCTTACAAATTATGGACGTGACCGAGATGGGCCTATAATTGGATGGGTCAGCACGACTACCCTTTTTGGGCACAGGCTGCACATTAGCCAGCTTCCATGATTTCGGCACATGTCCAGCCTCAACAGCGGCGAATGAGGCGTGTCAGTACAGTACAGTACAGGAGCGAGCTCAGACGCACAGGATTTAAGTACAATTGCTGGAATCCCATCAGGGCCACTAGCTTTATTGATTGATTGATTGAAAATACTTTATTGCACTTATAAAACTAGTACAAAGGCGAACTTAATGCTAAAGAGCATTCTCTTCCAGATAACCTTTGTGTATTGTAGATAAAGATGTGTAGGTAGTGCACAGAAAAGGTAAAAAAGAAAATTTGCACAGGACTAATAAATATAGCATAATATAGGTAGGTACATACTACATAAATAAACCTACTTAAATACTTTATATGATAGACTAAACTATACCAATATCGAATAAAAATACATACATAACAATAGAAGAAGTGTTATTAGTTTATTCACGTCCAAACTCCGCAGCGTTTTACGAACCTCGGTCTGACGAATTCGTATTTCCGGCATAAGTACCCCGCAATCAGGTAGACTCGGAGGTGTCCCGCCTGCAGCATCTAAACGTGAAGATTCCGCGAAAAGAGTGGCGAACAAGTTCGCTTTCTCTTCAGCGGTGTGGGCTAGCGTGCCGTCAGCTTTCAGCAGTGGTGGTTATGTGGGGCGACAAAAGTTCAATTCGACCGACTTAGCCAGGGACCAAAAAGCTTCGTACTACGAAGCTAACTTGTTCCCTATTCGGCCTATGTGGTCAAATCGTGCCTTTCTTAGCCTTTTTGCAGGACTTGGCAGCTTTGTTATAAAGTGTCTTCATTTGAGATAAGTCCTTGGCTTTGCTGTTTCGAGCTTCAGCCCAGGCCAGGAATGCCTCATGCTTCTGCGCGCTGGCACGTCTACATTCGGCCCCGAACCATGGTTGAGCTTTGCCTGACATTGCTACGTCAGAGAATGGAATAAAATATTCCATTCCTTGGCGCAGCACATCCGTCACAGCATTCGCACAAGCCGAAAAATCCTCAGATGAGAAGCAAACTTGCTGCCAAGGGTAAGATGCAAAGAATGCGCGCATTTCATCCCAATCTGCTGACTTGTGCCGCCACACTCTTCGCTTGCCTCTAGGGCTAAAATCGGGCGGAGAGTAGACAGACACAGATTTGACCAGACAGTGGTTGGAGCTACCCAAGGGTGATGAAACCGAAACGGAGTAGCGGTCTGGATCAGTCGTCAGCAGAAGGAAGCAATTGGCTGTTTGGCCGTCAACATCGGGAACCCGCGTTGCTCCTTGGACTAGCTGGATGAGATTTAGCGCTAAAGCTAGCTTACGCGTCTCTCTCCAAGCGTGGTCAGTGCATCGGTATGAGAAGAGCCACTCTTGGTGATGGGCGTTAAAATCCCCCAAAAACACTAATTGAGCTGTCGGGTATTTCTGTTGACCGGCATCTGCCGCTTCACTGAGGTAAGCTGTGAGCCTGGTCGTCTCCTGATCTCCGCTGTGCGAGCGGTAGACACAGGCATAAAGGATTTTTTCCAGGCGCGTATCCACCATAACCCAAATAACAGAGAAGCTAGGGTTTTCAAGGTTACGAAAATGCCGACAGCAGATATCGTCTCGAGCGTACACGCAAACCCCTGCACGGGGTTTAAAATTGTGCTCCAGGGTAAACCCTGGGTAAGAGAGGTACGCTGTGTCTGACGGACACCCTATCTGCGTCTCCGAAAGGAACAAGAGAGCTGGTTTTTCAGTCTCTAGGTGGTAATTATTTAATAAGTTTAAAGAAATAAATGTTATGACATTCCCTTGTCAATACATTTATGAAAATCTGATGAATAAAATAAATAAATAAATATCGCTGGACATTTCACACAGCGCTATCTAGCCCCAAACTAAGCAGAGCTTGTACTATGGGAACCAGATAACTGATAGAATACTTATATACTTTTTTTTTGTAAATACATACTTATAATATATAGAAAAACACCCAGACACGGAACAAATATCTGTAGATCATGTAAACATTTGTTCCGCGGCGGGAATCGAACCCGCTACCTCCTGCGTCTCAAACGGCTATACGCCCACTGCGCCACAGAGGCAGTCAGAGGCAGGTGTATGTTCACAAGAATATTAATTTGTTTCAAAAAATTGCGATAATCATACTTTTAATACTAGAAATAAAGATAAACTCGCTGTTGCCACTTGTAGACTCCATAAAGTTAGTAAATCGTTTAAAGGGCAACAATATAACAAACTCCCAAGGGATGTACAAAAATTGACCATTAACAAATTTAAAAACGTAATTAAACAAAATCTTTATAAAAAAGCCTACGATAAAATATCGGATTATTTAGATGATAGAGAAGCTTGGGATTGAAATTGCTCCAACACGTTAAAAATGTTACAATTTAGACGTAATTTATTTTCTGTATTGTTATGTATTGTAAAAAGATCATGAAAAAAAACAACCAGTCTTGTTTCTTGCATTTCTTTCCTGGCTTGGGTGCGAAGGAACAGGCAGTAAAATTGACGTTTCAAAAAGATCCTTGTGATTTTAATGAATAAAAATATTTGACTTTGCTCGATCAACAAAAGGTCGCCGCAAGAGGCGCCACCACTCACGTCAGATCAAGTAAAGTATTTTTCATCACTTATGCTCTGATACTTGGTCATTGCTAGCTCAGTACCTGATCCGATTACGTTTACGCGATTTACGTTCCCGGGGCCGTAAGTAAATTTTAAAATAGAATGAGGCTGATTGCATCACACTAATATTATAAATGCGAAAGTTTGGATGTTTGTTTATTTATTTGTATGTTTGTTTGTTACAAACACAAACAACGTGTATGTGTTTGTCCGTCACGTCGTAACGGCTGAACCGATTTCGATAAAATTTAATATGTAGGTACGTAGATTATAACCTGGATTAACACATAGGCTACATTTTATTCCATAAATCAGGTCCCATGGGACAAAAACGGGGTGTCAAGTCAAGTTGCAACAGCGAGTTTAGCTTTATTTCTAGGTTACCAACACATTTAGTAGTGTAACGTAAATGTGATTTACGCCCCTAGGACCGTAAGTTAATTTGAAAATAGAATGAGGCTCATTGCATTCATAGTATACTAAAATGAAATACAAACTCCAAGACAAATCCTTATTTCTATTTAAAAATAAAAGAGGCCACATTCTTATCTTCTATTATATGTATAAGAATCAAAGTCCTGACTGATTGACAGACAACGCACAGCATAAACCGCTGGTCGTAGAAACTTGAAATTCTTACGTAATGTTACTGACAAGCAACTTATAACCTACATCTATACATCATTGGTTCAGTCGATTTGGTTATATTGTATATCAGTTTGGGGTGGCACCTTTAAAACTAGTTTTATCAGCATAGAACGTGCACAAAGAACGATCCTTAAAATAATGCTACTTAAGAAAAGAAGGTTCAGCACCGTCAAAACCAGACAGCTAAGGTGCTGACGGTCAGGCAATTGTACATACAGCAATGCGCCCTTAGAACTCACAAAAGCCTAAAGATTGACCCAAATATTAAATGTAAAAGAAATCAACGCTCTGTATTAAAACATCATGTGACCAAAACTGTTCTTGCTTCAAAACAATTTAGTAATCAATCTGTCAAGTTATATAACAAAATTAATAGAAAATTAAACATTTAAACAATGTCCTACTTTCAATTCAAAATAACCTCTTGGCTAAAATCCTTAACGTACCAAGAAACAGAAGATCTCTTCTAGGCCTTAACAACTATTAATCTACATAAATATTACATAGATACATATGTAATTACAAGTTTCTTTACTTTGTACCTATTTGTGATCATCTATATTTTGTATTCTATTATTTAATCTATTGATATCTATGTATATCTTTAAATCTGTCCAATAATTATGTAATTCATATTTGATAATTTTACTAAAATACCTAAGTTTAATATTTATACCTTAAGATCACCGTAAGAAAGAGCGGATTCCTCTAATACAGATTATTGCAACTTAACGGAGGAGATCCCAACCCATGTAATTGTAATACAATCTTCGATCAACAATACACCTAGATAAAAGGACTGCGCAAGAAATCCGTCTCGGTAAATAACAGCTCACCAACGTCAACACGTACCGCAATGCCTCAATGCGCATTTAAAAGTTACATAAATAATGCCCGGATAGCAATTTATCAGCCGGAGTGTCTTACTTTCGGTTAGTACATGTGGAATAAGCTATATTTAAGCTTTAAACGGACGATTAATATCATTTTTTTAACATTATTGCCGATTTTAAACCAACGCTAAGAATGTTTGGCCAACGTCAAACGTGTGATATAGCGTTGGGCCAATAGACGCGCAAACATTGTGTTCATCAGAACAGCAAATTGCATGGAGTAGATTTGTTTTTAATAATTTTAATACCTATATTGTTATCAGAACTTTAAAATTGGTTATGCGACTTTTTTGTGTATTTGTTGGACTGTCATTAGATATTTACTTTTTAGCTTTCATTTCACCCGTTCACGTGTTACTATTTCAGTTAGTATTTCATTTACCTCTTCAAATAATACACAATGTCGAATAAATTCGATTCTAGACGATCATACTTAGGATAGCCAAAATTATAGTAAGGTTTATTTAGGTTCAGAACAGCTATACGCTGTAGAGTTTAGGTTCAGGTTAGATTTATATTTCTATAGTTAGGGTAGGGTTAGTTAAAGTGCCGTAGGCCGGCGTGAGTTCGATCCCACCAAGAACAAATATTTGTGTGATGAACATAGATGTTTGTTCTGTGTCTGGGTGTTATTCTAAGTATTAATTTACAAAAAAAATTATATAAGTATATATCTGGTTCCCATAGTAATAGTAGGTACAAGCTTGGCTTAGTTTGGGGCTAGATAGTGCTATGTGATGGAGATTTTTACATTTTACGTACTGAACTAAACCCAGTTTCATTACGCAGAATGTAAAAATCACTACAATGTTGAATAGATAAGAAACATGGTGATTTTTTATTTATTTGTTCTTTGTTCTTGTATCCAAGAAATGTGAATATATTTGAATAATAATAAAATATAAAGGTGTGGAATTTAGTAATATTTTTTATTTGTGACATCCAGCGGTAGACGCCTTAGTTGGCCAGGCGCGGACATTACATACATTTGAAAAACAATAAGTGTAGGTACTTCCTTTTTTTTTTACTGATGTTACCTTTTTATATTTTTGTTTACGACATATAAACAAACATAGATGCCTTAAATTTAGATAATCTTTTAAACTTTTACGTACTTATTAGTATTTTAGAGTTCAACGCGACTCCATACCCCCTGCAGTAAAATCTGAAGAAGCAAACAGAAACGAAATAAAACGATGTAGCTCCCAAGACGATAACAGGAAAAAGTACTTTATTTGTTGCATCATAAGGTTGATTTCATAAAATAAATGTTATAAAACCTACTTTTCATTTTTAAGTGACAGGTATAATTTATTACTTTGTTTGTGAGACGAATGATCGTAACATCAGAGACCAGTAACATTTTAAGGATTTGTGACTTTATTGCAAGGTGCTGTGGTTGTGATTAGGTTGAATTTAAGTCTTTTGTCTCAGTCTGTTGGTAAACGAATGTAGCCGTATAATTATATGTTTACGCGGACATCATTTAGCTGTATGAGACCCGTAATCTAGTTGTATTGTTGATCGAAGAGTCTAATCTATGTACAACGGTGCCGGTTATGCCTGTAGTAAAACGTATACTATGTAATATTTAGGTATAATTGTTTGTTTTCTCAATAAATACAAATAAAATAAAAATATTTAGCCACTAAACACGTTTAGGCATCCAATTATGGCGGATTGTGAAAATTTCAATTAAAAATAGGTGTAAACTTAATTTGGAAAGCTACGAGGTAAGTTTCGTACTATCCGGACTGATTAATTACATTTCGTAATCTTTTTTCTAGTTTATGACCAGTACTTTTATGACTATGAAATATTGTATGTTAGCGGTTAAGAATTTTTATATGGATTTTAAATATGAATTAAATAAATAAAAAAGTACTTTAAAAATATTCCTGTTATTACGTAGTTCATCATTACAATATCAGACATGTTGATTGAAAATAGGCGCTACAGATTTTCAGAGCGGCGATTATTTTCGGCCTATACCCAATGGCTCCCCACCTTGAATTGGCTGTCTTTCCATGTAGTGAGAGTTAATCAAAACTTAACTTCAGGGTGATGCTTCATCATATGGTAGTTAAGACTAGCTTTTTGAACGAACGCTTGTCCGCATTCCGCGCACTTCTTGCGCTTATCCCCCGTGTGGATTCTTTCGTGGTAATTCAATGTGGTAAGCCTCGCAAACGACTTTTTACAATACTTGCAGTGGAATGTTTTCCCTGCATTGTGTGCAGTACAATGTCTTTTCATATAACTTTTGTCGTAACATTCGTAATCGCACATTGAACATTCGAGTTTTTTTCCCATCATGTGATACGATTCTACATGATATTTTAATTTATATTTAGAGTGGAATAATTTATCACACGCTTTACATTTGAACCTTTCGTCTTTATTATGTTCTTCTAGAGAGTGATTATTTCGCAGAGATAATGTTTTAAACGTTTCTGAACAATGTTCGCATTTGTGGAGTTTTTTTAATTGAAGGTGCACTGCTCTGTAGTGGTGCTTAGTGGAATATTTCACGGAGTAGGATTTGTCACAGCAAGTGCACTTATAGGCGTCTCCAACTCGTATACTGTACTGAGCGGGTGGCAACTGGCCTAGAACAAATAAATTATTTTATTTTTTATATGTTAATATGTATGTTTTATAAGTAAGGAAGTACTAGTACTAGCGCATGCAATTTGCGAAACTTTTCGATAATCGATAATCTGATAATCATTATATTTTTTTTGATAAATACCGAGAAATACCGGTTTTTTAAGTAATCAATTATACAAATCTGTTAAAACAAGAAAAAATGTCTTTTTCTGTTTTAACACACTTCTGTTTTTGTAAAATTGATTTCTTAGTTCATTTAACACTTTTACTTACACTTCGGGTATGACAATGTTTTATTTTCTATAAATCCATAAATATTCAATGGTGTAAACGCATCACTTGAGAACCTCAGGCAGGACAGATTTGGGTATATTATTTTAATGTTTGATGACGACGTTAATAACATAATATCGGAACTTCGAGAAGCTCACAATAACGAGTAAACGACAAGACGATTTGTAGGTTCGTAGGTCTTATCATAACGATAGTTTGGCAAATACAAGTGCGGGTATTTTCGAGCGAGTCACCGAAGCACCTTCCACGGGTGTATGCGGCGTGACTGAGCGGAGGGGAATGCGGGACGAGCGGGGTGAACCGTCTCGATGTCCGCGCCTGCTGCCCCTCGCACCCGCTCATAAGCAGACGCCAGCGCGCAGACGAGTAGACAAAACATTATCGCAACAGCTGAGCGCTATGAATGACACGCCCTATATACTTAACTATACTCGTAGGGATATTGCAGACACAACCCATAGTAAATCACGTAAAGATGATGAAGGTTTTACGATGGTAGCGAGGAAGAAACATAGATATAGGAACGCACGAGGCACCGCAAAATACGAGTAAATTACAGGCTGCTGAGACATTTGCGTATGTTTACCTATCGCGTACTAAAAACCATATAGTAAAGGAAAACTATATTCGAGGTCACGTAAAATAAATGCAGGAAGAATATTTCGGGATCAAGATTACTGTTTTGGCGTCTAAACAAGTTCCTACAAAAAGATTTTTGGCCGGAAGGATTATAGTATTTCGCCGGTACAGACAACAGCAGCGTTCCACTCGGAACAAAACCGCAGTTTTTAATAAATAATTATGTCTGTAGGTACAGCATAGAAGCATCCCTAGTTTTGTATCTTTTAACTGACAAAGGGTTAAAAGATCTATACAGCATATTCGAGATTTGTGTAAATTCTCAGACGTCATTGCGCTTCAAGAGACATGGCTGATGCCACACACCTTGGGTTTCGTGAATGAAATTGATAAGGAGTTTGGCTGCTGGGCTAAGTTCTCCATCGATACGTCTGCGGGGGTACTGCGAGGGCGCCCCTATGGAGGTTTGGCACTGATGTGGCGCTCGAGCATATTTACGAAAACTGGGTATGAAAATACAAAAACATATGTACGAAAACGATCGTATAGTAGCAGTGTGCTTATCTCAAGGTGATCGTTACTTGGGTGGATCAACTTTTTTTTGTCACAACCCGTCCCTGACTTTTTTTTTTCATATAATGTACTGTTCATGCAGAGGCAGGTTTTTCGAGGTCTTAAACTAATCAGATATTAAATAATTAGGTCTGTATATTGATAAGTTTTAAATTTTAAGATAAATAAATTTAAAAGAATGTGACCCAGTAGACCAAACTTGACTTTCATACATATTCCTTCTGTCCCAAAGGCATACAACCCATGTTTGAGACGATGGTACCTAAAATTTTTCCTTGACGTATCTATGTATTTTGTATTGATAAGATTCTATGATATACCAAAATTCAGAATCTTTATTTGCGAGTTCTATATTTAAGTTGTCAGAAGAATAAACAAAGTTTGAATAGTTGTCCCCAGAACAGCAATATATCGGCTGTAGTGCTGAAGCAGTATGCTCCCGAATTGTGTCCTGTCCTAATGCGCCTCTTCAAGCTTTCCTACTCCATTAGGCAAGTTCCGTCTTCGTGGAAGACTGCCCTAGTTCACCCGGACGGTGAACTATGGACGGTGTAAGGACGAGAGGTCAACAACAACAGGAAATGGATGAAAGGCGCTTGGGAAGGATTTCACCTATGAACAGCTATTCACGCTATGGTGACGCACATCTGGAACATGCTTTTCGAGCGCAGTTAAAGGGCCGGAGCCAGCGTAGCTCAGAGAATTTACAGCAGTGGGCCCTCCAGATAGAAAAGCTGGTTCGAAAGGCATACTGAATCTCTCCAGCCACCCTTGACGGTTATTTGGTTCAGGCATTCGTTGACGGAATACGTGATCTGAAAGTGAGAGCTGCTGTAAGGCTTGGACATCATGATGCTTTGAAAAATGCCTTGGCACATGCGTTGGAGGTGAAGGCTGTGCGTCAGGACCACCGAGCTTACCGCATCAGAGAAATGAAGGACTCTTATACTTCTTATACCGCGTACAATCGTCCACAATTTAGTCCTAGATGCTACGGGTGTGGAGAGAAAGGACATCTAAGGTCAAATTGCCCGAAAAGAGAAGAAAGCGCGGATGCGTTATCACGAAGACCATGCCCTGAAAACTGCAAACATTGTGCCAAATATGAGTCTAAAGAAGCAGAACCCGTCAGGCTTTTAAGAACGGACCTAAGTGACGAATGGAAGGAAACTTTGCAGCTGGCACAACAGGATGACATAGACCTTAAACCCATCATTGAAAGGATCGCAGCGGGTACCACTAAGCCTTTGTGGAGTGACATTGCTGCTACGAGTGCAACAACGAAGAGTTATTGGGCACAGTGGGACAGCCTGGTTATCCACGACGGTGTGCTTTGTCGTAAATGGGAAAACGCTCGTGGAGATCACTGTCATCTGCAAATGGTGGTTCCCAAAGCCAAGGTCCATAACGTGCTACAACTCTACCATGAAGGATGTTCAGGAGGCCCTATAGGGGTAAAAAGGACACTGTTAAAAATACGGGAGCGGTTTTACTGGATCCACTGTAGAGAAGATGTTAAAAACTGGTGCCGAAGGTGCACTACTTGTGCGGCAGTGAAAGGGCCCCATACACGCAGCAGAGGAGCATTAAAACTGTATAACGTTGATGCCCCATGGGAACGCATAGCCCTAGATATTGCAGGACCATTTCCTGTGAATAAAAATGGGAATAAGTTCATGGTTGTTATGGACTACTTCACAAAATGGCCCGAAGTTTTTGCTATTCCTAATCGATGGTAGCAGATAAACTGGTTCACGAACCTTTCTGTCGTTTTGGAGTTCCCCTGTAAATTCAGTGATCAAGGAAGGAATTTTGAATCACAAGTATTTCAGGAGACGTGCCGAATAACGGCCTACTCATAAAACCAGAACCACTTCGTATCATCCTCAGTCTGATAGAATGGTGGAAAGATTCAATCAGACGTTGGAGAGATATCTGGCCAAAGTGGTCGAGAATAAACAAAACGATTGGGACCAGCACATACAGCCGTTTTTACTGTCATACAGAAGTGCAGTCCATGAGAGTACAGGCGCCACTCCTGCGTTGGCAAATTTTGGAAGAGAACTGCGGTTGCCTGCGGACCTGATAACCGGCATTTTCTGGATTCTCCGCGTACCATCACAGATTATGCAAAAACCTGCGCAATAAAATGAACGACATAAATGAGCACGTCCGACTAACTGGTCAACAAATGTCCGAGAAAATGAAGACACGTTATGACCAAAATTCAAACAACTTGGGATTTGATGAAGGATCGCAGGTCTGGTTCCACCCTAAATTACAAGCAAAATGGGATGGACTATACCGTGTGTTGACCAGGGTTAATGACGTCACCTACCGAATTCAGAAGGGTACGCGAGGTGCGTCTAAAATTGTTTATGTTGACCGGCTGGCGCGATATTACGGGGCTAACAATGCTCGGGACGAGCATCTTTTAGGAGGGGGCAGTGTTACTCGACGGCTCTCGGCTTATCTACTGTGTCACAGAATAGGTAATACATAGTATGGAATATACCTACATGCTACGTTTTTACCTACAGTTGCACAGAATAAGAAATAGTAGTTCGGTCGAAATACCTACACAATTCTAGTTGCTAGCGGAACTTTCTAGAGCGTTCGAGAGATAGGTACTATAAGGAATGGGAATGGGAAGCGTTCTCCGGGGTCTCTGGTTAAAATGGCGGTACCACAGGGATCAATTCTGGGACCATTTTTGTTTTTAGTATATATTAATGATCTTCCCTATCTTGTAAGGGATGATCATGAGGTTGTATTGTTTGCAGATGACACGTCACTTTTATTTAAATTAAAGCGACGACAAACCGATTTTGACGATGTAAACAATGCAATCTCTAAGGTCGTAAAATGGTTCAATGTAAACAATCTACTTCTAAATGAAAAGAAAACTAAATGTATTAGATTTATACACATACACACAAACAAACCCACCCTTACAAAAAACACGCACGTAAACAAAACACCCACATACACACGCACATTACCCACGCATATACTCACTTATACACACTGGTGCATTCGCATACATGTAAGTATGTGCGCTCCGACACCACATTTCTTTGATTGTTTTGTTATTTCGTTTTCATGTACTAGACTGTAATATTTATAGCATGTCATTCAGGAGTGAACCGTTTCCTAGGCCACAGCTTACGCTTTTCTGGGAAACAGGGACACAACTCATCTATGTAACTTTTATGGTCACAATAAATATATTTCTATTTCTATACTATCTAATGTTACACAAGTTAAAGCAGTTTTAAAAATCAAAGACGAGGATTTGCCTCTTGTGGACACCACCGTATTCTTAGGTATAACCCTAGATAATAAGCTTCAATGGGGCCCTCACATTGATGAGTTGTCGAAGAGACTTAGCTCTGCGGCATACGCAGTCAAAAAGATCCGTCTTTTTACAGACGTAGACATAGCTAGTTTAGTTTACTTCAGCTACTTCCACAGCATTATATCATACGGTATACTGCTGTTGAGGAGTGCTGCAGATATAAACACCATTTTTGTGCTGCAGAAGAGGGCTGTTCGTGCAATTTATAATATGGGCCCCAGAGAATCATTACGCAATAAGTTTAAAAAAATAAATGTTATGACATTCCCTTGTCAATACATCTATGAAAATCTGATGTATGTTCACAAGAATATTAATTTGTTTAAGAAAAATAGCGATAATCATAATTTTAATACTAGAAATAAAGATAAACTCGCTGTTGTTTGCCAATAAAAAATAGCCTATGTGTTAATCTACGTACATACCAAATTTCATCGCAATCGGTTCAGACGGTCCGACGCGAAAGAGTAACAAACATCCATCAATGCATACAAACTTTCACGTTTATAATATTAGTGGGATTTTGTAAGACTTTGCGCCTTCCTCACAATTTACTTTCAACAAACATAATGTTTGACTTAACTTTAACAATTTAGAAGAATTTTACCCGAAGTCAGCTGATTTTTACCAAGTAATCCTTCAGTGAAAATCTTCGAATTCACAAGTCCTAGAACATTTGTTGTTCTCCAAGCGTCGAGAATCCCCCCCCCTTCCCCCCCAAATAGTTCTGGGACACCCTGTGTAAACTTATATACGCTTCTTGTACTTACCTTTCTCACGTTCTTTATAGCGTTGTGCATTGCTTTTTCTATACATATTTTTCTTCGCTGGTTTCTTCGCTGGTTTCTTCACGTTATTTTTGGTCTGTTTAGCTGGCTTTTGCTTTTCTTTCTTCTCGACTAAAACAAATTCACAAAAATTTGTTATGTACGACATTAAATTAAAACACGGGTAGGGCTATTGGCTAGTATTGTTTTAAAATGTTTTTACCATAGAAAATTATAAATTTTCAAATAATCCTAATATCAAGTCCTAAAATATCAATGAAACAGTCTGTATCAAATAGGCAAACAAATCATATTCATTTATCAGTATATCAGACTTGGAATCTGCGAGTCTTCACCATATCAGACGCACTCCGGAGTCAGTCAAGGCTCAGTCTTGGGACCATTGTTATTTATTCGAGGAGCACACTAAAAGTTTCCGGAATCAATAATAAAAAAATACTATTAATGGTCAAAAATTAATTTATTGTTTCTCAAAATATTCTCCCATTGAGTCAATGCACTTTTTCATACGATTGAACCAATTTTGAAAACATTTGTGCCACTCCTCCGTGGTGACGTCAGATACATGTTTTTCATACTCTTCGACAGCCTCTTCTGGTGATGAAAACCGTTGATCGCGTAATTTGTGATTGATTTTCGGGAACAAGAAAAAGTCACACGGTGGACTGTCAGGTCAGGACTGTATGCTGGATGGCTCATAAGTTGTACGTTTTTCGCCTTCAAAAACTCATTTGTCGGTCTGGCCGTGTGGGAATTTGCATTGTCCTGGTGCAAGATGATACGACGTTTACCGTTATTTTCATTGCAGTTTGTCAATAATTTCCGGTAAACAAATGGTCGTGTACCAGTCACTATTCACGGTACGACGATTTTCTAAAGCAACAGTAGCCACGTGTCCAGTTTTATTAAAAAAAGAAGCAATCATCCGCTTCGAGGCACTTTTCACGCGCGCCACTTTGATTGGTTTCGGCTCATCTCGAAAGACTCATACGCTCGATTACTGCTTCGTTCTGGGATCACAGCTATAAATCGATGTTTCGTCACCTGTTACTATGTCCCACACCAAATTGGAAGCCCCTTCGTTGTATCTGGCAAGCATAGCATGGCACCAAGTGATGCGGTCCGTTTTTTGAGCATCAGTCAAATTGTGTGGGATCAATCGAGAACACAGCTTTCTCACACCCAAATGTTTGTGTATGATTGACTGTATTTGACTCATGACTATGTCCAAAGATGTCCGGATCTCATGGTAGGTCACATGCCTGTCTGTTTCGATCATACGGCGCACAGTATCAATGTTTTTGTTATTCACAGCGGTGCACGGGCGACCTTCACGAATTTCATCATGGAGATTGACATGACCGGGTTTGAATTCTACAAACCAGCTATAAATAGTCGTCTTGCATGGTGCTACGTCGCCAAAAGCAGATTGAAGCCGAACAACGCTCTGCTGAGCTGTCAAATTACACTTAAAATAGTAAAAAATCATGCAACGAAAATTTTCCCGAGTTAAATCCATTTTATTGTAATCACGCAATTTTTAAAATGACCCCACAATGTGAAAACAATTCACAATCGATGAAACAAATTTTATTCTACGGCTCTTTAACTCTTTAGAGTTCCATTTTCAAATGTAGTAATAACTTTTTAAATATTGTTTATGTAAGTGGCCAATTCCGGAAACTTTTAGTGTGACCTATGTAATTATGTTAAATTACTTGCCAACTGTTCTTCGACACGCGAAGTGTCTTTTGTACGCAGACGACCTAAAACTATACACAATTATTCGATCCCTACCCGACTGTTTGGCGCTTCAGCAAGACATTGATGCAGTGTATCATTGGAGCATTCAAAACAATTGTAATTTAATCCTTCCAAATGCTCAGCTATGACATTCGGGCGAATGTGGCATCCAATACCCTTCGACTACAATATCGATGGTAGCGTCATTGCTCGATTGACAGTGATGAGGGATTTGGGAGTCTTATTCAACCAAAGGCTTACGTTCCATGATCACATTAACGTTGTCGCCAAGGAGTCGTACAGTAAACTTGGTTTTGTATTAAGAAATGCTCGTGACTTCCAGAGCGAACACGTAATACGACTTCTCTTCAGCGCCTTGGTGCAAAGCAAATTAGAGTCCTGCTCTTGTGTATGGAATCCACACGAGTTACGTACGCTCTCCTTTTTGAAAAAGTACAAAAGGAATTTCTTAGATACCTTTATAAGCGAACTTCAAGGTATCACCCCTCATATATCCAACTCAATTCCTCTTAGGTTACTTAGGTTATAACTCCCTCAAAACTATGAGAGCGGTTGAGCAGATAACCACTGTCTGCAAAATATTTCGCAACAAAATTGATGCACCTGATCTGCTTAACGAGCCACTTCGCTTTTATGTCCCAAATAAATATCTCCGATGCAGAGGTCATAGGCTTCTGGCTGTACCCTGTATTCCGTGCTAACTTCCCGCTACCTCGCACACTCACTGCCCTCAACAAACTCCTAGCTTCCAACCCTGAATGCGATGCGTTTGCTGACAAATGGAAGGAATTAATGCTGGTATATCTGAGGTATTGTGAGATTCATGTATGAAAGGGCTATAATTTTACAATTCAATTTATTATTTATGAGTAAGACTTAAAAATTTTATTTATATCAATATGTATTATTTTAATTTTATTTTATTGTTAATAATGTAATAAAATTTTAATTTGAAAATGTATAATTTACGTAATTAATGTTTTGTATTCTTTTAATAAATTAGTGTAATTGGTTAATCCGTACTAATTAAATTAAAATATTTAAAGAAAATCATGTACGTAGGTATAGGTACCTGTTAAACTGACTAAGCGGCATCGTCGCAAACGCAAACATTACTGGATAAATATCCAAGCTACCGGTTTTAAATCCACCTCAAAAATCAGTTAATACGAACCCGGATGTGTGTTTTAAATCAATGTCGTATATAACAAAACAGGTTGCATAGATACGTATAATCTCTTCCCCAATTTCACCTATTAATGAACTCTCTTTGGTTTACCAACTGGGTCTGAGGACTGCTCTTTGGTATCAGCTATTATAGAACTCTCTTCCTCAGTATCAGCTATTAAAGAACTCTGTTTGACTTACCAACTGGGTCTGAGGACTGCTCTTTGGTATCAGCTATTACAGAACTCTTCTGCAGTATCAGCTATTAAAGAACTCTCTTTGACTTACCAACTGGGTCTGAGGACTGCTCTTTGGTATCAGCTATTACAGAACTATCTTCCGCAGTATCAGCTATTAAAGAACTCTCTTTGACTTAGCAACTGGGTCTGAGGACTGCTCTTTGATATCAGCTATTACCGAACTCTCTTCCTCAGTATCAGCTATTAAATAACTCTCTTTGACTTACCAAATGGGTCTGAGGACTGCTCTTTGGTATCAGCTATTACAGAACTCTCTTCCTCAGTATCAGCTATTAAAGAACTCTCTTTGACTTACCAACTGGGTCTGAGGACTGCTCTTTGATATCAGCTATTACATAACTCTTATCCTCAGTATCAGCTATTAAAGAACTCTCTTTGACTTACCAACTAGGTCTGAGGACTGCTCTTTGATATCAGCTATTACAGAACTCTCTTCCTCAGTATCAGCTATTAAATAACTCTCTTTGACTTACCAAATGGGTCTGAGGACTGCTCTTTGGTATCAGCTATTACAGAACTCTTCTGCAGTATCAGCTATTAAAGAACTCTCTTTGACTTACCAACTGGGTCTGAGGACTGCTCTTTGGTATCAGCTATTACAGAACTATCTTCCGCAGTATCAGCTATTAAAGAACTCTCTTTGACTTAGCAACTGGGTCTGAGGACTGCTCTTTGATATCAGCTATTACCGAACTCTCTTCCTCAGTATCAGCTATTAAAGAACTCTCTTTGACTTACCAACTGGGTCTGAGGACTGCTCTTTGGTATCAGCTATTACAGAACTCTTCTGCAGTATCAGCTATTAAAGAACTCTCTTTTGACTTACCAACTGGATCTGAGGACTGCTCTTTGGTATCCAGCTATTACAGAACTATCTTCCGCAGTATCAGCTATTAAAGAACTCTCTTTGACTTACCAACTGGGTCTGAGGACTGCTCTTTGATATCAGCTATTACAGAACTCTCTTCCTCAGTATCAGCTATTAAAGAACTCTCTTTGACTTACCAACTGGGTCTGTGGACTGCTCTTTGATATCAATTAATAATTTCTTAAATATGTCCCCTTCCTCAATATCAGCTATTATAGGCCATTCTTCCTCAGAAGAAGATATTGATAACAGCTCTTCATCATATTCTATTGTGTCCGCTAAAATAAGAACAAAATTCAATCAGATAAGCATCTTCATCATCATCGTACCGGCCACAGGATGTCCACAGGTGAACATAGGCCTCCCCCATAGATTTCCAGAGCGACCGATCTTGTGCAGTCTGCACGCAACGGCTTCCAGCAACCGTAATAAAGATAAACTAATGTACATGGTCTAATAATAATAAAATAAATAAATATTAAATATTGCTGGACATTTCACACAGCGCTATCTAGCCCCAAACTAAGCAAAGCTTGCACTATGGGAACCAGATAACTGATAGAATACTTATATACTTTTTTTTTGTAAATACATACTTATAAAATTGTAGAGGTCCTACCCAGGCTTCATTGATAGACTCGGTGCAAAAGTGGACTGTATTTATTTTTCTTCTTAGTTGCTAGTTTACAAGGTATAAATCGCGTTCTTGAATGATCACAAATTTCTGCTTGAAAACGGTCTATCTTTATACAAATCTACTCCTCGCCCTAGCCATGGTACGGGGATCGTAATTCACGCATTCACAAATCGTTTTATATAATTCCTAATACATCGAAGTTTCCAGCAAAGTTAGACGGGGACTTACATGTAGCTATCTCACTCTTTTGACCTTTACAAGTTTAAACTGTTACAATCTTAGCTACCTGTTAACATTTGAATCTGATTCGATCTTATAACTACCTAATATACATTTCAAATCTAGATTCGATCCTTCCCCGTCTTTGATCGTCCGTTACAAAAATACATAATAATACATATTACTTACATACCTACTATTAAACTTACCTAGCTTTATTTAGTACTTATTGTACCTACCAACTTCTGTTATCATAAGAGGTGTGTGTGTGTAAATAAATGCCCTTTTATTTTATTTATTTTTATTTTATTTATAATGTATAGAGAAACAACCAGACCCGGAACAAATATCTGTAGATCATGCAAACATTTGTTCCGCGGCGGGAATCGAACCCACTACCTCCTGCGTCTCAGCCGGTATTCTCTGCTTAGTTTGGTGCTAGATAGCGTTCTGTGAAATGTCCAGCAACATTTGTTATTTATTTATTTATGATATGATGGTGGGACCACAAGTAACAGCCTGATGTTTTATCTCGTAAGTATATTTTTGTATCAAGGAAAAGGTTGCAGGTTCAAATCCCTTCTTACTTTGTTATATTGGAGATCCTACCATATCATGTAAGGCATTGTTTAAGGCCCTAAATGTTCTGCCACTAAGTTGTCTCTACATTTATGAGGTATGCCTGTTCATAAAAAAGCACCAGTCCTATTTTTGTAAAAAGCCTACTCCTTATAGTGAGAGGACCAGGGAACGATTTAAGAATAAACTAGCCCTCCCAAAGTTTAGATTAACAACAAGGATGAAAATATATTTGCCATGTCAGTTAAGATCTATAATAATATTTCTAGCGATATTACTTCTCTACCTTTTCAAAAACTTAATAGAAGGCTCTTTTCGTGGCTTTTGGACAAGTGCTTTTATGACGTTAAAGAACTATTGGAATGATTCACTTTTACAATTATTATTTTGGCATATTATTTTATTCAGATTCAATTAAATTTTTTTATTTATCTTGAATGTATTAACTTTCAATTATTATTCTTTTTTATTATGGTTTATTATCAATTTTACTGTAATGTTAACTTGTCATTTTATTTTAACCGAATTTAATTAGAAACTGTTATTTATAAATGAATTTATTAATTAAACTATTGATTTATGCTAAAACTAGTGTTATTAATTTTATTGTACTTTTATACTATTGTGGTTATGCACCTGTAATTAAATTATAGTTACTTTATTTATTAAAACTGGATAAATATGCAGTATAGTAACATTGTACACTCGGAAGAGTAATTTGTGACTGGACACTTTGGTATTTTTTTTTTTTCTATAGAAATAAGATCTGTATCATACCACATTTACAATGAATCAAATGGTTTCAATTTTTAAATCCATGCTTTTATAAATTCGTAAGTAACTCTGTGCATCTGTCTGTCTGTTTGTTACGTTTTAACGGCTAAACGGCTGGACCGATTTCAATGAAAAGTGGTATACAGGTAGATTATGGCCGGGATTGGGACATATGCTACTTTTTACCCGACTATGCAGAAGGAGGGTAGTGTTTTTTTTACAAACTACGCGAAGCCGCGGGTTGCTAGCTAGAAAAAAATTACTAATAAAAAAGATTTATAAAAATAATCTTTGGATTATCCCGTAAATATCGGATAAAATAATAAGAATTATAATTATTATTCTAAACTTAGATACCTCCATAAAACTTACCAACTGGGTTTGGGGACCCCTCTTTCATATCAGCTATTATAGAACTCTCTTTCTTATTATCGGCTTTTGTAGAACTCTCTTTCTCAATATCAATCTTTATAGAACCCTCTTCTTCACTATCAGCTAATGTGAAAAATTCTTCCTCAGCTTCTGTTGTATACTCTGAAATAAAAAACAAATTCTTATAAAATTTGCTAAGAAGTATTCAAATATTTTTAATAGTTAGCTATTTGGAACAGATATTGCTTCAGTTGGGTACTAGCTCAGATTATCTTACTTTAAAGCACATATTAGATAATTCTCTAATATTACAGATTCCTCCACAATTATAAATGCTCTAATTAATCATGATGGTAATCATGGTGGTATGGCGCTCGGAATGTGTTCGGAACGCGGCCGAGCGCCATACCTCAATGTTGTTTACCGATAACAGCGTAGGGACGTGTAACAGTTTCTTGTCTTCACCATCATCTGATGAGGCCAAGAGACTGCTTAAAATTTACCTCTCTTCGCTGGAGGGGAATAGTTAGATAGGTAGTTAATTAATAATTGTTAGTTTTTTGTATTTTTGTTTAAATAGATATAATATTCGTTTATATATTGTAGAATTTCAAATACTTATGTCTTTCAAATACATTTGAACATAAATACATAAAGCGATCTTATTAATGGCGCGTTCTACAGGAAATAGCGCTCGATAATTTTCTTAACTATTCGTAAGCAAAATGGTGACCACTAAATATGTCAATCTTTAAAGTTGGCAACACTGCACCTGTACTGTACATCAAATTGTCAAGTACCTACCAGCTAACTGTATTTTGTAATTTGTATTTTAAATAAAAATAGTTAAAATACTGTATTTTGTATTTAAAATACACGACTTAAACATATTTTGTATTTCGTATTTTAAATACGTGCGAGATGGTATTTTGTAATTTGTATTTTAATTAACGCAAAGCATGTATTTTGCCCAGCTCTGGAAGTAATATCTGTAGATCATGCAAATTCCACTATTTGTTCTACGGCCTGCAATCAAACCCGCAACCTCCTGCATCTCAGCTAGCTATTCAACCAATGTGCCACGGAGGACATCTTTTCAACAAATGATTCCTCAAAACAAAATTAAAAATTACCTTTCATAAACTCCATTGAGTACATACTCAGAAACAGTTTCTCGCACTTGAGTACTTGCTGCTTGAAGCAATGTGCATCTCTGAGCCGCTCTATGCACACCTCACAAACTGTGTATGCTGTGGCACAGAGGGGCCCATCTACTGGGATCAGCTGAAAGATCAAAGTTTTAATTAAATTTTTTTTATCCTTCTGGGTTCCCTAGTTTTTTTATTTGATCTGCATTTGAGCCCTCCTCATCATCATTTCAGCCATCACGTCAACTGCTAATCATAGACTTCCCCCATCAATTTCCAGAGTGACCAATCTTGTGCTGCCTGCACCCAACGGCTCCCAGCAACCTATACTATTAGTTCGCCCCGAACAGAAATCTCGCAAATCTCCCATAAAAACAAAAAAAAAATTATATGTATCTAATCTTTGACTATTAAAATAGTGCCACAAAATAAATAATCAACTAACTTGACCTACAGTTTCATTCAAATTACAGGTAACAGGAGTTCATGTTAATTGGTTATCATTTTTGGGGTAGAAATTGCAGTTATTTTGGATTTCAGACTTTTCCCTATATTTGTCTCATTAAAGCTACACGCATACCAAATTTCAGCACTGTGGGGTCACTGGTGTACCCTGTGAATTTTGTCAAAGTTCAATTTTTATTATGGCTAATAACTTAAAAACTACAAAGTTTAAACTAAAAAAAAAACAGGGTCGAAATGTACTCACATTTCGACCCTTTATATTAAACGTGCCACTGACTGGATAGTCTCATTTTGGTGTTTTTTTAATCCTTAAGCCCCAATATCTCAACAACCCCCCCACATTTTTAGCTCATTTAATCACACCAAAATTGTGCCGTCGCTACCAACCTATATACCAAATTTCACGATGATCGGATGAACTCTTCGAAAGTTATCCTTAGACAAACAAACATACATACATACAACGCCGATTTGCCCAAGTTGATTTAGAGATCTCACTTCGCTCTATCAATCAGGTTTCTTTCCATCTAGTAGGTATGTTACGCTTTCCAGTGTGTGGTCTCTAGACTCGAGAACCTATCCCCACGACCATCAGTTTTTTGAGCTATGTCCCACTCACCGATCAGTCTTGCCAGTGTTTTTTTAATTAACTGTCATAAATAATAATAAATAAATATTGCTGGACATTTCACACAGCACTATCTAGCCCCAAACTAAGCAGAGCTTGTACTATGGGAACCAGATAACTGATAGAATACTTATATACCTTTTTTTTTGTAAATACATACTTATGATATATAGTAAAACATCCAGACCCAGAACATATATCTGTACAACATGCAAACATTTGTTCCACGGTGGGCATCGAACTCATTACCTCCTGCGTTTCAGCCGGCCATTCGCCCACTGCACCATGGAGGTCGTCAAACATGTAAGTATGTATTTGTCATGTGACTTGTCACCACTTTTGGTGCACTATTACCACTGTATACTGCTAGTAACTTCGCGAATTTGGATGTATTCTCTCTAACACCGCTTTTATTAACTAGCTTGGACAGGCTTAGCTGCCAGTTGGTTGGGATGGTGTGCTAAACACTCCATGTATTTTGTAGCAGTTATCCTTCCTCTTTAGAAATTAAATTCCATAGTTGCGGAATAACATCTACACAATGAAACAGCATCTTTTTTTTTGTAAATACTTACTTATAATAATATGTAAGTATAGAAAAACATCCATACCCGGAACAAATATCTGTAGATCATGCAAACTTTTGTTCCGCGGCGGGAATCGAACCTGCAACCTTTTGCGTCTCAGCCGGGTATTCGCCCACTGCACCACAGAGGTCGTCTTTTTACTCTTATAATATTAAGCTTCCGTATGTTTGTGTCAACAAAACTCGAAAAGTAGTCGATGGATTGAGTTGAAATTTTTACACAATGTTGAAGTTTTTACACGAGTGTGTCGAGATAGAGTTTTATCTCGAAGTTCTCGCGAGTATGGGAAATACCAAGCGGGCGAAGTCGCGGGCGGGTCAGCAAGGTTATATTAAAATCTCTCACTTGAAACCTTACAGGAATGAAATCGAAATATGAAAACATTAACCTTTATGTCCAAACAGTTTCGTATCATTTCTGCGTAGCTTATTATTTTCTCTCCTTTCTCCATTGTGCCATCACTAGATACTAAACTAATGAATGCCCCTTCGGAGTGGCAGCATCGACACAGGTCGTTTTCAAGCTTACAATCCTCCGCCGACATTGTAAATTGATAGGTTTACATTAGTTGGGGTGCGTATGCGTAGTGAAGAACAGTGTAGTGAAGATATATTGTGAAGTATGTATAGTGAAGATTATGTAGAAAATGAAATAAAATTATCTGTTTTGGGCAGGATAGAACAAACAATATAATCAATCATACAAAAACTTTGTAATTTGATTAGAAATCCTCTACACTTTCGTCTGTGGCTATCGGTGGATGTGGATATGGCTAGCAGGGCTGCCAGCAGCAAAATCTCGTTTTTTGATCTAAACCTCGTACACAGGATTTACGGTTATCCAAAACAATTTCTTTGAATTTGATTTCATGTTGAATCTGGTATTTTTAGTGCTATCCAAACACTTACGAAAAGTTGAAAGATTTTAACACCATCTCAAAAATTTTCAAGATACACTTTCAACATTCAAGCAAATGTTGAATATAATGTGTATTTTTCGGAAGATGAGGGGACGAATGAGCGAAAAATGTCATTCTACGGTTTTCCATAACAATTTCTTTAAACTTCATGGTTCATGGTGATGGTGTATGTATGTTACTTTTCGAGGAAACAAAAATATGCCCTATGTCAAACTCTGTACGAGGTTGACAGACTGACAGTGTCCTCGTACCTCGTACAGAAGACCACAAATCTCGTATTTGTAGGAGGAACTGCGTACGGTTGGCAACTCAGATGGCTAGGCAAGATGTGACTTGTGTGTCTTTTTGACATTGAGTTATCGAAGTAGTTTGATGTAAAGACAAAGTATTTGACTGACAGTGACAGCATCACACAGCGGGCGGTACGACACTCAACGATGCCAGAAGGTTACTTTTGTAACCTGTTAGGTTACTTTTAACTTCGTCAGGTTACTTCCAGGTTACTCGACTCGGAAGGTTACTCTCTCATTACTTTTCGAGATCATGGATTTGTGATTTTCTAGAATAATTTAATCACGTGAAACGGAACACATATTAACCCTTTTTTCATCATCTGGGTCGTCTACAGGCTCGTATTGCAGTGTGTGTGAGTGCGTGGTGCACACTCAGCTTTGCCTGAGCTGTAGGTAAGAGCTCATATAAGTGACTCATTACCCTGGCATCTACTCGCGGGGTCTATGAAACCTGGGTCACTAGGCTCAGCTCATCGTTGCCTGCCTATCTTGCAGAAGGCGGCTCTTTTCATTTACCATTTTTGGAGGAGGTTGGCGCATCGTGGCGTTACGCCCTTTCACTTTTCTCGTCTTCTTCTTCCTAACTAGTCCTCGGCGTCATCGATTGGTGTAACCAAGGGCTGCAGAAGCTCGCAGACAGTGGATTAGTGACATTGACATTACCCAATGCAGAACTGCGTTAGATCTTACTATACCTTTTTCTCCTTTCCACTAGAATGATAATAAATACAGGCCCATCTCACTCTTGAGCCACGTATATAAGTTGTTCTCAAGGGTCATCACAAATCGTCTGGCTAGAAGGTTCGACAAATTTTAGCCCCCTTAACAGGCCGGGTTTCGAAGCGGCTACAATACCGTAGACCACATCCACACAGTGCGGCAGATTATACAGAAGTCTGAGGAGTATAATCAGCCCCTGTGCCTAACATTTGTGGACTACGAGAAGGCCTTCGACTCCATTGAAACCTGGGCTGTTCTGGAATCTCTGCAGCCATGCCAAGTAGACTGTGGTTACATCGACTGAGATGTCTCTACGAATAAGCCACCATGAGTGTACAGGTACCAGGACCAGCAATTTAATCCCATCCAGTTGCGTAGAGGAGTGCAACAGGGGCATATCACATCCTCGAAACTGTTCACCAACGCACTGGAGGATTTGTTTAAGACGCTGGACTGGAAGAATATGGGCATTAACATAAATGGCGAGCACATCTCACACTTGCGATTTGCACACGACATAGTCCTGATGGCGGAGTCGCTGCAGGAGCTGCAGAGCATGCTGGACGGCCTAGCTGACTCCTCTCAATGAATTGGTTTACGGATGAACTTGGACAAAACCAAGGTTATGTTTAATGTTCATATAATATACATCCGGAACCAGTCGTCGTACAAGGCCATCCATTCGAAGTCGTTCAAAACTACGTATACCTCGGCCAGATAGTGCAATTGGGTAGACACAACTTCGAGAAGGAGGCCAAGAGGAGGATTAAGTTTGGCTGGGCAGCATCATTAATAATTTTTAAAATCATGTTTGAACTGAGCTTATAACTAACATACAATAAGAAAACAAATATTATTTAACGAAAATTATTACTAGTAACGCCATCTTTCGACGATATAAGATAACTCTTCCCAATTCATTATCTATTCCAATATTTTTCCAAATCTTAGAAAAATGACAATATTATTCTAAGTTCCAAATCCTACCCGCGCGCCCCCAAATCTGACATGATGGCGCTGACTAAAGAGACAGAGGAGTCGTCCCTGCACCACATCGCGAAAAAGTCCAGTTTTGGACTTGTGTACGCGACCCGCTAAATTCCACCGCAAAATATAATCAAACTGTATTGTACAAAAGGCATTAACTATAGCCTCAAACTCCGTGTGGTGTTGCTGAATTACTGTGACTTCTGGTGAATTGGTGAAAGCGTGTGCAAAGGAGCGTTTTCAGGCGGGCGCATTCCTGATTCCTATTTTGTCATTCCGATTTTCCAGATGTTATCTTATGGGCTGTAAAAAGCCAATTCGAAGGGAATTATATATTAGGTCTTTACCGATGAAATTGCCGTTTTATATGGAATAAGTGAAAGTACTTATTTTTTAAACTTTATTTTATTTTTATTTCTGTTATTCAAAGTAATCACCCATGCAATCGACGCATCTTTGCCAACGCATTGGCAGTTTATTGAAGCCCTTCTTGTAAAAATCAGCTGGACGGGAGGCAACAAACTCTTCAAAGGCATTTTGTACTGCCTCTCGGGAATTGAATTTTTTACCCACTAAAAAGTTGTGTAAATTTTGGAAGAAGTATTATTCGGTAGGTGCAAGGTCTGGTGAGTATGGCGGATGAGGGAGAGCTTCCAACCCCAGCTCTTGCAGCTTGGAGACTGTCTGTTGTGCAGTATGGGGTCGCGCGTTGTCGTGAAGGAGCAGTGGGGACTACCGATTGACCAAAGCTGGTTGCCGATGTGTAAGCTTCTCCATCATTGTCTCCAGTTCTTCACAGTACACATCTGCAATAATGCTCATGCCGTTTTGTAAAAAGTTGTGGTGAATGACACCCGCACTAGACTACCAAACAGTGACCATCACCTTTTTAGGGGTCATTTTTGGTTTAGGGCATTGCTTTGGTGCTGAACCAGGATCTAACCAACTTGCTGAGCGCTTTCGATTGTCGAACAAAAAAATCCATTTTTCTACGCACGTAACAATTCGGTTCAGAATTCCTTCATTTCTTTGCCTATTGAGCAGCGAGAGGCAGGTCTCGACGCGTACGTTGCGCTGACGATCGTTAAGTTCGTTGGGCACCCATCTATCAAGTTTTTTCACCTTGCCTATCTGTCGCAAATGAATCAAAATTGTTTTGATGCTAACATCAAAAGCTGCTGCTAGCTCAGCTGTAGATTGAGTTTCGTCAGCTTCCACAATCGCCATTAATTCATCATTGTTGACCAAAGTCTCTGGACGACTACGAGCTTCATTTTTCAAGTCAAAACTTCCAGAACGGAACCGGGAAAACCAATAACGGGTTGTGCGTTCGTTTGTATAGTTCTCTCCGTAAACGTTTTTGATGTTACGTGCCGTTTGTGTTGCGTTGGTGACACGACGGAACTCATATTCCATAATTACACGAATTTTTATAGTGTCCATTATGACGAAAAATGTTCAAATGTAATGAAAATACAACGCCAATCAATAAACAAAAGACTGAGTTTGTAAAAAGAATGTCATGTTTTTAAAACAAAATTAATTTGAATTTAGAATACAAAGCCATTCCAAACTTTTTTTCTATTTGAAATGACCAGTACTGAAGAACGGCAATTTATGTTTCAATTGTTGCCACCTATCATTTTGGTTTATTTATGTTATATGAAAACGTAGAACATTATGTGACTGCTAGTTGTATATAACCAGAGGAGTGCTCTCACTGGCTTTAATCGCGAAACATTTTTTTATAACAGTTGCTTTGAGATTAGCAATTAAAAAAATTTTCGCGCCAAAAAATTACCGCGCTGCGTTTGGACTAAGTTTTCTCAATTATTTTCAATTAACAATGTATTAAAATCTTATTGTACTAGAATCTAGGTGAAATAGGCTTTCTAAAGGTATAACTTTTATGCCATTTTATTAGTAAATTGTAATCAAAATCACAGGTTCAAAACTAAAATTTTACGCATTTGTTCCCGAATCTCAGATTAAAATGCTTATGATTTCAAAAATATAACAGTTATCTATGTAAATGTTATTTGTTTTTATAGCTTAATACATTATTTACAAGGTTTAATCAAAAAATTAGACAGAAAGAACCCTTACTTATAAATATTGAACCCTAAATCTGCGCATCGTAAAATGACAAAAAAAAACAGACCGCCCGGGAACACTTGTTGATAAATCGTCGAGTGTTGATGGATCGAAATCGATTAATACTTCTGTTTTTAAATAGCTTAAACATTGTAGCTTTTTATAACAACTCATTCAGGACGGTTTGGTTTGTAAATATGAGAGTAATTATTTTACAAAGCAATGACGTCACGTCTTTTGTTGGGTTGGGAAAGTATCTCATTAAATGGAGATATTTTATATATTTATATGGATTAAAGTTATTTATTATTATAGCCTAATACAGTATTTATAAGATTTAATAAGAAATAAATAAATAAAAATTGTAATATATAGAAAATAAATAACTTTTATCTGCATCCAGTCCCAATTCACGGTAAAAACGCATGACCTTTTTAAATAATTATTGTAGGTGTATGGTTTATCGTAGAGATTTTTTTATTTTTTATTTATTTTTATTATGGTTTTATTAAGCCTAATAAAATACAAAATAAGATAAGGATTCATAATTTGAACTAATTAAAATCAAAACAATGCAGCCGCGGCGAAAAACACGTTAAAAAAATATACGAAAAAAAAAGTAATAACATACCAAAACTATTAACTTTCTTTCAGTCGGAAATACTTATTCCATAAACTACATCCGTGTAGCTACACGGCAAATACAAATACTACAGTAAAATTACGTCACATGAAAACAGTAACAAACAATCAATTTGATGTAAACTCAAGATGGCCGGTAAAAATGGCGCCAAACGTAAATAAATTTTATATTTTGATTGCTGCCAAATTTTCAGACGTATGACATTTTGTTATCGCCGCCATTATCAAGCCTGCTCTATGGAGAATGACACACAGAAAGAATGAAAGGAATCGGTTCAGTCAGTTTGAAATGAAAAATCATAATATTACCGCGCATTGCGCATGCTCCTGGGTGGTCGTTGAGCAACCAAGGGAAAAAAACGGCTTGCCTCCCGGGAGCGTGAAAGCACTCTAGAGGTCTGTGTTGTTTTGTTGACGTTTTGATTGAATTTAAATATAAAAAACCTTCGCCAGTTTAGTTGGAAGCATAACTAAAAACTAAGCAAAATTTTGTGCCATAAAAAATGTAAGAGGTTACTTTTCATATTAATACTTTAATGCAACTTCTAAATAATAAATACTTTTGTATCACTCTAGGGTTAATTTTGACTAGAGCCCGCTGGCAAGACTGACGACACTGGACTGACTGACAGCAATAAAAAAATTGTAAAATGAAGAATCTTTGTCGAATTTTTACGAATCGTATTTGTAAACAGCTATTGTGATTTGTCTGCATTTCGAATGCAAAATTAAACCTATCATGTCGACCGTAGGCTGGAAACTCGAGAAGAACCTGTGTCGATGTTGTCATTCCGAGGGAACGTTTAAAAGTTTATCTGTTTCTGACTATAAGACGGAAGAAGGAGAAATAAGTACAATTTACTCAATTATGCTTCGAGATTGTTTGGATATACAGGTTAGTACTACCCATTTATCTACCTGTGCTGCCACCAGCGCTCACTGTTCGGTATAGGCCTCTATTACGTCTATTCATCCGATATTGTTTGATCCCTCTTCTGCTGCATTAAACATAATTTTATTTGCATGTAACTAAGTTTACTGCCTAAAATCACCCCTCCATGTATCCCAAAAACTCACAAAATCATTGTAAATATCCCATGTTTAGTGAAAATACTGTATTGTTCCCAAATAAATGTCTAATAAATAAAATAAAATATATTGTTCCAGCTTATCCCTGTAGATGGGCCCCTCAGTGTCACATCCTACACAATATGTGAGCTGTGCATAGCGCGGCTCAGAGATGCACATAGCTTCAAGCAACAAGTACTCAAGTGCGAGGAATTATTTCAGAACTTGTACTCTAGGGATAGTATTAAAGGTAATCACACTAATATTATAAATGTGAAAATTTGGATGTTTGTTTGTTTGTTACTCAATCACGTCATAACGGCTGAACCAATTTCAATTAAATTTGGTAAATACATACATTATAACCTGGATTACCACATAGGCTACCTTTTATTCCATAAATCAGTTCCCATAGGATAAAAATGGGGTGTCAAGTCAAGTTGCAACAGCGTGTTTAGGTTTATTACTAGGTTACATACACATTTAGTAGGGTAACGCGTACGAAGTTGCGGTATTATAAATGGGAAAGTTACTCTGTTTGTTACCTTTTAACAACTAAACGGGTGAACGGATTGTAATGAAATTTGGCAAGGAGATAGATTATATACTGGGGAAGGACATGGGCTAAATATATATCGACGCTTGAAAGGCAATAATTACCAAGCAACATTTTGGGCGATATTGAGTTATATATATCACTAGCTGACCCGGCAAACATTGTTTTGCCTTATAAATCGGGTTGTTAAATTACTAAAATGGCTATTAAAAAATAAGGGTTGATCGTAGAAGGGTGAAAATTGAGGATTGTATGTATTTTTGTATGTTGTATCAAAAAAAAATAGAAATTAAAAATGTTGTCTAAAAAATAAAAAATAAAATTTAGGGGTGGACTACCCCTAACATTTAGGGGGATGAAAAATAGATGTTGGCCGATTCTCATAGATACCGGATAAGCACAAAAAATTTCATCAAAATCGGTCAAGCCGTTTCGGAGGAGTATGGCAACGAAAACTGTGACACGAGAATTTTATATATTAGATTGAAATCAGAAAATAATTCTGCGTCGAATAGTCCTACTCTCATGCCGCTAGGAAGAAGTTTGTTGTTGCTTGGTAACCTAAAAAAAATCTTATTTTTACAATTTTCGGCGTCCAAGCGACTGTAATTTTACCGATTTATGAATAACTTTCACTTAGTATGTATACTATTTTTACTTATTACACTTAGTAATTTTTGCCTAGACTATAAATAATGCGTTTAAACATAAAGTATTTTTTGCTTTGCGGTACCTAGGGTATTAACATTGCTTAGGAAATTTTACCTGATTCAATTATTTTTTTTCTCGTTATTTACGACTTTTTAACACACCTTAATTATGTATTAATTTTTATTTAGTACTTTTTACCTAAATGCAATAGACTTAAAAACTTAAAGTAGTAATGTTTACCTGCCTAAAAAGGATATATTTTGTCATTTGGTAGTTTTTTAATCTGCCGTTTTTTCACTGTTTTTGTTACTTAGATAACCATTTCTGATATGAAATCTGTATAAAAGTGAGCTTAACCCTGATGCATGTATTTTGTTTTGTCGCTTATCTGCACTGTAAAGCAGATTTTGAGTGGCAGTTGGTAACAAAATAATGATTTATTCTTCACCGAACTGTCGCATAGGCAACTAATATTGGAATTTCAGAATATTTTTTAAGAATTGTATCGCAAATCTGTAACTAATTTGTATGTGATTCAATTAGGTTCCTAGAAAATAATTCTGAAGAAACTGTTATTAGTATTGTTGGTAGTTCTATTTTGTATTCCTAAGTAATATACTAATAAGATATAGTAATAGTATAGACGTAATAGTGTAAGACTGCTGAAAAAGACAACTTAAATACTTGATGTGGTTGATTTAAACTTGGTTTATGATTTTGATGGTTTTTGATGTGTTGGATTTGTCTACGCCCCGAATAGCAGAATAACTATTAAAATATAAGAAAAATTCACGCAAAAAGAAATAATGAAGATAATTCATTTTCTCATACATTGATGCAGCGGGTGATGTACATTGACAGCCCGCGTCATATGCATGTCAAGGCATATAAAAATAAAATGCCGTATTTATTTACAGCGACAGCCCATGTTCTTTATAAGATTAGCTATCCACTTTGCGGTAAGTTTGATTTGACTGAGAAGAAGAGAGATTTTACTGCAATATTCGAATATTAGAGGCTTTTAGAGAGGTATTTAACAAAGGGTTAGTCACGGGCCTAAAACCTCCACCAACCTGTACTAGGGCAGCGTGGTGGAGTATGCTCTAATTCGTCTCTCGTCAGATGGAGGCCCATATTCAGTAATGAGTTATTGTAGATATAATAATGATGATGACAAGGACCGTAATGATGTTGACGATGATGGTATTAGTCAAAAACCTTGCCAGAAAGCCTTTAATTTTGTGTACTAAAACCTAAATTCTTTATTACTTGTTCAAACAAGTCCTACACTTACCTTACTTAATTTGTACTATGGTTGAAATTGCTTGGCAGAAAAGTTTTATTGGTTTTTATTTAGATCTTTCTACCTATATGTCAAACATGCGTTACTTCTGGATGCATCATTTTGCTTCAAACACAATTATAAAATAATAGGGTTCAGTTAATTTTACATGTTTTATAATATTTTTTTGTTTTCGGTAAGTAATTTTTACCTGCTTGTGATTTTGTTTAAAATTTTACTAACCAACACTATTTCATAAAGTATTGAGAATATTAATAATCTTTAAATGCCAGTTTACGAAGTCTTTAATCTGCATTTAAAATTCGTTGGAATCGAGCAGATATGACTAATAGGCAATTTTTGACGATTTAAAAATGAAAAAAATAAACATTAAAATGCTCTGGTGTAAAGTTGCCAAGATGTCGCTTAGTAATTATTGCCTTTGAAGCGTCGATATGGGATATAGGCTTTTGTCTCAAAAATAACCTTGGAAGGGGGGTTTAATAGGGGTTGAAAGTTTGTATGGGCAATCCATAATTCCTCAAGCCAGGAATCTGAAAATTCATAAACGGCAGGACCTATTTTGATAAAATTTGGTATATAGATAGATTGTGACTGGGATTGGGACATAGGCGACTTTACCCGACCGCGCAGGAGGGTAATATTTGTATAACGCGTGTGAAGCCGCGAGTGGGTCAGCTAGTATCTATATACTTTCAAATGTTACTTCCCGATATTATGAATATTCATTGGTCGTATCGTCTTAGAAACACTCATGTTCTTCGACGAGCTAATGTCTGCGGAATGGAAGCGTATTTTATGCGCCGACAACTGCGGTGGTGCGGGTACCTAACGCATATGTCTAACGACAAGGTGGCGAAGCGCACTTTCTATTCAGAGGGCTTAGCCAAGTTACAGTCGATTAGCGATGACGCTAGTCGATAAGTCCGAAAATGATGAAAATGGATTTGACATATGCTATAGAAATACCACGTGATACAGCGACAACAAATGTATGTGGAAATCGAATAGATTCGTAGCGAATGTAATTTGGCTACGGGCCCAGAGCTCCAGGACGGCAAGCGAAAGAGTGGCGGCCAGCTGCTCAGATACAAAGACACTCAGTAGAGAAATATGAAAAAGTGCAAGATTAAGCCCTCTGAGTGGGAATCATTGGCAGAAAATCAGCCAGAGTGGAGACGATTGGTTCAACAAAGTGTGTACAACTTTGAAGATGAGCGCAGGTGTGATCTAGATAATAAACGTGATCATCTTAAAAATAAACCACCCGCCAACATACACTATAATTACATAAATGGCGCTCTGACATGCACATTATGTAAATAAATAAATAAAATAAATATTGCTGGACATTTCACACAGCGCTATCTAGCCCCAAACTAAGCAGAGCTTGTACTATGGGAACCAGATAACAGATAGAATACTTATATACTCTTTTTTTTTGTAAATACATACTTATAATATATAGAAAAACATCCAGACCTGGAACAAATAGATCATGCAAACATTTGTTCCGCGGCAGGAATCGAACCCGCAACCTCCTGCGTATTATTATTACTATTTTAATTGATTATTTTATTTATTTATTATATTATTAGATAAAAGATGAGAATAAATGTTAAATCTGCATATTTTTTTATGTGTGTTTATTTTTAATTTCAGTGACACCCATAGAAACAAATATAAAACAAGAATTACCAGATTCAGAGGGTAAGTTACAGTATTCCACTACTGTCCTCCCCATAGATTGGCTTCCAGCAACCTTTACTACTTAGCTAGAGTCATTGGTGACGACTCCCTAGTGAAAGCCAATTTACAAAGACTATAGCACAGACGCCGAGTAGCCAGACTCAGTTTTTTACTAGATTCATTTTGGTGAATGTGCGCAAGATCTTCATGACCTTATCCCTCATTCCCCCTTCCATCACCGGACAAGCAGACGTACCGAGAAGTACCACCCATACCTGGTCGGCATACCACCTTGCCGTACCAAACGATTTGCTTCAACTTTCCTTGTTAGCACAAGTAAGGAGTGGAACTCACTTCCGGCGTATGTTTTTCCGAACCAGTATAATCTCGGATTCTTCAAGTCCAGAGTGAATAGGTTCTTTCTAGGCAAGCGTGCTCCATCTTCGATCACACCTTCACTTACCACCAGGTGAGGTAGTGGTCAAGCGCTTGACTATCATCATTAAATACCCGCCCCCCCCTCTGCCCCTCTACTTTTTTACGTAGTAATTCATAAATATGGTTTTAAATTAAGAGTGCGTGGCATACCTATAATTACAAGTTTAAAAAGTAGTAAACGCTGCGCGGCATATTTGAATATAGCTCGAAAAAGCGCGATATATCCCTAGAGGATATTGACTACGTGAAAAAAACCTAAGCCCCTCCCCCCGCCACTGTGACCAAGCGTTGTATTTTGAAGATCCCCCCCCCCCCCCCCCCCCAACGGATTACCTAGTATGGGCTCGTACGTTCCTTTACGAACATCGCAAATTACTAATCACTTAGTTTAGTCTTCAGCCCTTGAGGTATTTTGAATAGGTATTTACTGTAACACCGCCTCCTCTCACGTTTTTTCAATCCAGTCTATCCAAAGGTTGTTGCAAAGAGATCGAAAAGGCCGCCCATTGTCCACCTCGTATTACAGCCTTTTCCCACGGCAACATCCTGTTTTTTGCAGGATCCCGTTTAATAGTGTTCGTGCTTCAATACTAGTATTCATACGAGTACGCCTGTTTGCAGGATACTGCAAACAAGATACTCGTGTGATTACTAGTACTCTATTAAACGGGATCCTGCAAAAAACGGGCTGTTGTCGTGGGAAAGGACTGCTAGGCTCGGACTGTATGGCATACGGGCTTGTCGAGACCGTTTTTTAACGGCCCCTGACCAATCCGTCGCACAACCAAACATTGGATTTTTCCTGCATCGACTACACACGATCCGAGGCCATCCGACTCCTCTATCTATCTATTTTGTATGAGAAACTGACAAGTAGTTTCCCGAACGCTGCCCAGCCGAGTTGGATTCGTCGACTGATGTTTAAATTTTACGCTTTCAGATGCTGATTTCGGTATCATCCATGATGGAGATTGTATGGATTTTTCATTTATTGATGAAGGTAAATGCATTTTTACAAGCTTTTTATTAACTTGCAATGTATGTATGTTTGTTCGGGTGGAATCTTGCAACTGAATTCTAAACCTGTTCCCCTCAACCGATTGAGCTGAAATTTGGAATACATATGTAACTTCGGTGACAATGCAATAATATGGTACCATGGAGGTGGTCTCATGATGGAGATGGATGCTAGACAATGGAACTTCTGAATGAATTATAGTAGGCTGTGTACTAGTGTTTGGGCTCACTTGAATCTGCTTGCGGTTCCGATTATGAATTTTATAAAAGCTTGTTATGAAAAAGTAATGTTTCAACAAAAAACTTATTATTTTGACGGCCGTCTTCACAACCTGAAGCCAGGCAGCTATCGTACCAGGGCCGTAAAATTATCGTATCCATCAAGATAGTGACTATAATACATTAAAAAATCATACGAAACGTAACAATAATATGTTGCAAATGTTTTTTGTATTTTAAATCTTATAATCTTCTGTTATTAAAATAAAAAAAATAATAATTTCAAATTAAATCTTGGTATGGCATAGACCTGAACTGGGCGTTCCACTTTGAGTGTAATAAGCGCACGAACATTTCGGATGCATAAAGAAGAAAATAATGTTGAAGGATAGAGACAAATGAAAACAAGCATATTTTTCGGATTATTCGGACCAGCAGCCAGCGGAGAAGGGCAAATAATGTAGCAAGCATGCCGGGTCGAAACTGGATGAGGCTAGCACAGGACCGTGGAGAATGGCACATGCAAAGGGAGGCCTCAACCCAGCAGTGGGTGAAGTTGGGCTGTGGATGATGATGTACAATAAAGCGTTATCTATCTATTTATCGTCCGCTAAATAGATAAACTTATTTTCAGAGCAGCCTAAACCCAAGGTGAAGCGGAAAAAGAGTACATCGAGCGCAAAACGCGGCCGCGGACGCCCCCCGCACCCCACACGCGCGCGCCCTACCGACTCTACGGGTACCAACTATTATGTCGTAGGTATGGTACAAACGTTATAATTATTTAGCACACATTTATTATAATACTCGTTTATTCTCAAAAACCCCACCGCTACGTCCCCACTGGTGCGTAGACGTCATGTAACTGGATAATTACTACAAATATACATGCTTTAGCATGCTTTTCCAAATCATACAAATCGGCGTTGTATGTATGTATGTATGTTTGTTTGTCCGAGGATAAGTTTCGAAGCGTTGATACGATCATCGTGAAATTTGATATATAGGTCGGTAGTGATGGCACAATGTTGGTGTGACTAAATGAGCTGAAAATATGGGGTTGAGATATTGAGGCTCAAGAGGGGTAAATAAAAATGAAAATGAGACTATAAGTCTATATATAACGTCAAGTGAGACGTCAAATGAAAGGTCTTCATTAGTACACCTACCTACTGGCTGGGTAGGTACCTGTGTTCTACCCATGTTATAATATCTCATTCTACTGTTTTTTTCCTGTCTGTCTACTATTTTGTTTGTGATCCGTTCTGTGTTTCTTTGTGTGTGTCAAATAAATATATTCTATTCTATTCTACATTTCAACACTGTTTTTATTATTAGTTTAATCCTTGTAGTGTTTGAGTTATTAGCTATAGTAAAAACCAAACTTTGACAAAATTCAAAGGGTACACCAGTGACCTCACAGTGCTGAAATTTGGTATGCGTGTAGCAGTATTAGTGACACAAATATAGGGGAAAGTCTGAAATCCAGAATAACTGCAATTTCTACCCCAAAAAAGACTAACCAATTCTTATGAACCCCCGTGTAGCGGACGCCGAGCTAGATTTAGGATAGAAAATGCATTATATAAATTTAGATATTAGAAGCGAACGATAGGGTCGCCGCCGCCGAACTGAGCGCGGCAGCCGGGCTTTTTTTTTTTTTTTTTCGAATGGACTAATCTCGCTGTTGGCCTCTGAGGCCGTGACAGCTTAACCGAACTTTTGGCGAGCGCAGATGGCGCTCAGCCCAGTAAGTTTTTTAGGCAACTAGCGCAAGGGCACCACTTAGGTACGAACCTCGGCTTGGGCTGTTGCCGGGATGGGGATAGGAGAGAAACGCCCGGGTACATGTTTGTACCTCGTATAGGCGGCGACTGAAGGGATTCGTCGACCTCGCCGGCGAGATCGGTGTTTCTGTGAAGTGTTTACTCTGTCTGATGTAGATGACTCACCTTCCGCATTAGCGGAGGTGATTTCGTCATCCGGGTCTCCGAGAACGTGTCTCGGACGACGGAGGATTTTGTTGGCGGGCGAATCCAACGGGTAGACCGGAATGGTGTGCACCAAAGGGTTCGGATGATTAGAGGCATGTTCATAAAACCGCTTGGAAGCGAGCTTCATGAACCTGGCTATTGATTCTAATTTCATATCGCGATGTAGATCGTTATTGCGAAAGTACCAGGGCGAGCCTGAGGCTTTTCGCAAGAAGCGATTTTGAATAACCTGAATGGCACCAACTTTGGGAGAGTGGGCAAATACTACAGAGGAGTATGTCATGATGGGGCGAATGCACGCTTTGTAAAGGGTCACCTTATTTTTAAGGGACATTTTACTTTTCGCGCCTAGTAGTGAGGACAGTCGTCCTAGGGTGAACTTTGCCTGATTGCACCTCTTAGTGATGTGCAACCTAAAGGAGAGACGCCTATCGAGGATGACACCCAAGTATTTGGCTGATGGGGCCCAGCGAATGGGCTTGCCAAATAAGGAGATCGGTTTGGGAGTGAGGTTTCTCCGTGAGAAGAACACTGCTGTGCTCTTCGACGGGTTTACCTCAATCCGCCACTTGCGGAACCAAGTGGCTAATGAATGAAGGGCAGCCTGCAGCCTTATACCCACCCGATCAGGATTCCGATTGGATGTGTACAAGGCCGTGTCATCTGCGTATAGGGCTATTTCCACTTGAGGAGTGCGGGGGATATCGCTGGTGTACAGCGTGAACAGGAGGGGGCCGAGAACGGAGCCTTGAGGGACTCCCGCTCTGACTGGTCTAGGACTAGAGAGAGTGCCTTCCACGGTGTAGCGAAAGCTGCGCCCTTGCAGGTAGTCTCGTAAGATGAGCACGAGTCTATCTGGGACTCCGAATTTAAAAAGCTTGTAAATCAAGCCATTGTGCCAGACTTTGTCGAAAGCTTTCGCTACATCGAGGAAGACGGCACCAGTATCTGCAGGCCAGGTACTTTGCCAATTGGAGAGGACATGCTCCGTTATGCGGAGCACCTGTTGTGGGCATGAGTGTTGGGCACGGAAGCCAAACTGCTCATCGGGAAGGAGTTTGAACTCATTGACATGAGCCCAGAGACGCTTCATTAGAAGACGCTCATATATCTTACCTAGACTATTGAGTAGACTAATGGGACGATAGCTAGTTGGGTCATTTGCCTGTTTACTGGGCTTTCGGATGCCAATAACATTGGCTTCCTTCCAAGCATCAGGGAAAGTGCAAGTTTCCATGGCCGCATTGAAGATGCAGACTAGGATATGGATAAGGGGTACAGAGAACTGCTTGAGTACTCTGTTGGAAATGCCGTCAGGGCCGGAGGCTTTCTTTGGATGCAGGGCCTTGATAGTGTCAAAGACTTCAGAGGGCTCAATCGGATCAAGTGGGGAAGTAGGGGGTCGGGAGGCTAAGCGGTCAACCTCGCTGTTCACCATATGGAGGTGAACAGGGTCGACGGGTTCGAGACTGGGCGAGCATTGGGATTCGAGGGTTTCAGCCAGGAAGTCGGCTTTTTCCTCGTCTTCGAATGCTGGAGGGTGATTGGGTCGGATAAGGGGAGGCATCGGAGCGAGAGCGTCCGCTTTCATGGAGCGAGCTAACCTCCAGTAGGCCAGATGGCTAGGCTCGATCCCCGAGAGCAGGCTCTCCCATTCACGATTGCGATGTTCTTTGATGCGCTCTCTCACCTCACGGTGCAGGGAGCGCATCAAGACTCTATTGTCGTTAGTGGGGCAGCGACTATGAAGTCTAACTGCAGCGTTAGCTTCAGTCATCAGCCGTCTGATATCATCTGGCAAGGGGCCCCGGTGGTCATCCACTACGGGCACCTGCTTTGATGAGTCTCTGACTGAGTTTGTGATATGTCTGGTAAGGGCGTCAACCGCTACCGTGATATCACCAGATGTCAGAATGACAGAAGGGATCCTATCTAAGTCAGTCGAGTGCGCAGACTTGAGAGCTTTCTCAAGTTTATGCCACTCTACCACCGTCTTGGTGGCAGGGGGCTGGTCAGTGGGAGGGCCGAGTAAGAGCATTACCGGTCGATGATCGGAATCTAGCTCATGAATAACTTCAATTAAGCGCAGCCGGAGGGCTACGTTTTTGAGAAGAGCAATGTCAAGGAGCTCAGGAGGAGTAGAGGTAGGGAAGCGAGTCATGCCCCTAGGGGCGATTATGTCAAAATTAAGGGGTTCAACTAGGCTTTCTAGCTGTTTGCCTTTGGAGTTCGTCGTGGTACTATTCCACATGACGTTTTTGGCATTGAAGTCACCCGCCAAAATGACGGAGCTTCCTAGACTGAAAAGGGCTTGCAGGTCACTCTCGAATAGAGGTGAGCGAGGCTTGCCGGGAGGGACGTAGCAGGATGCAATAATGACCGAGGAATGCCCGGTCATTGCTAGCCTGCAGACAGAGGCTTCTATGTAGGTCAGAGGAGGGGGATCAAGAGGCATGCAATGTAAAGCCTTCTTGTAGTAAATGACAGTGCCGCCCTTTTGGGCTAGCAGTCTGTCGTTGCGTACGATTTGATAGTTGGGGATTTTAGGGTCCCGATGACCGGGCTTTAAATTAGTCTCTTGCACTAGCAAGATGTCTAGTTGGTGCCTATTCAGGAAATCTTGAATTATAAAACGTTGCCTTGAAAGGCCGTCAGCGTTGAAGAACGCTAGTGATATCGAACGGGGTTTTTTCCTTTCCTTTTGTACAACCATTTTGAAACCTAAAAGGGTTTGGAGGAGGGCGAAGCTGCCTTAACGGCTGCGAGAAGAGCTGAGTGCGCCTCAAGGGCGATCAGTTTTTCTATTGTGGAGTTAGCTTTCCTCAGTTTTTGTGCAAGCACGCGAACCTCGGCAAGATCAATGGAGGAGAACTCCATGATGAGGGCTAAGTCAGCAGCAAAATCCGACTTGCCCATTTTGGCAGGGGGGGCTGGCTCTGAGGAGCGCAGAGGGGGGGCCGTTGCCCTGAGGGCTAGGCTTGAGTAAGGTAAGGGCTTGGCCCATGCTGAGCCTTTGGGAGGTTGTGCCTCCTGCAAGGGCACCATAGTCAACTTAGGGGTTGCTTTGGTGTATTGTGGAGAAGGTCGGGGTTGACTCCTACGAGTCACCACCCTGCTGACCTTGGGCGCCGAAGGACAACCACGATAATTCGCGGTGTGTCCCACGGCACCACAAAGCACGCAGCTTGGCGGCTCGATGGTATCTTTGGTGCGGTTGCATTCAGAGGTGCCATGGTCACCCAGGCACTTGACGCAACGGGGGCGGGCGTGGCAGTTTTTGGCCGAGTGGCCATATAGCTGACACCTGTGACACTGGCTGGGAGTGCCATTTCGGTGTGGGGGTTCTACCCGGAGGCCGGAGAGGTTGTTGACCACCTTCAGGTTGAAGATGGCCTTGCCTTCCGGCGAGAGCTCTAGTACTACAAGTACTAGGTTATAGGTGGTCTTACCGTTGTGCATACGGTGGACCTCCTTGACGGGGAAGGACTGAGCCAGTAAGTCTGCTTTAATGGATTCCGTGGAGTGCTCCGCAGGGAGGCCGCGGATCACCACACGAAGAAGCCTTTCGTATTAGATTTATACTACCTAATGTTACACAAGTTAAAGCAGACATAAAAATCAAAGACGAGGAGTTGGCTCTTGTGGACACCACCGTATTCTTAGGTATAACCCTAGATAATAAGCTTCAATGGGGCCCTCACATTGATGGGTTGTCGAAGAGACTTAGTTCTGCGGCATACGCAGTCAAAAAGATCCGTCTTTTTACAGACGTAGACACAGCTAGACTAGTTTACTTCAGCTACTTCCACAGCATTATGTCATACGGTATACTGCTGTGGGGGAGTGCTGCAGATATAAACACCGTTTTTGTGCTGCAGAAGAGGGCTGTTCGTGCAATTTATAATATGGGCCCCAGAGAATCATTACGCAATAAGTTTAAAGAAATAGATATTATGACATTCCCTTGTCAATACATCTATGAAAATCTAATGTATGTTCACAAAAATATTAATTTGTTTAAGAAAAATAGCGATAATCATAATTTTAATACTAGAAATAAAGATAAACTCGCTGTTGCCACATGTAGACTCCATAAAGTTAGTAAATCGTTTAAAGGGCAAGGTGTGCGCTTTTATAACAAACTCCCAAGGGATGTACAAAAATTGACAATTAACAAATTTAAAAACGTAATTAAACAAAATCTTTATAAAAGAGCCTACTATAAAATATCGGATTATTTAGATGATAGAGAAGCTTGGGATTGAAACTGCCCCAACTCGTTCAAAATGTTACAATTTAGACGTAATTTCTTTTCTGTATTATGTACCTATTGTAAAAGGATCATTAAAAAAAACAACCAGCCTGGTTTTCTTGCCTTTCTTTCCTGGCTTGGTCGCGAAGGAACAGGCAGTAAAATTGACGTTTCAAAGTGATCCTTGTGATTTTAATGAATAAAAATATTTGACTTTGACTTTGACTTTGTGCTCTTGACGTAAGAGGGAAGTGAGGCGACGATGGTCGTCTGAAGTGGGGAGTAGGACTTTAATAGCGTCCTTGGTGTTGCGGGCGTTTGTGAATGAGATCTTATTCTCATTACACAGATAGGAAACTCGGTCCCACTTGCCCTTTTCGCGGATGAAAAGGGGCGGGGGAGGCCTTTCCTTCCTCGCGGCAGTGGAAGCCGCGGGGGGAGAGGCGGGGCGGGCAGGCTGTGAGGCCGCGGAAGGGGTTGCCTTTTTGGCTGGGGGGGAAACGGAGGAGGAAACCCCCCTCGACGAAGATGATTTCGTTGAAGAGGGCTTCTTCCTCTTACCACCCGCGACTAGCGTAAATTCTTCCTCAGAGTCGGAGGAAGACGAGTCGGATGCCTCCGCGGGAGGCGCGGGGCGTAGGAGGAGGTCGACTTCCATGTCGACCTCGGGGGAGGGTGGGTCCGGAGACTCCGGTGAGTCTAAGAAGACTCTACGAGGTGAGGCCTCGCGAGAGTCGGGCTTTTTTGAGGTAGAGGGAGGCGCAGAGGCAGGAGGTTGAGGGGAGGGGGCAGGCATGCGAGCCGCCGGCGGGGGTGCCTGAGGGGCTAGTTGAGGCTTCCGAACCTCGTTAGTGGCCTGAGGGGCCTGGGCAGGCTTGCGGGCCGCCGGGGGTGCCAGAGGGGCTTTCTGAGGCTTCCGGGCCTCGTTAGTGGCCTGAGGGGCCGGGGATGGCTTGCGAGCCGCTGGGGAGGCCAGAGGGGCCGGCTCGGGCTTCCGGGCCACATTTTTGGCCAGAGGGGCCGGAGCGGACGTTGCAATGTCCATTAAACTCGGGAGGGGTGCAACCGATTGTTGCTCCCTCATAATACGTTGTCGGACATTGTCGGGAACGTGCTCGAGTATTACCCGGATTAAAGAACCCGATAACTTAACGAGGTCGTCCCCGGCGATGTCCATCATAGCTCTCCGGGGGGGAACACCCGGAGAGGTGAGGGGGTGAGTGGTCCTCCCGTCGGGATAGACAGGAGGGGTGAGGCCTATATGTCCTACCTAAAGTGAGTCCCTTTACCGCTCTTACGGGGTATGAGGGGTGTGTCCTAACCGATGTTTGGTGTCGGCGAGGGAAGCCCCCAAGGCCGGTGGTACCAAACCCAGCCGGATGTAGCGTTCCTCAGGAGAGGAAAGCTGGCGTTCCGGGTCCACGCCCAGTCTGGTTTACGTTAGCACCGCTAGGTATCCACCAGACCGACCACTAAACGTGGATTTGGACGCTTCTTAATGTATAGAAACAAGAGATTGCCCTGAAAAGGACAAAGTTCAATAAAGAACTTTTCTGAGGCGTACTCGCAAGCGAGCGCACACAACAGAGCTAATGGCGGTTGCCAATAGCAACGCGGGGCGCGAGGCGCGGGGCGCGAGGCGCTCGGCAACAGCGCGCGAGTCGCGATGTGCGGGGCGCGGGGCGCGGGGCGGCGCGGGGGCCGGGAGAGCGCGCGAGCGGAGCGGAGCAGACGTGTAGCCGGTGCGGGGACCGGCGCGTCGATGATTTTGCGGCAGCCGGGCGCCGCCGTTTTTGTATATTTATAGTGTGCGAGCGAGAGGGCGCGATACACCCGTCCTTCTCCCACACTATCGAATCGGCAGTAAAATGTTATGGTGTGTGAGCGAGATACACCCGTCTCTCTCCCACACTATCGGATCGGCAGTATAACATTTTAGATCCCGGCCTATAAAAGTAGCGGCGGCCGCCCTCAAAATTGTATTCAGCGTTAAGACTTCGTTTAGAACAGTTCAATAAATATTAACAAGTGAAGAAGAAATAGAAGGTTTTATTCACATCAAATACAGTCCACAACAGTTTGGTCCTTCAGAAGCCGGATCAGAACACGGATCAGAACCCGGATCAGAACAGTTTGGTCCTACGAACCCGGATCAGAACCTGGATCAGAACCCGGATCAGAACCTGGATCAGAACAGGAATATTTCGACGGATTGAAGAATTGAAAAATCGACGACGTTACCATGGTGGTAACCCGGAGCCAAGCAGACGCCGCAGACCAGGAGCGTCGCGACACGGAACGTCGCGAACTGGAACGCGAGCTGCAAGGAGAAGCCGGAGCCGATCTTCAAGCCATCGAACAAGAACGAAGGCGAAGGCTATCGCTGGATCCACCTGCGTCACCAAACCCACGAGGCGGTGTCGCGATCAAACCAAGGCCTACGAACGTGGCCACCGATGACGGTGCTGGGGGTGCCAGACCCCGGTCCCCCGCATAATCGGTACGATCGACCGCAAGCACTGCCACGAGGATACGGATGGTGGAGCTAGAGGCTGAAGAAAAGTTAGCCGCCCTGCGAAGAAAGGAGCTTCAGATCGAGGCAGACCTTATTAGGAAGCGGTTGGCTGTAAGCCTAGCAGTCATTCAGGATGACCAGGAAAGCCTTCACGGTGATAACGGAACCGATCATCATCAGAAGGTTGACGCCTGGCTCCAATCGAACACCCTTGATGCGCGAAGGGAACGACGGGACGTGCCGAGGTCCGGAACCAAGGACGACCGACACCTGAGGTTCAACGTGAGGGACAGATCAACCACCCCCGTCCGATCAAGAAGTAATGTCGACGCCTTGACCGAGGCTATGGAAAAGCTGGCCAGACCCAGGATCAAGTGTCCTGACTTGCAACCATTCTCCGGAGCTTCAAATGAGTGGTTGGCATTTAAGGCCGCCTTTCAAGATTCGACGACGATATACCGGCTGACACCGGCAGAAAATCTGCAGCGGCTAAGAAGCTGCCTGAGAGGAGAAGCCAGGGAACTGGTGTCTGCCCTGCTGTGCACTGCAAGCAACCCGGACATCATCCTGAAGACACTCGAACAATGCTTCGGGCGACCTGAGGCCATCATCGACCGAGCCTTAGATGACCTCAAGAGGTTGCCGAAGCCAGGATCATCAGCGGTAGAACTGAACGTGTTCGCTGTTAAGCTTCAGAACGTGGTTTGCGTAATCAAGGGCATCAACCGCCATGGGTACCTCTTTAACCCCATGCTGGCCCGAGAAGTGTTGGAAAAGCTGAGCCCTCACATCAAGGCGCGGTGGTGCGACTACGCAAACGAACAAGAAGGAACAGCGGACCCAGAAATCGTCGTGCTATCTCGCTTCCTCATGCGAGAGGCAGACCGAGCGCTCCGATATAGTTACGCTCCATCTGCAATAGCAACCGCTGCCAAGAGAGAACCCAGGCCGACTATCACCGATGCCAGGCCGAAAAGGAAACCGAACGCCGTGTACAATGTAGCTGAAGACGAACAGCTAGACAAATGCCCGATCTGTGAGAAGCCGCACAAGCTACCGGACTGCCCGAAATACGCAGCGCTATCCGTAGACGAACGGTGGGAGCTTGTGCGCAAGAACAAGCTTTGCTTCAAATGTATTGCCAAGAGACACATGCGCCTCCACTGCAAGGCCAAGCGGTGCAGCATAGGACAATGCCTACGACCTCATCACACGAGTCTGCATCAGCAAGAAAAGCCGGAGGAACGTCCCGAAAACCCGAGGTCCGAAGCAGGCACCGCAGAATCTGTCCTGACCATGGCAACACCGACCGCCACCAGCAAGAGGACAGTGCTGCTGAAGATGTGTCCAGTCACTGTCGTGGGACCACGGGGGGAGATCCGCACACACGCCCTCCTGGATGAAGGGGCTACAATCTCGCTGATCGATGAGGAGTTGGCGCAGAACATCGGTGCCAAGGGATCGCTGCTACCACTACGGATGCAAGGAGTCAACGTGACACAGGAAGAAAATAATAGCAAGCTGGTCACCATACATTTGAGGGGAACCGACAGAGAGCTGCACAAATTTCAAGCAAGAACAATCAGAGGCATGAAGTTGATTCAACAATCCATACCGAGCACGCTTCTGGAGTACGAACATCTCCGAGATCTATCGCAAGAGGAAGTGTGCTACGATACCGTACGGCCTGGAATACTGGTGGGAGCAGACCACTGGGAATACATCGTAACACAAGAACTGCGCGTCGGTAAACGGAACCAACCGGCCGCATCCCGAACTCGACTAGGATGGGTGGTGCACGGGACTGTGCCACGCACCATCATCGAAGATCGAAACAGCGTCCTGCACGTCTACACTCCGGAACGAAGAGTGGAGGCGAGAGAGCAGCAGGACAATCATCTCCACAACTTGGTGGAACACCACTTCAGCATCGAAGCGCTCGGCATCACTCATAAGCCACATGTGAGTGACGCGGATCAGCGAGCCGCTAGAATAATCGAGCGAACTATAAAGAAGACGGTCAAGGGCTACGAGATCGGGCTGCCCTGGAAGGCGGACGGCATGAAATTGCCTCCGAGCTACAGTGGAGCGCTCCGTCGCCTCCACAAAATGGAAATGAAGATGGACACCGACCCAGACTTCGCTAGAAAATACACCGAGCAGATAGAGAACCTGCTGCAGAAAGGATACGCCGAACCATGCGACGGCACTGAGAAGACAAGTCCGGTCTGTTGGTACCTGCCACACTTCGCGGTACAGAACGTCAACAAACCGGGAAAACAGAGGCTTGTCTTCGACGCGGCAGCGAAAAGTCGCGGAGTCAGCCTGAACGACCATCTCCTGGAAGGGCCGGACCTACTGATGTCACTACCAGGCATCCTGTTTCGATTCCGGGAGAAACGCATCGCAGTCACGGCAGATGTACAGGAGATGTTTCTCCAAGTGAAGATTCGTCGGGAAGATCAACCGGCACAACAGTTCTTATGGAGAGGCGCCGACAGAGAGAAACCACCTCATCACTTCAAGATGACGAGCATGATATTCGGCGCCGCGAGCTCTCCCTTCATGGCGCATTACGTACGCAACCACAATGCGAGAGAACACGCTCAAACCCACCCTCTCGCCTACGAAGCCATCACTCGAGATCACTACATGGATGACTTGGTAGCGAGCTACGAGGATGAACAGGAAGCCCACCGCGTGATTACTGAATTACAAACAGTTCACGCGGCGGCAGGGTTCACACTGCGAGGATGGAGCACTAGCAACAATAGCGTACTGCGAGACGTACCCGAAGAACTGCGAGCGACCACACCGACTCAACTTGGAAGAAACGGGCCAGAGAACAAGATACTCGGGCTGTACTGGAACGCCGAACGAGATGAACTGGGATTCAACACTTCAATGAACAGAGTCCCCGCCGAAGTGCGTGCACGAAGTCGCGCGCCTACCAAGAGAGAGGCACTCAGCGCGGTCATGTCCATATATGACCCTCTTGGACTGCTGAGCCACTGCACCATACGAGCAAAGATCATCCTGCAGAGCCTGTGGCGCTTGAACATCTCCTGGGACGAGCCTATCCCTGATGAGGAGAACGACCTTTTCGCCACATGGCTGGGACACCTCGCCGATCTTTCGGGTCTGCGACTGGAACGACGCTACGCGATGGAAGACGACCAAAACTTGGAGCTGCACGTTCTGTGTGACGCCAGCGAACAGGCCTACTCCACTGTGGCATACTGGCGCGACACACGACCCGACGGAAGCGTCAGACTGAGTCTCGTGGCCGCCAAGTCAAAAGTGGCTCCGAAACGCGCGCAGACCATTCCCCGCCTGGAACTGCAGGCGGCTGTCATCGGTGCCAGACTGGCTGACACCATCAAGAGACAGTGTACTGGACCGATTCAATGACGGTGATTCACTGGGTGCGGCACGACGCGAGACGGTACACTCCGTTCGTCGCCCATCGCTTGGGTGAGCTAGCAGAGCTCACTCACAAGGAAGAATGGCGATGGGTGCCCACCAGGGAGAACATAGCCGACGATGCGACGAGATTCGCGAGCACACCAATCTCCATAGAAGACCGCTGGTTCCAGGGCCCAGAATTCTTGCTCCGCCCCAAGGATCAGTGGCCGACAGAAACGACGTCGAGCGAAGACGGCGAGGAAGAGGTGATCCTGCATGTTACGGAAGAAAACAAAGCAGGGGAGTGGCTGCCAGATCCCGCACGCTTCTCCAAATACGAGACGCTAGTCAGAGCGTCGGCCCGCGTGCTGGCATTCATCGACTTGTGTCGGCGCCGAGCCTCGGGATTAGAACATCGACACATCGAGGAAGCGGAACGCACTCTCCTACGTCAAGCCCAACAGGAGAGCTTCCAAGACGAGCTGCAGAAACTAAAAGCATCTCGTCCGATCACCAGGACGAGCCGACTGTTTCGGCTGGACCCGGTCCAGGAAGACGGCATCCTGCGCGTCAGAGGTCGCATCGGGGCGGCCACTGCACCTCTTGAAGTCAAACAGCCCATCATCCTCGACGGCCGCCACCGGATCACCAAACTCATCGTGCTGCGAGAGCATTGCGCAGCAGGGCACGCGAACCGCGAGCGCGTGACAAATGATCTCCGTCAGAAATATTGGATCATTCATCTACGACCCACCGTGCGCACCATTGAGAAGGACTGCGCCCTCTGCCGAAGGAAGCGATCGAGACCTCTGATTCCGGCGACAGGGGACCTGCCACGAGCACGCCTCGAGCCCTACCACCGCCCATTCACCCACTGCGGGGTGGACTATTTCGGGCCGATGATAGTGAAGATTGGACGCCGCCGAGAGAAAAGATGGGGCGCACTGTTTACGTGCCTCACCACACGCGCGGTACACCTGGAGCTCGTGTCGTCATTATCCACGAGCTCTGCGATCATGGCACTGCGAAGAATGGCGGCGCGAAGAGGTTGGCCGCGCGCCATGTACTCAGACAACGCGACCAATTTTCGAGGGGCCAACAACGAGCTGCGAGCAGCCTACGCTGAGTGGGCACCAGCGCTGCAAGACGAAGCCCTGCTACACCGACTGGAGTGGCATTTCATCGCGCCAGGGGCTCCCAACCAGGGAGGAGCCTGGGAACGACTGGTGCGATCCATCAAAGTCGCATTAGCCGCCACACTGAACGAAAAGGAACCGACCGAGGAAGTCCTGCTCACCCTACTGACAGAAGCCGAGTTCTCTGTGAACGCGAGACCTTTGACACATGTCAGCGTGAGTCATGAAGATCCAGAAGCTTTGACTCCAAACCATTTCCTCTTGGGGTCATCCGCCGGCCTGCCCACCGCCGGACAGCACAACGAAACCCATCGACGCACCTGGAAGGCCAGCCTAGCGCTCGCTGACCATTTCTGGCAGCGCTGGGTCCGAGAATACCTGCCCACATTGGTGCCACGAGGAGAACCCTCGGACGACAAGAGGCGACTACAAGTCGGGGACATCGTCATCGTAGTCGACCACACCTTGCCACGGAACGTGTGGCCCATGGGAATCGTCGAGCGCGCCTATCCGGGTCCAGACGGCGGAGTACGAGTGGCAGATGTCCGAACGAGGACTGGCGTCTTCAAGCGGCCCGTGAGAAAGCTCATCGTCCTGAAAAAAGAAGAGGCTACGCAAGCTGCGCCGGTGGGAGGAACTGTAGCGGACGCCGAGCTAGATTTAGGATAGAAAATGCATTATATAAATTTAGATATTAGAAGCGAACGATAGGGTCGCCGCCGCCGAACTGAGCGCGGCAGCCGGGCTTTTTTTTTTTTTTCGAATGGACTAATCTCGCTGTTGGCCTCTGAGGCCGTGACAGCTTAACCGAACTTTTGGCGAGCGCAGATGGCGCTCAGCCCAGTAAGTTTTTTAGGCAACTAGCGCAAGGGCACCACTTAGGTACGAACCTCGGCTTGGGCTGTTGCCGGGATGGGGATAGGAGAGAAACGCCCGGGTACATGTTTGTACCTCGTATAGGCGGCGACTGAAGGGATTCGTCGACCTCGCCGGCGAGATCGGTGTTTCTGTGAAGTGTTTACTCTGTCTGATGTAGATGACTCACCTTCCGCATTAGCGGAGGTGATTTCGTCATCCGGGTCTCCGAGAACGTGTCTCGGACGACGGAGGATTTTGTTGGCGGGCGAATCCAACGGGTAGACCGGAATGGTGTGCACCAAAGGGTTCGGATGATTAGAGGCATGTTCATAAAACCGCTTGGAAGCGAGCTTCATGAACCTGGCTATTGATTCTAATTTCATATCGCGATGTAGATCGTTATTGCGAAAGTACCAAGGCGAGCCTGAGGCTTTTCGCAAGAAGCGATTTTGAATAACCTGAATGGCACCAACTTTAGGAGAGTGGGCAAATACTACAGAGGAGTATGTCATGATGGGGCGAATGCACGCTTTGTAAAGGGTCACCTTATTTTTAAGGGACATTTTACTTTTCGCGCCTAGTAGTGAGGACAGTCGTCCTAGGGTGAACTTTGCCTGATTGCACCTCTTAGTGATGTGCAACCTAAAGGAGAGACGCCTATCGAGGATGACACCCAAGTATTTGGCTGATGGGGCCCAGCGAATGGGCTTGCCAAATAAGGAGATCGGTTTGGGAGTGAGGTTTCTCCGTGAGAAGAACACTGCTGTGCTCTTCGACGGGTTTACCTCGATCCGCCACTTGCGGAACCAAGTGGCTAATGAATGAAGGGCAGCCTGCAGCCTTATACCCACCCGATCAGGATTCCGATTGGATGTGTACAAGGCCGTGTCGTCTGCGTATAGGGCTATTTCCACTTGAGGAGTGCGGGGGATATCGCTGGTGTACAGCGTGAACAGGAGGGGGCCGAGAACGGAGCCTTGAGGGACTCCCGCTCTGACTGGTCTAGGACTAGAGAGAGTGCCTTCCACGGTGTAGCGAAAGCTGCGCCCTTGCAGGTAGTCTCGTAAGATGAGCACGAGTCTATCTGGGACTCCGAATTTAAAAAGCTTGTAAATCAAGCCATTGTGCCAGACTTTGTCGAAAGCTTTCGCTACATCGAGGAAGACGGCACCAGTATCTGCAGGCCAGGTACTTTGCCAATTGGAGAGGACATGCTCCGTTATGCGGAGCACCTGTTGTGGGCATGAGTGTTGGGCACGGAAGCCAAACTGCTCATCGGGAAGGAGTTTGAACTCATTGACATGAGCCCAGAGACGCTTCATTAGAAGACGCTCATATATCTTACCTAGACTATTGAGTAGACTAATGGGACGATAGCTAGTTGGGTCGTTTGCCTGTTTACTGGGCTTTCGGATGCCAATAACATTGGCTTCCTTCCAAGCATCAGGGAAGGTGCAAGTTTCCATGGCCGCATTGAAGATGCAGACTAGGATATGGATAAGGGGTACAGAGAACTGCTTGAGTACTCTGTTGGAAATGCCGTCAGGGCCGGAGGCTTTCTTTGGGTGCAGGGCCTTGATAGTGTCAAAGACTTCAGAGGGCTCAATCGGATCAAGTGGGGAAGTAGGGGGTCGGGAGGCTAAGCGGTCAACCTCGCTGTTCACCGTATGGAGGTGAACAGGGTCGACGGGTTCAAGACTGGGCGAGCATTGGGATTCGAGGGTTTCAGCCAGGAAGTCGGCTTTTTCCTCGTCTTCGAATGCTGGAGGGTGATTGGGTCGGATAAGGGGAGGCATCGGAGCGAGAGCGTCCGCTTTCATGGAGCGAGCTAACCTCCAGTAGGCCAGATGGCTAGGCTCGATCCCCGAGAGCAGGCTCTCCCATTCACGATTGCGATGTTCTTTGATGCGCTCTCTCACCTCACGGTGCAGGGAGCGCATCAAGACTCTATTGTCGTTAGTGGGGCAGCGACTATGACGTCTAACTGCAGCGTTAGCTTCAGTCATCAGCCGTCTGATATCATCTGGCAAGGGGCCCCGGTGGTCATCCACTACGGGCACCTGCTTTGATGAGTCTCTGACTGAGTTTGTGATATGTCTGGTAAGGGCGTCAACCGCTACCGTAATATCACCAGATGTCAGAATGACAGAAGGGATCCTATCTAAGTCAGTCGAGTGCGCAGACTTGAGAGCTTTCTCAAGTTTATGCCACTCTACCACCGTCTTGGTGGCAGGGGGCTGGTCAGTGGGAGGGCCGAGTAAGAGCATTACCGGTCTATGATCGGAATCTAGCTCATGAATAACTTCAATTAAGCGCAGCCGGAGGGCTACGTTTCTGAGAAGAGCAATGTCAAGGAGCTCAGGAGGAGTAGAGGTAGGGAAGCGAGTCATGCCCCTAGGGGCAATTATGTCGAAATTAAGGGGTTCAACTAGGCTTTCTAGCTGTTTGCCTTTGGAGTTCGTCGTGGTACTATTCCACATGACGTTTTTGGCATTGAAGTCACCCGCCAAAATGACGGAGCTTCCTAGACTGAAAAGGGCTTGCAGGTCACTCTCGAATAGAGGTGAGCGAGGCTTGCCGGGAGGGACGTAGCAGGATGCAATAATGACCGAGGAATGCCCGGTCATTGCTAGCCTGCAGACGGAGGCTTCTATGTAGGTCAGAGGAGGGGGATCAAGAGGCATGCAATGTAAAGCCTTCTTGTAGTAAATGACAGTGCCGCCCTTTTGGGCTAGCAGTCTGTCGTTGCGTACGATTTGATAGTTGGGGATTTTAGGGTCCCGATGACCGGGCTTTAAATTAGTCTCTTGCACTAGCAAGATGTCTAGTTGGTGCCTATTCAGGAAATCTTGAATTATAAAACGTTGCCTTGAAAGGCCGTCAGCGTTGAAGAACGCTAGTGATATCGAACGGGGCGGCAGCCGGGCGCCGCCGTTTTTGTATATTTATAGTGTGCGAGCGAGAGGGCGCGATACACCCGTCCTTCTCCCACACTATCGAATCGGCAGTAAAATGTTATGGTGTGTGAGCGAGATACACCCGTCTCTCTCCCACACTATCGGATCGGCAGTATAACATTTTAGATCCCGGCCTATAAAAGTAGCGGCGGCCGCCCTCAAAATTGTATTCAGCGTTAAGACTTCGTTTAGAACAGTTCAATAAATATTAACAAGTGAAGAAGAAATCGAAGGTTTCATTTATATCAAATACAGTCCACAACACCCCGTTACCTGTAATTTGAATGAAACTGTAGGTCAAGTAATTTGGTTGTTTATTTTGTGGCACTATTTTGATAGTCAAAGATTACGAATAATATATTTTTGTTTTTATGGAAGACTCGCGAGATCTCAGTTCGGGGGGAACCACTAGTTATTATTATTAAAAAACTCAAATGAATAATTATTATTTATGATGACCTACGTGGCGCAGAGCGCTATTAACTGGCTTAGTCGCACGAGGTTGCGAGTTCGATTCTAACCGCGGAACAAATGTTTGCATGTTCTTAAGATATTGGTTCCGAGTCTGGTTGTTTCTCTATTATGAGTATGTATTTACAAAAAAAGTATAAGAAAAAAAAACGTAATATAAGAATTATATCGGTTATGGGAAATGTTAAGCATTATTTATTTATTTATTTACTAGCTGTTGCCCATATCTTTGTACGAGTTACACTACTAAATCTGTAGGTAACCTAGAAATTAAGCTAAACTCGCTGTTGCAATTTGACTTGACACCCCATTTTTATCCTATGGGACCTGATTTATGTGATGAAAAGTAGGTAGCCTAAGTGTTAATCCAGGTTATAATCTATGTACATACTAAATTTCATCGAAATTGGTTCAGCCGTTATGACGTGATTGGGTAACAAACAAATAAATAAACAAACATCCAAACTTTCGCATTTATAATGTTAGTGTGATTTATTATTTTACAGGCAAGAGAAATAACAAAATACCCGCATACCGACTCGCTCCATCAGACTACGAGCAAATTGGAGACTCACTCAAATGTGTCCGCTGCGACAAAACATTTAACTCTACCAATGGTCTACGCTTCCACATCAAATCACAACACCTGAACATGGCCAGATATCCCTGCGCACACTGCAGCCAAACGTTCAGGACCCTCGCACCCTTCACCAAACATAAACTAGATGAACACAGCATCGATGACAGAATCAAATGCAACGCTTGTGATAGCATCTTCAACACAACACAACAGCTGATAAAACATAAAAACAGTTTTCATATGCTCGGAGAGAAGCATAAGTGCCCACAGTGTGATTACGAGTGTTTCAGTGTAGAAGCTTTGTATAAACATAAGTTTAAGCATAGGACAGTTAAGGAATTTCATTGCAAGTATTGTAGAAAGTCGTTTTTAAGGAAGACTACCTTGGATCTTCACGAGAGGATTCACACTGGGGACCGCAGAAAGGTCTGTAAGGAATGCGGACAGGCATTTGTACAGAAAGCCAGCCTTAACTATCATATGGCGAAGTATCATCCCGCAGTTAAGTTTTAAGTGAAGTGTCATATTTCTGATTATGTAAGAACTACTAGGTAACTTACAGAGCGTTGGATATCGAACGAACATGTAGCACTTAGAAGAACTATCAATCAAACTATGTGTTTGAAAACTGAGTAAACTCAACAAAACACCTATCACAGTCTGTAGACAAGAGTTTCCTCTTGATATTAATGTAACTTTTTGTAGAAAAAAGAAACTTGTCTACAGTTTCGAACATGGCGATTGCGAAAAGAAACGTTCTCTACACTTGTAAGACTTGTAAGAAGTCTTCTTATCTTTGACCCTCATGTATAGAAAACTTTTTTTATACTTGTTGCCTCGCGAGACCTAGACAAGTTTTTTCTTGTTTTTACTTGATTTTATAATATTTAATTATTAATGAACGGATACCATCACGATTGGGCGCTATGACGATATTTACAGAATAGATAAAAAAGGGTTAGTTTCATAATCCCCACTTCCCCACCGCTGTGCAGTACTAGTGGGAATTCTACATAAAATTTAAAAAAACTGAAATAAAGACTTATTATTAAGAAACAAATCATAAAACGTGCTATCATATTTTTGACTGTTTTTATTATCCCCACCACTACAATATTGATCGGGGGTGGGGATTATTAGCAGAATTCTTAATCAAATTAAATGTATTTATTGCTTGAAATATATGTGATGTTACAAAGATGTCAGCAGTAATTATTAGAATCAATACATTTCTGCCTTTCAAGGCATGCTATATTAAAATCTAGAAAGTCATAATCTTCTAAATATATAAAACAGTCGGGTTAGTTACACCATTTATAACCAGGGGTGGGGGGCAGTATTTGAATTACGTAAGTGAAATACAAATACGTATTTGGTATTTGTAGTTCAATTAATTAGTAAAAATGTAATTTGTATTTCAAATACCAGACGCTGAGATATTTTGTAATTAGTTATTTCAAATACTTATGGCTTCAAAATACATCTGAAAATAAATACATTTAGCGATCTTATTAAGGTGCGTTCTACAGCAAATAGCGATCGATAGTTTTCGTAACTAAACGTAAGCAAAATGGCAACAGCTAAATATGTCAATCTTTAACCCTTAATAGGGCAGAGGTAAAAAATATTATAAAAACAGGTTTTGTATTATTATTTACATGCTTATTAGGACCCTGTTTAACATTATCCATGAAAGTTTAAAAAAATATAATCACAAGTACGCGAAATTTCGGTGGTAATCATTTTACCACTGCCCGTTTACGTTTACGGGCAGGTGGCAACTATTTGACCTTAGCCCGATAAGGTAGAGCTGCTACAGTCCATAGCTTCTCCTTCTTCTGGGGCAATATGGAAGCTTTTAAAGCATGGTGTAGCACATAAGGCCACTTTGCAGACATCGCAAATGATCCTTGATCGTTTTTGAGTATTTTTCGTGCTGCAAAATCGGCATCTAGTAAATTTCCTTTGGCATTCTGGGTAGTGCGGCACAGAAGAGCGTCTGATTTCAACGGGTACTCCGAAATTCCCACCTTGCTTGTTCCTGAAAATAATATTAGTGGTACGTTTTTTGCCTGTGAATCCATCTATTAGGCTGCGAGCCAAACGAAGCCTGTAATCTCTATGTGTATGATCCTTTTGCTTGTGAATTTGTATATACGATATGTACGCGTTGATGATAGCTGCATCAAACATGAAATAAAATAGGCGCAACCAGTTGCGTCTCGATTTTCGGCCGATTGGGTATGAGGCACGGAAGTGATCAAAATGATCCACTCCCCCCATATTCACAGTATATTCTGCGATAGCAGTGGGGATAGTAATATCTTTTTTGGAACCATCCTTCTGTGTTCGCTTGACCGTAGACACAGATTTTGGGTTGTGTGCCGTTGTCAAAATATTCACCAGTTGAGTATCCATCCACTGTATTGCAGAAACTGGAGCTTTGCTTTTATACATGAACTCGTGCTTTGTAAGTTTTTCCTTCTTGATTTTATTTTTAGGCAATAACTTTTCTGGTAAGCCTTTTCGGTTCAAACGTACGGTACCGACAGCATATATTCCTTTCTTTATCAGCAAATCATTCATCAGAGGAATGCCAGTGAAGAAGTTATCGAAAGCTACAAGTGTGTTGCGTGGCACACCTTCACATAGTTTCATTATCACATTATATCCTAAGCCTTCCTCACTTGATGCATTTTCGTCTGCTTTCCCGATATAGATATCGAACACATAAATGTATCCGGTCTTAGCATCACACCGAGCCCATACCTTATAACCCCTTTTTATAGGCTTTTTAGGCATGTATTGTTTTAGGGTGCTTCTCCCCTTGAATTTTACCATGCTTTCGTCCACCGATTGGGTACTTGATTGAGAACACTGAGTCTGGAATACTTCGTTTAGTTTTGTTATCATAGGACGTATTTTATAAAGCCTATCATGAGCTGGCGTATCTCTTGCAGGTTCTTTGGTATTATCATTCAAATGAATGTTTTCAGTCAGTTTTTTGAATCTCTTCTGAGTGAATGTTTGGGCAATCTCTGGATTTCTATAAAAAGTATCAGTTGACCAATACAGGTTGACATCAGGTAAGGGGTGAAGGCCCATTAGTATCAAAACACCAAGATATGCACGCATTTCAGCTACAAATGTTGGACTCCAGTGAAGCGTTTGCCTCTGTGCTGCATAAATGTTCGTTTGGTCTACCAGCAACTCTACGAGATCATGAGGAAAGTAACTGTCGAAAAATTCTATAGGCGGTGTTTTATGAGTGAAGCGCATGTTTACAGTCAGCCGTTTATCAAATTTTGGTATGGTATGCTTTGGAACCTTATCTGACCAGTTTTGTGCCACACGAATAGGCCTACTAACGATGTCTGTACTCGTAGATTCATCAGGCTGCGATGAGTTAGGCTGAGCTGTAGTCGGGTTTGGTTCAGAATGAGCGCCAAAAAAAACGTCCCTGACATATTCATTTCGAGTACTTCCTTCCCTCACCGATTCTTCAATCACTGGTTCAACGCTTTCTAGATATTCTACCGAAACACGTGGCCCAGGAGGGTCTTGATAATAATCTAATTCTCTCGTCTCCAACTCAGGATCTTCACCAAATATTCTTGAAAGGCCTCTCGAAACCTCATCGTCGTAATCTAGTACGCAATCGCCCAAAAGTGGTTCTTCCGAGACACTTTCGTCGCTACTTTCAATAGCGGAGAGATCATCTTCTAGAATACTGGTGATAATACTGTCAGTTATCTTCTTTTTCTTCGACATTCTCCTGAAATGGGAGATTCACGCTAATGGGTAAAGGTAACAATATTACCACCAAAAACTACTAAGTTGATCTAACCGGGCAATGGTAAGAATGTTACCACCGTGTTTACGACGATTTTTCAATAACTACTAGTTGAATTTCAAAACTTGTTCTACGAGACATGCAGGGTAATATAATCAATTATCTTACCAAATATCATAAAACCACTTACCGGAATCTTAATAGAACAAAGTTTTAATTTATTTGCACAAAACACTTTCGATTTTCAAGATTGTTTGTTTTTTTTTTTCAAATGATTGTAGTTCGCAAACTTTCACAGTAAGCGTAATTGCCAGTACTAATAAAAGTTTATAGGGTGTCCACACACTATAAATAATGAATAAGAGCAGGTGCGTTAAGAACGACTTGTGATCTATGGTCAAAAAGCTGAGGTGGTAAACTATTGTCCTGTGCCCTATTAAGGGTTAAAGTTCGCAACACTGCTCCTCTACTGTACGTCAAATCGTGAAGTACCTAACACTTGACTGTATTTCGTATGTTAAATACGTGCGAGATAGTATTTTGTAATTTGTATTTTAATTAACGCAAAGCATGTATTTTGCCCAGCTCTGTTTATAACTCAAGAACGGCCTAGCAGATGTATGTATATGAAATTTGGTATATAGATAGATTAAGAGCGGGATTGTGACATAAGCTACTTTTTACCCAACTGCGCAGGAGGGTAATGATTTTATTGACAAAACACGCGTCAGAATCAGCTAGTACTAAATAATAAAGTCAAAACTAAAATTTTCATCATCCCCTCTGGTGCGTCAGAGTAGGGGCACTATGAAACTAACCTGAAATCGCTGTGCTAGCCTTGCTGTTAGTCTATATCTCTTCACTAAGGTACGTCGGTTTGGGATTGTTTTAACAATCATTAATGTCGTTAATTGCTTATATTTTGTACAATCTTTTTGTATATTTATTATCTTATAATTAATTAAAGATTGTCAAAGTTAATTGTTGTTTTTATTTACAGAACTTTGGTGATTGAGCTTAATATTAATATACTGTGCCCTATCTGTTCCTAGCTTTATTTAGTACTTATTGTACCTACCTACTTCTGTTAGCATAATAGGTGTGTGTGTAAATGAATGCCTTTTATTTATTTATTTAATATTAGGTCTTTACCTATGAAATTGCCATTTTGTATGGAGTAAGTGAAAGTACGTATTTTATTAAACTTTTTTATTTCTGTTATTCAAAGTAATCACCCATGCAATCGACGCATCTTTGCCTACGCATTGGCAGTTTATTGATGCCCTTCTTGTAAAAATCAGCTGGACGGGAGGCAACAAACTCTTCAAAGGCATTTTGTACTGCCTCTCGGGAATTGAATTTTTTACCCACTAAAAAGTTGTCTAAATTTTGGAAAAAGTAATAGTCGGTAGGTGCAAGGTCTGTTGAGTATGGCGGATGAGGGAGAGCTTCCAACCCCAGCTCTTGCAGCTTGGAGATTGTCTGTTGTGCAGTATGGAGTCGCGCGTTGTCGTGAAGGAGCAGTGGGGACGACCGATTGACCAAAGCTGGTTGCCGATGTGCAAGCTTCTCCATCATTGCCTCCAGTTCTTCACAGTACACATCTGCAGTAATGCTCATGTCGTTTTGTAAAAAGCTGTGGTGAATCACACCCGCACTAGACCACCTAACAGTGACCATCACCTTTTTAGGGGTCATTTTTGGTTTAGGGAATTGCTTTGGAGCTGAACCAGGATCTAACCAACTTGCTGAGCGCTTTCGATTGTTGAACAGAATCCATTTTTCATCGCACGTAACAATTCGGTTTAAAATTCCTTCATTTCTTTGCCTATTGAGCAGCGCGAGGCAGGTCTCGACGCGTGAATCTCAGTGAATATGTTTTCATTTATAAGTCCTAGTTGGTTAACATTATATGGCTATAATTAGGAAATAAAAGCTCTTTTTATCATAGAACAGTTTAATAAAAAAAAAAGTAAATACTTATGAGCGTTCCAGCTCTAGTATGGAGTTTAGGCCTCCAATATGGCCATAACATTAATAGTCAGGATTGTCAACATCATAATGTATGGGCACAGTAGTATTATTTAGTTTTCTTCTCCAACAAGTCTACATAAGCACACTCGATCAAATCCTCAGGATCTACACCGAGCTTGCTCTGAAGGTCCTTGGCGATATCTTGGCCTTCTTCTACTGTCTGCTCCGGCCGTAAGACCACCTCTAACTCCATGTAGTGTCCCAAATCCTGTACTGTGTCTATATGGACTCGTGTTTGGCCGACCATGTAGAGTTTGCTGAAATAATTTTATTGTATTTACTATTTATTGTTAGGCATTAATTTTTTTTTATGTGTTGATGTGAGAGGATTAATAAATTTTCTAAAGAATTTATCTTCAATGATATAAAATGTAACTTAATGTAACATGTAATGTCATCATGTAAAAACAATTTTGCTAATAAATGTGAATAATGACTAATGTCGGGTTCCTATATCCATTGGTAACCAACTATGACTCTGAAAAAGTGTCAAACTTTTGACATGTTTTCAAGGAGAAACAAGTCATTGTTGGTTACTGATGGATATAGGATAACTATAAATGTTACAAAATACCATACCTACATAAAATTATTAGTCTTTTTGAGGTGTGCAATTTTATAAGCTACCTTGTGAGATATAGAACAGGACATATTTATTATAGCTTTGGCAGAAAGTTCATAGTACGCAGGACATTCAATTTATCTAACCTTTATTAAACCATGCATGCGGCAAAATAAATCATTTCATTTACTTAAGTACAAAATAATGGGATTAGGAGCACAAAATTGCACTTATTCTACATATTAATTGATTGAGACAAGCGAGATCTCCAAATCAACTTGGGCAAATCAGTGATGTACGAGGCATGCCTTTTAAGTTTTGTCGTTTGAAGAAAAAAACACATCTAGAACCTTATAGTACTTTTTATTGTTTTTCAAAGTATTCACAACGTAGCTTAAAACACTTTTCCATTCGCTCAAACCAGTTATTATAACATTTATTCCACTTTAAAGTGGGGTGTTCAAAATGGCTGTCTTGAAAGCGTCGACTGCTTCTTCACCGGACTGGAACCTTTGACCACGAAGACTTTTCTTAATTTTAGGAAATGTAAAGAAATCGTTAGGGCTTAGGTCAGGACTGTATGGAGGATGGTCAAGAATTTCTACTTTTTCCTGCTTCAAATACTCAATCGTTTGACGAGCGCTGTGTGAGCTTGCGTTGTCGTGGTGCAGGATGATGCGTCGCTTTGAGTTAGATTTTCGAAGTTCGGCGATGACTTGTGGTAAACAAACTGTAGTATACCACTCTGCGTTAACCGTTCTACGATCTTCAAGTGCAATAGTCGCAACATGGCCGGTTTTTCCAACGAACGTGGCCACCATCTTCTTTGAAGTGCTTCGAGAACGAACAACTTTAGTCGGCTTTGGCTCGTCTTGAAAGACCCAGATTGTAGATTGTTGTTTGGTATCAGGATCGTAGGCATAGATCCAAGATTCGTCACCACTTATGATGTCGTAGACGTGATTTGACTCCCCTCGGTTGAACCTTTGCAGAGTTTTCTTACACCATCTGACGCGGGCCGCCTTGTGATCGTCGGAAAGCAGATGCGGTATCCAACGGCAAACTAGCTTTCTCACACCAAGCGCTTCATGCAAGATCTTCTGAATGGTTGTCCCTGAGATGCCTAATAGAGCCTCTATCTCTCGATACGTCACATGACGATCTTCGAGAATTAGTTATCTCACAGCAATGATGTTATCTTCAGTGAAGGCGGATTTTGGGCGTCCTTCGCGAAATCTGTCACTAACACTAGTATGTCCACGCTGGAATTCTAAATACCAGCGTTCGACAGTCCGCAGACATGGGGCTACATCACTGAACACAGATGTTAGCTCTTCTAAACACTGAAGCCGTGTCAGGCCTCTTCTAAAGTTGTAGAAAATTATTGCACGAACATTTTCCTTAGAAAGATTCATTTTCGTACGTGACCTGACAGATTCAAATCGAAACTGTGACTAAACAATAGCATTAATCCTAATACTTTCAACTGTTTTGAGATTCAAAATGTAAACACATTCGAATATAGAACAGTTCCAAATTCAACATTGCCGGAAAATATGGAAACGACAGAACTTAAAAGGCATGCCTCGTATGTATGTTTGTTTGTCTGAAGATAACTTTCGAAGCGTTGAGCGGATCATCGTGGAATTTGATACATAAGTAGGTAGTGATGGCATAATTTTGGTGTGACTAAATGAGCTAAAAAGGGGGGTCGTTAAAATATTGGGGTTCAAGAGGAGTGAAGAAATGAAAATGAGATTATTAGGTCAAATGGGACGTCAAATGTAAGCTCTTTATTAGTACATTTAGACTCCGTTTTTATTTTTAGTAAAGTCCTTGTAGTTTTTGAGTTGTCAGCCATAATAAAAACTGAACTTTGACAAAATTCACAGCGTACATCAGTGACCCTGTAGTGCTGTAATTTGGTATGTGTGTAATCCAAAATTACTCCAATTTGTACCCCAAAAAAATTTAACCAGTTAACATGATCTCCCATTACCTGTAATTTGAATGAAACTGTAGGTCAAGTTAGTTGGTTCTTTATTTTGTGGCACTATGTTAATAGTCAGTGAGATCTCAGTTCGGGGTGAACCACTAGTTACTGAAAGCTTAAGAAATTCTGACTTCCGAATGCAACAAAGTATTTACAGTATGATGGTCTGGAATGATTTGAATGCATGTTAGGGGTCCAAAACCAAAAATTCAAATACCGAAACAAGCATACATAAATATTTTTTTTTACTGGCTGAAAATAATAAAGCAATAGCTGGGAGAAAAACGCGATTGCCTGCCGCCAGGCAAACTATCAATTAAATACTGAAGTTGATAGTTACCGCTCTTTTACAACTCGACCTCGTATCCCCAAGCATTTCTTCAACATGTTATCAAGAAGCGTTGCCTTGCCGGCTTGTTCAGCTGTAAACTGCAGGAGTTCGTAATTGCATAATTTGGGGCCTTCTTTGTCATCTCTATCGTACTGGACAAGCGTGGCTGCTTCGTCGCCGTAAAGACGCATTTTCAGCCGGCCTTCGTTCACGCAATAAAATGTATCATCCTGATTGATGATAGTCGGTTCACCTCCGCTTAGTTCTTCAGCGATTTTGCAAATGCTTTCGTAGTCTTTTATTTTAGCTTTTATCTCAACGTTCCTCATTCTGCGGAGAATTGGGGTTAGGTTCTCGATTGTTACTCTAATAAAATCCAATTCTATGAAGATACACTTTCTTTCTAGGTTAGGTAGGTACTTTGTAAAGTTTCTAAACCTAAACTAAAAGGCAATTCTAAGCAGGCAAACGGCAAACGTCTTTTCGGCCGTGTCTAATTTGTTTACAAACAAAACAAAGTCAACCAGGCAGGTCAGTCAGTCAATTTCATGTCAGTTCAGGTCCGTTCAGGAATTGGCTATTTCCACGAAGCGAACCGTCTTAGAAGAATCTCTGTCTGGAAGAAAAAATATCATGGCGTCAGACTAGACGGTATGCTCAAAACCAAGGAAGTACATAGTGTTACAAACTAGCCTCAATGTTATTTTTTTTAAAAGAAACCCAAATAAACCTGTCTAGGATTTATTACTAACAATGATTTTAACTACAACAATAACATCCTAGTAAAACTTAACCACTGCTTCTAATATGGAAAGACACCAACTTTAGCACATAAACACGTCCATCGATTCCGAAAGCCAAGCGTAGCCTGCCAAGCGCCCGAGGCGATCCCCGCCCCGCTATTTACACGGCCACTTGGTCCAGCCATAGGGTAGGGAAATCCCTAATACGGCCTCTCCTGACAGCAAGGCGTCCTCGCCTGCAGTATCTACTGTAGGAGGTTCAGCCCTTACAAGCTGAGCATCATCAGATCGATCACTCTCTGCAACACACAACAAAAACAGATTTGAAGTGACTTGAAAATAAGCGCAAAGTCTGAAGCTAGACAAACGTTTAAAGTCAATTTCTTTTAACAAAGTACCATTCATTTAAAAGTAGTAGATGTATGTACAAAGCTGAACTGAATAAGAAAACTCCTTATGTTATGGGCGCAAGCGTGCACTCAAGCGTCCACAAGAAAAGGAACTGTAAGTGGTTTACTAGTACAAAACAACCTTTGGATAGCTTCAGGATTCACAAACAATGATACAATGTATCTCGAATGAAAGATTCCGGACTCCATCACTCGCTATACTAAATGCAAAGTCTGGCCTCCCTGTGAGTGTAAATAATGTTTGTGACGACAGTATGATAGCAAATTTATTTAAAGAGCACTTCAGGGTTATGCCAGAGTTAAACTCTACTGTGTGTGGTCAATCTAGTGCTAAGAGTGTCGTGCAAAAGAGGGCAGTATGTTTTGGAACCAAAGAGGTACTAAAAGTAATTCAAACCATGCAGCGTGGAAAATCTCCCGGGCACGACGGTCTTAGCATTGAACATTTAAAGTACGCAGGTGTTCATCTGCCCAGCGTACTCTCCATGTTTTATAACCTGTGTCTCTGTCATGGCTACTTACCTGATGAGATAACAAAAACTATAGTTGTTCCAATTGTAAAATGTAAGACAGGAGATATATCGGATAAAAACAATTACCGGCCTATCTCCCTGGCGACAATAATGGCGAAGGTTTTGGATAGCTTGCTTAATAGCATTCTCTTGCAACACGTCCAACTTCACGATGCTCAGTTTGGTTTCAGGGCTGGGCTTTCGACGGAGAGTGCAATCTTGTGTCTTAAGCAGGCTGTCGGGTACTACACAGATAGAAAGACACCGGTATACGCCTGCTTCCTGGATCTGTCCAAGGCCTTTGATACAGTTTTGTATGATAGGCTTTGGAACAAGTTGGAGGCTACGGGGGTACCGAGTGAGGTTGTCGCGTTACTGAGTCACTGGTATAAATGTCAGCGGAATCAGGTGAGGTGGGCTGGGGCGTTATCCGATGTGTATGGCATGGAGTGTGGCGTCCGGCAGGGCGGGATAACCTCTCCTCTGTTGTTCAACTTATATGTTAATGACCTCATCGGCGAGCTTAGCAATACTCATAAGGGTTGTTTTGTGGATGGAGTCTGCGTTAACAACATTAGTTACGCGGATGACATGGTACTGCTGGGACCGTCGGTGGGATCAGTTCGCAAACTGGTCACAATTTGTGAGGTGTATGCGGCTGAACATGGACTGAGATATAACTCGAAAAAGAGTGTAGTTCTCGTTTTCAAGGGTAGGAAAGATAGACCAGGTCATGTTCCGCCTATTATGTTAAATGGTGCGGCTCTACAAGTAGTTGGTAATTTTAAATATCTAGGGCACATTGTAACGGAAAGCCTGAATGATGACGCAGACGTTGAAAGGGAGCGTAGGGCGCTGGCGGTCCGGGGGAATATGATCGCTCGTAGGTTCGCTCGCTGCTCGAGGGAAGTGAAAATCACTCTTTTTAAGGCTTACTGCCAGTCCTTTTACTCGAGTAGCCTCTGGCTTAACCACACCCGCCGGGTGGCCAGCGCTCTACGAGTCCAATATAATAATATCTTCAGGATGCTGATGCGGCTGCCTCGCTTTTGCAGCGCATCGGGTATGTTTGCAGAGGCGCATACGGACGGATTTCATGCGATCATGCGCAAGAAAGTCGCGTCCATACTCAAGCGTGCGCGCGGCAGTAGCAACGGCATCCTGAAAATGATTGTTTCGCGTTTGGACTGCCCCATCCTTACCAAATGGATGCAAATACTTTTAGGTAATAGTTAAGTTAGAGTATTATTTGTAATTATTTTAATTTATTTAATTATGAAATTATTGACATGCTTTTAAATTATTCGATTATCTTTGTTATTAATTTTTAATTTCTGTATATCTAATTATTTGATGATTATGTCTATAAAATATTGTATGTTAGCGATTAAGAATTTTTATATGGATTTTTAAATCTGAATTAAATGAATAATAATATACACTGCTTCGGTAGGTCACAGGCACAGACCATAGGGTCTGTCACCCTGACACGCTAGAGACGCAAAGTTAGCGTAGCGCAGGAAAGTCACAGACAGAGACCAAAAGTGATCTGCTGCCCTGACACGCTAGAGGCCCCAAATTAGCATAGCGCAGGAAAGTCACAGACAGAGACCAAAAGTGATCTGCTGCCCTGACACGCTAGAGGCCCCAAATTAGCATAGCGCAGGAAAGTCACAGACAGAGACCAAAAGTGATCTGCTGCCCTGACACGCTAGAGGCCCCAAATTAGCATAGCGCAGGAAAGTCACAGACAGAGACCAAAAGTGATCTGCTGCCCTGACACGCTAGAGGCCCCAAATTAGCATAGCGCAGGAGGCCATGACCCTCAGGGAAGACTGAACATGAATCCATCCAGGGCCCACTCGCCGCGCTACAGCAGGGCCGCGCTTGCCGGGTCCAGTTTCCAGGTCATATGGGCAGCCTTGCTCACGAACACGAAGTCACCTCACCAACAGCAAAGTTGCGAGGCAGCCGCCGACCTCCATTGATGCATCCTGATGCTGGATTCTAGCAGCTCAGATGCCCGTCGCCTTCTGAGAATGAAAACAACCTCTTGATATAGATTAGGGTTCTCCAAGGCGACATTTCACACTAGAGATCTGTTGACCGGAGTCGTCGCATCTACGCACACCAGCAGCTGCTGCAGTGGTGAGGTAATATTGAGAGACTTTACCTTCCAAGTTTCACAGCACGTCGGACCATTGAGAGTCTATAGTGCCAACTTCAACGCGTAGCATGTTAAGGACAGTTTGACGTACAGTTTACCTGTACGTTTTTGCAGTGCTTACCAGGCGTGATAAAATTACCCAAATCACAGACTCAATTTTTGGAAGACGGCGCTGCCGAACATTCTGCCACGGTCACAAACTATAGTTGATGGGGTACCAAATAATGATACCACGTTGGTGAGTTTGAATTCATCAGTGTCTCGTTGGCTTGTATCTATAAGAAGTAAAGAAGACAGATTTTTTTAGAACTCGTCAATGACTATAAAAACATACCAACGAGGAAGGTTGCTGTGAACCACAGAACGGAGTTTTCTAGCATTGCCCAGGACTCCATTGGCTGCAGCGGAGCTCTTGGTATCTTTTTGTGTGCTAGGCATGTAATACAACGACCCCATACACTTTATCACAAATTGACGTATACCAGGACATCTAAAATTAAGCAATATCAAATCAGTTGTTCTGTCAGTACAAGTATGATCGTGGTCGTCATGAAATACTCTCAACAAACTAAGCCTGTAGCCCTTCGGAATGAAACTAAAAAGGTCATCGGTCTGCCTCAGTTGGTGTTAACTTCTAAAACAATAAATCGTTTTCGATCGCGTACCACATTGTATTTTTTTTTATACCCTGTTAAAAATGAAACGCGAAGATTTCAGGATGATGGTCATCAGAAGAATCATCAGGATACTGCAAACTTAACCATCACCTCTTGTAGACCGGGGCCACGGACAGTACGCTTTGTCGCGCATGTCTTCAGGAAGAAGAGACGGTGTAGCTAGTGATACTTCACCGTATGGCCATAAGCGATGTCAGACTGAAGACGGGTCTGCAGGAACTCATCGAATCCTCACCGCAATAACATCCACGGGGATCTTGGAAAGCTGCATCTATCAACCCAAAGTCCTGCTACGTTAATTCAGGATAGAGCTAGGATGGTTGGGGTCAGGTTAGAAGGAGGGTAATGCACAATACACCCCAATGCGAAACGTCAATGCAGATCTTATTTCCTCCACACTATAATTAGAATTAGACCACCTTGTCATTTTAACTACCCATTCTTCAATTTTAACGCCAACTCTGGAGTCTCCACATGAGCAGCTAACGTATGATTAAGTCAACAGAAGAGTTTCGACTAAGTAAGTCAGCATACCGGAAAGAATGGCGTAATAAATAATCACCAACAGTCGGTGCAAACGGGCTGAGATGATGATGATGAAACCAGCATGAGTCTGCATCAAACAACCATTTTTTGTAGTCGACGATGAACCTAAAGTCTTGAAGGTAACCCCACTAGCGCGCGACTATTGGTAACAAAAAGGGTCTTATACGTTCCGTCAGTTTCAAAGAATTAGAGTACGTCGCTATTTGTTGCAAAAAAAAATGTTGTGGCTGCAGCGCGCGTACGACGGTCGGCTAGTGTATGCGGCTCAAAGCTTTGGTAATGAGATTCTGCACCCTGAGTGGATTTATGACCTAAGTACTTAATAGCGGTCTTTTATTGGCGTGCTCTTAGAATAAGATCGCACCGAGTCCAACACTGACGTCGGTGTGAAGTTCTGTAGACAACTTAGGATCAAAGATAGCTAAGACGGGCTCATTAGTCACGCAATGAGTAAGTAGTTGCGACCAGTACTCACTCAGTGCCCCAAAAGAAGGATTCGTCTTTTCTTAGCAGGCTATGCATGCAGTTGTAGAAGCATAACTCGTGATATAGTAACGGAAATATCCTGCCAATCCTGAAAATATACGAACTTCCCTTTTGTTAGCATTAAACTTACCAAGGTTCGGCCGTACCTGACCATGTTCAATCAGTTTGCTTAGGTACTTCAGTATCCAGGAAAGTAGTTTTTTTTTTAAATAGTCATTTACCTTATACTACTGAAAGCTTATGAACGAAATGATAATGACAACGGTACGCCGAAGTTAATTTAATTTCGATACTACCCATATTCACTGTGCATGTTGCGGTTACATTATTAGAAAATAATCAGAATAAAAATAAATCGAAGAACACCTGAATTATTCACAGTAGACAATCTTTATCGGTACAAGTAAGAGGGATCTTAGTTAATGTTCTTAGCATCCACAGTGGACACGCTCTACACAGTTGATTGTAATTAGCGCATTGCTGAAATCGGCTGGTACAACAGATGTCTCGATTGAGACCTGTAAGAATAGTCGTTACATAAGAAGTAGAATACAACGTACTGGTTTTTTACTCCATGCATCAAGCTTTAAGTTGCCATTCTAATAAAATTAAAACCAATGTCAATAAAATAACAGACCCACTGTCTGTCAAAACATTAGCGGATACTTTTTGAAATACAGCTAACAAAGTTACGTATTTTGTTTCGGTTAAACAATGAGCAAACATTTACCTCAATGGACTTTTTATTGCTTGTCCGATTTGTTTACAAAAAGGGAAATATGTACTAGGTCTAATATCGCTTGATGTTGAGAGCCTCAGTTAAAGCGGAAGTTTCAGACTTACGACTTTTTTTGCGCAAAACCATTTCTTTTGATCTAGCTTGCCACAAAGACACGTAATCTTACCGTCACTAGAAATAAAACCTCACGTTTTCGTCGTCGGTAAGACATACCCTTATTAGTAGAGTGGAGGCACGAGCAGCATTGTTAGACTAACGATTATCAATTTTTAGGCTTTACGTAAACAGACAAGAATTCGACTAGCACCCTTGATGATAGTATAGCATCGGTTGCCTTGACATGAGGATAAGAGATACCTCGCACTACTATGACACTTTAACTGGTGCAATAAGCCCTTAACAATATTAGGGCACAATAGTGATTTCCACGCGTACTTCGCAAAAGTTTAGTATTAATTGAAGTTAGTGCTCAAGTCTTCATAGAGAACAGTATCAACATCAATTTTACGCGGGCACAAAGAGACACAAAATTCCACCTTAAAGCTGCTCCACAATCTATTATTATTACGCACCAAATCGTTTAACATAATTTTGCATCGCCCCGTAAACAACTCTCTATGCGCCATATGTACTCGCGATTCACCCAATTATTCACTAACCATTCGTGGACGACCTCTGCGCACCACACGTCAAAGTCGTGCTCACAAATCAAAACAGTTATCAAAAGATAATAAAGTTATGAGCCTTTGTCTTAAGAAGCGCAGTGTCTACTCTCCAACAATGCTGTCCGCACCCTTAACCTGAGTCACCTCCTTTGTCACGCCCGACCCTCGCCCGCCACGGGGTGTCGGCATGCTTGGCTTTCGGTAATCGGATGCGATGGACTATCGTTAGATTGTGTCATTTTAAAATGTAGACTACTTTCGATTGCTTTTAACCTCGACAAAAACGAGCGTAAGTAACATCTGTGATGTATCGCGACGACCATAAGAACTGTAGCGTCGTCTGCGAGAGCTATCATAAGAACTACGCGAGGCATCACGGCGCCTAGCCAACCTATCTTGACTGATCATTAAACGGTTTTGTAGACGATTTGTTGGCGGGCGGCGGTTTGGTTAATAAAATGACCACGTGACTCGCGCGTCCTACTCCTAGTATGTTCCCGCCTACGAGAGTGCTCGTGTTGTCTAGGCCTGGACGAACGACCTGACATTTTATAGAACGCACAACAAACTAAAATAAAGCGTACTTACGGGTCAAACAATAGACGTAACCAACACAAAACAATGAAAACTAAATTTGGATAGCAAACGGTCTAAAACACGTGAATGATCCCACCTTTCTGATGTTACAAACTAGCCTCAATGTTATTTTTTTAAAAGAAACCCAAATAAACCTGTCTAGGATTTATTACTAACAATGATTTTAACTACAACAATAACATCCTAGTAAAACTTAACCACTGCTTCTAATATGGAAAGACACCAACTTTAGCACATAAACACGTCCATCGATTCCGAAAGCCAAGCGTAGCCTGCCATGAGCCCGAGGCGATCCCCGCCCCGCTATTTACACGGCCACTTGGTCCAGCCATAGGGTAGGGAAATCCCTAATAATAGATAACTAACTTCCTTGGTATGGTCCAAAAAACAAATGAAAATTAGGACGACGTAAATTCCATAAAAAAAAATAAACACCAGCGCCGCGGTCGCCGGTGCCGTCGAAAACATACATCTAATTGGTCTGTGGACTGGATGATGGATTATGGTGCGCTGTACGTGCGTGGAAATAGCTTTCTTGTACGAGTATTCAAAACAAGAAAATTATTGGAATTGGTTTTATAATTTTCTACAAAATGGATATCGATATGAAGAACTGGGCATCCCAGCCTGACGTGTGTAGATGTTGCCTCTCCACCAGCGGCACATGGGATTTGTTGGCTGCGTATATAACAGACGCGGGAGTAAAAACAATTTATTCAGAAATTCTTTACAGCTGCTTCGGAATTTCTGTAAGTTTTATTGATGTAAATCCTTTATCTTATTTTATTCTATGATTATCGATTAACTTAGGGGTACATGCATGAATGTGAGAGAAGTTTTTTCGTTTAACTGTATGTACTTACCTGTAACTTCAGATAGATAGAGCATAGGCACATACTGATAGAATTTGAGATAGGTAGGTACCTACCTACTAGCTCCAAGCTTGGGGTAGCTCCAAGTACTGCAGTCCTCCCGCGACTATGGCTGTTGCAACACACACGAAACGTGGGAATAACAAATAAAAAAGGAACATATGCGATGTATATGCGATGATTATGTACAGTGATTGCGAAAGTTTGAAAAATACTACCTAGGGTAAGTAGGTAATTAGGTACACAGCTTTGCTGAGAAACTTAGACTACAGATAGATAAGCATAAGAATAAAACTCCGACATATTTTCAGAGTAAAGTCTGCCTTACTCAGAAAATATTAAATATTATTGCTGGCCATCAATGGGTATTATACTGGTCTGTGGTAAAACTAATGCAGGATCATGATGTATGGCATAAACTTCATCATATCAGCCATAGGATGTCCACTGCTGAACATGGCCTCCCCTATTTCCAGAGTAACCGATCTTGTGCGGCCTGCGCCCAATAGCTCCCAGCAGAGTTTATCAAGTCATCTTTTAATCTAGTGGGAGGGACGCGACCTACCCTGCACTTTCCAGTGTGTGGTCTCTACTCGAGCACCTTTCTTCCCCAACAGCCGTCAGTTCTTCGAGCTATGTGCCCTTGTTGTACTTCTAGAACTATATTATTTTATTTATAAACTAGCTGGCCCGATCCATTGTTTTTTCACTACTAAACTATGACCTCTTTTATTTAATAGAAGTAAGGATTTGTTATGGAGGTTGTATTATACTAAAGCATATTAAGGAAGGAAGGAAGGGAGTACTTTGCACTGCAGTGGGACAGTACAGGCTCCAAATAATAATTATATGATTAAGAATGTAGCCTCTTTCATTTTTATGTAGGAGTTGTCATGGAGGTTGTATATAATTTCAGCATGTATGAATGTCACCTCTTTTATTTTAAATAAAAATAAGGATTTGTCATGAAGGTTGTATATCATTTCAGCATTTATGAATGTAACCTCTTTTATTTTAAATAGAAATAAGGATTTGTCATGGAGGTTGTATTTAATTTCAGCATTTATGAATGTAACCTCTTATTATAGAAATAAGGATTGGTCATGTAGGTTGTATTTCATATAATATGAATGCAATTGGCCTGATTCTATTTTCAAATTGACATTGCATTTACGCATCAGGTATCGCATGAGTGATGAAATATTATTATTATTTTTATTATCAGACCACTGTGTCCCACTGCTGGGCATTGGCTCCCCCCCACCTCCCCATTCTTTCCAGACACTTCTTTCAGGAGCGAAGATGGTCCAGTTCGCTCGGAAATTAGTGAGCTCGCCCATCCGTCTTTGGTCTGCCACGACGTCTTCGATTAATAATAAATAAATATTTCCAGCTATCCTTTCTATCACCGTGGGGTCCGGGTCGGCTGGCGTGCGACGCGTGTGTGGTAAGACTGCGAGATGCACACTCATTCCGCAATCAAGTGGCGAGCGCTGAGGAGCATTTCGTCATCTATGTCAATAGGAAACATGGTATGTTACAATTCTTTTCACAAAGTCTACTATAAATTAGTCAAATAAAATTAATTATGAACTATTAGCACAAGTCCGGTCTGGTATGGAGTACTGCTGCCACCTTTGGGATGGTTCGGCCAAACACCAGCTACCTTAGACTCGATAGAACGTAGGGCTTTCATCCTTATAGGTGAGCAATATATGGCGGAGACTAAGAGCTAAAGTCTCGAACACCGCCTATCGATCTTTTATAGAATACATTTCAGGAAATGTGGGGAATGTATACGATAACTATACGATCTGATCCCGCCATCTCCCTTCCATCAAAGGACAAGCAGGCGCACGGCTCAGTACCATCCGTACCTACACCTACACTAGTTGATATACCACCCATTCGCACACACCGTTTTGGTTCCACGTTCTTGATGGGTACGTCAAACGAAGATATATCCAGTTAAAAAAAAAAGTATTATTTTCGTTCTTTACGACGATTTCAGTTTCTTATTTGTCTTGTCTAAAGTAACAAATACAGCTACAAAACATCCTCCTTCAGCAGGTCGTATGTGGACCGGTAGAGCATGTTAGCTGATGTTTGTTCAGCTAATATTAAAACTATAAAATAAATAAGTATATAATACTGGACCCATCCATCTTTGGTCTGCCACGACGTCTTCACACACGGCTGTCTAGCCCCAAACTAAGCAAAGCTTGTACTATGGGAACCAGATAACTGATAGGATACATATATGATTTTTTTTCGTGAATACATACTTATAATATATAGAGTAACAACCAGACGCGGGACAAATATCTGTAAATCATGCAAACATTTGTACCGTGGCGGGAATCGAACCCGCAACCTTCTGTGTCTGAGCCGGCTATTCATCCGTTACGCCACGGAAATAACCAAAAGGAAACATATACATACCTATAAGTTTTTTTTTTATTTTTAACTGTATAGATCTTTGTTTGATCACAATATCACCTGATGATAAGCGATGATGTGGTCTAAGACGAAGCACGAAGATCTAGAAGAAACCTATTTTCTCTTACCTTAAAGAGGCTTAAAATCTGTTTGGCTATTAAATAATTTATTTAAGGTAGGTACCTACTAAATATTGACAAATATTTGGTGCAGGCGTGCAGGCTAAATACATTACCTAACTTGCATAGATTTAAGACCTAAATCCGCGGCTTGGCACGTATGGTTTGTCAATAAAACATCCCGGTATCTTTATACTTATCAAATTTCATCGAAATCTGTCCAGCCGTTGACTCGTGAAAACTTAACAGACAGTTGCTTCACAAAATATAAGTATGGATTGTATTCATATTCATATTTCTTTTTTCATATTAAGATTTATGTAGTTATATAGGGTGTTTGACAATATATGCACAAAAATGAAAGTGGTTGTTTTGATGAGCATAATAAACAAATTTGTGAAATGTTTACCATAGAAATGTGAAATTTATTTTGGCACGTAAAAACAAACACTTTATTAAACTTATGTTGTGCTATTGCATAATGCTTGCCATCTAACCACAGATACTGTATTGGTGACGTCTCGAGATATCTCTTGTTGCCCCTTTCTGACCCAAACCCCGCAGCAATTTCGGAAAGAGATATCAAATCAGCCTTTATTTTTGGATGGCGATTGCAAGAGTAGGCAGTAAGTTTTATATAGAATGAATCACCTAAACTTAGTTGATTTTCTTTAAAGTTTGATAATGTAACTAGTAGTTTTTTTTTTCGAGAAGTATTTTTTTTATGTTTTGAGAAACTGTCACTTGAATATCGTCAGTATATTACCAAACACCCTGTATAAATGATATGTACCATGTTACCTAGGGCGTGGCAAAAAATATAATAGCATTTAAAATGCGCCCTAAAACTAATTATGTACTTATATCATTTTGTATGTATTCCATTTATATTTTGTATGTATTCTAGCAAGTAAATAATTGAATTTGAATACGTAATTAAAGGGATAAATTATGAAGCGAATGTAATAATTACAGAAACCATAGATGAAACAGCAAAATGTGGAATAGTCAGCAATTTTGTCGAACAAACGGAAGCTTCCGTTGTTGGTAAGTTATCTATACTAATGGCCCCGAACTGAAATCTCGCGAGTCTCCAATTAAAACAAAAAAATATTATTTGTAATCTTTGACTATCAAACTAGTGGCAGGATATAAATAACCAACTTACTTGACCTACAGTTTCATTCAAATTACAGGTAACGGGAGTTCATGTAATTTAGTTATTCTTTTTTAGGGTACAAATTGCAGTTATTCTGGATTTCAGACTTTTGCCTATATTTTTGTCACTTAAGCTACACCATACCATAAGCATACCAAATTACAGCACTGTGGGGTCACTGGTGTACCCTGTGAATTTCAACAAAGTTCAGTTTTTATTATGGCTAATAACTTAAAAATTTGGATCAACGCTGCGAAAGTTATCCTCGGACAAACAAACATACATACATTTAACGCATAATACAACGCATTTTACATACAACGCCCATTTGTCTAAGTTGATTTGGAGAGCTCTTAAAACACTGAACCGATTATGGTGAAACTTTGCAACTAACTTTTCCTCGACTACAGCAGTATTTTGAACTTTGTACGGTTCTTCTAGACTTCTTCGTTGTGGAGATATAAGTGAAACTTCCATTTTGACTAAAATCCATTTATTTCTAAATAGAAGCCATTACATAAAAAAAATCCACTACAAATTTGCAACTAAACAACTGCAAAAGGCTGAGCTATTGATGGATTCTCCAAGGTGTACAGATGCTGGGATATAGACGGGCGGTACAGCCTGAGATTACTTTTATTCAACCCCCTTATTTCGGAATATGAGCCATAACAAAAAAAGCAATTAACTACAAAAACTTTAGCTATTGACTGATTCTCTCAGATCTTTAGTTTCCGAGATCCAGCCGGGCGGTACAGCCTGATTTCTGACTTTACGGACCTAGATAAATGCTCATACCTTGTGAACTGTTGAACTACAAATTCAGGACATATGATTTTCGGGAACTATAAAATCTAAGCTATAAGTTGACATGGAAACCAGATCCCTAGCGAGCGGGGCCCAACGTTCTGATGTCAATAATATCGCGGGTGTAATTGATCACTTATAACCCTCGTTTATCAATATAAATAAATAAATATTGCTGGACATTTCACACAGCGCTATCTAGCCCCAAACTAAGTAGAGCTTGTACTATGGGAACCAGATAACTGATAGAATACTTATATACTTTTTTTTTGTAAATACATACTTATAATATAATATAATATAATATATCGAAAAACACACAGACACGGAACAAATAGCTGTAGATCATACAAACATTTTGTAGAGGTCCTACCCAGGCTTCATTGATAGACTCGGTGCAAAAGTGGACTGTATTTATTTTTCTTCTTAGTTGCTAGTTTACAAGGTATAAATCGCGTTCTTGAATGATCACAAATTTCTGCTTGAAAACGGTCTAGCTTTATACAAATCTACTCCTCGCCCTAGCCATGGTGCGGGGATCGTAATTCACGCATTCACAAATCGTTTTATATAATTCCTAATACATCGAAGCTTCCAGCAAAGTTAGACGGGGACTTACATGTAGCTATCTCACTCTTTTGACCTTTACAAGTTTAAACTGTTACAATCTTAGCTACCTGTTAACATTTGAATCTGATTCGATCTTATAACTACCTAATACATTTCAAATCTAGATTCGATCCTTCCCCGTCTTTGATCGTCCGTTACACATTTGTTCCGTGGCGGGAATCGAACCCGCTACCTCCTACGTCTCAGCCGGGTATACGCCCACTGCGCCACGGAGGTCGTCAAAAATATGTACTATTAAACTGAATATGTACCTACCTACTTGTTTTAAAACTTTCAGATTGCGAAAGTGAAAAAACTACATCCAATGACAACGAGTGGCTGTGCGATACCGAACCAATAGACAAGACAATGACTCATTCACACACTGCAACTAAAAGAAAAGATATTCACGACATCAAAGATAGTGAACTCTCCGAAAATGGTGATTATGCACCTGATGATGATAATACAGTGTACGTTGCAGTGAATGGTAAGAAATACAATAAATAATTGAGTATTAACAGCACCGGATCTAGAATTTTTCCTTTCAGGGAGTCTACTATGATAAATAATACACCGAAGTACGCAATTGCGTGTTTCGTTTCGTTCTATCGGTACTCTAATCAAACGAAAACCGAAAGTTCGGCAGGAAGTTCGTAATGTGACAGCTCGAGCGTCGCAAACCCTACTCTAGTTCACGCAATTTACAAACGTAATATTGAATTTGCTGTGGCGCCCCCTCTCCACCAGCGTTTGAGGAGGGGGAGGGGGGGGGGTAAAGTTTGAAGCATTCCATATCAAATGTACCTACAGCCAGGTGAACTACGGAAAGGGAGTGGAATAATCGCGCCCCCTGAAATTGCTGCCCGGGGCACAGGTGCTCCGTTTTGTCCCGCCCCTAGATCCGGGCATGAGTATTAACTCCACGCTAACCGAACGTAGCGCGCGCTTTTTAAGTGACTTCAAAATAAAGTGACTTGTTAGAGTGACTTCTAACAAAAATATAGGTAATCGACTTAAATACCAGAAAAACCCAAATCACTGAACCTATTTTTATGAAAGTTCTATGAGACCAATCTGAAAGTATATCCTTTCAAATAAATGATTCTCTAAATCGATTGAAAAAAGACGTAATTCTGAGGTAAGAAACATCCTCCTCCACCTTTTTGTGAAGTCGTTTAAAAAGGTCTCAATTCTATTTTTTTATGTATACTTACTCCTTAGCTTATCTCCTCCGTTCAACGACCTTCGTGGCGCAGTGGGCGAATAGCCGTCTGAGACGCATGAGGTTGCGGGTTCAATTCCCACCGCGGAGCAAATGTTTGCATGATCTACAGATACAATATATACCTAGTCAGGTCATAAATTCTGTCACATGTTTAATATAAAATAATTGAAACAAGTTTATTCATTATGTAACCATTTATATACCAAAATGAACTTAACAAAACATAGATTCTTATGACACTAAAGTTTATTCAAAATGACCTCCGTGATTTTGAATACAGGCCTTCAATCTGCGCGGCCAGTCGTCTATCGCAGCACGAACGAGGTCCATGTCAATATCGGCGGCTGCCTTAATCAAGGATGTCTTGAGTGACTCCAAATTGGGATGAGGCTTTGAGCACGCCTTTTCCTCCAAGTGTTGCCATATCTTGTAATCTAACGGATTCAAATCTGGACTGGAGGAGGGACAGTCTTCGTGCCGGATGAAGTCGATTTCACGCGCCGCCAGCCAGTCTTGTGTGCTCTTCGCTCTATGAGCTGGCGCCGGATCTTGTTGGAATACCCAGTGCCTGTTATTGAACATGGTATGAGAAACAGGTTCCACAAGGTTCGTCAGGACTGTATTTTGATACACAACTGCATTAGTTTTTACACCTTTCTCACAAAAAATGTACCTCTGTTAAGCCCCAATAAGAAACTCCCAACCATATCATAAGCGAGGATGGAAAATGACCTCGTTGGACACGCGGAATACAATTGCTCGCTTCTTCACTACTGTGTGCGTACACCTTATCATTTTGTTTGTTGTAGCTCTCTTCTACGGAAAAAAATTTTTTATCCGACATACATTTTTATTTTCATGAACAATTCGAAATTCGAATTCTATAAACTTTTTTTGTGGCTAGCATTCTAAAAGAAAAGTTTTTACTGTGTGACAATACTTATGACCTGACTAGGTATATATAATATGTATTAAAAGTATGTAGTTACAAAAAAAAATAAAGTATATAAGTAATTATATCAGTTATTGGTTCTGTAGTATAAAGCTTTGCTTAGTTTGGGGCTAGATGGCGCTGTGTGAAATGTCCAGCATTATTTATATCTTTGACTAATAAAATAGTATCACGAAGTGACAACCAAATAACTTGACCTACAGTTTCATTCAAATTACATGTAACGGTATTTCATGTAATTGGTTACTCTTTTTAGCGGTAGGAATTGCAGTTATTCTGGATTTCAGAGTTTTCCCTGTATTTATATCACTAAAGCTACACTCATACCAAATTTCAGCATTGTGGGGTACTGGTGGACCCTGTGAATTTCGCCAAAGTTCAGTTTTTATTATGGCTAATAAACTCAAATACTACAAGGATTAAACTAAAAATAAAAATGGGGTCAAAATATAGTACTAATTAATTCCTTTTCATTAGACGTCCCATTTGACATAATAGTCTCATTTTGATTTTTTTTACCACTCTTGAACCCCAATATCTCACAACCTCCCAACATTTTTAGCTCATTTAGTCACACCAGGATTGTGCCGTCACTACCTATATATTAAATGTCACGATGATCGGATCAACGCTTCAAAAGTTACACTCGGATAAACAAACATACATACAACGCCAATTCGTTTGATCAATTAATAAACTTATTTTATATTTCAGTACCTCAACTCACAAGACCTCCCATCAAACAAGTATCAGAAAGGAAGAGAATTAAGATAACTTGCGAGATCGTACTACGGGACACCACAGCCTGCCCCTTCCGGCACCACAAGAGCTGGTTCCAATGCTTCTTCTGCACACAGACCTTCATGGAAATACCCACACTGAGAGCCCACACTTTACAATCCCACGGAGACTTGACCGAAGAAATAAAAAAGTTGAAACGGTACCCGAGATCTCTCCAAATTGATATAACAGAACTTAAATGCAGATTTTGTGATATAAATCTTATAGATGTGGAAAATATGAGAGTTCATTTCAAAGATATACATAACCAAATCATCTATAAGGAATGCATCGCTGACTACAAAGTCAGCAGTAGCCCGTACACTTGTCATCTATGCTGTAAGCAATTTCATGTTTTCAGAACTTTAACTACACATTTAAACGAACATTATGCTAATTTTATATGTGATGTTTGCGGGAAATCCTTCATTAACTCTAAAAGACTTAAGGTTCACAATAGAACGCACGAGAGAGGCGCATTTCCGTGCGCTGAATGCGGAAAAGTATTAAAAACTAAAGCGTCCCAAGCGAATCACATTGAAAGTCATTCGAAGAGGGTTATAAGATGTCAGATTTGCTCGATGCCTATGAAGCATTATAATGATAGAATTAAACATATGTCAGAAGAACATGATATTACGCACAAGTTTAAATGTCCTATATGTCCTAGAGAGTATAATATAAAGCATTATTTAGCTACGCATATAAGACAGACTCACGGGCATAAGAATAAGAAGTGTTTGGAGTGTGGCATGGCCTTTATAACTAATCATGGTTTGAAAAAACATGTTCAAAAACATAGCGGTGTGAAGGCGTTTTCTTGTGGTGTTTGCAATAAGGCGTATGCGAGGAGTTATACGCTTAAAGAACATATGCGCGTTCACGATAAATAGACGAAATAGCGCCATCTTTTTAATAGTTTAAGCAACATTTCGTGTAGTTTGTAATTAATTTATTACTACTTGTATAGATCTCGAAAACAGCGCCACCTACCGGGTCTAATTGTGAATCTAAACTATCGAGGGACCCAATCAAACACACAAAAAATTTCATCAAAATCGGTTCAGCCGTTTTTGAGTTTTAGCGAACAGCAATTGATTTTTCTACATTCTGTGTTTTGTTATAACGACATTAAACACGGGTAGAGTTAATGCCTAGTACAATTGTTGAAAAATAGGTTTTTTCAAATTCATTACTGTAGTAAATTTCAAATTTACAAACAACTTTAATATCCTTTAATATAAGTCCTAAAATATTAATGAAACAGCCTGTATAAAATAGGTAAACAAATCATATTAATTCATCATGTAAGAGGTACCTGTTAAACTGACTAAGGCGGCGTCGTCGCAATGGCGCCGCCGATTTACGTTAAAATTTGTTTATTGGAAATGTTACGGACGATTACTGGATACATATTCAAACTACCGGTATTAAACCCACCTCTAAAATGTTAATACCATCCCAGATGTGTGTTTTAAATTAATGTCGTACATAACAAAACAGGTTGTAAACATATAGATAATTCCCTTGAGATTAAGAAGTGGAACTCGCTATCTGCGTTTTTTATCGAATCAAGATTCTAGTCTAGTTTACCCTCGTCACTTCATAAAAACGAAATTTTTTATTTTACTTCCTACTACCAGAGCATCGGCCTGACAGCACACGTTTTGTGTGCATCTAATTATTGTATCGAGTGGAAAAATGACACCGTTAGTACGAGCGAAAATGTGCGCGTATAATAATGTTTTTATTTATTAAAATCACAAGGATCACTGTGAAACGTCAATTTTACTGCCTGTTCCTTCGCGACCAAGCCAGGAAAGAAAGGCAAGAAACAATGCTGGTTGTTCTTTTTAACCGACTTCAAAAAAGGAGGAGGTTCTCAATTCGACCCAATTTAATATTTGAAAGCTGGTGCTTCCTGTGTGGTCCCATTTCAGTTTAGTCCAGTTCTGACAATGGCATCCATGAGAAAACCAAGTCTTAAATTTGCATAAAGTATGTGCGCGACAAATGGACGAATAACTCAATATCACGCCAACCGATTTCGATGATTCTTTTTTTATTGGAAATGGTGTACTTCAAGGGTAGTTTGATGAGTTTGGTGGTTAACCGACTTCAAAAAGGAGGAGGTTCTCAATTCGACTGTATTTTTCAGTGTGAATATTTCAGGTAACTTTGAAGTAGGTTGTTAGATATTATTGATCCTTTTAGAACATAACTATAAAGAAAATAAATTACGTTTAAATTGTAACATTTTTGAATGAGTTGGAGCAATTTCAATCCCAAGCATCTAAATAATCCGATATGTTATAGAAGGTTTTAAAGGTTTTGTGTAATTACTTTATTAATTGTTAATTTTTATACTTGATCCTCGATCCTCGTACGTGCGCGTCGTAGTATCCTTGCGCCTGTTGTTACTTAACTTTTGTACTTATCTATTTTGTGGTATCATCTAGTGTTCTGAATAAAACATATGTTTTAGTAAATAATGTGTATATTTATTTTAAATACAGCTGTAGGTACCATTTAAGAGAGTTAAAAAAAACATTGCTTGATTTTATTACGAAATCCTAAAATCAGGACACACCTAAGATTTTTTGAGTGTATTTGTTTTGTTTAAAATAAAATTATGAATTAAATAATTAATATGTTTTATAATTACATAATATAAAAAATCAGTCGTCTGTTGGTAGCAATAAAAGCCAGCGCCATCTATGTGGGCGACCAGAACTATATTTTCTTTAACATAATATAAAGGCGCGTTCTTAATTACGTAACGCAATTTTTTAAGATTTTTGACCCTCCCTCCTCCCCATATAACGCGCCGTTTTTCTGTACCCCCCCCCCACCCCCCCCCCCCCATTCCTAAACGTTACGTAACACCCAAGTGACCATTTTTACCTAAGTCACAATTATGTTGCAACTTGGGAGAGCAAAATAAAAATGACGTATAATCGACAGATTCCCCGTAAAACAAATGAAAAGGGTAGCCAACTTCGGAGATTTTAATCCTCTAGTTTTTTATTTAAATAAAAAAAACAACAAGTAACGCGTTTTTCGAACTAACCTCCCACCTCTACCTCTGTAACGCATCGTAACGTTTCACAAAACCCTCCCTCCCTCTAAATTGCGTTAAGTTATACTTGAACGTCCCCTAAGTTATGAAAGCAAAATGCAACAATTAGATTTGCAAGTCACAGTAATTTCTACGGCAAATTATATTCGAAATGGTGTGTCTTCATATGTCCTTTTAAGCTACATTTCTGTACAAACGCCTGCCCACAAGCCGGACACACAAACCTTCTATCATTATTGTGTATCCGCATATGTTCTCGCAGAGTTTTCTTTCTCGCATAAGATTTTTTACAGACCGTACAGTCAAAAATCCTTTGACCAGTGTGTTTCACCATATGAACTTTCAGCTCGTTCTTTGTATAACATCTGTAGCTGCAGATATCACACTGATTTTCCCTCTCCTCTAAATGATCTCGCTTAAGATGCCTTGACAGAGTGTAACGTCTATCGAATGACTTCTCACACACATTGCAGCTATACTTTAACGGTGCTACTCCATGTATCTCCACCATATGTTTCTGCCGTCTGAAATACTCAGCGAATCGTTCCGGACACTTAGTACATTTGAAACGTTTTATCAGCCTGTGTACTGTATTAACATGATTTTTGTGTTTCTGCTGAGTTGAGAATGTCTTCCCGCACTCCGCACAAGGAAAACTGCCTTCAACATGCATACTTTTATGATGAACTTTCAATCGGTACTTTGTCACATAACCACTACCGCACTCTTTACAAACATAGTTCCTAAAATGTCCGTTCATATGCCTCTCTATAGAACCGAATGTTACAAACTTGCAAGAACAAATTTGGCAGATATACTTTTCATCTTTAATTTTGAACGGTATCACCCGATCCGATATGTCTGTGATGATTTCCTTGCCATGTTTCTTCACAAGGTGTGATTTCAGCTCGTTGATGTTAGGTATATCTTGGTTGCATAGATTGCATTGTAAATCTGCAACATCAGCGTACACTACTAGGCTTTCAGATCCGAAGTGCTTGAGCACTCTTGTAGTTTCTGAAGTGTTATGTTGCTTCGTGTGTTCTTTGAGTGAGTCGAAGTGTTCGAAAACGTTCCTGCAGTAGAAGCAAGGGTAGCCCGTTCGGTGCTTGCTCTTGAAGGGGGTCATGTTGGAGTATCGGAGGAGGATGCTGGCGTTGCTGACGTGGGCGGCCTTCTCGCTGACCGAGCCGCGAGTGGGGGCAGACTCTTCTTGGAGTTGCAGCATTGAGATCATACGAGAAGTCATTTTCACATCTGGAATTGAAATCACAAGCATCACTTTGAAACGTCAATTTTATTGCCAGGAAAGAAAGGCAAAAAACAAGGCTGATTTTTATTTTTAATGATCTTTTTAGAATACTTAGCAATAAAGAAAATAAATTACGTCTAAATTGTAACATTTTTCAACGAGTTGGAGTAATTTCAATCCCAAGCTTCTCTATATCTAGATATCCGATATGCTATAGTAGGCTTTTTTATAAAGATTTTGTTTTATTAAATTTTTAAATCATTTTCATAATTTTTTTTACGATTGTGTTAAGTTAGCTAATCTATCTCGTCCCACTGCTGGGCAAAGGTATCCTCCAAGTCCTTCCAACCATCCCTATAAGTGTTTATATGTTTATAATAAACTAGCTTCCGCCCACGGCTTCGCACGCGTGGTTTGTGAATAAAAAGTAGCCTATGTTTGAATCCAGGGGCCCAATTCGATTGAACCAATCGCTTCACTATGACAATGGTATCGTCGCAAAATGGCCACTATAGATACTTTTTGGTATTCTACTAACACAATTTGGCAGCTTATGACAGGAACAACAATAATAATCGTTAAATAATCGTATGGCTTCACAATCGGGCACCAGATCATAATCTATCTATATTTAATATCATCTAAATAGGTTCAGTCGTTAACGACGTGATTTAGTAACAAACATCCAAACTTTAGCATTTTTAACAAACAAAGTGACGACCCTAGCGAACATTAATAGGAGGGTATCTAGGTGTTTAGATCTAGTTTATACTTTGAAATTACTTGACATTATGATTATTATTATTTTTCCATTTGACATTATTATTGATAGCGCGAAGCTCAGATTATACAAACAAACAGATAGTGTACGCAACAAACAGTATGACGCCACTTATCATTCATGTGTGCGTGGCGATTAGAAATAGCTCTGTAGGGACACGTGCATCAGTGTGCGTGTAATGATACCAGAAAAAGAAAAAAACTCCCTGTATTTTTTTTAATGTCCTTTTACGACAACAGGTCCTAAAATTTTATTTGATACATGAATTTGTTACTAATTGAATACAAATTTGTGTGAGTATTAGGATTGAACAATTGTTTAATTAACTAGTTTATTACACTTAAATATTTCATATACCATTGTAAACGCATTGTAAAATTACAGAAGAAATAATATGTGAAGATTTTTATAACTAGCGGTCCGTCCGGTGTTTATTGAGGTTTACATGGACTTTAATGTCCTCCTGGCCAAATTACGGCTACGGCGGCCATCTCGCAAGAGACTAGCCAACAACGCAGGATATATTCCTGACTCCGGACTGTTATTAGAATTTGAAAAATTACAATAACACTTTTTGGAAAAATGGACTTTATAATAATACTTTTTCTGGAAACTGCGACACAGTATTTTACTAATGCAGTTTCCAGTGTTCACTTTGTTTTAGTTACATGTAGAAAGTTCACAATAAATAAAAAACTTTAGTTTTTTCTGTAGTAATTATTATATAGTATATATATATATATATATATATTATTATATAGTATATATATATATATATATATATAGTATAGCATTATATATTATTATATAGTATATTCATTTCATTAGACTGATAAAAAAAACATACATATGAATCCAAAATATTTATTAAAATCATAATTAATTCAAAGTCAAAGTCAAAGTCAAATATTTTTATTCATTAAAATCACAAGGATCACTTTGAAACGTCAATTTTACTGCCTGTTCCTTCGCGACCAAGCCAGGAAAGAAAGGCAAGAAAACCAGGCTGGTTGTTTTTTTTTAATGATCCTTTTACAATAGGTACATAATACAGAAAAGAAATTACGTCTAAATTGTAACATTTTGAACGAGTTGGGGCAGTTTCAATCCCAAGCTTCTCTATCATCTAAATAATCCGATATTTTATAGTAGGCTCTTTTATAAAGATTTTGTTTAATTACGTTTTTAAATTTGTTAATTGTCAATTTTTGTACATCCCTTGGGAGTTTGTTATAAAAGCGCACACCTTGCCCTTTAAACGATTTACTAACTTTATGGAGTCTACATGTGGCAACAGCGAGTTTATCTTTATTTCTAGTATTAAAATTATGATTATCGCTATTTTTCTTAAACAAATTAATATTTTTGTGAACATACATTAGATTTTCATAGATGTATTGACAAGGGAATGTCATAATATCTATTTCTTTAAACTTATTGCGTAATGATTCTCTGGGGCCCATATTATAAATTGCACGAACAGCCCTCTTCTGCAGCACAAAAACGGTGTTTATATCTGCAGCACTCCCCCACAGCAGTATACCGTATGACATAATGCTGTGGCAATTATATTGCCAAAAAAATTAACCACCTTAATTTTGCACTAATTTCTTGTAATATTGCCGTTTGGCTTCTACATGTCGAGGATTAGTTTCTAATTTTGCTATATAGTGCAATCGCACCATTAAATACTTTTCTATCAACAACTTCACCAGATTCACTCTGTGAAATTTTGCACATATTGAATATGATCTGGATTAACATATAGGATATTTTTATCCCGGTAAAATGTTCTGGTAGGATATTTTTCCCGAAGCGAAGCGAGGGCGGATCGCTATTACTTCTGTATATATATCATTTATTATATACATATGTGTATATGTAATGTATATACATTACATATATACATACGGAACTAAATTGTTATACATATACAATTATATTTAAAATCCCGCATAAGATATTAATCACCGAATCACAGTAAACGGCAATAACATAATTATAGAAATACATACAAATTCGGAATAACAATTTAGGCGTGAGATTACGCGTGGGAATCGAACCCACGTCCGTACATTTAACAGTCAGGCTAGCTAACGCCTAGATCAACAGGTAGTTTCCCCAATTGAAGGGAAAACATTTTGCCGAAAACTGGCAACACAGTCGAACTAATGTCGAGGTTTTATGTTTCGAGACAACCGTTTAATTATTGGGTGAATAAATAATAAAATCAATTAAATAATTTATAGTTACTTGTGAAATGATATTCCATCCACTTTTTTTTGTTTTTGGGAACAACTTTTAAACTGTTTAATAACACAAGACGGCATTTTTGACAGAAAATAATTAATCACTAGAGACGTTCAAGCAGTAGATCTTTAGCACTGCCGCGAGATTGTATTCGCTTTTAAATTTGTATTCGCTTGTGTGGCTTCACTCGCACATTCGGCGCGCTCTATCTGTTTGTTTGTATAATCTGAGGCGCGAAGCGAGATCTCTAAATCAACTGGGAAAAATTGGCGTTGTATGTATGTATAATATTAGTGTGATGATTACTGATGATACACGGTTGTATAAAAGGGACGCGACAGAGCCCGGCAAGACTATAAGTGTGAATACTTCAAGCTATTTTTACGCGATTTAAACAGAGTGAACTACTGATGTGTGTTTAAGATTGTGTTATTATGTTTTAAGTGTTTAATAAATGTGTTATTTTGGTTAAATAGTTTGTGAGTAATTTATCCTAATCCGCAATACATACGCTTGAGCAAGTCCAAATGGCGTGCGTAGTTAGGCATCGCTGTGGATAGGTCGGCGCGCTCCGGCAGCCTCGGCAGCCCCCGGCCGCGCGGCGCTCCGAATCGCGCTAGTAGCGCCGCCTCACCGCCCACCAGCTCTTCCGAGGGGTTCTCTGCTGAACAACACAACATTAAGGTTGTTCGATTCCACTAGTTTAAGGTGGTTCGATTCCTATACCTATATTGACGACATCTGTGGCGAAGTTTTTTTTTTATCTTACTTCTCTGCAAAACAACACTGGTTTAAGGTGGTTCGATTCCTATACCTTTATTTAATCATTGGCAGGTCATATCTATCAGGACCTGCAGAATGCTGTTGGAGCTGTTGAAATGATAGTACTCACCAACCAGATCATCAGCTGATATGAAGTCTGAATCGTATGCATGTTTGATAATATCAATGTCATCTGTGTCCTCTGCGTCCTCCACCTTCACAATCACTTCCGGCTTCACATCCAGATCAATTGTCTCTTGGGTAGGTACTGGAAGCAATTGAAATATACTTTAACGCAATTTTTGAAAAATATCCTTTCTCCCCCCTATGTAACGCACCGTAACGTTTTTCTGTTCCCCCCCTTCCCACTTCCTAAGCGTTACGTAACACCCAAGTAACCATTTTTACCTAAAAGTCACAATTATGTTGCAACATGGGAGTACAAAAAAAAAATAACGAGTGAATTGACGAAAATACAATCGAGATATTCCCCGTAAAATATTAGGCACTACATTTTTTAATATAGTTTATTTACATTTAACTAAAGTATGTAGGTACCATTTTGTTCGATAACTTTTTCCATGTTGTAGGTAGGGACATGATCCCATTGCTATAGAAATTTTGGGGCTTCTGATTAAAATACCGCGACAAGTGGTTTTGGCAGTCCTCTCGTGATGTTAACCTGACACTACCTAAAGAATTCTGAAGAGACCGAAACAGGTGGAAATCTGAAGGTGCAAGGTCAGGACTATACGGCGGATGCATTAACAACTCCCAGCCAAACTATCTTAATTTTTGCTGAGTGGCTAAAGATGTGTGAGGTCCAGCGTTATCATGATGAAAAACCACACCCCTTCTGTTGATTAATTCCGGCCGCTTTCTCTCAACTTCTTGCTTTAATCTCATCAGTTGTTCGCAGTAGAGTTCAGAATCGATGGTCCTGCCTGGTGGTAACAGCTCATAATGAATAATGCCCTTCCAATCCCACCAAACACACAGCATCATCTTGTTGCGAGTTAACCCGGGTTTCGCCACAGTCTGTAAAGCCGGACCGGCCTTTGACCACGACCTTTTTCGCACGTTCTTGTCGTACGTGATCCACTTTTCATCACCAGTTATCAGCTTCTTCAAAAATGGTTCGGTTTCATTACGTCGTAATAAAGAATCACAAATGCGTACACGGTTCATTAGGTTTCTTTCAGTGAGCTCGTGGGGTACCCAAATATCGAGCTTTTTTGTGTACCCAGTTTTTTTCAAATGCGCCAAAACTATTTTGTGGTCAATTCCCAGTTCTTCAGCTACGTCGTAACTACTAATATGCCGATCTTGCTCCACTTTTTCAAAAATGGCATCAATTTTATCCGTAATAGGGCGACCAGAGTGACGTGCATCTTTGACATCAAAATTTCCGGATTGAAAACGCTTAAACCAAATTTGTGTTACTCTCACAGACACTACACTAGGTCCATAAACATCGCAAATTTTTTTCGCGGCTTGCGTTGCATTTTTACCTTTTTTGTAGTAAAATTTTAAAATGTATCGAATTTCTTCATTAGATTCACTCATCTTTACAGTACGAAAAACAAATAAAAATCACACATTTTCCTAATTTTAATTTGGAATTATCTTCTTTAAAATTTAAACTTTGAATGATACCAAAACCAGCCAGATACAAATAGTATAGCCAAAGAGATTTTATTACAAGTTCATACATACTATAATGCGAAAAGACTTTTTCCCCAATCTATTATAAACGAAGAGGGTTGCCAACTTGGTAGATTATAATTTCCTAGTTTTTTATTTAAATAGAAAAAAAACAATGTTACGTAACGCGTTGTTCGAACCCCCCCCCCCCCCCAAATTGCGTTACGTAATACTTACCCATCTGCTACATAATATAATTACATAATATAATATCTCATCGCGAACGTCGAGATTCGTCATCGAGATTTTACCACCATACTTCTCGACAACGTAATAAAGCTCATCCACATATAGTCGACAATTGGGTATCGCGCAACACACGCTTCATGCGATCTTTTCTACCCCATACTTGCAAGATGTGGAATGAGCATCTGAGGTTTTCCCATTAGGCTACGACATGGTACGCTTCAAGAGAAATGTAAAGGTTTGTACAGGGTAGGGAACGCATCGACAATACCCCGGGTATTGCCGGTGTCAATAGGCGACGGCGACAATAGGTAATTGAACTTACTTCAATAAACTCATTGTTTTCAAACATCATTGTTTTTTTGATTTGTATTTCTTTATTTTATTTTATTCTGTTTGTTTTGTTATTCTGTTCTTTTTTACTAAACATGTCCGCAACAAGTAAAATGGCCTTAATGGAAGACCAGCGCTGGTTGTTGCAACCAGCACATGCTGGGTTAAGGACCATTTTGCAACTATACTTCATGCATACATTAAGATTTGTTTTTATGTGTTTTTTTTACTTTACTTGTTTTTGTTTCTCTTTTATGTTTTAACTTTAAGTATTATTATTATTTATAATACACAGGCAGCTCTTAGAGCTGATGCGTGAATATCTTATTTATTGTCAGTGCGCTTTAAATATTTGTCCAGTCTGTTTTTGAAAGTATGTTGCAAATAAAATATTATTCTATTCTATTTAAAAACAGTGGGACACAGTGGGCTTATAATAATAATGTATGTTTTATAAACGAGTTTTAAAATAAATATGTGTGAATAAGAATAATAATAATAATAATTTAAAAACAAACTTAATAACTGGCTACAAACCTCACCCAACACCAAATAAGTATATTGTTGAAAAATTACTTTTTCAAAACAAGTGTTCATAAAATTCATAATCGGAACCGCAAGCAGATTCAAATGAATCCAAACACTATTAGCCTACTATAATCCATTCAGAAGTTCCGTAGGCTAGCATCCGTCTCCATCATGAGACCACCTTCATGGTACCATATTATTGCATTGTAACCGAAGTTACATATGTATTCCAAATTTCAGCTTAACCGTTGAGGGGAATGGGTTTAAAACTCAGTTACAAGATTCCACCCGGACAAACATACATACATTGCAAATTAATAAAAAGCTTGTAAAAAGTGAACATTATGCGACTTATAAATAAGTAACATCCATTTGAGAGGGTCCATTATAATTCATTACATTTGCTACAATGTGGTTTAGTTACATATATCTCATGAAATAATATTAGAGTGGCTCACATTCCCCATCTGGGATCATCATCTGAATCCTTCCCGATAGGAAACATCAACACACCATGGGTACTTGATGGACGCCAGCCTCGGGCTCAGCCAAAAAAGTGTTGTTGGGACAATCTTGTGGCTTTCTAGGAGTGGTGGGTGACCATTCCCCAGCAGTCGGACAGAAAAGCTTAAGAAAAATAAAGTTGAGTGGGTCAATTTCAATAAAGGTATTACCATCTACAAAGATCATCTCCTTGCTAAGTTTTTCCAGCAGATGCTGCTCGGTGCCAGCAACCAGCATGCGGAAACTGTTTGCATCCCGGAGTCGGATGATGCAGCGGGCACATATCAATACAGTCAGGTCTTGCACTTTAGATAGCTGAAATCAAATAATTACAAGGTCTATTAGGTGAAGTCAACAGTTCTGTCCTAAAATAGATAGGTATAGAAGTTCGGCCCCATTTTGATTTTATTTGCATATGCTGCACAATAATCAACAACCAAATACACATGATTATGATAATAATGTTTATTCAGTGTCACATAAACATTTAATCACAGTCAAATGAACAATTGATTTTATCATCATACCCGTAAGACGCCACTGCTAGGCCTTCCCTAGATTTTCAGAGCGACCAATCTTGTGTAGCTGCACCCAGCAGCTCCCAGCAACCATTATTGTCATCTTTTCATCGAGTGGGGGTCGTCCTACGCTACGCTTGCTGTATATTTTCATTTGAAATACTAGCTTTGATGTGATAGAAATCCAAACTAACCAATAAATTGAACGTTTCCTTGAATACATCGTAATAGACTTCTCGTACTCCATTGAAATAATATTCTTGCAGGATATCCCTGTGGTTGCCTCTTGCTAGGCAACATCGACACTCGCCGTAGCAAAATCTGTCTTCTGAATCGTTGTCCATTTTGTAAATGTTTAGGTATTTTACAAACTTTTACGGAGTAAACAAAATCTAAACAAAAGCAAACAAGGTAGATTGACAACCAGTGCATAAATTCTCCGTGCTTATATTATTTATCTTTTACGCAGACATAATTAATCAGTTCTTGTATGTAGTTTATTTATAACTCCATTTTAGTATGCGAAAAATTATACAAAACAATTATAAATGCCCTTTTATTTTACTTCTTATTTATTTATTATAAAATTGGTACTATTTGGTACTGTTGCCAACTGTACCAAAGAGAAAACTGTACCTTAAACTCAGTGCTGCCAGCACCACAATCAGAAAAAGGCCGGTAGCTTTGTTGAAAAAAGGTCGACTTTTGGCACGAGTGGCCGAAATTGAAATAAAAAAAATATATTTTATGGGTTTAAACAACAAAGACTGGACAGTCTTTACTTTTATTTTAGCACATAACACTTCTGGTGATGGCTCGAAATTAGACAGTCATTAGAGAAGCTCGTCTTGAGATTGCTAAAAACACGCTCAACACTCGAGTTTGAAAATGGGAGAACCAGCAGTAAGTCAATTAAATAAATAAATATTGCTAGACATTTCACACAGCGCCATCTAGCCCCAAATTAAGCAGAGCTTGTACTATGGGAACCAGACAACTGATAGAATACTTATATACATTTTTTTTTGTAAATACATACTTATAATATATAAAGAAACAACCAGACCCGGAACAAATATCTGTAGATCATGCAAACATTTGTTCCGCAGCGGGGATCGAACCCGCTACCGACTGCGTCTCAGCCGGCTATTCGCCCACTGCACCACGGAGGTTGTCAATTAGTATATGTCAATTAAAAAAATGGCGATTTCCTGCTAAATTTTTCATCTGAAAAACTGCTGCGGGTAAAGGCCACAAAAAGGCCGATGGCTGTTAAGGGCCGACATAACTTTCCAAAGGCCGATAATCTCTGCCCAAACTTTGTAGATCTTTGCGAAAAGTTGCCAGAATTCCAATTTTGTATTATACTTAAAATTTGCTAGAAGTAGCTAAAGTTTAAAAGAAATAGGAACATATTTATTTGCACTAAAACTACTATGCAAATAAAAACATTAATTTAATGGAGAAAATGAACGAGCTACCACGAATATCCAGAGGTACATACATACATCGATCATTTTATCATGTGATGTGATTAAAAAATTGTATGTTGTTTCTCAAACACACGGGATTGTTGGTCCTAAACAGTGTGTGCTTCGTGTTTTGGTCAATTAAAAAAAATAATAATAATTTAACAATAAAAAGAACCAAAAAACTCAACAATAACATTTAAAATATATTAGGTTGTAAAGTTGCTAAAAAGTCTAGCTACTTTTTCTAAATTGTAGCTGATGGGTATGCAAAAATTACTAGATCTAGCTACAAAGTTGCTAGAGTCTGGCTAATGAAAGTAGACTGAAAAAGCACGGCAAATTTAAAAATAATTACATAAATATTGGCATGGCAGTCTCAAAATACCTAGAATAACCTAATTTAATACTTTAGAATTATTCTTTGTATCAAATTGGGTTATTCCAGGAATTACATTCTAAGGTTGGGGCTGTTATTATGTTATTTTTTAAATTTACCGTGGTTTTTCAGTCAGTTGGCATCAGTGCCACAGACATACTAATTCCACAGAAAATAAATATGCGTTTAGCCATGCCTAATAAATTTCTCTATGGTTTGTCCATACAACAGAATAGACCAATTTGAGCTAGTTTTTTTTAATCCCCTCAGAGACCCTTAAGTATAGGGTTTTATAATAAATACTGGCTGACTCACCTACGCCTTTGTTCCCCTGGGAATTTTCCATAAACGGTAAAAACTATGTAAAACACTCTTTTCAAAGTGACCCGACACTTCATTCAAGTAAATGACTTCACGCCACTGAACGACAGTTAAATTAAATGGATACCAGACGTAGACTGAGAATAATTATTCTATTATTAATCTCCGTCTACGATACCATTATGTTGCCCACGAGTAGATTATGATAGTTATGTCTTCTGTAACACCGTGTTTATTTATGGCATAGACGTCTACGGTTTATGGGGTCTATCATTACGTGTAAATAGAACAGTAAATAAATATGTAAATAGCGAACTCGCTATACCTACCATCCGTGTAAATAGAACATACGTTTAAATAACTTTGTACTCGCAAAGTATGAAAACTACGAAACAATACACTATGTAATGCAATGCATGCTATTGGATTCATCTACATACAAAAATTGATAAATTGAAGTATTTAAACTATGAATAGCGTAATTTCTGAATATCCGATTTGCGTGGGCTGTTTGAGTGCCGATAGGAAACTACAGGTTCCTAACGAAGAATGTAAACTAATGTATTGTGGATTTCTTGATTTATTTGTAAGTTCTTTTCGTAACTAATGATTACGCTCTCAAAGCGTTGGTATTCTGTGTCATCTTAATGCGTGCAAGAATCAGCAACTGCAACATGTGCTTCAGTTTATAACAATAAGTACCTACCTACATACATACATACTAAGGTTCTCTGGAAGAGATCGCTTTTAGCGATAAGACCGCCCAGTGTACTAAATTTGTTAGTAAAAATTATGTTCTGTATTTTACTTTGGTGTACAATAAAGAGTTATCTTATCTTACATAGAAATAAACAATGATTGAACCAGCTTCCTGCGGCTCCAGTCTATTGGCACCCAGTTATGTTAACAATGTCATCTTATGTTTAAATAATAAAACCATTGGCTACACGCAAGCTAAATAATACAGTATATCTAAGGTAAAATTGCTATGTACATTTTCAGAATCCCTGTCAGGCAATGTCACTCTGTTTTGAATGTACTGCATTGTTACAAAAAATGGTGCATTTTAAGAAGCAAGCAAAACAAGCATATGTCTTTTTATTTACAAAGGTGAGAATATAACTGTTATTATGTAATTTTAACTGTAACAGAAAAACCTAGACATTGAGAAGGATAATATTGTGACAATACTGGCATGACATTGTCGGTCGTGACACTGTCAGAACTGTATGTGATAAATTAGTGAATTAATTTATTTTGTCTATAGACGAGCAGTATTCTTACTGATTGTGTACATCACACAGTGCTGAATGTCTCTTAATGTTGACTTCAGTACCAATAATGTACTGCACTTACTTTAAATCTTTATTCAGTACATGATACAACAATAAATATACTATAACTAAACTAAGCATGCTAAAAGAAAAAATAAAACTAAGGTAAAGTAGGATTTGATAAATACATAGTTATAGTCTCACTTAAATAGTTCCCTAACCTCCAAGTAACCTAACCTTAAGAAAAACCTGTGTTGTGGGGGTTAGTTCTCTTCCGAACTTGTACAAAATAAATTAAATTATATTAACCAGAAATAATTTCATTTGGATATATAATGTAGACTAGGTATTAATATCAAATGTCAGGTCAGATATGATTATGGATGTAGTTGTGGGGTAATGTAGAAGTGCATACATGTTAGGTGTAAATGAGGAGGAGGAGTGGGGGGGGGGGCGACGACGACGACGACGACAATGTCTTACTAATTCGTATTATCGAGTTTGTTTTTAAATGAGTTTATCGTAGTAGCAGATACAAGTGTTTCCGGTGTAGCACCCTGTTACTGAGGACGTTATGTCCATCAGTATGTTACAAGGAGCACCATTTAATTTAAGTTGGTGTCCTCGGGAAGGTCTTAGATGCTGTTTCATTGTGTAGTTGCTGTGTATGTCAGGGCATAACTCGGACAACCAGACGCTCCGCGATGCGCCACCCTACATGGTAGACATACCTCCCATACGCACAAAGCGATACTCTTCCACCTTTATTATGCGCACCACCAAGGAGTGGAACACCTTGCCTGAGTCTGTGTTTCCTGATAACTACAACCTAGAGGTCTTCATTTAATCCAAATCATTAATTCAAAAATGTTGTCTGGAAGAGATAGCTTAATTTATAGCGATAAGACCGCCCATTAAACTTATTTTTATATTTGTGTAATTTGTTGTCATTGGGTGTGCAATAAAGAGTACTTATAACTATCCATTTCCTTTATTTCAGGATAGTCAGAAAGCACTAAAAACTCTGTCAAAATTAAAGTCAAAAAGCATTGTTAATTTTGACAATTTCAGTCATAAACAAACTGAAGATTCAAGTTTTCTGATCATATATCCTAAAGATAAAGAAATCATTCAACAGCATGCGATTTTAAATGTTTTCCCTAGTGTCTGCAATACTGTTAAAGATGAAAACAATTTTGATCAAGAAACAAACAATTATGATCAAGAAACAAACAATTATGATCAAGAAACAAACAATTATGATCAAGAAACAAACAATTATGACCAAGAAACAATTAAAAACAAAAACTACACACAGCCACTAGCTTTTATAAAGGTAGAAGATGTAGAGAATGATTATAATGATCAAGATTTGAAGGTAAGAAGGTATTTCGACTATTTTTATGATTTTCAACCTCTATGTCTCACTGCTAGGCAAAGACCTATGGTTGCCAACCAAACTTTATAAAAAAAAATTACACAGTGCGAGAAGCAGCCAGACCCTGAAACAAATATCTGTAGATCATAGGTACGAGTATGTTATAGTAAACAGGCGCTACTTTGCTGCGCCAATAAACGTTTAGCATTACTTAATGTAGATTCAATTTGGTTTAAGTTCAGTGCTGTGTTCATCAGTTTATAATGTACGGTAATGTAACTGTGAATCTAAGTATTGATAAATAAATAAATCATGCCAACATTTGTTCCACGGTGGGAATCGTACCCGCAACCTTCTGCGTCTCAGCCGGCTATTCGATCAATGTGCCACGGAGGTCGCCATCGCCATGGCCATCTAGAAGTCGTTAACCATTTATTTTCTTTAAAATAAAACTTATTTTTTTATCTTTCAGGAAGCAAAATACAAGGAATTAGAGTTTTTGGATTCTGACGATGAACCTCTCACAATGAAGTCACAGAAATACAAAAAAAAGAAGAAATCAAAAAAGATCAAAAATGGTAAATGAGCATTATTTATTAAAATATTAGGTCTTTACCTATGAAATTGCCGTTTTGTATGGAATAAGTGAAAGTACTTATTTTTTTAACCTTTTTTATTTCTGTTATTCAAAGTAATCACCCATGCAATCGACGCATCTTTGCCAACGCATTGGCAGTTTATTGATGCCCTTCTTGTTAAAATCAGCTGGATGGGAGGCAACAAACTTCAAAGGCATTTTGTACTGCCTCTCGGGAATTGAATTTTTTACCCACTAAAAAGTTGTCTAAATTTTGGAAAAAGTAATAGTCGGTAGGTGCAAGGTCTGGTGAGTATGGCGGATGAGGGAGAGCTTCCAACCCCAGCTCTTGCAGCTTGGAGATTGTCTGTTGTGCAGTATATGGGGTCGCGCGTTGTCGTGAAGGAGCAGTGGGGACGACCGATTGAGCAAAGCTGGTTGCCGATGTGCAAGCTTCTCCATCATTATCTCCAGTTCTTCACAGTACACATCTGCAGTAATGCTCATGCCGTTTTGTAAAAAGCTGTGGTAATCACACCCGCACTAGACCACCAAACAGTGACCATCACCTTTTTAAGGGTCATTTTTGGTTTGAACCAGGATCTAACCAACTTGCTGAGCGCTTTCGATTGTCGAACAGAATCCATTTTTCATCGCACGTAACAATTCGGTTCTAAATTCCTTTATTTCTTTGCCTATTGAGCAGCGCGAGGCAGGTCTCGACGCGCAGGTACGTTGCGCTGGCGATCGTTAAGTTCGTGGGGCACCCATCTACCAAGTTTTTTTACCTTGCCTATTTGTCGCAAATGGATCAAAATTGTTTTGATGCTAACATCAAAAGCTGCTGCTAGCTCAGCTGTAGATCGAGTTTCGTCAGCGTCCTCAATCGCCTTTAATTCATCATTGTTGACCAAAGTCTCTGGACGACCACGAGCTTCATTTTTCAAGTCAAAATTTCCAGAACAGAACCGGGAAAACCAATAATGGGCTGTGCGTTCGTTTGTACAGTTCTCTCCGTAAACGTTTTTGATGTTACGTGCTGTTTGTGTCGCGTTGGTGCCACGACGGAACTCATATTCCATAATTACACGAATTTTTAAAGTGTCCATTATGACGAAAAATGTTCAAATGTAATGAAAATACAACGCTAATCAATAAACAAAAGACAGAGTTTGTTAAAAGAATGTCATGTTTTTAAAACAAAATTAATTTGAATTTAGAATACAAAGCCATTCCAAACTTTTGTCTATTTGAAATGACCAGTACAGAAGAACGGAAATTTCATAGGTAAAGACCTATTATGTATGTTAGTAATTGTACCATGGTGCGGATACCTCCGTGGGAAACATATAAGGATCATTTTCAGAGCCTACATATTTTGACTCTTCCTGGCCTTTACATATTGGTGGTTCTAATGGATGTTGTCCGGCATCCCTTTAAGTATCCACCAGAAAAAAGTGGTAAGGTTGAACACAAGAAGGAAAGATCTTGATGCTCCACTATGTCCAAAATTAAGTGTTGCGATGCATGGCTGTCGCCATCAAGCACTTAAATTATACAACTCTCTAACCCATTCACGTGAAAATTATTGATAGTCCAAATAAATTTATGACCAGGCTAAAAAAGCTTTTGCTGGAAGGGCGTTTTTATTCAGTGGATGATTTAAAGTTAATATGCATTTCAATATGATTTAATTCTATTACTTTATGGCATACCTATACAGGGTGTTTGGTAACATACTGACGATATTCAAGTGACGGTTTCTCAAAACATAAAAATGACTTATCGAAAAAAAAAACTAATAGTTATATTATCAAATTTTAAAGAAAATCGACTAAGTTTAGGTGATTAATTCGATATAAAGGCCGTAATCCACAAAAGCGTAGATTAGCAGAGATGCAATTACCATGCAAAAATAACTAATAGCATTTCGATATTCCGATATCTCTTCGCTCAGCTTTAGTGGTCAAGCGGCGATGTCTTAGCTTCTATAACGCATTAGCAGCGAAGTTGTAAGCAGAGAGCGCGTAGAGAGAGGACATAAGTAGAAAATCTACGCTTGTGGACTACGGCCTTTATTTTTGGATGTCGATCGCAAGTTTTATATCGAATTAATCACCTAAATATAGTCGATTTCCTTTAAAATTTGATAACATAACTATTAGTTTTTTTTCGAGAAGTCGTTTTTTATGTTTTGAGAAACCGTCACTTGAATATCGTCAGTATATTACCAAACACCTTAGTATATATATATATATATGCACTATCTCTGTGACATTGTAATATAAGTTTTGTTTTTATTATGGCTTGTATTTTGAATTGTGTTAGTTTTATTGATTACTAGCTGACCTGTCCGCGGCTTCGCATGCGTAGTATTTCAATAAAAACATTACCCTCCCTTTGCGCACTCGGGTAAAAAGTAGCATATGTCTTTCCCCAGGATAAAATCTATCTCCTTGCCAAATTTCATTACGATCTGTTCAGCCGTTTTGTTATGAAAAGGTAACAAATAAATAGTTACTTTTGCAGTTACTACGTATGTATGGTTGGGGAAAAAGTTTCTTCGCATTTTTTGAGACAATTCAAAACATTTTTTAATATAGTTTATTTACATTTAACTAAAGTATGTAGGTACCATTTTGTTCGATAACTTTTTCCATGTTGTAGGTAGGGACATGATCCCATTGCTATAGAAATTTTGGGGCTTCTGATTAAAATACCGCGACAAGTGGTTTTGGCAGTCCTCTCGTGATGTTAACCTGACACTACCGAAAGAATTCTGAAGAGACCAAAACAGGTGGAAATCTGAAGGTGCAAGGTCAGGACTATACGGCGGATGCATTAACACCTCCCAGCCAAACTCTCTTAATTTTTGTTGAATAGCTAAAGATGTGTGAGGTCTAGCGTTATCATGATGAAAACCCACACCCCTTCTGTTGATTAATTCCGGCCGCTTTCTCTCAACTTCTTGCTTTAATCTCATCAGTTGTTTCGCAGTAGAGTTCAGAATCGATGGTCCTGCCTGGTGGTAACAGCTCATAATGAATAATGCCCTTCCAATCCCACCACACACACAGCATCACCTTGTTGCGAGGCGAAACCCGGGTTGGTTTCGCCACAGTCTGTGAAGCCTGACCGGCCTTTGACCACGACCTTTTTCGCACGTTCTTGTCGTACGTGATCCACTTTTCATCACCAGTTATCAGCTTCTTGAAAAATGGTTCGGTTTCATTACGTTGTAATAAAGAATCACAAATGAGTACACGGTTCATTAGGGTTATTTCAGTGAGCTCGTGGGGTACCCAAATATCGAGCTTTTTTGGTGTACCCAGTTTTTTTCAAATGCGCCAAAACTGTTTTGTGGTCCATTCCCAGTTCTTCAGCTACGTCGTAACTACTGATATGCCGATCTTGCTCCACTTTTTCAAAAATGGCATCAGTTTTATGCGTAATAGGGCGACCAGAGCGACGTGCATCTTTGACATCAAAATTTCCGGATTGAAAACGCTTAAACCAAATTTGTGCTACTCTCACAAACACTGCACTAGGTCCATAAACGTCGCAAATTTTTTTCGCAGCTTGCGTTGCATTTTTACCTTTTTTGTAGTAAAATTTTAAAATGTATCGAATTTCTTCATTAGATTCACTCATCTTTACAGTACGAAAAACAAATAAAAATCAAGCATTTTCCTAATTTGAATTTAGAATTATCTTCTTTAAAATTTAAACTTTGAATGATATCAAAACCAGCCAGATACAAATAGTATAGCCAAAGAGATTTTATTAAAAGTTTATACATACTATAATGCGAAAAGACTTTTTCCCCAACCTATTTGTAGAGGTCCTACCCAGGCTTCATTGATAGACTCGGTGCAAAAGTGGACTGTATTTATTTTTCTTCTTAGTTGCTAGTTTACAAGGTATAAATCGCGTTCTTGAATGATCACAAATTTCTGTTTGAAAACGGTCTATCTTTATACAAAACTACTCCTCGCCCTAGCCATGGTGCGGGGATCGTAATTCACGCTTTCACAAATCATGTTATACAATTCTTAATACATCGAAGTTTCCAGCAAAGTTAGACGGGGACTTACATGTAGCTATCTCACTCTTTTGACCTTTACAAGTTTAAACTGTTACAATCTTAGCTACCTGTTAACATTTGAATCTGATTCGATCTTATAACTACCTAATACATTTCAAATCTAGATTCGATCCTTCCCCGTCTTTGATCGTCCGTTACAGTCTCCCCCCGGCGCAGATCCTCGCAGCCTTCTTATTCAATCGGGAGGACGATCAACCTTCTCACTGGCCTCCGGAAAACGCCTCCCCGCGTCCGCACCTCAGCGCTCCGAACTACTCCGTCCGGACCCGTAATCACGCGCTCGATCTGGCCCCGCGGCCATACGTTCCGAGGTAGCAAACCGTCCGCGATTATGACGACGTCCCCTTCTTTGACGTTCTCTTGCTGTCTTCTGACGTCGCCTCGCGGCGCCAACGTAGGCAAGTACTCGTCGATCCAGCGCTTCCAAAAGGAGTTTGCCAGAGCTTGTGCGGCGCGCCACGTCCTTCTGTCGGCTACGTCGCAGTCTCCCACATATGGCAAACCTACTGCCGTCCCCAATAAAAAGTGGTTCGGCGTTAAAGCTTCCTTTTCCTCTGGGTCCACGGGTACATGCGTTAAAGGCCGCGAGTTTACGGTGTGCTCGATTTCTGTTATTAGCGTATTCAATACCTCTTCTCGCGGGGCACGTTCATTTAAGGTGATGGCTAGGGCTCTCTTCACCGTTTTTATCATTCGCTCCCAGGCTCCCCCCTGGTTTGGTGCACCAGGGTCGATGTACCGCCACTCGATCCGCTGTTTGAGTGCGTACTCTTTTAGGCCTGGGTGCCATTCTTCGTACGCCTTTCTTAGTTCCACTTCCGATCCGTGGAAGTTCGTTCCATTGTCTGACACGATTGTACGAGGAGTCCCCCGTCGGGCAGCCATTCGCCTGATAGCCATAATAGCCGAGTCGGTGCTGAGACTCGCTATAAGCTCCACGTGTATAGCTCTCGTTACCAGACACGTAAAGAGCATTCCCCATCGCTTCTCACGGCGCCGCCCGATCGCCACCCACATAGGGCCGAAACAATCGATGCCGCAGTTAGTGAACGGCCTCGTGTTCATATCTAGGCGCATCCTCGGCAAGTCACCCTTTACTGGCTTCTTCTCTTTGAGTGCGTACTCTTCCTAGGGTTCGCTCTCCTTATCTTACACAGCCTACAATCGTTCAGAACCGCTCTGACCGCCGGACGCAACCGCAGTATCCAAAATCGCTGGCGCAGATTGTTCACGATCTGTTCTCTGCCCGCGTGCTTATTCTTCTCATGTTCCCGCCTGATCAGTAGACGTGATAAGCGGTGCGCTCCGTCCAGAATGGGTGGATCCTTCAGGTGATCCGGTACTGTAGCGGCGTTGATCCTACCGCTCAGCCTTATGATTTCCATATACATGTGCATTGGCCGCTAGCTCTTTTGATGCATGCGCTCGGTTCTCCGGGGTAATACTATCCAGTAAGCCTTCACGGTTTGCGCTCCAGCTTGCAAGTTCAAAACCCGCTTGTTGATGCACCTCTTGCACTTGTGCTATAGCTCTGGCGGCTATCTCTTCCGTTTTAAAGCTGTCCACCCAGTCGTCCATGTAGTGGTTCCGAGTTATAGCGTCAAACGCTAGCGGGTGTGTCCGCTCGTGATCTTTCGCGTTCCTGTTCCTGACGCTATGAGCCAGAAATGGAGAACTTCTCGCTCCGAATATCATGGACTTCATCATGTACTTCTGCGGTGGATCTGTTCGGTTGTCGCCGCGCCATAGAAAGTGTTGGGCTGTACGGTCCTCTTGTCTTATGGTCACCCTCAGGAACATGTCCCGAATGTCTGCAGTGACCGCGATCGGCTTCGTTCTGAAGCGAAACAAGACGCCATGCAATGTCTGTAGTAGATCTGGTCCGTCCAGCAGCGCGTCGTTGAGACATGTTCCATTAGCACGCGCGGCTGCATCGAAAACCATTCTAAACTTGCCCGGCTTGTTGGGGTTTGTCACCGCGAAGTGAGGGAGAAACCAGAGACGTTCGTTCTGACTCTGTTCCTCCTCGCTTTTTTCTGCATATCCCTTTTCTAGCAGCTTCTCCACTTGCGCGGTGTATGCACTTCTAAACTCCGGCGATCTGTCCATCTTACGTTCGATCCCATGTAAGCGTCGTATGGCCATGTCGTAGCTGGGCGGCATCTTCACCTCATCGCTGGCCCAAGGTAGTCCCACTTCAAAACGACCGTTCACTCGTCTCGCTGTTCTGTCGAAAATGCTTTGAGCCCGCTCATCCTTTACGTTTGGCTTTCTTTTAATTGAAACGCCCAAAGCATCTATCTCAAAGTGTGCTTTCACGAGCTTGCTTAATTCCTCGTCTTGGTCGTTCAAAGTATGTCTGTTCTGGACACCTTGGCACGTATGGACGTGTAGTACCGTCTCCTGCTGTCTTATTGTGCTCCTGGGGATTGATCCATGGATTACCCATCCCAGCTGCGTTAGTGATGCAGCTGACTGGGTTCTCTTCCCTGTCAGAAGCTTCCTCGTCACAATAAGATGCCAGTTGTCGGCCCCGATGAGTATGCGTGGCTTCGCTGACGCATAGCACACGGCTTCTGGACGGAGTTTCCTTAAGTGCGCGTATTTTAACACATCGGTACTGACGAGTTGATTTCCTAAGGTCAGGTTCTTCACAGTGCGCGCTGTGATCCGATGTGCGTCCGACTTGTGTCCTCGGATCACGATATCCACTACCCGGCTCTCGGGTTCCCTCTGACTAGTCGTAGCCCCCACGATGTTCAAGGCTTTTGTCGGGCCTTCCGTTCCGATCATCGCGGCGATCTCTTCATCGATCAGAGTTATCGTTGATCCTTCGTCCAGTAACGCATACGTATTCATTTCCATGCCGTTACTGCCCTTAATCACGACTGGACACACCTTCAGTAGGACTTGATTCCTTGCTGTTACATGCGCAGATGCAGTGATGGCTGATTCTTCGGTCTGGCCCTGCTCACTGGCACCCTCGTTCCTTATTTTCGGCGCATGTAACAGTGCGTGATGCGGACGTGTGCATTCACCTACTCCGCATCGCTTGCTTTTGCACATAAAGCGTCTATGTTTGCTGCTCAGACAGCGAAAACATATGCCTGTCTCTTTGGCCCATTCCCATCTCTTGTCTACTGGCATCGCCGCAAGCTTTTTACACTCGACGGTTCTATGGTCGCCCCCGCAGCAACGGCACTCGTTCTTGTCCGTTGCTGCGTTCTGTCTCGTTGAGGCTTCCTCCTCCGATGCCGCGTTCTGTGTAGCGTACACCGACCCACGATTTCGTTCGTTCACCCTGGGTCGCTGCTCTGTAGGTCGGGCCTTTGAGGTGCTCTGCGAAGGCGTAGCTGTATACGCGTATCGCATTGCGCGATCTGCCTCTCTCATCAGCAACTGGGACAGCGTCAATATTTCTGGTTCATTTCGGCTGCCAAATTCCTCTGCATAGTCGCACCATTTTGATCGGATGTGCGGTGTCAACTTCTCGGCTACCTGTCGCGCAAACATCGGGTTCTGCAGGTAGCCGCGTTGGTCCATACAAGAGATGGCGGTTACTACGTTCTGTAGTTTGATGGCGAAAGCGTTTAACTCGCCTGCGGTCGCGCCCAGTCGCGGTAGCTTCTTAATCTCTTCTAACGCGTTGTCTATAATCATCTCTGGGCGACCGTAGCATTGCTCCAAAGTCTTCATTATAACTGCCGGTTCGGTTGCAGTGTATAATAAAGCCGACACTGCTTGACGGGCTTCGCCTTTCAGGCATGTTCTAAGCCTCGCTAGATTCTCAGCCGATGAGATCTTGTGGATGGTCGTCGATTCCTTCATGGCCGCCTTGAACGGTAGCCAATCCCCCGCAGCACCTCCGAATACAGGTAGGTCGTACGTCTGTCTCGGAGGTGGTCTACGGTGAGCCATCTTCTCTATGGCTTCCGTTAACCGATCAATCCCTCTGTCTCGCGTTCGGTCCGGCGTGAGTGATCTGTCTCGCAGTGTTCGTGGTTCAAAAGTGACCCGATTGTTCGTAATCGGAGGATACCGCTCCGTATTCTGTTCTCTCGTGGTCGATGAGAGATACCTGGTATCCTGATCCGTCACTTGTTCTGGCTCCCCCCGTTTATGATGGCGTTGGAGCCAGTCCTCTATTCTGTGTTCTGTGTCTAGGGCTCCGTTCCGTGCACCCGTGCCCTGGATGCTTTCTTGTTCATCTTCTTCCCGTATTGTAGCGACTTCGGCAATCAACCTCTTCCTTATAAGTTCCGCTTGAATATGGAGCTCTTGCCTCTTAATCTCGGCAAGTCGTTCTTCAGCTTCAAATTCAATTTGCCGTATCCTTGCTATCGCGCTGGCGCTGGAGCGTTGCGAGCGGACGGACGGGGCACGCCGGCGTTCGGGCTCGGCGTGTGCGGTCACTCGCGGTGCTACCTCGGTCGCGGGCGCGGGCGCGGTCGTCTCTGACGCTACGCGAGCGGAGGAGGGTCCCGCTTCGGCGGGTCGCGGCTCAACGGGAGCATTTGGAAGCGCGGGTTCGGACGGGGACGCGGGGTAGTCTTCGTAGACGCGAAGTGCAGCCTTCTTCCCCCTCGTCACTGGTGGGCTCCTGGTGGTCATCTTCTTCAGCACTTGATGCCCCTACCTACCTAGCGGTCCCTAACACTAACACTAAAACCGCCCTAAGGCGTTTACCCGCTATTCCGACCGTTTGGCACCGTTAGGTGGCCGGAATAAACGGGCCGTGGACCAGCCACGTGAGGGGGCGGGGGGTCTTCACTCTTCGGGTGACGTCCTCGTTCGGTTGTCTTCAACGGACGCGGGCTTATCTTCAGGCACCCCGTGCCCTTGCGCCGGTCTTGACAACGTCGCACGTCGCACCGTTGGGTGATCTTCAGGCACCCCGTGCCCTTGCGCCGGTCTTGACAACGATGCTCGTCGCACCGTTGGGTGATCTTCAAGCCCGCGCCGTCTCTTCAGTGGTTATACGATGTAACTGTTTCTTGAAACCCAGTGGAGCGGGTCTTGTCGGCTCCGCAGGAACAACTGGTCCGGTCGTCTCAGGAACGGCTTATCCGGGTCGGAGGACCAAAACTTGTATGAACGGCTTATCCGGCTCGTAGGACCAAAACTTGTAGAGGTCCTACCCAGGCTTCATTGATAGGCTCGGTGCAAAAGTGGACTGTATTTATTTTTCTTCTTAGTTGCTAGTTTACAAGGTATAAATCGCGTTCTTGAATGATCACAAATTTCTGTTTGAAAACGGTCTATCTTTATACAAAACTACTCCTCGCCCTAGCCATGGTGCGGGGATCGTAATTCACGCTTTCACAAATCATGTTATACAATTCTTAATACATCGAAGTTTCCAGCAAAGTTAGACGGGGACTTACATGTAGCTATCTCACTCTTTTGACCTTTACAAGTTTAAACTGTTACAATCTTAGCTACCTGTTAACATTTGAATCTGATTCGATCTTATAACTACCTAATACATTTCAAATCTAGATTCGATCCTTCCCCGTCTTTGATCGTCCGTTACACTATTATTACACATATAAACCTTCCTCTTGAATCACTCTATTCTAAATATGTATTGCTGAAAACTGCATTAAAATCCGTTGAGTAGTTTAAAAGATCTAAGCGAACAGACAGCGCAAGCGACTTCATTTTATACGATGTATTACACTTTAAATACAATTGGTTAATTGTTTTATGAAGAAAATTAAATTAAATTAATAAAAAATTAAAATAAATAAAGATCAATGACAAGTAATAATGATTTAAATAAATCCCGAAAGTCTTCTAAGTAAATTCAATTATAAACGTTAAAAACCCCAACAATGATGTTTGTCACTTTAAGGGCGACTTGAGCAACGATGCCTAAATAAATAATATAAATATTGCTGGACATTTCACACAGCGCTATTTAGCCCCAAACTAAGCAGAGCATGATGGGAACCAGATAGCTGATAGGATACTTATATACTTTTTTATACAAACATCCACACATACATTCATACAAACTTTCGGGTTTATATTCGTGTGTTCAGTGGGATATACAAATATGAAGAGGAAAGATTTGTATGTTTGTAACGAATAAACTCAAAAACTACTGGTCCAATTTCAAAAATTCTGTTACTATTATAATGCTACATTATCCCTGAGTAACATGGTATAATTATTACGAGAAAAAAATTGGGAGCCCTACTAACACTTCAGTAATGTAACCGAAGGTGTAAAAAAAATAGCCATAAAAAGATAATATAACATAAAAATCTTCTTCAATATAAAAGAACACAGATGAAAGATTTGAATTAAAGATACGTTTATCCCAAAATGTTTAATAAATAAATGTCCACCCGTGCGAAGCAGGGACGGCCCGCTATTAATCAATAAATGTATTTGATTTAGCAGAATCCCCCCCTAAGAAAAGGAGGGGCAAGGAGCAAGCGGCAGGCGTGGTCTCCGACCCGCGCGTGGCTAAGAAGCTGAGAGACCTCAATATAGGACTCGGCCATATCGCACTCGTCATGCTCACTTGGGAACAGGTACGTTGTTCAACCTGGTGATGGAACAAGCATATGCCCCACCTGATGTTATGAAATTAAATTATTTATTCAGTTTGTGAAACTAGCTGTGAACATTTTAACATTTTAATTTACGTACTTTCCAACCAGTTGCAAATATGTACAAACATTATAAAATTCTATAAAAGTGAAGCCCCGTTAGTACTTTGCGTTGCGTCGTCGCAGCGTCAACGCTATGACGTTTTACATATACAGGGTTTCCCAGAAATGGTGGATAATCCTGCACGTGCGTGTGCGGGGGGGGAGGTGGGGACCCACATCCCAAAAAAAAAAATTCTATTCCCAACAGTCCGCGGTCTACGAATTTTTTTGTAAAATTTAGAAATTTCCCAGTTTTCCTCACGTTTGTGGGCATCACGTCCGCTACATGAGGCCTATTTCGGATTTTTTTCTTTTAGAGTATTCCCTAATAATGGTATTCCTAAATTACCTTTAAAAAAACGCAACTACTTAGGATAGTAGTTAACTAGTAGTCCCTAAACATAAATTTTATTTCTGAAATTTATTTTACTGCAAAGTTTGAGCACCTCTGCTGTAAAAAAAATGTATTGGAGTTTTATAGCCAACCACATAAAAAAATTACCTACATCATAAGGATTCTAAAACAGTAGCATAAGTACCTACTTTAATGGTAAAATTACTGAGCTATAGCTACTAATGTGTAAAAGTAGGCGTTTCATTACAAAATAGCAAAATTATTTGCAGATATTTTTTTTTAGTTTTTACCAGTTAAGTAGCGCTGTCGACCCTAAAATTAGACTTTACTACCTGCTCGGCACATTCAGTTGAATTCTAAGCTGTGTGAGCGAGACAAAACTGTGCTTGGGAATATTGCGAGTGAAAGGGTCAACAAATCTCCTTTGTATGGTAGAATTCGTGTTTGGTTATTGTTTTGTCTCCGTAGTTAAAACTATTTTAATTTTAGTGCGTATTTCGACGTTCTCGACATCGCATGTGCTCTTGTTTTTCTGATTCTCGGTGACAAAATTCTACATTTGGCATTCTACTGGACTCGATTTGTGCATTTTGATTGGATTTTGTTTGTTTGGTGATAACTGCGACGACTCGGCATTCTACTGGACATTTGTTCTGTATATCAACAGGACTGTGTGATGTCACGAGAAATTTATACACCCCAAGAGTATTCCAATATGCATTACATTTACGGAGAATGTAGTGGCAACGCAAGTGCTGCCGCAACACTTTATCGGGAGAGATACCCGAACGCGCGTCACCCCGACTATCGAGTTTTTACAAGAGTGCACCAAGCTTACTCAGAGGGCAGAATACCTGGTACTGGCGTTGGTGGCCCTAGGAGCAGAGGACGACCCCACAATCCTGTAACTGAAGATATTGTCCTTGACATGGTGGAAGAAGATCCCAGTATTTCGATGCCAGATATCGAACGCCGTACGGGAATATCAAAATCTACAGCACATCGTATTGTGAAAAAATTTAAACTGCATCCTTATCACGTGACACGTGTACAAACATTGCTACCACGAGACTACCAAGCACGGATTGTTTTCTGCAATGAAATGTTAACAAGAATTCAAGAAGATCAAGATTTTTTCAGAAAAATTTTATGGAGCGATGAGACTACATGTAAAAGGGATGGGTATCTTAACCTTCATAACTTGCACAGTTGGCAATTGACAAATCCACATTTGATGAGAGAAGATAAATCCCAGTATCAATTTAAAATAAATTACTGGACGGGCATATTAAATGGAAAAATTATAGGCCCATATGAATTGCCGGGCAACCTAAATGGCAACAATTATTTACAATTTCTTCGAAACCAGTTGCAAATATTATTAGAAGATGAGCCACTAGCCATCCGGCAAGGAATGTGGCTCCAGAACGACGGTTGTCCGGCACATTATGCTGTGCAAGTAAGAAATTATCTAAATGATGCCTATCCCAACAGATGGATCGGCCGATTGGGGCCAATACTGTGGCCACCACGGTCCCCAGACCTAAATCCTCTGGATTTTTTTTATTGGGGCTGTTTGAAGGAGCAGGTTTACAAGAAACCAATAAACTCATTAGAAGAACTTCGACTTCGCGTCGCCGAAGCAGCCAGAATTATATCATCAAAAAATTATAATAACAGATTACAAAAATCTTTTATAAAAAGGTGTAGAGCTTGCATAAGGGCATCAGGAGCCCAATTTGAACATTTACTTTGATTATTTTTATAATAAATACTTTTTTGGTCATTACTTGTTTTATTTTTTTCTTTTGCAATTTTGTAATGAAACGCCTACTTTTACACATTAGTAGCTATAGCTCAGTAATTTTACCATTAAAGTAGGTACTTATGCTACTGTTTTAGAATCCTTATGATGTAGGTAATTTTTTTATGTGGTTGGCTATAAAACTCCAATACATTTTTTTTACAGCAGAGGTGCTCAAACTTTGCAGTAAAATAAATTTCAGAAATAAAATTTATGTTTAGGGACTACTAGTTAACTACTATCCTAAGTAGTTGCGTTTTTTTTAAGGTAATTTAGGAATACCATTATTAGGGAATACTTTAAAAGAAAAAAATCCGAACTAGGCCTCATGTAGCGGACGTGATGCCCACAAATGTGAGGAAAACTGGGAAATTTCTAAATTTTACAAAAAAATTCGTAGACCGCGGACTGTTGGGAATAGAATTTTTTTTTTTGGGATGTGGGTCCCCACCTCCCCCCCCCGCACACGCACGTGCAGGATTATCCACCATTTCTGGGAAACCCTGTATATTTTGTGATATGCCCCATTAATGCGTCGGAGTTCCGGTGCGACGACAGACACTCACTATTTTTTAATGCAATTAAGGGAGATATCTAGAATCTTTTATTGTTTTGGCGGACTAGAACACGTTTGTTTCGATCCATTGTCGAATGAGGACTGAAATCCACACTGAGACGCTGCGGTGCGATGGCGTGTCGTTAATAGGAGCTCTCGCAAATCTGGGGCAAATCGGCGTTGCATGTATGTAAGTATGTTTGTTTGTCCGAGGATAATTTTCAAAGCATTGATCCGATAATCGTGAAATTTGATATATAGGTAGGTAGTGATGCCACAATCCTGGTGTGGCTAAATGAGCTAAAAATGTGTGGGGGTTGTTGAGTTATTAGGGTTCAAGAGGGGTAAATTGCTCGTATGACAGCTGGTATCTTATTAGATATTTAAAAGCATCACAAAAATTTCAAGCCTAGACGGGACTTCAACCCTCAACCTTCCTCTTGATACGAGGACGCACTTCCAACTGTGCTACCAGGCAATTTTTGGTATCTTGTTGCAAATGTGTTGACCTTCGCGTCAAGATCCTGACCAAATCCTCCTCGAACAAATTGAGATTGCTTCTCACAAATATGGCAATTTCACTTATATACAGTTAAGTGGTAACCATCGCCTATAACCAAGTATTGCCTCGTAGGCTCACGCACCTTAGTACCGTGCCCTACGATGCACTGCTCTCAATCAATTTGAGGCAAACAGGTGTAAAGCCTCATGTGCTTGTAATTTCACTGACAACAACTGCTTGGCGGCAGAAATAGGTATGGTGGTAGTACTACCCCGGGCGAGCCCGTCCACAAGAAACTCTACATAATAGGTACATTATTTTGACTTTATTACTTGTTGGCCCGCCCCGGCTTCGCACGCATTTCAAAATTAAATATTGCTTAAAATATATACTACTATGAGATCTTGAGTTCATACAAAAATACCATAGGAAAAACACTTAGTTTTACCAGAATTTTCACATTCCCGGGCTGCCTTTCAAGAAGAATCTCAGAACCTTGTCCAGAAAATTATGAATATACTAAAATTACAATTTTTTATATACTCGACTATGGCACTATCAAAATTAAGGGTTTAAGTTATTAGCAGTCTCTCAGTTATCAGTTAAGTTATCAATCAGTATGTATGTTTGTATATTTTTTGTATTAGTTCCACTGTATCGCCTAAACTCCTCATCCGATTTTGATGAATGAGGTGTCAATCGATTCGTTATTACGGTGCGGGTGACAGGCTACCGTTCACGTAGTTCTTACGTAGTCGGTTTTTTTCTGAAGGACTACCTCGCTGTTGGCGTATGAGGCCGATGCAGCTTAACCGAACTTTTTGGTAGCGCAGATGGTGCTCAACCCAGTTAGGTACGACGAGCCTCGGCTTGGGCCGTTTCCAGGATGGGGATATGAGATAAATGCCCAGGTACATGTCGACTCGTGAACTGATCGTGACTGAAGGGACTCGTTGAACTCGCCGGCGAGGCCGGTGTATCTGTGAAGTGTTTTGAGAGCGTGTGGGATTATGACGTCGGGATTATTACGTTGTCGGGTTTCAGTTTTAAACTTATATAGTTTGTTATTATAATTAGTAATGTTGTATATTTGAGGTGGAGGAGGAAAGGCGCTCGTGTCTCCGGAGCGCTCAGTTCGCTCGGCACGCGCACCGCTGCGAGCCGTGCGCCGTCGGATACAACCACAGCCACAAACTGCACGAGCACAATCTCAAACATAGCCCCGTAAGTATCTAACATAGCCGCGTACAGCTCAAACATGATCCTGTATAACTCAAACAAGTATCACATTTGTTTAAGAAAAATAGCGATAATCATAATTTTAATACTAGAAAAAAAGATAAACTCGCTGTTGTCACTTGTAGACTCCACAAACTTAGTAAATCGTTTAAAGGGCAAGGTGTACGCTTTTATAACAAACTCCCAAGGGATGTACAAAAATTTCAATTCAATTTCAAAAAATCGTAATATATCGTATCGATCGTATCAAAAAAAATAGAAAAAATAGAATTTCAAAGATCACCGATGTACCACCCGTCTTTCTTGATGGTGTCACCTTACCCAGAGTTTCACGTTTCAAGTACCTGGGCCATTGGGTCACGGAGGACCTCAGGCACAATGAGGACATTGAGAGGGAGCGTCGGGCGTTGGCTGTCCGAAGCAATATGTTGGCTCGTAGATTTGCACGGTGTACGGGAGCAGTAAAGGTCCCTCTGAAGGCCTTCTGCCAGTCTTTTTACACATGCAGTCTATGGACCAACTATACGCAGAAGACAATCAATGCCCTACGCGTTCAGTACAATAACGCGTTTAGGATGCTGTTGGGGCTGCCGAGGTACTGCAGTGCATCAGGCATGTTTGCAGATGCTCACACGGATGGTTTTCATGCCATTCTACGCAAGAGAGCCGCCTCGATGCTGTGCCGTGCCCGCGGCAGCGGTAACACTATCCTACGCGTTTTATCTGATAAAGCTGACTGCCCAATATTGTGGCACCTAGTGCAGCTGCATGTTAGAAAATAAGTATTTCATTTTTTTTTATTTATTCATTATTTGACATGTGTTTTTAATTTATTTTATTTTGATTTTAAATTTGATTTGTAATTTGTTTTGATTTAGTTATTATTATTATTATTATTTTTTTGTCTTTTATCCTTATTTATTTTATATTTGCATTACTAACATAGTTTGTAAACAAATGTAGTACTAACAATATATGGACTTAATATGTCTGAAATAAATTATTGAATTGAATTGAAAAAAAAATTGACAAGTAACAAATTTTAAAACGTAGTTAAACAAAATCTTTATAAAAAAGCCTACTATAAATTATCGGATTATTCAGATGACAGAGAAGCTTAGGATTGAAATTGCTCCAACTCGTTCAAAATGTTACAATTTAGGCGTAATTTATTTTCTGTATTGTTATGTATTGTAAAAGGAACATTAAAAAAACAACCAGCCTTGTGTTCTTGCCTTTCTTTCCTGGCTTGGTCGCGAAGGAACAGGCAGTAAAATTGATGTTTCAAAGTGATCCTTGTGATAATAATGAATATAAAAAAATTAAAAAAAAACACTAATATAATAAATGCGAAAGTTTGGATGTTTATTTGTATGTTACTCAATCACGTCGTAACGGTCAAACCGATTTCGATGAAATTAAGTTTTTTTTTATTCCATAAATCTGGTCCCATGGGGTAACAATGTGGGGTCAAGTCAAGTTGCAACAGAGAGTTTATCGTTATTTCTAGGTTACCTACACATTTAGTAGTGTAATGCGTACGAAGTCGCGATCAACAGCTAGTAATATAAATTCGAAAGTAACTCTATCTCTGTCTGTTTGTTACGTTTTCACGACTAAACGGCTGGACCGATTTCTACGAAATTTGGTTATACAGGTAGCTTATGACCAGGCTTGGAACATAGGCTATATTTTACTCAACTGCGCAAAAGAGTAATGTTTTATTGAAAAGCCACGTGTGCGAAGCTGCGGGCAGGTTAGCTAGTCTAACATATAGATACATTTATATTTTATTTTTTGTGTAGAAACCGTCCTTTGAATATAATTAGCTTAAATTGCAAGACTTTATATTGGCAGGAGGCGGGTGATGAGATATGCGATATTTGTACGATCCGATGCAAGACTCGCGCGGCGCTCGCTTCTCACAAGCGGAGACACAGAGCCAGGTCAGTGCACTACTTTTCTTCTTCTCTTCTCTTTTAGGATACAGAAGTCGATCTAATTTAAAAGGGTTCGCCCTTTAATTCAAACACCGAGAACTCCTAAAGTGGCAGTGTTTATGTAGTATCTTATTTTTACAAGCTTTTTATTAACTTGCAAAGTATGTATGTTTGTCCGGGTGGAATCTTGCAACTGAATTTTAAATCAGTTCTCTTTAACAGATTGAGCTGAAATTTGGTATACACGCTTATTTTGGATGACAATGCATGCTTAGCTATATGACGTCATTCTAATTCCAATATGGTGGATCATCCAAGATGGCGGACTAGTTATTTTTTCTGCACTACCCACAATATGGGTATCAAATGAAAGGGCTTGCAGAGGAGAACACGAAAACTAATACAACGTCATATTATTACAAGCTTTTATTTAGCTTGCAATGTTTGTTTGTTAGTCCACTTCCTCTTATCCTACAGAGATGAAATTTAATATGTTGGTTCAGTTCCAATAACAATGCAGTTTTATGGTATGCATGACCTGATTCTACACCCTGGATTGGCTCCAGACGAAGGAACGCCTCTACGGCCAACATCAGAGACACGAAATTTTGTATACGCATTTAATTATGATAGTTAAAAGTTCCACCATGACATGGCTGCTGCACTCAGGGTTGGTTTCCAAGGAAGAACTCCTCAACGGTCGACAGCACAGACACGAAATTTTGTGTACGCATTTAAATTTGGAATAACTTTGGTGACAACGCAATAATATGGAGGTGGGCGATGGAGACGGATGCTAGACAACGGAACTTCCGAATGGATTGTAGTGGGCTACTAGTTTTCAGGCTCATTTGAATCTGCTTGCCGTTCTGATTATGAAATTTATAAAAGCTTGTATTGAAAAAGTGTTTTTTTAACAAAAAACTTATTTAGGTATATCCGAACACTAACGGAACATTCGAAGGGAGATGAGAAGGTAGAAATATGACCGAAAAAACCTCACGTGATTAAATAATAATCATAAATTAATAATATATCATTTAATACACTGCCAATCGTCGTGCACAATTGGCAGTGCATCCTCTTATCAAGAGGAAGGTTGTGGGTTTAAGTCCCGTCTGGCTTGAAAGTTATTGAGATGGTTTTAAAAATACTAGTGTTTATGTATAATTAGTGGTTCGTCCCGAACTCAGATCTCGCGAGTCTCCGATTAAAACAAATAAATATTATTTGTAATCTTTAACTAAAGGGTGTCCAGTGGAAAATTTTTAACTTTAAATGAACGTTACTTTTTAGTTAGTGGGGTTAGGGACGTGGGGGAAGTAGTGTTAGTTACAACGTCTCTGCGGATTAGTCAGTAGCCATGAGTCATTGGACAGGAGCGCACCGCGCGTATGCGGTGGAACAATATCTCTTGTGTGGTGAATCGCCGATTCAAGAGCTTTTTGCTTGCGATTTCATATTCGGCGATTAACCGATGGTCCGAGTACGCAACTTATTAGAACGTGGGTGCAAAGATTCCGAAAGGAAGGTACAACGGTAAATAGGCATCCACCGGGACCGTCTACGTCAGTAACAACGCCAGAACGTGTTATGCAGGTCAATCGTCAAGGTCAATCAATCAATAAGGAAGATTGCCGCTTCTACGGGTATTAAAAAATCAACGGTGCATATGATTTTGAAGAAAAAACTTAAGCTGCATCCCTATAAAATGCAAATTGTCCAAAAACTAAATGAAATTGATTATGCTTTGAGAGAAACGTACGCCAGAATAGCTTTGGAACGTTTCATAACTCCCAGAACTCTTGGAAACATATTGTTTAGCGATGAAGCGCATTTTCACATCGGAGGGTACGTAAACAAGCAGAATATGCGTTACTGGAATCCCAACAATCCAAGAGAACGCCACCAGAAAAGTTTGCACTGCCCTAAAACCACAGTTTGGTGCGCTATTTCTGCTCAAGGAATAATCAGCCCATATTTTTATAATCCACGGGAAACTGTGACTTCTTTCGTGTACTGCCGTATGATTGATGAGTTTTTGGTACCGCAATTGCAAGAGTTTCCGGGACGCAACAATAGGACACACTTCCAACAAGATGGGGCAACTCCGCACACTGCTAGGACCTCTATGTCGAAGTTAAGGGAAATTTTCCCAAGAAAACTGATAAGTAAGTATGGAGACATACCCTGGCCACCAAGGTCTCCTGATTTGACGCCTTGCAATTTTTTCTTGTGGGGATACCTGAAGGCTAAAGTATACTGTACAACCCCTGCACCATATCGGCCCTACAAGAAACTATCCGACGTGAAATAGAGGCAATCCCCCAAGCAATGTGTGCGCGCGTATTTTCGAACATGAGGGTTCGATTACAAGAATGTGTAGCGCGAAATGGACGACACTTGGAGGATTTTATTTTTAAAAAGTGAAATCCGCGGAACCCATGTATCTTTTAAAAATATAATAAATACCATAAGTATGATAATTTGATTTTTATTTAAATTCAAAATCGAAAATTTTCCACTGGACACCCTTTATCAATATAGTGTCACGAAATAAATAACCAGACAACTTGACCTACAGTTTCATTCAAATTTCAGGTAACGGGAGCTCATGTAAGGTGGTACTCTTTTAGGGGTACAAATTACAGTTATTCTGGATTTCAAACTTTTGCCTATATTTGTGTCACTTAAGCTACACGCATACCAAATTACAAAAACATACAACACTGTGGAGTCACTGGTGTACCCTATGAATTTTGTCAAAGTTCAGTTTTTATTATAACTAATAACCCAAAAACTATAAAGACTTTTCTAAAAATAAAATGTACTAATGAAGACCTTTCAGTTGAAGTCCCACTTGACCGAATAGTCTCATTTTCATTTTATTTTACCCCACTTGAACCCCAATATCTCAACAAGCCCCAAACATTTTTAGCTCATTTAGTCACACCAAAATTTTGCCATCACTGCCTACCTATGTATCAAATTTCACGATGATCGAATCAACGCTTCGAAAGTTATCCTCGGACAAACCAACATACATATATACATACAACGCCGATTTGCCCAAGTTGATTTAGAGATCTCGCTTCGCTCGATCAAATACAATAGAAGCGCGCCCTGTGCTCACTCTGTGAAGGCAACCACAGCTAGCAAGTTATTTACTACCCTGTAATTATTTTATTGTTGCCTGAACTAAATGATTTATTATTAATTTTATTATTATTTAATCACGTGAGGTTTTTTTGGCCATTTTTGTACTCCCTCATCCCCCTTGGTGATACGTCGTGATGTTAGACTATCCCAGCCACACAACATCACGTGTAGTTTTTTATTTTAAAATATCTGAGAACCTGTTTAATTTGGTTTTCGTGTAACTTTAGTAACACGAATATAGGGAAAAGTCTGAATACCAGAATAACTGCAATTTCTACCCCAAAAAAATTATCCAGTTAACATGAACTCCCGTAACTTGTAATTTGAATGAAACTGTAGGTCAAGTTAGTTGGTTGGTCATTTGGTGGAACTATTTTAATAGTCAAAGATTACAATCATATTTTTTCGTTTTTATCGGAGACTCGCGAGATTTAGTTCGGGGCGAACCATTAGTAATTGGTTAATTTTACTGTTTTACTTCATATTGGTATAGTTACCTACATAATAATACCTACTAAGTGCATAATAATAATATTAATGAGTTGTAGTGCCCCAGCGTTTACCAGGGCTCATGGTTTGGACCAAAAATGTTGTAAAACATGTATTGTAAAACAAAAATGAAACATAATTAATGATTAAAACGGGTATTTATCGCGCATCTATCTTTTTTATTTGTTATCCCGACGTTTCAGCTGTGTTGCAACAGCCGTGGTCACGGGTGAACTGGAATACTCAAGCTACCGTTACCGTACTCAAGGTACCGGTAGCTGGTAAGCTACCGACGAGAAGTGATGGCAGTTGCAGCAACTACCCTCAAACAATAAATGTGAAATAAACATGAAACAATAAATATCTATGACTGCAGTTGGTTCTTAAAAGTTTTTAAGCTCATTAGGCTGGAAGAAATCGCTTTGAGCGATAAGGCCGCCCATTGTACCGCCATTTATTAGTCTTTAAATTTGTAATTGTAATTTGGTGTAACATTAAATAATTATTTAACTGAAGTATAATAATGTTTATTCCAGATGGGTGTGCCAGTACTGCTCCGCTCGCTTCTCCCAAGCTTGCGTCGCTGCAGACCATTGCACCCGCGAGCACGGCACCCCTCCCGCCTCGCACCGCTGCCCGCACTGCCCACATACTGCCCAGTGAGCGTCATTACATTTACTCATGAGGGCGTTTTCAAAGTTCACCACTAAGCCCTACAGCTGTTAGACACTGTAGGATATTCTTAGGGATGATAACTGTTAGCGCCTCCGGGCTAAGGACGTGTTTGCCCAGAGGAATGCTATGATTGCGCATTAGTAAACCACGCTGTGTGTGTGATGGATGATGTAGGACAGATCACCCAATTACACATTTACTTGTTCCTCATTTAAATTTATTTGTACCACTCAACACTGCTCCTGGTCCCACGGGCTGAGTTGGTGAACTTGACATTAATTATTTTCATAGCAGATCGGCAACGTCGCATTAGGTACATAGAGTAATCAAAAAAGATAGAGACATTTTTAGTAACATGTCTTCCGGAGAGATTGCAGGATTTAACACAGCACCAAGGAGAATGGAAGGAAGGTCTTTGTCCAGGAGAGGGACAGTAAAGGATGTTAAAAAAGTCAAAACTCTAGTTTTGTGGAGGAAAAACATGTAATTTATAAATAAAAACTCTGCAAAGTTATCAACTATTTTTGGAACCAAATCGTATCTAATTCATTTTGGCAATCAGGCAATGTATAAAGTGTTACCTATAAGTAGATACTAATCCGTAATGTTAATCTCAGCAATATGAAAAATGAATAAAGATTTTATTTTATTATTATTATTTATTATTATTTTACAATCCTGTATATTCCTTGGGTCCAGTTTCGCCAATCTTCTTAGTGTTTCTGTATTTGCAGGTCGTTGGGTGCACTACGGATGCACATTAAGGGTCACTCCTCGCGCCCTGAGTGTACGTTGTGTGGAAAGACCTTTAGAGATAAAAGTTCTCTGCGGACACATGCCTTGTAAGTATACTACGGCGCTTTTTTTATTGATGATAGCCAAACTCTGGACCACTACCTCATAGTGAAGGTGTGATCGAAGATGGAGCACGCTTGCCTAGAAAGAACCTATTCACTCTGGACTTGAAGACTCCGAGATTATACTGGTTCGGAAAAGCATACGCCGGAAGTGAGTTCCACTCCTTACTTGTGCTAACAAGAAAAGTTGAAGCAAATCGTTTTTTTACGGCAAGGTGGTATACCGACCAGGTATGGATGGTACTTCTCGGTACGTCTGCTTGTCCGGCGATGGAAGGGGGAAGGAGGGATAAGATCATGAAGATCTTGCGCACATTCACCAAAATGAATCTTGTAAAAAACTGAAAGTCTGGCTACTCGGCGTCTGTGCGCCGACTTTGTAAATTCGCTTCCACTAGGGAGTCAACCCTAATGAGTCTAGTAGCACGTCGCTCAATCGAATCGAATTTGTCAGTATAACATTACCCTCCTTCTGCGTAGTAGGGTATATGTATCTGTAATCATCTTCTATCTACTACGTGTTTTGTTATTTACGACATTAATATGTCCGTCCCTTTTGTGGTCCAACACTCAGAACATTAGGTACGACAGGTCTTACGATCGTCTTGGTAATGTTCCCCTTAAGTTTAAGGTAACTAGGCCGATCGTCAAAACTAAGTACTTGGCAACCCAAAGTAGGTACAATTAGTATAATAATGATATATAATGTTTGTCCCCAGTGTTCACAGAGGAGAGAAAGAGCACGCATGCGCGGTCTGCGACAAAACATTCATGTTTAAAAAGCAAAAGGAAATTCACGAAATCACGCACATGCAGCACCAATACCTGTACTGTCATCAGGTAACTTGTCTGTACTTAGAAAAATGCTGGGTATTTCACACAGCGCTATCTAGCTCCAAACTAAGCAAAGCTTGTACTACGAAAACCAGATAACTGATAGAATACTTTTGCATTCTTTTTTTTTGTAGAAACATACTTATAATGTATATAAAAACAATCAGAATCAGCACAAATACCTGTAGATCATGCAAACATTTGTGCCGCGGCGGGAATCGAACTCGCAACCTCCTACGTCTCAGCCGGCTATTCTGTCCACTGCGCCACGGAGGTCAGGCTGTATTTTATTTTGGAATCCGTGCGAAGCCGTGGGCGGGTCAACTAGTTTTGAGTATATTCTTATTAAACGGTTTACTCGTTGCATGTTATGTATTAGGATTTTATAAGTACAGCTCCAAGATTTTTAAAACCATCTCAAAAATGTTGAAGCCTAGACGGGATTTGAACCCGCAGCCTTCCTCTTGATACGAGGATGCACTACCAATTATGCTACAGGTTCTTGTCACGTCAGGTACGAAATTAGTGAGACGATTCAAATTACGCCTAAAGCGCCGTTAGCTCCATCTACAGGAAAACTTATACAGTTTTTGAGCTGCTCAATGCCAAACGTTGCAGTTTAGTACATTGACAAGAGATGTCGCATTGCTTATTTCTAATACTGTTTTCATATTTATTGTTGTGGACTGTATGTTGTTGAAAGTAAACCTTCGATCACTGTTAATTAATATTTATTTCTTAGAACTGTTCTAGACGAAGTCTTAATGCTGAATCATTTTGAGGGTGGGCGCCGCTGCCTTTATAGGCCGGTATCTGCAATATAATATTGCTGATCCGATAGTGTGGGAGAGGGACGGGTCGCGCCCTCTCGCTCGCACACTATAAATATTATACTGCCGATCCGATAAGTGTGGGAGAGGGACGGGTTGCGCCCTCTCGCTCGCACACTATAAATATACAAAACGGCGGTGCCCGGCTGCCGCGCCCAGTTCGGCGGCAGCAACCCTATCGTTCGCCTCTAATCTCTATACTATACAAGGCAATTAAACATAACATTTTCCTAACTTAATCTATAGCTCGGCGTCCGCTACAGTTCCTCCCACCGGCATAGCTCGCGTAGCCTCTTCTTTCTCCAGGACGATGAGCTTTCTCACGGGCCGCTTGAAGACGCCAGTCTTCGTTCGGACGTCTGCCACTCGTACTCCGCCGTCTGGACTCGTGTAGGCGCGCTCGACGATCCCCATGGGCCACACGTTCCGTGGCAAGTCCCCGTTGCACGTGCGCACGGTGGGTCGTAGACGAATGATCCAATATTTCTGACGGAGGTCATTCGTCACACGCTCGCGGTTCGCGTGCCCCGCTACGCAATGCTCTCGCAGCACGATGAGTTTGATGATCCGGTGACGGCCGTCGAGGATGATGGGCTGTTTCACCTCGAGAGGTGCATCAGCCGCCCCGATGCGGCCTCTGACGCGCAGGATGCCGTCTTCCAGGACTGGGTCCAGCCGAAACAGTCGGCTCGTCCTGGTGATCGGACGAGATGCTTTTAGCTTCTGCAGCTCGTCTTGAAAGCTCTCCTATTGGGCTTGACGTAGGAGAGCGCGTTCCGCTTCCTCGATGTGTCGATGTTCTAGTCCCGAGGCTCGGCGCCGACATAAGTCGATGAATGCCAGCACGTGGGCTGACGCTCTGACTAGCGTCTCGTATTTGGAGAAGCGTGCGGGATCTGGCAGCCACTCAACTACTTTGTTTTCTTCCGTACCATGCAGGATCACCTCTTCCTCGCCGTCTTCGCTCGACGTCGTTTCTGTCGGCCACTGATCCTCGGGGCGGAGCAAGTATTCTGGTCCCTGGAACCAGCGGTCTTCTATGGAGATTGGTGTGCTCGCGAATCTCGTCGCATCGTCGGCTATGTTCTCCTTGGTGGGCACCCATCGCCATTCTTCCTTGTGAGTGAGCTCTGCTAGCTCACCCAAGCGATGGGCGACGAACGGAGTGTACCGTCTCGCGTCGTGCCGCACCCAGTGAATCACCGTCATTGAATCGGTCCAGTACACTGTTTTCTTGACTTGGATTCGATGTTCTTTCTTGATGGTGTCAGCCAGTCTGGCACCGATGACAGCCGCCTGCAGTTCCAGGCGGGGAATGGTTTGCGCGCGTTTCGGAGCCACTTTTGACTTGGCGGCCACGAGACTCAGTCTGACGCTTCCGTCGGGCCGTGTGTCGCGCCAGTATGCCACAGTAGAGTAGGCCTGTTCGCTGGCGTCACACAGAACGTGCAGCTCCAAGTCCTGGTCGTCTTCCATCGCGTAGCGTCGTTCCAGTCGCAGACCCGAAAGATCGGCGAGGTGTCCCAGCCAGGTGGCGAAAAGGTCGTTCTCCTCATCAGGGATAGGCTCGTCCCAGGAGATGTTCAAACGCCACAGGCTCTGCAGAATGATCTTTCCTCGTATGGTGCAGTGGCTCGGCAGTCCAAGAGTGTCATATATGGACATGACCGCGCTGAGTGCTTCTCTCTTGGTAGGCGCGCGACTTCGTGCACGCACTTCGGCGGGGACTCTGTTCATTGAAGTGTTGAATCCCAGTTCATCTCGTTCGGCGTTCCAGTACAGCCCGAGTATCTTGTTCTCTGGCCCGTTTCGTCCAAGTTGAGTCGGTGTGGTCGCTCGCAGTTCTTCGGGTACGTCTTGCAGTACGCTATTGTTGCTAGTGCTCCATCCTCGCAGTGTGAACCCTGCCGCCGCGTGAACTGTTTGTAATTCAGAAATCACGCGATGGGCTTCCTGTTCATCCTCGTAGCTCGCTACCAAGTCATCCATGTAGTGATCTCGAGTGATGGCTTCGTAGGCGAGAGGGTGGGTTTGAGCGTGTTCTCTCGCATTGTAGTTGCACGTAATGCGCCATGAAGGGAGAGCTCGCGGCGCCGAATATCATGCTCGTCATCTTGAAGTGATGAGGTGGTTTCTCTCCGTCGGCGCCTCTCCATAAGAACTGTTGTGCCGGTTGATCTTCCCGACGAATCTTCACTTGGAGAAACATCTCATGTACATCTGCCGTGACTGCGATGCGTTTCTCCCGGAATCGAAACAGGATGCCTGGTAGTGACATCAGTAGGTCCGGCCCTTCCAGGAGATGGTCGTTCAGGCTGACTCCGCGACTTTTCGCTGCCGCGTCGAAGACAAGCCTCTGTTTCCCCGGTTTGTTGACGTTCTGTACCGCGAAGTGTGGCAGGTACCAACAGACCGGACTTGTCTTTTCAGCGCCGTCGCATGGTTCAGCGTATCCTTTCTGCAGTAGGTTCTCTATCTGCTCGGTGTATTTTCTAGCGAAGTCTGAGTCAGCGTCCATCTTTACTTCAATTTTGTGGAGGCGACGGAGCGCTCCACTATAGCTCGGAGGCAATGTCATGCCGTCCCCTTTCCAGGGCAGTCCGATCTCGTAGCCCTTGTCCGTCTTCTTTATAGTTCGCTCGATTATTCTAGCGGCTCGCTGATCCGCGTCACTCACATGTGGCTTATGAGTGATGCCGAGCGCTTCGATGCTGAAGTGGTGCTCCACCAAGTCGTGGAGATGATTGTCCTGCTGCTCTCTCGCATCCACTCTTCGTTCCGGAGTGTAGACGTGCAAAACGCTGTTTCGATCTTCGATGATGGTGCGTGGTACAGTCCCGTGCACCACCTATCCTAGTCGAGTTCGGGATGCGGCAACTGGTTCCGTTTACCGACGCGCAGTTCTTGTGTTACGATGTATTCCCAGTGGTCTGCTCCCACCAGTATTCCAGGCCGTATGGTATCGTAGCACACTTCCTCTTGCGATAGATCTCGGAGATGTTCGTACTCCAGAAGCGTGCTCGGTATGGATTGCCGAATCAACTTCATGCCTTTGATTGTTCTTGCTTGAAATTTGAGCAGCTCTCTGTCTGTTCCCCTCAAATGTATGGTGACCAGCTTGCTATTATTCTCTTCCTGTGTCACGTTGACTCCTTGCATCCGTAGCGGTAGCAGCGAACCCTTTGCACCGATGTTCTGCGCCAACTCCTCATCGATCAGCGAGATTGTAGCCCCTTCATCCAGGAGGGCGTGTGTGCGGATCTCCCCCCGTGGTCCCACGACAGTGACTGGACACATCTTCAGCAGCACTGTCCTCTTGCTGGTGGCGGTCGGTGTTGCCATCGTCAGGACAGATTCTGCGGTGCCTGCTTCGGACCTCGGGTTTTCGGGACGTTCCTCCTTATCTTGCTGATGCAGACTCGTGTGATGAGGTCGTATGCATTGTCCTATGCTGCACCGCTTGGCCTTGCAGTGGAGGCGCATGTGTCTCTTGGCGATACATTTGAAGCAAAGCCTGTTCTTGCGCACAAGCTCCCACCGTTCATCTACGGATAGCGCTGCGTATTTCGGGCAGTCCGGTAGCTTGTGTGGCTTCTCGCACATCGGGCATTTGTCTAGTTGTTCGTCTTCAGCCATATTGTATATGGCGTTCGGTTTCCTTTTCGGCCTGGCATCGGTGATGGTCGGCCTGGGTTCTCTCTTGGCAGCGGTTGCTATTGCAGATGGAGCGTAACTATATCGGAGCGCTCGGTCTGCCTCTCGCATGAGGAAGCGAGATAGCACGACGATTTCTGGGTCCGCTGTTCCTTCTTGCTCGTTTGCGTAGTCGCACCACCGGGCCTTGATGTGAGGGCTCAGCTTTTCCAATACGTCATACGTATGTTGTTGAAAGTAAACCTTCGATCACTGTTAATTAATATTTATTTCTTAGAACTGTTCTAGACGAAGTCTTAATGCTGAATCATTTTGAGGGCGGGCGCCGCTGCCTTTATAGGCCGGTATCTGCAATATAATATTGCTGATCCGATAGTGTGGGAGAGGGACGGGTCGCGCCCTCTCGCTCGCACACTATAAACATTATACTGCCGATCCGATAAGTGTGGGAGAGGGACGGGTTGCGCCCTCTCGCTCGCACACTATAAATATACAAAACGGCGGTGGCCGGCTGCCGATTAAATCCTCCGTCGTCCGAGACACGTGCTCGGAGACCCGGATGACGAAATCACTTCCGCTAATGCGGAAAGTGAGTCATCTACATCAGACAGAGCAAACACTTCACAGAAACACCGATCTCGCCGGCGAGGTCGACGAATCCCTTCAGTCGCCGCCTATACGAGGTACAAACATGTACCCGGGCGTTTCTCTCCTATCCCCATCCCGGCAACAGCCCAAGCCGAGGTTCGTACCTAAGTGGTGCCCTTGCGCTAGTTGCCTAAAAAACTTACTGGGCTGAGCGCCATCTGCGCTCGCCAAAAGTTCGGTTAAGCTGTCACGGCCTCAGAGGCCAACAGCGAGATTAGTCCATTCGAAAAAAAAAAAAAAAAAGCCGGCTGCCGCGCCCAGTTCGGCGGCAGCAACCCTATCGTTCGCCTCTAATCTCTATACTATACAAGGCAATTAAACATAACATTTTCCTAACTTAATCTATAGCTCGGCGTCCGCTACATTTATAGTGTTATCCGAACACTAACGGCACTTTAGTCGTAATCTGAATTATCTCACCAATTTCGACCCTGATGTGACAAGATTCTTGTAGCACAATTGGTAGTGCATCCTCGTATCAAGAAGAAGGTAGCGGGCTCAAGTCCCGTCTATGAAAATTCTCGAAAAATCTTAGAATTTTCCGGAAGTGTTCGGATAACACTATAAATATAAAAATACTAGAAGTACAGCTTTTTTATTATAATTTTTTATTTCTCTTCATTTGTAATTATACTCTGTGCGCCGCTGTCCGCTGCTTACTTTCCATCCAAAGGTTGCCTGGAAGAAATCCTTTCAGCGATAATGCCGGTCATTGTACTATTTTAGCATTACCTAGTTTTTTTAAGCATTCCTGGTGTACAATAAAACATTATTCTATTGTATATTTCAGTGTGACGTCAGCTTCAAGAACCAGACCTCGTTCTACCAACATATGAAATACAACTTGAAGCACATCGACCCAGCCGATATCAAGTAAGTAACATACTAAAACAACATCATAACATTTTAAAACTATCGCAGTAATTATTAACCGGGACCTGAACCTGCAACCTTCGGGTTACGAGGCATGCCTTTTAAGTTTTGTCGTTTGAAGAAAAAAACACAACTAGAACCTTATAGTACTTTTTATTGTTTTTCAAAGTATTCACCGCGTAGCTTAATACACTTTTCCATTCGCTCAAACCAGTTATTATAACATTTATTCCACTCTAAAGTGGGGGTGTTCAAAATGGCTGACTTGAAAGCGTCGACTGCTTCTTCACCGGACTGGAACCTTTGACCACGAAGACTTTTCTAAATTTTAGGAAATGTAAAGAAATCGTTAGGGCTTAGGTCAGGACTGTATGGAGGATGGTCAAGAATTTCTACTTTTTCCTGCTTCAAATACTCAATCGTTTGACGAGCGCTGTGTGAGCTTGCGTTGTCGTGGTGCAGGATGATGCGTCGCTTTGAGTTAGATTTTCGAAGTTCGGCGATGACTTGTGGTAAACAAACTGTAGTATACCACTCTGCGTTAACTGTTCTACGATCTTCAAGTGCAATAGTCGCAACATGGCCGGTTTTTCCAACGAACGTGGCCACCATCTTCTTTGAAGTGCTTCGAGAACGAACAACTTTAGTCGGCTTTGGCTCGTCTTGAAAGACCTAGATTGTAGATTGTTGTTTGGAATCAGGATCGTAGGCATAGATCCAAGATTCGTCACCACTTATGATGTCGTAGACGTGATTTGACTCCCCTCGGTTGAACCTTTGCAGAGTTTTCTTACACCATCTGACGCGGGCCGCCTTGTGATCGTCGGAAAGCAGATGCGGTATCCAACGGCAAACTAGCTTTCTCACACCAAGCGCTTCATGCAAGATCTTCTGAATGGTTGTCCCTGAGATGCCTAATAGAGCCTCTATCTCTCGATACGTCACATGACGATTTTCGAGAATTAGTTGTCTCACAGCAATGATGTTATCTTCAGTGAAGGCGGATTTTGGGCGTCCTTCGCGAAATCTGTCACTAACACTAGTATGTCCACGCTGGAATTCTAAATACCAGCGTTCGACAGTCCGCAGACATGGGGCTACATCACTGAACACAGATGTTAGCTCTTCTAAATACTGAAGCCGTGTCAGGCCTCTTCTAAAGTTGTAGAAAATTATTGCACGAACATTTTCCTTAGAAAGATTCATTTTCGTACGTGACCTGACAGATTCAAATCGAAACTGTGACTAAACAATAGCATTAATCCTAATACTTTCAACTGTTTTGAGATTCAAAATGTAAACACATTCGAATATAGAACAGTTCCAAATTCAAAATTGCCGGAAAATATGGAAACGACAGAACTTAAAAGGCATGCCTCGTATTCCCGCTGGCCCTCTGTCTCCACTGGTGGGGACCAGCGGGAAGAAATGTTCTTAGTAGAAAAAATATTTCTTAAAAACGTTTTTAGATGCATTTGTCCTCTCTAAAATAATACTTTTTAATATACTCACGGTAGGCATGTGATAAATAATATGAAGATTATTTAGCAAGTACTATTTACAAGTAGGGGTACTGCCTCTATACGTGATGCTCCTTCCACCGGTGTCTTTCAATACCGTCTTAAAAAGTGATTGCTGGAACACATTTTTATGACCTGACTGGCTGTTAATTTTACCAGAATTTTTGTAAATTAGAAAATTAAATTATATTGGTATTTGTAATTATCCAGCTGACTTGTAACAAGGATTATAAATAAATAATTTGTATTTGTAGGTATGAATGAGATCTACATTTAAGATGGCAGCTGTCAAACTTTAAATAGCTGTATCTCGGAAACTAGACGTTCTAGGCTAGCGGTGTCTTGATACATATTATTTGTAGGTATTAATGAGATCTACATTTCTGATGGCATATTAAAAATAAATCACTATAAAAATTCGTATTTTAGAGGGGACAAAATAAATGGGGACCAGCAGGAATTTTTATTTCCGCTGGTCCCCAGTGGGGATAGGAGACCAGCGAGGATAAACCAAGCCGCCTTCATCTATATTTGCTTGTCATCTCTTTCTCTCACAGAGGTTTAAATAACAGCGATATAACCTACGACCTGTTATAGTATGTAGGACATTAATTTAAAAGACACATCCTAAATCGTATTAACTGATTTTAGAGGTGGGTTTAGTACCGGTAGCTTGAATTGATTTATCCAGTAATCGATACATTTCCAATAAACCATTTTTAACTTTATAAAACATTAAACCGGCGGCACCGCTTACGATGCCGGTTAGTCAATCTACTTACATGATGAATGAATATGATTTGTTTACCTATTTTATACAGGCTGTTTCATTGATACTTTTAGAACTTGATATTAAGTTTGTTTGAAAACTTAATACTTTCTATTGTTCATTCTTGTAAATACGGGATTTATCACGTATCGTCTTATCGGTGTTTCGACCGACAATGTTTTGGTTCAATTCGTGAACCTTCATCAGGGTGAGTGCCATTCGCTCCGAATCACAGCGAGGCGAGACGTTATTCGAAGCGGTTCGCACTCACCCTGAAAGTTCACGAATTGAATCGAAACATTGTCGGTCGAAACACCGATAAGACGGTACGTGATAAATCCTGTATTTATAATAATGATTGAAATCAATCACGAAAGTTTTTTAAGTAAAAATGTTCTATTTTTCCTAATTTACAAAAAAAACTGTTTTACAAAAACAGCCCTACCCGTGTTTTCATTTAATGTCGTATATAACATAACATTATGTATATTGATTTTAGACATGCGTGCAAACTGTGCGACAAGAGATTTGTCAAAGCTAAGAGATTAGAGGAACACAATCTGGCTGTACATTTGAAGTTGGCTCCGATCAAATGCACAGTTCCTGACTGTACTTTTGTGAGTATTGCATTCTCAATTACTGTTATTTAATGGTTATTTTAATAACAATCGCGTGTTTTGAATATATCCAATTATCCAAAGTCCCGCCTTGGTGTTTGTCAACGAGCTGTGGAGTGCAACATCCTTATAGTCAGGCTCACAGATCGTATAAGAAACTTAACATTGCGCTCCAAAACACAGATAGCTGGCGTGGCTCTGACATCCGCAGCGATTGAAGTGGGACTGGGCTGGACACGTTTGTCGTATGCCAGAGGAACTATGGCCGAAAACCACCCAGGTGGAGATGGAGGGATGAACTGTATGCATAACATAAAGAGTGGCTCCAATTACCCAATAACCGGGATTCGTGGAAAGAGGGAAGGGCGGCCTTTGCCCTACAGTGGGACCCTACGGGCTGATAATAATCGCTTTGTTAAGCCATAGCCTGCCCATTATGCTTACATTTATTTGTTTATTTTTTTATTTCTTTATATCTGTTGTGTCTAGCTTGTAAGGTATAAATAAAGAATTTCCATTAATTCATGATGAAATAATGGACACAAAATGAATATTTGTTATATTTGTATTGAAGGCGTGTCCGTCGCGCGCGGCGCTGCGCTCGCACACGCGGCTGCTGCACCGCGGCGCGCGCGCACTCCGCACTCACGTCTGCCATCTCTGCGGACACACATACAAGGTACTGTGACGTCACGTTTTTATCCTAACCGGGGCAGAAACCTGATGTGGCGCCCCCTCTCCTCCAGCGTTCCAAATCAAATGAAAAGCCAGCCCGGTGAACCACGAACGTGGAATAATCAATAGGTCGACGAGCGCTGGATGCCAAGCGCTATTTGAAACAAGTTTTTTTAAACATATATTTTATTGAAAAATTTGGCGCCCCCTTATATCCCCTCCGCCCGGGGCAGGTGCCCCGGTTGGCAACGGACCTGCGACAATACCTAGGTCTTACAATCTGCTTTACTACCAATACATAGACGATCAAACTTATCGCAATGCTACCGAAGTTCGTGGGACTGTGCGACATTGTGGCCGGTGTCGCGCAGCCGCTCGACGATATTATCTCAATTTTGCAATAGGAGTACACAGTGTCTTATGATTTACAATGAGGGGTTTTCACGGGCGTGTTTTTATAACTGCTAACAGATGGCGTTGCTCTGTCATACGCTGATTATCAAAGGATAGCGAATTGTCATCTCAATTGCCATGTTATCATTATTTTCCGATGACCTCGAAATTAAAAAAAAAGTCATTTGTGTTTGTTTATCTGACGAAGTGAGATTGTTTTAGACAAATTTTAATATTGTGTCTTTGATATTTTGTGCATATAAACCATATATTTTACTGGTGGTTTTTTTACAATCGAAAATGAAAAGCCCTCATTGATTTATATTAGGATTATTTTTGTATTATTCCTATTGTTATATTGTGTAAAGAAAGCGTCATTAAAAAGAACAACCAGCCTTGTTTCCTGCCTAACTCTTTCCTGGCTTGGTCGCGTAGGAACAGGCGGTAAAATTAATGTTTAAAAGTGATCCTTGCGATTTTAATGAATATTGACTATCATTGTAACGGGAATGGCCTCTTACTGATAAATATACAAATAAAAAAAAATAGAATGTAAAGTGTATTTAATTTCGTTTTGATTTATTATTCTACAAAACTCCATAAGATTGTGTTTAATTATTTCAGAGTAAGAAATCTTTGGAAGGACATCTGCGCTCACACAATTCGAATGCGCCCCGACAGGTATGAACCACGAGTACGAACAAAAGCACAATTAATACCTTAATTTTAACTGGCAGTATAACGCGCAAATCTTAAGCCAACATGTTGCATCTTACCACTAACGCCCTACGTTCCCTCTCGATGTCAGCAGCGTCTGACATATCATCAGTTACCCAGTGACCCTGGTACATAAATAGTTTAACCCAATACATTAATTCAATTCAATTAATAAACTGCCAGAGCCATTAAGACAATTGCCATGTCAAATGTTTCAGAGAAGGTTGAGAACTATATTGACTGGTTACTATACCTTAAATGGATATTTGATAAAGAACTCACAAAGGTCTAAAATAATTTATTTTTATGTTTTTCACTCAATTCTATACCATATTCTATTTTCAACAACATTCCCTATTTATTATTGTATAATGACTGACAGACTGATCTATAAATTGTATTATAATTACTTAACCTTTATGTGTTTTTGTTGACTATTGACTAATTTGTAAATGTTAGTATGATAATTTTATAATTTTTTTTTATTTAAAACTGAAAGCAACTGAACTATGCGCTGATCAAAATGTTTCTCTTCCAGACAACTAAGGGTACTGCGATGGACGTTCCAACATGACGTCACAGGCGGGTTGAGAACCCGCGACTATTCCCTAGTAATGGACATGTTTTTGTATAAACCTAAAACATATTTATTACGTCTATAAATTTATATAATTATCCTATTATATTTTTATTTCCATTTTTGTAACTTGTATGAGTCAATGGCTTGATTTTTTTTTTTAATTATTATAATTGCAGACACTCCATCCGATGAGGCCAAGATGCTGCTTAAAATATACCTCTTTTCGCTAGAGGGGAATAATTCGGTAGGTAGTTAATTGTTAGTTATTTCTGTTTTTGTTAAAGTAGACATAATTCGTAGAGCAGACTTACGGGAGTCACATAACAATTGTCTGGTTAAAACTCCCAACTTAAATAAATAAAGAATTATAAAAAACATTTTTTTATTAACTGTTTATAGTTTAGACGATCTTCATGGCGCAGTGTGCGAATAGCCGGATAAAACGCGAGTTCAATTGTTGGGTATTCACTCACTCAACTGAACTGGTATTAGTAGACTGGCATGCGATTATACACTTTATTTATATCAAGCTAATATTGTAATAGAGCAGAAATGTAGTGAAGCAGAATGCCAAAACATATTCAATTCATAATCCACTCATTTAGGTTAACTGTCGATAAAGATAAAGACCATTTATTCGCAGAAAGTTAGTACAATTTTAGAGGCATTCCACGAACAGTAACGATTTTAAGAGCAACAATTGTATTCCACGGAGAGCAACGATTTATATTTTGGCTTGGTGCTCTTTGTGGAATACTAAAAATTATTTCAAATGTTTCCACGAAGGGCACCTGCAATGTAGTAACGTCTAGTGATGGGGTATTTTATATTTTTGTATTAATAATTATGATCGATTGTATCAATTAAAAGATTTTATAAAAAAATTAATATGTTATTATTGTTACTATCATAATCAGTTTGGGTTATTCAAACTTAAATCAGCCGTATCTCGGGAACTAGACGTTCTAGGCTAGCGGTGTCACATGACAAATGGTGGGTATCAATGAGATCTGCATTTCTGATGACATCTGTCAAAGTTCAATCAGTTGTATCTTGGGAACTAGACGTTTTAGGCTAGAGCGGTCTTGGGACAAATGGTAGTTAACAATGAGATCTGCATTTCTGATGACATCTGTCAAACTTTAAACAGCTGTATCTTGGGAACTAAACGTTCTAGGCTAGAGGGGTTTTGGGGCAAATGGTAGATATTCTCAGTCTACGGTACGTACGCATTTAGCTCACACCACAGACCACTCTTGCCAACTGTACCCCAAACTTTGTAGCTAGATCTCTTGCGAAAAGTTGCCGAAATTCCAATTTTTTATATCCTAAAAAGTTGCTAGAAGTAGCTAAAGTTTAAAAGAAATAGGAACATATTTGTTTACACTAAAACTACGTTATATGCAAATAAAAACTTTATTTTAATGGAGATAATGAACGAGCTACCACGAATAATCAGAGGATCATACATACATCGATCACTTTATCATGTGTGATTAAAAATTAGTAAGAACATCTTGTTTGAAGTAGGTAAGGTAAGTATGTAGTTTTTCAAACACACATGATTGTTGGTCTTAAACAGTGTGTGTGTTTTGGGGATATTTAAAATAATTTAACAAAAAACGAACCAAAAAATAAAACAATAACAGTAAAAATATGTTAAGTTGTAAAGTTGCTAAGTGTAAATTGTAGCTGATGGGTATGCAAAAATTACTAAATCTAACTACAAAGTTGCTAAGTTGGCATCACTGCCACAGAATATAAGTATCCGTTTAGTCCTTCCTAATTGATCGAGCGAAGCGAGATCTCCAAATCAACTTGGGCAAATCGGCGTTTATGTATGTATGTATATATACGTACATATGTATGTATGTTTGTTTGTCCGAGGATAACTTTCGAACCGTTTATCCGATCATCGTGAAATTTGGTATATAGGTAGGTAGTGATGGCACAATTTTGGTGTGACGAAATGAGCTAAAAATGTTGGGGGGGTTGTTGAGGTAATGGGGTTCGAGAGGGGTAAAAAAATGAGAGAGAGAGAGATAAGGTCAAGTGGGACGTCAAGTAAAAGGTCTTCATTAGTACATTTCAATCCTGTTTTTATTTTTAGTTTGATCCTTGTAGTTTTTGAGTTATTAGCCATAACAAAACTTTGACAAAATTCACAGGGTACACCAGTGACCCCACAATGCTGAAATTTGGTATTCGTGTAGCTTTAGTAAAACAAATATCTAATAGGCAAAAGTCTGAAATCCAGAATAACTGCAATTTGTACCCCAAAAAAGAGTAACCATTTTATATGAACTCCCGTTACCTGTAATTTGAATGAATGGATAAGTCAGTTGGTTAATTATTTCGTGGCACTATTTTGATACTCAAAGAATACAATTTTTTTTGTTTTTATGGGAGACTCGCGAGATCTCAGTTCGGGGCGAACCACTAGTAATATTTATCTATTGTTTAACTTTGTCCACAGAATTGACCCAATTTTATCTAGTAATCAGCAGCGTTGCCAGCTTGAGATTCCGTTATACGAGGCATGCCTTTTAAGTTTTGTCGTTTGAAGAAAAAAACACATCTAGAACCTTATAGTACTTTTTATTGTTTTTCAAAGTATTCACAACGTAGCTTAAAATACTTTTCCATTCGCTCAAACCAGTTATTATAACATTTATTCCACTCTAAAGTGGGGTGTTCAAAATGGCTGTCTTGAAAGCGTCGACTGCTTCTTCACCGGACTGGAACCTTTGACCACGAAGACTTTTCTTAATTTTAGGAAATGTAAAGAAATCGTTAGGGCTTAGGTCAGGACTGTATGGAGGATGGTCAAGAATTTCTACTTTTTCCTGCTTCAAATACTCAATCGTTTGACGAGCGCTGTGTGAGCTTGCGTTGTCGTGGTGCAGGATGATGCGTCGCTTTGAGTTAGATTTTCGAAGTTCGGCGATGACTTGTGGTAAACAAACTGTAGTATACCACTCTGCGTTAACCGTTCTACGATCTTCAAGTGCAATAGTCGCAACATGGCCGGTTTTTCCAACGAACGTGGCCACCATCTTCTTTGAAGTGCTTCGAGAACGAACAACTTTAGTCGGCTTTGGCTCGTCTTGAAAGACCCAGATTGTAGATTGTTGTTTGGTATCAGGATCGTAGGCATAGATCCAAGATTCGTCACCACTTATGATGTCGTAGACGTGATTTGACTCCCCTCGGTTGAACCTTTGCAGAGTTTTCTTACACCATCTGACGCGGGCCGCCTTGTGATCGTCGGAAAGCAGATGCGGTATCCAACGGCAAACTAGCTTTCTCACACCAAGCGCTTCATGCAAGATCTTCTGAATGGTTGTCCCTGAGATGCCTAATAGAGCCTCTATCTCTCGATACGTCACATGACGATCTTCGAGAATTAGTTGTCTCACAGCAATGATGTTATCTTCAGTGAAGGCGGATTTTGGGCGTCCTTCGCGAAATCTGTCACTAACACTAGTATGTCCACGCTGGAATTCTAAATACCAGCGTTCGACAGTCCGCAGACATGGGGCTACATCACTGAACACAGATGTTAGCTCTTCTAAACACTGAAGCCGTGTCAGGCCTCTTCTAAAGTTGTAGAAAATTATTGCACGAACATTTTCCTTAGAAAGATTCATTTTCGTACGTGACCTGACAGATTCAAATCGAAACTGTGACTAAACAATAGCATTAATCCTAATACTTTCAACTGTTTTGAGATTCAAAATGTAAACACATTCGAATATAGAACAGTTCCAAATTCAAAATTGCCGGAAAATATGGAAACGACAGAACTTAAAAGGCATGCCTCGTAGTACGACAACAGCCAACCCTTACCAAAACCCCAATTTTTATTTAAATACCTTCAGGGACCCCTAAGTTTATGTTTTTTAGATACTAGCTGACCCGCCCACGGCTTTGTTCCTGTGGGAACTTCGGTATAAAAACTATATAAAACACTCGTGACAAAGTGACCCAACACTTCATGTAATTCCCCGTCTACCCTGATTGCTACAAGCACTGAAAAACAACAGAAATAACCCTTTATTTACATTTTCAACAATATGTCAAATCAACTTAGCATCAAGTGAAGAAACAGTTAAATTATTTTAAGAAGTTTTTTTGTTCTCTTTGATGGATTTTTAAGGAACTACCCTGCCAATCGATCGACTGCTAAATGCAAAGAGTAGACATTTTTTCATTTGTGTTCAGTGATCTGTGCATAGAGAAAATAAATACTTTGTTCTGTGGGTAGACATAAAATGGATGAATGGATTAGAATTTTCATCTAACTTTTAGTAAGTTCAGGCCTCTTTGTTAAGAGGCCTGACGGTATGACTCTTGTACCTTGGGAGAAGGGTAGGCCTTTGGTGTGGAACGCCACGTGCGTCGATACCCTTGCGCCATCTCATCTGTCTGGTACAGCAGTTGGGGCCGATGCGGCGGCTAATTCAGCCGAAGATCTCAAGCGGCGCAACTATGGAAGTCTCGACAGCTTTGCATAAGCATTGCAATTCAGCGGGGCAATGCAGCCAGTGTCTTGGGGACACTTCTGCCTGGTAGTGATCTGGAGCAGTTGAGCTATCTATCTATAGATCGTTTGCAACGGTCTTTATATGATTCAACTGTTTCTTCTGTATTTTATTGTAAATAATTGTATATTATTTTTGTTATTATAGGCATTTTGCCCATTTCCCACATATATGTATACATATATGATTTGGAAGCATCTGTGAGTGACACAGTTAGTATATCTTGTATAATATCTTCTTTATTCATTATAAAATTGAAATAGAGGACATCAAGGTACAAAGGCGAGCTTAACCCTAAGAAGAGTTTTTTTCCAGCAAACCTTTGAGGCTAGAGAGAGATGATTTTGAAGATAAGTGAGTGTACAAAAATCATAAATAGAACGATATATACCTAAAGTAACTAATAATACTATTAGTAACTTCTAATTAATATTATTAGTAACTTTTCGTTTGAAAGCGAAAATGGACTAGCGCAGCCTTCATGGGGTAGTGCATTTCAAATTTTCACCGCTTATACGGTAAAGGAGCCACCATAGCGGCTTGAAGTGTGTTGAAGTGTTTCGAGGAGAAGGGACTTAGAGGACCGGCATGTCACACTGCGAGGGACAAGGAATTCGAAGTGTTCACGGAGGTAGGGAGGAGAGGGTGGGCTTTGAATTGGCATTAAAAAAATGAGCATTGTAAAAATAATAGCAGAAGTTGAGCTATCAGTGGAGAGTGGCACTTGCACAGTTGCAGAAACGACAGAAACTTCAGAAAGCAGACGAATCTACGTAGTACATCTTAGTGGTCTGTGGGCGAATGCGATATCCGTACGTGGAAATAGCGCATTTTCTGTATTGTGATTGCATTAGTGATTTCTGTTTACTTTCTTTTCACAAATGAAAAATAAACGACAGTTTGGAGAATGTCGCTGTTGCCTAACAAAGGGTAATCACCGTTGCCTACTAACAGAATACTGCATAGACGGCAAACGAATCGTGTACAAAGACTATTTTTTGGAATGTTTCAATGTCTTTGTAAGTACCTATTTAATTTATTTTAGATCGTTTCCTATTGATGAAATCAACTGGCGAGTGCTATATTAGCTTTGTGTGAGTTATATTAGCTTACGTTCTTCAAATGTCTACCTACTAAATTCCAAAAATTATAAATTATATTGTTTTTTAAATACTCTAGGTGCCTTATTTCTAAAAATATGTCTAAAATGAGATCTCTTATTGGCATTAAGCATTAGCTATAAGAGTTTGTTTACATTAAAATCAAGTGCTGTTGACTCTGTAATGAAAAAAACATTAATAAAATGTGTTATTTATATTAGCGGTCTATTGTATTTTTAATACCTACATCATCATCATTGTCAGCCTTTCTCATCCCACTGCTGGGCATAGGCCTCTATTTGTCGTCGCCATTCACCTCTGTCCTGCGCTGTTCTAACCCACATACGACCTGCGATTTTTATAATGTCGTCGACCCATCTTGCCGGTGGACGACCTGCGTTCCTAGTTCCATCTCGGGGCCACCACTCAGTCAGCACCCTGCTCCACCTGTCATCACCGCGCCTGGCCACATACTAGAACCATAATATATACTTTGTTTTTTTGCATTAATTCCAGCTATCAACTAACTCGGAACTGACTACCCTGATCTGTGAATCTTGCATCAAACGTCTCCGAGATGCTCGGAGCTTCCGTTCGCAAGTCTTGAAGAACGAGCGGCGCCTGCTAAAGGCTCGGGGGCTTGTAAATGAGACAGAATTTGTTAATGGTAAGTAATAAAATAACATCACTCATATTTTTTGGCTACACAAATGGAGTCACAGTTAGTGCATCAAAGTCAACACATACATAGCATTCACCTTAAGCCAAGGAAACTGCCCACTAGGAAACCTGGAACCTTCCACACAAAGAATGTGTAAAGTATCTACGAATGCACTGCATTCAGTGGATCATCAAAACAAAGATGAAGCTAATCTCCAATCTAGAAACCTTAACTGAATCACTATATGTATTACTAGCCTACCCACCGAACTTCGTATGGTCTTGACATGCATATGACGCTGCCTGTCAATGTATTGTCAATCGGCCATAGATAGATATGTATGAGAAAATTAATTTTCATCATAATTTTTTTTAGCGTAAATTTTTCCAATATTTTAATAGTTCTGCTATTTGGGGCAGATACAAATCCAACAAATCAAAGATCATCAAAATCGGTCCAGCCGTTCTTGAGTTATAAATGGTGTAACTAACCTGACTTTGTTTTATTTAGATAGATTGTATACTAGGTTATAAACTGGTTTGATAATACCTGAGTTTTTGTAGCACAATGTAACCAAAAACAATGTATATGAATGTGTTTTTCTGGTTAGTTTGGGGCTAGATAGCGAAGTGTGAAATGTCCAGCAATATTTATATCTGTTCATTGTTTTATAATTTCCAGTTCTGTTGCAACCAAATGCCGATATTGAAGATGAGGAAGTATTCATTAAAGAAGAGACGGAGAGCTGTGACTACGACAGCCCTGCTGTGGAATATGAAAGTTGCGGTAATTTATTTTTTTATAATGTTTAATTATTTATTTATTAGGCAAGGCCATACATAGTAAATACTAATATAATAAGGCATAGTAAATACAATATTACAAAGCATTTTTAAAACAATTTATAAAATGTGTGCCATTATCAGGCATGTACAGCATTTACAATAAAATTAAAATACACAGCAGTTAGGTAGTTAAGTAAATAACAAAACACAGACAAGAAAACAAAATAATAGGTACCTTTTTTTTATGCTTTTGGTAATGGAACAAGTGTATGGCCCACCAATGTTAAGTGATAACAATCACCTATAACTGAGAACTGGCTCGTAGTCACGCACCTTAGAAATTTGCCCTACGTTGCACTACCCTGCGTCCATCAAGTTGCGGCATACATGTGTAAATCCTCATGTGACTGTAATTTCACCGGCAACACAGCAATGCTGCTTGGTGGCAGAAATAGGTATGGTGGTAGCTCTTACCCGGGCGAGCCCTTTCACAAGGAACTTGTAGAGGTCCTACCCAGGCTTCAATGATAGACTCGGTACTGTGCAAAAGTGGACTGTATTTACTTTTCTTCTTAGTTGCTAGTTTACAAGGTATAAATCGCGTTCTTGATGATCACAAATTTCTGGTTGAAAACGGTTTACCTTTATACAAAACTACTCCTCGCCCTAGCCATGGTGCGGGGATCGTAATTCACGCTTTCACAAATCATGTTATACAATTCTTAATACATCGAAGTTTCCAGCAAAGTTAGACGGGGACTTATATGTAGCTATCTCACTCTTATGACCGTTACAAGTTTAAACTGTTACAATCTTAGCTACCTATTAACATTTGAATCTGATTCGATCTTATAACTACCTAATACATTTTAAATCTAGATTCGATCCTGCCCCGTCTTTGATCGTCCGTTACAGTCTCCCCCCGGCGCAGATCCTCGCAGCCTTCTTATTCAATCGGGAGGACGATCAACCTTCTCACTGGCCTCCGGAAAATGCCTCCCCGCGTCCGCACCTCAGCGCTCCGAACTATTCCGTCCGGACCCGTAATCACGCGCTCGATCTGGCCCCGCGGCCATACGTTGCGAGGTAGCAAACCGTCCGCGATTATGACGACGTCCCCTTCTTTGACGTTCTCTTGCTGTCTTCTGACGTCGCCTCGCGGCGCCAACGTAGGCAAGTACTCGTCGATCCAGCGCTTCCAAAAAGAGTTTGCCAGAGCTTGTGCGGCGCGCCACGTGCTTCTGTCGGCTACGTCGCAGTCTAACACATATGGCAAACCTACTGCCGTCCCCAGTAAAAAGTGGTTCGGCGTTAAAGCTTCCTTTTCCTCTGGGTCCACGGGTACATGCGTTAAAGGCCGCGAGTTTACGGTGTGCTCGATTTCTGTCATTAGCGTATTCAACACCTCTTCTCGCGGGGCACGTTCATTTAAGGTGATGGCTAGGGCTCTCTTCACCGTTTTTATCATTCGCTCCCAGGCTCCCCCCTGGTTTGGAGCACCAGGGTCGATGTACCGCCACTCGATCCGCTCTTTGAGTGCGTACTCTTTTAGGCCTGGGAGCCACTCTTCGTACGCCTTTTTTAATTCCACTTCCGATCCGTGGAAGTTCGTTCCATTGTCTGACACGATTGTACGAGGAGTCCCCCGTCGGGCAGCCATTCGCCTGATAGCCATAATAGCCGAGTCGGTGCTGAGACTCGCTATAAGCTCCACGTGTATAGCTCTCGTTACCAAACACGTAAAGAGCATTCCCCATCGCTTCTCACGGCGCCGCCCGATCGCTACCCACATAGGGCCGAAACAATCGATGCCGCAGTTAGTGAACGGCCTCGTGTTCATCTCTAGGCGAATCCTCGGCAAGTCGCCCTTTACTGGCTTCTTTGGGTTCGCTCTCCTTATCTTACACAGCGTACAATCGTTCAGAACCGTTCTGACCGCTGGACGCAACCGCAGTATCCAAAATCGCTGGCGCAGATTGTTCACGATCTGTTCTCTGCCCGCGTGCTTATTCTTCTCATGTTCCCGCCTGATCAGTAGACGTGATAAGCGGTGCGCTCCGTCCAGAATGGGTGGATCCTTCAGGTGATCCGGTACTGTAGCGGCGTTGATCCTACCGCTCAGCCTTATTATTTCATCGTCACCGTAATTAGGGTCGAGTTGGTACAGCCTGCTCGTTCGATCGACGCTCATTCCTTTCTTCAGGCGCTGGACTTCGTCAGGGAAACATTCTCGCTGCGAGTCTCTGATGAGCAGGCGTTCTGCCTCCCGCAGTTCTCCCATCCCAAGCTGCCCACCGCGTCGTCGACATTTCTTTAAAAATGTGAGCGCGTGGGCCAGCGTGCGAACTAACAGTTCGTGGGATGAGAACCTGCTCATGTCGATGAGCGTTGATCCCTGGCTCACGTGCTCTGCACATGTTCTCTCTTCGTCTTGTTCTGGTGGCGATGAAACCTCTACAGGCCGACGTTCTTCGTATTCAAATAGAAACGCCGGTCCCGTTAACCTTCTTTCCTTCCCCGACTTATTGGGGTTTACTACCGCGAAGTGTGGGAGGAAACAGAGTCGTTCGTTCTGACTCTGTTCCTCCTCGCTCTTTTCTGCATATCCCTTTTCTAGCAGCTTCTCCACTTGCGCGGTGTATGCACTTCTAAACTCCGGCGATCTGTCCATCTTACGTTCGATCCCTTGTAAGCGTCGTATGGCCATGTCGTAGCTGGGCGGCATCTTCACCTCATCGCTGGCCCAAGGTAGTCCCACTTCAAAACGACCGTTCACTCGTCTCGCTGTTCTGTCGAAAATGCTTTGAGCCCGCTCATCCTTTGCGTTTGGCTTTCTTTTAATTGGAACGCCCAAAGCATCTATCTCAAAGTGTGCTTTCACGAGCTTGCTTAATTCCTCGTCTTGGTCGTTCAAAGTATGTCCGTTCTGGACACCTTGGCACGTATGGACGTGTAGTACCGTCTCCTGCTGTCTTATTGTGCTCCTGGGGATTGATCCATGGATTACCCATCCCAGCTGCGTTAGTGATGCAGCTGGCTGGTTTCTCTTCCCTGTCAGAAGCTTCCTCGTCACAATAAGATGCCAGTTGTCGGCCCCGATGAGTATGCGTGGCTTCGCTGACGCATAGCACACGGCTTCTGGACGGAGTTTCTTCAAATGCGCGTATTTTAACACATCGGTACTGACGAGTTGATTTCCTAAGGTCAGGTTCTTCACAGTGCGCGCTGTGATCCGATGTGAGTCCGACTTGTGTCCTCGGATCACGATATCCACTACCCGGCTCTCGGGTTCCCTCTGACTAGTCGTAGCCCCCACGATGTTCAAGGCTTTTGTCGGGCTTTCCGTTCCGATCATCGCGGCGATCTCTTCATCGATCAGAGTTATCGTTGATCCTTCGTCCAGTAACGCATACGTATTCATTTCCATGCCGTTACTGCCCTTAATCACGACTGGACACACCTTCAGTAGGACTTGATTCTTTGCTGTTACATGCGCAGATGCAGTGATGGCTGATTCCTCTGTCTGGTCCTGCTCACTGGCACCCTCGTTCCTTATTTTCGGCGCATGTAACAGTGCGTGATGCGGACGTGTGCATTCACCTACTCCGCATCGCTTGCTCTTGCACATAAAGCGTCTATGCTTGCTGTTCAGACAGCGAAAACATATGCCTGTCTCTTTGGCCCATTCCCATCTCTTGTCTACTGGCATCGCCGTGAGCTTTCTACACTCGACGGTTCTATGGTCGCCCCCGCAGCAACGGCACTCGTTCTTGTCCGTTGCTGCGTTCTTACTCGTTGAGGCTTCCTCCTCCGATGCCGCGTTCTGTGTAGCGTACACCGACCCACGATTTCGTTCGCTCACCCTGGGTCGCTGCTCTGTAGGTCGGGCCTTTGAGGTGCTCTGCGAAGGCGTAGCTGTATACGCGTATCGCATTGCGCGATCTGCCTCTCTCATCAGGAACTGGGACAGCGTCAATATTTCTGGTTCATTGTTGCTGCCAAATTTCTCTGCATAGTCGCACCATTTTGATCGGATGTGCGGTGTCAACTTCTCGGCTACCTGTCGCGCAAACATCGGGTTCTGCAGGTAGCCGCGTTGGTCCATACAAGAGATGGCGGTTACTACGTTCTGTAGTTTAATGGCGAAAGCGTTTAATTCGCCTGCGGTCGCGCCCAGTCGCGGTAGCTTCTTAATCTCTTCTAACGCGTTGTCTATAATCATCTCTGGGCGACCGTAACATTGTTCCAAAGTCTTCATTATAACTGCCGGTTCGGTTGCAGTGTATAACAAAGCCGACACTGCTTGACGGGCTTCGCCTTTCAGGCATGTTCTAAGCCTCGCTAGATTCTCAGCCGATGAGATCTTGTGGATGGTCGTCGATTCCTTCATGGCTGCCTTGAACGGTAGCCAATCCCCCGCAGCACCTCCGAATACAGGTAGGTCGTACGTCTGTCTCGGAGGTGGTCTACGGTGCGCCATCTTCTCTATGGCTTCCGTTAGCCGATCAATCCCTCTGTCTCGCGTTCGGTCCGGCGTGAGTGATCTGTCTCGCAGCGTTCGTGGTTCAAAAGTGACCCGATTGTTCGTAATCGGAGGATACCGCTCCGTATTCTGTTCTCTCGCGGTCGATGAGAGATACCTGGTATCCTGATCCGTCACTTGTTCTGGCTCCCCCCGTTTATGATGGCGTTGAAGCCAGTCCTCTATTCTGTGTTCTGTGTCTAGGGCCCCGTTCCGTGCACCCGTGCCCTGGATACTTTCTTGTTCATCTTCTTCCCGTATTGTAGCGACTTCGGCAATCAACCTCTTTCTCATGAGTTCCGCTTGAATATGGAGCTCTTGCCTCTTAATCTCGGCCAGTCGTTCTTCAGTTTCAAATTCAATTTGCCGGATCCTTGCCATCGCGCTGGCGGTGGAGCGTTGCGAGCGGACGGACGGGGCACGCCGGCGTTCGGGCTCGGCGTGTGTGGTCACTCGCGGTGCTACCTCGGTCGCGGGCGCGGGCGCGGTCGTCTCTGACGCTACGCGAGCGGAGGAGGGTCCCGCTTCGGCGGGTCGCGGCTCAACGGGAGCATTCGGAAGCACGGGTTCGGACGGGGACGCGGGGTAGTCTTCGTAGACGCGAAGTGCAGCCTTCTTCCCCCTCGTCACTGGTGGGCTCCTGGTGGTCATCTTCTTCAGCACTTGATGACCTACCTAGCGGTCCCTAACACTAACACTAAAACCGCCCTAAGGCGTTTACCCGCTATTCCGACCGTTTGGCACCGTTAGGTGGCCGGAATAAACGGGCCGTGGACCAGCCACGTGAGGGGGTGGGGGGGTCTTCACTCTTCGGGTGACGTCCTCGTTCGGTTGTCTTCAACGGACGCGGGCTTATCTTCAGGCACCCCGTGCCCTTGCGCCGGTCTTGACAACGTCGCACGTCGCACCGTTGGGTGATCTTCAGGCACCCCGTGCCCTTGCGCCGGTCTTGACAACGATGCTCGTCGCACCGTTGGGTGATCTTCAAGCCCGCGCCGTCTTCAGTGGTTATACGATGTAACTATTTCTTCAAAATCCAGTGGAGCGGGTCTTGTCGGCTCCGCAGGAACAACTGGTCCGGTCGTCGCAGGAACGGCTTATCCGGGTCGGAGGACCAAAACTTGTAGAGCTCCTACCCAGGCTTCAATGATAGACTCGGTACTGTGCAAAAGTGGACTGTATTTACTTTTCTTCTTAGTTGCTAGTTTACAAGGTATAAATCGCGTTCTTGATGATCACAAATTTCTGGACGTGTCTTCGTCTCACACACCGGCGAAGCCGGTGTGGGGGATGCAGTGCCGGGCTTTTTGGCCCTTTCCTGCGGAGTTCTTACCGCCCCCCGTTTCAACGGGGGGGTCATCGGGTCGGCTCGCGGAGCCTCAGGTTTGCTACTCACGCGTTACTGGCCGCCCGATGCTCACTCCGCAGGGAGGATCTTCGGACAGTCGCCGCGCAGGTACCTTCAAAGGAAGATGGGTAGGGGGAAGGGATGAGGGAGGGATACCCCTATCTGACGACGCCTGGTCGTCGTCAGTGTCTGTGGCCAGTTCCCGCGGGTACGGCTTACTCTTCGGTGGTCTTTCTGCGAGAGGGGCCAGTTCTCGCAGATGAGAGTAAGTGGAGTTATCTAGGCGCTCGAACATCCTGGTCGCTAAGCGGCCTATAAATTGATCCAGACTTTCAATTTTCAGGTCCCGCTGTATGGTGGCGTTTCGAACGTACCGTGGCGCGTTTACGATCGTCCGGAGGCATAGGCTTTGCTGACTTCGCAGTATCTTTCTGTGGCCTTTGGCTAGCAAAGCATACCACGCGGGGGCCGCGTATGTGAGACGCGGACGGACGTACGTCTTATACAATCCAACCTTCATTCGGAGCGGAATGTTGGACTGCAGGACGGGCTTGAGTAGCGCTCGGGTTACGCTCGCTAGACCGCGGACGTCCCTTGCGTGCTTTCTCATCGTGAGGTTGCGGTCTAGTGTTACTCCCAGGTATTTCGCCGTGTGCGACCAGGCCACGGGTTTATCCTCCAGAGTGAGCTTCGGCGGCAGGGTGAGCCTCTTCGAGAATGCCACCGCCTGTGTTTTACTCACGTTGACACTCAGTCTCCATTTAGTAAGCCAGGCGGGGAGCTCTGTTAGGACCCTTTGCATTTTGGTGGCGGCGTGGTTTAGGTTCATTGACTTGGTGATGTATGCTGCGTCGTCCGCGTAAAGGGCCAACAGAGCGTCTTCGGTGATGGGAATGTCATCAGTGTATCGTGAGTAACACACAGGGGAGAGGCAGCTGCCTTGCGGTACTCCCGCCTCGATGGGTCGTCTGGAGGAGAGCGCTTGCTCCACGCGCACTGAGAAGCTGCGGCCATGTAGGAACGACGCTATTACCTTCACCACCTTCTGCGGTATTGGTGAGGTAGCCATCTTGTAGAGGAGTCCCGCGTGCCAGACTCGGTCGAACGCTTTTTCCATATCCAGGAATACTGCGACTGAGTGTTCGCGCCTGTTGTAGGCGGTGGTGAGGTGATGCAGTACCCTAGTCAATTGGAGCCAATTGGAGCGTCGTGCTGTGTTCAGACCGAAATCCGTATTGTTCTGGACGCGGGGGGATATAGGGATTAATGTGGGTGAGGAGGAGCTTTTCAAACAGTTTCGATAGGCTGGGAAGGAGGGTGATAGGACGGTAGCTCTCTGGGAGCAGGATGTTTTTGCCGGGTTTCGGTATCATGATAACCCGGCCGGATTTCCAGGGGGAGGGGAAGTGACCGCTTCGCATGATCCCGTTGAAGAGCCGGGTCACGGAGGCGATCGTTTTGGGGGGGAAGTGACGGATGGCAGCGTTCGTTATATTGTCTTCGCCGGGTGCCTTCCTTGGCTTTGTCCGACGTATGGCCCGTTGGACTTGCCCGGGAGAGAAGAAAATACCTTCTGCGGTGTCTGCCTCCTGGGTATCAGCCTTGAGGTAGTTTTCGACAAAGGCTTCCACTTCTATTGTGTGTGCCGGGTCTTTGTCTGGATTGTTTTTGAACTGTGATTCAAGGCTATCTGCGAAGATTTCCGCTCTGTCTTCAGCTCGGTATCTGGGGTTACCATCTTGGTGTCTGAGAGGTCGAATCGGGGTTGGTGTGTTCCTCAGCTGTCGACAGAGTTTGTGGAGTGATGCCCAGTCATCTGTGGCGTCATCTATCCTTCTCTCCCATTCCTTGGCTTTGTCTTCTTGCAGCTCTGCCTTCACCTCGTCGCAGAGGGCGTTCAGTTTGGTTTTCAGACGTGGGTCCCTTGTTCTCTGCCACTCTTTCCTCAGCCTACGTTTCTCTGAGAGAAGTCTGGTCAGGTGTGCCGGTGTTTTGGTGAGTCTGTTTTGACGTGGCGGTAGTGAGGCTTCGGAAAGTGCCCTTTGGATTGCGCTCGTGATCTCCCCGGCCAGTTTGTCCACATCTGCGGGGTTTTTCACTGGCCTTGTGGGGGTTGCGGTGTGTAGGGCTTCTGAGAACAAGGCCCAGTCGATTCCAGGTCTTGGTGGAGGAGGTTTTAGGGCGGCCGGGCTGGTTTCCACAACCATCAGGATTGGTTGGTGGTCCGATTGCAGTTCGTCCAGGAGTACCTCCAGCTTTGGGTGTTGAGGCAGCTGTGCGTGGACTGCGAGATCGATGACGTCTGGGAGTTGGTTGGCTATCTCTGGATAGTGGGTAGGCGTATCAGTGCCTGCGACCTCGTAGCCGTGAGTATCCGTGTATTGCTGGAGGATACCCCCGTCTCTGTTTCTGGTGTTCGAGTTCCAGTTCCTGTGCTTGCAGTTCCAGTCCCCGGCCGCTATGATTGGGCGTCCCGGTGCGGTTGGCAGCAGCTTTTGGAGGTCCATATGTGCTAGGGGCGTTCCTGGGGGGTGGTAGATGGAGTGGACTTGGATGGGTGTTCCGTCTATGCAGATCTCAACCCCCAGTGCCTTCATGGACCTCAAATCCAGCTCTGGGAGCGGCTGGTGTATCAGGCGTCTCCTCACCAGGACGAGCAGGCCCCTGATGCATCTTCCTTCCGCGTTCTGGTCGTCCCTTCGGTAGATGTGGTAGCCCGGGAACTTTGGCTTGTCTGATGGCTTGAGGAGGGTCTCGCTGATGAGAACCACGTCTATGTTCTGCTCTTTCAGTAGGGGCCTCAGTAGCAAGGTTTTGTTCCCTTTGCTCTTACTTATGAGGCCCCGAGCGTTCCAGAACAGGATTCTCAACTCCCTACCTTGAAGAGTTTCCCGATCCCGCTGAGCACTATTGGGATCGGGTCTCCCCCCGTTCGTAGGGTTTGCAGAACCTCCTGCAAGATTTGTAGGGCCGTGTCCAGCAGCTCCAACCGGTCGCTGTCGTAACGGTGAGTGGTCTTGGGCGGTAGGGGTGCAGGTCTGTGCGGTTTCCCCCCCCTGCGCTTGGGTTGTTGCGGTGGTGGTGGTTGCGGGTTGGAGTGCTGGCTCAGTGGGTGGTGTTCCTGTTCCTGGGGGGCGGGGGTCGGGAGGGCTCCTGGCCTGGGAGTCCGTTTCCCGATCACCGCTGGCAGATCGGTCCGAGGGGGCTGTGGGGGCCCTGATGGGGGAGCGTCTGAGTCTGAGGATGAGAGGTCCTCTGTCACTCTCACCCGCTTGGTCCTCCTCCTCCTCTTTTTGGTGGCCTTCCCTGTCTGCGGGTTATTCGCTGGGGCCATCAGCGACTGGCCCGCGGTCTCCTTCACCGTGTGGTGGAGGGGTGTGTATGGGGCCGGGGGCCGAGTCTGAGTCTGGGTCTGGGGGAGTGCGGGGTTTTGAGCTCCGCTGTTCGCAGAGCGCTCCCTTCTACCTCCTCGATGGGGGGCCGCGGATGCGGTGGTATGGGCCGTGGTGCCCGCCCTCTTGTTCCTCGCCTCCTTTTTATAGACCGGGCACGTCTTGTTGTTGGCGGTGTGCGCCCCCTCGCAGTTTATGCACGTTGGGGGCATTTCACGCGGTCGGGGGCAGTCGCCCGCGAAGTGCGGTCCTCCGCACCGTACACAGGCGAGTGGTCGGTGGCAATTGTGGCTGCTATGCCGGAAGGCTTGGCAGCGGTGACACTGGGCGGGGCCCTTTTTACCCCTCCAGCTTTCTATTACCACCCCGGGCATGTTTAGCAGCTCCGTCACATTATAAATGTCCGGGGTGAGGTTGGGGGTTTTCTTCAGGGTGCCGAAGAATATGCACCCTGGGCGACCTTTGGATGGGCGGACGGCCCGTATGGCCTCCGGTTCGAAGCCTAACCGGCGGAGGTCGCCCTCTATTTCCTCGGTTGGGGTGTCGGCGGGGAGTCCCCGGATTGCCACCTTAAGATTAAGCTCCTCGGGGAGAGCGTACGAAAACCAAACGACTTTTTCCGTACGCTCTATGGTGGTCAGGTACGCCTGTACGGTGCGGTATTCTTCTCCGGTCGCTGGCGAGAATCTTACTCCTTTTCCGTACGGGCGGGCATTTGGTGGGTGGCCTAGGCGCTCCTTAAGCGCTCTAAAGTGGGTGGCCCAGTTGGGTAGTACTTCCACTACTAGTGGGGGGTACCTCGGCTTAATAGCGGCGGTCGGCTTGTCGGAATTTGACGCGCCTTCCGGGCTATGAGGCCGAGGGGGTGGGGGGGTGGCAGATAATGTGGGTAGTGTGGGTGAAGGTACCTTTTTTGCTCCTGCAGCTGATGCGTAGGAGGCAGCCTTTGATGTGGAAGGCTGCTGTTGGTCCTTGGGTGGTGGCTGCGGGCGTTCGGGCCTGGGCTCGCGTTGCGGGAGTGGTGGTGTGGGGTGGGGCTTGGCGCATCTGCGCTTCACCTCCTCCTCCGATGGGCTGTCGTCGGCCCGCTTCCTACGCAGGCCTGGGATCGGGACGTCTGGGATCTCGAGGGTTTTGTGCCTCTCCACTGCGGCAGCTTCCTCGGGTGTGGGCGTCGCTGGGGCCGAGAGGTTCCTCTCGTCCTCCTCAAGAGTGCTCCTCAGTACGCTGAGGTATTTGGTGGGGAGGCACTTTGCCTCGATTAGCCTTTCCAGGATGATGTAGCTTCTGTCGATCTCGGATCTGGGCGACAGAGGCTTCATCACCTGTGGCTTGGGCGGATTTGGCGGAGGCATCTTGTCCGCGGAGGTGGGTGGGGTTCCTACCGGCACTGGGCGCGGCATTGGGGTGCTGGGCTTCTTCTTTCTCTTCTTTTCCAAGAAGCGTTCAATCACCTGCCCTACGATCTCGGATCGCGAGCGCGAGGCCGAGCTGTCGCGGCCCGAGCTGGACGCGCGACTCGAGGGCAGGGATGTGTCGGAGGTTTCCGGGAGCAGGGAGTCCTTACGGGAGCTCCGACCTTCACGGGCGGGCCCACCGGAAGGGGCGTTAGTGTCCGACATCGCGCGTGGTTACACACAACACGGAACCAACAGAGTTAAACGGCACAAAACTACACAAAACACGAAACACGTAGTTGCGGCACTCGCCTTCGCGCGACCGGGGACTAGCGAGACGACGCCGGCACCGCGAAACCGTAATCCCGTTCGGGTTTAGCGGCTCGCGGTACTGGGTACTGCTGTCTCGCAGTCCGGAACTCAAGGGGGAAGGCGGTCCCCGCACACTTTTTACAGCGGGTCGGACTCGGCAGACGTTTCCAGAAGAAAACGCTGCCGAGATCGTTCGGAGCAAAGGGTCCGTGCGCGCGCGAATACACAAATTTCTGGTTAAAAACGGTTTACCTTTATACAAAACTACTCCTCGCCCTAGCCGTGGTGCGGGGATCGTAATTCAAGCTTTCACAAATCATGTTATACAATTCTTAATACATCGAAGTTTCCAGCAAAGTTAGACGGGGACTTATATGTAGCTATCTCACTCTTATGACCTGTAGCGGACGCCGAGCTATAGAATAAGTTAGGAAAATTGTTATGTTTGATTACCTTGTATAGTATAGAGATTAGAGGCGAACGGTAGGGTTGCTGCCGCTGAACTGGGCGTGGCAGCCGGGCGCCGCCGTTTTGTATATTTATAGTGTGCGAGCGAGAGGGCGCAACCTGTCCCTCTCCCACACTTATCGGATCGGCAGTATAATATTTATAGTGTGCGAGCGAGAGGGCGCGACCCGTCCCTCTCCCACACTATCGGATCAGCAATATTATATTGCAGATACCGGCCTATAAAGGCAGCGGCGCCCGCCCTCAAAAGTATTCAGCATTAAGACTTCGTTTAGAACAGTTCAATAAATATTAACAAGTGAAGAAGAAATCGAAGGTTTTATTCATATCAAATACAGTCCACAACAGTTTAGTTCTTCGAACCCGGATCAGAACCCGGATCAGAACAGTTTGGTCCTACGAACCCGGATCAGAACCTGGATCAGAACCCGGATCAGAACCTGGTTCAGAACAGGAATATTTCGACGGATTGAAGAATTGAAAAATCGACGACGTTACCATGGTGGTAACCCGGAGCCAAGCAGACGCCGCAGACCAGGAGCGTCGCGACACGGAACGTCGCGAACTGGAACGCGAGCTGCAAGGAGAAGCCGGAGCCGATCTTCAAGCCATCGAACAAGAACGAAGGCGAAGGCTATCGCTGGATCCACCTGCGTCACCAAACCCACGAGGCGGTGTCGCGATCGAACCAAGGCCTACGAACGTGGCCACCGATGACGGTGCTGGGGGTGCCAGACCCCGGTCCCCCGCACTGCCACGAGGATACGGATGGTGGAGCTAGAGGCTGAAGAAAAGTTAGCCGCCCTGCGAAGAAAGGAGCTTCAGATCGAGGCAGACCTTATTAAGAAGCGGTTGGCTGTAAGCCTAGCGGCCATTCAGGATGACCAGGAAAGCCTTCACGGTGATAACGGAACCGATCATCATCAGAAGGTTGACGCCTGGCTCCAATCGAACACCCTTGATGCACGAAGGGAACGACGGGACGTGCCGAGGTCCGGAACCAAGGACGACCGACACCTGAGGTTCAACGTGAGGGACAGATCAACCACCCCCGTCAGATCAAGAAGTAATGTCGACGCCTTGACCGAGGCTATGGAAAAGCTGGCCAGACCCAGGATCAAGTGTCCTGACTTGCAACCATTCTCCGGAGCTTCAAATGAGTGGTTGGCATTTAAGGCCGCCTTTCAAGATTCGACGACGATATACCGGCTGACACCGGCAGAAAATCTGCAGCGGCTAAGAAGCTGCCTGAGAGGAGAAGCCAGGGAACTGGTGTCTGCCCTGCTGTGCACTGCAAGCAACCCGGACATCATCCTGAAGACACTCGAACAATGCTTCGGGCGACCTGAGGCCATCATCGACCGAGCCTTAGATGACCTCAAGAGGTTGCCGAAGCCAGGATCATCAGCGGTAGAACTGAACGTGTTCGCTGTTAAGCTTCAGAACATGGTTTGCGTAATCAAGGGCATCAACCGCCATGGGTACCTCTTTAACCCCATGCTGGCCCGAGAAGTGTTGGAAAAGCTGAGCCCTCACATCAAGGCGCGGTGGTGCGACTACGCAAACGAACAAGAAGGAACAGCGGACCCAGAAATCGTCGTGCTATCTCGCTTCCTCATGCGAGAGGCAGACCGAGCGCTCCGATATAGTTACGCTCCATCTGCAATAGCAACCGCTGCCAAGAGAGAACCCAGGCCGACCATCACCGATGCCAGGCCGAAAAGGAAACCGAACGCCGTGTACAATGTAGCCGAAGACGAACAGCTAGACAAATGCCCGATGTGTGAGAAGCCGCACAAGCTACCGGACTGCCCGAAATACGCAGCGCTATCCGTAGACGAACGGTGGGAGCTTGTGCGCAAGAACAAGCTCTGCTTCAAATGTATTGCCAAGAGACACATGCGCCTCCACTGCAAGGCCAAGCGGTGCAGCATAGGACAATGCCTACGACCTCATCACACGAGTCTGCATCAGCAAGAAAAGCCGGAGGAACGTCCCGAAAACCCGAGGTCCGAAGCAGGCACCGCAGAATCTGTCCTGACCATGGCAACACCGACCGCCACCAGCAAGAGGACAGTGCTGCTGAAGATGTGTCCAGTCACTGTCGTGGGTCCACGGGGGGAGATCCGCACGCACGCCCTCCTGGATGAAGGGGCTACAATCTCGCTGATCGATGAGGAGTTGGCGCAGAACATCGGTGCCAAGGGATCGCTGCTACCACTACGGGTGCAAGGAGTCAACGTGACACAGGAAGAAAATAATAGCAAGCTGGTCACCATACATTTGAGGGGAGCCGACAGAGAGCTGCACAAATTTCAAGCAAGAACAATCAGAGGCATGAAGTTGATTCAACAATCCATACCGAGCACGCTTCTGGAGTACGAACATCTCCGAGATCTATCGCAAGAGGAAGTGTGCTACGATACCGTACGGCCTGGAATACTGGTGGGAGCAGACCACTGGGAATACATCGTAACACAAGAACTGCGCGTCGGTAAACGGAACCAACCGGCCGCATCCCGAACTCGACTAGGATGGGTGGTGCACGGGACTGTGCCACGCACCATCATCGAAGATCGAAACAGCGTCCTGCACGTCTACACTCCGGAACGAAGAGGAGAGGCGAGAGAGCAGCAGGACAATCATCTCCACAACTTGGTGGAACACCACTTCAGCATCGAAGCGCTCGGCATCACTCATAAGCCACATGTGAGTGACGCGGATCAGCGAGCCGCTAGAATAATCGAGCGAACTATAAAGAAGACGGACAAGGGCTACGAGATCGGGCTGCCCTGGAAGGCGGACGGCATGAAATTGCCTCCGAGCTACAGTGGAGCGCTCCGTCGCCTCCACAAAATGGAAATGAAGATGGACACCGACCCAGGCTTCGCTAGAAAATACACCGAGCAGATAGAGAACCTGCTGCAGAAAGGATACGCCGAACCATGCGACGGCACTGAGAAGACAAGTCCGGTCTGCTGGTACCTGCCACATTTCGCGGTACAGAACGTCAACAAACCGGGGAAACAGAGGCTTGTCTTCGACGCAGCAGCAAAAAGCCACGGAGTCAGCCTGAACGACCATCTCCTGGAAGGGCCGGACCTACTGATGTCACTACCAGGCATCCTGTTTCGATTCCGGGAGAAACGCATCGCAGTCACGGCAGATGTACAGGAGATGTTTCTCCAAGTGAAGATTCGTCGGGAAGATCAACCGGCACAACAGTTCTTATGGAGAGGCGCCGACAGAGAGAAACCACCTCATCACTTCAAGATGACGAGCATGATATTCGGCGCCGCGAGCTCTCCCTTCATGGCGCATTACGTACGCAACCACAATGCGAAAGAACACGCTCAAACTCACCCTCTCGCCTACGAAGCCATCACTCGAGATCACTACATGGATGACTTGGTAGCGAGCTACGAGGATGAACAGGAAGCCCACCGCGTGATTACTGAAGTACAAGCAGTTCACGCGGCGGCAGGGTTCACACTGCGAGGCTGGAGCGCTAGCAACAATAGCGTACTGCGAGACGTACCCGAAGAACTGCGAGCGACCACACCGACTCAACTTGGAAGAAACGGGCCAGAGAACAAGATACTCGGGCAGTACTGGAACGCCGAGCGAGATGAATTGGGGTTTAACACTTCAATGAACAGAGTCCCCGCCGAAGTGCGTGCACGAAGTCGCGCGCCTACCAAGAGAGAAGCACTCAGCGCGGTCATGTCCATATACGACCCTCTTGGACTGCTGAGCCACTGCACCATACGCGCGAAGATCATCCTGCAGAGCCTGTGGCGCTTGAACATCTCCTGGGACGAGCCTATCCCTGATGAGGAGAACGACCTTTTCGCCACATGGCTGGGACACCTCGCCGATCTTTCGGGTCTGCGACTGGAACGACGCTACGCGATGGAAGACGACCAAAACTTGGAGCTGCACGTTCTGTGTGACGCCAGCGAACAGGCCTACTCCACTGTGGCATACTGGCGCGACACACGACCCGACGGAAGCGTCAGACTGAGTCTCGTGGCCGCCAAGTCAAAAGTGGCTCCGAAACGCGCGCAGACCATTCCCCGCCTGGAACTGCAGGCGGCTGTCATCGGTGCCAGACTGGCTGACACCATCAAGAAAGAACATCGAGTCCAAGTCAAGAAAACAGTGTACTGGACCGATTCGATGACGGTGATTCACTGGGTGCGGCACGACGCGAGACGGTACACTCCGTTCGTCGCCCATCGCTTGGGTGAGCTAGCAGAGCTCACTCACAAGAAAGAATGGCGATGGGTGCCCACCAGGGAGAACATAGCCGACGATGCGACGAGATTCGCGAGCACACCAGTCTCCATAGAAGACCGCTGATTTCATGGACCAGAATTCTTGCTCCGCCCCGAGAATCAGTGGCCGACAGAAACGACGTCGAGCGAAGATGGCGAGGAAGAAGTGATCCTGCATGTTACGGAAGAAAACAAAGCAGGGGAGTGGCTGCCAGATCCCGCACGCTTCTCCAAATACGAGACGCTAGTCAGAGCGTCGGCCCGCGTGCTGGCATTCATCGACTTGTGTCGGCGCCGAGCCTCGGGATTAGAACATCGACACATCGAGGAAGCGGAACGCACTCTCCTACGTCAAGCTGCAGAAGCTAAAAGCATCTCGTCCGATCACCAGGACGAGCCGACTGTATCGGCTGGACCCAGTCCTGGAAGACGGCATCCTGCGCGTCAGAGGCCGCATCGGGGCGGCTGATGCACCTCTCGAGGTGAAACAGGCCATCATCCTCGACGGCCGTCACCGGATCACCAAACTCATCGTGCTGCGAGAGCATTGCGCAGCGGGGCACGCGAACCGCGAGCGCGTGACGAATGACCTCCGTCAGAAATATTGGATCATTCGTCTACGACCCACCGTGCGCACTATAGAAAAAAACTGCGCCCTCTGCCGAAGGAGGCGATCGAGACCCCCTGATTCCGACAACGGGGACCTGCCACGGAACGTGTGGCCCATGGGGATCATCGAGCGCGCCTACACGGGTCCAGACGGCGGAGTACGAGTAGCAGACGTCCGAACGAAGACTGGCGTCTTCAAGCGGCCCGTGAGAATGCTCATCGTCCTGGAGAAAGAAGAGGCTACGCGAGCTGTGCCGGTGGGAGGAACTGTAGCGGACGCCGAGCTATAGAATAAGTTAGGAAAATTGTTATGTTTGATTACCTTGTATAGTATAGAGATTAGAGGCGAACGGTAGGGTTGCTGCCGCTGAACTGGGCGTGGCAGCCGGGCGCCGCCGTTTTGTATATTTATAGTGTGCGAGCGAGAGGGCGCAACCTGTCCCTCTCCCACACTTATCGGATCGGCAGTATAATATTTATAGTGTGCGAGCGAGAGGGCGCGACCCGTCCCTCTCCCACACTATCGGATCAGCAATATTATATTGCAGATACCGGCCTATAAAGGCAGCGGCGCCCGCCCTCAAAAGTATTCAGCATTAAGACTTCGTTTAGAACAGTTCATTAAATATTAACAAGTGAAGAAGAAATCGAAGGTTTTATTCATATCAAATACAGTCCACAACATGACCGTTACAAGTTTAAACTGTTACAATCTTAGCTACCTATTAACATTTGAATCTGATTCGATCTTATAACTACCTAATACATTTTAAATCTAGATTCGATCCTGCCCCGTCTTTGATCGTCCGTTACAGAACTCTTCTACTTACTTCAATACAAAAATGTATACATCATAAAAATCAGTACATAAATTGTTGAATCAAATCAAAAATGTTTTACTGTTACGTTTTCGTTAAGTTTTCATTATCATCATCATCATCAACCTATAGCAGTCCACTGCTGGACGTAGGTCTCTCCCAGGGTGCGCCATTGAGACCGATCCTTAGCTCTTCTCATCCAATCCTTGCCAGCCACATCGCGCAAATCCTCACTCCATGTAGCGGGAGGGCGTCCTACACTTCCTACCAAGTTTTACAATAGTATATTTTAAACTAGTTTCCGCCAGCGGCTTCGCATGCGTTGTTTGTCAACAAAACGTATCCTACGTTTGAATCCAGGTCATAATCTATCACCACACCAAACTTCGTACGCGTTAAACTACGAAATGTGTAGGTAACCTAGAAGTAAAGCAAAACTCGCTGTTGCAACTTGACACCCAATTTTTATCCCAGGAGACCTGATTTATGGGATAAAAAGTAGCCTATGTGTTAATCCAGGTTATATTCTACGTACATACTAAACTTCATCGAAATCGGTTCATTACGAACTTTCTTCTTTCATAGTTTTGTGTTCTATCACCTTCGCCATATCTTACGAGACTCTGTACGCCTTCTGCTTCGCTCACTTAGCAAATAAACGAGTGAATCCTGCGTGTAATATTACCGACTCTAAACGCCGTCTGCGTGTCCCTAGGCACACTACACGTAGGCATTTCATAGACTCAATGTGGTAAATGCATGTTACAGAATTGGATTCGGGCCAGGAGCTGGTACCAGGAGAGAAGGAGCTTCTAGCGAGGTTCTCGTCTAAGAGCCTGCGCCCGCTGCCGACGCGGGACTCGCTCTTCGATGTATGCCCCGTCTACTACGGACATTTAGAGTCTTTGAAAGGTAAAATAAATCAATAAAACTATTTTTCACACCACCTGCTCGTCAATTTCAAATTAGTATACATATGTGATGTAAACCTCACCGAAAGCAGGTCATTAAATCCCTACGGCCGAGCCGGGAGAAAGGTTGTACTGAATTTCATTATGTCCTTGCGGGTATAATGTGATTTGAATTTGGAACCTCATCTGTATTCAAATTTGAACCAAAGAGACCCACACAATAAGAACTCTCTTAAAATAAACAAGGTACATAATTATTTTTATTATTATTTCAAGTATTTATTTTACAACACAGACACTAAGCCTGGACCTTCAACATAGGCATTACCGGGGTCGGAGCCAACGAGAAAGAGGCCTCTTTTCATTTGTCTTATTAATGTATGTATAAAATTCATATATGGCAAGATGGAGGTGGGATAGATGGTTAAACTATAGCAATAATGGATTATGAGTACAGGTTATTGTCAGAGTAATGCTAATGGAATGGATGCTGGGCTATGGGAGAGATGAGATACGGCACCTGCCAATTCCGCAGTATCAAGAATGATTGAGGCAAGTGGCGACTAACTAGTCGTCCACTAAACGGGCCCCCATAAGTGCCGCCAATAGAATGCAGCGTATGTGTGGGCAGTTAAAGGTGTACAACAGAGTTAGTAAGGAAATTAACATTTACCTGCTACCCCACAACAAATGTAAGATTAAATGTCTAGAGTGGCTTAAATCTTTAAATTACGAAGATACTGAGGACCTCCTAACGATTCCCAAATAGTGCCTAGACACAAAAACACACACTCAATTACTCACATACATACACACACACCCTCACACAGATGCACACACACACCCTCACACAGATGCACACACACACAAACTCACACAACACATCCACCCACGCAGATCCTTCTGGTCTGTTGGAAAATAACTGTAATTTTTAGTTTCGTTTTTCATAATTCATAATTCTTTATTGTTCGTGAACCTAGGTACATGATTGATGGTTGAACTTATAAATAGCACTATTCTAGGTTCTGCCATTTAGGCGTACAAACATTTATATAACAATTTTATTAATTACTACAATATTTATCTTGATATTACATATTTTGTCGATGATAAAATTAATACAATTCAGAATCACATTAAATCAAATAGAGAAAACAGTTATTAAAAATTCAAGAAAAATGTCAATAGATTTGCATAAATAAGAACAATAATAATCACAATCATGTAGAATAATAATAGTTATGTCAAATGGAGATGTCAATAAATTAAAAGTAATTGCAACAATAATAGATTTATATAAAATAACTAGCTGACCCGCCAGCGGCTTCGCACGCGCAAAGATCAAAATAATTTTTTCATAGAAATTTTGACACCCCATTTTTACCCCATGAGACCTGATTTATATGATAAAAAATAGCCTATGAGGTAATCCAAGTTATAATATACGTATATACCAAATTTCATCGAAATCGGTTCAGCCGTTACGGCGTGATTGAGTAACAAACCAACATCCTAACTTTCGCATAAAGGAGATTTATATATATTAGATTTGTCGGTTAACCATAGCAGCGCCATCTATTGATTACTTACTCAACCCAGTCGTAAGGTATCGACATCTGTTAGAATCATTTGGAGTTAACAGATAATTGTGACTGTCAAATAATAACAGACAAATAATTAGCAACAAATTAAAATTGCGACTATAATTTGAGATTTAAACTATCCTATCTCTCAAGTTGGATCGAACTGCACATGGTGTGCGAATTTTATTATAATCGGTTAAGTGGTTTAGGAGTCCATTGAGGACAAACATTGTGACACGAGATTTATATATATTAAGATTAAGATGTTAAATAATATTTTGGTCATTAAGAAATTCTTTTACAGTGTAATATGCTTTTTTAACTAGAATATCATTCAACTTGCTCTTAAATTCATTATTGGAGAGCAAGCGAACAGAATTTGGAATTTTGTTGTAAATAGTAGGAGCCATACAGATTTTGATAATGTACCATTTACCTGATTGGAATTCGTTGATGTATAGGAGGAGGGCGTTGGTGTCTGTAACACAATTTTCATACTAATACAGGCATCATCGTTTCAAACTGTACACATGACTGTATATTTGTTGTTCCTCAATAAATCTTTTTCATTTAAAAAAAAAGGTTTTGAGAGGTGTGCTGCAGTTTCACTAAGCACTACTCCCGTCTTTATACTTTTAACACTTCAACCCTTGGACCATAGGTTCCGCTCTTGCGCCTCCACCCTTGACCAGCCAGCTAAGGCAAACCAAGGGTCAGGGTTATCTGTCAACCCCTGGGAGTAATGGGGCTCCGCGATGTCGCCACGCACCGAACGCTCGCCACAAGCGTGCCCGCAGGGGTGTATTTCAAAGTCAAAGTCAAAGTCAAATATTTTTATTCATTAAAATCACAAGGATCACTTTGAAACGTCAATTTTACTGCCTGTTCCTTCGCGACCAAGCCAGGAAAGAAAGGCAAGAAAACCAGGCTGGTTGTTTTTTTTTAATGATCCTTTTACAATAGGTACATAATACAGAAAAGAAATTACGTCTAAATTGTAACATTTTGAACGAGTTGGGGCAGTTTCAATCCCAAGCTTCTCTATCATCTAAATAATCCGATATTTTATAGTAGGCTCTTTTATAAAGATTTTGTTTAATTACGTTTTTAAATTTGTTAATTGTCAATTTTTGTACATCCCTTGGGAGTTTGTTATAAAAGCGCACACCTTGCCCTTTAAACGATTTACTAACTTTATGGAGTCTACATGTGGCAACAGCGAGTTTATCTTTATTTCTAGTATTAAAATTATGATTATCGCTATTTTTCTTAAACAAATTAATATTTTTGTGAACATACATTAGATTTTCATAGATGTATTGACAAGGGAATGTCATAATATCTATTTCTTTAAACTTATTGCGTAATCTATATTATTATTATATCAGTCTATGGAGCTATAATATATTTCTTCTATTTATATGTATACTAGCTGTTGCCCGCGACTTCGTACGCATTACACTTCTAAATGTGTAGGTAACCTAGAAGTAACGCTAAACTCTCTGTTGCAACTTGACTTGACACCACATTGTTATCCCATGGGACCAGATTTATGGAATAAAAAGTAGACTATGTGATAATCCAGGTTATAATCTACGTACATACTAAATTTCATCAAAATCGGTTTAACCGTTACGACGTGATTGAGTAACAAACAAACAAATTCTTCGACGACCTCCGTGGTGCAGTGGGCGAATAGCCGGCTGAGATGCAGGAGGTGGCGGGTTCGATCACCGCCGCGAAACAAATGTTTACATGATCTACAGATATTTGTTCCGGGTCTGATTATTTCTCTATATATTATAAGTATGTATTTACAAAAAAAAATGTATATAAGTATTCTATCAGTTATCTGGTTCCCATAGTACAAGCTCTGCTTAGTTTGGGGCTAGATAGCGCTGTGTGAAATGTCTAGCAATATTTATTTATTATATTTATATTAAATAAACAAACATCAATAATTTCACATTTATCATATTAGTGTAATGTAAAAAAATTGCACAAAACAATACACACTAAATTAAACTTCTAAGACAAACTAAAAGAAAACTATTTTCTTCTGACCAAAATGTTCTACTCGTAGTCCTTACCATTTCAAATTTCGAACTCTACGTCCCTATGAGGCCGTGTCCTAAAAGTACATAACCTCTTTAAGCTTAGAAACCTTCAAATGTACTAAGATAGTACGGTGACTTTCGAGACATTCCAATTTTAAAAATTTGCTTATGTTTTTAAGTGAGTTCAACCTTTTTTGAACAAAATCGGATTGAGTTTTCAAACATGTGTCAAAATAAAATGTAATATAAATCAAAAGCACTAAGAAGGAGTATTGGTGTTGATATCAACTTCGAAGCAAATCACCGCCAAAATAACTTTCTACCCCTTTTTAACCCCGTTAGGGGATGAATTTCCATAAAATACGAAACACGTCTTCCATCAATTCTGTTAAAAAAAGTTTATGCAAAATTTGAAGTAGATGGACCAAGGAATCACGTTGTCCCATACAAACTTTGCCCACCTTTTTCACCCCCTTAGGGATAGAATTTCGGAAAATCCTTTCTTATCGGATGCCTACGTCATAAAAAGAATACACCCTCCAAGTTTCAGGTCTCTACGATCAGCGGTTTAGGCTGTTAGTCCAGTCATTTAAGCTTAAATTAGGTAAAAATCTCTGAATTCGAGATACCCAGCTGTAAGTCTGTAAATACTTGTATATTGACACCCTAAAAGTTGTCTCAAAACCTATATATGTATGGTAGGGTGTACGCAACTATTCAATTTCAAGGTCAAAAGTCACAAAAATCGGTTTTTTGCGCTTTTTTTGTAAATATCTCATTTCCTATGGGTTTTTTGCTATTTGTATTTGTTATCAATATTGTAGAGTACAAAATTCTCTACAAATTTTGTGTAAAAAAAATTTTTATACGGTGAACTGTTTTCGAGATAGAGGGCGAAGAACGCGCGGTCACAGCATCACTTCAGGTCAACCGGTGCCTCCGGTCGAAAACGCGCCATATATAGTTGATGAACTATCGATAAATCAATGATTATAAATATTTGTCAATTTTTATTAACTATTATATTATATTTTATCATTTTCTTCATGCATTAAATCTATATATATTCAATAATACTGACAACCGTTTCCTAAAATTAAAAAATAATTAAGGGAAAAACTTAAATCATAATATATATATTTTTTTTAAAGTTGGGAAAGGAAATGTAAAAACGGAGATATACTCGACTAAAAGTTTTGATAATTATCCTCATTCCAAAACACATATTTTATTTCTGCACGCATTAAGTGGCTGTGACACAACTTCTGCGCTTTTTAAAAAGCGAAAAAAATCATTTTAAAAGTTTTTGAGAAACTGACAAATTTTGATGAACTAGCTGCAACATTTGAGGAAGAAAATTGTTCGGTCCAGAGATTATTAGAGAGTGGAACTCAAACCTTATTGGCAGTCTATAATGCTCCGAAATCTGTGAAAAGTCTCGATCATCTTCGTTATATGCATTACGTCAAGTCTACAAAACTTAATAAACCTGTGCAGCTTTCAAATATTCCACCAACAAGTGCAGCTGCTCATCAACATTTCAAAAGTGTATATTGTAAAGTTCAAACTTGGTTAGGGCATGATTTGGAACCCCAGGTATGGGGTTGGGAAATGCGAAACGATTTTCTGGAGCCTATCATGACAATTTTACCACCTGCTCCAGAAGATTTGCTAAATACAATTTTCTGCAACTGCAAGAGTGGTTGTGGTTCACGATGCGGATGCAGGAAAGTGGGCTTGAATTGCTCTTTAGCTTGTGGCCAATGTAATGAGCAAGCTTGTCTCAATGCTCTACCATATCAGAGCGACATTAACGAAGATGGAACCTTTGACCCCGAAATTATGGAAGAACTTGAGACAAATGTCGTTGAAGACGATAATTGTAGCGGACGCCGAGCTATAGATTAAGTTAGGAAAATTGTTATGTTTAATTGCCTTGTATAGTAGAGAGATTAGAGGCGAACGATAGGGTTGCTGCCGCCGAACTGGGCGTGGCAGCCGGGCGCCGCCGTTTTGTATATTTATAGTGTGCGAGCGAGAGGGCGCAACCCGTCCCTCTCCCACACTTATCGGATCGGCAGTATAATGTTTATAGTGTGCGAGCGAGAGGGCGCGACCCGTCTCTCTCCCACACTATCGGATCAGCAATATTATATTGCAGATACCGGCCTATAAAGGAAGCGGCGCCCGCCCTCAAAATGATTCAGCATTAAGACTTCGTTTAGAACAGTTCTAAGAAATAAATATTAATTAACAGTGATCGAAGGTTTACTTTCAACAACATACAGTCCACAACAGTTTAGTCCTTCGAACCCGGATCAGAACAGTTTGGTCCTTCGAACCCGGATCAGAACCTGGATCAGAACAGGAATATTTCGACGGATTGAAGAATTGAAAAATCGACGACGTTACCATGGTGGTAACCCGGAGCCAAGCGGACGCCGCAGACCAGGAGCGTCGCGACACGGAACGTCGCAAACTGGACGCGAGCTGCAGGGAGAAGCCGGAGCCGATCTTCAAGCCATCGAACAAGAACGAAGGCGAAGGCTATCGCTGGATCCACCTGCGTCACCAAACCCACGAGGCGGTGTCGCGATCGAACCAAGGCCTACGAACGTGGCCACCGATGACGGTGCTGGGGGTGCCAGACCCCGATTCCCCGCACAATCGGTACGATCGACCGCAAGCACTGCCACGAGGACACGGATGGTGGAGCTGGAGGCTGAAGAAAAGTTAGCCGCCCTGCGAAGAAAGGAGCTTCAGATCGAGGCAGACCTTATTAGGAAGCGGTTGGCTGTGAGCCTAGCAGTCATTCAGGATGACCAGGAAAGCCTTCACGGTGATAACGGAACCGATCATCATCAGAAGGTTGACGCCTGGCTCCAATCGAACACCCTTGATGTGCGAAGGGAACGACGGGACGTGCCGAAGTCCGGAACCAAGGACGACCGACACCTAAGGTTCAACGTGAGGGACAGATCAACCACTCCCGTCAGATCAAGAAGTAATGTTGACGCCTTGACCGAGGCCATGGAAAAGCTGGCCAGACCCAGGATCAAGTGTCCTGACTTGCAACCATTCTCCGGAGCTTCAAATGAGTGGTTGGCATTTAAGGCCGCCTTTCAAGATTCAACAACAATATACCGGCTGACACCGGCAGAAAATCTGCAGCGGCTAAGAAGCTGCCTGAGAGGAGAAGCCAGGGAACTGGTGTCTGCCCTGCTGTGCACTGCAAGCAGCCCGGACATCATCCTGAAGACACTCGAACAATGCTTCGGGCGACCTGAGGCCATCATCGACCGAGGCTTAGATGACCTCAAGAGGTTGCCGAAGCCAGGATCATCAGCGGTAGAACTGAACGTGTTCGCTGTTAAGCTTCAGAACGTGGTCTGCGTAATCAAGGGCATCAACCGCCAGGGGTACCTTTTTAACCCCATGCTGGCCCGAGAAGTATTAGAAAAGCTGAGCCCTCACATCAAGGCCCAGGCCGACCATCGCCGATGCCAGGCCGAAAAGGAAACCGAACGCCATATACAATGTGGCTGAAGACGAACAACTAGACAAATGCCCGATGTGCGAGAAGCCACACAAGCTACCGGACCGCCCGAAATACGCAGCGCTATCCGTAGACGAACGGTGGGAGCTTGTGCGCAAGAACAAGCTCTGCTTCAAATGTATTGCCAAGAGACACATGCGCCTCCACTGCAAGGCCAAGCGGTGCAGCATAGGACAATGCCTACGACCTCATCACACGAGTCTGCATCAGCAAGAAAAGCCGGAGGAACGTCCCGAAAACCCGAGGTCCGAAGCAGGCACCGCAGAATCTGTCCTGACCATGGCAACACCGACCGCCACCAGCAAGAGGGCAGTGCTGCTGAAGATGTGTCCAGTCACTGTCGTGGGACCACGGGGGGAGATCCGCACACACGCCCTCCTGGATGAAGGGGCTACAATCTCGCTGATCGATGAGGAGTTGGCGCAGAACATCGGTGCAAAGGGATCACTGCTACCGCTACGGATGCAAGGAGTCAACGTGACACAGGAAAAAAATAATAGCAAGCTGGTCACCATACATTTGAGGGGAACAGACAGAGAGCTGCTCAAATTTCAAGCAAGAACAATCAAAGGCATGAAGTTGATTCGGCAATCGATACCGAGCACGCTTCTGGAGTACGAACATCTCCGAGATCTATCGCAAGAGGAAGTGTGCTACGATACAGTACGGCCTGGAATACTGGTGGGAGCAGACCACTGGGGATACATCGTAACACAAGAACTGCGCGTCGGTAAGCGGAACCAGCCGGCCGCATCCCGAACTCGACTAGGATGGGTGGTGCACGGGACTGTACCACGCACCATCATCGAAGATCGAAATAGCGTTCTGCACGTCTACACTCCGGAACGAAGAGTGGAGGCGAGAGAGCAGCAGGACAATCATCTCCACGACTTGGTGGAGCACCACTTCAGCATCGAAGCGCTCGGCATCACTCATAAGCCACATGTGAGTGACGCGGATCAGCGAGTCGCTAGAATAATCGAGCGAACTATAAAGAAGACGGACAAGGGCTACGAGATCGGACTGCCCTGGAAGGCGGACGGCATGACATTGCCTCCGAGCTATAGTGGAGCGCTCCGTCGCCTCCACAAAATTGAAGTGAAGATGGACGCTGACTCAGACTTCGCTAGAAAATACACCGAGCAGATAGAGAACCTACTGCAGAAAGGATACCACCTTATAGAGAAACCACCTCATCACTTCAAGATGACGAGCATGATATTCGGCGCCGCGAGCTCTCCCTTCATGGCGCATTACGTACGCAACTACAATGCGAGAGAACACGCTCAAACCCACCCTCTCGCCTACGAAGCCATCACTCGAGATCACTACATGGATGACTTGGTAGCGAGCTACGAGGATGAACAGGAAGCCCACCGCGTGATTTCTGAATTACAAACAGTTCACGCGGCGGCAGGGTTCACACTGCGAGGATGGAGCACTAGCAACAATAGCGTACTGCGAGACGTACCCGAAGAACTGCGAGCGACCACACCGACTCAACTTGGACGAAACGGGCCAGAGAACAAGATACTCGGGCTGTACTGGAACGCCGAACGAGATGAACTGGGATTCAACACTTCAATGAACAGAGTCCCCGCCGAAGTGCGTGCACGAAGTCGTGCGCCTACCAAGAGAGAGGCACTCAACGCGGTCATGTCCATATATGACCCTCTTGGACTGCTGAGCCACTGCACCATACGAGCAAAGATCATTCTGCAGAGCCTGTGGCGTTTGAACATCTCCTGGGACGAGCCTATCCCTGATGAGGAGAACTACCTTTTTGCCACCTGGCTGGGACACCTCGCCGATCTTTCGGGTCTGCGACTGGAACGACGCTACGCGATGGAAGACGACCAAAACTTGGAGCTGCACGTTCTGTGTGACGCCAGCGAACAGGCCTACTCCACTGTGGCATACTGGCGCGACACACGACCCGACGGAAGCGTCAGACTGAGTCTTGTGGCCGCCAAGTCGAAAGAGGCTCCGAAACGCGCGCAGACCATTCCCCGCCTGGAACTGCAGGCGGCTGTCATCGGTGCTAGACTGGCTGACACCATCAAGAAAGAACATCGAGTCCAAGTCAAGAGAACTGTGTACTGGACCGATTCAATGACGGTGATTCACTGGGTGCGGCACGACGCGAGACGGTACACTCCGTTCGTCGCCCATCGCTTGGGTGAGCTAGCAGAGCTCACTCACAAGGAAGAATGGCGATGGGTGCCCACCAGCGAGAATATAGCCGACCGAAACGACACTGAACGAAAAGGAACCGACCGAGGAAGTCCTGCTCACCCTGCTGACAGAAGCCGAGTTCTCTGTGAACGCGAGACCTTTGACTCATGTCAGCGTGAGTCATGAAGATCCAGAAGCTTTGACCCCAAACCATTTCCTCTTGGGGTCATCCGCCGGCCTGCCCACCGCCAGACAGCACAGCGAAACCGATCGACGCACCTGGAAAGCCAGCCTAGCGCTCGCTGACCATTACTGGCAGCGCTGGGTCCGAGAATACCTGCCCACCTTGGTGCCACGGGGAGGACCCTCGGACAACAAGAGGCGACTACAAGTCGGGGACATCGTCATCGTAGTCGACCACACCCTCCCAAGGAATGTGTAGCCCATGGGGATCGTCGATCGGGTCCAGACGGCGGAGTACGAGTGGCAGACGTCCGAACGAAGACTGGCGTCTTCAAGCGGCCCGTGAGAAAGCTCATCGTCCTGGAGAAAGAAGAGGCTACGCGAGCTGTGCCGGTGGGAGGAACTGTAGCGGACGCCGAGCTATAGATTAAGTTAGGAAAATTGTTATGTTTAATTGCCTTGTATAGTATCGAGATTAGAGGCGAACGATAGGGTTGCTGCCGCCGAACTGGGCGTGGCAGCCGGGCGCCGCCGTTTTGTATATTTATAGTGTGCGAGCGAGAGGGCGCAACCCGTCCCTCTCCCACACTTATCGGATCGGCAGTATAATGTTTATAGTGTGCGAGCGAGAGGGCGCGACCCGTCCCTCTCCCACACTATCGGATCAGCAATATTATATTGCAGATACCGGCCTATAAAGGAAGCGGCGCCCGCCCTCAAAATGATTCAGCATTAAGACTTCGTCTAGAACAGTTCTAAGAAATAAATATTAATTAACAGTGATCGAAGGTTTACTTTCAACAACATACAATCCACAACAATAATGAAGACCAGTTTGAAATTTACCAGCAGCCAGAAGACGACGATGAAGAGGAAGAAGATGATTAAAATTATAAATTGTAGTTTTTGTACTATTTATTCAATTTTTTTACTTTTAATAAAAATGAATGTATTGAATGATAGTTTTTAATAAAAAGATTAATTCATAATTTATCTGTTTTTTTTCATCATGTAAGAAGTTATTTATATTAATTAGGTTAAAATTCAAATATAATTCCTATATTTTCATTAACAATTCTGCAATTACATGGGCAGGTAAGTGTTATTAAATAAATTAATACTGAATAAAAAGTGGATAGGTTAGGAAAAAAAATGATAAAATATAATATAAATAAAATAAATGTTAATAAAAATTGACAAATATTTATAATCATTGGTTTATCGATAGTTCATCAACTATATATATGGCGCGTTTTCGACCGGAATCACCGGTTGACCTGAAGTGATGCTGTGACCGCGCGCTCTCCGCCCTCTCGAAACGGTTCACCGTATAAAAAATGTTTTTAAACAAAATTTGTAGAAAATTTTGTATTCTACAATATTGATAATAAATACAAATAGCAAAAAACCCATAGGAAATGAGATATTTACAAAAAACCGATTTTTGTGACCTTTGACCTTGAAATTGAATAGTTGCGTACACCCTACCATATGTAGGTTTTGAGACAACTTTTAGGGTGTCAATATACAAGTATTTACAGACTTACAGCTGGGTATCTCGAATTCCGAGGTGAACTTACTATAATGACTGGACTATGTGCGTTGATCCGTCAATCAGTTATTCATGGACAAAGCATTTTGTAACTACTGTATCTATTGACTGTTTATCTATCATTGTAACTATTGTACCACTTATGTATTTTATTTTGTCATTTAACGTGGGAAGAAACTGACTCCTGACATACATATAGCTCACGCTAGTTCAGGAGCCAGGGCTTCAACCAGAATTGTTAAAATTGATATAAAACAAATAAACTATTTTGATTTTTTTATTTTTTTTTATTTTATATGTATAGATTTGTAATATTAGATTGTTATTGTTACTTGTGTTTTATATTGTTTTGCTAAAATAGATATTTTTTTATATTATAAACGCGAATGTTTGTATGTAATGTATGTATGGATGTTTGTTACTCTTTCACCTCGGAATGGCTAAACCAATTTCGATGAAAATTGGTATGTACGTAGATCATAACCTGGATTAATATATGGGCTACTTTTTATTGGTAAACCACGCGTGCGAAGCCGCTGGCGGAAGCTTCTATCTAGAAAAACATTCAGACCCGGAACTAATATCTGTAAATCTTACAAACATTTGTTCCGCGACGGGAATCAAACCCGCAATCTCCTGCGTCTCAGCCGGCTATTCACCCACTGCACCACAAAGGTCGTCTGTTTCGGATGCAATGTTAAAAAGTGTGTTTAATTCCAGGAAAAATAATTACTGCGACCTCAATACAAGACCTCACCGACCCGCGCAACAGAAAGCGCGCCAAACAAAAACACGTCGCCATATCAGAGAAGCTCGCGCAAGCGCTAAACGCGACCACCCTGCTCGAGAACTCAAACGCGACTGTCTTCAAAAGCAAAATGCGCGCCGGCTTCCCTTGCTTCTACTGCAGAAACATATTCGTTAACCCCAAATCACTTAGAGAACATCAATTAAAACATCCCAAATCACAACTTTTCAAACTACTAACAAAATATACGGTAGATGCTTTAGTGGTATACGCAGATATCACTGATTTAATATGTACCATTTGTAACGAAAATATACCAAATTTGGACAATCTTAAAAGTCATTTGATAGATGTACACGATAAAATTATATATGAAAATTATCCAGACAGGGTTATACCGTTCAGATTAGAAGATAGAGAAAATAATTTTGATTGTCAAGTGTGCGGACGCAGATTTGAAACTTTCGGGGCTACAGACAGACATATGAACGTACATTTCAGTAATTTTATGTGTGAAGAGTGCGGGGCGGGCTTCGTCACAAAACACAGATTAAAAGTCCACACATATCTACTCCACAGCAAAAACAAAAGCATAAAATGCGAACCTTGCAAAAAAATATTCGCCTCGAAGTACAAATTTAAAATCCATCACGAATACGTCCATAAGAAATTAAAAAAAATGCAGTGTACTAAATGTTCTGAGAAATTCATAGACTACTTCACACGACAGAGGCATATGGAAGAGAAACATGGCGTCGATTTACTCTCTTACAAATGTACTGAGTGCAATCGCGCGTTTAACAGGAAATACAGTTTAACGTGTCATATTAATCGCATTCATCTAGCGAGAAAAGATGTCCAGTGCGATCTCTGTCCGTTCATGTGTTTTAATAAATCGGAATTACGTGATCATATGTTTAAACATGGGGGGGAAAAAAGTTTTGAATGTAGCCTTTGCCAGAAGTCTTTTGCTAGGAAGAAGACGTTAACAGTGCATATGAGAATTCACAATGATGATAAGAGATATAGTTGTCATCTCTGTGGAGAGTCGTTCGTACAGAGTTGTAGTTTGAAAGCGCATTTGAAATCACATAACGAATATGCACCTATGATACTGTAGTTATATACCGAGTACTTTAAGATATTAAAATAAAAAAATAAAAACTGTATATACATATTCATTTACAAAACCGTAACACGACCCAATCTCATGTGGGGTTCTGAAGCCTGGACGCTGGCACTGAAGGAGGAGAGTCAGCTTTTATTAGTAGAGAGAAAAGTTCTCCGGAAAATCCTAGGTCCAGTAAGAAGAGAAGATGGTAGTCTGAGGGTCCGTAAAAACGACGAAATATAAGATCTTGTGGCCGAGCATCATAGCAGAATACAAGTCACACAGACTCCGCTGGCTCAGCTATCTACTGCGAATAGGGGAAGATCGAAGCGTAAAGAGCATACTTGGGCCGACCGACTGACCGCCGACCTGTTGGTCGTCCCAAGTATCGCTGGAACGACAGGATGGAGGCTGACCTGCGCGACCTTGGAGCCGACAACTGGCAAGAGATGGCAATGGACAGAGGAAAGTGGAGAGTTCTCGTATCGAAGGCCAAGACGCACTTTGGGTCCCTGCGTCAATGGAGTAAATATTCATTTACCAGTTTTTCCACTTACGCCAAGACTGACGGGACAAACCAATAAACATGAATTAATTAATATTCTTTAGTATACCTTACAAGCTAGACTCAACAGTTATAAAGAAATAAAAAAAACACCAAGCATAATTGACGGTCTTATTGCTTAACAAAGCGAAACATAGCTTGTGAAGCGATTGAAATCAAATTTCAATCGGGAAGATGGCTAGACTCAGCGTCCTGGAACCCGGTGAGTACTAGGTGTGCGCGTCGTGATTGGTCGTCTTAGTGCGTAGATACGGTTAGTGTAGTGTGTCGTTATATGAACGAGGACATTTCTAATTTTGAAGAGCAAGTGAGGGTAGTTGCTGCATCTGCCATCACTTCTCGACGGTAGCTCCAACTACGCCAGTGCGCCCGTGACCACGGCTGTTGCAACACAGCCGAAACGTCGGGATAACAAATAAAAGGGTGCATATGCGATAAATACCCGTTTTCATCAGTAATTACCTATGTATATACAGTGATCGCGAAAGTTTGAAAGATACGAATCATGTTTGATTCTTTTCAACACAATTACTAGTAAGTGTTAGCGATAGGTACTCGGCCCATCACTAGCGGCTCCCGGAAGGGCAAGTGCGAGCGGGATAGCAAGATCATCGTCGCTTGTCACACGTTTTATGACCCCGTCTGTCAGGAGCGTTGGCGTCTAGTATATCCTACCTAATTATCTACAGAATATTACAAACTACAGCAGAACAGCAAAGGTATCTAATCTATTACAGTAGGTAGGTGCATTACCTACCTACATTATTGATCGAACGAAATGAGATCTCCAAATCAACTTGGGTGAAACGGCGTTGTTAATATAAGTATGTATGTATATATACTAGTGGTTCGTAGTGGCCCCGAACTAAGATCTCGCGAAAATCCTAAAACACAAAAAAAATATTCTTATGGCGACTAGCGCAACGCAAAGATGCCTAAACGTAAGTATTTAGTGGCTAAATACGATTTAGGGGGTTGTCAAATCATACAAATACGTAAAATTTAAACATGTTTAGTCGCTAAATACGTTTAGGGATCGTTGTGCAAGCCGGCCTTAATTTTGACTAATAAAATAGTGTCACGAAATTCGCAAACAATTTACTTGACCTACAGTTTCATTCAAATGACAGGTATAGGGAGTTCATGTTAGTTGGTAACATTTTTTTTGGGTAGAAATTGCAGTTATTCTGAATTCCAGACTTTTCCCTATATTTGTGTCACTAAAGCTACACGCATACCAAATTTTAGCACTGTGCGGGTCACTGGACACACAACCCCCCCCCCCCCCCCCCACCCAATTTTCCAATTTTAGCTCATTTAGTCACACCAAAATTGTGCTATCACTAGGTACCTACCTATGTATATGCCAAATTTCACGTTGATTGGATAAACGCTTCGAAAGTTATCCTCGGACAAACAAACATACAACGCCGAACGCGATAGAACGCCGTAAATATACAACGCCGATTTGGCCAAGTTGATTTAGACATCTCGCTTCGCTCGATCAATAAGGTGTTGCCATTTAAACTAATTATATTGAAGGGACGGCTTCTACACAAAAAAATAAATGTATCAATAAAATGTTCTGGTTTTATCATCAAAATCTCGATTATATGCTGCTACACTAAATGTTGGAGAACTAGAGTAATGTACGATGCCACAGATAACTAAAAAGTTATTACGAGCCGTTCAACAACCCGCTAGTTCAATGACCCTGGCTCGGTCAATGTACCCAACCAGTCAACAGAACGCGTATAGTGCGTACGGCAGGGCGGTAAGTACTTACATGTTTTGCAGAAAAACTTAAAACAACGTTTTTTGGATTTAAAAACAAACATTATTTAAGGACTCGAAAATATACTCCGTCATATACTAGTAAACATTAACTTGCTTGTAACCTATTAGAGCCGATCCACCAAAGTGCAGAAATGCGTAGAAATAAAACATTTTTTTATTTTAAAATATGTTTATTTACTTATTTATAAAAACAATTACTTAGATAATATATACCCACGATACAGATAGTGTGGGTATCAAAGGTAACTGGATCATGAACAAAATCAAAAATTCAATTACCAACTAGAGGGGCGGGACGGTTAAAGGGGTTGAATCTATCTACAAATTGTATAAGTCTATTATTTTTAATCACACCTATTGGTATTTGATCTTTAATAAAAGAATATAATAATAGGTTGGGGGAAAAGTCTTTTCGCATTATAGTATGTATGAACTTTTAATAAAATCTCTTTGGCTATTGTAGCGGACGCCGAGCTATAGATTAAGTTAGGAAAATTGTTATGTTTAATTGCCTTGTATAGATTAGAGGCGAACGATAGGGTTGCTGCCGCCGAACTGGGCGCGGCAGCCGGGCACCGCCGTTTTGTATATTTATAGTGTGCGAGCGAGAGGGCACAACCCGTCCCTCTCCCACACTTATCGGATCGGCAGTATAATATTTATAGTGTGCGAGCGAGAGGGCGCGACCCGTCCCTCTCCCACACTATCGGATCAGCAATATTATATTGCAGATACCGGCCTATAAAGGCAGCGGCGCCCGCCCTCAAGGATTCAGCAGTAAGACTTCGTCTAGAACAGTTCTAAGAAATAAATATTAATTAACAGTGATCGAAGGTTTACTTTCAACTAATCTTAGGGAAAAAACCTGGGGATTCCCTATAACAGGAATAACAAGCCCTGTTCCTTGTGAACAGATCAGAATAGTTAACTATGACACAACTACATCAGATGAAAGGAAAGATTGTATTATTGTTAAGACATCGTTTAAACTTAAGAATGAAGGAAAAAAGAGTTTTAAAGTCAGAGGACCTTTTGATCCTTATCTTGGTTCATCAACTCCTGAAAAGATGATTAACCTTTGGTATGCGGAAGCGCTGATCAGTGCTTTCCTTGTTATATGCGCAAGCTCTGATCAGTGCTCAGGTGACCTGCGAAACTTTTAATTGATTTTGAAACAAAATGCCTTGAAATATGGTCTAAATTGTTTTATTTACCCGTTCCTACTAAATTGAACGAGCCTATGGGAACTTCACTCATTTGGTGAAGCCTATAGGAACGTTCTAACTGAAGGTTTGGTTAGAAGGAGTGAACAATGGCGATTTTTTCGAAGAGTTATGTGATTTTCATAATATTGTTTATGAGTGATATTTTGCTACAAATGTGACGTTTTTTATACCATTAGATAGCCTAGACTTCAGACTAACTGTGTGTAAAAAGTTACATTCAAAATATGTCACAAAATATATTGAAAAAAACATTTTTCTACAACAGTTGCAGAAATAGACTTTTGGTTCGATTGTCTGAGGAAAATCAAAATGTAAAAATGTTTTAGTAATAAAATCAAAAGTAATAAAATTAGTAAAGATACATTAGTTATCCAACTATTGAATAAAATCAACACTACTTATGTATACCAAACATTTTATTGCACAAAATCAATAAAATCCACCACACTAACATTGCGCTTGATTATCACGCAATGTTGCCGCAGACGCGGTAACAGATTCGCGGGCCTTTGCCGCGTCTGAGAGGTTAAGCCGAAACTCACTGTCGTGAATCCTAACCCTCAAGTTAAATCAATTATGAAGCTAAATTATATTATGACGTACTTAGAGAGAATGGATATAGAAAGTGGACTAATAGATTTAGTGAGAAGAATGATTCAAGAAAAACTTCAGTTCCTTCCTGCTGAATTCTCTAATGTGCCTCTTCAGGACTGGTGTGGTAGAAATTACGGAGGAAGTTATGAACATCGGTTTAAAGCATCATCTCAAAAGCGTTCTGCTCTTTTTTCTTTAACAGAGACTCTTGCTACTCACGTGACAATAAACACAAACCTATTAGGAAAATCATTGAGAGGAAATGAAGATTACAACCTATTCTTTCAAGAGATAGAACTGTAGCGGACGCCGAGCTATAGATTAAGTTAGGAAAATTGTTATGTTTAATTGCCTTGTATAGTATAGAGATTAGAGGCGAACGATAGGGTTGCTGCCGCCGAACTGGGCGCGGCAGCCGGGCACCGCCGTTTTGTATATTTATAGTGTGCGAGCGAGAGGGCGCAACCCGTCCCTCTCCCACACTTATCGGATCGGCAGTGTAATATTTACAGTGTGCGAGCGAGAGGGCGCGACCCGTCCCTCTCCCACACTATCGGATCAGCAATATTATATTGCAGATACCGGCCTATAAAGGCAGCGGCGCCTCAAAAGGATTCAGCATTAAGACTTCGTCTAGAACAGTTCTAAGAAATAAATATTAATTAACAGTGATCGAAGGTTTACTTTCAACAACATACAGTCCACAACAGCTATACTATTTGTATCTGGCTGGTTTTGGTATCATTCAAAATTTAAATTTTAAAGAAGATAATTCCAAATTCAAATTAGGAAAATGTGTGATTTTCATTTGTTTTTCATACTGTAAAGATGAGTGAATCTAATGAAGAAATTCGATACATTTTAAAATTTTACTACAAAAAAAGTAAAAATGCAACGCAAGCCGCGAAAAATAATTGCAAAAATTAAGATAGTTTGGCTGGGAGGTGTTAATGCATCCGCCGTATAGTCCTGACCTTGCACCTTCAGATTTCCACCTGTTTCGGTCTCTTCAGAATTCTTTAGGCAGTGTCAGGTCAACATCACGAGAGGACTGCCAAAACAACTTGTCGCGGTATTTTGATCAGAAGCCCTAAAATTTCTATTGCAATGGGATCATGTCCCTACCTACAAGATGGCAAAAAGTTATCGAACAAAATGGTACATACATACTTTAGTTAAATGTAAATAAAATATATTAAAAAATGTTTTGAATTTTCTTAAAAAATGCGAAGAAACTTTTTCCCCAACCTAATATTTTAGTTTATTAAAATAACTGATAGGACTAAACTAAATTGTTTGATTTCGTTGCTAATATGTTATTTAATTTTTTTTTAAATATACAAGTAAAACAATAAAAGATTTTTTCAGTTACCTATATGAAGGGAAAATAAATACTAGCTAACCCATGATTGCTAATGTGGTAAAAAAAATTGAAAATCCATCTCAAATGGCTTGCGGCTTTACCAATTTTGATATTTTTTTGTACTTTTGGTGTCACCTATATGGTTCAACCTAAAAGGGTAAATTGGAATCAGTTTAAATGAATATACTATGAACCTGCTTTTCTATGATACTTACCTACCTAACTTATTGAACGCGCGACTTGAGGATGACCACAGTGCAGTATTGGATTGTATTTTATTCATCCGTAGACATATTCGACATATTCACACGTACTTAGACTGGTCATATCAATAGAAATATAAATTAATAAATTGTTACGAACTATTTTACTATACTACGTGTTTTGATAGGCACGACATTAAATGAAAACACGGGCAGGGCTTATGGCTAGGATTGATGTAAAATAGGTTTTTTAAAATTCATTACCATAGAAAATTATAAATTTTCAAACATCCCTCATATCAAGTCCTAAAATATCAATGAAACAGCCTGAATAAACAAATCATATTTTATCATGTAAGTAGGTACCTGTTAAACTGACTAAGCGGCATCGTCGCAAAGGCGCCACCGATTAACGTTAAAAATTGTTTATCGGAAATATATCGATTACTGGATAAATATTCAAGCTACGGGTATTAAACCCACCTCTAAAATCAGTTAATACGATTCCAGATATGTGTTTTAAATTAATGTCGTACTTATCAAAACAGGTTGTATATGACATACCATGCGTAAAAAATAGGCCATATATGGCTCCAAATTAATGGCCTATTTTTTACGCGAGTACTGTATCTAAGAGTAGTTATGCTAACACCTTTTTTAAATGATTAAAATAACTTATTTAGTCATTAGTAACATTCTTATGAGCATATTTTAAATGACTTCTCATACTAGTCAGAGAGTAATACTTCTTAAAGCAAACCAAACACTTAAATTGTTTATCACCAGTATGCTTTAACTCATGCTCTCTCAACAGCTTTTTCGAAGCAAAGAACTTACCGCACTGATCACAAGGATACTCCGAATCGTGGGCCCTCTTCATATGCCTCATAAAATTCCTCATCCAATCAAACACAGTCCCACACAACTCACAAGTAATATAATTAACATGTTCCTTATGAGAATTCACTATATGAGCTTGCCGTTGATGTTCACTTTTAAATATTTCACTACAATGATAACACTTCACTTTTAACTGGTCCGTGTGTGCAGAAACAGCGTGCTTCTTCATATACTTTTCTAACGTAAACACTTTGTCACAGCTGTGGCACGGATATCGACCAGTCTCATGAATCTTCTCGTGGGCTCTTAAACGTTGGTCCGTGATGAAGGGTTCCCCGCAGTGCCCGCACATATAATTCTGCAGATGTGTGTTTAAGTGGGCATCGAGTAGCATAAACGCTGAGAAATTCTTGTCACAAAACACACAAATATTAGCATCTAGTATATACGGTATCATTTTATTCTGATATGCCAATGTGATACCGTGGTTGGTATTTAAATGGTCGAGCATATCTGCCCAATTTGGAAGTGGGGTATTGCATTTAATGCAGAAAGCATCTTTGAGGTCAAGTTTTATGGTCTCATGGTTCCAGGATGGTCTCATAATGATTTCTAGGTAGGTAGTTCGGTCGTGGTGCTGTGTGTGCGCGCGCAGGTCTTCTGGAGAGGGGAAGGACTTGTGGTCTTTGCAGTAGAAGCAACAGGGAGTGTTGGCTCTAGAGCGAAATGGCGTCAAGTTGATGTGAGTGAGTAACGTCTTTATCTCTTGGATGAACTGGCGTGTGTGTGTTTTTGGGTAGACATCTTTGTTATCTGAAATTGAAAGGGTTAGTCACCAAACAGCACTAATGTGTTTCAGTTTTTTTTATACTACATTTTTTTATATTAAACTTGTAGACGCACAAGCTGACGGACCTCCTGTTAAGTGGTCACCGCCGCCTATAAACTCTTCCAGCACTCAAGGTACTGCAGTCGCGTTGCCTAGCACTTAATACCCTATTTACACCTCTCTGCAAGGCGTTCATTTTGAAGCCTACATTTTGAAGCCTACCGGAAAAACCTCCGGAGGAAGGTCATTCCACATCTTGCAGGTGCGTGGAAGAAACGAGCGGGTGAAACGCACCATGTGAGACTTCCACGCATCTACAATAAGTGGGTGAGCTCGTTGCCGGTTGCGCTAGGCTCGATGGTAGAAGTGGGAAGCAGGGATTAAATTGAACAGCTCTTCAGAACATTCGCCGTTATATATTTCATAGAAAACGCTGATCGCTCCGATGTCACGGCGCAGACTCTGCGGCTCCAGATCCTTAGATACTAATGGGTCGTCGACGATATGAACGTGGAGATGGTACAAGCTTATGGCCCACCTGATGTTAAGTGGTAACCATCGCCTATAACAAAGAATTGCTTTGTAGGTCACGCATCTTAGAAACGCACCTTACGATGCACTGCCCTGCGTCCATAAACTTGAGGCATACATATGTAAAGCCTCATGTGCCTGTAGTTTCACCGGCAATCATACCCTTCAAACCGAAACACAGCAATGTTGCTTGACGGCTGAAATAGGTACAATGGTAGTACTTCCTCAGGCGAGCCCTTTCACAAAGAACTCAACTACTCTTAAAAGTCAGTTTGAAGGGTAGGAATAAATTAATGAAATTACAGACAAATAGAAGACACAAAGCGAATAGTACAATGGGCGGCCTTATCACTTAGAAGCGATTTCTTCCAGACAACTATTGGATGGAGAGGATTTAGTTATGTCAAAGATATGGTTGGGGGTGCACATAAACGTGACTATATATAGACATATAATATGGATGAAGGGACTAAACACTAGAATGGTAATGGTTGCCAGTGAAATTACAGGCACATAAGGCTTTACACCTGTATGCCTCAAGTTGATAGACGCAGTGCATCGTAGGGCACGTATCTAAGGTGCGTGACCTACGAGGCTTGTTATGGGCAATGGTTTTCGGATGTATGCGATTCATACTAATACTATAAATGCGATAGTAACTCTGTTTGTTTGTTACCTTTTCACGACTAAACGGCTGAACGGATCGTAATGAAATTTGTCAAGGAGATAAATTATATCCTGGGGAAGGATATAAGCTATATTTTATCTCAAAAAGTAATCTCGAAGGGGATGAAATAGGGGTTGAAAGTTTGTATGGGCAATCCATAATTCCTCAAGTTAGTGATCTGAAAATTGATATTTTGGCTTTTGGTAAGAAATAAAGAAACACGTGTTTCTACTTTTTTGCACAAATCATCCCTTAAGGGCGCAGAAAGGGGTTAAACTTATGAGGTATTCTTTAGATGCACTTAATATATGGACCCTTACGAAATTTGATATACCTACAGGATGTTTAGTAATATACTGACGATATTCAAGTAAAGGTTTATCAAAACATTAAAAAAAACTGCTAGTTATATTATCAAGTTTTAAAGAAAATCTACTAAGTTTAGGTGATTAATTCGATATAAACCTTACTGCCTACTCTTGCAATCGACATCCAAAATTAAAGGCCGATTTGATATCTCTTTCGGAAATGTCTGCGGGTTTTGGGTTAGAAAGGGACAACAAAAGAAATCTCGAGACGTCACCAATACAGTATCTGTGGTTATGCAATAGCACAATATAACTTTGGTTATGTTGTCTGGAAGAGATCGCTTTGTTAAGCGATAAGACCGCCCATTATACTTACATTTATTTGTTTTATTTTTATATCTGTTGTGTTTAGCTTGTAAGGTATAATAAAGAATTTTCATTCATTCATTCATTCAACTTTATTAAAGTGTTTGTTTCTACGCGCCAAAATAAATTTCACATTTCTATGGTAAACATTTCACAAATTTATTTATTATGCTCATCAAAATAACCCATTTCATTTTTGTGCGTATATTATCAAATACCCTTTATACATAGATTGTGACCGGGATTGGGACATAGGCTACTTTTTACCCGACTACGCAGGAGGGTAATGTTTTTATTCCTCCGTAGTGCAGTGGGCGAATAGCCGGCTGAGACGCAGGAGGTAGCGGGTTCGATTCCCGCCGCGGAACAAATGTTTGCAAGATCTACAGATATTTGTTCCGGCTCTGGTTGTTTCTCTATATATTACTAGCAGCCCGTCCCGGCTTCGCACGGGGTAGACAATTATTTATTTTTGGAAATTTGGACATAAAACACTTTTTTTCACAAATATTTTTATTTATTAAAAAATTATTATTTATTAATTATATATTAACGATAATAGCCTCCACCCCGCCCGCCGCGATGCCCGGCGCGCTTTTCAGACTGCATCGCAAACAACGGCCACGGCGCTATGGCGGTTTTGTTTACTGTTTGAATTTTTTAATTCGTAATATCTTTTGAATGGAAAGTCCAATTTAAATAATTTAAAAACTATTTTATAGGTAGTTAAATGGTCTTGACCATAAAATAATTTATTTGGATAAGGATTAATATAAACACATAAATAGCATGGTTTGAATTTGGTTAGCATTTTCATTAATGTTTAAAATGAAAAAAGTTGTTGTAGTGACATAACTACAATAGTTGGACATATGCTACCGCGGAGTTTTTTGTAGACATTATGATGTTCTTCAATATTGTTGTACATTATTTTGTTCTATCGCTAATAGTTTCGGCAGCGCATTCGACGAAAGACATTTTAAGACTCATTTTTCTACACCTTCGGTTACATTGTTCAAATTTTACCAAGGATCCCTAATTTTTTTCAAAATGAAATGTAGCCTATGTCAAATTGGAAGAATGTAGCTTTCTATTGGTGAAAGAATTTTTTAAATCGGCCCAGTACTTTTTGAGCCTATTCATTACAAACATACAAAAATAGGTACAATCTTTCCTCTTTATAATATTAGTGTAATGTATGTAGATAAGTATGTGTTTACAAAAAAAATGTATATAAGTATTCTATCAGTTATCTGGTTCCCATAGTACAAGCTTTGCTTAGTTTGGGGCTAGATAGCGCTGTGTGAAATGTCCAGCAATATTTATTTATTTATTTATTGACAAACCACGCGTGCGAAGCCGTGGGCAGGTCAGCTGGTTTTATACGTGTTTTGTAATGTACGACATAAATAGAAAACACGGGTAGGGCTAATAAATAAAAATATTTTATTTCAGATAGCATAAATCCATACATTGTTAGTTTGATAATGGCTACCATTAAAAAATTTTCTTTTTTAAACAATCTTTATATTATATCCTAAAATATAAATAAATAAACTGCTAGACAGTTCACACAGCGCTATCTAGCCCCAAACTAAGCAGAGCTTGTACTATGGGAACCATATAACTGATAGAATACTTATATACTTTATTTGTAAATACTTATTTATAATGTATAGAAATACATCCAGACCCGGAACAAATATCTGTAGATCATGCAAACACTTGTTCCGCGGCGGGAATCGAACCCGCTAACTCGTGCGTCTAAGCCGGCTATTCACCCACTGCGCAGGGCATCGTCGCAAAGGCGCCGCCGATTTACGTTAAAACTTGTTTATTGGAAATGTATTAATTACTGGATAAATATTCAAGCTACTTGTATTAAACCCACCTCTAAAATCAGTTAATACGATTCCGGACGTGTATTTTAAATTCATGTCGTGCATAACAAAACAGTTTGTCTAATTGGCGCTGTTATAAATAAGTCCACGCGAACGAAGTCGCGAGTAAACTTTTAATAAACAAACTGAATGGTGAATACCTTAAACAATTCCGTGTAATCTCTCCAAATGTGAATTCAAATTATCTTCGAATTTAAATCGTTTTCTACACATTCTACACTTAAACTGCCTCGTCTCATTATGATAGAATCTATGCGCAGATAACGCCTTCTTAGATTTATACTCCTTCGAGCACAGATCACAAGAAAAGGGTTTATCTACCCCATGAGATATTATATGAGCTTGAAGCTCGGTATTCACGAAAAATGCTTTATCGCAGCCATCTTTTTGACACTTAAAAGGGCGGGATAATAGATGAACTTTTTGTATATGGCATTGTAAGATCCGTTGACTTGAAAAGTTGCCTCCACATGCATTACAATCGAATGAAGGAGGAGTTCTACCGTGGAATTCCACTTCATGATTTATTTTCTGATTAATATCAACGAATTTTTCATCACAATAACCGCATTTACGCGTTTTGCTATTACATAAATGTAATATACGTTCATGTTCGGTTTTTCTTAAACGAGTTTTGAAAATTTTCTTGCAATATGAGCACGGGTATTCTCCGAATTTGTGTCTTAAGCTGTGCGTTACCAGATTGCTTTTATTAACAAATCCTCTCGTACATTTCTCGCACTCATAATTCCTGAAATGCACTTCATTCATATGCTCCGAGATATTCTTGAAATTGTTAAATATATTCCCACATTTAACGCACTTTAGTTCGTCGTTCTCGAACTTAAACGGGACTATATGGTTCTTTATATCGAAATTCATAGGTTTATTGTGTTTCATTTTTAGGTGACGCATTAGTGTTTCCAACATCTCAATTTTAATATTACAAATATTGCATTTAAGTCCGGTAATATCGAGTTTTACTAAGTACGTTCTGACGTGTTTAACTTTGTATTTTTCTGATATGAGTCCGTGTGTTTTTGTGTGTGATTTGAGGGTAGTTGCGTATTTGTATTGTTTGGGGCAGAACGCGCATGCGTATCCGACACCCCAGTATCCTCTGAGAGGCGTTGCGTTTGAGTACGCTAGTACTGAATGTATGTTCTCTCTGTGTTTGTTTAACACGTCCATGTTCTCAGCGACTGCCTTCTGCTCTTTGGTTGGTGGGAGCGGTATTTCTGTTTCCTCTTCACCTACAACAAGATTTTTTCCATTAAGCAATGATCCATCATCCAAAGGACTACCATCCAATGGTAGTCTGGAAGAGATCGCTTTGTTTCATACTCTTATTCTATCAAACCGTAGGAAAACAATAAAAAAAATTTAGGTGTGGCTGTGTCATGGACACGGCCGTGTGTTGTTCATGAATACGTGTACGTAACAGGTAATATTTTCTAAAAATATAAAATATGCTATTTTATGTAGGTATGTTATATTAATGATGTTTGAACACTAAGAAGTCCTTCGGGACAAAATAGAAATCTCGACGCAGCAAAATGACTTCAAAATGGCGGCGCTTCCTCCTCCACCGCGTGCGATGCGTCACAGTCCTCAGCGTAACGAATTCTTTGATCCTTTAGCTATCCAGTGGTGTAATTAAGTTTTGGATTGAGATGATAGATATGTAGCTGCAATACCAAACTGTATCGCCCTATTTTGTTATCATTCGTTTGTTTGATTTTGCCTCCCACTATAGAAGCAAATTTAAAAATGTTTCACGTCAAAACAGATAGGGTTATGGTTGCCGGTGAAATTACAGGCACATTAGGATTTACACCTGTATGCCTCAAGTTTATGGACGCAGGGTAGTGCATCGTAGGGCACGTTTTTAACGTGCGTGACCTAACTAGGCAATTCTCTGAAATAGGCGATGGTTACCACTTAACATCGGGTGGGCCATAAGCTTGTACCATTTCCATTTATTATTATTATAAGCCTGTTGTGTCCCACTGCAGGGCAAAGGCCTCCCTTCCCTCTTTCCACTGGTCTCTGTTGATTGCAAGTAAGGGCCAATCCTTGAGGTAGGATTTTAGCTCATCCCGCCACCTTCGCCTGGGCCATTCAAGAATACTCTTGCCCGGGTTCAGAAAATGTTACGGCGTGAGTATCAAAAATCTTAAAAAATTGCGTTACGTAATACTTGAACGCGCCTTAATGCCAATGACAATTAAAAAAATATATATTATAATATTCAATTAAAAAATTGTGTCAATTGTTACAAAAAAGAAATGCGTACCTACTAATGCTTCTCCTCCATATGGCGCCTCAAATTATCTTCAACTACATAGCTCTTACAACACATAGCGCATTTAAACGCCTTCTCATTATGTAAATACATATGATCCTTCAAAGCCTTCCCAGATCTGTACGCCTTAGGGCACAGAGAACAAGGAAATGGCTTCTCCTCAAGATGCGTTAACATATGGGCTTGCAAAGTCCTGTTCAAATAGAAGCCCTTATCACAGTTTTCCTCAGGGCATTTGTAAGGGCGGGACAATAAATGCTCCTTCTGTATATGAGCTCTTAATGAATGCTGTCTCGCGTAAGATTTATCGCAAGCGTTGCAAAAAAACGGCAATTGCTGCTTCATATGCGTTCGCAACTCATGGTTTTTCTTTTGCGCGTTATTCTCGAATCTCATCTTACAATACTCGCATTTAACCGTTTTAGTTTGTAGTATGTGAGTTTTTCGTTCGTGGTTAGTTTTTTTCCGGCGCGTATCGTAAGTTTTCCCGCAGTAATCGCACGCGAATTTACCGCTTTTATGCGTATCTTTGTGAGCTACTAAGTTAACTCTGTTAATGAAACCTCGATCGCAACGTTCACACACATAATTCCTGTAATGTTTGTTAGCCATATGTTCTGATAAGTTCTTGAACAGGTTAAATTGGGTTCCACACTCAACACATTTCAATTCTTTTGTATCGAACTTGAAGGGTATCATATGGTTGTTAATATCGAAATGCATAGGTTTTCCGTGTTCGGCTAAATGATGCATTAATGACTGCAAATCTTCTAACTTGTTATTGCAAATGAGACATTTTAAGCCCGTCACGTCTAGTCTCATAACGTGTGTTCTAACGTGATGTACGACGTAGAGTTTAGAGATGTTTCCATGGTTTTGTGAATGGATTTTTAAGGCAGATGCCTTTGGGAATTGATCTGGGCAGAAAGCGCAAACATAGCCCTCGCCATAGAAGTTTCTTATAGGCGTAGCATTCGAGTAAGCTAGCACAGAATGTACGTTTTCTCTGTGTTTCCGTATAATCAACATGGCGTCTTCATTGTCTTGTTTATCTCGTGGTTCATCGTCAGATTTCGGTGTGAGCGGTCTATTCTCCCCGTTATCTATAACAATAGTTTTATTTTTTTAGTTTAATCTCCTTTCTGCCTGCAGATGAGCGTCGAAGCCGGGGCAGACCGAGGAAGCGTTGGCGTGACGACCTCGATGCGTTCCAAGATGGCTGATGGAGCGTGGCGATCGTGAGATATGGAGGAACATGGGAGAGACCTTTGCCCAGCAGTGGGAAAGTAATGGTTAAGAAAAAAAATCCTTTCTTCGGTTGAAACTTGTGTGTGAGTTCCTTGAGAAAGGGCTCACCCGGGAAAATAGCACCATGCATAATGATCATCAAAAGAATAACCAGACTCGTTTCTTGCTTTTCTTTCCTGGCTTGGTCGCGGAGGAACAGGCAGTAAATTTGACATTTCAAATTGATCCTTGTGATTGAAATGGATAAAAATATTTGAAATTGTCTTTGACCTATTTCTGCCAAGCATTGCTGTGTTTCTGTTTGAAGGGTATGGTTTCCGATGAAACTACAGGCACAGGATGCTTTACACCTGTATGCCTCAAGTTGATGGACGCAGGCAGTTCATCGTAGGGCACATTTCTAAGGTACTTTGTTATTGGCGATGGTTACCACTTAACATCAGGTGGGTCATATGCTTTTTCCATCGCCAGGTCGTATAAAAAAAACTTGAGACTCTCAGAGTTTGCCGAAAGCCTTTGATATTGATAACTAAAGAAACTTAGGCCCTTTGGTTGAAACTTGAGACTCTGTCGGAGTTTGTCGAAAACCTGTGTTATTCACTAAAGAAACTTAGGTACTTTGGTTGAATGAAACTTGACTCTGTCGGAGCTTCTCGAAAGCCTTTGATATTGATAACTAAAGAAACATTGGCCAACATATTTCGCCCGCGGCTTCGCACGCATGTTTTGTAAATAACGAGTAACTGGATAACTAAAATGTAACTCTTCAGAAAACAATCTAGAAAATGTGATCGGTTTGGAAATTGAAGAGTTTAATGATTTTCTCATGGATTCTATTACAATATCTTGACTAAATTTATATGGGACCAAGCGCCGCAAAGGTCGTGGATTTTGTACTTGTATTATTATGAGTATTTCATTTATACGAGTTTTGTGTATCGGAAATGAGGGGAGGCCTTTGCTTAACTATGGGACAACAAGTAATAGATTTGAGTATTCAAATTCATATACCAGACTTATGGCCTTATCACGTTTCAGTATGTCGTTAGAATATTTTGTATTGTTTACACGCTTCCGCCCGCGGCTTTGTTCGCGTGGTTTGTCAATATAAATATTCCTTACAACGCAGTCGGGTAAAAATTAGATGTCGCCCGGTCATCTATCTATATAAAAAATTTAATTGAATTCGGTCCAGCCGTTTTAGTCGAGAAAACGTAACAAACAGACAGACTTAGTTTCGAAATTATAATATTAATTGTATTTTATTTTTAAGTGTTCTACACGAACACTTACGGAAAATTATAAGATTTTTAAAACCATCTCAAAAACTTTCAAACCGGACAGGACTTGAACCCGCAACCTTCCTCTTGATACGAGGATGCACTGCCAGTTGAGCTACAGGCTCTTGTCACGTCAGGGTCGTAATTAGTGAGATGATTGCGATTATGACTCGAAGAGCCGTTAGCTCCGTCTACAGGAAAACGCTACGCAGATAGCGCATTAATGTCAATGTAAAATGTCATGAATGTTAAATGAAATGGTAGAAAATGCTTTTAGCATTAAGCCCTCCATTTGTACATTTTTCTTTTGGTGCAATAAAGAATTAACACAAACAAACAAACAAATATCCATTATATAATACAAATTAGGGGCCGTCCACGTGAGTGTTCAGGGGGTGGGGGGAGGGGGGCCTAGCCGAATCTCGCCCAATCTCACGTAGGGGGAAGGGGGGTTTCGGCTAATATTACGGTTTTTTTATATTTTATCTTCGAAATCACTGTAATTACGAGTAGCAATCTTGAAATAATGAAGCCAATTGTGTTTTTTAAATAAGTCGCAACGCATTTACCCTATGAAAAATCTCACGTGAGATAAAGGGTGGGGGGAAGGGGTCGAAATATATCTCGCAACATTTTACCAGCGGGGGAGGGGGTCAAAAAAATATAAATATTCGTCAAAAACGTCTCACGTAATGAATGGACGCCCCCTTATCAATAATTATTTATTCAAAAAATTTTTTTAATTGATTTTTATATTGTATTTACTGTGTGTGCTGTTGGCCTTCCCTGATAAATAAATAATACAACAAACTTACTTTTAAACGCTCTGACTTTAGCACTCAAAGTCTTCCTCGGTATTCGGTAATGCTTAGACGCAGCCCGTTGGTTCATCCGCTTCCCAATAACCGCATCAACAGCCTTCTTCAAGTCATCCTCAATGTACTGCTTGTAAGTCTTATTCCGGTCATCCACGGGTAGTTTCTTTGGCCATTTTGGTTTGGGTGCATCGCTGTCACTCTCCGATGCACTCTCTCTTTGGCGAGGTTTCCGCTTTCTCGGAGTTGTTGTTTCTGGCTCGAAGTCTTCATCATCTGAAAGTAATCGTAAAGTGATAAGTCTTAATACAATACCGGAGTCGAAAGAGAGAGATAATATCAGGAGTAAAATTTATTAAATAAATATACATATACATATTATGTAAAATTTACTTTTTGTTTTCTTAATGTACCCCCCCCCCTTCCCCCTTTCTAAACGTTATGTAACACCTAAGTGACCATTTTAAACTAAAAATCACAATTATGTTGCAACTTGGGAGAACAAAATAAAAATGACTCACAATACAATCGAGAGATTACCCGTTAAACATAAACGAAAAGGATTGCCAACTGGGACATTTTAAATCCCTAGTTTTTTATTTAAATAAAAAAAAACAATGTTACGTAATGTGTTGTTCAAATCCCCCTCCCACCTCTGTAAAGCATCGTAACGTTTTACAAGACCCCCCCCCCGCAAATTGCGTTACGTAACACTTGAACCCCCCCTGGAAGAAATAGCTCCCAAAGTGATAAGACCGCTCATTGTACTAGGAACCCTAAAAGGAATAAAAATAAATACAATAGATACCTACCTTCATCCAGAGGATCTTGATTTTCATCATAATTCTCATAATCTTCTTCATCCTTTAAACTAACACCATCTTGACTTTCCTGCTCATCGAGGCTCTCTTCATCTGAATCATCATTATTAACATTATGTTTCTCTAGTATCTCTTCATCCAAATATTCGACAACATAATCTTCCGGCTCTTGTTTTACCTCAGCATTATCTTCAATGACATCTTCCTCGGTTACTGAAATAAGAAAACAAAATTTTCATGATGATGATGACCTCCGGGGCGCAGAGGGCGCATAGCCGGCTTAGAAGCAGGAGGTAGCATGTTCGATTCCCACCGTGGAACAAATGTTTGCATGATCTACAGATAGTTGTTCCGGGCCTGGATGTTTTTTTCTATACAATATGTAACAAAAACCCTGTCAGATCCTCAAGGGTGTGATAAAGTATCAATATTTGGTCACAATCACGTAATTATTTACCAGAAAAAAAAATACCAGACTAATTTAATTATTTGGCGCACCAGCAACACCGGCGAGGCGGCGGTATGGAGCGGTCACTAACCCACGTACGACATTTGTTTTTTTTTTGTTGATGATTGCAGTTAAGAAACAATAAGTTTAATGCAGCTCTGAAAAGAACTTAGGTTCAGCTCTGACAAGAGCTTAGGTACGTATTGCTAGGTAAGCAGAAGCACGTCCAACCTTCAACCCAATGCACCTTCCGACACCGTTTTACGATGTTGGCACGCACTTTTCGCAGCACATTTTGTCCGATTTTACATACTCAAAATCCGCGACGATTCGAACTCGCATAACCGCTTCCGAGTCACACAACTTGTTTCACAAACCCCACAACATTAAACAATTATTCTCGAAATTATATTTATTTCCCGACTTTAATTTGCACGCCACTGTGGTTGAATATGGTGAAACCATTTAATTTTGTAACATCTGTATAATTTTTACCCATGTTTTGGCAAATAAATAAATCTTTATCTTTAATTTCTATGTCATTTTGCTATATATTTTATATTATAAGTATGTAAATATTAAAAAAAATAAGTATATACTTTAGAATTCTATCAGTTATCTAGGTCCCATAATGAAATGAAATTTATTTATTTGCTTTAACATATTATGTGACATATTAGGTCTTACATAAATTATAGGTCCATTATATGTATATGTCCTACCACAATTGTTGGCATGCAAAAGGTAAACCCCGCTTTTAGCCCCCCCCCCCGCTTTTTAGCAGCTAAGAACCTTTTTTGGTGACCTGACCTGACCTGATTTGAGGGTGTTTCTTTCATGTTAGGTGGGGGTCCAGGTGCATGCCTAGGTATTACTGGGTGGGAGTGGGTGGTTACTCAGGTTCACTGCAAGGCAATCGCCTTTTCAGAGTGTAAAGGTTACATGAACAGATTTTGAGGCACTTGCTTTAATCCTCCAAGTTTTAAGCCAGTCATCTACCTTGTTATGTTTTTCCGTGGATGATGTCATGCATTTATTTATGTAACTACTAGCACTATGTTTAACTTCATAATGTATGGCTGTTTATCTACCCAAATAAATAAAATTAAAATAAAATAAATTGTTAAGGCTGGTTTGTAGGAGCTCCGATGCTTCAAGTGGATCCTTACTATTTGCAAGTAATACCTGTTTATATCAGTAATTATGTAAAGTGATCATGAAAGTTTGAAAAATACTGGTACATAAGTTATAGATAGGTAGGTTTCACATACTTCCATCAACAAAATTAATGTTATTCGTTAATTTGTTGATTTATAGAAGGCAAACAAATAAAATTGACGTGTACGAAGTTGTGGGCAGAGCTAGTTATCAGTACACAGTGATCGAAATTCGCTTAATATTAACATTCGCCCCTCCTTCATATAAAATTTAAGTACGCCAAATCTCACACTCCTTCGTGGGCACAATAATCTTAAAAAGGGATACAAAGTTTTCTCTTCATGTATTTTTTTTTAATACTTTATAGGTTTGCGTTTGGCCACGATTTCACCTAATGGTAAGCGATGATTCAGTCTACGACGGATCACGGTTGCCTAGAAGAAACCTATTCACTCGCGACTTGAAGACATCCAGGTTGTAGTTATCAGGAAACACAGACTCCGACAAGGCATTCCACTCTTTGGCGGTGCGCATAATAAAGGTCGATGAGAACCGCTTTGTGCGAATGGGAGGTATTATATACAGACTAGCTGACCCGCGGCTTCGCACGTGTGGTTTTAAAATAAAAACATCAAACTCTTTTTGCGCAGTCGGGTAAAAAGTAGCCTATGTCCAAATCCTGGTCATAACTTATCTGTATCCCGAATTTCATCAAAATCGGTCAAGCTGTTTAGGCGTGAAAACTTAACAAACAGACAGAGAGACAGTTACTTTCGAATTTATAATATTAGTATGGATATCAAATGAAAAAAACAATTGTGGTTGAATTTGGATCACCATGCACTGGTAACTATTTAAAATAAAACTTATTTACACTACAGCTAGGCTCAAAAGGCAAAATTGGGCAGGACACATTAGCAGAATGCACCCTGATATGTGGGCTAATCTAGCTACAACTTGGAGGCCTGAAGGAAGATGTGGCCGGGGTCGACGATCTTGTTGCCTTCGAGCAGGAGTGGTGGAGTATCACAGGATAGAGATAGATGGATGGACTTGGGGGAGACCTTCACCCAGCAGTGGGACAATATAGGTTGACAAAAAAATATTATTTATTTATTTATGTGGTTGTATATTGTCAAGACTAACCCTGTTCCAGTTGTTTCTGATTTTTCAATACTTGCTTCTTGAACATGTAGGCCTCTCGCAGCTTCCATATGCAATCCTCGCAGATCTGGTCATCGTCCTCCGTCTCTTGTATTGTCCACTGCTCATAAGATCAAATTATAATTGATGACCTCTGTGACACAGTGGGCGAATAGCCGGCTGAGACGCAAGAGGTAGCCGGTTCGATTCCCGCAGCAGAACAAATGTTTGTATGATCTACAGATATTTGTTCTGGGTCTGGATGTTTTTCTATATATTATAAGTAAGTATTTACAAATAAAAAAGTATATAAGTATTATATCAGTTATCTAGTTCCCATAGTACAAGCTCTGCTTAGTTTGGGGCTAGATAGCGCTGTGTGAAATGTCCAGCAATATTTATTTATTATTTATAATAATAATACATTTCTGGCAACAATATAAAAGTATAAGATGTTAAAACTTGACTTTGACTTTAATAGGTACTTTAAGTGATTTGCTGACACATGAAGTCTGCAACATGTGATGCAATTGCACTGGGTCGTCTATTCACTGTCTTATGACTGGACACTGTTTCTAATTCTAGGGCGGGGAGGATAAGATCTGCACTGACGTCCTGCATTGGAGTGTATTATGCATTACCCCGCTCCTAACCTGACCTCCATCCATCCTAACTCCTTGAAATAACAGAGCAGGACTTTGGGTTGATGGCTGCAACCTACCAAGATCATTGTAGATGTTGCTGTAGTGTTGGCAGATGAGGACCATAGTTTATCAAGAGTGGATTTTATTGGATAAGGTTCATATCCTCATTCCTCACCAGTGCACCCCACCAACAAATTCAACTGTACCTACCTGGTTGGCAGTAAGTGGTTAGGTTTTATTGTATCCCCATTTTATACATACATACATACTAGAGGCGGTAAAAATGACTCTTGGTCGAGATTGAAACATCTGTAAGTACCTGGATCTTATATGGATTTGTTGCCTTCAAAATTCCGATTCGACATTCCGAAACGGAATTCCAACTGTATATCACCACCCATAAGCTGGACAGTTGCGTGCTTGGGTAATAGCAAATTGAAACATTAGCGTTCAGTTTGTACCTATTGTAGAGGTTATTATTTAGGGTATGAATGATTTAGGGTTGAATGTTTTCGTCGCTTCTCAACCTACATGGTTGAGAAGCGACGAAAACATTCAAACAAGTTTAACAAAAAACTTACTTTGTTTTGACTCCTTGGCTAAAATGACTAGATGGTTGTGATCTAGGATAACCAAAGAAACTTTTTATATTCGTTCTTACCGAGATTGAGAAACATTGCGTGAGCATTTGCCCATAGATTTCAGTCTGGTCTTCTACGACATGCTCCTCCCACATAGTTCTCAGATAACCGTAGTTGAGACAGCATTTGCACTTCCCGAAATAAGTCTCTATTTCTTGTTTTTCTACTGCCATTTCCGAATATTTGTAGAACTAACGTTAAAATACGTGCACAACAGAACACAAGACGTTATCAATTCGCCGCCATACCACGTAGTATTTATATTCTCTTTCATCTCTTTGGCCTTAACATACTTGAAGACCACAGAGCATAAAAACACAAACGTAATCAAGACTTTGGGAATAATTCCAGAATCGATCGATTCTGTAACATTCTTTGGAGAATCGAAACGCAAGAGTGTCATGTCATATTTTTACTTTGTAGTTCGCACTGTATTCAGTTCAGTCAGGGTATTGTGTATTGACATTTTGTTTGGCGTGTGTTAGGAAGAGCTTTTTAGCGATTAAGTTGTATTTTGACTAGGAGTTGTGTTATTTTTCTTAAATAATGTACATTTTGAATTAGACCAACCCTAGAATTTACTTTTTAAGTACAAAATGAGTGTAACTGTCACGAAAAACAATGGACCCATCATAGACCCTGCGTTGTGCAGATGTTGTAGAGCAATTAAAAAATGTAGAATACTCACAGCTGAGTACACTTGGCAAGAAGAGAAAGAGATTTATGCTGATATGGTAATGGATTGCTTTGGGATATTGGTAAGAACATTGTCTAATTTTAATGGATTCCCTAATTATTATTATATTATATAAATTATTTTATATAGGTGCACTATATACATTTACAATGTAATGTTTCCATGTATAAAAATACATAACTTTACCTACTTAGTACATAATGTACCTACATACAGCTTTCAACTAACTGTTTCTATGAACCAAACAGCTATGATCTATTTGGACTTTATTTGCAAACAATAGGTACATTTATAATGTAATAAATAGATTCTCTAAAAACCAGGCTTTCCTTAAACTAAAGCAAATTAATTATTTTTTAATCATCATTGAATGGAATTGCCTCTAAAGTTGTCTACTAATTGTAAAGCTTAAGGTCGACTTGCACAACGATCCCTTAACATATTTAGCTACTAAAACTGTTTAAATCTGACAAATTTCTATTTAGTAATTTAATTAGAACAGATTACACAATTTAATTTAAAAGAATTCAGAATTATGGCTGGCATTAGGTTAGAAGGGGGGTAATGCACAATACACCCTAATCTAATTCTAGTGTGAGGGGGTAAGATCTGCACTGATGTCCCGCATGGTGTATTTTGCATTACCCCTTTCTAACCTGATCCCAGCCATCCCAACTCCTTGAAGTAGCAGAGTAAGTCTTTGAGTTGGTGGCAGCAGTTTTCCAGAGTCCCCTAGGTCGTTGCTGATGTCGAAGATGACTATGAGTTCATGCAGTCCCATCTTCAGTCTGTGTGCGTACAGTGCAGTAGCACGTGCACCACAATGCGGGACATCAGTGCTGATTTCTTATTTCCCCCACCCTAGTATTAGAATTAGTGGTTGGTATAGTAAAATTTATTTCTTTCAATACACTGTCCCTACTTACTCAATTTTAAAAACAATAGCTCTCACACGTGGATGACAACGAGAAAGAGTCCGGCGTGTGCGCCACTTGCGTGGTGCGGCTGCGCGACGCTAGCGCTTTCCGCCGGCAAGTGTTGCAGTGCGAGGAGCTCTTCCTCAACGCCAAGCTCGAACCCGATAAGGATGTCGAAGGTTTTCCATTGAAATATGAAAAATATATTTATTTGTGGTATAACACACATTAAACTAATAAATTACAATACAAATAACTCTGTTGGATATAGCAGTGTGTTAGACAGAGTAGGTAGGAATCAATTTAGACTAAAAATATCTAGTTATCTCTACACTAGGCACGCCTGTGTCGTGGAGTCGTGGAGATCTAGTTATGATGGCCAATTTTGAACTATATTTTATATTTTCAAACGTCTGATCTGATGTGAAGATTGTTTATAAATATCAGCTTAGAAAATTGCCCAACATTCGCTAGCGTAATTCAGACCGTGCCGCTTGTGGCCTAGTATCACCTGTTCTGTTCATTCATACTAAATCCCACTTCCCACTAATATTATGAACGCGAAAGTTTGTATGGATGTATGTGTGGATGTTTGTTACTCTTTCACATCGGAACGGCTGAACCGATTTCGATGAAATTTGGTATGTATGTAGATCATAACCTGGGTTAACACATAGGCTACTTTTATTGACAAACCACGCGTGCGAAGCCGCTGACGGAAGCTTGTATTATAAACGCGAAAGTTTGTATGGATGTATGTGTGGATATTTGTTACTCTTTCACGCAAAAACTACTGATTTCAATGGAATGTACGTAGATTATAATCTGGATTAACACATAGATACTTTTTGTTGACAAACAACATTGGCGGATGCTAGTACATATATTCTAAATTCGAAAGTAACTCTGTCTCTGTCTGGACCGATTTCGAGGAAATTTGGTATATAAATAGATTATGACTGGGATTGAGATATAGGCTACTTTATACCTGACTTCGCAGGAGGCTAATGTTTTTATTGACAAACTACGCGTGCGAAGCCGCGGGTGGGTCAGCTAGTATCCAGATAAATAAAGCTGTATTTATACCTAGTCAAAAACTATCTGTTTCGTATTTCGAGAACGTAAAAAACATTCAAATAGCAACTTTATTAATAGTAGTATTTTATTTTTATAGTTTTATACGATACATACCAAAAATTCTAAGATTTTCAAAACCATCTCAAAAACTTTCAAGCCAGACGGGACTTGAACCCGCTACCTCTTGATACGAGGATGCACTGCCAATTGTGCTACAGGATCTTGTCACGTCAGGGTCGAAATTAGTGAGTTTACGACTCAATAGTATATTTATCAACGATATTTTTATCAATAGTATTAACGGTCTAAATTATTTTTTTGCAGAAGTAAAAAATGCTAGACATTTGGATATTGATCTTAAAATAGAGCCAAAAGATGACATTAGCAATGATGATATGTTAGAAGACGATGACTTGTTCTTGGATTACGCAGCTGAAGCAACCGTCGATGGTAAGTGTTGTGGACTGTATTTGATGTGAATAAAACCTTCGATTTCTTCTTCACTTGTTAATATTTATTGAACTGTTCTAAACGAAGTCTTAATGCTGAATACAATTTTGAGGGCGGCCGCCGCTACTTTTATAGGCCGGGATCTAAAATGTTATACTGCCGATCCGATAGTGTGGGAGAGAGACGGGTGTATCTCGCTCACACACCATAACATTTTACTGCCGATTCGATAGTGTGGGAGAGGGACGGGTGTATCGCGCCCTCTCGCTCGCACACTATAAATATACAAAAACGGCGGCGCCCGGCTGCCGCGCTCAGTTCGGCAGCGGCGACCCTATCGTTCGCTTCTAATTTCTAAATTTATACAATGCATTTTCTATCCTAAATCTAGCTCGGCGGCCGCTACAGTGCCTCCCACCGGCGCAGCTTGCGTAGCATCTTCTTTTTTCAGGACGATGAGCTTTCTCACGGGCCGCTTGAAGACGCCAGTCCTCGTTCGGACGTCTACCACTCGTACTCCGCCGTCTGGACCCGGATAGGCGCGCTCGACGATTCCCATGGGCCACACGTTCCGTGGCAAGGTGTGGTCGACTACGATGACGATGTCCCCGACTTGTAGTCGCCTCTTGTCGTCCGAGGGTTCTCCTCGTGGCACCAATGTGGGCAGGTATTCTCGGACCCAGCGCTGCCAGAAATGGTCAGCGAGCGCTAGGCTGGCCTTCCAGGTGCGTCGATCGGTTTCGCTGTGCTGTCCGGCGGTGGGCAGGCCGGCGGATGACCCCAAGAGGAAATGGTTTGGAGTCAAAGCTTCTGGATCTTCATGACTCACGCTGACATGTGTCAAAGGTCTCGCGTTCACAGAGAACTCGGCTTCTGTCAGTAGGGTGAGCAGGACTTCCTCGGTCGGTTCCTTTTCGTTCAGTGTGGCGGCTAATGCGACTTTGATGGATCGCACCAGTCGTTCCCAGGCTCCTCCCTGGTTGGGAGCCCCTGGCGCGATGAAATGCCACTCCAGTCGGTGTAGCAGGGCTTCGTCTTGCAGCGCTGGTGCCCACTCAGCGTAGGCTGCTCGCAGCTCGTTGTTGGCCCCTCGAAAATTGGTCGCGTTGTCTGAGTACATGGCGCGCGGCCAACCTCTTCGCGCCGCCATTCTTCGCAGTGCCATGATCGCAGAGCTCGTGGATAATGACGACACGAGCTCCAGGTGTACCGCGCGTGTGGTGAGGCACGTAAACAGTGCGCCCCATCTTTTCTCTCGGCGGCGTCCAATCTTCACTATCATCGGCCCGAAATAGTCCACCCCGCAGTGGGTGAATGGGCGGTGGTAGGGCTCGAGGCGTGCTCGTGGCAGGTCCCCTGTCGCCGGAATCAGAGGTCTCGATCGCTTCCTTCGGCAGAGGGCGCAGTCCTTCTCAATGGTGCGCACGGTGGGTCGTAGATGAATGATCCAATATTTCTGACGGAGATCATTTGTCACGCGCTCGCGGTTCGCGTGCCCTGCTGCGCAATGCTCTCGCAGCACGATGAGTTTGGTGATCCGGTGGCGGCCGTCGAGGATGATGGGCTGTTTGACTTCAAGAGGTGCAGTGGCCGCCCCGATGCGGCCTCTGACTCGCAGGATGCCGTCTTCCAGGACCGGGTCCAGCCGAAACAGTCGGCTCGTCCTGGTGATCGGACGAGATGCTTTTAGTTTCTGCAGCTCGTCTTGGAAGCTCTCCTGTTGGGCTTGACGTAGGAGAGTGTGTTCCGCTTCCTCGATGTGTCGATGTTCTAATCCCGAGGCTCGGCGCTGACACAAGTCGATGAATGCCAGCACGCGGGCCGACGCTCTGACTAGCGTCTCGTATTTGGAGAAGCGTGCGGGATCTGGCAGCCACTCCCCTGCTTTGTTTTCTTCCGTAACATGCAGGATCACTTCTTCCTCGCCATCTTCGCTTGACGTCGTTTCTGTCGGCCACTGATTCTCGGGGCGGAGCAAGAATTCTGGGCCCTGGAACCAGCGGTCTTCTATGGAGATTGGTGTGCTCGCGAATCTCGTCGCATCGTCGGCTATGTTAGGCCGCCTTAAAAGTCGAAAGAGCTTTCAACGCTTCACAAGGGCCACGAGCGATGACCCGGCTGCTACCAGACGCACTCTGTGGATAAAAAGAAACTCCCCACCGCCTGATTTTACCACCCCACAGGAACAGTTACCACCCGGGCATGATCTGCAGTGGCCAGTATGGAAATCCTTAAACAGGCTCCGCACCCAGGTTGGCCGCTGCAGACTTAGTATGTGCAAATGGGGATTCAGGGACCCTAACTTGACGCAGTGTGACTGCGGTGATCCCACGCAGTCAATGCAGCACTTGCTAATGTGCCCTTTATGTCCGAACACATGCACGATGGAGGACCTAATGGCCGCCTCGCCTGATGCCATTGCTGTGGCCAAACACCTGTCCAACATACTATGAATGGAAACGTAGAACTCTTGACACGCTAAGAAGAAGAAGTCGGCTATGTTCTCCCTGGTGGGCACCCATCGCCATTCTTCCTTGTGAGTGAGCTCTGCTAGCTCACCCAAGCGATGGGCGACGAACGGAGTGTACTGTCTCGCGTCGTGCCGCACCCAGTGAATCACCGTCATTGAATCGGTCCAGTACACTGTTCTCTTGACTTGGACTCGATGTTCTTTCTTGATGGTGTCAGCCAGTCTGGCACCGATGACAGCCGCCTGCAGTTCCAGGCGGGGAATGGTCTGCGCGCGTTTCGGAGCCACTTTTGACTTGGCGGCCACGAGACTCAGTCTGACGCTTCCGTCGGGTCGTGTGTCGCGCCAGTATGCCACAGTGGAGTAGGCCTGTTCGCTGGCGTCACACAGAACGTGCAGCTCCAAGTTTTGGTCGTCTTCCATCGCGTAGCGTCGTTCCAGTCGCAGACCCGAAAGATCGGCGAGGTGTCCCAGCCACGTGGCGAAAAGGTCGTTCTCCTCATCAGGGATAGGCTCGTCCCAGGAGATGTTCAAGCGCCACAGGCTCTGCAGGATGATCTTCGCGCGTATGGTGCAGTGGCTCAGCAGTCCAAGAGGGTCGTATATGGACATGACCGCGCTGAGTGCTTCTCTCTTGGTAGGCGCGCGACTTCGTGCACGCACTTCGGCGGGGACTCTGTTCATTGAAGTGTTAAACCCCAATTCATCTCGCTCGGCGTTCCAGTACAGCCCGAGTATCTTGATCTCTGGCCCGTTTCTTCCAAGTTGAGTCGGTGTGGTCGCTCGCAGTTCTTCGGGTACGTCTCGCAGTACGCTATTGTTGCTAGCGCTCCAGCCTCGCAGTGTGAACCCTGCCGCAGCGTGAACTGCTTGTACTTCAGTAATCACGCGGTGGGCTTCCTGTTCATCCTCGTAGCTCGCTACCAAGTCATCCATGTAGTGATCTCGAGTGATGGCTTCGTAGGCGAGAGGGTGAGTTTGAGCGTGTTCTTTCGCATTGTGGTTGCGTACGTAATGCGCCATGAAGGGAGAGCTCGCGGCGCCGAATATCATGCTCGTCATCTTGAAGTGATGAGGTGGTTTCTCTCTGTCGGCGCCTCTCCATAAGAACTGTTGTGCCGGTTGATCTTCCCGACGAATCTTCACTTGGAGAAACATCTCCTGTACATCTGCCGTGACTGCGATGCGTTTCTCCCGGAATCGAAACAGGATGCCTGGTAGTGACATCAGTAGGTCCGGCCCTTCCAGGAGATGGTCGTTCAGGCTGACTCCGCGACTTCTCGCTGCCGCGTCGAAGACAAGCCTCTGTTTCCCCGGTTTGTTGACGTTCTGTACCGCGAAGTGTGGCAGGTACCAACAGACCGGACTTGTCTTCTCAGTGCCGTCGCATGGTTCGGCGTATCCTTTCTGCAGCAGGTTCTCTATCTGCTCGGTGTATTTTCTAGCGAAGCCTGGGTCGGTGTCCATCTTCATTTCCATTTTGTGGAGGCGACGGAGCGCTCCACTGTAGCTCGGAGGCAATTTCATGCCGTCCGCCTTCCAGGGCAGCCCGATCTCGTAGCCCTTGTCCGTCTTCTTTATAGTTCGCTCGATTATTCTAGCGGCTCGCTGATCCGCGTCACTCACATGTGGCTTATGAGTGATGCCGAGCGCTTCGATGCTGAAGTGGTGTTCCACCAAGTTGTGGAGATGATTGTCCTGCTGCTCTCTCGCCTCCACTCTTCATTCCGGAGTGTAGACGTGCAGGACGCTGTTTCGATCTTCGATGATGGTGCGTGGCACAGTCCCGTGCACCACCCATCCTAGTCGAGTTCGGGATGCGGCCGGTTGGTTCCGTTTACCGACGCGCAGTTCTTGCGTTACGATGTATTCCCAGTGGTCTGCTCCCACCAGTATTCCAGGCCGTACGGTATCGTAGCACACTTCCTCTTGCGATAGATCTCGGAGATGTTCGTACTCCAGAAGCGTGCTCGGTATGGATTGTTGAATCAACTTCATGCCTCTGATTGTTCTTGCTTGAAATTTGTGCAGCTCTCTGTCGGTTCCCCTCAAATGTATGGTGACCAGCTTGCTATTATTTTCTTCCTGTGTCACGTTGACTCCTTGCATCCGTAGTGGTAGCAGCGATCCCTTGGCACCGATGTTCTGCGCCAACTCCTCATCGATCAGCGAGATTGTAGCCCCTTCATCCAGGAGGGCGTGTGTGCGGATCTCCCCCCGTGGTCCCACGACAGTGATTGGACACATCTTCAGCAGCACTGTCCTCTTGCTGGTGGCGGTCGGTGTTGCCATGGTCAGGACAGATTCTGCGGTGCCTGCTTCGGACCTCGGGTTTTCGGGACGTTCCTCCGGCTTTTCTTGCTGATGCAGACTCGTGTGATGAGGTCGTAGGCATTGTCCTATGCTGCACCGCTTGGCCTTGCAGTGGAGGCGCATGTGTCTCTTGGCAATACATTTGAAGCAAAGCTTGTTCTTGCGCACAAGCTCCCACCGTTCGTCTACGGATAGCGCTGCGTATTTCGGGCAGTCCGGTAGCTTGTGCGGCTTCTCACACATCGGGCATTTGTCTAGCTGTTCGTCTTCGGCTACATTGTACACGGCGTTCGGTTTCCTTTTCGGCCTGGCATCGGTGATGGTCGGCCTGGGTTCTCTCTTGGCAGCGGTTGCTATTGCAGATGGAGCGTAACTATATCGGAGCGCTCGGTCTGCCTCTCGCATGAGGAAGCGAGATAGCACGACGATTTCTGGGTCCGCTGTTCCTTCTTGTTCGTTTGCGTAGTCGCACCACCGCGCCTTGATGTGAGGGTTCAGCTTTTCCAACACTTCTCGGGCCAGCATGGGGTTAAAGAGGTACCCATGGCGGTTGATGCCCTTGATTACGCAGACCACGTTCTGAAGCTTAACAGCGAACACGTTCAGTTCTACCGCTGATGATCCTGGCTTCGGTAACCTCTTGAGGTCATCTAAGGCTCGGTCGATGATGGCCTCAGGTCGCCCGAAGCATTGTTCAAGTGTCTTCAGGATGACCTCCGGATTGCTTGCAGTGCACAGCAGGGCAGACACCAGTTCCCTAGCTTCTCCTTTCAGGCAGCTCCTTAGCCGCTGCAGATTTTCTGCCGGTGTCAGCCGGTATATCGTCGTCGAATCTTGAAAGGCGGCCTTAAATGCCAACCACTCATTTGAAGCTCCGGAGAATGGTTGCAAGTCAGGACACTTGATCCTGGGTCTGGCCAGCTTTTCCATAGCCTCGGTCAAGGCGTCGACATTACTTCTTGATCTGACGGGGGTGGTTGATCTGTCCCTCACGTTGAACCTCAGGTGTCGGTCGTCCTTGGTTCCGGACCTCGGCACGTCCCGTCGTTCCCTTCGTGCATCAAGGGTGTTCGATTGGAGCCAGGCGTCAACCTTCTGATGATGATCGGTTCCGTTATCACCGTGAAGGCTTTCCTGGTCATCCTGAATGACTGCTAGGCTCACAGCCAATCGCTTCTTGATAAGGTCTGCCTCGATCTGAAGCTCCTTTCTTCGCAGGGCGGCTAACTTTTCTTCAGCCTCCAGCTCCACCATCCGTGTCCTCGTGGCAGTGCTTGCGGTCGATCGTACCGATTGTGCGGGGGACCGGGGTCTGGCACCCCCCGCACCGTCATCGGCGGCCACGTTCGTTGGCCTTGGTTCGATCGCGACACCGCCTCGTGGGTTTGGTGACGCAGGTGGATCCAGCGATAGCCTTCGTCTTCGTTCTCGTTCGATGGCCTGAAGATCGGCTCCGGCTTCTCCCTGCAGCTCGCGTTCCAGTTCGCGACGTTCCGTGTCGCGACGCTCCTGGTCTGCGGCGTCTGCTTGGCTCCGGGTTACCACCATGGTAACGTCGTCGATTTTTCAATCCGTCGAATTTTCTGTTCTGATCCGGCTTCTGATCCGTGTTCTGATCCGTGTTCTGATCCGCGTTCTCATCCGGCTTCTGAAGGACCAAACTGTTGTGGACTGTATTTGATGTGAATAAAACCTTCGATTTCTTCTTCACTTGTTAATATTTATTGAACTGTTCTAAACGAAGTCTTAATGCTGAATACAATTTTGAGGGCGGCCGCCGCTACTTTTATAGGCCGGGATCTAAAATGTTATACTGCCGATCCGATAGTGTGGGAGAGAGACGGGTGTATCTCGCTCACACACCATAACATTTTACTGCCGATTCGATAGTGTGGGAGAGGGACGGGTGTATCGCGCCCTCTCGCTCGCACACTATAAATATACAAAAACGGCGGCGCCCGGCTGCCGTCGAAAGGCTTCTTCGTGTGGTGATCCGCGGCCTCCCTGCGGAGCACTCCACGGAATCCATTAAAGCAGATTTACTGGCTCAGTCCTTCCCGGTCAAGGAGGTCCACCGTATGCATAACGGTAAGACCACCTACAACCTAGTACTTGTAGTACTAGAGCTCTCACCGGCTGGAAAGGCCATCTTCAACCTGAAGATGGTCAACAACCTCTCCGGCCTCCGGGTAGAACCCCCCCACCGAAATGGCACTCCTAGTCAGTGCCATAGATGTCAGTTGTATGGCCACTCGGCCAAAAACTGCCACGCCCGCCCCCGATGCGTCAAGTGCCTGGGTGACCATGGCACCTCGGATTGCAACCGCACTCGAGACACCATCGAGCCGCCAAGCTGCGTGCTCTGTGGTGCCGTGGGACACACCGCGAACTATCGTGGTTGTCCTTCGGCGCCCAGGGTCAGCAGGGTGGTGACTCGTAGGAGTCAACACAAATCCCTTCCTCAATACACCAAGGCAACCCCAAAGTTGGCCACGGTACCCTCGCAGGAGCCACAACCTCCCAAATCCTCAGCATGGGCCAAGCCCCTGCCTTACTCCAGCCTAGCCCCCAGGGCAACGGCGTCCCCTATGCGCTCTCCAGAGCCAGCCCCCCCTTCCAAAATGGGCAAGTCGGACTTTGCTGCCGACTTAGCTCTCATCATGGAGTTCTCCTCCATTGATCTTGCCGAGGTTCGCGTGCTTGCACAAAAACTTAGGCAAGCTAACACCACTATTGAAAAGCTGATCGCCCTTGAGGCGCACTCAGCTCTTCTCGCAGCCGTTAAGGCAGCTTCGTCCTAACCCTTTTAGGTTTTAGATCCGCCCGACAACAAAATCCACCGTCGCCCGAGACACGTTCTCGGTACCTGGATGACGAAAGCATCTCCGCTAATGCGGAAGATGAGTCACCTATACCAGACAGAGCAAACACTTCACAGAAACACCGATCTCGCCGGCGAGGTCGACGAATCCCTTGAGTCGCCGCTTATACGAGGTACATTCAAGTACCCGTGCGCTTCTCTTCTATCCCCACCCCGGCAACAGCCCAAGCCGAGGTTCGTACCTAAGTGGTGCCCTTGCGCTAGTTGCCTAAACAACTTACTGGGCTGAGCGCCATCTGCGCTCGCCAAAAGTTCGGTTAAGCTGTCACGGCCTCAGAGGCCAACAGCGAGATTAGTCCATTCGAAAAAAAAAAAAAAAAAAAGCCCGGCTGCCGCGCTCAGTTCGGCGGCGGCGACCCTATCGTTCGCTTCTAATTTCTAAATTTATACAATGCATTTTCTATCCTAAATCTAGCTCGGCGTCCGCTACAGTAAGTCTTTTTCTTCCTGCCCTATCCCTACATTACATAAGGTTGGCACAACATGCATTTTTCTTCCATAACTCTTATCAGCCGTCATCTCCGTTGTCACTTCCTTCCTACCGATATTATTCTTCACACAGTCCATCCATCTTTTCTTTGGCTTTCCTCTACTTCTATATCCATCCACACTCTTCACATGATTTTCTTCCCTCCGCATGACATGCCCACACCACGCTAGCCTCTTACGAGGCATGCCTTTTAAGTTTTGTCGTTTGAAGAAAAAAACACATCTAGAACCTTATAGTACTTTTTATTGTTTTTCAAAGTATTCACAACGTAGCTTAAAACACTTTTCCATTCGCTCAAACCAGTTATTATAACATTTATTCCACTCTAAAGTGGGGTGTTCAAAATGGCTGTCTTGAAAGCGTCGACTGCTTCTTCACCGGACTGGAACCTTTGACCACGAAGACTTTTCTTAATTTTAGGAAATGTAAAGAAATCGTTAGGGCTTAGGTCAGGACTGTATGGAGGATGGTCAAGAATTTCTACTTTTTCCTGCTTCAAATACTCAATCGTTTGACGAGCGCTGTGTGAGCTTGCGTTGTCGTGGTGCAGGATGATGCGTCGCTTTGAGTTAGATTTTCGAAGTTCGGCGATGACTTGTGGTAAACAAACTGTAGTATACCACTCTGCGTTAACCGTTCTACGATCTTCAAGTGCAATAGTCGCAACATGGCCGGTTTTTCCAACGAACGTGGCCACCATCTTCTTTGAAGTGCTTCGAGAACGAACAACTTTAGTCGGCTTTGGCTCGTCTTGAAAGACCCAGATTGTAGATTGTTGTTTGGTATCAGGATCGTAGGCATAGATCCAAGATTCGTCACCACTTATGATGTCGTAGACGTGATTTGACTCCCCTCGGTTGAACCTTTGCAGAGTTTTCTTACACCATCTGACGCGGGCCGCCTTGTGATCGTCGGAAAGCAGATGCGGTATCCAACGGCAAACTAGCTTTCTCACACCAAGCGCTTCATGCAAGATCTTCTGAATGGTTGTCCCTGAGATGCCTAATAGAGCCTCTATCTCTCGATACGTCACATGACGATCTTCGAGAATTAGTTGTCTCACAGCAATGATGTTATCTTCAGTGAAGGCGGATTTTGGGCGTCCTTCGCGAAATCTGTCACTAACACTAGTATGTCCACGCTGGAATTCTAAATACCAGCGTTCGACAGTCCGCAGACATGGGGCTACATCACTGAACACAGATGTTAGCTCTTCTAAACACTGAAGCCGTGTCAGGCCTCTTCTAAAGTTGTAGAAAATTATTGCACGAACATTTTCCTTAGAAAGATTCATTTTCGTACGTGACCTGACAGATTCAAATCGAAACTGTGACTAAACAATAGCATTAATCCTAATACTTTCAACTGTTTTGAGATTCAAAATGTAAACACATTCGAATATAGAACAGTTCCAAATTCAAAATTGCCGGAAAATATGGAAACGACAGAACTTAAAAGGCATGCCTCGTACTACTTTCAAACTTCCTTTAATATCTTATCCATTCTCGTTACCCCACACATGTTGAGATGGATTCTCAACATTTGCATATCCGCCGCGTAGGACAGAAGTGGCTAATCATAATAATGACATTTTTAGAACCAAAACCACCGTCGCCTAAACAAGAGGGGGCATCAAATGACACAAAAAAAATAATTGAGGACACCAATGAAAAGATAATATTAAGTTTTGAAGACGCGGATGATGATAAGGACAGTGATTGGTCAGGCTCATCATCAGACTCAGATAAGCCACTCAAAAAGAAGGCAAAGAAAAAAACCAAGGTCAAGACCAGTAACGGTACGAAGAAAGAGAAAAAAGTTAAAGGAGTGAAAGAAAAAATAAGAAAGAAAAAAACTGGTATGTATCTTATTTTGTTTTAACACATACTTACAAAACAAATATGGACACACAAAAAACTTTAGAAGGTTTGTCCTGAGCGTGACACAAAGTATTGTCATAATTAAATAAATATGGCTGGACATTTCACACAGCGCTATCAACTCCCAAACTAAGCAGAGCTTGTACTATGGAACTAGATACTGATAGAATACTTATATTTTTTTTTGTAAGTACATACTTATATAGAAAAACATCTAGACCCGGAACAAATATCTGTAAGTCATACAAACATTTGTTCCGCGGTGGGGATCGAACCCGCTACCTACTGCGTCTCAGCCGGCTATTCGCTCACTGCGCCACGGAGGTCGTCAAATTAAACAATTTGCACGTAAAAAAATCAATACTAATTGAATCCAAAATTATTAGCTATACAACCTGCATACAATTTTTTCTATAATAAATGTCGCAGCCAGCTGTGTGCCGACTCTTAGCCGCTTATCAACATACAGCAGTTTTATTAAGTACGTGGAATCTTATCGAATCAAATAGTATTTATTGCGTTATATGGGTTTTTTGTTCAGTTCAGCCGCATGCAATGTTAAAGCTTTACGCATTCATTTCATTATTACGTTTTTTGCATCTAATCACAATTTCAAGGTTATTTATTCTTCTATAAATAAATAAATAAATAAAATAAATATTGCTGGACATTTTACACAGCGCTATCTAGCCCCAAACTAAGCAGAGCCCGTACAATGGAAATCAGATTACTGATGGAATACTTATATACTTTTTTTTGTAAATACATGCTTATAATAATATAGAAAAATACCCAGACACGGTACAAATATCTGTAGATCATGCCAACATTTGTTCCGTGGCGGGAATCGAACCCGCTACCTCCTTCGTCTCAGCCGGCTATACGCCCACTACGCCACGGAGGTCGTCAAAAATAAAAAAAGTATTAATATTTTTCAAACAGGAAATAAAAAAATAAATTATAATTGGTCAATCAAAATTGTCATCGGCTAGATAATCATTAATACTATAGTAAGCTTTTTCTATTCTTCTTATTCTTCTTAGCGTGTCAAGAGTTCTACGTTTTAATTTATAGTATGTTGGATAGGTGTTTGGCCACAACAATAGCATTAGGTGAGGCGGTTATTAGGTCCGCCGCTTTTTCTATTCTTCTTATTCTTCTTAGCGTGTCAAGAGTTCTACGTTTTAATTTATAGTATGTTGGATAGGTGTTTGGCCACAACAATAGCATTAGGTGAGGCGGTTATTAGGTCCGCCGCTTTTTCTATTCTTCTTATTCTTCTTAGCGTGTCAAGAGTTCTACGTTTTAATTTATAGTATGTTGGATAGGTGTTTGGCCACAACAATAGCATTAGGTGAGGCGGTTATTAGGTCCGCCGCTTTTTCTATTCTTCTTATTCTTCTTAGCGTGTCAAGAGTTCTACGTTTTAATTTATAGTATGTTGGATAGGTGTTTGGCCACAACAATAGCATTAGGTGAGGCGGTTATTAGGTCCGCCGCTTTTTCTATTCTTCTTATTCTTCTTAGCGTGTCAAGAGTTCTACGTTTTAATTTATAGTATGTTGGATAGGTGTTTGGCCACAACAATAGCATTAGGTGAGGCGGTTATTAGGTCCGCCGCTTTTTCTATTCTTCTTATTCTTCTTAGCGTGTCAAGAGTTCTACGTTTTAATTTATAGTATGTTGGATAGGTGTTTGGCCACAACAATAGCATTAGGTGAGGCGGTTATTAGGTCCGCCGCTTTTTCTATTCTTCTTATTCTTCTTAGCGTGTCAAGAGTTCTACGTTTTAATTTATAGTATGTTGGATAGGTGTTTGGCCACAACAATAGCATTAGGTGAGGCGGTTATTAGGTCCGCCGCTTTTTCTATTCTTCTTATTCTTCTTAGCGTGTCAAGAGTTCTACGTTTTAATTTATAGTATGTTGGATAGGTGTTTGGCCACAACAATAGCATTAGGTGAGGCGGTTATTAGGTCCGCCGCTTTTTCTATTCTTCTTATTCTTCTTAGCGTGTCAAGAGTTCTACGTTTTAATTTATAGCATGTTGGATAGGTGTTTGGCCACAACAATAGCATTAGGTGAGGCGGTTATTAGGTCCGCCGCTTTTTCTATTCTTCTTATTCTTCTTAGCGTGTCAAGAGTTCTACGTTTTAATTTATAGTATGTTGGATAGGTGTTTGGCCACAACAATAGCATTAGGTGAGGCGGTTATTAGGTCCGCCGCTTTTTCTATTCTTCTTATTCTTCTTAGCGTGTCAAGAGTTCTACGTTTTAATTTATAGTATGTTGGATAGGTGTTTGGCCACAACAATAGCATTAGGTGAGGCGGTTATTAGGTCCGCCGCTTTTTCTATTCTTCTTATTCTTCTTAGCGTGTCAAGAGTTCTACGTTTTAATTTATAGTATGTTGGATAGGTGTTTGGCCACAACAATAGCATTAGGTGAGGCGGTTATTAGGTCCGCCGCTTTTTCTATTCTTCTTATTCTTCTTAGCGTGTCAAGAGTTCTACGTTTTAATTTATAGTATGTTGGATAGGTGTTTGGCCACAACAATAGCATTAGGTGAGGCGGTTATTAGGTCCGCCGCTTTTTCTATTCTTCTTATTCTTCTTAGCGTGTCAAGAGTTCTACGTTTTAATTTATAGTATGTTGGATAGGTGTTTGGCCACAACAATAGCATTAGGTGAGGCGGTTATTAGGTCCGCCGCTTTTTCTATTCTTCTTATTCTTCTTAGCGTGTCAAGAGTTCTACGTTTTAATTTATAGTATGTTGGATAGGTGTTTGGCCACAACAATAGCATTAGGTGAGGCGGTTATTAGGTCCGCCGCTTTTTCTATTCTTCTTATTCTTCTTAGCGTGTCAAGAGTTCTACGTTTTAATTTATAGTATGTTGGATAGGTGTTTGGCCACAACAATAGCATTAGGTGAGGCGGTTATTAGGTCCGCCGCTTTTTCTATTCTTCTTATTCTTCTTAGCGTGTCAAGAGTTCTACGTTTTAATTTATAGTATGTTGGATAGGTGTTTGGCCACAACAATAGCATTAGGTGAGGCGGTTATTAGGTCCGCCGCTTTTTCTATTCTTCTTATTCTTCTTAGCGTGTCAAGAGTTCTACGTTTTAATTTATAGTATGTTGGATAGGTGTTTGGCCACAACAATAGCATTAGGTGAGGCGGTTATTAGGTCCGCCGCTTTTTCTATTCTTCTTATTCTTCTTAGCGTGTCAAGAGTTCTACGTTTTAATTTATAGTATGTTGGATAGGTGTTTGGCCACAACAATAGCATTAGGTGAGGCGGTTATTAGGTCCGCCGCTTTTTCTATTCTTCTTATTCTTCTTAGCGTGTCAAGAGTTCTACGTTTTAATTTATAGTATGTTGGATAGGTGTTTGGCCACAACAATAGCATTAGGTGAGGCGGTTATTAGGTCCGCCGCTTTTTCTATTCTTCTTATTCTTCTTAGCGTGTCAAGAGTTCTACGTTTTAATTTATAGTATGTTGGATAGGTGTTTGGCCACAACAATAGCATTAGGTGAGGCGGTTATTAGGTCCGCCGCTTTTTCTATTCTTCTTATTCTTCTTAGCGTGTCAAGAGTTCTACGTTTTAATTTATAGTATGTTGGATAGGTGTTTGGCCACAACAATAGCATTAGGTGAGGCGGTTATTAGGTCCGCCGCTTTTTCTATTCTTCTTATTCTTCTTAGCGTGTCAAGAGTTCTACGTTTTAATTTATAGTATGTTGGATAGGTGTTTGGCCACAACAATAGCATTAGGTGAGGCGGTTATTAGGTCCGCCGCTTTTTCTATTCTTCTTATTCTTCTTAGCGTGTCAAGAGTTCTACGTTTTAATTTATAGTATGTTGGATAGGTGTTTGGCCACAACAATAGCATTAGGTGAGGCGGTTATTAGGTCCGCCGCTTTTTCTATTCTTCTTATTCTTCTTAGCGTGTCAAGAGTTCTACGTTTTAATTTATAGTATGTTGGATAGGTGTTTGGCCACAACAATAGCATTAGGTGAGGCGGTTATTAGGTCCGCCGCTTTTTCTATTCTTCTTATTCTTCTTAGCGTGTCAAGAGTTCTACGTTTTAATTTATAGTATGTTGGATAGGTGTTTGGCCACAACAATAGCATTAGGTGAGGCGGTTATTAGGTCCGCCGCTTTTTCTATTCTTCTTATTCTTCTTAGCGTGTCAAGAGTTCTACGTTTTAATTTATAGTATGTTGGATAGGTGTTTGGCCACAACAATAGCATTAGGTGAGGCGGTTATTAGGTCCGCCGCTTTTTCTATTCTTCTTATTCTTCTTAGCGTGTCAAGAGTTCTACGTTTTAATTTATAGTATGTTGGATAGGTGTTTGGCCACAACAATAGCATTAGGTGAGGCGGTTATTAGGTCCGCCGCTTTTTCTATTCTTCACTGATTCAAATCTTAGTACTTAAATTGCTTAAAATGTTTTCTAACTCAATTCAATGTTGTGTTTTTTTTTCATTATACCACTTGGAGATGGAACAAGCCTATGGCCCACCGATATTACCTAAGTGGTAACCATCGCTTATAACAAAGTATTGTCTCGTAGGTCACGCACCTTAGATATGTGCCCTACGATGCACTGCCCTGCGTCCTTCAAATTGAGGCATACAGGTGCGCCTATAATAGACATACGTATCAGTCCTAGAACTCAATATTAAAATTGTTGTGTGTTTAATAAGAGGAGGTATGTAAGAAAGGAAATTTGTAATTGGCCCTAAGCATGTCTTTTTTGCAAGTATTATATTGGGTCCTTACATATGAAATTGGCGGTTTGTATGGAAAAAGGCGAAACGATTTTTTTTTAATGATTTTTTTTAAATTAATCAATCAAAGTATAAACCATTGTTATCTATCCACTTTTACCATTTTATCGGTAGTTCATTGATTCCTTTGCTGAAAAAATTGTGGGAGCGAGAATCGATAAAATCTTTGAAGGCGGTTTTGACAGCCTCATCGGAATTGAATTTTTTTCCTTGTAAGAAGTTGTCCAAATTCCGGAAAGAATGGTAACCTGTTGGTCCAGGGAGTACGGGCCGTGTCGGAGATATTCCAATCACAGCTCCTCTAATTAAGCGACCGTCTGTTGTGGAGTGTGTGGTCTAGCGTTGTCCTGAAGCAGCAGTGGGCTAGAGCAATTGACCAGTCTCGGTTGTTAAACGGCTATCTTTTCCAACATGGTTTGCAATTGTTTACAAGACAGATCTACCATAATTATCTGGCCAGATCTTAGGAAGCTGTAGTGGATGACACCAGCACTGGTCCACCAGACACTTACCAGCACCTTTTTCTGAGTCAACTTTTGCTTGGGGCAGGATTTGGCCGGTTTTCCTGGGTTCAACCATTGTGATGAGCGTTTCCGATCATCGTACAGGATCCATTTTTCATGACAAGTAACGATAATGTACCGTAACCAAGTAACGGTTGAGTAATGTAACGCAGGACTCGACTCGTGTTTGTTGGTTTGCTTTACTCAATTCATGCGGTACTCATTTTTCTAGCTTTTTTACTTTTCCAATTTGTTTCAATTCAAGTGAGTTAAAATTGTTTTATCACTCACACCGAAGCCTGCCGCTAATTCTAACGTGGTTTCGGATCCGCTTCCACGATCACTTTTAATTCTTCATTATCAACTAGAGTCTCCGGCCGTCCACGGGGTTTGTTTTGTAGTTCAAAATTTCCAGAACGAAAACGTTGGAACCAAAAACGTACCGTGTTTTTTTACGGTAGCTTCCCCATACACATCATTAATCCTTCGAGCTGTTTCTGCAGCGCTGTTGCCACGGTGGAACTCGTATTCGTAAATAACCCGATATTTTAAGTTTTCCATATTGTGAACAGAACGGTGTAAAAGAAAAATCAAATGGCGCGAAAAAAAATGAATCGCTAAATTTAAAACACAAACACACAAGCCTAAATTTGAAATAAACTTGAATTTGAAATTCTTAACCAAACGCCAAATATTTGAGATCAAAGGGGCCAGTTTGACAAAACGCCAATTTCATATGAAAGGACCTAATATATAACTAGCTGACCCGCCGAACTTCGTACCGCCTTGACATGCATATGACGCAGGCTGCCAATGTACGTCGCCGTCACAATTGTCAATCGGCCATTATTAGCTGCATCTATGTATGACAAAATGAATTTTCTTCATAATTTTTTTTGCGTGAATATTTCCGATATTTTAATAGTTATTCTGCTATTCGGGGCGGAGACAAATCCAACAAATCAAAGATCATCAAAATCGGTTCAGCCGTTCTTGAGTTATAAATGGTGTAACTAACCCGACTTTGTTTTATATAATATATAGAATAATTTTTCTGTGTACCTAGTTGTAAGATTTCCAAAAATAATAGAAATAAAAAAAAGAGTTAAGGGGTTGACTTATATTAGCAATTTTATATGTTTCAGGTGGGAAAAAGACCAGAGCTGCAAAAAAACCTCCAGTTGAAAAAAAACACAACCCCGACAGAGATCTAGACTGCATGTCAGAAGAAAATCTTCTCACAATAATTCAATACTCATACGTTTGCCCCTTTAAAAACAGAAGGAATAATTACTACTGCTTCTACTGCAAAGACTACTATCCAAAGCCTGAAGATCTGAGGGAACACACAGTCTCACACGACACCAAACCATTCCAACTGCTCATGGGGTATAAGAAAATGCCTAAACTAGATATAACCAGAATAGACTGCCGTTTGTGTCCGATGAAAATCGATGATTTAAACGTGTTTAAGCAGCATATAGACAGTGTTCATGCTAAAAAGATTTACTTCGAAGCTCCGGACAAAATGTTACTCTTCCGCCTCACTTGGAATGATCTCGTCTGCGTTGTATGCAATGACGTGTTTGAAGACTTCAATACTTTAAGCACTCACATGATCGGAACACATTTTAGCAATTTCACTTGTGATATCTGTGGGATGTGCTTTTTGGAAAAACCACGATTAGATGCTCATTTAAAGAGGCACAAAGATGATGAGCGGCACACTTGTGAGATCTGCGGAAAGGTCTTCAAATCCAATCATTACAAGGATATGCATGTGGATATAGTGCATAAGAGGAAAGCGATCATTCGCTGCCCTAAATGTGATGAGTGTTTTATGTCATACGCACTCAAAAACAAGCATTTAACCGAGGCTCATGGCCAGAAGCGAACATATCCATGCAATCTGTGCGATAAGGTTTACAATAGGCAGAAGACCTTGACTGAACATCAGAGACGGAATCACCAGAAGGTGATGAAGCATCAGTGCGAATACTGTGATCAAAGGTTCTATCTTCCTTCTCGTTTGAAGGAACATATGGCTACGCATACTGGAGAACGGAACTTCAGGTGTGAGCATTGTGATAAAAGTTATCCAAGACTTAAATCTCTACAATACCATATACGAACTCATACGAATGATAGACGGTTCAGGTGTCATATATGCGGGCAAGGGTTTATTCAGAATCCTAGTTTAAAAGCCCATATAAAGAGTCATCATCCGGAATGTGAGGTTGACTTTTTATATGACAGTAATTTTAGAAAACTGCAATAATTATTTGGAACTAATTCGCCCCGGGTTTTGAGTTCACTAAATTCATAATAATTCACTTTCAGTTTTTCCAAATTTTTCAAACAAGTTTCAAAAATTTTTATGCATAAACAAACCTTGTCCTGAAAATGATAAATACAAAAAAATAAGAAACATCGGTCGAGCCATTTTTGAGTTGCGAGACTAACGAATAGCAATTGATTTTTATATACAACCTGTTTTGTTATGTATGACATCAATTTAAAACACACCCGGAATCGTATCAACTGATTTTAGAGGTGGGTTTAATACCGGTAGCTTGAATATTTATCCAGTAATCAAATATTTTTAATAAACAATTTTTAACGTAAATCGGCGGCGCCTTTGCGACGATGCCGCTTCGTCAGTTTAACAGGTACCTACTTACATGATGAATGAATATGATCTGTTTACCTATTTTATACAGGCTGTTTCACTGATATTTTAGGACTTGAAATTAAGGTAATTAAAATGAAAATTTGAAATTTTCTATGGTAATGAATTTGAAAAAAACCTATTTTACATCAATACTAGTCCTACCCGTGTTTTCATTTAATGTCGTACATAACAAAACACGTAGTATACTGCGTGTCACCGCATTTACGACATTAATGTAAATTATTTATTTATTATTGTTGTAAAATAGTTAATTTTCTAATGCATTACCATGGATTTTCTTCAATTTTAAATTTACCTTAATTTTAAGTCCTAAAATATCAATTTAACAACCTGTATTTATACATTGTATTTATATATATTTTTTCTATTTTAATAGATAAACAAATCATATTAATTCATCATGTAAGTAAACTTTTAAAGGCGCTGCCGATTTACGTTAAAAATAGTTTATTAGTGTATCGATTACTGGGTAAATATTAAAGCTACCGGTATTAAACCGACCTCTAAATCAGTTAACACGTTTCTGCGTGTTTTAAATTAATGTCGTGAATGCGGTGACAGATTGTAACTTGTAATCGGTCAGGCACTACAATCATGCAAAAATGTATTGTCGTGATTTTTGATAAGTTTTCGTATTTATTTTTACGTTACATCACATTTGTAAATAAAGTACCTACTTAAGAATGTGTTTACACATTAATTACAATTACATTGGAGATTATATAATTTACAGAACAGTATTCTTTATTTTTATGTATAGGGTGTTTGATAGTATACGCACAAAAATGAAAAGGGTTATTTTGATGAGCATAATAAATAAATTTGTGAAATGTTTACCATAGAAATGTGAAATTTATTTTGGCATGTAAAAACAAACACTTTAATTAACTTATGTTGTGCTATTGCATAATACTTGCCATATAACCACAGATACTGTATTGGTGACGTCTTGAGATATTTCTTGTCCCTTTCTAACCCAAAACCCGCAACCATTTGAGAAAGAGATATCAAATCGGCCTTTTTTTTGGATGTCGATTGCAAGAGTAGGCAGTAAGTTTTATATCGAATTAATCACCTAAAATTTAGTAGATTTTTTTTAATAGTTTTCGAGAAGTCTATGTTTTGAGAAACCGTCACTTGAATATCGTCTGTATTATTACCAAACACCCTGTATAAACTGCATTTATTTATTGTGTTTAGAATACTATGGAATTAAGTTAGATATAATATATTACAAGTAATTACATACATTATATTGTGTTTCTATTAACGTACTTTTCTAAGTTTAAATAGTATTTTTATTTATAGTGTTATCCGAACACTTAAAAATTCCAAGATTTTTAAACCATCTCAAAAAATTTCAAGCCTTGATGGGACTTGAACCCGTAACCTTCGTCTTGATACTATGATGCACTGCCAAGTGTGCTACCGGGCTCTGTCACGTCAGGGTCGAAATTAGTGAGGTGATTCAGATTACGAGTAAAGCGCCGTTAGCTCCATCAACAGGAAAACTTGGAAAGTTTTTTGAGCTGTTCAATGCCGAACGTTGCAGTTTAGTACATTGACAAGAGATGTCGCGTTGCTTATTTCAATATTTGCTAGTTCAAGTCCCGTCTAGGTTTGAACATTTTGAGATGGTTTTAACTAGTGGTTCGCCCTGAACTGAGATCTCGCGAGTCTCCCATAAAAACAAAAAATATTATTTGTAATCTGACTTGACCTACAGTTTCATTAAAATTACAGATAACGGGAGTTTATATCAATTTGTTAAATTTTTTAGGGTAGGAATTGCAGTTATTCTGGATTTCAGACTTTTCTCTATATTTGTGTCACTAAAGCTACACGCATACCAAATTTCAGCACTCTCATACCTAAAATGGGATCGAAATGTACTCACGAAGACCCTATAGTAGACGTGCTACTTGACCAGATAGTCCTATTTTGGTTGTTTTTTACCCCTCTTGAACCCCAATATCTCAATAACCCTCCAACATTTTTAGATAATTTAGTCACACCTAAATTGTTCCATCGCTACCTACTTACCTATAGGTACACCAAATTTCACGATGATCGATTAAATGCTTCGAAAGTTATCCTCGGACAAACCAACATCCATACATACATACAACGCCGATTTGCCCAAGTTGATTTGGAGATCTCGCTTCGCTTGATCTCACAAAGCAGTTCCATTAATTTACAAACATTATGTAGGTACCTACCTACATAATGTTTGTTTTACAAAAACAATGATCGTTAAACATAACCCTAAATTGTGTTCTCTAACATTTTTAAAAGTGTCAAGGTTCTTAGTTTTTAAATAAAAATGTATTTAGGAAAGTTGGAGTTATAAATTACTTGCTTGCGCCCGCGCTTCGCATACGCGCTTTGTCATTAAAAAGATTGTGTTAATCGTTACGACGTGATTGAGTAACAAGCAAATAAATAAACATTTATAAAATTAGTGTGGTGAATTATACTGCTAATGTGTCTCTAGATGACCCGCCCGAGGCTTCACACGCGTGGTTTATCAATAAAAACATTACCCTCCTTCTGCACAGTCGGGTTAAAAGTAGCCTATGTCCTTCCCCAGGATATAATCTCCTTGCCAAATTTCATTACGATCCGTTCAGCCGTTTAGTCATAAAAAGGTAACAAACAAACAGAGTAACTTTCGCATTTATAACATTAGTATGGATTAAACCGCTAATGTGTATGTAGCATCACAAAAACATGCACGACTAGTAAGTTTATATGATTCAGATTCAGTTATTCCGTATCTAAACAAACTGTACCTACTTACACTTAGGATACTAAATAAATTACATTTTCTGATAATCATTTTATGGATCTCATAACAAGTAAAAAATAATACAATAGAATAATCATTTATTTCAGACAGTGTCCGTCCATACAAAATATCAACAATCACAAATAAATAAAATTAAAACCAAAAACATACAAATCAATAATAATACAGTAAATTAGATCAAAAGTAAAATGTCACATTAATACCTACTTTAAAGTCTTAAATACTTAAAAACATAACATTTAATTAATTTAAACGTTTACTTTAACAAAAGCATTGTTATTGCTTCTAGTGGTAACCCTCCTAAGTAGTTGATGAATCGCCTAGACTCCATTTATCTCAATGCCTAGACTAATCTAGATGATCTGTTATGAACAGTTTAGCAAGCTGATCTACGCTGCTTCAGCTACACTACGAACGCTGGTGTTGTGGTAGATGGAACCAATGGAACAGAATGAGGGATTTTCACTTTTCACGGGTATGTTTTTGTAACTGCTAACAGATGGCGTTGCTCTGTCATGGTCTGATTGACAATGGAAAGTGAAATAACAATGTCAGTTACCGTGTCTACATTGATTTCGAAGAACTTGGAATAAAAAAACAAAGATTCTGCGCGGGCTTTCTCACCCGTGCCCCGCGTCCTTATCTCGCTCAACGCTCTCCTCGATGCCAATCCTGAGTGTGATTTGTTTGCGAATGGATGGACCAAAGTACTGTCTGAGTGTCTGAGGTTCTGTGAGCGTGATGTATGATTGACATGTTAGTTCATTTCTTTGATATTGTTTTTTATTGTTGTGAATTCTATTTTAAATACCCTCATTTTTATTTTTATGTTGTACATATTATTGTTATATATTTGCTTTTGACAATTTATCTGAACTGTATCTATATGAATTATTGTGATATTATGTACTTACCTAGAATATTTTCAATGTAATTGGTTCTCACCGTGTTTATTAAATTAAATAAATAAATAAATAATAAGAAAAATATTTGTATTTTTTTGTCTGACGTAATGAGATTATTTTAGACAAATTTTGTTATTGTGGCTTTAACATTTTGAGATATAAACTATAGATTTTGCCGGTACATCTCCAGATCATCTGTGATGTTTCGTCTAGCGTACTATATATAGTAGTACGCAAGACGAAACTACTTTTTACTTTAAAAAAAATTAAAAGCGCTCTGGAAGTGTGTATGTAATTCACTGATCTACAAAGCAGAGATCAGTGATATAATGTAAATTGTTTGCTGCGTTTTGTTTTTGCTGTCTGTAAATGTGGCCAAAAGGACAGAATCCTAAATCAAATGGCATACATAATCAAAACATTTCTTATCTGTGCCATGAATCCGAATGGATATTTTATTTGATACCTGTGGCCATGAACAAGACAAACAAATAAAGAGATCTTCCAGAGAGATTTTGGAGATTTTTGGAACTAAGTTTTCTCTCTAAAAATAACTTAGATGTGCTGAAATGGCGGCTCCATCCGCTCCAGGGAATAGTAAAGGACCTTTAATAAATCCGGGGCTATGCCGCTGCTGCAGATCTATCAAGAAATGCCGACTTCTTTCCGCGGAGTACGAATCTGCGGGGCAGAAGGAAATCTATTCTGATATGTTTATGGACTGTTTTGGTCTTCTGGTGAGTGCTCTTTTGATTATCATCCTAATTCTAAATTCACTGATGTCACTGGTTCCTTCTAATCATCCTGCACTTGGGCGTGACCAACATTATGTACATAAAATTCTGTAACCAATTTGAATAGCTCCGAAAAAAGCTTTGTGACCGATGATGTAGAATAAACCGTGCCTGTATTAGATAATAGATATAGGCTAATGAGTAATTTAATTTTGACCTAGTTTTTTAGCATAACTTAACTAAGAATGTGTCCAATAGTATTTTTCTTACTGTCTCTAGATAAGGAGGAAGACACATTGTTCATGTGTTCTTTATAGTAGCACTAAGTAACACTACACTATTATAAATTTACACTTCACTAACTCGAAAGGGTCCATGGGGTACCAGGGCCTATCGTGTTTTCAAAATTCTTTCTAGGTGTCTGGTTGAAGCGATGTGTGATCCGAGAGCTGGCCTTTATCTGGGTCAACGCATAAGCATTGCGATTCAGTGCAATGCAGCCACTATCTTGGGGACAGTTCCGCCTGGTAGTGATCTGGATCAGTTGAGCTATCTATAGATCATTTGCAATGGTCTTTAGATGATTCAACTGTTTCTTCTGTATTTTAGTCATGTAAATTGTATATTCTTTCTGTTATTGAAGGCATTTGCTGCTTTTACTCCAAAGGGTTACCAAATAATATTAAAGTAATGATTGATGAGTGTTCCTCATGGCAGGTCTACAAGATCGGCCACTTTGGTAATTTATGGGGGTGCCTATGTTCAGCAGTGGGCATCCTATGGCTGAAATGAGAATGACCATTTAAAACTGAGCTCAGGGTATTCGAATAAATATCTACTAACCCTGGGTACTGTCATTACCCATGATCATAATTTAAAATATCATATTTGCCATGCATTAGAAATAGAATGAATATGCAACCCAGAAAGGAGGGCACATTATAGGGAAAATACAAAAATGCTATAATTTATACATTAAGGCGGATTTACATTGTGTCAGTAACTGATGCTGAGAACTGACTCACACTTTTTACATATAGTCAGTCAGCCGTGGTTATTTCTTCAGGGTGTGTGCACATTATTAAAGTGAGTGTAAAAATTTGTTGTTTACACAAGCTCAGTACCAAGTCAGTGGCGCGGGGGGCGGAGGGAGCAGGCTGACTTCAAAATATCCAGCAAGAATACATAAGACACCACAGCACTGTACTGACTTCAAAAATGTTTACACAATGCCAGGATCAGGTCAGCAATGATTTGTCTTGAATGTGAAGTCAGGAACTGACTCAATGTAAATTCGGCTTTAAGTTACCCATTATAACAGAAACTAAAATTAAAAAATAACCTGTCTGTATATTATTCTTAGCTGTCTAACTTGGACGGAGACAGCAAAGGCAACTGTATCTGCGCCACGTGTGTGGTGCGCCTGCGCGACGCATTCGCATTCCGCCGCCAGGTGCTGCAGTGCGAACAGGCACTACTCAACCTCATACAGTCTAAAGAAGGTAACATATCCAGCTCCCAAACTTAAATAGAAACAGCAACTAAAGACAGTTGCACTTGTGTGAACAGGCGTTGCTCAATCTCATACAGTCTATGTAAGGTAACATATCTTATCCAGCTCACAAACTTAATGGAGACGGCAAGGACAGCTGCATTCCACCACCAGGTGCTGCAGTGCGAACAGGTGCTACTCAACCTCATACAGTCTAAAGAAGGTAACATACCCCGCTCCCAAACTTAGATAAAAACAGCAACTAAAGACAGTTGCATTTGTGTGAACAGGTGTTGCTCAATCTCATACAGTCTATGTAAGGTAACATATCTTATCCAGCTCACAAATTTAATGGAGACGGCAAGGACAGCTGCATTCCACCGCCAGGTGCTGCAGTGCGAACAGGTGCTACTCAACCTCATACAGTCTAAAGAAGGTAACATACCCAGCTCCCAAACTTGGATAAAAACAGCAACTAAAGACAGTTGCATTTGTGTGAACAGGCATTGCTCAACCTCATACATTCTAAGTAAGTTAACATATCTTTACTTATAGTTCACAAACTTAATGGAGATGCCAAGGACAGCTGCATTTCACTATTAGGTGCTGCAGTGCAAACAGGCGCTACTCAACCTCATACAGTCTAAAGAAAGTAACACACCCAGCTCTCAAACTTGGATGGAAACAGCAAACATGTGTGGATGGAAACATGTGTAAACAGGTGTTGCTTAACCTTATACAGTCTAAAGATGGTAGCATATCTTTACATACCCAGCTCACAAACTTAAATGGAGACAGGCAAGGACAGTTGCGTATACGCGACCAGGCACTTCTCAACCTTAAAAGTTCTAAAGAAGGTAACATATCCTTACATACCCAGCTCTCAAACCTCGATGGATACTAAAATAACAGTTGCATTTGTGTGAACAGGCGTTGCCTAGCCTCATACAGTTTATAGGAGTTACATCACCTCTGTGCCATAAGGATATATTTTTTTTATCTAGTTTATGCTTTCTCACTGCTGGGCAAAGATCTCCTCCTAAGGATATTTATAAGAAAAAAAATTACAATATTTCAATCAAAATATTTAATATTCAAGGAAACATATTTATGAAAATATTGACATGGCTTTTAGCCAATTGGTTTTTAAGAGTTTTATTATTTATTTTAATATTAGGTATTGACATAGTTATTAATTATTACATTTTTATAATTTATATATGTAAGTATGACAATATATATTTTATGTATTATAATATTAATATTTATGTAATTTTATGATTATATTATACATTATAATTATGCATTTTATTTTATATTATCTATATTTTTAATAAATATATGTGTACTATATCGGATTTACGCCGCCGTCTTTATTTTGTTCACATAGATCCTGTCCATCCAAAGGTTGCCTGGAAGAGATCGCTTTTAGCGATAAGGCCGCCCATTGTACCTATTATTTAAGTGTATTTTCTGATAAATGTTTGTATTTAAATGGTGTGCAATAAAGAAATTATCTATCTATCTATCTAGTTAAATACACACTGGTCTATTAGTATTTCTATATGACCTACTGACAAATAATTACCTATGAAATTGCCGTTCTTCAGTACTGGTCATTTCACTTAGAAAAAAAGTTTGGAATGGCTTTGTATTCTAAATTCAAATTAATTTTGTTTTAAAAACATGACATTCTTTTTACAAACGCAGTCTTTTGTTTATTGATTAGCGTTGTATTTTCATTACATTTGAACATTTTTCGTCATAATGGATACTTTAAAAATTCGTGTAATTATGGAATATGAGTTCCGTCGTGGCACCAACGCGACACAAACGGCACGTAACTTCAAAAACGTTACGGAGAGAACTGTACAAACGAACGCATAACCCGTTATTGGTTTTCCCGGTTCCATTCTGGAAAATGAAGCTCGTGGTCGTCGTCCGGCGACTTTGGTCAACAATGATGAATTAAAGGCGATTGTGGAAGCTGACGAAACTTAATCTACAGCTGAGCTAGCAGCAGCTTTTGATGTTAGCATCAAAACAATTTTGATCCATTTCCAACAAATAGGCAAGGTAAAAAAACTTGATAGATGGGTGCCCCAAGAACTTAACGATCGCCAGCGCAACGTACGCGCCGAGACCTGCCTCGCGCTGCTCAATAGGCAAAGAAATGAAGGAATTTTAAACCGAATTGTTACGTGCGATGAAAAATGGATTCTGTTCGACAATCGAGTCAAGCAATCAGACAATCAGCAAGTTGGTTAGATCCTGGTTCAGCACCAAAGCAATGCCCTAAACCAAAAATGACCCCTAAAAAGGTGATGGTCACTGTTTGGTGGTCTAGTGCGGGTGTGATTCACCACAGCTTTTTACTAAACGGCATGAGCATTACTGCAGATGTATACTATGAAGAACTGGAGACAATGATGGAGAAGTTTGCACATCGGCAACCAGCTTTGGTCAATCGGTCGTCCCCACTGCTCCTTCACGACAACGCGCGACCCCATACTGCGCAACAGACAGTCTCCAAGCTGCAAGAGCTGGGGTTGGAAGCTCTCCCTCATCCGTCATACTCACTAGACTTTGCACCTACCGACTATTACTTTTTCCAAAATTTAGACAACTTTTTAGTGGGTAAAAAATTCAATTCCCTAGAGGCAGTACAAAATGCCTTTGAAGAGTTTGTTGCCTCCCGTGTCCAGCTGATTTTTACAAGAAGGGCATCAATAAACTGCCAATGCGTTGGCAAAGATGCGTCGATTGCATGGGTGATTACTTTGAATAACAGAAATAAAAAAGTTAAAAAAAAAATAAGTATTTTCACTTAATTCCATACAAAACGGCAATTTCATAGGTAAAGACCTAATATTTGCACGCCTGCATGAGGCAGTACGTTATTCGGAGCAGATCACACTCAGGGTGACTCAGGTAGGCTGAGTGCGATCATTGCGCTTGATATACTATAAAATATAAAGTTTTCGTATACCTTATTTTTTATGAAGATGTGAACAGCGCCCCTAGCAGGAAGTATAGATAACTTAGTTTTATAAACTTCCTGCTAGGGGCGCTGTTTACATCTCCATAGAAAATAAGGTATACGAAAACTTTATACCTTATAGTATATCGAGCGCAATGTTCGCACTCAGCCTACTGATGAAGGTTCACGAATTATAACACACGAAAATAAACCGGTACGTGATAAATCCCGTATTTATATTAATTATTGAAATCAATCACGAAAGTTTTCTAAGTATAATAATAAGTATATGTATATGCCGTTTATATTGTTTTATTATTTTACAGAGGACAGGATATGGCATGTGGATGTGAAGACTGAGCCCTGCGAGGAATCCGATGCCCCCATGAACGCACCAGACCATAGGGACATGACGGACATGTCAGCTGATGGAACCGACACTGACTACGGTGAGACCAATTCTAATTGACCGAGCGAGCGAAGCGTTTCAGTACCGAGATTGCCAAAAAAATGCTTTTGCCCGGCTGTCTGTCTGTTCTCGGCTACACGTCGCATTTTTCAACCGATTTTGACGAAAATTGGCACACAAGTTCCTTGATTTATTTAATTTTTTTTAGCGATCCGAGTTTTTCATTTTTTTTTCTCCAGATTTTTTTTTAAGGGTGGCCCCAATTAGCCAATAACCGGGATTCGTGGAAGGAGGGAAGCTTACTTACTTACTGCCGTTGTAAAACTTACTGCCTACTTTTGCAATCGACATCCAAAAATAAAGGCACCTCTTTTAAAAATGGCTGCGAGTTTTGGGTTAGAAAGGGATACCTTGAGACGTCACCAATACAGTAGTATCTTTGGTTTGATGGCAAGGATTATGCAATATGCAAATGCTGAAATAAATTTCACAAATTTATTTATTATGTTCATCAAAATAACCCTTTTCATTTTTGTGCGTATATTATCAAACACCATATATTATGCAGAATCGTATTAACTGATTTTAGAGATGGGTTTAATACCGGTAGCTTGAATATTTATCCAGTAATCGATACATTTCCAATAAACAATTTTTAACGTAAATCGGCAGCGCCTTTGCGACGATGCCGCTTAGCCAGTTTATCAGGTACATAGGTGATGAATGAATATGATTTATTTACCTATTTTATACAGGCTGTAGAGTTCCTACCCAGGCTTCAGTAGGCTCAGTACTTAGCAAAAGTGGACTGTATTTACTTTCTTCTTAGTTACGATTTTACAAGGTATAAATCGCGTACTTGATGTTCACAATTGTTCCGTTCAAATCGGTTTATACTTATGCAAAAATAGTCCTCGCCTTAGCCATGGTGCGGGGATCGTAATTTACATTTTCACAAATGATCTTATACAATTCTTACTACATCGAAGTTTCCAGAAAAGTTAGACGGGGACTTACCTATAGCTATCTCGCTCTTTTTGACTGTTACATCTTTTAGCTACCCATACATTTGAATCTGATTCGATCCTATAACTACCTACTTCATTTAAATCTAGATTCGATCCTATCCCGTCTTTGATCGTCTGTTACACAGGCTGTTTCATTGATATTTTAGGACTCGAAATTAAGGTAGATTGAAAATAAAAAAAAACTATTTTACAACAATACTAGCCATCAGCCCTACTCGTGATTTAAATTAATGTCATAAATTGTACTTACTTATGGTATATTACTTATAATAGATCGCAAACATTTGTTCTGCGGTGGGAATTGAACCCGCTACCTCCTGCGTCTCAGCAGGCTAGTCGCCCATTATAAGATCGCCTATTGTGCATTTCTAATGTTTTCAGTTTCCTATACAGTTGACCCGCGGTAATCCGGCCCTTGTTTAATCAAGCACCCCTAAAATTCGACATCCCTTTAGCGGTACCTATACATAATAGTTATTTGTTATGCAAGAGTGCAAAGCTGCTTTATAACCGCGTGCTCAATTATGATGACCGAGCAAGCGAGGGACTCAAAAGAGCACGAGGTGAAAAATCTTTGCACTCGAGTGCAACACGTAACTTTTCATCCCACCTCAGCGAGGAAATGACTAAATTAAAAAAAAATTACAATCACAAGATACTATTATTTCAGTTTAGGTACATTATGATAGGTAAGTATTACAGAATAATCTTTAAATTATAACAAATAATACTTAGGTATAATTAAGAAAAATTGAAAGTAACGTTGCTACAGTTACTTAAGTTGAGTGTAATATCGATATGTATGTCTTTTTTCATCTTTATTGTTGCTTTTAGCATTGAATACTTACTCCATAGAGTGCTTGATTTCTTGGTCTCGGATAATTCAATAAAATATGCAGCAAAACGATTTCTGAGAAAGTTTTGGCTCCTTTAGCTAGTCGCCACGTGTTAAACATATCGTACTGTTTCAAATACTTCTCGCGTGATTGTTGAGGGAGAAAGCTCATTTGCGCATTTTTAACAGTTTCAGTCAATTCTGTTGGCATCAAATAAACTTTCTCATCGCTATAATCACTCATTTTAGGGTTATCACTTGTTTTCAAGATTCTTGTTTTTAACATTAGGACGTGAAAAAAAAATTGGCGCGCGTAAAGCAAATTAAAATAAAAGTAATACACGAAGAAGGTTCCGAGTCTGAGTTTTTAACAAATTAAAAAAGGGAGTATGATATATTCGGCACCATGGAGGTAGAAGTTAATAGGTTCAATGATGTTTTGAATTCACAAACTTAGTGTACACGATGTTCTAAATTCAATTTACTTTATCCTCTAGCGGATAAAGCCGTTTTTATGCACTCAGATATCGAAGAGCAAAAATACTCTTTCCGAGATAGGGGATGAAAAGCATATTAACCACGATTTTTGTAAGTACCTATGTTATTTGTCATTTTTTGGCCTTTTCATTTTTCACAAAAAAATCGCCTTGCAAAACGTTTGTCGGATTACCGCGGGCCTACTGTTTATGAAATTTTATTTTGTTTTGTAATCGTGTTAACTATCTAAAAAACTAGTTTTGTTATTTTCAGAGCCAGACAAGAAAATCAAAATAAAACTCAAAACGGAGAAGAAAGTGAGCAAGAAGTCTCGTAGGAAGAGCATTAAGAAGCCACACGTTAAGGCGTTGAAGAAACAACTGCTTGACAATATGACGGCGCTCAGGGCAAAGTTGGACGCTATGGTCGACTCCTCTGATACTAAATATGGTATGTAGATCACACTAATATAATAAACAAGCTTCCGCCCGCGGCTTCGCACGCATTGTTTGCCAATAAAAAGTAGCCTATGTGTTAATCCAGGTTATGATCTACGTACATACCAAATTTCATCGAAATCGGTTCAGCCGTCACGACGTGAAAGAGTAACAAACATCCATACATACATACTTTCACGTTTATAATATGGGATTAGTGGGATGAGAAAGTTGGATGTTTGTTTACTTATTTGTTTGTAACTCAATTATTGAATTATCAACCCTATTGAAAGTCAAATAAACACAAACACCACGATTTTTATGCTAATTTGTCTTTTTTATGTTGCGTTCCTCTAAATTTGTCCATGAGTGTAGAATAATGAAATTTGGCTGCAAGCAAGGTAGGTTACAGTACAAGTAAAAAATAACAAAAATCGTTCATTTGTATAAAATATGTTTACTGAACCCTCGTGCGCGATTCAGACTCGTACTTGACCGGGTTTTTTTCTTTTTCAGCACCAGAAGAGCTGAAAGAGAAGCCGAAGAGCATTTCAACAGCGAAGAGGAAAAAGGGGGAGTTGGATCACGACGACATGGTGTTTAAAAACACCGTCACCATCGTCCACCACTCGTACATCTGCCCCTTCGTCACTCGCATTAGCATGTACTACTGTTACTATTGCAAGGTATGATATTTATTTTCAATTCAATTATTAATTTCAGCAATATTATTGTTATTATTACAGCGATTTAAAAATTAAACATACATACAAAATGGATTTAACTATTGGTTCGCCCCAAACAGAGATCTCGCGAGTCTCCCATAAAAAAGAAAAAATATTATTTGTAATGCACTACCAACTTACTTGACTTACAGTTTCATTCAAATTACAGGTAATGGGAGTTCATGTTAATTGGTTACACTTTTCTGGGGTAGAAATTGCAGTTATTCTGAATTTCAAACTTTTCCCTATATTTGTGTCTGAAGCTACACGCATACTAAATTTCAGCACTATGTTTTCATTATTGCTAATAACTTAAAAACTACAAACATTAAACTAAAATTAAAAACGGGGTCGAAATGTATAAATGAAGACCTTTCATTAGACGACCCACTTGACCTAATAGTCTCATTTTGTTTGTTTTTACCCCTGAACCCCAATATCTCAACACCCCCCCAATATTTTTAGCTCATTTAGTCACACCAGGATTGTGCCAACACTTCCTACCTACATATACAATTTTTCGATGATCGGATCAACGTTTCAAAAGTTATTCTCAGACAAACAAACATACATACAACGCCGATTTGCGCAAGTTGATTTGGAGATTTTGCTTCGCTCGATCAATAATGATAGTAATATTTCTCTTAATTTCAGGACCAGTTCACAAACCCAAGCGAGCTGCGAGAACACACGCTTACCCACGACCCAACAAACAAATTTGAGCATATGATTGAATACAATAAAATGCCCAAAATGGATATTACTCGGATCGACTGCAGATTATGCCCAGAAAAAATTGACACCGTTGAACATTTCAAAACTCACATCACAACCGTACACGGAAAAACCCTTTACCCCATCGAAAATGAATTCATCAAATTCAAATTAACAATGAACAATCTTAAATGCACTGAATGCAACGCTACCTTCCCATACATAGATTCGTTAGTCAAACATATGATAGATCATTTTGGAACGTTCGTCTGTGATTTATGTGGGGCCTGCTTCATCGTACTAGCCTCCTTAAGAAGCCACATCAAGAACCATAGCAAAGTGGATTTAAATTTCCCCTGTGAAGTGTGCGGCAAGAACTTAAAATCTAAATACAGTAGGGTCCTACATATAGCAACGGTTCATGAGAAAAAAGCTACTATTAACTGCTACAAATGTGAAGCCACATTCATGTCATATGCATTGAGAACAAAGCATTTAATCGAGGTCCATGGTGACAAGAGAACGTTCCCTTGTAAGTTCTGTGATAAAGTCTACAACCGGAGAAAGACTTTAGGAGAACATAACAGACGGAATCATTTAAAAGTGTTTAGGCATAAATGTGATTTGTGTGATCAGAAGTTTTATCTTCCTTCTAGATTAAAAGAGCATATGGCAACGCATACCGGGGAACGGAATTTTAGATGTGAGTTCTGTGATAAGAGTTATCCGAGACTTCAGTCTTTGCAGGAACATATGCGGGCTCATAGCAATGAGAGGAGGTTTAAATGTGATTTGTGTGGAGTCTCTTTTACACATAATGGTAGCTTAAAGATACATATGAAGAGTCACCATCAGTATGACTTAGATAGTACTTTTAACTAAATGTTTTTGAACAGGAAAGTGCAGTGTAGAACGGCCCCCACTAGATGGAAGAAAGGTTGGGAGCCATTGGGTGTATCGTGGTAGATAGGGGAGGTCTTTAACAGCAGTGCTTTAAACCAGGCTGTAAATGATGATGATGCTAAAGATAATTTTCACACCACCTGCTCGACAATGTCAAATTATATATCAGTAAACCTCACCGAAAGCAGGTGATTAAATCCCTACGGCTGAGCCGAGAGTAAAGTTGTACTGAATTTCATTATGTCCGTAAGGACATAATGTGATTTGAATTTGGAACCTCATCTGTATTAAAATTTGAACCAAAGAGACCCACACAACAAGAACTTATTCGTAAATCGAACTAACCTCTGCACAGATTGCACCAACCTAGATTTGGTTTTTATTGTCTTGCAGAAAGTGTGAAAAGTAGAGTATTCTCCTCGTGGGTAAAGCTGTCTGCATCTTGGGCGTGCTTATATCTCTCTCTACACTCAGGATTCTAGTCACTCCTTCGCACCGCTCGTTAGTTAACTTCTTCGTAGAGTCCTTCGTTACGTTCGGGATTCAATATAGCGGCCGTGACGCAAGACACTGCTTTATCCCCTCGCTTAATAATCTACTATTAATCGCAGAATGTTAGTTCTAATTTACACCGGTCTTAATTAATCATTTAAGTTCTACCAGATAATGTACAGGTGTGAAATATTACAATGATGCAACATCAAGGTGGAAAACTAGTGAAATCAGTATTTAGCAATTTATTTAATGTAATAAATTATTGTATTTTAAGGATAAAATGTGTTTGTTGATGTGTAACATCTTTCCTCTTTTTGTGGGAGTGGTTTTAGCAAAAGGGATGGAAATGTGTAACAGGAAAAATTGAAGCGAGCGCTATTTGATTTGATCAATGAGCGCACGCGGTGGTCAAACACATCATTATGCGACTAGTGTGGCTCGTAGTTTTTTTTCCAGCTGGGGATGGAATAAGCCATGGCCATGACATATGGCCCGCCTGATCGTAAGTAACCATTGCTCATAGCAAGGTATTGCCTCGTAGGTCACGCAAATTAGAAACGTGCACTACTATGCACTGCCCTGCGTCCATTAACTTTAGGCATACAGGTGTAAAGCCTTATGTGCCTGTAATTTCACCGGAAAACTTAAACTTCCGAAACAGCAATGCTGGTTGGTGGCAGAAATAGGTATGATGGTAGTACTTCCCCGAACGAGCCCTTTCACAAGAAACTCTACTATTAAACATACTCGTGTAGAGAACATGTAACTTTTTAACAAAATTTATCCGACTTCAGATATTAGAAAAAATTTGAGGATTACCCTCGATTTTTTTAGGATCCCATCAACAGATCGTGACTTGGTGCCAATGGGACCACTTGGGAAGGATACCCTATTAAACAAAAAAAGAATTTCTCGAATCGGTCTAGGCGTCTTCGAGTAATTGAGGAACATACATTAAAAAAAAACCGTCGAATTGAGAACTGACTGACTAGCTGTTTTTGACAGACTTCAAAAAAAGGAGTCCTTTTTTTGAAGTCTGTTAAAAACAGCCTGATGTACAAACTTGCGACTCTTTAATTCAGTCTGTTGAGTTAATTTTTGTTTGTGTATTTTTTGGAACTATATGTATGATTCATCAGAACTAAAGTGACAGATCGATTGATAAAATCGATGATAAAATTTCGTAAAATACGTTTGCTAGTAGGATATAAGATAAAACCACCGTTGCGCAGTGTGCGAATACCCGGCCGAGAATCAGGAGTTTGCGGGTTCGATTCCCGCCGCGGAACAAATGTTTGCATGAACTACAGATATTTATTCCGGGTCTGGATGATTTTTTTTTTGAAAATTCATACTTATAATATACCTAGTTTTCTATATTAAAAGTATGAATTTTCAAAAAAACGTACGTTTGTATTCGATCAGTTATCTGGTTCCATAGTACAAGCTCTGCTTAGTTTGGGGCTAGATAGCGCTGTGTGAAATGTCCAGCAATATTTATTTATTTTAAGATAACTCTTTATTGTAATTACCACACAGAAACAATATAAGACTAAAATAAAACTAACTAGTGGTTCGCCCCGAACAGAGATCTCGCGAGTCTCCCATAAAAACAAAAAAATATTATTTGTAATCTTTTGACTATCAAAATCACAGATCAAAATAGTTCCACGAAATGAATAACTTGACCTACACTTTCATTCAAATTACAGGTAACGGGAGTTCATATTAATGCTTACTCTTTTTTAGGGTAGAAATTGCAGTTATTCTGGATTTCAGACTTTTCCCTATATTTGTGTCACTAAAGCTACAAGCATACCAAATTTCAGTACTGTGGGGTCACTGGTGTGCCCTGTGAATTTTGACAAAGTTCAGTTTTTATTATAGCTAAAAATTTGAAAACTACAAGTTTAAACTAAAAACAAAAACGGCGTCGAAATGTACTAACAAAGATCTTTTATTAGTGGTGCCATTTGACCGGATACTCCCATTTTGGATTTTTTATCCCTCTTGAACCCCAATATCTTAACAACCCCCAAAATTTTTTAGCTCATTTAGTCACGCCAAAATTATGCTATCACTATGTATCAAATTTCACGATGATCGGATCAACGCTTCGAAAGTTTTCCTCGGACAAACATACATACAACGCCGATTTACCCAAGTTGATTTGGAGATCTTGTTTCGCTCGATCAAAACGGCAATACAATGGGCGACCTTATCTCTGAGAGCGAGCTCTTCCAGGCAACCTTTGGATCGGAAGAAATAGTAGGTATAGTAGTAAACATATAGTCAACCAACATCAATTTTCTTGCCGGCTAAAACTACCTGCAGACGCCAATTAAACTAAAACAACTTAATTTTAAAATTGGCATGCTAATTCGGTTTTTAACGTGAACGAAATAAGAATGTTTGTATTTTACAAAATTTTAGTTAGTCTAATATACTTACAACAAAATCGCCATTAAAATTAGGTAGGTATTCACGAGGTGGACAATACTGAAGATGGGAGGATGAGATCAATACTATCTAAATGAGATCCTAGATGAGGTGTAATTCAGTATTCAGACAGGATGGAAAAATCTTGATGCCTTTGCCATGAGGCACACTGAACTGAGACTTAATAATAACAATTACAAAAGAAACAAATCAGTCAGGATACAGAGCATATATACCTACATGATAAAAAAAGCCATTATAGGTAATGAAGGAAGTTTTATTTTAATATTCTAGGTTGAACATTTCATTCAATATATCGTAACTTGTGCAAGGTATAACAGCTTATTATAACCCTTTCCATTATCTTGGTCTCTGGAATTTGAAGCAGTGTCGATATTCTCTCCAAGTCATTATTCTGTAAATACATCAAATACATTGAAAATGCTGCCTACTAGAAGTATTTATTGACTGTAAGAGTGGAAACCTCTTATAAATTCTTTGAAATTGAACCTTATTATCATTCCTTAAGTATCGGATTAGTCTGCTTGGCACATTTTCTTTATTCCTACGTCTGCTTCAGCAAGCAGATAATATCAACTTCTGGTGTAGAAAAATAGTTGAATGTAGGTACAGTATAACAACTCTTCCAAGTTCTGATCTCTCATGTGTTCGGAGCAAGCTTCACTAGAGCGCAATACATAGAATTTATACTCTTGGAGTAATTTTCTTCGGACCGTAATAGGTATGGGAGTAGTCGGTTTTTTTTCACCGTCTTTGAAGATACAGCTGGATCGGCTGGTTGTTCTTTTATAGTGTTTTACTGGTACTCTATCACCTGTTGGTCTAGAAATATTTTCATACTTATGTAGATATTCCTGGATCAGAATCAGAGTCTGATTCTGATTGGCTCCCTGGATCAATATCTGGATCAGAGTCTCTTTTATGTGGTATATATTTAATTTAGGTAGGCATTTTATGGAGATCGTCAGATTTTTCACTATTAGATTCGTCGATAAGATCTACGATCACTTCCTGGTTCGTGATGGAATTTTTTTTATTTTTTTATTCCAATTTATTATAAGGATACATGTCGGTCCTATGTTGGAATTTGTGCTTTTTATTAGAAACTACGTTTCCATTTCCACGAGAAAGGGTACTAAACTTACCTATTAATAGTTTATTTTATATAATTGCATTCATGTATCGGATCCTTATTGGCTACTTTCACGTTCGTGATTGTTTACCTTTTTGTTTTGCGTCTCACGTTTATGTGCATTTGCCAGAATCCCACAAAACCCGGCAGGATTGTTTACCTTTTCTACACGGTCGGTGGTTCACAATGTTCACATCACTCACTGCCTGCCACAGAATAACTAGTACCGAACTGATATCTCGCGAGTCTCCGAATAGACCAAAATAATATTTTTTTGTACTCTTTGACTATCAAAATAGAGTGGCACGAAATAAGAAATGTTATGTGCTAAAATAAGTAAAGACTGTCCATTCTTTGTTCTTTTAACAATTAAAATATAGGTATTATTTAGTTAAATAACGTTTTTGTTTTCAATTTCGGTCTTTCGTGCCAAAAGTCGGCCTTTTTTAACAAAGCTACCGGCTTTTTTCTGATTGAGGTGCTGGCAACACTGTAATTTATGTAGAATCCAATCATAGAGTTCTATGGTACGCAAAATGAATGTTTACATACATATTTCGTGTGTTTTACTCGTGATTTTAATCGGTTCCTAAAAAGACCGTGGATATTTTCAAAATGAACGTAGTTAAAACTAAAGGCCCTGTTATCGAGCAGGGTCTGTGCAGGTGCTGTGGCACAATAAAAAGATGCCGGATTCTGAACGTAGAATACGAATGGCAAGGCCAAAAAGAAGTGTATTCTGATATGTTCATGGACTGCTTCGGTTTACTGGTAAGTTTCTGTGTAAACTATTCATCTGATAAAACCTAAAACAAAATGCCCATATTTGCTTACATCTTACATAATTTTGAGATTTGTTTTTATTTTTTGATGATTACCTACCTACTTGCTTCTTTCCATCTTGCTGAGAGGTCAAACCTGTAAAACTGTTTATTTTTCCATGAAGATCTCATTGAGGAATTCGATATAATGATATCGAGCATTACTCCAATGTATAAGTCATGTCTGTCTTTTTATCTATAATTCAGACGTTTTTGTATATTAATTGTTTGTGTGGGTCTACCCCACAATTAAACTTTCTGTAAACTTAAAGTTTTGTTTTAGCTATCACATTTAGAAGGTGAGGAATCTGAGAGAGTGATATGTGCCACGTGCGTCAGCCGCCTCCGTGATGCTACTGCCTTCAAGCGTCAGGTAAAACAATAAACCTATCACACAGCCTTATCTAGCCCTAAACTAAGCAAAGCTTGTACTTTGGGAACTAGACAACAGATAGAATACATTTATATTTTGTTATATTTGTCTAAAATACTCAATACTTTTTTACTAAAATTACTAATTGAGTGTTGTAGCCACTGGATTATCTATTAGGTCCTTACATATAAAATTGGTGGTTTGTATGGAAAAAGGAAAATGATTTTTTCAAATGAAATTATTTTCATCAATATATCAAAGTATGAACCATTGTTATCTATACACTTTTACCATTTTATCGGTAGTTCATTGATTCCTTTGCTGAAAAAATTGTGGGAGCGAGAATCGATAAAATCTTTGAAGGCGGTTTTGACAGCCTCATCGGAATTGAATTTTTTTCCTTGTAAGAAGTTGTCCGAATTCCGGAAAGAATGGTAACCTGTTGGTCCAGGGAGTATGGTGGGTTTCGGAGATATTCCAATCGCAGCTCCTCTAATTAAGCGACCATCTGTTGTGGAGTGTGTGGTCTAGCGTTGTCCTGAAGCAGCAGTGGGCTAGAGCAATTGACCAGTCTCGGTTGTTAAACGGCTATCTTTTCCAACATGGTTTGCAATTGTTTACAAGACAGATCTACCATAATCGTCTGGCCAGATCTTAGGAAGCTGTAGTGGATGACACCAGCACACTTACCAGTACCTTTTTCTGAGTCAACTTTCGCTTGGGGTAGGATTTGGCTGGTTTTCCTGGGTTCACCATTGTGATGAGCGTTTCCGATTATCGTACAGGATCCATTTTTCATCACAAGTAACGATACGATTCATAATCCCCTCGTTATTGTAACGGTTGAGTAATGTAACGCAGGACTCGACTCGTGTTTGTTGGTTTGCTTTACTCAATTCATGCGGTACTCATTTTTCGAGTTTTTTTACTTTTCCAATTTGTTTCAAGTGAGTTAAAATTGTTTTATCACTCACACCGAAGCCTGCCGCTAATTCTAACGTGGTTTGCGATGGATCCGCTTCCACGATCACTTTTAATTCTTCATTAACCACTAGGGTCTCCGGCCGTCCACGGGGTTTGTTCTGTAGTTCAAAATTTCCAGAACGAAAATGTTGGAACCAAAAACGTACCGTGTTTTCTTTTACGGTAGCTTCCCCATACACATCATTAATTTTTCGAGCTGTTTCTGCAGCGCTTGCCAACAGCGCGCGGTGGAACTCGTATTCGTAAATAACCCGATATCTCAAGTTTTCCATATTGTGAACAGAACGATGTAAAAGAAAAATCAAATGACGCGAAAACAAATGAATCGCTAAATTGAAAGCACAAATACTAAAATTACAAATTTAAAGCTTAATTTAAATTTGGAATTCTTAACCAAACGCTAGATATTTGAGATCAAAGGGGCCAGTTTGACAAAACGCCAATTTCATATATAAGGACCTAATATTTAGCAAAGCTTGTACTATGAGAACTAGACCTAATAGAATACATTTATATTTTGTTTTGTAAAAATATATTTAAAATACTCAATGCTTTTTTACGGAAATTACTAATTGAGTGTTGTAGCCACTGGATTATCTATTTATACCTACATAGTGTATCTCTTAATCTACAACTAGCTGCCGCCTGCGTGGTTTGTCAATAAAAATATTACCCTCCTTCTGCGGAGTCGGGTAAAATGTAGCCTATGTCCCAATCCTGGTCATAATCTATCTGTATACCAAATTTAATTAAAATTGGCCCAGCCGTTTAGTTGTTAAAATGTAACAAACAGACACGGTGTCCTTTAAATCACTGTTTTCCCAGAACAAACTTTGTTCAGACCATGGTCTACTAAATGTTTATAACATCAAATTAAAAAAAAAAAGAAATCTGTCTTTGAAAAATCTAAAAAGTGGCGAACTTAAAACGTCTATTTTAACGATACGCCTTATAACACAGTCAGCGCGCTGCTAACCGGTAGCTACTAGGTATCTAACTAAGGAGTAAGTAATACGCCACGGCTAGCGTACCCATGAACTTTATGTTATGGCTAGTTTTTGAACAAAGTTAAACATATTTGAGATCTAGATTTTTTTTATTCTCTTATTTGATGCTATAAACAGTTAGTAGACCATGGTCTGAGCAACGTTTGTTCTGGGAAAACAGTGATTTAAAGGACACCGTTGTATAGAGTTACCTTCGAATTTTTATTATTATTATGGATACACTAATATCAGAATAATTGATGGTTTGCCCCGAACTGAGATCTCGCGAATCTCCCAAAAAAAATATTTTTCTTAGGGCGACTTGCACAACGATGCCTAAACGTATTTAGTGGCTATATATGATTTAAGCAGTTGTCAAATCATACAAATACTTGAAATTTAAACATGTTTAGTCGCTAAATACGTTTAATGATCTTTGTGCATGCCGGCTTTAATCTTTGACTAATAAATAGGTGCCACGAAATGCATAACCAACCTACTTGACCTACAGTTTCATTCAAATTAGATGTAACGGTGGTTATTGTTAATTGGTTATATTTTTTTGGGTACAAATGGCAGTTATTCTGGATTTCAGACTTTTGCCTATATTTGTGTCACTAAACTGGATGAGAACTGGAACTGGATTGAGATATACGCTACATTTTATCGATGTAAAGCCGCGGGTGGAAGTTTGGCTTTTATATCTTGTAAAAGTAGTGTATTACTTAATTTCAGGTTCTGCAATGTGAGAATACTCTGCTTAAGACCAGAATACACGTTCATGGTGAAGGTAGGTTCCTGATGTAATGTACTTACTGCTAAACTTTTATTTTTACCCCAACGCAAAAATATTGGTAACTATTATGATTATAACTTTGTATAACTGTCTCACTATGTGACTACATGTATTAAAATCTGATGTATGTTCATAAAAATATTCATTTGATTAAGAAAGATAGCGATAATCGTAATTTTAATACTAGAAATAAAGATGAACTCGCTGTTGCCACTTGTAGACTCCATAAAGTTCGTAAATCGTTTAAAGGGCAAGGTGTACGCTTTAATTACATGTTCCCAAGTGATGCACAAAAATTGACAATTAACAAATTTAAAAACGTTATTAAACGAAATCGAGTCGCTTGGAAATTAGTGAGCTCGTCCCTCCATCTTTCATTTGGTCTGCCGCAACGTCTTTGGGCTTTGTCGGGGTTCCACTCGTGAGCTTAGCTTATTAAAAAAATATACTAAATTCAAATTCCAGATGGCGCGGGAATTGATTTAAAAACGGAAGTGAAGGTGGAGGCGATTGAGAACCCGACACATACGAAAGAGGTACACGATGTGACGGAAGATGGTCACAGCGATGGCATGGACGCAGATCCTATGGACGATGATGGTAAGACAATTTTTTGGTTTTTATTTTATATGTCGAAGGCAGCAGGAACACCGTCTCCATCAGCCATGATAGCCTATTTTCTTGTGAGCGGGTAGTGGGCATTGTCAGTTCAAATGATACGCAGGCAATTTATAGAAACAACGTCTAATCGAAACATTACGACTCCTACGACTGTACTGTACGGCTGATAAACAACAACCAACAACTGACCCCGCTCGGCCAGTTCGCCGTTTAAAGGCCAGAACTTGGCACAAGTCTCATATTGCAATCCTAATTATTTTCATCCTGATTGCTGTATTGTATTCTTCTTCTTAGCGTGTCAATAGATCTACTTACATTGTGTTAGATAGGTACTTGGCTACATTGATGGTGTCAGGAGAAGCTATTTTTAAGTCCATTGTGCAGGTGTTCGAGCACAAAGGTCATATTAGCAGGTGTTTCATCGACTGTGCAGGATCACCACAGTCGCATTGCGTTTGGCTGCGATCCCTGAACCCCCATTTGCACATATTGACTCTGCAGCGATCAACCTGTGTGCAAAGCCTATTTAAGGACTTCCACACTGGTCACGGCAGTTCGTACACGTAGGTCATGTAATGTAATTATAATGAATGTATTGTAATTTAAAAACACGATACTTAAGGATATAAGAAACAAATAAACTAATCTAAAAACACGAATTAATATTAAAATCTCAATAAAAATCGTATCAAGAGGAAGGTAGTCCAGTCTGGCTTGAAAGTTTTTGAGATGGTTTTAAAAATCTTAGATAACAATCCAATTACCACTAATTAAACTGAACATAACATTTTGATCTAGATTGAAATCAAATCATGTAATTATAACATAGACAATAATTTGCTAAATAGCACACATAATACATTTATAAAAGATGATTTAAAATGTAAAAGAAGAAAACATGTAAGACATAAACAAACAATAGGTATAATAAATAATTAATTTGAAATATGAGGTAGGTATTTTGTATGCTATAGCAGCAAAAGGGCCTCGACTCAGCATTATGTCAACTGGGTTAGTAGTTGACGCTGTTATTCTGCCTAGACCGCTTAATCACCCACTAGACCCTGTGAAAGCAAAATTATAATTGTGTGATGTCAATGATGAAATATGTGATGTCAATGTTGAAATTATGTGATGTGTGTGATAGATAAAAATATAATAATGCCAGGTGAATTGATTATAAAAATTACATAAATAAATTACAAAAAAAGTATTAAAATAAAAATTAAATAATTAGAATTGGATTAGAATAATAAAAAAATACCCTAAAACTAGCAGGTAAAGGGGGCGTTCGCACCAGGCAACCCAGTTTTCTGCCTATCTATCACCACTCGTTTTAAATGTTTTTTAAACTTGTTAATAAATAAATCATGCTGGACATTTCACTCAGCGCTATCTACCCCCAAACTAAGCAAAGCTTTTATGGGAACCAGATAACTCATAGAACTCTGAAAACGTGATTGATTATTATAAATACGGGATTTATCACGAAACATTGTCGGTCGAAACACCGATAAGACGAACTCACTTTCGCATTTAAAATTAATAAATTATTTCGCTAAGACTCGTGGCAGACGGGGCCAACCAATAAACATGTTTATAATAAATAAATAAATAAACGTTTATTTCAGACCAGACAGATCAATAATTTTTGTTAGTAACACAGAAAAATCTTACTTAAATCCTTTTTTATATCCTTTTCAATACAATTACTGGTAATTAGTGTTTTCGTTAGATACTCGGCGCATCACTAGCAGCTCCCGGAAGGGCAGCACGAGCGAACAAGATAGCAATATCATCGTCGCGTGTCTCACGTTTTATAACCCCGTCTGCCAGGAGCGTTGGCGTCTAGTATATTAAGATTCATATCATTTTTAAACTTCCACCAGAATCATTAAGCCATAAGTTTAAAGAAATAAATATTATGACATTCCCTTGTCAATACATCTATGAAAATCAGATGTATGCTCACAAAAAAATTAATTTGTTAAAAAAAATAGCGATAATCATAATTTTAATACTAGAAATAAAGATAAACTCGCTGTTGCCACTTGCAGACTCCATAAAGCTAGTAAATCGCTTAAAGAGCAAAGTGTTTTTATACGCTTTTATAACAAACTCCCAAGTGATGCACAAAAATTGACAATTAACAAATTTAAAAACGTAAAAACAAAATCTTTGTAAAAAAGCCTACTATATCGGATTATTTAGTTAGATGATAGAGAAGCTTGGGATTGATATTGCTCCAACTCATTCAAAAATGTTACAATTTAGACGTAATTTATTTTCTTTATTGTTATATATTTTAAAAGGATCATTAAAAAGAACAACCAGCCTTGTTTATTGCCTTTCTTTCCTGGCTTGGTCGCGAAGGAACAGACAGTAAAATTAACGTTTCAAAGTGATCCTTGTGATTTTAATGAATAATAAGATTTTGATTTTGTCATCAATAGTTTCAGACAATGAGCCCATAATCAAAGCAAAATTGAAGTCGCCTAAGAAGAAAAAACTAATAAAAACTAAACTGGGTACTAAAATAAAGAGTAAAATCAAAGGAGAGTATCTGAAAAAGAAGAAACAACTACAGGAGAAGTTGAGGGCAGAGGAAGAGGCGAGACGAGTTAATGGTAAGCTTATTGACGAGTGACGAGTTCAGTGGCAAGTTGACGGTGACGAGATGGTAATGTTTTTATTGAAAAACTACGCGTATAAAGCTGCGGATTGGTCAACTAGTGAATAATGATAATTTTCTTTCAGATGCATCGATCCAGCCCGTCCAACTCAGACCGAAAATAATAGAAAATGAAATGAAAATCTTCACAAATACCATAAACATTATCGAGAACTCGTATGCATGCCCTTTCTACACATCCTTCAGCGATTACTACTGTATATACTGCAGAGAGACATTCACAGATCCCGCCAAGCTGAGAGACCACACCCTGGAACATGATCCGACAGGCTTCAGAGATATATTGTATGATAACAAGAAGTTGGCGCAGGTCGATGTGCTCAGGTATTTCATTCTATTTTTACTTTATTTTATTATATACTAGCTTCCGCCAGCAGCTTCGCACGCGTGTTTTTTTTAACAGAAAGCCTTTGTGTAAATCCAGGTTATAATAATACATACCAAATTTCATCGAAATCGGTTCAGCCGTTACGACGTGAAAGAGTTACAAACATCCACATATGCATCCATACAAACTTTCGTGTTTATAATATTAGTGGGACTAGTGGTTCGCCCTGAACTGAGATCTCGCGAGTCTACCAAAAACAAAAAAAAAATATTATTAATAACCAAACAACTTGACCTACAGTTTTATTCAAATTACAGGTAACGGGAATTCATGTTAATTGGTTTATTTTTTGGGGTACAAATTGCTACATGAATACCAAACTTAAGCACTGTGTACCCTATGAATTTCGTCAAAGTTCAGTTTTGATAATGGCTAATAACTCAAAAACTACAAAGATTAAAGTAATAATAAAACGGGGTCGAAATGTACTAAGACATTTAATTTTTTTTTTATACTACTGAAGATGGATTAAGCCTATGTATGGCCTACTTGATGTTAAGTGGTAACCATCGCCTATAACAAGTTTGCCTCGTAGGTCACGCTCCTTAGAAATGTGCCCTACGATGCACATCCCTGCGTCCATCAACTTGAGGCATACAGGTGTAAAGCCTCATGTGCCTGTAATTTCACCGGCAACCATACCCTTCAAACCGAAACACAGCAATGCTGATTGGCGGTAGAAATAGGTATGGTGGTAGCACTTCCCCGGGCGAGCTCTTTCACAAGAAACTACTACTCTTAAATTTGATCTAATAGTCTCATTTTGATATTTTTACCCTACTTGAACCCCAAAATCTCGACAACCCCTCGCCACATTTTTAGCTCATTTAGTCACACCAGGATTGTGCCATCACTGCTTACTTATACATATATCAAATTTCACGTGTGTGACTTAATGAGCTAAAAATGTGGGCGCGGGTTTGCTAAGATATTGAGTTTTAAGATGGTAAAAAAAAAATCAAGGATGTTTTTTTAACTAATGTAAAGTCTTCATTAGTACAATTCGTTTTTATTTTAAGGTAAATCCTTGTAGATTTTGAGTTATTAGCCATAATAAAAACTGAAGTTTGACGAAATTCACAGGGTACACCAGTGACCCCACAGTGCCGAAATTTGGTATACGTGTAGCTTTAGTGACACAAATATAGACTCGCGAGATCTCAGTTCGAAGAACCACTATTATTTATATTAATATTCTCTTCAAACAAATAAATTTATCTTTATCAGGGTAGACTGCAGATTATGCCCGGAATCTATAAATGACGTTGAAACCTTAAAAGAGCACTTAGAAAGAATACATGGAAAATCATTCTATGACATATCAAATGAATTCCTTAAATTCAGATTAACCACTAACCATATAACCTGTACGGAGTGTGGTAGATCTTTCAAGTTCTTTCATGCGTTGAAAAAGCATATGGCTGAACATTTTGGGACGTGTATCTGTGATGTATGCGGTGCTCATTACTTTGAGGAACGGATACTGCTGATCCATCAGAAGAAACACCAGGAGACGAAGGTGGAGATGCACTCTTGCAGCTTCTGTGATAAGAGCTTCAAGTCCAGGCATAATAGATATCTGCATGAGGCCAAAGTGCATAAGAAGGAGGCCGCTTATCCATGCAGCAAGTGTGATGAGGTGTTCTTCACGTATACCTTGAGGTAATACATACTTTTACTTTAATAGTAGTACAGTTCCTTGTGAAAGGAAGTGCTATCTAGCCCCAAACTAAGCAGAGCTTGTACTATGGTTAACAAGCTTTCGCCCGCGGCTTAGCACACGTGGTTTGTCAATAAAAAGTGCATATGTGACATCCTACTCCAACATCATCATCATCCACAGCCCATAAGTACCCACTGCTGGGTGCAATAACAAATTTTATCGAAATTGTTGATTAAAACGGGTATTTATCGTATTAAAACGGGTATTTATTTAGCGTATGCACCTTTTTTATTTGTTATCCCGACGTTTCGGCTGTGTTGCAACAGCCGTGGTCACGGGTTAACGCTAAATTCCCGTTTTAATCAATAATTATGTAAGTACAGTGATCGCGAAAGTTTGAAAAATATTATTGAAATGGGTCGGGCGCGTCGTGAAAAGGTAACAAAGACAGATACTTTCGAATTTATATTTCGATACTATGGATGTGTTTTGAGGCTGTCCTCTGCCAAATTAACAGAACACAATCCAGGACCCCGAGCTTAAAGGTCGCTTGGTGAGAGATCCCCCCTTTTGATAGATCTCGCTCGGGGAAGTACTACCACCATACTTATTTCTAATAGTATTTTTATTTGATCCAGCGAAGCGAGATCTCTAAATCAACTTGGATAAATCGGCGTTGTATGTATGTATGTTTGTTTGTCCGAGATTTTGGTGTGACTAAATGAGCTAAAAATGTGGGGAGGTTGTTGAGATATTGGGGCTCAAGAGGGGTAAAAAAAAAAACAAAATGGGACTATCCGGTCAAATAGCATGTCTAATAAAAGGTATTTGTGAGTACATTTGGATACCGTTTTTATTTTTAGTTTAAACTTTGTAGTTATTAACCATAATAAAAACTTAATTTTGACAAAATTCACAGGGTACACCAGTGACCCCACAGTGCTGAAATTTGGTATGCGTGTAGCTTAAGTGACACAAATATAGGAAAAAGTCTGAAATCCAGAATAACTGTAATTTCTACCCCAAAAAAGAGTAACCAATTTACATTAACTCCCGTTATCTGTAATTTGGATGAAACTGTTGGTTATGCATTTCATGACACTATTTTGATGGTCAAAGATTAGGTACAAATCATATTTTTTTGTTTTTATGGGAGACTCGCGAGATCTCAGTTCGGGGCGAACCATTAGTTTTATAGTGTTATCCAAATTTTTACAGAAAATTCTAAGATTTTTAAACACATCTCAAAAACTTTCAAGCCTAGACGGGACTCGAACTGAATTTCCTCTTGAGTGCATCCTCGTATCAAGAGAAAGTTGCAGGTTGGAGTCCCGTCTAGGCTTGAAGGTCCCTGAGAATCATTACGCAATAAGTTTAAAGAAATAAATATTATGACATTCCCTTGTCAATACATCTATGAAAATCTAATGTATGTTCACAGAATTATTAATTTGTTTAAGAAAGATAGCGATAATCATAATTTTAATACTAGAAATAAAGATAAACTCGCTGTTGCCTTGTAGACTCCATAAAGTTAGTAAATCGTTTAAAGGGCAAGGTGTACGCTTTTATAACAAACTCCCAAGGGATGTACAAAAATTGACAATTAACAAATTTAAAAACGTAATGAAACAAAATCTTTATAAAAGAGCCTACTATAAAATATCGGATTATTTAGATGATAGAGAAGCTTGGAATTGATATTGCTCCAACTCGTTCAAAATGTTACAATTTAGTCGTAATTTATTTTCTGTATTATGTATTGTAAAAGGATCATTAAAAAAAACAACCAGCCTTGTTTCTTGCCTTTCTTTCCTGGCTTGGTCGCGAAGGAACAGGCAGTAAAATTGACGTTTCAAAGTGATCCTTGTGATTTTAATGAATAAAAATATTTGACTTTGACTTTTGTATATTTTTTAGATACAGACACCTAATACAAGTTCACGGCGAAGAGCGAAGTTACTCCTGTGACATTTGCGGTCGAATATACGACTCCAGGAAATCTCTACGAGAACACAATAGAAGATCACATTTAAAAATCATGAAACATCAGTGTGATTTATGCGATAGACGGTTCTACCTCCCCTCTCGGCTCAAAGAACACATGTCTACACACACAGGGGAGAGGAACTATCGCTGTGAGTACTGCGGTAAAAGTTACCCTAGATTAAGGGGATTGAAGGTTCATATGCACTGTCATAGCACAGAGAAGAAATTCAGGTTGGTATTTATTTAATACATTTTTTATACAAACTAGTCTTGTCTATCTATTTTTTTATGGTGTTGGTCCCTTAGAAACTTCATCAAAATTGGTTCAGTTTGTTTTTTCTGTTATCTGCAGTCTGGTATATTTTTTATTAAAAAGTTACTTGTTATGTATTTATTATTGATCGAGCGAAGCAAGATCTCCAAATCAACTAGGGCAAATCGGCGTTGTATGTATATATGTAAGTATGTTTTTTTTTTATTATTTATTTATTGTGAGAACTTTCTACATGTAACTAAAACAAAGTGAACACTGGAAACTGCATTAGTAAAATACTGTGTCGCTGTTTGTTTGTCGGAGGATAACTTTCGAAGCGTTGATCCGATAATCGTGAAATTTGATACATAGGTAGGTAATGTGTGAGGGGGTTGAGATATTGGGATTCAAGGGGGGTAAAAAAATGAGAGTTAGGTTAAGTGGGACGTCAAATAAAAGGTCTTCATTAGTACATTTCGACCTCGTTTTTATTTTTAGTTTAGTCCTTACAGTTTTGAAATAATTAGCCATAATAAAAGCTGAACTTTGACAAAATTCACAGGGTACACCAGTGACCCCACAGTGCTAAAGCAATAGTCATTTCCAGTACAGGTGTAATTCCAAAGCAACTTATTCAACCACTTGCCGTATTATCTAATAATTTTTAATATTATCCCAAAACACAGATACAGGCTGTTTGGTAATATACTGACGATATTCAAGTGACGGTTTCTCAAAACATAAAAAAAGACTTCTCGAAAAAAAAACTACTAGTTATATTATCAAATTTTAAAGAAAATATACTAAGTTTAGGTGATTAATTCGATATAAAACTTACTGCCTACTCTTGCAATCGACATCTAAAAATAATGACCGATTTGATATCTCTTTCGGACATGGCTGCGGGTTTTGGGTTAGAAAGGGATAACAAGAGATATCTCGAGACGTCACCAATACACTGTAGTTAGATGGCAAGCATTATGCAATAGCACAACATACGTTTATTAAAGTGTTTGTTTTTACATGCTAAAATAAGCTTCACATTTCTATGGTAAACATTTCACAAATTTTTAAAACTTTCGTGATTGATTTCAATCATTATTATAAATACGGGATTTATCACGTAACGTCTTATCGGTGTTTCGACCGACAATATTTCGCAATTCAATTTCACAAATTATTTTATTACGCTCATCAAAATAACCCTTTTCATTTTTGTGCGTATAATATCAAACACCATATATTATATTATGCATAAAGCGGCTTTACTGGCTATACACCTGCCGAATTATGAGAAAGTTCTTGCAAACGGACCTTCCAAGCGAAAGGCTTAGGCCCGTGCAGCTCAGGTATATCTCCGATTTTAATAGAACCGAGTGTAAAAAATACAACACCAAAATAATAATAATAATGCTTTTATTTAATTTCAGGTGTATGTTGTGTAACGCTACCTTTACTCAGAACGTTAATTTGAAGAATCATATGAAGCGGCAGCATCAGAGCCTTGATATGGAAGATAATAGCGATTATCAAAGTGGGATGATGTTAAATGTTAAATAATAATAAAGATATAATCAAGTACTTTGAAGTGGTCAAATACAGTCTTTTTCAAATAGCTTGTCACTTATGACAGGTCCATAGAACGTAAAATATTACGTAAATACATCATATTCCATATTTATAAATTATATGTATACATATTTATAAATTATATTTATACATCATATTTATAAATAACAAGTAGTTATAAGTATTTATTTACTTGCTCCGTACACTCACAATCACATTCACACCTCTTACCTACATGTTGGACCTTACACACTCCTTACTTTATTGTTATTATAAAGTACCTTAATTCTAGCTGGTAATTTAGATTATAATTCATGTACATAGCCAATTAAAATGGGTCGGTTGTTATTTCTGTTTGACAAGAGTCCGAAGCGAATCACTGTAATCCTCACAAAACAGGCTCGCTAGAGACTTAGTGTGAGAAACAGAGCTACGTCGGGTACTCTGCTCAAATATGCCTTAGGCTCGGACTATATGGCATCCGGGTCTCCCCGATCCTGCGAATCCGGACCATGTCCCGGTTGCTTGCACGTACTAGGGGTGATCCAAAAGTAGTGATAACCAGTTATTTCTAGTGCACACAAAAATACAAAAAAATATCAGTCACTTGCTCAGTTCCCCACTAGTTCAGGAAAAAAAATCATATAAATAGGCCACGATTCCCGGGAGCTACATTCATTTGAATACGGACTGTCAAGGAGTGAACATAAAAATGGAAAAACACGAAATCAGAGCTGTCATTAAATACCTCTGCTTGAAAAAAATGTGTACCAAAAACATACACAGCGACTTGGTGGAAACATTAAGGGACTCTTCTCCTCCATATTCCACAGTTGCACGCTGGGCTAAGGAGTTTAAGCTGGGAAGAACATCGACAGAAGACGAACACCACGAAGGACGCCCATCGACGTCCCTCACTGAAGAAAATGTGAAAAAAGTTGAAAAGTTGTATTGGAAGATCGAAGAGTGACTATCAGGCATGTAGCTGAGGTCACAGGGATCTCATATGGCAGCATTCAAAGAATCCTTGCGAACGAATTGCATATGAGAAAGGTCCCCGCGCGTTGGGTACCGAAAATGTTAAACGACGAGCAAAAGAAGAAACGAGTCGACATGTCAAGAGCAAATCTCGAAAAGTTTCAGGCAGACAAAGATAATTTTTTGTCACGTTTTGTGACCATGGACGAGACCTGGATCCACCATTTTGATCCTGAAACAAAACAACAATCGATGACATGGAAACGATCCGATGAACCGACGCCGAAGAAATTCAAAGTGTCAAGCTCAGCAGGGAAGGTTATGGCGTCTGTTTTTTGGGACGCTAAAGGAATAATCATGGTGGATTACTTGGAAAAGGGGGCCACTATTACAGGCTACTACTATGCAGAACAAATAAGAAGATTGCGGGAGGCTATTAAGGAGAAAAGGCGAGGCAAACTGCGGGATGGAGTGCTGTTCCATCAAGACAACGCACCGGTTCACAAAGCTGCAATTGCCATGGCTGCCATTCAGGAAGCGGGCTTCGAGCTGGTGGAACACCCCCCCTATTCACCAGATCTAGCCCTCAGTGACTTCTATCTCTTTTCACGACTCAAGGAACACCTCCGAGGCAAGAAATTTGACGATGATAGCGACGTGATGGCCGCGGTTGAGGACTTTTTTGAGAGTCAAGATAAAGATTTTTTTTCTAAGTGAATTTTAGGTTTAGAAAAGAGATGGACTAAATGTATAGACTTGCTAGGAGACTATGTTGAGAAATAAATTAATTTTTTTATTTTATTCATTGTGTTTATTATTGATTATCATTACTTTTGGATCACCCCTCGTAAAAATCGGAGTCGGATGGCCTCGGATCGTGTGTAGTTGATGCAGGAAAAATTCAAATGTTTGGTTGTGCGATGCCATATAGTCCGAGTCTTACAATTGTCATCTGGTCATTGTAATTTGCTAATTTAGGCAAACATTTCATGTAACCTATGTACCAAACAATTTTAAGAAATCAATAAATTATTCTTACTCGATCATATTTATTTAATACGTCATATTCCAACTTTTGGTGTGAAGTCACATGATGTATCGTAATATTTTACGTTCGATGGATCTGTCATATGTGACTTGCTATTTGAAAAAGACTGCAATGAGGGGTTTTCACGGCCATGTTTTTATATCTGCTAACAGATGGCGTTGCTCTGTCATGCTTGGAACAAAGGAAAGTGCATTGAAATTGAAGTGTCAATTGCCGTGTCAACATTAATTTCCGAGGAACTTGAAATAAAAAATACATCATTTGCGTTTGTATAGCTGACAAAGTGCGATTGTTTTAGACAAATTTTGATATTCTGTGTTTGAGATTTTGGTATGTAAACCGTAATTTTGGCGGCGTATCTCCAGACAGCGCCATCTATTACGCGAATTGGAACTAATTTTTGTTTTTTAAATCGAAAATACACTCATGGACAAATTTAGAGGAACGCAACATAAAGACAAATTAGCATAAAAATCGTGGTGTTTGTGTTTATTTGATTTTAATAGGGTTTGATCAATAAAAAGAAAATTTTTAAACAAAACTAAAACTATCTCGATAAAAAAAAACAATTTAGTGACAATTATCTTATTGCAGTAGTTGTAAGGAAAATTAACACTTGTATCCTCGTTCACACCGAAACTGGGATAAGTTTCGGTGTGAACAAGCATAGTTGGTCCGAGCTACTCGATGACCTGTGGTTAGTAATGGGCCCCTGGCAGGCAAGTATGCCCCTATTCCTGCCGCATTAAGTCTTCTTCTTATGGTTTTGGTGCTAACTGCTACTTGCCGTACATCCTGGAGCTTAGTTTTGACCTCGGAAGAAGTCGAAGTGCGATTTCTTAGCACACTGCTGACAATAAACCTGTCGTCTCTCGCAGTTGTTACTTTTTTACGACCTTGTCCTTTGCATCTCGTATACTCTCCAGTCTGGCGGTATCGTTTCACAATTCGAAAAATTACAGACTTGGATACTCGTAACGTTTGAGCCACGTGATTGTAAGTGTTCCCATTTTCAATCAAAGTCACGGCTCAAGAGACTTGAGCCACGCTGAGATCCGGCATTATAACTTAATTCATTTAAATGAAGTGTACATAAGACGACCACAAAGTTTTTTTAATGAAAAAGTTAATAACAAACTGTAATTTGTTAAAAAAACACAAACGCGGGGATAAATTCTTGCAGTACAAATCAATGAAATTAACAATAAAACAAATGCAACTCTGAAACAAAAGACAATAAAAATCCTTCTTTTTTTAAATTACATGCACCTGTATATGTGGCCAGTGCGTTATATGAACATAAAAAAAAAAAAAAAAGTTGAGTTCCTCTAAATTTGTCCATGAGTGTATAAAGCCATATGCCACCTGTAGTTACGATTTATTTGAAATATACCCAGGCTCCACGTTTTTCATAGGTAGGATGATCAAATTCCAAGGCAAAAAAAACCTAACGACCTATTGCCGTCCAGTGTGGTGGCGGATGGCAGTACATGGTTACGTTTTTTTAGCAGTTAACCTCTTTTGACTGGTTGAGCGAACTTGATCAAGAAGGTGGACAACGGGTAAATCAATATTTTCACCAACCTCCACCTAGGTGGTCTCTGGGAAACGATAGGTGGACCACGGGAGAGTATCCGTAAAATAGACTAGATTTGAATCGGTTTGTTTCATATCAAGAGCCCCGCGACTGTTTTTTTATCTACAAGCTAAACAAGCCCGACAATGGAGAAAAGCATGCTTCGCTTCGCTCGCCAAATGTTACCGCGTCATTAAATTTGAACGTTAAATAATAACATGTCTCGTTGTGTGAAGTTATGTATCTCGAAAATTGTATTTTGTTGTAAATAAAATTATATGTTGGCAAAAAGGTGTTTTTTTTTTGTGTTAATCGTCAGTCTGGATACTCAAAGGAATATTTGCAGTCTTCTAGAGTCCGCGCCACCATTGAAGTCAGATAGATGCGGCGCTACTATCGCAGAAATCGTAATGATATTTGAGATTTAGTTCCCGCCTTTGCCGTAAGATTTCAGTGGTGGCGCGGACTCTATTGCTTGTGCTATGACAGGCTCCTGTCTCTGTTTCTCGTAAATGAAAGAGCGCGCCGCGGGGTAACATAAATGTAAATACATATATGTAGGCATAAAGTACGTATACTTTCTATTATATTTTAAGGACTTCTAAAAACATAAACCTTCCGTATAGCTTTTCCGTCGTCGGGTAAAAAACGCGCTCCAACCACGCTATCTGTTGTCGAGTAGCAAGCAACTCTGCTAGTTGTCTATGTCAAACAAAATTATTGTCACTAGTGCTGCCACCTTAGTCATTTTCGGGCTAGATCTAGCTCGTTTTACAGCGGTGAACCCGTTTTGAAGTGATAATTTCTTTAGGCGCTTTGGGCATTTTTTGAGATGGGGGAAAAAACATTGCACTCTCGATACTTTTACCTTTACCATTACCAACACCTCTGTATATGAAGTGAAAACTTGTTAAGGTGCGTTTGGCATTTTTTGAGATGGGAAAAAACCATTGAACTCGCGACACTGTTACCGTTACCGGCACCTCTGTAGTTCAAGTTTTCACTTCTGTCAGCACTCTCGGAATGCCACTTTTTTATGCACTGTTTAGCCCGAAAGGGGCAATCTAATCTTTTTCTGACACGCTCCTAAGATTGATTCACACTAAACATTTCTACAAGGAAAATATTATGTACATTTAAATTGGTTGAATTTTGTTTTAGAACATATAAATGAAATAGGTGCCTAGTTTTACACTCGGTAACTAGCGACATTTGATACTAGACTTCTCTAGTAACAAAGTAGTAGTAGTAGTAGGTCAAATAACATGGTTACAGGGCTACCTTTACAGGCAACCATAAAAGGATGTTATTTGACCTGTTAATAACTTGTACTGCTAAACCTCAACAGATTTTTTATCGCTTGTTTTAGCTCTTTCTAGCCATATTTATAAAATCTGATTTAGGCAAATCTAGCTCCTATTAGATTCATAGTAGCCCTCTTTTCTAAAAGTTAGGTGGCAATGGCAACAACACTGTTTGACAATGACACATCATATCATGTCATCATTGTGATTTGTTTGGGTGTGCGCTTTGCCTGCCTGTTCGTTTGTGTTTACGAATATACATAATCGTATTTTATTTTTATTTTAGTGAATATTTGTGCTATTTTCACGAGATATCTGTGTGCCTCTCGGATTAAAGCTTTAACGTATTGGTTACACTAGACAGCGCCGCTTTTTTATTTAGCATACATTTCATTCATACATACATAAATACGAATTACTATAATGAAAAACCAACGATATAGGGCAGCTGGGCAGTACATAGTCACAGAAGCCATCAATAGTGATAGTGATGTAGATAATTACTGTTGAGTGTGCCTTTGGAAAGTGTAAAATGAGTGCAACCAAGAGAAAGGGTCCCGTGTTCGATCCAGGCTTGTGCCGATGCTGTGGAACTATGAAGAAGTGCCGGCTGCTGAACGTGGAGTACGAGAGCTTCGGACAAAAGGAGATTTATTCAGATATGATCATGGATTGCTTTGGTTTATTGGTACGTTGCTAAAAACTTATGTCAATGACTCATTAAACGTACGAAAATTAATCTGGACTGGCTAGTCTCTCTCTAGGAAAAAATAGAGTAATTGTAAAGTGTAGATTAAAGAAACATTATATTAATACATTCATGCATGAATAGTCCATAAAAAGTAGCCTATGTCTCAATCCAGGTATAATATCCATAATAAATCTACCTATATACCAAATTTTATTGAATTCATACCAGTCATTTTTAGTCAATGCTATGCTAAGTTGGTGGACTCCCTTTTCCGCATTCGAACTCTGTATCGGTCCATAATGCGTGAGAGAGTTGACTATATACATAGATAGCCAGCCTAACTCTGACCAGAGCGCATAAGTTTTTTGGGGTCTTTGCAGGCTTCACGGAGTGACCTTGGATTGTCCAGGATTTCTGCATGTTGTGCTGTTACCCCCACGCATTCCAGGACCATGTGGGCAGCTATTTAGTCAAGATAACATTACAAACAGAGAGACAAGAGTTATTTTCGAATTTGTAACCCTACTAATATTATTAATGTTAGGATGTTTGTTCCTCTAATGCCCAAACTACTGAAACAATTTGTCTGAAATTTGGAATATACATTGATGACGACCTGGAATGACATTAGGATGGACATAGGCTACTGTTCATCCCATAACTGCAATAGACGGGACCCAAACATACATAACTTTTATTTAAATTAGGTTTTTTTAATTATGCCTTTTATAAAATCACTGTTCTAACCCATTTGACATGTTTAATTAAATTTTTACTTACATAAATGGATCTTTGGCGTCTGAAAAATGAATAAAAGAAATTAAATAACTCAGATCCCGTGGGATGGAGATGAGGTCAGCAGTATCAATCAGTAGATATCAATATAATTGGTGATTCAAAATGATTCATTAAATTGAATAAAGCACTTGTAAATTTTTAATTCTTTGTCTATCTTTCAGTTATCACATCTAGAAAGCAAGCCTACAGAGAGGCTTGTATGTGCGACTTGTGTGATAAGGCTCCGAGACGCGTTCACCTTCCGGAAGCAAGTGGTTCAGTGCGAGGAGGCCTTTATACAGATGAAGATGTATGACTGCAATGATATAGGTAAAGGGTTTAGAAAAATCATTTGGTTTGATTTCCGTCAAATGTAAAAGATTAAAAAAAACGAAATATGCAGTTATTGTTTTCTTATAAATCGAGGGCATGACTCCTTTCACGACTTTTCTCTAACTCTCGTGGTTTCGGACTTGGCCATCACCACTTTTCTCAAAAAAACACCCTGTATAACCTTAAAGACTGAAACGTACATAAAACAGTAAACATAAAAACTAACACTTTTATTCATTTGTGGGGTTATGCTTCGTAGCCACTTCCCTGTAGCGCCTGTAAACGATGCCGACTGTCCAGAAATCCAGATCAAGTAGCACATCCGTATGCTTCGCCAGAATCTGGAGAGTGTAGGATTTGAAGTTAGTAGTCCTACCGGACTTCAGTCGCTGAAGAGATATGCGGAATGTGCCTGTAATCCGTCCCTGGGTCCTCTCACTTACGGATCGGAGTACATCATCTCCTGAAGTACTCTTATCTATTCGGGAGAGGTAGATCTTGATGGTCAGCCACAACCGCAATTGTACCGGTGCCTCGTTTATTTAAGACCTTATTTTGTAGAGTATTATCCGTAAAAAATAAATAAATAAGTATTGGTGGACATTTCACACAGCCCTATTTAGCCCCAAACTAAGCAGAGCTTGTATTATGCGAACCAGATAACTGATAGAATACTTATATACTTTTTTTTTGTAAATATATACTTATAATATATGAAAAATATCCAACCCCAGAACAAATATTTGTAGATCATGCAAACATTGTTCCGCGGCGGGAATCGAACCCGATACCTCCTGCGTCTCAGCCGGCTATACGCCCACTGCGCCACGGAGGTCGTCAAATGACATGAGTTAAAAGTTACGTTAATTTCAGGTACAAAGTTCCCGTTAGAATCGTCTATTGTTGAAGGAGTGGCTCTCCCGATGGAGCTGGTGAAGGCAGAACCGCTGGAGGTGGATAAGGATGATGTGAGCGATGGAGATACCGGTGCTGATGCAGCCGATACTGTTCTACCAATAGGTAAGGCTATAAAATTTACTTGTTTTTAAAGTCACCATAAATATTTCAAAAAGTAATTCATAATTAATTTCTTTGTATGCAAGCATGGGTAAATATGCATAGCAACAGGTGATAAATATTAGTAACTAGCTTCCGCCAGCGGCTGCGCACGCGTTATTTGTCAACAAAAAGTAGCCTATGTGATAATCCAGGTTATAATCTACATAACAAATTTCATCGAAATCGATTCAGCTGCTACGACGTGATTAATTAACAAACTAACATCCAAACTTTCGCATTTATAATAATAGCGTGATGTAGGTTCCAAACATGCTTTACCATATAAGTTGGCATGCAAATGTTTATTATCTGCAATTAACTCTATTCAAAACATTTCTAACATTAATTTTAACTAAGGTTCAAGTTTAAAAATAATAACAATAATGGGGCGCAGAAAGTTGAATAAAAAAAAAGGTATATATATAAATAAAAGTAATAATCAGTGTCAAATCAAATTTTCAGTTAAATCTCTAAAAATTAAATAAATTACGCTATTATTGAGTTTGTATACGTCTTTGTCCATAAGAAATTAATTTACAGTATAATAACATCTAATTCTCAAAAATTTAAACAATTCATGCTTGTTTTTATTGCTTTGTTTTATATCTACATGAACACACCAAAGTAAGAAGAATACGCGCGATCGCCCGGCACACCTCGCGCGGGAGGAACGCTCTTCGCCTAGTATATACATTGTCTACATGCCTAGTGTACATATGATATTGTATATTGTAGAATACAGGCCGGCTGCGAATGAAAACTCCAATTCAAACGACGACCTGCCCCTGAGCGTGGCGTCTCGCCCGCTGAAGGCCGAGCGGTGCTCCCCAACTCGCACCGCCATCAACAAACACAAGTGGTGGTCGAAGCAACACGCGCCCACTAATAAACCCAGTAAGTAAACAATTCTTACACTTTGCACTTTGCGTCTGCTTGTCTTTGATGGAAAGGGGGGGATCAGATCAAGTAGTTCCCGGGCACATTCCCCTAAATGTATTTGTTGCACTTCGCGTCTGCTTGTCCTGTGATGGAAAAAGGGGGATCAGATCTTGTAGTTCCCGGGCACATTCCCCTAAAATATTTATTACACTTCGCGTCTGCATGTCCTTTGATGGAAAAGGGGGGATCAGATCATGTAGTTCCCGGACACATTCCCCATCATATATTTATTGCACTTAGCGTCTGCTTGTCTTTTGATGGATTTGTGGGGATCGGATCATGTAGTTCCCGGGCACATTCCCCTAAATGTATTCTGTATAATTTTTACAAACATCTAACAACCAACTTCAAAGTTACCGGAAATATTTACACTGTAAATTCAGAAATAGAGCATGTGTTGATACATGAGTTGTTTGTCATTTAGTTCTGTGGGTTATCTTCAAAGCACAAGGTCTGATAAACTGACAGTTGACAGCCTGTGACACATACGCTGACTGCGATACATCAACTGTTTATTTTCTTATTTTTGAAGAGTCCTATGTCCTTTAAAGTCTTGTCAAAGTCAAAGTACGTATCTTCAAAGTACATGAGCAGACCAGTTGAACACTGATAAGTTCCCAAATAGATATTCGCTTGTAATTTCCAAAAACAATTACTACATCGCGATGCGTCATCTGTTGAGGAGGTTTTGATTTCTACTTTGTACTCCATCATCAGATTCGTAACAAACATATAATCACCCTGGAGGAACCCGCTAAAAAATAAAAAAAGAATCATCGAAATCGGTTAATAATTGACGGTGATATCGAGTAACAAACATACTAAAACATAAAGCCGAATTGAGAACCTCCTCCTTTTTGAATTCGGTAAAAAAGAAGGTACGCAACTTGTTTGTATCACTTTGTCCCGCAAAGCAGCCCTATTGGTCGGTAAAAGTAAAATCCCTTACCTACATTTTAATAAAACTGCACACACCTTTTATTTACTTACTTCTTTATTTATTTATATTTTTATTTTATCGCGTCGCTGCTGCACTACTTTTGCTTCTGGTTTCAGCTGAAAATCAGCGTTGGTTGCATAACATCCAAGTCTTAACATCATATGCTGAACTGAACGCTATTTTGCTACACAGACACATGACAATCTTAATAAATTAATTTGTATGTACCTACTGTTCTATATAATTATTTCATGTGTCCTTTTGTGTGTACAGTCAACGCAAAAAGTCGCTGACCATTTACAAACTTCCAAAAGTCCTATACACCTAAGATGGAAAGTCGGTGATCTGCTATGGCCACATTATTCAGTGAATATATTAAGGTTACAAATATCGGTGAACATAATCGGAACAAAAATTACTGGACGCATAAAAACATAGTATCTTGGCGGTATCTTGGGACAAAAGGTAGATATCAATAAGCTCTGCAAATCTGATAACAGTTACCAAACTTCAAACAGGCGTATATCGGAAAATAGACGTTCTAGGCTAGTGGTGTCTTGGGACACATGGTAGGTGTCAATGAGGTCTGCATTTCTGATGACAGCTGTCAAACTTCAAACAGGTGTATCTCGGAAACTAGACGTTCCGAAATGCAAAAAATACTTAATTCCAAAATATCTTTGTTTCAGAACTGCCGATATCAAAAGTCCAGGAACTGATCCGCCAAAAAGACACCTCATACATGGTCGATACCAACATAATAACAATTGTCGAGAACTCCTTCATATGCCCTTTCAAATGTCGCCACAATAACCTACTCTGCTACTACTGTGGGGGGCATTTCAACGACCCTGAACTCCTCAGAGACCACACCATAAACCAACACCAGCCGAAGAAATTTAAAGTCAATGACCACAAAAATATGGTCAAATTTGATTTGACAAGAATTGATTGTAGACTTTGTGATGTGAAGATTGAAGATTTGGACATGTTTAAGAGGCATATAGTGAGTGTTCATGGGAAACAGTATTACTTTGAAACGAAGGACTCAGTTTTGCCTTTTAAGTTGGTGAAAGATGATATGCGCTGTGCGCTGTGTAATATTGGCTTTCCATATTTCCATGCGCTGAATAAACATATGAACGAGCATTATAGTAATTATATTTGCGAAACTTGTGGATTGGGTGAGTTTATTTTATTATAATTTATTATTACTATCAGTGTTGCCAACCATACCAGAATGTGCATATAAAAACAGTAAATTGGTATTTTTATTTTTCTAAAATGACTAAAGAAGCTTGAAAAATCGAAATATAAAAAAAAATAGTGTGGTTGGAAGCACTGATTACCGTGGCAGACGTGGTCATAAAACGTGGGACAAGCGACGATGATATTGCTATCTCGCTTACTCTTGCAGCCCTTACGGGAGCCGCTAGTAATGCGCCGAGTACCTATCGATAACACTAATTACCAGTCATTGTATTGACAAGGAAACAAACATGAGGACCTCCGTGGCGCAGAGGGCGAAAAGCCGTCAGAAACGCAGGAGGTTGCATGTTCAATTCCCACTGCGGAACAAATGTTTGCATAATCTACAGATATTTGTTCCGGGTCTGGTTGTTTATCAGTTCAGTTATCTGGTTCCCATAGTACAAGCTTTGCTTAGTTTGGGGCTAGATAGCGCTGTGTGAAATTACCAGCATTAATTATTATTTACTATTTCTATGGTTAATATGATAATGATAAACTATTTACTGGACTAAATTATAAAACCGACTGTTTTAGTGACTTCATGTGTAATTATAATAAATTGGTAATGCCTGTCAGGGTTCGTGGACAGTCACCGGTTCGTGATGCACCAGGCGCGGCACGAGGAGGGCACCTACCCGTGCGAGACCTGTGGAAAACTATTCAAGTCCGTCTACAACAGAGAACTGCATATCGACAGGTATTACTAATAGGAGAACTACTATTAAAGAACTTAACTTTAAATAAAACATTTTTTTTAAGCCATAACTAAGAGTCTCACGTATTATTTCAATAATTTTCAAACAAACTTAATATCAGTCCTAATAATATCAGAGAAACAGCCTGTATAAAATAGGTAAACAAATCATATTAATTCCTCATGTAAGTAGGTACCTGTTAAACTGACTTAACGGCATCGTCGCAAAGGCGCCGCTGATTTACGTTAAAAATTGTTTTTTAGGAAATGTATAGATTACTGGATAAATATTCAAGCTACCGGTATTAAATCTACCTCTAAGATCAGTTAATACTATTCCGGATGTGTGTTTTAAATTAATGTCGTACAGAACAAAACAAGTTGTATACCAAATATTATTGTACAGGGTTCACAAAAAGCGAGGGAGGGTTTACTGTCCCCGATGCGATGTGAAGCTGATGTCTCACCCGCAGAAACTGAAACACCTCGTCGAAGTACACGGAGAACAACCCGCCACCCTGCCCTGCACCTACTGCGATAAGGTACAGTATTACTGCAATTAGATACCGTATTTTTGCGATAAGGTACAGTATTACTGCAATCAGTTACCATATTTCTGCGATAAGGCACAGTATTACTGCAATCAGATACCGTATTACTGCGATAAGGTATAGTATTACTGCAATCTGGGAGTCCATTCTCGTAATACAATTTTGATAACATAACGAAAGTTGACCCAAATGACATTGGATTATGAATTGAATATATTTTGGTATTCTGCTATATTAATATTACAATATTAGCTTGATTTAAATAAAGTGTATAATCGCATGCCAGGCAACTCATACCATTGTATTGTCAGTTACGTGAATACTGTTTAGGACATTTAACATAACGAGACTAGATTTATACTCGAATTTTACTATTTTCAGTTACGGGAATTGACCCCAGATATCATATTACTCAGTAAGCATACCAGATATTAGTATGCGTATTACTGTATTTATTCTTTATTAATGCGATTTTGTCAACAACAAATTGTATTGTCATCGGAACTTATCAGATGCTGAACCCCATTCATAGTCATATAATTTATTCATCTTTAGACATGGTCACATGCACTTAGACAAGTCGAAGTTTAAAGTTATTAATATTAACTTATCTGTTACAGTTCTAATTCTACCTTTTGTTTTACACCGAATACTCAATCACCTAAAAACTAATAAGATTAAACTTATACAATACATAAGATTTCAGGTTGGAACTCACCTATCATATAATTTACAAACAAAACAAAGTACACAAAATAATCTTATCAACATTCAATAAAATTTCTGCAATACCATTGTAATTTTTTACAATACAATTTACATTTACATACAAACAATAAAAGCAAATAAGATAAAATTACAACTTTTAAAATAAAATGTCAAAGTAAAATAATAATAATAAAATAAGACATCGGTCAGTGAAATAAAGTGAATGTCAAATGAATAAAGAGTAAAAATTAATTAATAGACAGTTAGAACAATAATAATAATTATTATAAATTTATTTAATTCAGATAAAATACATCCATAATAACATATAATCCTTAAAAACTAACACAACATCTTAAAATGTACCAATAAACAATTAGAATAAATAAGAATAATATTAACACAAATAACAAATACAATAAAAATGAAATAATAAATTAATAAATAATAATTAAAAATTATAAAAGATTTTTTATTTTTTTCAGGTTTTTGATACGCGACGTAATTTAACAATACATTGGAGAAAAGAACACTTAAAAGACTTTAGGTGAGTACATATCAATGTAGCCTGTTATAAAAGGAGTTGGAATTTTTAACTGAATTTAGTTTTGATATCTTTATATTTTTTACATCAATAACCATTCTCGTCGCGGAACAAATGTTTGCATGATCTACAAATGTTTACATGATCTGTTTGTTCAGCATGGTCCAGGTCTGGGTGTTTTTATTATACAACCTGTTTTGTTATGTACGAAATTAATTTAAAACACACCCGGAATCATATTAACTGATTTTAGATGTGGGTTTAATACCGGTAGCTTGAATATTTATCCAGTAAACGATACATTTCTAATAAACAATTTTTAACGTAATTCGGTGGTGCCTTTGCGACGATGCCGCTTAGTCTGTATAACAGGTACCTACCTACTTACACGATGAATTATATGATATGATTTGTTTACCTTTTTTATACAGGTTTTCATTTATGTAAAGGACGATCAAAGACGGGGAAGGATCGAATCTAGATTTGAAATGTATTAGGTAGTTATAAGATCGAATCAGATTCAAATGTTAACAGGTAGCTAAGATTGTAACAGTTTAAACTTGTAAAGGTCAAAAGAGTGAGATAGCTACATGTAAGTCCCCGTCTAACTTTGCTGGAAACTTCGATGTATTAGGAATTATATAAAACGATTTGTGAATGCGTGAATTACGATCCCCGCACCATGGCTAGGGCGAGGAGTAGATTTGTATAAAGATAGACCGTTTTCAAACAGAAATTTGCGGACCGGCTCATTCGCCTACCGCGTCCACACAGTTTTTTTCGCGCGCGCACGGACCCTCTGCTCCGAACGATCTCGGCAGCGTTTTCTTCTGGAAACGTCTGCCGAGTCCGACCCGCTGTAAAAAGTGTGCGGGGACCGCCTTCCCCCTCGAGTTCCGGACTGCGAGACAGCAGTACCCAGTACCGCGAGCCGCTAAACCCGAACGGGATTACGGTTTCGCGGTGCCGGCGTCGTCTCGCTAGTCCCCGGTCGCGCGAAGGCGAGTGCCGCAACTACGTGTTTCGTGTTTTGTGTAGTTTTGTGCCGTTTAACTCTGTTGGTTCCGTGTTGTGTGTAACCACGCGCGATGTCGGACACTAACGCCCCTTCCGGTGGGCCCGCCCGTGAAGGTCGGAGCTCCCGTAAGGACTCCCTGCTCCCGGAAACCTCCGACACATCCCTGCCCTCGAGTCGCGCGTCCAGCTCGGGCCGCGACAGCTCGGCCTCGCGCTCGCGATCCGAGATCGTAGGGCAGGTGATTGAACGCTTCTTGGAAAAGAAGAGAAAGAAGAAGCCCAGCACCCCAATGCCGCGCCCAGTGCCGGTAGGAACCCCACCCACCTCCGCGGACAAGATGCCTCCGCCAAATCCGCCCAAGCCACAGGTGATGAAGCCTCTGTCGCCCAGATCCGAGATCGACAGAAGCTACATCATCCTGGAAAGGCTAATCGAGGCAAAGTGCCTCCCCACCAAATACCTCAGCGTACTGAGGAGCACTCTTGAGGAGGACGAGAGGAACCTCTCGGCCCCAGCGACGCCCACACCCGAGGAAGCTGCCGCAGTGGAGAGGCACAAAACCCTCGAGATCCCAGACGTCCCGATCCCAGGCCTGCGTAGGAAGCGGGCCGACGACAGCCCATCGGAGGAGGAGGTGAAGCGCAGATGCGCCAAGCCCCACCCCACACCACCACTCCCGCAACGCGAGCCCAGGCCCGAACGCCCGCAGCCACCACCCAAGGACCAACAGCAGCCTTCCACATCAAAGGCTGCCTCCTACGCATCAGCTGCAGGAGCAAAAAAGGTACCTTCACCCACACTACCCACATTATCTGCCACCCCCCCACCCCCTCGGCCTCATAGCCCGGAAGGCGCGTCAAATTCCGACAAGCCGACCGCCGCTATTAAGCCGAGGTACCCCCCACTAGTAGTGGAAGTACTACCCAACTGGGCCACCCACTTTAGAGCGCTTAAGGAGCGCCTAGGCCACCCACCAAATGCCCGCCCGTACGGAAAAGGAGTAAGATTCTCGCCAACGACCGGAGAAGAATACCGCACCGTACAGGCGTACCTGACCACCATAGAGCGTACGGAAAAAGTCGTTTGGTTTTCGTACGCTCTCCCCGAGGAGCTTAATCTAAAGGTGGCAATCCGGGGACTCCCCGCCGACACCCCAACCGAGGAAATAGAGGGCGACCTCCGCCGGTTAGGCTTCGAACCGGAGGCCATACGGGCCGTCCGCCCATCCAAAGGTCGCCCAGGGTGCATATTCTTCGGCACCCTGAAGAAAACCCCCAACCTCACCCCGGACATTTATAATGTGACGGAGCTGCTGAACATGCCCGGGGTGGTAATAGAAAGCTGGAGGGGTAAAAAGGGACCCGCCCAGTGTCACCGCTGCCAAGCCTTCCGGCATAGCAGCCACAATTGCCACCGACCACTCGCCTGTGTACGGTGCGGAGGACCGCACTTCGCGGGCGACTGCCCCCGACCGCGTGAAATGCCCCCAACGTGCATAAACTGCGAGGGGGCGCACACCGCCAACAACAAGACGTGCCCGGTCTATAAAAAGGAGGCGAGGAACAAGAGGGCGGGCACCACGGCCCATACCACCGCATCCGCGGCCCCCCATCGAGGAGGTAGAAGGGAGCGCTCTGCGAACAGCGGAGCTCAAAACCCCGCACTCCCCCAGACCCAGACTCAGACTCGGCCCCCGGCCCCATACACACCCCTCCACCACACGGTGAAGGAGACCGCGGGCCAGTCGCTGATGGCCCCAGCGAATAACCCGCAGACAGGGAAGGCCACCAAAAAGAGGAGGAGGAGGACCAAGCGGGTGAGAGTGACAGAGGACCTCTCATCCTCAGACTCAGACGCTCCCCCATCAGGGCCCCCGCAGCCCCCTCGGACCGATCTGCCAGCGGTGATCGGGAAACGGACTCCCAGGCCAGGAGCCCTCCCGACCCCCGCCCCCCAGGAACAGGAACACCACCCACTGAGCCAGCACTCCAACCCGCAACCACCACCACCGCAACAACCCAAGCGCAGGGGGGGGAAACCGCACAGACCTGCACCCCTACCGCCCAAGACCACTCACCGTTACGACAGCGACCGGTTGGAGCTGCTGGACACGGCCCTACAAATCTTGCAGGAGGTTCTGCAAACCCTACGAACGGGGGGAGACCCGATCCCAATAGTGCTCAGCGGGATCGGGAAACTCTTCAAGGTAGGGAGTTGAGAATCCTGTTCTGGAACGCTCGGGGCCTCATAAGTAAGAGCAAAGGGAACAAAACCTTGCTACTGAGGCCCCTACTGAAAGAGCAGAACATAGACGTGGTTCTCATCAGCGAGACCCTCCTCAAGCCATCAGACAAGCCAAAGTTCCCGGGCTACCACATCTACCGAAGGGACGACCAGAACGCGGAAGGAAGATGCATCAGGGGCCTGCTCGTCCTGGTGAGGAGACGCCTGATACACCAGCCGCTCCCAGAGCTGGATTTGAGGTCCATGAAGGCACTGGGGGTTGAGATCTGCATAGACGGAACACCCATCCAAGTCCACTCCATCTACCACCCCCCAGGAACGCCCCTAGCACATATGGACCTCCAAAAGCTGCTGCCAACCGCACCGGAACGCCCAATCATAGCGGCCGGGGACTGGAACTGCAAGCACAGGAACTGGAACTCGAACACCAGAAACAGAGACGGGGGTATCCTCCAGCAATACACGGATACTCACGGCTACGAGGTCGCAGGCACTGATACGCCTACCCACTATCCAGAGATAGCCAACCAACTCCCAGACGTCATCGACCTCGCAGTCCACGCACAGCTGCCTCAACACCCAAAGCTGGAGGTACTCCTGGACGAACTGCAGTCGGACCACCAACCAATCCTGATGGTTGTGGAAACCAGCCCGGCCGCCCTAAAACCTCCTCCACCAAGACCTGGAATCGACTGGGCCTTGTTCTCAGAAGCCCTACACACCGCAACCCCCACAAGGCCAGTGAAAAACCCCGCAGATGTGGACAAACTGGCCGGGGAGATCACGAGCGCAATCCAAAGGGCACTTTCCGAAGCCTCACTACCACCACGTCAAAACAGACTCACCAAAACACCGGCACACCTGACCAGACTTCTCTCAGAGAAACGTAGGCTGAGGAAAGAGTGGCAGAGAACAAGGGACCCACGTCTGAAAACCAAACTGAACGCCCTCTGCGACGAGGTGAAGGCAGAGCTGCAAGAAGACAAAGCCAAGGAATGGGAGAGAAGGATAGATGACGCCACAGACGACTGGGCATCACTCCACAAACTCTGTCGACAGCTGAGGAACACACCAACCCCGATTCGACCTCTCAGACACCAAGATGGTAACCCCAGATACCGAGCTGAAGACAGAGCGGAAATCTTCGCAGATAGCCTTGAGGCACAGTTCAAAAACAATCCAGACAAAGACCCGGCACACACAATAGAAGTGGAAGCCTTTGTCGAAAACTACCTCAAGGCTGATACCCAGGAGGCAGACACCGCAGAAGGTATTTTCTTCTCTCCCGGGCAAGTCCAACGGGCCATACGTCGGACAAAGCCAAGGAAGGCACCCGGCGAAGACAATATAACGAACGCTGCCATCCGTCACTTCCCCCCCAAAACGATCGCCTCCGTGACCCGGCTCTTCAACGGGATCATGCGAAGCGGTCACTTCCCCTCCCCCTGGAAATCCGGCCGGGTTATCATGATACCGAAACCCGGCAAAAACATCCTGCTCCCAGAGAGCTACCGTCCTATCACCCTCCTTCCCAGCCTATCGAAACTGTTTGAAAAGCTCCTCCTCACCCACATTAATCCCTATATCCCCCCGCGTCCAGAACAATACGGATTTCGGTCTGAACACAGCACGACGCTCCAATTGACTAGGGTACTGCATCACCTCACCACCGCCTACAACAGGCGCGAACACTCAGTCGCAGTATTCCTGGATATGGAAAAAGCGTTCGACCGAGTCTGGCACGCGGGACTCCTCTACAAGATGGCTACCTCACCAATACCGCAGAAGGTGGTGAAGGTAATAGCGTCGTTCCTACATGGCCGCAGCTTCTCAGTGCGCGTGGAGCAAGCGCTCTCCTCCAGACGACCCATCGAGGCGGGAGTACCGCAAGGCAGCTGCCTCTCCCCTGTGTGTTACTCACGATACACTGATGACATTCCCATCACCGAAGACGCTCTGTTGGCCCTTTACGCGGACGACGCAGCATACATCACCAAGTCAATGAACCTAAACCACGCCGCCACCAAAATGCAAAGGGTCCTAACAGAGCTCCCCGCCTGGCTTACTAAATGGAGACTGAGTGTCAACGTGAGTAAAACACAGGCGGTGGCATTCTCGAAGAGGCTCACCCTGCCGCCGAAGCTCACTCTGGAGGATAAACCCGTGGCCTGGTCGCACACGGCGAAATACCTGGGAGTAACACTAGACCGCAACCTCACGATGAGAAAGCACGCAAGGGACGTCCGCGGTCTAGCGAGCGTAACCCGAGCGCTACTCAAGCCCGTCCTGCAGTCCAACATTCCGCTCCGAATGAAGGTTGGATTGTATAAGACGTACGTCCGTCCGCGTCTCACATACGCGGCCCCCGCGTGGTATGCTTTGCTAGCCAAAGGCCACAGAAAGATACTGCGAAGTCAGCAAAGCCTATGCCTCCGGACGATCGTAAACGCGCCACGGTACGTTCGAAACGCCACCATACAGCGGGACCTGAAAATTGAAAGTCTGGATCAATTTATAGGCCGCTTAGCGACCAGGATGTTCGAGCGCCTAGATAACTCCACTTACTCTCATCTGCGAGAACTGGCCCCTCTCGCAGAAAGACCACCGAAGAGTAAGCCGTACCCGCGGGAACTGGCCACAGACACTGACGACGACCAGGCGTCGTCAGATAGGGGTATCCCTCCCTCATCCCTTCCCCCTACCCATCTTCCTTTGAAGGTACCTGCGCGGCGACTGTCCGAAGATCCTCCCTGCGGAGTGAGCATCGGGCGGCCAGTAACGCGTGAGTAGCAAACCTGAGGCTCCGCGAGCCGACCCGATGACCCCCCCGTTGAAACGGGGGGCGGTAAGAACTCCGCAGGAAAGGGCCAAAAAGCCCGGCACTGCATCCCCCACACCGGCTTCGCCGGTGTGTGAGACGAAGACACGTCCAGAAATTTGCGGACCGGCTCATTCGCCTACCGCGTCCACACAGTTTTTTCGCGCGCGCACGGACCCTCTGCTCCGAACGATCTCGGCAGCGTTTTCTTCTGGAAACGTCTGCCGAGTCCGACCCGCTGTAAAAAGTGTGCGGGGACCGCCTTCCCCCTCGAGTTCCGGACTGCGAGACAGCAGTACCCAGTACCGCGAGCCGCTAAACCCGAACGGGATTACGGTTTCGCGGTGCCGGCGTCGTCTCGCTAGTCCCCGGTCGCGCGAAGGCGAGTGCCGCAACTACGTGTTTCGTGTTTTGTGTAGTTTTGTGCCGTTTAACTCTGTTGGTTCCGTGTTGTGTGTAACCACGCGCGATGTCGGACACTAACGCCCCTTCCGGTGGGCCCGCCCGTGAAGGTCGGAGCTCCCGTAAGGACTCCCTGCTCCCGGAAACCTCCGACACATCCCTGCCCTCGAGTCGCGCGTCCAGCTCGGGCCGCGACAGCTCGGCCTCGCGCTCGCGATCCGAGATCGTAGGGCAGGTGATTGAACGCTTCTTGGAAAAGAAGAGAAAGAAGAAGCCCAGCACCCCAATGCCGCGCCCAGTGCCGGTAGGAACCCCACCCACCTCCGCGGACAAGATGCCTCCGCCAAATCCGCCCAAGCCACAGGTGATGAAGCCTCTGTCGCCCAGATCCGAGATCGACAGAAGCTACATCATCCTGGAAAGGCTAATCGAGGCAAAGTGCCTCCCCACCAAATACCTCAGCGTACTGAGGAGCACTCTTGAGGAGGACGAGAGGAACCTCTCGGCCCCAGCGACGCCCACACCCGAGGAAGCTGCCGCAGTGGAGAGGCACAAAACCCTCGAGATCCCAGACGTCCCGATCCCAGGCCTGCGTAGGAAGCGGGCCGACGACAGCCCATCGGAGGAGGAGGTGAAGCGCAGATGCGCCAAGCCCCACCCCACACCACCACTCCCGCAACGCGAGCCCAGGCCCGAACGCCCGCAGCCACCACCCAAGGACCAACAGCAGCCTTCCACATCAAAGGCTGCCTCCTACGCATCAGCTGCAGGAGCAAAAAAGGTACCTTCACCCACACTACCCACATTATCTGCCACCCCCCCACCCCCTCGGCCTCATAGCCCGGAAGGCGCGTCAAATTCCGACAAGCCGACCGCCGCTATTAAGCCGAGGTACCCCCCACTAGTAGTGGAAGTACTACCCAACTGGGCCACCCACTTTAGAGCGCTTAAGGAGCGCCTAGGCCACCCACCAAATGCCCGCCCGTACGGAAAAGGAGTAAGATTCTCGCCAACGACCGGAGAAGAATACCGCACCGTACAGGCGTACCTGACCACCATAGAGCGTACGGAAAAAGTCGTTTGGTTTTCGTACGCTCTCCCCGAGGAGCTTAATCTAAAGGTGGCAATCCGGGGACTCCCCGCCGACACCCCAACCGAGGAAATAGAGGGCGACCTCCGCCGGTTAGGCTTCGAACCGGAGGCCATACGGGCCGTCCGCCCATCCAAAGGTCGCCCAGGGTGCATATTCTTCGGCACCCTGAAGAAAACCCCCAACCTCACCCCGGACATTTATAATGTGACGGAGCTGCTGAACATGCCCGGGGTGGTAATAGAAAGCTGGAGGGGTAAAAAGGGACCCGCCCAGTGTCACCGCTGCCAAGCCTTCCGGCATAGCAGCCACAATTGCCACCGACCACTCGCCTGTGTACGGTGCGGAGGACCGCACTTCGCGGGCGACTGCCCCCGACCGCGTGAAATGCCCCCAACGTGCATAAACTGCGAGGGGGCGCACACCGCCAACAACAAGACGTGCCCGGTCTATAAAAAGGAGGCGAGGAACAAGAGGGCGGGCACCACGGCCCATACCACCGCATCCGCGGCCCCCCATCGAGGAGGTAGAAGGGAGCGCTCTGCGAACAGCGGAGCTCAAAACCCCGCACTCCCCCAGACCCAGACTCAGACTCGGCCCCCGGCCCCATACACACCCCTCCACCACACGGTGAAGGAGACCGCGGGCCAGTCGCTGATGGCCCCAGCGAATAACCCGCAGACAGGGAAGGCCACCAAAAAGAGGAGGAGGAGGACCAAGCGGGTGAGAGTGACAGAGGACCTCTCATCCTCAGACTCAGACGCTCCCCCATCAGGGCCCCCGCAGCCCCCTCGGACCGATCTGCCAGCGGTGATCGGGAAACGGACTCCCAGGCCAGGAGCCCTCCCGACCCCCGCCCCCCAGGAACAGGAACACCACCCACTGAGCCAGCACTCCAACCCGCAACCACCACCACCGCAACAACCCAAGCGCAGGGGGGGGAAACCGCACAGACCTGCACCCCTACCGCCCAAGACCACTCACCGTTACGACAGCGACCGGTTGGAGCTGCTGGACACGGCCCTACAAATCTTGCAGGAGGTTCTGCAAACCCTACGAACGGGGGGAGACCCGATCCCAATAGTGCTCAGCGGGATCGGGAAACTCTTCAAGGTAGGGAGTTGAGAATCCTGTTCTGGAACGCTCGGGGCCTCATAAGTAAGAGCAAAGGGAACAAAACCTTGCTACTGAGGCCCCTACTGAAAGAGCAGAACATAGACGTGGTTCTCATCAGCGAGACCCTCCTCAAGCCATCAGACAAGCCAAAGTTCCCGGGCTACCACATCTACCGAAGGGACGACCAGAACGCGGAAGGAAGATGCATCAGGGGCCTGCTCGTCCTGGTGAGGAGACGCCTGATACACCAGCCGCTCCCAGAGCTGGATTTGAGGTCCATGAAGGCACTGGGGGTTGAGATCTGCATAGACGGAACACCCATCCAAGTCCACTCCATCTACCACCCCCCAGGAACGCCCCTAGCACATATGGACCTCCAAAAGCTGCTGCCAACCGCACCGGAACGCCCAATCATAGCGGCCGGGGACTGGAACTGCAAGCACAGGAACTGGAACTCGAACACCAGAAACAGAGACGGGGGTATCCTCCAGCAATACACGGATACTCACGGCTACGAGGTCGCAGGCACTGATACGCCTACCCACTATCCAGAGATAGCCAACCAACTCCCAGACGTCATCGACCTCGCAGTCCACGCACAGCTGCCTCAACACCCAAAGCTGGAGGTACTCCTGGACGAACTGCAGTCGGACCACCAACCAATCCTGATGGTTGTGGAAACCAGCCCGGCCGCCCTAAAACCTCCTCCACCAAGACCTGGAATCGACTGGGCCTTGTTCTCAGAAGCCCTACACACCGCAACCCCCACAAGGCCAGTGAAAAACCCCGCAGATGTGGACAAACTGGCCGGGGAGATCACGAGCGCAATCCAAAGGGCACTTTCCGAAGCCTCACTACCACCACGTCAAAACAGACTCACCAAAACACCGGCACACCTGACCAGACTTCTCTCAGAGAAACGTAGGCTGAGGAAAGAGTGGCAGAGAACAAGGGACCCACGTCTGAAAACCAAACTGAACGCCCTCTGCGACGAGGTGAAGGCAGAGCTGCGAGAAGACAAAGCCAAGGAATGGGAGAGAAGGATAGATGACGCCACAGACGACTGGGCATCACTCCACAAACTCTGTCGACAGCTGAGGAACACACCAACCCCGATTCGACCTCTCAGACACCAAGATGGTAACCCCAGATACCGAGCTGAAGACAGAGCGGAAATCTTCGCAGATAGCCTTGAGGCACAGTTCAAAAACAATCCAGACAAAGACCCGGCACACACAATAGAAGTGGAAGCCTTTGTCGAAAACTACCTCAAGGCTGATACCCAGGAGGCAGACACCGCAGAAGGTATTTTCTTCTCTCCCGGGCAAGTCCAACGGGCCATACGTCGGACAAAGCCAAGGAAGGCACCCGGCGAAGACAATATAACGAACGCTGCCATCCGTCACTTCCCCCCCAAAACGATCGCCTCCGTGACCCGGCTCTTCAACGGGATCATGCGAAGCGGTCACTTCCCCTCCCCCTGGAAATCCGGCCGGGTTATCATGATACCGAAACCCGGCAAAAACATCCTGCTCCCAGAGAGCTACCGTCCTATCACCCTCCTTCCCAGCCTATCGAAACTGTTTGAAAAGCTCCTCCTCACCCACATTAATCCCTATATCCCCCCGCGTCCAGAACAATACGGATTTCGGTCTGAACACAGCACGACGCTCCAATTGACTAGGGTACTGCATCACCTCACCACCGCCTACAACAGGCGCGAACACTCAGTCGCAGTATTCCTGGATATGGAAAAAGCGTTCGACCGAGTCTGGCACGCGGGACTCCTCTACAAGATGGCTACCTCACCAATACCGCAGAAGGTGGTGAAGGTAATAGCGTCGTTCCTACATGGCCGCAGCTTCTCAGTGCGCGTGGAGCAAGCGCTCTCCTCCAGACGACCCATCGAGGCGGGAGTACCGCAAGGCAGCTGCCTCTCCCCTGTGTGTTACTCACGATACACTGATGACATTCCCATCACCGAAGACGCTCTGTTGGCCCTTTACGCGGACGACGCAGCATACATCACCAAGTCAATGAACCTAAACCACGCCGCCACCAAAATGCAAAGGGTCCTAACAGAGCTCCCCGCCTGGCTTACTAAATGGAGACTGAGTGTCAACGTGAGTAAAACACAGGCGGTGGCATTCTCGAAGAGGCTCACCCTGCCGCCGAAGCTCACTCTGGAGGATAAACCCGTGGCCTGGTCGCACACGGCGAAATACCTGGGAGTAACACTAGACCGCAACCTCACGATGAGAAAGCACGCAAGGGACGTCCGCGGTCTAGCGAGCGTAACCCGAGCGCTACTCAAGCCCGTCCTGCAGTCCAACATTCCGCTCCGAATGAAGGTTGGATTGTATAAGACGTACGTCCGTCCGCGTCTCACATACGCGGCCCCCGCGTGGTATGCTTTGCTAGCCAAAGGCCACAGAAAGATACTGCGAAGTCAGCAAAGCCTATGCCTCCGGACGATCGTAAACGCGCCACGGTACGTTCGAAACGCCACCATACAGCGGGACCTGAAAATTGAAAGTCTGGATCAATTTATAGGCCGCTTAGCGACCAGGATGTTCGAGCGCCTAGATAACTCCACTTACTCTCATCTGCGAGAACTGGCCCCTCTCGCAGAAAGACCACCGAAGAGTAAGCCGTACCCGCGGGAACTGGCCACAGACACTGACGACGACCAGGCGTCGTCAGATAGGGGTATCCCTCCCTCATCCCTTCCCCCTACCCATCTTCCTTTGAAGGTACCTGCGCGGCGACTGTCCGAAGATCCTCCCTGCGGAGTGAGCATCGGGCGGCCAGTAACGCGTGAGTAGCAAACCTGAGGCTCCGCGAGCCGACCCGATGACCCCCCCGTTGAAACGGGGGGCGGTAAGAACTCCGCAGGAAAGGGCCAAAAAGCCCGGCACTGCATCCCCCACACCGGCTTCGCCGGTGTGTGAGACGAAGACACGTCCAGAAATTTGTGATCATTCAAGAACGCGATTTATACCTTGTAAACTAGCAACTAAGAAGAAAAATAAATACAGTCCACTTTTGCACCGAGTCTATCAATGAAGCCTGGGTAGGACCTCTACAAGTTTTGGTCCTCCGACCCGGATAAGCCGTTCCTGCGACGACCGGACCAGTTGTTCCTGCGGAGCCGGCAAGACCCGCTCCACTGGGTTTCAAGAAACAGTTACATCGTATAACCACTGAAGAGACGGCGCGGGCTTGAAGATCACCCAACGGTGCGACGAGCATCGTTGTCAAGACCGGCGCAAGGGCACGGGGTGCCTGAAGATCACCCAACGGTGCGACGTGCGACGTTGTCAAGACCGGCGCAAGGGCACGGGGTGCCTGAAGATAAGCCCGCGTCCGTTGAAGACAACCGAACGAGGACGTCACCCGAAGAGTGAAGACCCCCCACCCCCTCACGTGGCTGGTCCACGGCCCGTTTATTCCGGCCACCTAACGGTGCCAAACGGTCGGAATAGCGGGTAAACGCCTTAGGGCGGTTTTAGTGTTAGTGTTAGGGACCGCTAGGTAGGTAGGGGCATCAAGTGCTGAAGAAGATGACCACCAGGAGCCCACCAGTGACGAGGGGGAAGAAGGCTGCACTTCGCGTCTACGAAGACTACCCCGCGTCCCCGTCCGAACCCGCGCTTCCGAATGCTCCCGTTGAGCCGCGACCCGCTGAAGCGGGACCCTCCTCCGCTCGCGTAGCGTCAGAGACGACCGCGCCCGCGCCCGCGACCGAGGTAGCACCGCGAGTGACCGCACACGCCGAGCCCGAACGCCGGCGTGCCCCGTCCGTCCGCTCGCAACGCTCCAGCGCCAGCGCGATGGCAAGGATACGGCAAATTGAATTTGAAGCTGAAGAACGACTTGCCGAGATTAAGAGGCAAGAGCTCCATATTCAAGCGGAACTTATAAGGAAGAGGTTGATTGCCGAAGTCGCTACAATACGGGAAGAAGATGAACAAGAAAGCATCCAGGGCACGGGTGCACGGAACGGGGCCCTAGACACAGAACACAGAATAGAGGACTGGCTCCAACGCCATCATAAACGGGGGGAGCCAGAACAAGTGACGGATCAGGATACCAGGTATCTCTCATCGACCACGAGAGAACAGAATACGGAGCGGTATCCTCCGATTACGAACAATCGGGTCACTTTTGAACCACGAACACTGCGAGACAGATCACTCACGCCGGACCGAACGCGAGACAGAGGGATTGATCGGTTAACGGAAGCCATAGAGAAGATGGCTCACCGTAGACCACCTCCGAGACAGACGTACGACCTACCTGTATTCGGAGGTGCTGCGGGGGATTGGCTACCGTTCAAGGCAGCCATGAAGGAATCGACGACCATCCACAAGATCTCATCGGCTGAGAATCTAGCGAGGCTTAGAACATGCCTGAAAGGCGAAGCCCGTCAAGCAGTGTCGGCTTTGTTATACACTGCAACCGAACCGGCAGTTATAATGAAGACTTTGGAGCAGTGTTACGGTCGCCCAGAGATGATTATAGACAACGCGTTAGAAGAGATTAAGAAGCTACCGCGACTGGGCGCGACCGCAGGCGAGTTAAACGCTTTCGCCATCAAACTACAGAACGTAGTAACCGCCATCTCTTGTATGGACCAACGCGGCTACCTGCAGAACCCGATGTTTGCGCGACAGGTAGCCGAGAAGTTGACACCGCACATCCGATCAAAATGGTGCGACTATGCAGAGGAATTTGGCAGCCGAAATGAACCAGAAATATTGACGCTGTCCCAGTTCCTGATGAGAGAGGCAGATCGCGCAATGCGATACGCGTATACAGCTACGCCTTCGCAGAGCACCTCAAAGGCCCGACCTACAGAGCAGCGACCCAGGGTGAACGAACGAAATCGTGGGTCGGTGTACGCTACACAGAACGCGGCATCGGAGAAGGAAGCCTCAACGAGTAAGAACGCAGCAACGGACAAGAACGAGTGCCGTTGCTGCGGGGGCGACCATAGAACCGTCGAGTGTAGAAAGCTCACGGCGATGCCAGTAGACAAGAGATGGGAATGGGCCAAAGAGACAGGCATATGTTTTCGCTGTCTGAGCAGCAAACATAGACGCTTTATGTGCAAGAGCAAGCGATGCGGAGTAGGTGAATGCACACGTCCGCATCACGCACTGTTACATGCGCCGAAAATAAGGAACGAGGGTGCCGGTGAGCAGGGCCAGACCGAAGAATCAGCCATCACTGCATCTGCGCATGTAACAGCAAAGAATCAAGTCCTACTGAAGGTGTGTCCAGTCGTGATTAAGGGCAGTAACGGAATGGAAATGAATACGTATGCGTTACTGGACGAAGGATCAACGATAACTCTGATCGATGAAGAGATCGCCGCGATGATCGGAACGGAAGGCCCGACAAAAGCCTTGAACATCGTGGGGGCTACGACCAGTCAGAGGGAACCCGAGAGCCGGGTAGTGGATATCGTGATCCGAGGACACAAGTCGGACGCACATCGGATCACAGCGCGCACTGTGAAGAACCTGACCTTAGGAAATCAACTCGTCAGTACCGATGTGTTAAAATACGCGCATTTGAAGAAACTCCGTCCAGAAGCCGTGTGCTATGCGTCAGCGAAGCCACGCATACTCATCGGGGCCGACAACTGGCATCTTATTGTGACGAGGAAGCTTCTGACAGGGAAGAGAACCCAGCCAGCTGCATCACTAACGCAGCTGGGATGGGTTATCCATGGATCAATCCCCAGGAGCACAATAAGACAGCAGGAGACGGTACTACACGTCCATACGTGCCAAGGTGTCCAGAACGGACATACTTTGAACGACCAAGACGAGGAATTAAGCAAGCTCGTGAAAGCACACTTTGAGATAGATGCTTTGGGCGTTTCAATTAAAAGAAAGCCAAACGCAAAGGATGAGCGGGCTCAAAGCATTTTCGACAGAACAGCGAGACGAGTGAACGGTCGTTTTGAAGTGGGACTACCTTGGGCCAGCGATGAGGTGAAGATGCCGCCCAGCTACGACATGGCCATACGACGCTTACATGGGATCGAACGTAAGATGGACAGATCGCCGGAGTTTAGAAGTGCATACACCGCGCAAGTGGAGAAGCTGCTAGAAAAGGGATATGCAGAAAAAAGCGAGGAGGAACAGAGTCAGAACGAACGTCTCTGGTTTCTCCCTCACTTCGCGGTGACAAACCCCAACAAGCCGGGGAAGTTTAGAATGGTTTTCGATGCAGCCGCGCGCGCTAATGGAACATGTCTCAATGACGCGCTGCTGGACGGACCAGATCTACTACAGACATTACATGGCGTCTTGTTTCGCTTCAGAACGAAGCCGATCGCGGTCACTGCGGACATTCGGGACATGTTCCTGAGGGTGACCATACGACAAGAGGACCGTACAGCCCAACACTTTCTATGGCGCGGCGACAACCGAACAGATCCACCGCAGAAGTACACGATGAAGTCCATGATATTCGGAGCGAGAAGTTCTCCATTTCTGGCTCATAGCGTCAGGAACAGGAACGCGAAAGATCACGAGCGGACACACCCGCTAGCGTTTGACGCTATAACTCGGAACCACTACATGGACGACTGGGTGGACAGCTTTGAAACGGAAGAGATAGCCGCCAGAGCTATAGCACAAGTGCAAGAGGTGCATCAACAAGCGGGTTTTGAACTTGCAAGCTGGAGCGCAAACCGTGAAGGCTTACTGGATAGTATTACCCCGGAGAACCGAGCGCATGCACCAAAAGAGCTAGCGGCCAATGCACATGTATATGGCAAGACATTGGGTATTCTTTGGATTACCGACACGGATGAACTCACCTTTAACACTGCCATGCCTCGCGTACCTGAAGATGTTAAGAATGTGGCACGAACGCCAACAAAGCGGGAGGCATTGGGAGCAGTTATGTCGTTGTTCGACCCACTAGGCCTGCTGAGTCCATACACGATTACGGCAAAGATCATGTTACAAGAGTTGTGGAAAAAGAACGTGGATTGGGATGAACCTTTGCCAGCCGAGGAGGCGGCGACATTTTTTGAATGGCAAAATAATTTACGCTACGTCGCCGACCTAAGACTGCCGCGATGTTACGACGCAAGACCAGACATAATACAGCGACAACTTCATGTTTTCTGTGACGCCAGCGAGCAGGCGTTCGCTGCGGTCGCGTTTTGGCGAAATGTCAGCCAAGACGGCGTGAGCATCGCTATAGTAGCAGGAAAGGCGAAGGTTGCGCCACTAAAGGCACAGAGCATACCACGAATGGAGCTGCAGGCTAGCTTAATCGCCGCTAGACTTGCCGCGGAGATTGTCAAAAGCCACGACTTAGAAACAAATGTAACATTTTGGAGCGACTCAAAGACGGTGCTACATTGGATTAGGAACGACGAAACGAGATTCACTCCGTACGTGGCGCACCGACTCGGGGAGATAGCAGAGTTAACTCGCCCAGAACAATGGCGGTGGGTGCCCACAGCGCTTAACGTAGCAGACGACGCAACGCGATCGAGGAACACTCAGCTACGGAGCGACGATAGATGGTTTACGGGACCGGCGTTTCTATTTGAAGACGAAGAACGTTGGCCTGTAGAGGTTTCATCGCCACCAGAACAAGACGAAGAGAGAACATGTGCAGCGCACGTGAGCCAGGGATCAACGCTCATCGACATGAGCAGGTTCTCATCCCACGAACGGTTAGTTCGCACGCTGGCCCACGCGCTCACATTTTTAAAGAAATGTCGACGACGCGGTGGGCAGCTTGGGATGGGAGAACTGCGGGAGGCAGAACGCCTGCTCATCAGAGACTCGCAGCGAGCATGTTTCCCTGACGAAGTCCAGTGCCTGAAGAAAGGGATGAGCGTCGATCGAACGAGCAGGCTGTACCAACTCGACCCTAAGTACGGTGACGATGAAATAATAAGGCTGAGCGGTAGGATCAACGCCGCTACAGTACCGGATCACCTGAAGGATCCACCCATTCTGGACGGAGCGCACCGCTTATCACGTCTACTGATCAGGCGGGAACATGAGAAGAATAAGCACGCGGGCAGAGAACAGATCGTGAATAATCTGCGCCAGCGATTTTGGATACTGCGGTTGCGTCCGGCGGTCAGAACGGTTCTGAACGATTGTACGCTGTGTAAGATAAGGAGAGCGAACCCAAAGAAGCCAGTAAAGGGTGACCTGCCGAGAATGCGCCTAGAGATGAACACGAGGCCGTTCACTAACTGCGGCATCGATTGTTTTGGCCCTATGTGGGTGGCGATCGGGCGGCGCCGTGAGAAGCGATGGGGTATGCTCTTTACGTGTCTAATAACGAGAGCTATACACGTGGAGCTTATAGCGAGTCTCAGCACCGACTCGGCTATTATGGCTATCAGGCGAATGGCTGCCCGACGGGGGACTCCTAGTGCAATCGTATCAGACAATGGAACGAACTTCCACGGATCAGAAGTGGAATTAAAAAAGGCGTACGAAGAATGGCTCCCAGGCCTAAAAGAGTACGCACTCAAACAGCGGATCGAGTGGCGGTACATCGACCCTGGTGCACCAAACCAGGGGGGAGCCTGGGAGCGAATGATAAAAACGGTGAAGAGAGCCCTAGCCATCACCTTAAATGAACGTGCCCCGCGAGAGGAGGTATTGAATACGCTAATGACAGAAATCGAGCACACCGTAAACTCGCGGCCTTTAACGCATGTACCCGTGGACCCAGAAGAAAAGGAAGCTTTAACGCCGAACCACTTTTTATTGGGGACGGCAGTAGGTTTGCCATATGTGGGAGACTGCGACGTAGCCGACAGAAGGACGTGGCGCGCCGCACAAGCTCTGGCAAACTCTTTTTGGAAGCGCTGGATCGACGAGTACTTGCCTACGTTGGCGCCGCGAGGCGACGTCAGAAGACAGCAAGAGAACGTCAAAGAAGGGGACGTCGTCGTAATCGCGGACGGTTTGCTACCTCGGAACGTATGGCCGCGGGGCCAGATCGAGCGCGTGATTACGGGTCCGGACGGAGTAGTTCGGAGCGCTGAGGTGCGGACGCGGGGAGGCGTTTTCCGGAGGCCAGTGAGAAGGTTGATCGTCCTCCCGATTGAATAAGAAGGCTGCGAGGATCTGCGCCGGGGGGAGACTGTAAAGGACGATCAAAGACGGGGAAGGATCGAATCTAGATTTGAAATGTATTAGGTAGTTATAAGATCGAATCAGATTCAAATGTTAACAGGTAGCTAAGATTGTAACAGTTTAAACTTGTAAAGGTCAAAAGAGTGAGATAGCTACATGTAAGTCCCCGTCTAACTTTGCTGGAAACTTCGATGTATTAGGAATTATATAAAACGATTTGTGAATGCGTGAATTACGATCCCCGCACCATGGCTAGGGCGAGGAGTAGATTTGTATAAAGATAGACCGTTTTCAAACAGAAATTTGTGATCATTCAAGAACGCGATTTATACCTTGTAAACTAGCAACTAAGAAGAAAAATAAATACAGTCCACTTTTGCACCGAGTCTATCAATGAAGCCTGGGTAGGACCTCTACAATTTATATTTTAGGACTTAATATAAAGGTTGTTGGAAAATTTTAAATTTTCTATGGTAATAAATTAGATAAAAACCTATTTTACAACAATACTAGCCGTACCTGTGTTTTCATATAATGTCGTACAAAACAAAACACGTAGTATTAGTACTGTATCTTTAATGTTATATCATTTAAATTCAGATACGACTGTCAAGTGTGCGGCCAGAAGTTCTTCACTCGGTTCGCGCTCACTAACCACATGCCGACGCACACCGGTGAGAGGAACTTCAAGTGTAAAGTGTGCGAGAAGAGCTACCCGCGGCTCAAGACGCTCAAAGAACATATGCGGATACACACCAACGATAGGCGATATAGGTATACTGAGAAATGGAGGGTTTTTTAAATTTATTTATTTTTCGTCTTAGCCCAGCGATCATAACACCTGTCGTAATGTATGGTTTTGAGTGTTGGGCCACGAAAGGGACGGATGAAAGAAGTGTGCACGCGGCGGAAATACGAATGTTGAGATGGATGTGTGCGGTCACGATAATGCATAAGATGGAATGACTATATTAGAGGAAGTTTGAAAGTAGCGCCAGTGATAGAAAAGTTGAGGAGTAAGAAGCTAGCGTGGTATGGACATGTCATGCGGAAGAGAAGAAAGTCATGTGACTAAAAGAGTGTTGATGGAAATAGAAGTAGAGGAAGCCCAAAGAAGAGATAGATGTACTGTGTGAAGAATTATATGGGTAAGAATAAGAAGTGACAACGGAGATGACGGCTGATAGAGAGATGTGGAGGAGGACATGTTGTGCCGACCCCAAGTAATGTGGGATAAGGGCAGGAAGAAGAAGATTTTTCGACACAGCCCGAAGACGTTGCGGCAGACCAAAGAAAAGATGGAGGGACGAGCTCACTAATTTCCGAGCGGACTGGACCATTTTATCGTCTGAAAGAAGTGTCTAGAAAGAATGGGAGGAGGTCTTTGCCCAGCAGTGGGACACAGTGGGCTGATAATAATAATAATTTATTTTTCGACAGCCATGAACAAAGTGTTTTCCCTTTAACTAGAGACAGTAAGAAAAGTGCTGTTGGACAATTCTTAGTTAAAGTTATGCTTAAAAACTAGGTGAAAATGAAATTACTCATTAGCCTATACATGGCTAGATTGTAATAATATTTTTTTTTTACTAACCTATATTGTCTCACTGCTGGGCAAAGGTTTCCCCATCTCCCCTCCATCCATCACGGTCAACAGCCAAATCTGACCAATCTGGTTAGAATGCATCCAGGTCGTCTCTCCATCTTTTTCTGGGCCTCCCACGGCCGTCTGTTCGGTATCCACTGGGTGACTAGATTCGCCCATCGTTTAGGATGCATTCGAACCACATGGCCTTCCCAATCCCATTCTAAGCGGGCGGTCTTAATGCCTACATCGGCTATGCTGGTAATAATATTACTAGGGTATAATTAAAAATGAAGTAGTGGTCAAACGCTTGACTGTCATCAATAAAAAAAAAATTGTAACACTAGGAAAAAAAACGACATAAACTTTTGTTTCGTTTTGAAGTAAAAAAAGGGACTAATTTTCAGTGGGCTTTATCAGGCAAGGTTGGATGCATGTGCGTATGGAGTCATATCATACCATACCATCATAAATAGCTATTCTGTAACACCTAGGGATTACCTAACCTGTAATCACAAAAAAGTTAAACACTCGCTAAACACTGTTTGGAAAAAATCCTATACAAAAATGGGTAAGGAATTTTTTAAACACTCGTTAAACATGGTTTAACTTTTTATGTGGTAACAAGGTAGGTGTTTCAAAGCTGGATCAGTAATTTAGAAAACGAGCGGTACTCTTCCACTTTTATTATGCGCACCGCCAAGGAGTGGAACGCCTTACCTGAGTCTCTGTTTCCTGATAACCAACCTTCTTCTAGGCAAGCGTGTACCATAGACTGCATCATCGCGCGCCATCAGGCGAGATCGTGCTTAAACGCATGTATAAAAAAATATAAACAAACATTTTATAGGGGCGCAACAGTTTTTATGTTTTATTATGATTTGGAAAATTATTTTTTTATTTGAAAGGATTTTCCGATTGATCTCATAGAAATTTAATCAAAATCAATTCAGTAGTTTGGTTATGTTTTTGTTAAAAAGTTACTTGTTCATTTACAGATGCCATATATGCGGACAGGCGTTCATTCAGAACTGCAGCTTGAAGGGGCATATGAAGAGTCAACATCCTGAATACGGATAAAAATATATATAGGCTATTTTAGAAGGCTTTCACTATGTCAATAATGTTCGACCTCACTATGACAATTTTATAAACACAATATTTATTAATGGCGGGTTTTACTTGGATACAATTGGCGGGACGGGCAGATGCTAGCTAGTAAAACTCGTATACTTCACATCATATAATTACGAATTCAAATTCAATACATAAAAATAGTATTTCCGGGTGAGGTGACAACCCTAAGGTCCAAAATATCCGGGTATAACAAAAATTGCTGATAACATCTAAATAACGCGGAATTAGATTATGGTTTTAATATCATGGATAAAGACATGCTCAAGCAATAGTTTAGTCTAAAATCTCCATTTAATACGGCGTTAAACTGGAGAAAAAACAATTAAAAAGAAAAACTATAAAAATATTATAATTTCGTTTTCTATTTACAGTAAACGAACAAAAACTTGTATAATGGTATGTTAGTATATGTATGATAATTTGATATAAATTAAAGTTTTTTAAGTAGTCTACTTTTTTTTAAATATTTTTTTTGTCGAGGTCCGTATACATATTGGGCAACTGATTTTTTTTAAACTACTCGTTCTATCGATGCGAGACCTTTACTCTAGTACTTAAAATAATCATAACTAATGACTTTTGTAATAAAAATGACTTGCAACTAAATTGGGCTTCATAACACACTGTGCGCCTTGACATGCATATGACGCGGGCTGTCAATGTACGTCACCGGTAGAATTGTCAATCGGCCATCATTAGCTACATCTATGTATGAGAAAATGAATTTTTTTCTGCTGAAACTTTTTTTGCGTGATTTTTTCCGATATTATAATAGGTTGGGGAAAAAGTTTTTTCGCATTATAGTTATGAACTTGTAATAAAATCTCTTGGGCTATACTATTTGTATCTGGCTAGTTTTGGTATCATTCAAAGTTTAAATTTTAAAGAAGATAATTCCAAATTAAAATTAGGAAAATGTGTGATTTTTATTTGTTTTTCGTACTGTAAAGATGAGTGAATCTAATGAAGAAATTCGATACATTTTAAAATTTTACTACAAAAAAGGTAAAAATGCAATGCAAGCCGCGAAAAAAATTTGCGATGTTTATGGACCTAGCGCAGTGTCTGTGAGAGTAGCACAAATTTGGTTTAAGTTTTTTCAATCCGGAAATTTTGATGTCAAAGATGCACGTCGTTCTGGTCGCCTATTACGGATAAAATTGATGTCATTTTTGAAAAAGTGAAGAAAGATCGGCATATCAGTAGTTACGACGTAGCTGAAGAACTGGGAATTGACCACAAAACAGTTTTGGCGCATTTGAAAAAAACTGGGTACACAAAAAGCTCGATATTTGGATACCCCACGAGCTCACTGAAAGAAACCTAATGAACCGTGTACATACTCATTTGTGATTCTTTATTACGACGTAATGAAACCGAACCATTTTTAAAGCAGCTAATAACTGGTGATGAAAAGTGGATCACGTACGACAAGAACGTGCGAAAAAGGTCGTGGTCAAAGGCCGGTCAGGCTTCACAGACTGGCGAAACCCGGGTTAACTCGCAACAAGGTGATGCTGTGTGTGTGGTGGGATTGGAAGGGCATTATTCCTTATGAGCTGTTACCACCAGGCAGGACCATCGATTCTGAACTCTACTGCGAACAACTGATGAGATTAAAGCAAGAAGTTGAGAGAAAGCGGCCGGAATCAATCAACAGAAGGGGTGTGGTTTTTCATCATGATAACGCTAGACCTCACACATCTTTAGCCACTCAGCAAAAATTAAGAGAGTTTGGTTGGGAGGTGTTAATGCATCTGCCGTATAGTCCTGACCTTGCACCTTCAGATTTCCACCTGTTTTGGTATCTTCAGAATTCTTTAGGCAGTGTCAGGTTAACATCACGAGAGGACTGCCAAAACCACTTGTCGCGGTATTTTGATCAGAAGCCCCGAAATTTCTATAGCAATGGGATCATGTCCCTACTTACAAGATGGCAAAAAGTTATCGAATAAAATGGTACCTACATACTTTAGTTAAATGTAAATAAACTATATTAAAAAATATTTTGAATTTTCTTAAAAAATGCGAAGAAACTTTTTCCCCAACCTAATAATATTTATTCTGCTATTCAGGGCGAAGACAAATCCAACAAATCAAAGATCATCAAAGTCGGTCCAGCTGTTCTCGAGTTATAAATCGTGTAACTAATCCGACTTTGTTTTATATATATATATATAGACTAGCTGTTGCCCGCGACTTCGTACGCGTTAAACTACTACATCATATTTCAAGTCTAAGAATAGCGGTTTACGCTGTGCGTTGATTTTCAGTCAGTCTGTCAGAACCCGTAACGATTATTTAATATATTGATGATAATATTGTTGATTAAGAACGGTCCATTCCCCCATTTTCAGACGCTGGTAGTCAATTGTATCGTGAAACGTCTCGCAAAAACAATTTAATAGAACCCAAACACGATACATATACTGTTATCCATGAATGAGTTCTGTAGATTCCCTCCTGGCTCCATCATCAGACCCTGGTGGTCTTACCATGATAAAATGTTTCATTATTTACCTATGAAAAGCATTTATGCAAAGTTATACGTTCGTAAACGCAATTAACATTGTTTTAGAACAAACTACACCATCCCTTTTCAAACCGAGTGGGTGATTTTCAAAAAAAGTAACTATGCCATGTTTCATTACGTACCTTGATAAGTATTTATGCAAAGTTTTACGTTTATTAACCTGAAGAATAATGTTTTACCATACAAAGTTCAACAGCCTTTTTTACCCTCTCAGGGGATGATTTTTGAAAAACAATAAAATACCGTTTCTCTTGTTTTTGTTAAAGAATATATTTGCCAAGTTTCAAATTTATAAATCCAAGAACCACTGTTTTTCATACAAACGTAAACCCCTCTTTTAACCCCCTTAGGGGTTGCATTTCAAAAAATCCTTCCTTAGTACACCCCTACGCATCAAGATAAACATACTCTCTAAATTTCAAGTTTCTGCGACCAGCGGTTTAGGCTGTGCGTTGTCTGTCAGTCAGGACTTTGATTCTTATACAGGATGTCCCAGAACTAGTATGTTATCCCGAGGGGGGGGGGGGGGCGGCGATTCTGGACACATAGGAGAACAACAATAGTTCTACGACTTTTGTAAATTCGATGATTTTCATTAAAGAACAGCGCAGCAAAGTTTGCTTGAAAACTGAACGTACGACAAGTGGTGACAACCCTAAAATCAGCTGTTTATTGTACTCTGAACTTGACCTGAAGATGAAGCATCGTTTTAGTTCACGCTAAACACAAACATAAAAGTTGCCTACACATTGTGATGCCTCTGAGAGGAAAGTCGATTTTTGTTTTCGTTACGATTAGTTGTTATTTTTATTAAGATTCTTGCTTGTTTTGTGCAATTAAATGCACAAAACCTGATAATTAGTATAGGATATGCGTTAATGATGACGATGATAACATACTAGTTCCGGGACACCCTGTATAATAGAAAGATTACCAGTTTTATGATGAAACATTTCTGATGAATTTCAGATTCAGATTTCATAACAGACCAATTAAAATTACAGATTACAAATACGTGCACCAATTACAGATCATAACCGGGATTGAGACAAAGGCTGTGTTTTTTGTGTTTTGACGTGATTGTGATGTTTTTAGTGACAAACCACGCGTGCGATGCCGCGGGTGGTTCAGCTAGTACCCAATTATTAAATAGGGTATTTCAGACTATATCGTCTTCAGAAAAAAAAATCCCAACCAAGCACTGACTAAACCGTCTGCATTAGACGAACAGGCAATTTAAAGTGAACATCGATTTGGTTATAAGTTTAAAAGGACTTCTGATTTTATTATAATCACAATTCACAAAGATTATATCTATTGTATTTATATTTCTAATGAATATAATTGTATTTATAACATTATAAACAAAAATAAAATGTATACCTCACAACCCATACTTTTGACTTGTATGGAAAACCTTTTAGCAAGTGGTAACTGCACCCGGAATAACGCCATCTAGTGGTGAATAGCAAAACAAATTTACAAAACTAGCCAGCCGTGAGGGGTTGTCTCGGCCATGTTTTTATAGCTGCTAGCAGATGGCGTTGCGCTGTCATACGCTGAATAACAAAGAAAAGTGAATTGTCAGTCAATTGCCGTGTCAACATTATTTTTCAAGGAACTACCTAGCAATAAAAAAAACTACGAGCCTGACAGTAGTGGATGTGTAACATCTGACCACCGCGCGCGCTCATTGGTCAAGTCAAATAGCGCGCGCTTCCCCAGTTTCCTGCTAAGTACACATAAATAAAGAAATAATGCTGGACATTTCACACAGCACCATCTAGCCCCAAACTAACCAAAGCTTGTACTATGGGAATCAGTTAACTGATAGAATACTTATATATGTTTTTTTTGTAAATACTAATTTATAATATATAGAGAAACAACCAGACCCGAAACAAATATCTGTAGATCGTGCAAACATTTGTTCCGCGGCGGGAATCGAACCCGCAACCTCCTACGTCTCAGCCGGCTATTCGCCCACTGCGCCACGGAGTTCGTCATTTCCGTCCCTTTTGCTAAAATCACTCCCACAAATCGAGAGGAAGATGTTACACACCAACAAACAATTATGTTTGTTTATCTGACGAAGTGAGATTGATTATGACAATTTTTTTTATTGTGTCTTTGAGATTTTGGCTTAGAAGTAAACCATATTTTTTGACGGTGCATCTCCAGACAGGCAGCGCCTTATTACGCTAGTTGAAACTAGTTTTTTCTTTTTAAATCTAAAATGAAAAGCCGAACTTATAGAAGTTTTACATGTGTATTCCACACCCATTGGAGATACAAATAATTTCTTTGTGGTTTTATAAATCTATTTGGCTGCAGATACGTACAAGGAGAACAAACTTAGTCCCTGATTTAGCTCCATCAAGTGGCAAGCAGATATTTTAGTTGTACGTGTATATAGCAACCTTTCATTATTACTACTTCTCACTAGATGGCGGGTTAAGTCCATCTTACCATAAATGTTACGCAATCTGTCTGTGCTTCTGTCATCCCCTCCTTCAAGCAAGCGAGCGTGTGTGTGTGTACGTGCTACCGACGAGTCCGACGACACGACAAAAAAAAAATAGCTAGCTGGCCCACCCAGGGCACCCAGCCGCCATATTGCTTTTCTCGATGGCGTCGCTTTCGTCATTGCATTTTCAATATTTTCGATTTTACATCAAAATACTGTTAGAATTAGTATAACATGGTGGAATCTTACTTATTTGTACGTTAGCTAGTGTTTTATCTAAGTTATTATTAGTATATCCTGTAAAATACGTGATAATGGAAGCCAGAGCATCTGATTGGAGGCCCGGCCCTACAGTGTGTCGCTGTTGCCTCACTGAAGGATGCTACAAGGATATTTCTACCGAATACTTTTGGATGGGAAAGCGGGAGGTTTACGCTGAAATGCTCTCCGAGACCCTGAACGTTTCCGTAAGTTTTCATTTATCTGTGACCTCCATTTTGGTTTGAATCGGCAATGCTTTCAATTTCAGGAGTCGTTTCTTTGTTCCTTGCGTTGCGCAGTGCTATGGCTCTTGAACATGGTCGGATTATGAAATCAATAAGTATTGATGAGTGGGCAGGAACTCTTGATATTTTTGTCCCAACAAGACTTTCCCAGTCCATTACCAATTTCCATATATTTTTTCTGTTAGTAAGATGCAATGTTAATTTCATTGCTTATTTAAAATTTGCTGATGTAGGCATTGCTTGCAAGAAATTTTGCTTACTTACTGTAAAAATGCAGTTTGGAGACTAACAGCCATCTAAATATAACAACCAAACAATTACAAGTAGTTAGAAGACATTAAACATTGAATATATAATGTAATTAAATAAAAATTATTCATCATCTTAACAGCCATAGAATGTCCACAACATAGAGTTCTTATTAGCAACCAACCTTATTAGAAATTCAGCATTTCCTACAGAAGAATATCTTCATTTCTTTTATTTATTTATTCAGAAACAATCAGATAATCGTCTTTGAAATAACATCATATTTACAAATTACAATAGTTAAAATTAGCACATAGGTACACAAAAATAATAGAATAATAAGTAATATAAAATAAATAATATAAAGAAAAAACGTTTATTTTGCATCACAAGGGTGTATTAAACACAATAGGCACAGAATATAATGGTAATGTTGTGAAGGCAAAAACGGTCACCACTCAGCATTATGCTGTAGTTGCATAAAATTTACACCACTACAGTGCTGGTCTTCCGTAGTGCATTTTTAATGCGAGCCCTACAAGGAACTCTACTGCTCTTATGAAAAAAAAGTTTAGTTTATTATGTTGTAAAGTGGCCCTGCAGAGACACTGGCTCTGGGTTGTGAGAATATAGTCTCACTTGGATATATTGTTTCTAGCATACTAGCTGATTTGCATTGATCCATTTTCCTATTATCAATACCTAGGTAGGTATGTAATGTAGGTAATAAAGGTCTGGGGGCCAATTTAAGCTTTATTTTTAAACATAATGACAGTTGAGCCAAAGGAGATGAATTGATTATACCTACCTATTTTGGCATTCTGCTAAAATATTATCTTGATATAAATTAATGTCTATAACCACATGTCAGTCAACTCATACCATTGTTTTATCATTATGTGAATACCGCTTATGATATTTAACATAGTGAGACTAGATCAAAGCTTGAATTTTACGGTTTTAAGTTATGTGGATGTAAACAAAGATTCTTTTTTAGTGCTTATGCACACGGCGTATTTTAAACGCGCGTTTGCGGTGCCGTAAACGCGTACAGGCCCATAAAGCAGATTGCAGGATATTGTATTGATGCAAATTCGCGTTAGAAGCAATTCAAACGCGCGTTTACGGCATCACTGAAATAACGAACGCGTGCCAACAGCGAGTTATCAGCGCGTTTGTATCGATACAAACGCGAGACTGAATTTGTAACATGTGCAGAGGTTTACTGGCTGCAACTGAATCGCGTTTGGCGCGCGTTCTCTGCGCGTTTAAAATGCGCCGTGTTCAAAGGCTCTTGGCTAAATCTGCATTGCCGCAGAATAGAATGGAAGAAAATGTGACCAAAAATAACCTTCCTCCAGAGGTCTTCCCGGTGGGCTTCAACATGAACGCCTTCAAGAGCAGTGTAAATAAGGCATTTAGTTTTAGGTAATGCAACTGCAGTACCTCGAGTCCTGCACGAGTTGATAGGTGACGGTGACCACTTAACATCAGGAGGCCTGTCAGCTTGTGTGTCTGAATATATAATATAAAAAAATACTGTAGATACGTAGCCTATTTAACTTTATGTCAATTTTGTAATATTCAAATTAGATACGAGCCAAAATCTGGCAATCCCTGATCAATTCTCCAGAAGACGCGCGATCTGTTTTTTAGCTAGTTTGTAAGTTATACAATTGACTAAAGTTTATTATGCTATGTACAATTAATTCCCTTCTATTCCGTTCTCTGGCGATGTAAATTAAGCTAGGGACAAATCAGTGGAAAAACGCGGCGGAATGTGGGGGTCTCACGTCCCTGTTCTTATAACTGCTAACAGATGGCGTTGCTCTGTCATGCTCCGATTAACAAAGGAAAGTGAATTGCCAATGTCAAATTATTTACAGAGGAACTTGAAATAACTAAAAAAATGTAATCTGACGAAGTGAGATTGTTTTAGCCAAATTTTGATATGATTGTTATAAATACGAGATTTATCACGTACCGTTTTATCGATGTTTAGACGTTATTCGGAGCGGATCGCACTCACCCAGATGAAGGTTCACGAATTGAACCGAAACATTGTCGGTCGGAACACCGATAAGACGGTACGTGATAAATCCCGTATTTATAATAATGATTCAAATCAATGACGAAAGTTTTCTAAACTCGGCGCGGCGAATCTTGATCCCTATGACAGTTCGTGTTAGTGATGGGTCGTGTCTTTGGTCGTGTCGATAATTTCTTTTTTTTAGACAAAGGCTTGGCTTGCATTCAGCCACGTTGGTAAACATGTTTTAAAAAATATTATAATGTGCATTTTTAATGTCCATTATGTTGTTGTTGTATTAATTTAAGATTTTTGGCATAGATTAAGTAGGTAAGTAAAACGAAAGTTTCCAACCTTGTTATTTTCTAATAATGTTTAACCCGGTAAACACGTTTTTGCTATATAAGTATATATTTTATCATGAAAATGAATGTTCCCCATTTATTTATTTTGTCTGAAAAAGTGCACTCGTTTCCATTACCGACATTTTTTTATCGATGCTTGCCGCCCTAGTCGATAAACATAAATTCAGATTGAGATAACTTTTTGTAAATGTTAAGAATTGTTAAAAATATCAACGGAATATCATTACGTATGGTATAAAGCTACGTAAAATTTATAAATGGCATTTTTAGACGCCCCCAATATGATCCCAATTTAATGGCGACGCCACTACAATGTTATATGGTGACATTAGCTGTCAGTGTCATAGGGATCAAGGTTCGCCGCGCCGAGTATAAGTAAAAAATTTGGTATTGTGTCTTTGAGACTTTGATTATATGCTATGTCGGTGATTTTGGTACATTTTTATTTAATTCCATCAGATTGCGTACTCCAAGTCTGGAGGCCCAAACAGCAACAGCCGGCTGATCTGCGAGCCCTGCATCGCTCGGCTGAGGGATGCCTCTGAGTTCAAGCGTCAAGTGATAGACTGCGAGAAGACCTTTATGCACCACCTGGATCCTGGAAGCTCTAGCAGATCACGGGGTATGGAAACTAGCTAATTCTAATTCTAGGTCAGGGGCAATGAGATATGCACTAACGACGACGACGACCGGCAGTGGCCGAATAGCTGGCTGAGACGCAGGAGGTTGCGGGTTCAATTCCCGCTGCAGAACAAATGCTTGCATCATTTACAGATATTGCTTTCGGGTAAGGATTTACAACAAAAATAGTATATATTTATTCTATCAGTTATCTGGTTCTCATAGTACAAGCTCTGCTCAGTTTGGGTACTACCAGTATTATTTACTAAAAAATAAATATTTTTTCAGATTTCACTTCAGATTCAGGCACGGAGGTGAAGGTGGAACTGGTGAAACGCGAGAAGGAAAGCCTCAGTGATGACGACTTCGATGATCGACCCGACTTCCTCGATGTTGACACCGATGATGATCGTAAGTACTATTTGTTAAATTTTTTTAAATTATATTTTGCGGTTTTAGATTCACTGCGGTCACAAGGCCTATTATGACCCCACGTGTGTTTATTTCGCCCCTAGTTCATAGGGGCATTCATAGTTCACCACTAAGCCCTACAGCTGTTAGAAACTGACATACGAAAAACGTGATACTACAACTCACTAATTAATATTTCGCCACAACTTTTTATCGTCAATGAAATCGTCAATCGGCTTTTTGTATCAGAATTTGTTTAACTTTTTTTTTTAATATTTTTTCGTTGCGACTGGTTACAGACTCTGGCAATATGTTGTAAAAACTAACACATTTAACATAAAATTCTCCTTATTAGATTAGATTATATTAGATATCTTGACCTGAAGTTTGTGTCTGACTGGGGTGACGCAAATCTGGTCAGATTCAACGCTACTAAAACTCAGGCGTGTGTGTTTTCCGCAAAATGAGCTCCCTTTCATTCCATTCCTACCCTTTGTGACACCCTACTCGTAATTATTGAAAGTCTGAGCTTGTTGGGCGTCGAGCTCACGTCCAACTTGAACTTCGGCTCGCACATCGAATCTATGGCCAAAATTGCTGCTATGAAGCTGGGCATCCTAGCTAAGGTTCGGCGGTACTTCTCACCGGGACAGCTGCTCAGTCTCTACAAAGCACAAGTGCGCTCATGTATGGAGTACTGCTGCCATCTCTGGGATGGCTCGGTTAAGTATCAGCTTGAAGCCCTTGATTCGATTGAGCGACGTGCTGCTAGACTCATTGGTGATGACTCCCTAGTGGAAGCCAATTTACAAAGTCTAGAGCACAGACGCCGAGTAGTCAGACTTTCAGTTTTTACAAGATTCATTTTGGTGAATGTGCGCAAGATCTTCATGACCTTATCCCTCCTTCCCCCTTCCATCACCGGACAAGCAGACGTACCGAGAAGTACCACCCATACCTGGTCGGTATACCTTGCCGTACCAAACGATTTGCTTCAACTTTTCTTGTTAGCACAAGTAAGGAGTGGAACTCATTTCCGGCGTATGTTTTTCCGAACCAGTATAATCTCGGAGTCTTCAAGTCCAGAGTGAATAGGTCCTTTCTAGGCAAGCGTGCTCCATCTTCGATCTCACCATTACTTACCATCAGGTGAGGTAGTGGTCAAGCGCTTGACTATCATCAATAAAAAATAAAATTAAAATAAAGATAATTGTTTATTGCACACCATAAAACAATAAAAATAACAACTTAAATCTATGGATACAATTGGCGGTCTTATCGCTAAATAGCGATCTCTACCAGACAATCTTTGGACATGTGTGGAACTATGTGGACATTACCTGGGGTGTAATGGTGTACATACTAATCATAAAAAAAATAAATAATAAAAATTACATAAATGAATGAACCTAAATAATAACTATTCTTAACAATTTAAATATAAATACATACTTATATATATTTAAAGAACATATTTATTAATAATAAGTACATATTTTGGTTTAGTAATTTAAAAGTATTAAACTTTCAGTTGACGACCAACCCCTAACAAAACTCGCTACCAAGATCCCAAAAAAGGAGTCGGTCGATCTACTGGAGTTATTGGACAGCTCTCAGATTACTGTCAAGCGGAAATCAACACTGAAACTCAAAGAGGCACCGCCGAAGAAGATTATGAAGAAGAAAGAAGTTGCCTCCAAGGCCTCGGCCAGTAAGGCTGTGTCCATTCCCGTGAAACAAGCTGATAAGAAAAAAGGTAAGCATTGTATTGAGTTGATTATGAGTCGGAATAGCAGAGTTGTTATGAACAGTTTCTATCATTTTACATATAAAAATATTGTATTCAATAAAACTTCGAAAACTTTTGTGTTTATTTCAATAGAAAAATATAGCAACAAGACTTTTCACTATTTGGAAGTCTGACTGTGTTACAGACCAAAACCCATGCTTGCAAGATGTGGAATGAGCTACCACCTGTGGTTTTCCCGTTAGGCTACGACATGGTACCAGAGAAATGTAAAGAGGTTTCTACAGGGTAGGGAGCACATCGACAATACCCCGGGTATTGCCAGTGTCAATAGGCGACGGTGACCGCTTACCATCAGGTGGATCATAAGCCTGTTTCCCGCAAATAATATAAAAAAAAACCGGTTTTAGTACATTTTGACAGATCGATGATCCATTATAAGGCGAAATTAAACGTTGTAATAGTTATTCCCTAACTGTCAATATACAGATTTTCGTGGCTCCCTTCGCTTACCTATAAATGATCTAATTTACGTACGTCATTTAACGTTAAATTCACTGAATTTTTCGGCTCGCTCCGCTCTTCAGTTTCGTATATGCTGCTCTTGTCAGCTAATTCACTTGTTTTTATATAAAAAAAGCTGTGTGTGTCACAGCTTTCACAGCACAGTGACCTCGCAGTTTCTGATGGACCGATTCGAACGTAGTTCAGTTTATTGACAAGAGATATCGCATTGCTTAAATAGTATTATTTTAAACTAGCTGACCCGCCCGCGGCTTTGGACGCGTTTTGTCATTCAAAAACATGACCCACCTGTGCAGTCGGGTAAAAAGTAACTTTATGTACGCTTTTTTATCAAACTCCCAACTGATGTACAAAAATTGACAATTAACTAATTTAACAATTTCGGGGCAGAGACAAATCCAACAAATCAAAATCGGCCGTTCTTGATTTATAAATGGTGTAACTAACCCGACTTCGTTTTATATAGATTATGTCATTACGATCCGTTCAGCCGGTTAGCCGTGAAAAGGTAACAAACATAGTTACTTTCGCATTTATAATATTAGTATAGATAATGCTGTTCATTACAACTCTACTCTCCGATATTACTGTGTGGCGGAATACTTACCAGAGATTTATTATCACACACGCGAACACATGCGAAGATGAAGACTAACTAGCGGCCCGTCCTGGCTTCGCACGGGACATTTATTTTTTAAGCATTTTTTATGGCAAATTTTTTACACCTTGCGTTACATTTTTGAAGGTTTAGTAGGGATCCCTATTGTTTTCTAGTGATGAATATAAATATGTTTATCCGGGATAATGTAGCATTCTAATAGTAAAGGAATTATTGAAATGGAAACTGTAGTTTTTGAGTTCGTTACTAACATACAAAAATAATCTTTCCTCTTTATAATATTAGTGTAGATAAAATTTGATGAAATTCACAGAAAGGGTTCAGTACCTAAGTAATTTGTAATATCGATTTGGTTAATTGTGACTTCTTTTTTTTACCTAGCCTACATTTTCCAATTTTCCTAGTTATGATATTATGAATGTTAAATTAAATTATGGGAAAATGCTAGTAAGATCAACGTATAGTTAACAAGCTATCGCCCGCGGCTTTGCACACGTGGTTTGTCAATAAAAAGTACCTATGTCACATCCATAATCCATCAAATTTCATCGAATTCAAGAGAGATACTTTAGAATTTATAATATTAGTATGGATGTTTTTGGGCTGTTCTCTGCCAAATGAATACAGTACAATCCAGGACCCCTAGCCTTTTCCTAGTCTTGTCGTCTGCCAAAAGTGCAATCATTTGAGTAGTAGAGTTCCTTGTGATAGACCTCGCCCGGGGAAGTATTGATGTGTTGCCGGTGAACTTACAGGTACATGAGGCTTTACTCCTGTATGCGTCAAGTTGATGAACGCAGTGTATCGTGACCTACGAGGCAATATTTTGTTGTAGGCGATGGTTACTACTTAACATCAGGTGGGCCATAACCTTGTTCCACCTCCATGTTGTATAAAAACCACCATTTTTCCTTGGGCAATGATGCCTGAACGTATTTAGTGGCTAAATATGATTTAAGGAGTTGTCAAATCATACAAATTCGTCAAATTTAAACATGTTTAGTTGCTAAATACGTTTAGGTATCGTTATGCGAGCAGGGCTTAGTTGTTAAAAACATCATTATTCCACTTTTAACACAAACACACACAAATTATATTATGAATTTTAAAAAGTTTAAGTATAATATATTTAACAGATATCAATATCTCTATTAAGAATTCTGCCTCCGCCCACTGTATATCTGCATGTGTTTAGAATAATTAACACATGGATACGTCTCGTAGAAACAACTGTGCTGCAAACTTAGTGTTAATATTGTGACTAACTTAAATATTAAAGTATGATCAATACTCCATACTATATGCTGTATCGAATAACAATACTAGTAAATAATAAAGATCATCATAAGACGTCAACATAGGCCTTGCCCACATAGATTTCCAGAGTGCTTTATCTTGGCCTGCACCCAACGGCTCCCAGCAACCAGCAACCGGCTCAGGTCATCTTGCGTGTTAAAGTAAAGATATTATAACTGGCTAACCCGCCCGCGGGATCGCACGCGTGATTTTTCTATAAATCGTTACCCTCCTTTTGCACACGGGTAAAAAGTAGCCTATGTCCCAGTTCAGGTGACAATCTGTATACCAAATTTCATCAAAATCGGTCCAGCCGTTTAGTCGTGAAAATGTAAGAAACAGAGCTGCTTTCGAATCACACTAATATTATAAACGCGAAAGTTTGGATGTTTGTTTGTTACTCAATCACGTCAAAACGGCTGAACCGATTTAGATGAAGTTTGGTATGAACGTAGATTATAACCTGGATTACCACATAGGCTACTTTTTATCCCATAAATCAGTTCTCATGTGATAAAAATGGGATGCCAAAGTTTCTACATAATATTTTTGCACTCCAGAACAACGCGGGCAAAGGCGCTGGCAACAGCTAGTTTATAATATTTTATCCCTTTCTCAAACAACAAATGTTCTACGACTTTAATGAATTCTATGATTTTTATTGAATAATCTACTTGCTACAAATCTGCTGATTTTAGTTCAAATTCTGTACATAAAAACAAAGTGTTACATAAAATTGCTAAATATCCCCAACTACAGTCAATTGTAACATATCAGTTATTTTTCTTGTGAACGATATTGAAATTCTTAACATTAAATAATGCTGGATATATAACACAGCGCTATCTAGCCCCTAATATTATCATATTGATCATACTTTGATTTTGCAACACGGTAAATCAGAGCTAGGTTAAGTTTCTATATTTATACTTCTGTTACATTCATGTATTTTTTATGTTGTGTGCAATTACAGGGTTAAAAAAATTCCATACTTCGTGTTTAGTGAACAATTACATGTTTAAAAAAATTCCATACTTGTAATTCCATATTTACGTGTTTAGTGAGCAATTACAGATTTAAAAAAAATTATACTTCGTATTTTGTGAGCAATTACAGATTTAAAAAATTTCATAATTCGTGTTTAGTGGGCAATTACAGATTTAAAAAATTCCATACTTCGTGTTTAGTGAGCAATTACAGGTTTAAAAAATTCCATACTTCGTGTTTAGTAAGCAATTACAGGTTTAAAAAATTCCATACTTCGTGTTTAGTAAGCAATTACAGGTTTAAAAAATGTCATACTTCGTGTTTAGTGAGCAATTACAGATTTAAAAAATTCCATACTTGTAATTCCATATTTACGTGTTTAGTGAGTAATTACAGATTTAAAAAAATTCCATAGTTCGTGTTTTGTGAGCAATTACAGATTTAAAATATTTCATACTTCGTGTTTAGTGAGCAATTACAGATTTAAAAAAAATCCATACTTCGTGTTTAGTAAGCAATTACAGGTTTAAAAAATTTCATACTTCGTGTTTAGTGAGCAACTACAGATTTAAAAAATTCCATACTTCGTGTTTAGTGAACAATTACAGATTTAAAAAATTCCATACTTCGTGTTTAATGATCTCCATAATGTTCCTATAGGTTCTAGGTCTCAGTGGAGTTAATCAGCATTTTTAGTGAAATTATAAATTTGAGTCTCAGTGGGTACTTGATAGTCGAAGGTCATTGTTTGTTAGTGATTTGTGAAAAAATGACATCTCAACGTCGTCGTAAAGCATTTACGATTGAGGAGAAAGGTGCAATAATATACAGACTAGAAAATGTAGAATAAAACTCATTTCTCGCTAAGTAATTTGGGGTTGGTCATTTGACAATCAAAAATAAATTGTTTATTTTTTACAAAATGCTTTGTATTACGTCCGCTTAGTATGACGTGTTTGTAATTTCCCTTCGATGTCATTATAAACGGATTCCACTGTGTATCCTTTCGAATAAAAAATAATTTTCCAAATCGGTTGATAAATGATTGAGTTCTGAGGTAAAAACGTAAAACAATTATGCGTCCTTAGAAAATTAGAGGCTTGCCATCGTTTTTTTTGGGATCTCATCATCAGATCCTAACTTCTGCCGATGGGACCCTTTTAAACAATAAAAGAATTTCTCTAATCGGTCCAGGCGTTTTGAGTAATCGGGGAACAAACATCAAATACAGAACCTCCTCCGAGCTCAGTGTTTTTTTTTTGTATTTGTTGTATAATGTAATGTTTCAAAATTAATTTAAAATGAATTTTACCATTTTGAGATGCAGCTGGATTAAAAAGTCAGGTTCAATATTCATTTATTCAATAAAATCACAATAATCATTTTGAATCATAGATAATAGTAAATTTATAGCCAAAATTTATTTTGAATATGCATTTTGTTACGATTTGGCTTTTAAAGAAATAAATAAATAATGCTGGACAATTCACACAGTCACAAACTAAGCAAAGCTTGTACTATGGAAACCAGATAACTGATGGAATACTTAGAATACTATTATTTTTTTGTAAATTACATACTAACAATATATATATAGAAACAAAGGAACAAATATCTGTAGATCGTGCAAAGTTTTGTTCCGCAGCGGGAATCGAACCCGCTACCTTTTGCGTCTCCTGCCGGCTATTCGCCCACTGCGCCACGGAAGTTGTCAAAAGTTAATACAAAATAATAATCATTTTGATTTTGTTATTCGAGATGTTTTAATTGTTTTTTGCATATTCACATTGTTTTTGAAAAAAAAATACGTGATATTTGCCTCTCCCCCTCGTGAGATTGGGTGAGATTGGGCTCGACCCCCCCCCCCCCCCCCCCCCCACGTAATTATGGACGCCCACTATTAGACAAGAAGATAAAGAATGAGTAGGTACATAGGTAGGCTAGTAGTATTCGTTCTGTGAGGTAGCTGTATTGCAGATGATAGATTGCTGACGACCATCCCATGGTGGTCAGCTGGTTTTCAGAATCCAATGATGCAGGCTGACTTCGAGCGACGAGTTGAAACGGGGTTCGAAGCTCACGTTCCAAGTTCCCATGAGTATATATAATAATTATCACTTACTTGAAAATCAGTAGACATAAAAAATATTGAAGTTCGTTCGAGTTGTGGTAGGTGTTCAATTAACGCATTCAGGTCGATCGTTCGTTAGTTAATGTACGACATTAAATAAAAACACGGGTAGAGCTAATGGCTAGTATTGTTATCAAATAGGGTTTTTTCAAAATCATTAACACAGAAAAAAAAACTTGACCCAGTCTATTAAGTCCTAAAATATCAATGAAAATTAGCCTGTATAAAATAAAGAAACAAATCCTATTCATTCATTATGTAAGTAGATACCTGTTAAACTGATTAAGCGGCATCGTCGCAAAGGCGCCGCCGATTTACGTTAAAAATTGTTTATTGGAAATGTATCGATTACTGTATTAAACCTAGCTCTAAAATCAGATAATATGGATCCGGATGTGTGTTTTAAATTGATGTCGTACATAACAAAACACGTATTATAGTTAGGCCATTATTCTGAATCTTGATCACCTTCTGAATCTTGATCAAAACAACGTTTGAAAAGTTTTTGAAAAAAAAATGAGACCCAAAAACAGATAAATCCTATCTGATAAATAACTTGTGACCAATTTATTTTATAATATATTTATGTTACTAGCTGACCCGCCCGCAGCTTCGTACGCGCGGGTTTTTAATAAATACATTACCCTCCTTTTGCGCAGTCGGGTAAAAATTAGCCTATGTCCTTCCCCATGATATAATCTATGTCCTTGCCAAATTTCATTACGATCCTCTCAGCCGTTTAGTCGTGAAAAGGTAACAAACAAACAATTACTTTTGTATTTATAATATTAGTATGGATGGATACTACTTGTTTTGTTATGTACGACATTAAATGAAAACACGAGTACGGCTAATGGCTGGTATTGTTGTAATATAGGTTTTGTTTCAAATTAATTACCATAAATTTTAAATTTAACACAACCTTAATACCTATTGTAGTTACACACTACGTACATAAAGTGCAATCTCGTCCAGATAACCTTTGTGTATTGCCGATAAAAATGTGTAGGTAGTGCACATTGCACAGACACTAAAATAGCATAATATAGGTACATAATACTCATGGGAATACTTTTTATAAATCTTCGAGAGACTGCGAGAGGTAAGTGGACATTTCTTTTTCAAATTAAATGTTGTTCTGTTCAAACTTGATACCAGGTTTAAGAAGACTTCCTCGAAGGCTTGGAGAGTGATAGTAATACAATCATAACAGTCAGGTTGTTAATAAGTTGGACCGGGTTCTTCTACGTGGTGAAGCTTTTTGGTTTAACTGATTTGTCAAACAGGAATCATTTTTACTGTAGGCAAACTGCTGGGAATAGATAGGTCAAACGCTAACTGGGTCATTTTAGAAAACAAAGCACATTGCTTTGTTATAAGACCTACAGCTGTCCTCTGGCAGATGGCAGTAGGTTTTTTCTCTATCCAAGTAGTTTGACTATAAGGAAAATTATTCCTATTGGACTAACCTGTTAGACTATTTGACCACGAGGATGAAGCTGTTGGAACGTATCTATTTCTGCTGCCAAGCAATAATGCTCGTTGAAATTACAGGCACCATGACATCCACCTGTGTGTCTTTGGGTGACAATGCAATGACCTATCTATAGGCCAAATCTTAGATGTGACCTAAAAAAACTAATGAGTACTTTCACCTCTTAAATTCGGGAGCGTCTTTTTAAAACCTGTTAAATAATGAACCACCAACAGTTAATTTAATTTTATGTAGTTAAAGCTCTGACATATTTTAAGCTAATATAGAGACGTATCCATGTGAAGGGCTTTTGCCCTAAACCTGATAAAAATTGTATGAATAAAAAAATGTAAACAGTAAATCGTTTTTCAGTGGTTTGAATCGGTCTGTGAATTTGTTCATATAATTTCTATCATGTCAATTTTTATTCAAAAAAATTAGCTGTTTTTGCCTAGTTTTATTTCATCGTAATGTACAATAGTGTATTGTTATTGTACAACAAAACAGCAGAATTTTTTGAATAAATATTATTTCTTAGTTTCAGCTTAGACGTTATAATTTTAAAAGTCCATCGGAAATAACTACCCACGTGTTAAATTTTCACTTCTTAATATAACTTCTTGATGCGATACGGGATTGTGCTCCCTAAAGCACATAAGATAACAAATATTCAACCATTCTTACCGTAATAATCTTATACAGTTAGAATACATATTCGTTTATCCTGTAAAAGTAGGGTTATGACGTAGATTTAACGAGACTATAAATAATCTTATGTTATAAGCGCGCGCACAGCACAGTGTGAAAATATCAAAAGCGGAAATAGAAGTCTTTAATCTTTACTAAAAGATCTATCGGAGATGATGAACTACAAAGAGAATTTTTCTTTTTTAGCGGTAAACGATCCGACACGCAGTAACGCCGAGACGATACTGCGCTGGACGACCGCTTGCCCGTTCAGAGTCAACGATAAGTCCATACTATGCGTCTACTGCCACGAGCTTTACGACGACCCCGTCGTGTTTAGAGACCACGTGCGCCAAGACCACGAGAACTGCACACTCGAAGTGGTGTTCCACAACCTACCTAAATCTGAGTTCATCAAAGCGGACCTTACGGACCTCGCTTGCAAAATCTGCAATGAGAACTTCCAAGATTTAGACACGGTCGCGGCGCACTTGTCAGAGCAACACAATAAAAAAATAGATTTCGACACGAAATTAGGCGTGATGCCGTATAAATTGAAGAAAGACTCGTTCAACTGTGCAGTTTGCGGAAAAATTGTCCCATCCTTACTGCATCTTAATAGACACACCATTTCGCATTTCTTGAGCTTCGTCTGCCACGTTTGCGGAAGCAGCTATATAGCATCCACAGGGCTGTTGAAACATGTGAGATCGAAGCATCAGGATTATGAGGTTTACTGCAAGCGTTGTCGAACGAAATTCCCTAATATGGAGGCGAAAGAGCGCCACAGACGCACGGTGAAGAGCTGTATGCCTTACTCGTGTCCGCAATGCGCGGAGAGATTCCTGGACTGGAAGACGCGGCAGAAACACATGGAGGCTCAACATGGGCACGCTAAAAAGGTCTACCGTTGCGCTGATTGTAACGTGGATTACACCAGCGATATCGCTTATTATAACCACTTTAAGTTGCAACATTCTGATAACTGTGCTGTGTGCAAACACTGCGGGATGAAGTTCGTGTCTCTCTACCGTTTGAAACGTCATCTCGCTAAACATAACATGTAATTTGGTAGCTACGCTATTTATTTGTTTTTACCTATTACGTGTAAATATCTGTTTGGTGTTCCGAGAGTTTGTTTTGTCTTGGACTTTGGGTAGTTTACTTATTCAATACATTTATTGCTTTCACATAGTGACGCAGTGGTTACAGATAGTAGGTAGATAGTTTCACATATTATGAACCCTGGCAGGGGAAGGCAGATCAGACCACGTTTGCCTATCTAAATAGGTAGGCAGGCATCCTGTTAACACTTCATTTTCATTATTAATTTTCTTATTTTCTTATTTGTTTATTATTATTATACTGACATACCGATCTAGAACATCGTAATTTGTCAAAGGATGAATAAATGAATTGAATTGAATACGTAATAATAATAAATAATTCAATTAATTATTGATATTGATTGATTTTATGATGTCAGCCAGTACCTATTATTATTTTTAATATTATTGAGTAACAACTACTTTCCAACAGAAAGACAAAACACCGCAGGATAATGAGTTTATTTAAACACGGTAATACGCTGTAATGTAACCTCCAGAAGTCTAGAAGTTACAAACTAGGATATTGACTACCGAATCAAGTAAATTAAGTAGTTGTATTATTGTGTATGAGCCAATATAATATGTGATTTTTAGTATATTTGTCATTTTATTCCCTAACTTATAAATAAGTATACAGTTGATAAACTATCATTATCAAATTAATCACGGAAATTTACTAAGCGCGCATTCTGTTTGAAATAAGCCCTTCATTTTGTATCGATTAACTATTTATCTACTCAGCCGACGTTCACTCACTGCTAGGTAAATGCCTGCTCGTTATTACGCCACTCTTCTCCGGTTCTGTGCCAAGCACATCCATTGACTATCAACAACTTGCGTAACGTATTTGACCGTCTGCTTGGTGGTCTACGCCCGCCCTTCACGTAGCCAACAAACATCACTTATTTCACGCGGCTAACTTGTAGGTAACTCTAAATGATGTACGCGCTAAATAGACCACAAAAGTTGAGAGAACTCGTATATATTATTAACCTTTTGCTCTTTTGCTATGCGCCAAAGTTACACTTCTCCTTGCGTTCAACATGTTCCTATCAGCATAAGAATACAGTAATTTCTTTTCTAGATGATGAATGGATCACGACGGATAATCGGATGCCCATTGATATTATACATACCAATACTCTGAACAGTAACAACAATGTAGGTGACGAGTGGATTACAACAGATATAACCGATACTAAACGGGAATGTTCGAGAGGCGTTAATAAACCACATGACGATGCGGTAGATGACGAATGGATCATCTCAGATTCGTCAAAACAATTGGAACCAATCATTTAATTTTGCAGTCAGTTTTGCACAAAACAAAGCACTAATTTTAACGAAGAATGGACCACGACAGGTAAACACCCGTCGACTATAATTCACCAAACTCCGGAGATCAGCGTTGCAGATCAACCGGAAGATACGAACCCAACTCTTATTTGGACTAGCCTACAACTGAAAGGGATGGATAGGAATCTGACGAAGTCTTTCAATAACGGGCAAGCTATAGCAAGCACTAAAATTAACAATGACACATCTCGTGGGAAAGGTGTAAAGGTAGCTACAAAATCCGACAAGCAGTTTTTGCAGAACGCTCGATTAATACTAAGGCACACGACCGCAATCCCTTACAGGATTGAACTCACTAGCTCATTAATCCCATGCTTTGAATGTCAAGGAAGATTCGCTGACCCATTTATGTTCAGAGAACACTTCCTAGCTGAACATAAAAATGCTGACAAGGCTAAAGGCATGCACTTGTTAAATAATATTCAGACTCGTGCTGATATCACCGAGCTAGCCTGCCTTCTGTGTGCGCAATCATTCGACACTTTAGAGGTAACAGCTCAACACCTTGTCCAAGAACACGAAATAGATATTAACTTAGAAGAACGGTTAGGTCTAGTGCCTCTTAAATTTCCCCAAAACGGTCAGTATTTATGCGCCATATGCCAAAAAAAATGTCCGACGTTTAGAGATCTATACAGGCACTCCGGCTCGCATTTCCAGTTGCATATTTGTGAGATCTGCGGCGAAGGATCCGAGTCCGTTTCAGGGTTGAGATATCATAAACGAAAGCATGTCGAAGGTCATATCTGCAGAATCTGCAAACTCATATTCTCAACCGCACAGGGGCTAAAACAACACATCCAAAGATAATGGCAGGTGCTCTTCGGGCTATTGCCGTATTTGTAAAAAATCTTTCGGCTATTCGGAAAGGCTTCATAGACACCGCGAAACCATCCACGGCGCCCCTAAAAGGGAATATACTTGCTCGGAATGCACAGAAAAGTTCGGAAAACGGGTGCAGCTGTACTTTCATTTTAACAAGCAGCATACTGATCGTTATAAGTGTAACTATTGTTGCAAAAGATTTGCTGACTCGTCGTCACTGAGATTACATTTGTTGGTTCACTCTGGTGAACGACCATTCGTATGCCAATATTGCCAACGAGCGTTTAAAAACCGATCTTGGTTAAAGACTCATGTGGCTAAATGTAAAACATAAAAGCAGCTTTTGTTTCTATTGATTGATTGATTGAAAATACTATTGCACTTAACAATTAGTACAAAGCCGAGTTTAACGTTAAAAAGCATTATCTTCCAGATAACCTTTGTGTATTGCTGTTGTGTCGGTAGTGTACCTAATATAATATTTGCGGTCTATTTTGATTATTAATCACCTATAGATAGGTGATTTGATAACGGGAGGTCTAATACTTCCCGTTATTAATTTATGCGTTAATTAATAAAATTGTACATATACTAAGATTTTAGTTGATTTTATTTGAATGTGCGGCCATACATTTCTAGGCGTTGAATTTGTAAAAGTGAATAAATAAAACTACTCCAGAAAACCTAGGTCTAAATAATGTTTTTTCGGTATAATTTAAAATGAAATACGCAAATAATCTACCACTTTTCCTAGTTACCATTAAAAGTTAAGAAGTGCTGTCGAGAAGTATGTTTGACTGAGGGCATTTCTTTTTGTTCTAGAATTGAAATACCCGAATACGTCTGCGGCGAAGCGCAACGCCGAGATAATCGTGAAACACTCGACCGTGTACCCGTTCAGACTCCCCGAACACTGTATGGTCTGTGTGTTCTGCTTCGAAAGTTACGAGGAGCCATCTGCGTTTAGAAAGCACATGGAAATCGAACACCAGACATTTTCTATGAGAATAGCGTTCGCACATTGCGGTGAAGGTTTTGTAAAAGCGGACTGCTCGGATATTCGATGCCGCATCTGTTTCTACCCGAGCGACAGCTTAGAAGACATCGCTATTCATTTGCGAAAAACGCATCAAAAACCCTTAGATCTCATAGCTCCATTAGGAATACAACCTTTCAAACCAGATAAACTAAAGTGCGCTTTGTGCCAGGCCAAATCTTTTAACCTCCGACAACTCAGTCGGCATACGCAGTCCCATTTCCTGAGGTTCACCTGCGAGTCTTGCGGAAAATCTTACGCTACCAATACTGCTTTACAAGTCCACATCAAATATTCTCATTTGATAAAAGAACATTGCTGTAGAAAATGTAAAGCTAAATTCAGTACGTTAGAAGCGAAGAAAAATCATGTACAGGAATCTATAAGATGCTGGTTATACGCGTGCAATATGTGCGGCGATAGATTCCTGTCCTGGAACACGAAAGTCCTCCACATGAAGGAGGCTCACGGGGCCGCAACGGAGCCCAATGTCTGTCCAGAATGTGGCAAGATTTTCCCAGAAAAGAAAGCCTGCCTACATCATTTCAAAGTTGCACATACAGATGACAATTACGTGTGCTCCTTCTGTGGCCTAAAGTTTGCAACAAAAAAATATTATGAAGAGCACCGTATCAGTCACACGAACGAAAAACCTTACCAGTGTACTGTTTGTTCCAAAACGTTTTCTAGAAAGAAGAACTTAACCCAGCACATGTGGATACACAGCGAGCATAAACGATTCGAATGTAAACTCTGTAATAAGAAGTTTAATCAGAGAGTTACCTGGAAATCACACAATAAAACAAATCATCCCGAGTTAATGAACATGGAGCAGGAAAACGACAATAGTGTCAAATATCTATTGTCAGTATTAAAAAAGTGATTTTCTTAAGAGGACACATCTAATAATGTCTTAAAAAATACTAAAAGTACAATTAATATATTAAAATTAAGTACGACCAGAACCATATCAATGAGTAAGCTTAAATCAGTTAATCAACTCTACGCCAACTAGGGTTTAGGATTTTATATTTCGCACGCATATCTTAACAGTGATCAATGATCATTAGTTACCCGTTTACTAAGCAATGTTAGTTTATATCGTACGTTACGTATGGCCGTACTACAGGTGTCTTCCATCCTTAACTTAATTAATAAAAGTTGATTGAAACGTCTACGAATCGGTCAGTGTGTCTATACAAACAAATTCTCATTAGAATATTAAGGGCGGCCCGGTAAGATGTTTGACTGAGGGCATTTCTTTTTGTTCTAGAATTGAAATACCCGAATACGTCTGCGGCGAAGCGCAACGCCGAGATAATCGTGAAACACTCGACCGTGTACCCGTTCAGACTCCCCGAACACTGTGTGGTCTGTGTGTTCTGCTTCGAAAGTTTTGAGGAGCCATCTGCGTATAGAAAGCACATGGAAATCGAACACCAGACCTTTTCTCTGCGAATAGCGTTCGCACATTGCACTGAAGGTTTCATAAAAGCAGACTGCTCAAATATTCGATGTCGCATCTGTCTCAATGCGAGCGACAGCTTAGAAGACATCGCTATTCATTTACTAAAAACGCATCAAAAACCCTTAGATCTCACAGCTCCATTAGGAATACAACCTTTCAATTTCAAAACAGATAAACTTAGGTGCGCCATTTGCGATTTTAAATCCTATGGCCTCCGACATCTTAGCCGGCACACGCAAACCCATTTTCTCATGTACACCTGCGAATCCTGTGGAAAATCTTGTACTACTATAAGCAATTTACAAGTTCATATAAGATGCCACGACGAAACTCAAAAACATTTTTGTAGTAAATGTAGAACGAATTTTAATTCGACTGAAGAAAAAACAAAGCATTTACAGGAGTCTGCAAGATGTCGGAAATACGTGTGCAATTTTTGTAGTGATAGGTTTACGTCCACTAACATGAAGCTGTTACACATGGAAGAGGCTCACGGTATCGTAAGTAAGCCTCAAATTTGCCCTGAATGTGAAAAGGTTTTTTCGGCAAAAAAAGCCTTACAACGTCACTTTAAATTAGCACATACGAACGATAATATTGTCTGCTCTTTCTGTGGTCAGAAATTTGCGACAAAGAAAGATTTTGCTGACCATCAAGTCACACACACGAACGAAAAACCATTTCCGTGCACAGTTTGTTCGAAGTGGTTTTCTAGAAAGAAGAATTTAATCCAGCACATGTGGATACACAGCGATAATAAAAGATTCGAATGCAAGCTCTGTAACAAGAAGTTTAATCAGAGAGTCAGCTGGAAGTCGCACTATAAAACAAATCATCCAGAATTGACGAACTTTGAAAAAGAGTACGACAATAGTGTCAAATATGAAATGTCAATAAAGAATGTATCAAATCAATGATTCAACTGTTCATCGATTTTATAACGGATCAGGGTCCACTTTCAGTTCATTCGCAGGGCGATATTAGAATCTTTATTAAATTCGAACAAAATATTTAGCTCTTTCGGCACGGAAAAGTATGCGGAAAAAGAAAAACAACAAATAGTCATGACTTAAACAACGTAAATGACCGATAAACGTTTCTTTTGTTCTAGAAATGGCTACTGGCGTCACCACTCGAGGAAATGCTAGTCTCTTATTGCGCCACACGACGGCTTGTCCGTTCCGACTGCCGGGGTCTTTTATGACGTGTTTGGTATGCTTGGCCACGTTCAGAGAACCCGAAGAGTTTAGAAAACATATGAAGCACGAATATCCTAATCTTAGGCGTAGTTTATCGTGCATTAGCTCTGGCTACGATATCAAAGCTGATATTACAGAGCTGAACTGCCGAATATGTTCCAAAGAATTCGGAACCCTAGAGGATATCGCTGCTCACTTAATTTCTATTCATAATATAGGAATGGATTTAAAACAAAAATTTGGGTTGCAACCGTTTAAAATATACAGAAACAATTATTCATGCTTAGTTTGCGGCGAAAAGTGCAGTGATATACGCGCATTGAGTAGGCATTCGCAGGCACATAATATAAATTACACGTGCGAGACCTGTGGGAAGGCTTATGGAAACGAAGCCAGTGTGAAAGTTCACGCCAAATACTCGCATGGAAAGCACAAAACTTATTGCCTTAAATGTAGAAAAGGCTTCGATTCCAGCGAAGATAAAAAGACACACATGCTCGGCTCTCAAAAATGTTGGCCATATGTTTGTAACTATTGCGGTATAAGATGTATTACAAAAACTTCGAAAACAAGCCACATGATAGCCGACCATGACCATAAGCCTCCTCTTTATAATTGTCCAGAATGCCCAGATGTTTTCACACGAAAGGCAATGCAGATAAGACACTTCAATTCTGCACATACTGATAAGTTTCAGTGTCCAAACTGCGAAAAGAAATTCAGCAGCAAAAAGGAACTGAACGATCATGTAGTTTCGCATACAGCAGAGAAGTTATACCCGTGTGAAGTTTGCTTTAAGGCATTCACGAGACTAAAAACGTTGAAGGCGCATATGTGGAATCATATGGAGAAGAAACGTTTCGAGTGCAAACAATGTAACAAACAGTTTAATCAGCGCGTTAGTTGGAAAACACATATGTCCTCCTATCATCCGAACCAATCACTATTGTAATTATATTCCAATAAAACAATATTCTTGATTGTTATGACTAACAGGAGATAGATATGATAATAGACGTTTCTTTTGTTCTAGAAACAAATTCCATGCACACCGCGCGGCAGAACGCTTGTGCGGTTATAAAATATTCGACTGCGTATCCATTTAGACTTCCGGAAAGCTCGATGGTCTGCGTGTATTGCGGTGAAGGCTTTGATGACCCCGCACTGTTCAGGGCACACAATGATCAAGACCATAAAGAAGTTAAATCTAATATTGCCTTGTTCCACATAAAGGATCCATCTAGTGATGTTAAAGTAGACTGTACGGATCTCCGATGTAGGCTTTGCTCGAATAATTATGAAAATTTGGAGGATGTTGCCAAACATCTTAATACGCACCATGAAATAAATATTAATATCAATGAACACCTCGGAATGCTTCCTTTTAAAATAAATAAGGACAAGTATTTGTGTGTAGTATGTTACGCAAAATTTCCTAATATTCGATTTCTAAGCAAGCACACCAATACACATTTTCTGAAATACACATGCGAGTGTTGTGGCAACTCCTATGCGTCGTCGACGGCGCTTAGTAGCCATATTAGGAATTCTTGTTCGCGCAAATCCCGGTTGCCTTTCTGTAGAAAGTGTAAAATGTCTTTTAGCTCTGTGAAAGAGCGAATGAACCATTTGATAACATCAAACAGTTGCTGTCAGCATGTTTGTAACGTTTGTGGTGAACGATTTCCTACGTGGAACATTAAACAAAACCATATGAAAGAAAAGCACGATAAGCCTGGAAGAACGTACCCTTGCCCTGATTGTAGCTCAGTTTTCGATAAAAAAGATAAATTTCGGCAACATTTTGTGTTGACACACACGGACAGTCATTACTCATGTGGACATTGTGACCAAAAATTTGCTTCTGAACTGAACCTAAAAGAACACCTGTTGTTCCACTCTGGAGAAAAAAGATTTGTTTGCGATGTTTGCGATAAATCATTCCTACGGAGATCTGGCTTAACCCAACACAAGTGGATACATAGTGAGGTCAAAAAACATACTTGCAACTTATGTGATAAGCATTTTAATCAGAGGGTGTGTTGGAAAACGCACATGAGGTCTCGGCATCCTGAACTTTGCAACTTTTAACGCTCCTGGAATCAGATCAGTCACATGATTCAACATGAACAAATTAAACAAGATTTTTTTTTGTTCTAGAATTAGATCCAGTAGTCATCACAAGAAGCAACGCGCGAACGATTGTCACATTTTCAACCGCATTCCCATTTCGTCTTCCCAGGAGCAAACTAACGTGCGTTTTTTGTAGCGAGAATTTCCCAAAAGCAATATTGTTCAGACGGCACATGGAAGGTAGACACAGAGAATTCAACCCGAAACATGCGCAAGGATTCTCTAAAGTCGACATAACAGACCTACGTTGCCGTATTTGTACATTACCATTTAAAAAACTCGATAAGCTAGCGCTGCATCTTGTCGAAGCTCATTCCAAAAATATAGATCTTAACTACGAACTGGGGTTGCAACCCTTTCACTTAGAAAATGATAGGTTAATTTGTACGATCTGCGAAAAGAAAGCATCTACGATTTGTGCGTTAAGCAGACACGTCCAAGGACATTTTCGACATCACACATGTGAATTTTGTGGTAAGACGTATTCGCAAAGGTCAACTCTCTTAGCCCACGAAAAGTACTGGTGTTCTAAGGATGGACTAAAGAGATGCCAGAAGTGTAGAAAGGTTGTGAGCTCAACGATTGAGCATTTAAATTCGTCTGAGATGTGTAGACGTAACGTCTGCACGGTTTGCGGAGGGAGATTCCGATATTGGGAACTGCTGCATAAACACATGCAAAAAGTACATTCTTTACCCAAAATTACCTTTCCTTGTCCTGAATGTGGAGTCGTTTTGGTGAGTAAAGGCAAGCTTAAGCGCCACTTCATACGTTTCCATACTGACGACTTTCTTTGCTTGTGTTGTGGAGCTAAATTTGAAAGTAAGAGCCCGCTAGATAGGCACATGAATATCCATACTAAAAAAAAGAAGTAGTTATTGTAATTCATGAATGTTTTCGATTTTCCTAAAACTGTATGTCAATGAACAGCTACCTACTTCACTTATTCGTGTTTAGTGTTCCAAACCAGATTTGGAAAATGTTAATTCTTTGTGTATTGGCTGACTGGTGGACTTACGCTGGATGGGGAATTGTTTTAGAAAAGCAAATACAAGCAAGATGAATGAATCAAGAGCATTTTCTTTTGTTTTAGACAAAAATCCGATGGCCGTCGCAAGAATGAACGCGCGCACGATCGTTGCACATTCAACGGCGTATCCATTTAGACTTCCAGAGAGTACATTGATGTGCGTATTTTGCTGTGAGACCTTCCCAGAAGCAGCACTGTTCAGGCAGCACATGGTCGATGAACATAAAGACTTCAAACCGAATCTCGCTTTTGCGCATATTTCGGACGGATTCATCAAAGTTGACATAACAGATCTAAAATGTCGAATTTGCGCATCGCCGTTTATCAGTCTTGATACACTAGCCATCCATTTGAATAAAGTTCATTCTAAAAAAATAGATCTTGACTTCGGTCTGGGCTTGCAACCATTTCGCTTGGAAAATGATAAGTATGCTTGCACAATATGCGAGCTAAAAACAGCAAACCTTTGTTCATTGAGCAGACACATCCAAAAACACTTTCGGCAGTGCATATGCGAACACTGCGGGAAATCCTATGCGACTTCCACGTCTCTGTCATACCATGTAAAGAATTCTTGTAAGAAGGATGGACAGACGCGATGCAGAAAATGTAAAGTGGTAGTTAGTTCAATCGTGGATCATTTGAACACTTCCAAGTTATGCAGACAGCATATATGCAGTGTGTGCGGAGAAAGGTTCGCAACGTGGCACAAAAAGCATGCACATATGGAAGAGGCTCACTCGTTGCCCAAAAAGACGTTCCCGTGTCCTGAATGTGGAGACGTCTTTTATAAAAATGAAAATCTCAAAACTCATTTCAAAATTTCCCATACAGACGATTACCTTCAATGCGTATATTGCGGAATCAAATTTTCACACAAGAATCAACTTACCAAGCATATGATAGTGCATACTGGAGAAAAAGCCTTTGCTTGCAATGTGTGCTCTAAATGCTTTCCCAGAAAGTCCACTTTGAATCAGCATATGTGGATCCATAGCGAGGTCAAGAGGCACGTTTGTAAGATTTGCGACAAGCCTTTCAACCAAAAAGTTTGTTGGAAGACGCATATGAAATCGCAACATCCAGAGATTTATGATCTTTCGGAATAATTGCATAATACACTTCATATTTTCTAGACGAATCAAAATACTATTTATTAAGGACGATTCATTTCATTAAAACGAAATTTTATTTCGGCGCCTAATGGAAACCTAGGGAGATTGGATTTATTTATCTAAATTAAACTAAAGTAAATATTATACAGTTACATACAGGCAACTATCCAGTCCAACAATGATTATAATAATTGGTTACTCCTGAACTGGTATTTAAGTTTTTGCATATTTTTTTCTGCTCTGTTTGTAAGCAATTCTTGTGAATGGTGTGTGAAGCATATTATGTGATTCACAACCCAGGAAAAATCTGTTATTACCAGCGAACGTATATAAAACATGGAAGCATTTCGTCAAAGATCCGTTCACATAAGCTCGGTGGCTTTAGTGTGTAGAGGACTTCTGTCTGGCCGCGGCATGACCACGGGAGACCGAGACCGCTACTATCTCGCACCTTTGGTATGCTTGAATTCCAGACACTTGAAATTCTATTGTGTCTTAAATAGCTGTCTCTGTGTTTACGTGAACCGCCACCGTTAGGTTATAGTTGAAGCGCTAGGAATACTTTTATGTTAGCGCTTGTTTCACCGCCGACGAAGAAGCGACTAGCTATTTTTCCGCTCTTGAAACGTTCAATTGAAGTATGATTGTGAGTCAATATAAGAGATAAATATATTAATTGGCGGTCAGAACACTCGTTGAGAGACCCGCTTGGTACATACGCTTACCAGCAAGTGACCGGGCAGACTGGACAGCGAGTAATCCAGTAAATCCAGTCCATCTAAAGGTTGTCTGGAAGAGATCGCTTTTAGCTATAAGTCTGCCAATTGTACTATCACGTATCTACTTAAATGTTTTAAATATGCTTCGTTAATTTGTGTGGTATGCAATGAAGCGTTTTCTAATCCCCGTCGCGCTCGCTCACACGCGTGAAGTCGCGTGCTTTGAGCAAGTAAACTACACACTCGCTTCTCGTTTCTAGCTCTACTCGCTTCTCGCTAATCGCCGGCGGTAGGACAAGTGCCTTATATGCGTTTAGTAATTAAACATTAGGGGTCTTATCACAAAAAAGTTAAACACACGCTAAACACTGTTTGATAAAAATCCTATACAAAAATTGGAAAGGAGTTTTTAAACACGCGTTAAACTGGTAACAAGGTAGTTATTTTATCATGGTGTTATAGTTTATACCCGTAAGCCCGATTTGCACAACGATCCCTAAACATATTTAACGACTAAACATGTTTAGAAGTATTTGTATCATTTAACAACTCCATAAATCATATTTAGCCACTAAATTGGGTTACTAATATGTTTAGGCATCGTTGCTCAAGTCGCTCTAAGTTTTTGATTTTTGTCGTATAAAAGCGGTACAAGAATGATGTTTGTTTCTAAGCGACGCAATATTGTTAACTTTTATGATTTATAAAACGAACACGTTTTATTTTAAGGGTTATGTAGTTTTAAATAAATAATAAAAATATGTTCTTTGTTTAATTTCTAACTCTTACAAGTACTCTATTAATTTAAGACGTCAAGCTAAGAACATCAAATCTACATTTATGACCCATTTCTCCTATAATTTGTAAAAATATGTATGATCGAGCGAAGCGAGATCTCTAAATCAACTTGAGCAAATCGGCGATGTATGTATGATAGATAACTTATGTATACTTATGTATGTATGAGGATAACTTTAGACGCGTTAATCCGATCATCGTAAAATTTTATACATAGTGATGGCACAATTTTGGTGACTAAATGAACTAAAAATGTTGGGGGGTTGTTGAGATATTGGAGTTCAAGAAGGGTAAAAAAAATTAAAATGAGACTTAGGTCAAATGGTCAAATAAAAGGTATGGGTATATTTAGATTCCGTTTTTATTTTTAGTAAAGACCTTATAGTTTTTGAGTTATTAGCCATAATAAAAACGGAACTTTGACGAAATTCACAGGGTACACCAGTGACCCCACAGTGCTGTAATTTGGTATGCGTGTAGCTTAGTGATACAAATATAGGCAAAAGTCTGAAATCCAGAAGAACTACAATTTGTACCCCAAAAAAGTAAATCCACATAACATGAACTACCTTTACCTGTAATTTGAATGAAACTATAGGTCAAGTTAGTTGTTTATTTATATCGTGGCACTATTTTGATAGTCCAACGAACGAAGTTCTATCAAAATAAAAAGTCAAAGATTACAAATAATATTTTTTTGTTTTAATCGGGAGACTCGCGAGATCTCAGTTATGAGAGTTCGGGCCGAACCACTAGTACGAGGCATGCCTTTTAAGTTCTGTCGTTTCCATATTTTCCGGCAATTTTGAATTTGGAACTGTTCTATATTCGAATGTGTTTACATTTTGAATCTCAAAACAGTTGAAAGTATTAGGATTAATGCTATTGTTTAGTCACAGTTTCGATTTGAATCTGTCAGGTCACGTACGAAAATGAATCTTTCTAAGGAAAATGTTCGTGCAATAATTTTCTACAACTTTAGAAGAGGCCTGACACGGCTTCAGTGTTTAGAAGAGCTAACATCTGTGTTCAGTGATGTAGCCCCATGTCTGCGGACTGTCGAACGCTGATATTTAGAATTCCAGCGTGGACATACTAGTGTTAGTGACAGATTTCGCGAAGGACGCCCAAAATCCGCCTTCACTGAAGATAACATCATTGCTGTGAGACAACTAATTCTCGAAGATCGTCATGTGACGTATCGAGAGATAGAGGCTCTATTAGGCATCTCAGGGACAACCATTCAGAAGATCTTGCATGAAGCGCTTGGTGTGAGAAAGCTAGTTTGCCGTTGGATACCGCATCTGCTTTCCGACGATCACAAGGCGGCCCGCGTCAGATGGTGTAAGAAAACTCTGCAAAGGTTCAACCGAGGGGAGTCAAATCACGTCTACGACATCATAAGTGGTGACGAATCTTGGATCTATGCCTACGATCCTGATACCAAACAACAATCTACAATCTGGGTCTTTCAAGACGAGCCAAAGCCGACTAAAGTTGTTCGTTCTCGAAGCACTTCAAAGAAGATGGTGGCCACGTTCGTTGGAAAAACCGGCCATGTTGCGACTATTGCACTTGAAGATCGTAGAACGGTTAACGCAGAGTGGTATACTACAGTTTGTTTACCACAAGTCATCGCCGAACTTCGAAAATCTAACTCAAAGCGACGCATCATCCTGCACCACGACAACGCAAGCTCACACAGCGCTCGTCAAACGATTGAGTATTTGAAGCAGGAAAAAGTAGAAATTCTTGACCATCCTCCATACAGTCCTGACCTAAGCCCTAACGATTTCTTTACATTTCCTAAAATTAAGAAAAGTCTTCGTGGTCAAAGGTTTCAGTCCGGTGAAGAAGCAGTCGACGCTTTCAAGACAGCCATTTTGAACACCCCACTTTAGAGTGGAATAAATGTTATAATAACTGGTTTGAGCGAATGGAAAAGTGTTTTAAGCTACGTTGTGAATACTTTGAAAAACAATAAAAAGTACTATAAGGTTCTAGATGTGTTTTTTTCTTCAAACGACAAAACTTAAAAGGCATGCCTCGTATACATACACGTGCACACTGTATGCGTAACTAATGTACTTGACTGGGGCTTACTATGATATTTCTCGTAGGAGGGCGTTTAATACTTCTGCAAATATCATCGTTCACATGATTCGTACCTACCATTGTTTAAGTCCCAAATTAAGAATTTGATGATATATTAATATTAAATAACACAAGTAACTTTTTAACAAAAATATAACCGACTTAACCAAACTACTGAACTGATTTTGATGAAATTTCTATGAGACCAATATAAAAGTATATCCTTTCGAATAAAAAAATAATTTTCCAAATCGGTTTGATAAATGACTGAGTTCCTTTACTCTATACTCTATACCTTTATAATAATAGTCAGAATTTAAAGAGTCGAAATGTTCAATAATGCTGCTTTCAACTCGTTCTCCGTCGCACAATGAGTCGCTCTGAACATGCTAGTCGGACATTTTCGCTTCATACTGCTTTCATAATGATGTCTTATTGTGGATTTAGTACAAAACACCCAAATAAAAGAAAGTAGGGTTACGAGCTCTAAGAAAACAAATATTACCAACAGAATTTTTGTATAATTGAAACAGGTATAAAAATAACAATTGAAGAAGAATTGACAAGTCATAATATGCTCAACTTCTAATAACTTAACAACTAATTACACAATGGGGCATCGTTACCTATCTAAATTAACCAAAGTTATATTTATTTACAATTCTACACTACTATTCTACTCTACTAATTTATTCTATATCGCTTAATTCTTCTTCTGAAGAATCTTCTACAATATATCCAGAGCTAACTTTTAGACTAAAACTACTAATAATTATTCTAGAACCTATACACTAGGGGGTATTATTAATTCTAAAACCTCAGAAGGAAGTTTGCTTGTCGGTTTTTTGCGAACTTCTCTAAGATCATTAATTACAGGATCAGATGTGATTAATAACATATTTAGTAAATCTATATTCGTGGCAATAGTAGAAGGTGGTCGAGGATTCTGCCAAACAACGTAACCACTACTGTCATGTAATTGAAGAGGCACAAGTGAAAAAAACAAACATTAACTAATAAGTATCTTCATCGTCTATGAATTTTTGTTTGTATGTGCTATGACTGGAACTTCCATCGCATCCCCACTTGCTTATAAGGGTGAATCATAGAATCATCATCATATGCCAAGAGGCAAAGATTTGAATGCCTCAAGCTGTGCAGAAATCATACGTTTGACTGTTTTATTCAAAATGGCTTGAATTTTAATTTCAGCACGTGTTTCATTCACACTTGTCTGTTCTTCAGGGGGATAACAATCTAATTTAGCTTGCTTGAGAGAATGATATGCCGGAAATACTTGATGCCCTGCCTTCATGCTCCACTTTCTTGTTTCTTTGTATGACTTACTTGTATGGCTTACTATGTTGACGCCAAAGCTTCCTCTTTTGACAAACATCTTTGAGTACTTTCACTTGCACCAATAGTTTTTTTCGTAACTTGACACTTCTCAGGGCTGTTGCTGGCTTCTCTAATGACACTAGCAAGATTTCGGTGTCCAGCAAACCGCGCTGAAATTTCAGCAGCAGTCGTTAATTGATTAGTATCCCGTGTTTGAAGAAGATCGTTGAGTCACCTTCTTTTCGACTTGTTACTCAGGTCTTCGAAACTTTTAATAGGACGACCAGCAGTGGAAGCTACAATAGAATATAAAAGAAAGAAGATACAATAGAAATACAGGGTAGTCACAAAGGGTTTTTTTTCTTTTCTAGAAAACAGAGCACACACGAAACGGAATGCTGAGCTCGTGTTACAGTATTCGACACTGTATCCGTTCAGGTTGCGAGGCAAGACCTTGATTTGCGTTTACTGCTGCGACGAATTCGAAGATCCAGATGAGTACAGGCGCCATATGGATGAGGCGCACGACACTGTTAATCTGTTCACAGCTTTCGCGCACACCGGCAAGTGCAGAGCTAGAGACTACCTCAAGGTTGACTGCGTTAATTTAAAATGCAAATTGTGCAATAAGCCTTTTGACGCAATCGCTGAACTCGCTCAACATCTGGTCGATCGCCATGATGACCACACTGATATCAAAGACATGGAGTTGCAATATGAAATTGGCTTACACCCCTACCGGTTAATGAAAAACAAGTGGGATTGCATGGTGTGCAATATGAAATTGCCATCAGTGATCAAGCTCACACGACACATGTCCACCCACTACGCAGACTACGTTTGTGATATATGCGGTAGAAGCTACTTGAACGCTGATAACTTAAAATACCACGTTAAGTTTAGCCATACGGAGAAATACATCTGTAGGAAGTGCATGAAGGAATTCCCCACACCAGAAGACCGAAAGAAGCACATGCTGACATCGAAAAAGTGCTGGGCGTTCGCTTGCATTCATTGTGGGGAAAGATTCTTGTCTTGGGAGCTAAAGCAAAAACATTTGATTAATAAACATGACGCCCAGGCGGTGACGTACCCGTGCCCGGAGTGCAAGATTGTGTTCGAATCGAGGAAACGCTTCTACGATCATTACACCACGTCGCATTCTGATCATGCACTGATGTGCTCGTGTTGTGGCAAGAAGTTCAGAAATAAGGCTCTGCTTGATGATCACCTGGTCATACATACAGGAGAGAAGCAATTTCAGTGCGCCGTCTGCTTGAAGACGTTTACCAGGAACAAGGCGTTGCGGCAACACATGTGGACGCACAGCGAAACAAAAAGATTTTCTTGTACGATTTGCGGTCGTACATTTAATCAAAAAGTATGCTTTAACACGCACATGAAAAATGTTCACCCGGAAGATAAATTGAATTGAGTACTAGTGTTGGTATTAATTATAGAGATTACATACTTAGGCATTATGCACAACCTGTTTTGTTATGTACGTGATAAATTTAAAACACACATCCGGAATCGTATTATCTGATTTTAGAGGTGGGTTTAATACCGGTAGCTTAAGTATCTATCCAGTAATCGATACATTTAGTAATCGACGATGCCGCTTAGTTAGTTTAACAGGTACCTAGTTACATGTGAATGAATATGATTGGGTTACCTTTTTCATACAGGCTGTTTCATTGATATTTTACGATTTTATATCGTTTGAAAATTGAAAAACACGTTTGAAAATTTTAAATTATCTATATTAATGAATTTGAAAAAAAACTATTTTACAACAATACCCGTGTTTTCTTTTAATGTCGTACATAATAAAATACGTAGTATTTAAAGAGTTTAATGAGGCAAGATCCGATAGATGTATTTTTATCTGGCTGAGAAATGTATTAAGCTTCTTATCGAGCAATACTGACTTTGTTATAAATTGTTCTACTCAGACCAGGGAGAAAGATATTCTCAATGATTAGAGAAAGTAGTAACGAATATTCTATTTTTCACATGACCATTTTTATTTAGACTTGCAAACTACGCAGGTGAAGCCAGTTGCCACTTGTTAGTACCTCTACCTAATAATATGAAATGAGACTATATAACCAACCATACACAAAGTTTTATGAAGGTACTAGATAACACATATTTTAATCGGCTAGTGACAAACAGACTTTTCTTTTCTAGCACGCGAAATGGCAAAAAGGAACGCCGAAGTTGTGTTACAGTACTCCACACTTTATCCGTTCAGAGCGAAAGGCCTAACGCTCATGTGCGTTTACTGCTGCGACCAAATCGAAGACCCCGACGAGTACAGGTGTCACATGGATGCGATGCATCATTCTGTTGATATTAACACAGCTTTTGCACATACCAAGCGTAGGCATGACCACCTGAAGGTCGACTGCGTTAACCTAAAGTGCAGATTATGTCAAGAACCTTTTGACACAATCGCTGAAGTAGCTCAGCATCTTACAGATCAACACAAAAATAAAGATATCAATGACTTGAATCTGAACTATGAAGTGGGCTTGCACCCCTACCGATTAATTAAAGACAAATTGGTTTGCCTCGTGTGCAATGTGAAGCTGCCGACCTTGACCAAACTTACACGACACATGTCCTCGCATTACGCGGAATACTCTTGCAAACTTTGCGACAAAAGCTATCTGAACGAAGAAAACTTGAGAATCCACATCAGATTTAGTCATTCAGAGAAATACATGTGTAGAAAGTGTATGATGATGTTTTCCACGCTAGAAGAAAAGAAAGGACACTTGAAAATTTCTACGCAATGCTGGGGAACCATGTGCAGCCATTGCGGGGAGAGATTCCCCTCTTGGGATCAGAAGCAGAAACATTTGGTCAGAGAACACAACATCACACCGATCACTTACACATGTCCGGATTGTGAGAAAGTGTTCAAATCAAGGTATAATTTATACCACCATTATAACACTACTCATTCGGAATCGGCACTGATGTGTTCTTATTGCGAAAATAAATTTAAAAGTCAGAGTGTTCTTGATGATCACCTGATTGTGCATATCGGTGTGAAGCAATTTAACTGCACTGTATGTTCGAAGGCGTTCTCGAGATTTAAGGCTTTACAAGATCACATGTGGACGCATAGTGCAATAAAGAAATTCCAATGCAGGATTTGTGATAAATCATTTTGCAAGAGAGTAAGCTTAAATTCTCACATGAGAAATGCCCACTTTTTAGAATAGCCGTTTAGAATATTGCTTAGAATTTGCCGTTTAAGTTAAATTTGTTGCTGGAAGTTGAGTTCTCCAAAATCCAATTTTATAAGCTTACAGTCATCTTCATTTAAGAATTTATTTATTTAATCAGAACGGTTTACCCAATTACACTAATTATTTTAAAAGAATTCTAAACTTTAATTTCATAAATTGTCAAATTGAAATCTAAATAACATTATAAATCTACAAAAATACAAATTATTAACAATAAAATAAAATAAAAATAATACACATTATTACAAATAAATCATCAGTCTTAACTTTGAACGTTACACGGCCTAAGTTAGTTAGATAGGTAGGATTGACCTACTAGGTAGACCATCTCGTAATTAGAATTATTAGTGACACAATAATTGTAATACTTGTCAAAGTTGAGAATATAACTTAAGTTTAACATTGAATAAAACTCATGGTTAAATAATACATTGTTTTAATTTAAATAACCCTTCCAAGTTTATTTACTGCAAACGCAGTTATGTCGCAGTCTAGCACCTAGATACCTGCGCTAAATGAATACAACATGATCACACATGCAGTCAGGCCGCGCTGCTTGTGTAGATTATAATATGTAAAATCAGTTCGCTTGTACGGAGTGGCATGTCACGGGGCTGCTATTATATTCAAATCAAATCAAATCAGTTTATTGCGTAATATGGGTAGGTACAAGGTGTTTAGTGTTACATAGTAGTGCAGCCATATTCAGCGATTTACGCATGCAATGTCGAGCTTAATTATTAGGTTCCATTATTATTATTATTCAGGTTTACATATTGTAAAGGCAACATAGAGAGAAATACCTAGTGTGTCATTTCACACCAAATAAGTGAGCCAGTGTCAAAAGGGTTTTTTTCTTTTCTAGCTCGTGATATGGCGAAACGGAACGCTGAAGTTGTGTTACAGTATTCTACACTGTATCCGTTCAGGTTACGAGGCAAGACTTTGATGTGCGTTTACTGCTGCGATGAAATCGAAGACCCTGACGAATACAGATGTCACATGGATGGGACGCACAAGACTGTCGATCTATACACCGCTTTTGCGCACACTAAGTGCAGAGATAGAGACTATCTAAAGGTCGACTGCATTAATTTAAAATGTAGATTGTGCAACCATCCATTCGAGACAGTCGCTGAAGTAGCTGAACATCTGTCAGAACACCACGATGATAAAGATATCCAAGACATGGACCTAAACTATGAAGTGGGCCTGCATCCGTACCGATTGATCAAAGACAAATTGTTCTGCCTCGTATGTAAAATGAAACAGCCGACATTGACTAAGCTCACAAGGCATATGTCCTCGCATTATGCAGACTATTCTTGCGATGCTTGCGACAAAAGTTATCTAAATGTAGAAAGTTTACGGTTCCACATAAAGTTTAGCCATTCAGAAAAATACATCTGTCGAAAATGCACGATGGAGTTTTCCACGTCAGAAGAAAGGAAAGAACATCTGAAAAGATCTTCGAAGTGCTGGGGGTTTGTTTGCGTCCATTGTAAAGAAAGATTTTCATCTTGGGAACGAAAACAGAAACATTTAGTTAGTAGACACAACGTGCAGGCTTTGACCTACCCATGTTCGGACTGCGGAATTATGTTTAAATCTAGGGTATGCTTTTATCATCATTACAATAAGACGCACTCGGATCTTGCACACATGTGCTCGTATTGTGGAAAGAAATTTGGAAATAAAGGTCTGCTAGATGATCATCACCTCATACATACTCGTGAAAAGCACTTCCAATGCACTGTATGTTCGAAAGCGTTCTCGAGAAATAAAAATTTACGTGATCACATGTGGACGCACAGTGATAAAAAGAGATTTCCTTGTATGATTTGCGAAAAGACATTTAGTCAGAAAGTCAGCTTAAATTCTCATATGAAAAGTGTCCATCCAGACGCGGAATACTCTTAAGTAGGTAGGCAAAATTATGTCGTTAGATTTGCTCATAGATATGTCTACACGTAATATACGTTATACTAGGGAAATATCAGAATATGACATTTTTTGTTACAATACATTTTGGAAATACTCTGATACATATAGATAAGAGATAATCTAGAAATACAGTAGGTTATGTTTAGATTTATCCACGAATTAAAATAGGCAGATGTAGGTAGGTGCCAGACTAACATATGAAACTTCTAAAAAAAATACTGATTTGATGCGTTTGCACTCGGATCGTCATCCAAGTCTACGATCCACCATTATGTAGGATCAACTTTTTGGCACCAATTTAATCGGCTAATGTGAAAGGGTTTTTTTTTCTTTTCTAGAACGTGATATGGCGAAACGGAACGGTGAAGTTGTGTTACAGTATTCGACACTGTATCCGTTCAAGTTGCGAGGCAAAATTTTGGTCTGCGTTTACTGCTGCGACGAATTCGAAGAGCCCGACTCTTACAGATGCCATATGGATGAGACGCACAAGAATCCAATTCTATACACTGCATTCGCTCACACCGGCAGGAACAGAGACTACCTCAAAGTAGACTGTGTCAATCTCAAATGCAGAATATGCGGCGCACCTTTCAACACAGTAAACGAAGTAGCTAAACATCTAAAAGATACTCACGTGAACGGAGATATCGAACAGATGAACTTGGATTTCGAGGTCGGCTTGCACCCGTATCGTTTGATAAAAGACAAGTGGTGTTGTCTCATGTGTAATATCAAACTGCCGTCGTTGCCAAAACTCCGTAGACACATGTCTATACATTATGCAAACCATGTGTGCGATATTTGCGGCAGGAGCTACATAAAAATTGATATGTTGCAATATCACGTCAAGTCTACCCACTCGGGGCAATATCCGTGCAGAAAATGTTGGCTGGTTTTCCCGACAAAGGAAGAGAAAAAACAGCATGTGAAATCATCGGCGAAGTGCAGGATAGTGAATACTCAGAATCGAGAAATTAAGAATAAGTAAACGATAAGGTTACATATTTGCTACAACTTACATATTAACTAAGATTTTTATGTCCAACCATAAGACTTATCCATAATAATATATATTTTTTATGTTAAAAACTCTTGAATGCTCAAGGCAGATACTGTGGCCCTTAAACACTTAATTAAATAAGTCATAACTTCACAAGCTTACAATTTTGTGCATGATGATTATGATAGTGTTCGAAATAAAAAGTAAATGAAAAGGTTTTTGTATTTAAATCTAGTTGCTCATCCCAACGTTATAATTTAACTAGACTCAGTTTGGGTAATACATTGACGATTTTCTTTTTGTTTTTAGGGGCCATATTGGAAATAAGCGGACGTAAAAAGGTTGAAACTGACGCAAAAAAGAAAATAGTCCTTGTATGCCAGACACCACAGAGGCGAAATGCCGAACTGATTCTCAAACACTCGACTGCTTATCCTTTCAAAACTCGTTTCAGTCAGATTCTATGCGCATTTTGCCACGAGGAGTACAACACCTTGTCGGAATTACGGTATCACATGTCTGCCGATCACGTTAACTCTGAATATGGCAACGTCTTCTATAGAATAAACGATAACTTAATTAAAGTTGATATAACAGATTTAAAATGTAAAATATGTGCTTTTGTTATTCCTGATATAGATACGTTAATGAATCATTTATCGCAGGAACATCAAAAACCTGTGAAATTTAATGCCCGCTATGGGGTACTTCCCTACAAGCAGAATACGGAGAACCAGTGGCTATGTGTCTACTGCCAGAGACATTACGCTGAATTTGTTTCGTTCAAACGTCATATTGGCACTCATTTCATGCACTTCTCCTGCGATAAATGTGGCACTACTTTCGTGTCAGACCATGCGTTACGCGATCATCATCGTCAAGTCAAATGCTTTCGATCAGCTTACCATCCCAGAAATGGTAAAATTATGAGATCTCGCGGCAATGCTGAAATTATTCTACAATGCTCCACCGTTTGCCCCTTCAGGACATGGAAAAATAATTTTAATTGCGTATTTTGTCGCATTCAAACAAATGATCCGACCAGCTTAAGAATGCATATGGCAGCACGTCACGCAAACTATGACGTACAAGCTGCGTTCTATAAAAAACTTGGGAAAGACTTTCTCAGCGTAGATATAACTGATCTTCAATGTAAACTCTGCTTTGTCCCTATATCAACAATTGACGATCTGACGTACCACTTAAAAAATCATCATCAACAACCTATAAACTTAGATGCGCAACTAGGCCTGCTCCCCTTCAGATTGAACGACGGCTCTGTGTGGAAATGCACAATCTGCCCGAACCAATTCAAAGATTTCATATCATTAAAGAAACATACAGCTGACCATTTCCAAAACTATGTGTGCGATGCTTGTGGCGAAGGGTTCATTACTGAGTCTGCGATGATCGCTCACACAAAGATACCACATGAAAATAAATATAACTGCAGTCGATGCATCGCAACATTTGCCTCATTGGATGAAAGAAATATCCACGTAAAGACGCAGCATACTTCGATGCCGTATATGTGCATCTACTGCGCAGAGAAGCCACGGTTTGCCAATTGGGAACTACGCAAGAAGCATCTTATGGAAGTTCACAACTATAAAACTGGAGCTGATAAATATGAATGCACCACTTGTCAAAAGACATTTAAGACAAGATCTGGAAAATTCAACCATATGACGAGGACTCACAAAGTTAAAAAGGATGCAGAACTAAACTACCCTTGTTCTAGTTGTCCTAAAGCTTTTACGACCAAACTGTTTTTAGATAAACACTTGGCTAAGAAGCATTTCAATATTTGAGTTTTTAGACAAGGTACTTTGAACTTGCTTATCTATGACTGAAAATAAAAGCATTGGTAGTGTGTGAAACTGTAACAGCAGCATATTAAAAGTATGTAATAATGATGAAGTTCTTTTCTTTTTTAGGGCGCCGAAAGGAAATTGATGAATTAGTGAAAGAAAAAAAACCAAAAAAGAGATTATTTGAAAGACAAGTAAACCAGAACCCACAATGGAAAAATGCTGTGCTTGTACTAAAACACTCGACTGCCATACCTTTTAAGACATGCTTTAATAGAATCCTTTGCTCGTACTGCCAAGAGGAGTTTGAGCAGATGGCGACACTAAGGGATCACATCAAGAGTGCACATTCCAATGCCGACTTCAACAGTGCCTTCTATAAAGTAATAGACGGGTTAAAAGTTGACATATCTGAAATGCAATGTAACATTTGCTCGGCAGATATTGCAGATATCGATACTTTAATGACACATCTATCAAAGAATCACGATATTCCAGTGAACTTTGATGTCTCTTTTGGAGTACTGCCATACCGGCAAAACTCTACCTCTCTCTGGATGTGTCTATATTGCGACAAGACTTACACAAAATTCTCACAAATTAATGAACACTTACGAAGCCACGTAAAGCTCTTTACTTGCGATAAATGTTCTGCTACGTTCTTATCAATTCATGGTCTGAGACAGCACGAACGCAGTTTTAAATGCTACAAGATGAACTATAAACCACGTTTTGGAAAGACTTTGAAACATAGAAGGAATACCGAAATAATATTGCAGTGTTCGACCGCTTGCCCTTTTAGAACTTGGGGCCAAAATTTTAATTGCATTTTTTGTCGGGTCCAATCTAATGATCCGAACGGACTTAGAACTCACATGGCTACGCGGCATGCTGATTTTGACATTGGCCAAGTATTTAACAGGAAACTACGAAAAGAATTTTTGAAAGTAGACATAACAGATTTGCAATGCAAGCTTTGCTTTATGCGTATAGATTCTATCGATGATTTGATGGTTCACCTTAAAAACGATCACAAGCAGCCTATAAGCACAGACGTCCAACCTGGAGTTCTTCCGTTCAAACTCAAAGACGGGTCCAGTTGGCAATGCGCTATATGTACCATTCAATTTTCCGATTTCATATCTCTGAAAAAGCACACCGCAGAACATTATCAGAATTATGTATGTGATACGTGTGGAGAAGGCTTCATTACGGAGACCGCTCTGATCGCCCACACTAGGATACCGCACGATAATAAGTATGCTTGCGGTCGATGTGTCGCCACATTCTCTACTTTAGAAGAGAGGAGTGTTCACATCAAGACCCAGCACACTACATTGCCATACATGTGCATATATTGCAAAGAAAACCCACGGTTTGCGACTTGGGAGCTGCGCAAGCGGCATCTCATGGAGTTCCATAACTACAAGCCCGGTGCTGATATGTACGAATGCACGACTTGTCACATGACTTTTAAGACTAGATCTCAGAAATACCACCATAATGTTAAGACTCACAGAACTAAAAAAGAAGCTGAATACAGCTATCAATGCGGCAGCTGCGCGCGGGCTTTTGCCTCAAAAATGTCTTTAGATAAACACATTGCAAAAAAGCATTTTCATGTTTAACGTTTATAACCGCTGTCTTAGTGTCCCGTCAAGAATTTCGAGGAGCAATAGTCCCAGGTCCCAGGTGACATAATGGAGCCAATGTTGGTACTTTGTTGGGTCTAGCTACATAGATAGGTATAAACCACGTTCATCCATATCCATACTTCCATACTAATTTAAGCGATTGACGCCCCTAGGGCCGTATGTAAATTTGAAAATAGAATGAGGCTCATTACATTCATCAACACTAAAATGAAATACAAACTTCATGACAAATCCTTATTTCTATTTAAAATAAAACAGGTTACAACTGGAATCGTTACTATGAAAACGTGCCTGTTATTTTGGTACTTTTGAAAAAACAAAACGTTGAACACAAAATCAATCAGTTTTTTTATCTCGCTTGGCTTCCAGTTTTACCGGTCTTCTTTTATAATGAACTAGCAGATCCGACCCTGCTTCACACGGATTTTCACTACTTTCTATGAATATAGGTATTATGCATATCCAGGGTGTCCCAAAACTAGTATGTTTATTTTTTCTCTACCCTTACGAAAACAAAAAATATTCTAAAACTTGTGTGAATTCGAAGATTTTAATTCAATAATAACTTGTTAAAAATCTGCTTATTTCGGTTAAAAATACCTTAATAACCCTTAAGGTTGTTCGTTAATTTTAGCTAAAGTTGTAACCTGACGGTAACTTCAACCATACCGTAACCATTACCAAGCTTTGACCGAAGGTCAAGTTGCACAATACCATTTTTGACTCTCGTCAAAACTTCACTTCGTCACTATGTTTGTAGGTTAGCTTGACGTTGACCTACACATTCCGCCGGTTAAGATTAAGGGTTACTTTTTAGTCAAAAGTTAACTAACCCTGACATGTGCAACCAATTTGCCATCTTCCGTCGGTTATATTTAACTTTAACGGTGAATCAACTTTAACCGCGTGATATGCAACCGACCCAAAGTAAAATTTTCTTTTAATTAAATGTTCATGTTCATGGTCGGAATTACATTTACACAATACTAGTTCCGGGACACCCTGCATTAAACATGTAAACCTTTCGAAAGAAATTCCCTAAATGGTAATGCAAACCGTATCAAAATCAATTGCATTTTTAGCAAAACTAATTACATTAACAGACAAACGCGGATACCCAGTTTAAGTATTCATAAGATTGTAAATAATGAAATTTAATTATTTGTATCAATTTTTATTGACTATTTGAGTTTTTCAACGAAATGATTTCTTAGTTTGATAGTATCTAGCTAGATATACATTATTGCAGAGATTATAAATTGGTTGCAGTCTGATAAAGCGTATCAATTTTAATTAGGTTATTGTGAGATTACGTACACCTAAGGGAAAGTACCCATACTACGTGACCCGTTCAGGGAGGGGAGGGGGGTCTTCAAAGTACCACGATTGGTCACAGGAGCGGGGGAGGGGCTTAGGTTTTCATCACATAGTCAATGTTCTCTAGGGATATATCGTGCTTTTTCGAGCTATATTCAAATATGGTGCGCAGCGTTTAGAGCTCAAAAACTTGTATAACTTGTATACAGGTGCACGCACACTTGCCGTCACGCGGCAAGCGCCGTATTATTATTTTTTATTTAAAAAGTTCATATTAGATTATAAAAGCTTAGCTAGTACAATTCCAGTGTGAATTAAATCCTAGAATTAACAATCATAATTTACAACGTTAATTAAGCTAAAGCGCTTCTCAAAACCTATACAATAAAATTTTACCTAAAGTAGGTAATTATTTCGTATTACGAAACATAACTATTGTAGTTTTAGAATTTTAAATATAAATATTTAAACACATGTAAGCTTTGATGAGCATGAGCGCCGTATTAATAAAGACAAATATGAGCCAAATTATTATTTTTTAACTTGCTCTTTCCAATAAAATATTAAAATCATATTTATGAATAACTACGTAAAAACTAGAGAGAGGGGGGGGGGGGGTCTTGGCATATTACATGTGGACACCGAGGGTGGAGGGGGGGTTAAACATTTTAAAAATGGGTCACTTAGTATGGGTACGTTCCCTAAGCAGCTAAATATTTTATTTAAAACTAATATTTTATTCAAAATTTTAATTATAATTAGGGTTTACAAGTAGCGTACCTACTTAATGGTACATACATAGGCGTCTTATATTATTGTAAGTTTAATTACAATGATAAATAAATATATTGATATGAAGAAAATTTTACATTATAGCGTATATATAAATAGTGCGTTGAACTTAAAACTTTTAAAACTATAATGGCTATGCCTTTTTTTTTTCTAAAAATGGGATATTAACTAAGATTTTGAAGCTTTTGAGTTCCCGATATTTTGGCACCATAATTACTATTTATATTAATAATATAATTAATTTTATATAATTACTACACTACGCATACGATGCTAAATACGTGTTATTTCCCATAATTTTTATTGTGGTAAATATCTCGTTTTTGTTAAAAACAATGCATCGGACTACTTGATAACCATCTACCGTAAGTAGTCTTAGGGTGGATTCGACCAAACGAGAATAAGTTTTATTCTTAGAATAAATTTTCAGTTAATCGTGAGTAACTCAATTTTGCGTTTTACCATTCACAAATCTAAGAACACCGGGCTTATTTGGGAATAGTTACTATACCACCATTTCGCGTGGAATAACCGAGCTATTCCAAGAATATTTTAATGGCGTCCGCATGCCATATGTTTCTTTGCTGTTTTGTCATTTGAACTCAAAGCACTTGGTAATTAATTATTGTAACAAAAATAATGGAACGCTTAAGAAATTTGATTGAAGATACTGATAGTGACGTGGAAGTTACACCTAGACATCCAGGGTGGATAGGAAAGAACCTACTCATTTGAATACTGCGATGATAATGATTTCGCGATCAGGGTTTCGTTTGAGTAAAAAAACAACTTTATCTCGTATTAAATACCTGCCTGTAATTCGAACCTTTATTAAGTACCTGCCTGTGTAGATTATTACCTGCCTTAATACCGTTCTATAATAAGACAAATGCGAGTAGACATGACTTGTGCTTGTATGACGTCCCGTTGTAGGACAACATTTATTTGCAGGATAATACATCTGTTCATCGTTCCTTTTGCTATTCGGGTGTGATAATTCCAAGAGTAGCTTTACTTTAGCATGGTAAAACGACTTTCGAATTACTCAAGAATAAGAAAGTGGAATAGATACATCCTTGGTATAGTTACTCCAGTGTAAATGCAAGTTTGGTAGAATCCACCCTTAGACAAATTTTATGTCCTTCAGGGCTTGATGTATATATGGTGTTGCAATTTAAACGACAAATAATGACGGAGTACATTTTTGAGACCATAAATAATTGCGTTCATGCGCCTAACATCAAAACATGTAGGTACTTACCGCACTGCCGTACGCACCTTACGCGCTCTGTTGACTAGTTGGGTACATTTACCGGGCAGGGACGTTGACCGGGCGAGGTCATTGAACTAGCGGGGCCATTGAGAAGTACATTTTTGGTCTGTGGCATCTTACAATGCGCATACTTCTCTAAAATTTTGTCCAGCAGCATTTTCTCGAGATTTTGATAATAAAACAAGAGCATTTTATAGATACATTTATTTTTTAGTTTTAGTGTAGAAACCTTCCCTTTAATATAATTGGTTTATATTGCAACACCTTATATAATGTCGGTACCTAAATGAGTGTTGATGATTCAGTTTTAAAAATTGTGTTTCTGATATTTCCATTGGAAAGTATCTAGTGTCTACAGGATATACAGTTTTTTATTGTAATTTATTTAAGGCATATTGTGATAACAATGGAATACATAATAATATTTATATAAACTGTTTCTTTTAAAACCACTTAGTGTTTCTAATTATACTTACCTACAATTGAATTAGAAATTAAATGAGTTACCTACCTCAGAGTTATTGTGGGTTTCTAAAGATTAATGATTAATTTATTTGCCAGGACATAAGTAGAATTGTACAGATGTTAAAAAGTAAATAGTTTCACCATATTTAGCCATAGTGGCGTGCAAGTTACATGTCATATAAAATTAAACTATCGATAACTATTAAATAATAATAATAAAATCTCATTACATACATACTTAATAAAATATTTAGATTAAAATTTAACTTAGTCTCAAATGTCATTGTTTCATATTTAAATATTCATTAATTGACTCAAACATTTTTTAATGGATATTTGATATTAAAATAGTAAATAATATATGATTGTACAAGATTTCTAATTGATACAAAAATATACAAATACCTATAAATAGCAACACCGTCTTTGCAATGATACCCGGTAGAGTAGACTAACCGTACACCAGACACTGCTGACAACAGGCATGTTCTCAAAATCTTTGTTTAATATAAGTACGTTCTACTTTTTGTGTTGCGTGATTGTGTCCTTATATGAGCTACATAATTGCTTATAAAAAATAAATGTGTTTTATTTATAAATCATGAATGAATAGAGAAATACTGGAAAAGGTATTCGAGACCAGAACAGACCATGAAAGTAGGAATCTGACAGTTCACTTTTTATTTTTAGGAAAACGTGGACAGATCACCAACGAAACATTGATAAAAGATGAGGATACTGATAACATTTGTCTAAAAGAAAAAGCACCACAATCCAAATACAAGCGCAGTGCCAGAGCCGAATCACGCATCGCTATCAAGAATAACGTCAGCTGTATTTTGCAATGCTGGACTCTTACTCCCTTCAGATGGAAAAAGAACAGATTCAAATGTGCCTACTGTGAACACGACTTCACAGAGTGTGACGCTCTCAGAGACCACGTCAGGTCATGCTCCACTCAACACAACATCAAAGACATCTACAGCAAATTCAAGGAAATGCCTATTATAAACGTGGATTGCACTGAGGCCCGTTGTTGTTTCTGCTCCGCTCCCTTCGGAGATGTCGCTCAAATGCGCGATCATGTCCTCCTGCACGGATTTGAACTCGACACCAAACACCCGGAGGGGGTGCTACCGTTCTACTTAGACAAATCCTCTTGGAAATGTGTGATATGCGAGGAGAAATTCAACAACTTTCTGAAGCTCTACGAGCATATGAACGTTCACTACCAGCATTACATATGCTCTACCTGTGGGAAAGGATACATGACGGCGACTCGCTTGCGGAAGCATTCTGAAGTCCACATTTCCGGGTCTTTTCCCTGCTCTGACTGTGGCAAGATCTTCACGATGCGCGCTGCAAGAGACTCGCACAAAGCGACAGTACACGCCAAAGAGTCTCGATATGAATGCCCTCACTGTTATATACGTTTTGATAGTTACTATCACAGAATGACTCATTTAAAGGAAGCTCATAGAGAAAAAGAAGTTGTTTATCACTGCCCTCATTGTGATTTATCTTTTAAAACAAGCGGTAAACGAGCTAGCCACGTTCGCTCCGTCCACTTGCCATTTCAATCACAACTGGGCTTTATTTGCTCGTACTGTGGTTGGTACTTTAAAACTAATTACGAACTGAAAAGGCACTCGGTAAGGCATACAGGAGAGAAAAAATTTCATTGCTATGTTTGCGACAAATCGTTTCCTAGATATAAGGCCTTATCTACCCACCTAAAAACTCATCAAGACCTTAACTGCAAGTGGTGTGGAGTAGTGTTTAAGCAGAGAAATCAGTTAGTTTTGCATTTAAGAACAATTCATCCAGAATTGATTGACATGACTCCAATCGAAATGAAACTTTAAATGAAACTTATGTTTTAAATAATGACAGTATTTTCTTAAAAAATATTAATAAACTATGTATAAAAATGTTTTTGATTTCAAGTATGTAATCTAGAAGAAAATCGGCAGAATTAACCGACATAAACTAGGTAGGTAAATGCATGTAATTCATTGCATTCAATGCAAGACCACTTTAGTAATATAGTGTTTTTTGTTTTTAGGTTCACTTAATGAAGCTCAATCAGTATTAGGTATCGCTAAAAATGGTTGGCGATTAAAGGAGAACGTTAGCGAGCGTCAGATGCGTAGGCGCCGTCGTGCCAACAACGAGTTGCCGGAAGAGTCTGAAAAGCGAATTGCGAAGACGATGATGAGACGGAACGCCACCTTACTCCTAGAGTGTTCTACAGCATGGGCCTTTAGATGGTTCCACGGCGCATTCTACTGTGCCTATTGTGATATTAAATTTGTCGATACACTACCGTTGAGGGAACACGTTATAACTAACCATTTAAACGCACCACTATCTAAAAAAGTCTTCTCGAAACTTAGAGAAAATAATATGGTTAAAATAGATATAGCTCATCTGCAGTGTAGACTTTGCGATGCCAGTGTTAGTGGTATATCATATCTTAAAACGCACCTACAATCACACGGTAGATATATCCAACATAATTACAGTGATGGGGTTTTGCCGTTCAAACTGGATGATAGCGGGTTTATCTGCCAAATGTGCACATCTAACTTCCTAACGTTCGCTAAAATAAACGAACACATGAATACGCACTACCAGAATTATGTTTGTGACACGTGCGGCAAAGGATTCGTTTCTATAACTAGATTCAGGGCACACGTTCATACGGGTGATAACGGTAACTATCTAACGGAAGAAGGAAGATTTCCTTGTGGAATATGCGATGAGATCTTAAATTCTAAAGCAGCGAGGACTAGTCATCGATCACGAGTTCATCGTAAAGGAGTGAGATACAATTGTCCGCGATGCTCTGAAGTGTTCACCACGTACAATGCTAGATCCAACCATTTGGTAAATTTTCATGCTCAACAAAGCAGGAAATATGTATGTAATGTTTGTGGAAAGTCGTTCAGCACGAGTTCGAAGCGATCATCACATAGCAAACTTGTACACAGCTCATCGTTGCAATTGGAGAATCACCAGTGCTATTATTGTCCGGCAAATTTTGTAACTAAATCAAAGCTCGTAAGGCATTTGAAATCTCATTGAACCTAAACCTCAGCCTATAATATCTCAGATTTTCGTAAATTAAAAAAAAAATCAAGTTTTATTCTTCAAAGAAATATTTTCTATTTTTAGGACTGGAAATGGACGAAACAAATGCCAGCCAAACAAAGATCGTATGGAAGCGGAAACGAAAGTTATTGGAAGACAAAGCGAATGCTGCTTTACTTATACAGCATTCGAATGCAGTCGTTTTCAGATGGCAAAGAGGAAAGTTTATGTGTGCTTACTGTCCTAAAATATACGTTCACGTTACTGAACTTCGGTCTCACTCATCCCAACACAACAAGAAGGACATATTCGACACGAACAAAACGCGCCTTCTCTTTCCTTTAAACATAGACATATCTGATCTAGTATGTGGTATATGTAACGTAATGATCAACAGTGTCGACGATTTAAAAATTCATTTAGACAGTGCTCATGATATAACAATAGACCCAAGTTACACGGATGGCGTCATACCATATCGTCTGACTGGACAGGAGTATCGATGCGTTCGCTGTGAGTCGAGGTTTGACAAATTCATGACTCTCTTTGTCCATATGAACAAACATTATCAGAGTTTTGTTTGTGATTCATGTGGGAAGGGCTACTCCGCTGAGAACAAACTCCGAGCACATCGAGCGATACACGAATCTGGACTGTTTAGATGCCCGAAATGTGACTTGGTTTTTCCCAATCGCATTGCTAAGAATAGACATAATAGCGAGAAGCACGGTCCTAAAGACAGATACAGCTGCCCAATATGCAATGAACATTTAAATTCGTACTACAGTCGGTTACAACATCTTAAAAAGGTTCACGGAGAGACTTCAGAATACCGCTGCACTTACTGCCCAGCCATCTTCAATAGTGGTGCTTCTAGATATTCACACACTCAAGGTGTCCATTTGAAGAAACGACAAAGAAAGAAAAAAACAGTCAAAATGGTTTTAGAACAGCCTTAGCAAAAAATTCAGTGTTTTGTTTAGTTTGTGGTGTGGAGACTATAACAGAAATGCATTTAGCACTGATTGTAAGTGTTTAGATTTTCTCAATTCAATAGATACAAAACTCTAATAATTAAGATCGTGAATTGAGTGATGCCAACAGATTACAGAAATAAGTACATGTACATGCTCTTCAATTGTTAACTAAGTCTTAGTTATTAACCAATCATTCCCGCGATGTGTATTTTACATAAATTCTAAAAATCCTTCTTACATACTTAAATCATCATTGTAGTCGTATGAAGCTCATCGTCGCAAAAGCAAAACGTCTCACTGTCAATTTTCTTTTTTAGGATCAACCGACCGGAGTTTTAAATGGATACCGAAGCGAAAGTTCCACGATCACAGAGACAATGCAGCCATTATTCTAGAATGTTCTAACGTTTGTCCTTTTAGATGGCAACGAGGCTTATTCGTATGTGCGTACTGTCCTTCAACGTTTGCCGAGTTCGAACCATTAAGAGAACATACCATAGATCATCCAAATAAAATTGAAGCACTCCGAATTATAGGCAAACATATTCTTAAATGTAATATAACAGATCTAAAATGTGAACTGTGTCTCGAAAGCATAACTGACCTCGATGCGTTGGTTAAGCATCTAAATGATTTGCACCACAAGCCTCTTATCAACGAACTAGGCTTAGGCATTATCCCTTACCTGTTAATTACCAAAGGGGACTACCACTGCACCCACTGCAGGGAAACTTTCAAAGTATTCACGACCTTAAATACTCATATGAATAACCACTTTCCCAATTCAGTTTGCGCTCTTTGCGGCAAGGCATTCTCACATAGCAGTAAAATGACGGCTCACATGAAAACGCATGGAATGGGAGTCAAGGGACAGTTTAAATGTGCAAAATGCGACGCAGTGTTTAGCAGTGCATACGATAGACACAAACACGTGATATCCTCTAAGCATGCTACGAATCGGTATAGATGCCCACATTGCAATGACAATTTTAAAAGCTACTCAAACAGATTGAAACATATGAAGGATTTTCACAATTCTAATATAGAGTATCCTTGTACTTTCTGCTCTGCCGTGTTTAGGATGACCAACCAAAGAACAAAGCACATCCAACAAGTTCACATAAAGGATAAACGATTTAGTTGTACCGTGTGCCCTTACCAATTTGTTACGTCTGCTCAGCTACAGCGACATATGATATGTCACTCCGCAGAGAGAAAGTATGAATGTGACGTCTGTAAGAAATCCTACTCGAGGCGGTCCACGCTGAGAGAACATATGCGCATACACAATAATGATCGACGATTTGTGTGCATGTATTGTAATAATGCATTTGTGCAAAAGTGTAGCCTTAAAAGTCATATGAGGACACATCATCCGAACAGCGATTTGTTACCTGAAATAATCAAACACATGTAAAAAGCAATGAGATTGCATTTTATTGAAAGATTCTAGAGTCGGAAAGTTTGTTATTTTTTTAAGACTTTTACCTACCTGAGAATTAATATGCGACATTTACCTTCGCCTGTTCAAGAAAACAATGGCGGCGTACTTATATCTGAACAGGCTTGTATCTACAGATAAGTTATATAACATACCCAGCAATAAATTAGCCTATTTGATCTATTAATAATGTTATAACTAAACGAACGAGCATTACATCTGCGAGACGTGTTGTAAAAGATTTGCGACTTTGCAAAGAATGCGCTCATTGTGCGGTGGACGGACATGCGTAAGAAGAGTTTTTCCATGCAGGCAACCTCAATATTATACCGTGACGCTTTACACTCACGTGTCTAAAGTACATAATATAAAGCGGTATAAATACCAGATTTGTAATGAAATTTTTATCTCATACAAACAGGAAAAATTTGCAAGTCCAGTGCACGGAGAGAACACGCAAATTTTACCTTACCCATCTAATACAAAAGTTTCACCATATGCAGTCCGAGGTCCGCGTATTAGATTATACCTATATAAAATACAACTACGTAAATCTATGGATACAAGTGGCGGTCTTATCGCTAAATAGCGATCTTTACCAGACAACTTTTGGATGTAATGGACTGTGTCGCATTATAAGGTGTCAAATTGATTTGTGGAACTCAATTTATTAAAAAGTCGAGAGTGAAGGGACATTCTGTGAAGCACAGTGGTGAGAGAATTTACGAATATAAAGTATGTATGATGGCGTAGGTACTCCAGGACCAATACACTAAAAGAACATGCGAATACATAACTATAATATTAGATTTGGTTTGTAATATAACAACGCTTTTGAACAAAAATTCAGCCTAAACAGTCATAATTGAGGACGCAGCATTCAAATCCTTTGCCTACAGCGTAGTCGAAATAAATTAAATACATACCTATACCTACATTAAACTCTACATAATTGACCGAGCGAGCGAAGAGTCTCAGTTTCGAGATTGGACAAAAATGCTTTTCTCCGGCTCTCTGTCTATCTGTCTGTTCTCGCTTAGAGGTCGCATTTTTCAACCGATTTTGATGAACGTTGGCAAGCAGGTTCCTTGATTTATTTAATTTATTTAGTCGATCGCGATTTTTGATTGGGGAGAAAAGGGAGGAAGTTTGCTGTAGCGTTATTTATCGACGGACTTCAATCAAATTTGAGAGGCACACTAAGAACTTCATTCTACACGAGATGTTGCGAAAAAATTTCCAAAAAGAAGCGAGTGGAGGGAAAAGTTTGTTGTAACGTTATATATGGACGGATTTCAATAATTGAAATTTTTTCGAAAAATTTGTACCTACCTTTACCAATCAGACTACGAAGTCCTCTCCGCCTTCACAAGGCGAACCCGTAGACACCAAATTAGACCTCCTAGGACCAAGGGAACACGAGTAATCGCTAAAACTTATACGAATATTTTGCTCAAAAGTCTACATTACATTACAAGCTTATGGGAAAATTCAAGCACCTGAAATTCTATTGAAATTAGACTTTCTTCGTTAATTTTGTTGCGAAAATTACTTATTGGACAGTTTAGTTCTATTTACAAAAACGGACCATAAACAATAATATCTACATACAAATTAGAATAACACCACACATAGTTAGATATCTTTTGTCGTAGGTATCGGTAAAGGTTCTGACTGAATACAAAATTCAGTGATAAATTCTGATTTGTGGTTAATATACCGGCTGGGTTAGAAACGAGGAATCTTTCCGTGTACTAAACTGTTGTAATATTTGATTGTAATTTTGATGTTTGAGTTCTAAATAAATGTTTATATCTGAATTTCTGGATTTGTTCATTTATTTTCTTCCTAAATTATATTTATAAAACTACTCATACAACCGTTCTTTTCCACCACTTCTGAGATTCCTGTTACCTATTTATACTCCCACAGCAGCAGGGCTAAAATAAATCCTAGGATAGGACTATAGATACATATAATTATCATAATCTCATTTGAATAGAATAGAATAATCATTTATTTGGTACACACAAAATGATACATGGAACAATTATAAAGAACAGTAGATACAAATGGATATATTAAGACAGTTTGACTCATGTGTCTGTGTACTAAAGTGGCGTTCAGCTCAGCATAATGTTGGGTGTTATGCACCCTGAAAACATTGAGAGAGTTGCTTTAGATTAGATTAGATAATACTTTATTGCACACCACGAAACAAATACATATAAAAAAACAACTATTTAAATCTATGGATACAATTGGCTGTCTTATCGCTAAATAGCGATCTCTACCAGACAACCTTTGGATGGAATGGACTGTGTGGACATTACCTGGGGTGTAATGGTGTACCTAACATACCACATGTAGATACATATTAGTATATGTAAAAATATAAGATAGAAAAATTACATTATAGTACATTATGATATAAGTGCGGTAAGTTGAAAATTACAGCCGAGGCGATATTGCTAGCCTGAGCCGTAGGCGAGGGCTGCAAGGCTGTAATTATCAAAGCGCACGTATGTCATACGACGTTTTATAACATATTTGAAAGGAAATAAATAAAACACGGACTTTCTTAAACGAATAAATCTTTAATCACTTGTTAAAGCAGTTAGAAAAATATGAACAATTAGCGATGCGCGCGCATCAGCGCTTTTTTTAAGGCAAAGGCACAAAAACAGCCAGTATTACTAATAAAGTAAATTAATATTTTTCTGTTTTGTTACAGATAAATGGTTGTTATTTATTGTCAAAATTAATAAAATTGACGAATTAAATGTTTATTTTTTATATATTTTATCTCCCAAAGTTAATTTTATTTTTAAAATGTTGACCACTTTTCTGACATAAAAACTCTTTACTAAGATTTAATAAAGGACCTTTCGTTTTAGACGGAGCATCTTGATAAACCGTACGTTTTACCTTATTAGATAGAAACTCGTTCGTTTTACATTACAATAAAGCACAAGTACGTAATGACATACATTATGATATTGAAATTGGTGAAATAAGAGACCCTTTACGACCAAATGTGTTATAAATTAAAATTACATGAATGAACCTAAATAATAACTACTCATAACAATTTATATATATGTACATACTTAGAGTTATTTAAGAAACAAATAATTAATAATAAATACTTATATATTTAGCGACAAATACTCAGATAGTTAGTTAGATAGTCTGAGCATAAGTTTAAAAATGGCAAGTGACTTGGCACATTTGATAGCTACCGGCAGCGCGTTCCATAACCGGACAGTCTGCACTGTAAAAGACTTATCAAAGTAGGAGGAGTGTACAGGTGTCCTGAGTGTGTCAGATGAACGCAAGGATCGAGGATTAGATTTATGGAGGAAATGGAAGCGTTATTTAAGATAGGAAGGTGAGCAAGGGTTGAACAGAGTATCCCGGCGAAGGCGTATGGGTAACCACTTGAGCTTACTGCGAAATTCGGACACATAGTTATACAGTCATAGTCAGCCGAAGATGAACCGGATGCCAAAGTTTTGCAAGCTCTTAATTTTATCCAGTTGCTGTTCAGTGAAATCTAGATAATAAGCATCAGCATAGTCTAGTATCGGGAGAAGAAGCGACTGCGCGAGCGAAATTTTAGTGAAAATCGGAAGGAAGTTACGCAATCTCCTAAAAGAACCCGCTGAGGCAAACATCTTACGGTTGACTTCAGATATCTGAGGTCCCCATGACAGTTGTCTGTCTATGAACACGCCTAAACTTTTCACCGTCTCACTCTGCTTAACGTAAGTGTCATCAAATATAATTTGTGGAAGGCAAGGCCAGTCTATCCTCCTGTATATCATCCTAGAACCCCCAACGACGATTACTTGAGTTTTGAGTGGATTAACTAGTGCTTTATGCGAAGTACAAACAAAGTCAACTCTGCTACATGGACATTACAAGTCACCTTTAGCTATTAGTTGGGGCGCTGGAAAATTATTTAAAGTGTACTGGCTGGGTTGCTTTTTTTATACCACTTGGAGATGGAACAAGCATAGGGCCCACCTGATGTTAAGTGGCAACCATTGCCTATAAAAAAGTATTGCCTCATAGGTCACGCACCTTAGAAACCCTATGATGCACTGCTCTTCGTCCATATCAACTTGAGGCATACAGGTGTAAAGCCTCGTGCGCCTGTAATTTTGCCGGCAGCCATACCTTTCAATCCGAGACACAGCAAGGCTGCTTGGTGGTAGAAATACATAGGTATGGTGGTAGCTCTTACCCGGGCGAGTCCTTTCACAAGGAACTCTACAACTCTTTACTACAATTCTACTACTGGCTGGGCTGGCCCGATTTAAGCTTTAGGTTTTTTTTTTGCTAAAATATCATTTATTTACCTACTTTTAAACATAAGTTTATCGTGTCAACAATATCAACAAAACAGTAGCGTAGAATAACGTTGCAATGGAACACAAGACCCTATATCGGATGTTTTTCTATTTTTAGGAAAGACACCAGAAGACATTCTTGTAAAACTCGAAGTGGAATCGGACTTTGAAAATAACTCCAGGCTCAAAGAAGGCGCTGAGCGGCGTGCTGCGTTCCGGAATAACGTTACTACTATTCTGGAAATCAGCACCGCTTACCCTTTCAAATACAGGAAAGGAGCGTATCTTTGCTTCTTCTGCAAATTAACCTTCATAGAACCCGAGAAACTACGGGAACATAACAGAATGCACCATGCTGAAACCAAACATTTGTTGAAACCACGCAAATATGAGCCGTTGAAGATTGATTTCGCGGAAACTGCTTGCAAACCCTGCAATGTAAGAATTTCCGATTATGCTTCTCTCAAGGATCATCTGATTACGGAGCATGGGAAGATTATTGATTGCACTTGGGGTGAAAGTATCCTGCCCTACAAACTTAGTAAAGAAGAACACTCCTGCCAGATTTGCGGGAAGCGATACGAAATGTTCCTAAGCCTGCATAAGCACATGAATGAGCATTACGAACATTATATTTGCGAGACTTGCGGTAAACGATTCGCAACATCACAAAGGATGGTAAACCACTCAAGGACTCACGAAAGAGGAGAATTCCCTTGCAAAAGGTGTCAAGAAACATTCACTTCATACGCAGCAGTTTATGCTCACATAGCCAAAGTGCATAGACTGAATAAGCGCTACAAATGTCCTATCTGTGACGAAAAATTTGTATCGTACAAACACAGATTAAAACATTTAAATATGGTGCACGGGGAGAAAACTGCCATCTTCCCTTGTTCGGTCTGTCCTAAAGTTTTTGATCTGTGCAGTCAGCGAACTGCTCATATAAGATTCCGTCATCTGCAAGAGCGGAATCACATCTGTTCCGTTTGTGGAATGAAGTTCTTCACAAACTACGAACTTCAAGAACATTCTATTAAGCATGGCGGAGAAAGGATATACCAGTGCGATGTTTGTAAAAAATCTTACGCTAGGTTAAAGACATTGAGAGAGCATATGAGGATACATAATAATGATCGTAGGTTCGTCTGTCCCGTGTGCGGCCAGTCGTTTATACAGAACTGCAGTTTGAAGCAGCACATGAGGGTGCATCACCCTGCTAGTTTGAAGAACTTGTTTTAGTTTAACAGATCTCAAATAGACATAATAACAATAAAATAGTTTAATAAGCGAGACATTAAGTTGCATTTAAGGATTGTTAAAGTTAATTATGGAGCTCACAGACGTTAACAATTTATTTGCGCAAGCTTAGAAATTCCCACAGAGGCTTGGGCAAGCCTTGCACCAGCAATTGGCTCATTAGAATAAAAGCGAGCTATTTGTCTTAGGAAAATTATGTCGTATAGTGTAAGATTTGTTTAAAAGAAAAAGTACATTGATACTTAAAACTTCTGTAATTATTAGTATTTGTTTATATTAGAGATTTCGGACTCCGCGCATAATAAAGAGAATATAATATACATAATACCACTTTAATTATAAATATAGATATAATACCTTACTCTGCCACCAAGCAGCTTTGCTGTGCCGGTTTGAAGGTGCCGGTGAAATTACAGGCACAGAAGGCCCCTGTCTCAAGTTGATGGCAATGCATCGTACGTACGTAGGGCACGTTACTTTGTCGAGTTGTTACAATGGTAGAATCAACAAATATTAGCTATAATTTTTTTTCACTCGTAAAATCCACGTAAAACTGCATAAAATAAACCCATTTAAATTGAGGGGATTTATTGATTAGTATGTTGTGGTGTTTTATGAACCTTTTTGTTTATGGCCTGTTGCCGTTCGTTCCTAATCGGTTAATTTATGATATACGCTCACAAATTCGCTGCATAATAAAATGGTCCAAAGGAACTGATGTTTTTCTTAATAAAAAAAGTACATAGAATGAATAGGACTTTAACTAAGTATATCGAATTCGATATTTCTAGCTTGTAGCATGTTTTAGGTGTGGGAGAGCCTGACAGAAGTAAGGTCTTTACTTTTTAGGATTTTATACCTCAATAAGAATAAAAAGACCCTTATAGGATCACTTCATTGTCCGTCTGTCAAGGTCAAGACACTTTTTCTAAGGAACGCGTGGAGGTATCAAGTTGAAGGTAATATCAAATAAAAAGGTCTACGATCCCTTGGAACAGTAAAAAATCAAGCTTCTAAGTCAAAAAATAAAAATATGACCATTTTCCCCGCATATTTTGCTCACAAATAAATCAAAACCGGGTTCCCGTTGATCTACAATCATGAAAATCGTTAATTTGTAGGTTATATGACAAACTTGTCTCGGTTTTTTACCGATTTTGGTAACGAAACATTGCTATTTGCTTACCTAACTCTTGCATTACTCGTCCCCTAACGCCATCTCTTAGCTATAGAACCCGTAAGTGCAATGCAGACGACACTGGAATGATGTAGACTTTACTTTGTTTTCTCCTTTTTAGGTGGCCCTCAAAACAATTCCCACCGACCCCTGCAACAATCAGGAAACAAGTTCGTTCGTCGAAAAGAAGCCGCCGTAATATTGCTACGCTGTTCGAAAATTTGCCCATTTAAATGGAAGCAGAATAAATACATTTGCATGTACTGCGATGAACCTTACATAGACCCAGTTAAACTAAGAGAACACAATCAAACACACGAAGACCTCAAATTAGCAGAGATTAGCTGCGCACTTAATGAAATAGGCAGCAATGGTTGTGTTAAGGCAGATGTTACGAATGTTAACTGTAAACTTTGCGACGCCATGATCGGCAGACTCGATGATCTCAAAATTCATTTGATAAAAAAACACGAGCAAAGCGCAGAGTTGTTATCAAATGATGGAATTTTACCGTTCAAAATGGAGCTCAATCGCTTTAAATGTGGTATTTGTGACAAGGAATTTGGAAAGTACTTGACTCTGAGTCGTCATTTTAATGTACATTTCCAAAATTATATTTGTGAGCAGTGTGGTTCCGGGTTCGTTAGTAACGAAAGATTGCGAACACACTATAGCTGCCATGCATAACTTATTGGTAATAACAATCTTCCGTGAGTGTCATCATCATCATCATCAGCCCACATTACTCCACTGCTGGACATAGGCCTCTCCCAATACGCGCCACTGAGCCCGGTCTTCGGCTCTTCTCATCCAGTTTCTGTCCGCCATCTTTCTTATGTCATCGCTCCACCTAGCCGGGGGGCGCCCCACACTAAAAATAAAATACTATTCTTAATTAATTATTCAATATTTGACTTTGAAGTCCCCTGGATAAAAGATCGTCCTGGACAAAAGATTCGTGGAAACAAGGTTGTCATAAAATAAATAGAGTGCAGAAAACGTATCAAAACCATACACATTAATAATGATCATGTCAAGTCACTATGTTGTAATAAATTTGAATGTCACACGAACATTCTGTCTGTTATTAGGGAAAAAGTACCACGTAATAAAGTACGAAATCATTGTGGTGTACCAACACACATAATAATCTATCTAAATAGATAAAAAAGTCGGGTTAGTTACACCATTTATAACTTAACTAGCTGACCCGCCCGCGGCTTCGCACGTGTGGTTTTTCAATAAAACGTTGCCCTCATTTTGCGCAGTTGGCAAAAAAGTAGCAAAGTAAAATTCAAAAATTTTATATTCATTAAAATCACAAGGATCACTTTGAAACGTCAATTAGCCTATGTCCTTTCCCAGAATATAATCTATCTCCTTGTAAAATTTCATTACGATCCGTTCAGTCATTTAGTCGTGTAAAGGTAACAAACTAACAAACAAGCAGAGTTATGTATGTATTATAAATATAAACCTTCCTCTTGAATCACTCTATCTATTGCTAAAAACGGCATTAAAATCCGTTGATTAGTTTAAAAGATCTAAGCGAACAGACAGCGGAAGTGACTTCATTTTATATCATGTAAAGATAACGTCTGGACCGATTTTAATGATTTTTGATTTGTTGGATTTGTCTCCGCCCCGAATAGCAGGATAACTATTAAAATATTGGAAACATTTACGCTAACTAGTGGTTCGCCCCGAACTGAGATCTCGCGAGTCTTCGATTATAATAATAAAATATTATTTTAATCTTTACTATCAAAATAATGCCACGAAATAAATAACCAAATTACTTAACCTACAGTTTCATGCAAATAACAGGTAATGGGAGTTCGTGTTATCTGGTTACACTTTTTTGGGGTACAAATTTCAGTTATTCTAGATTTCAGACTTTTGCATATATTTGTGTCACTTAAGCTACACGCATACCAAATTACAGCACTGTGGAGTCACTGGTGTACCCTGTGAATTTTGTCAAAGATTTGTTTTTATTATGGCTAATAACTCAAAACTACAAGGATTAAACTAAAAATAAAAACAGGGTTGAAATGTACTAATGAAGACCTTTAATTTGACGTCCCACTTGACCTAAAAGTCTCATTTTCATTTTTTTTACCCCTCTTGAACCCCAATATCTCAACAACCCCCCAACATTTTTAGCTCATTTAGTGACACCAAAATTGTACCATCATTATCTACCTATATACCAAATTTTACGATGATCAGATAAACGCTTCGAAAGTTATCCTCGGACAAACAAACATACATACGAACATAAATAACATACATACATACATCACGCAAATTTGCCCAAGTTAACTTAGAGATTTTGATCGCTTCGCTCGATCAAAAAAAATTATGACTAAAATTTATTTTCCCATACAAAGATGTTGCTAATGCCGATTGATAATACATTGGCAGCCCGCGTCATATGCATGTCAAGGCGGTATTAAACCGAAATTGTGAAATTAAACCAAGCTATATTATTCGATTACTATTTACCTAAAATATAATCTAATATCAGATATTAGGACAGTCAGAAGGGCGTAATAGAATTGTTGATCCAAGATGGTCGCAGTGATCTTGCAGATTCTGATCAGAATTTTCTCATTTTAAGGTAATCCGCGCAAAACTCGAGGAGATACAATCACAAGAACGAAGGCACAAGTGATCAAAACTAAGGATACCAGATGGCAGCGTATCTTGGTGTTAATAGAATGTTCTAGAATATGCTTTTTTAAACGGAAAACTCAATTATTCATATGCATATACTGCGATAAGGGATACTCAGATCCTGCGAAATTAAGAGAACACAATACTGCACACAAAGATATAAAACCCACGGATATAAAGAAAGCAATTAACAAAATTAAAAATTCAAGCAAGTTATTAAAAGCAGATGTTACTGAGATCGGCTGTAAACTTTGCGACACTCCTATAGTTAGATTAGATGAGATCGGAACACATTTATTTGAAAAACACAATAAAGAAATAGGCCCGAAGCCTGGCATCGAAATCATCCCCTTTAAAATGAACCTAAACGATTATAAATGCGCTATCTGTGATGAAAAATACACAGAATACAAGACACTTAATCATCACATGAATACACATTGCCCTGATTTTGTTTGTGAACAGTGTGGGTCGGGATTTTTGACTGCGTTAAGATTAAAAGCACACATCGTCTCACACGAAACGAATTCTTTTCCATGCAATGCTTGTAATAAAGAGTTTAAATCTAAAGATGCATCAACTAGACACTATGCATACATACACATGAAAGTTAAAAAACATAACTGCCCTCAATGTCCGGTGAAATTCGCAAATCATTATCAAAGATTGAAACATGCAGCGTCTGCACACGGGGTAGAGTTGGAAAAGTTTAAGTGCAATTCATGTACGAAGGTTTTTATCACACGAAGTCGACTGGATAAACACGTACGCGCCACACATTTAAAAGAAAAACGCCATGCGTGCGGTCTTTGTGAAGCAAAGTTCTATGGCAAAACTTGTTTAACAAAACACATGCTTCGGCATACTGGTGAGAAAAAGCACAAGTGCGGTGTTTGTCAAAAAGCCTTTGGTCAAAAATGCGACTTAGGAAAACATATGAGAATTCATTTGAATGATAGGCAGTTCTCGTGCGATATTTGTCAGACATCGTTTGTACAAAAGTGTAGTCTAAAGCAGCATAGTCGGACGCATCATCGAAACCAACTGAATCCTGCGGGCGACTAACCGATCCGGAGTATCTTAATCATTTGTAAAAATGTGTAGGCATGAGGCTACATACATAAAGCTCGAAAAAGTCTGTAGGCTGATACCAGTTATAAAAAAAATATATTCTCAGTAAAACCGCTTGCCATAAACATCACTTCCTTGCCCACGTATACTGATCTATTTCTGATCACTGATTACACATATTTTCTTATTTCAAGGTGTCGATGATTCACCGTGCGAGACTCAAGCAGATGTTGTAGCAAGAAGCAATGCAAAGACCCAAGCGATGCTAGCTAATCGAGCTAGATGGGAACGCGTCTTGATCCTACTGGAATGTTCTAAAATATGCCTCTTTAAACGAAAAGCCTCATTATTCTTTTGCATATACTGCGATCAGGCTTACGGAAATCCTGCAAAATTTAGAGAACACAATAGTGAACACGATGTTAAGCCTACGGATATAAGAAAAGCAATTGCTAAAATTTATAAACCGGATTTATTAAAAGCAGATGTTACCGACGTCAGCTGTAAACTTTGTGACGCTACAATAGAAAGACTAGATAATCTTATAACACACTTACGTGAAACACATGACAAGAAAATTGAGCCTAATACGGATATAGGGATACTTCCCTTCAAAATGGACATAGACGATTATCAATGCGCTTTGTGTGATAAAAAATATACAGATTACAAGACACTCAATTATCATATGAATATGCATTACCCAAGATTCGTTTGTGACCAATGTGGGTCTGGATTTGTCACTACACTGAGATTGAAATCACACATTACCACGCACGAAACTGGGTCTTTTCCATGCAAAGCTTGTGATAAAGTGTTTCGCTCTAAAGATGCAATGAACGGACATTATGCATACTTACATATGAAGGTTAAAAAACACAGTTGCCCGCAATGTCCTGAGACATTTTTGAATTACTTTCAAAGATTGAAGCACTTATCGTTGATCCATGGGATGAAGGAAAAATTCAATTGTAATTTTTGCCCGAAAGTATTTAACGCCAAAGGACCTCTCAGTTCGCACATTCGTTCCATTCATTTGAAAGAAAGACGCCATACCTGTGATTCATGTGACGCATCGTTTTATAGTAAGACCTGCTTAAAGAAGCACATGGTTAGGCATACCGGTGAGAAGCAGCATCAGTGTAGTGTCTGTCAAAAAGCTTTCGGTCGAAAGCATACCTTAGTGCAACATATGAAAATTCATTTAGATGATAGACAATTCGCATGCAATGTTTGTGGAGCTGCCTTTGTACAGAAATGTAGTCTTAAACAACATGGTCGAACACACCATCCGGATCACCCGCAGAATCCTGCAGATCTAAACAACTAACCAAACACAAGTTTGTATTTGAATATTGAGGTATTTTTTATACGTTGTTAATCTACGGCAAAGTACGACTGTACTGTAATCTTTATAATGTTTAATGTTAATAATTATAAATGTGAAAGTTTGTCTGTTGGTTTTATGTTTATATCAAAACGGATTGAACTCAACTGTAGGTATACGAACGAGTAATCGCTAGACAGTCGGAAAAGGCAAAGTTAGGAAATAACTACATAATTATTAGCTTGTTGATCACACATAATGTTCTCATTTCTAGGTGTCGATGAGCCTTCGAAGGAGACTCAAGAAGACATATTCACAAGAAACGATACGAAGACACAAGTGATCCTAGCTAATCGTGACAAAAGGCAACGCGTCTTGATACTGCTAGAATGTTCCAGAATATTCCTTTTTAAACAGAGAGGGATTTTATTTATGTGCATATATTGCAATCAAAGGTACCAAGATCCTGCGAAATTAAGACAACACAATACTGAACACGAAGATGTTAAACCTATTGAGATAGAAAGAGCAATTGCTGGTATGCATATAACGGAATTATATAAGGCAGATATCACAGATGTCAGCTGCAAACTTTGCGACACTCCAATAGATAAATTAGATGATCTTATAACACATTTATATGAAAAGCATAATAAGAAAATCGATCCTAACCCCGACATCGGCATCCTTCCCTTCAAAATTAATCTTGATGATTATAAATGCGTTCAATGCGATGAGAAATATCCGGATTACAAGTCTCTCAATCATCATATGAACGTGCATTACCCGAGATTTGTTTGCGAACAATGCGGGTCTGGCTTTGCAACTGCTATGAGGCTTAAATCACACGCGTTGAGGCATGAAACTGGATCTTTCCCGTGCAAGGCTTGTGATAAAATGTATAACTCAAAAACTGCGATGAACGCACACTATGCATCCATTCACAATAAAGTTAAAACTCGCCGTTGTCCACATTGTCCCGACAAATTTTCAAACGTCGTACAAAGGTTGAATCATTTGTCTACGATTCACGGCATTAAGTTGGAAGAGTATAAATGCAATTTTTGTCCGAAAGTTTTTAACCTAAGGGGGCGTCTCAGTTTGCATATCCGGGCAACGCATTTAAAAGAGAAACATCACCGCTGCGACGTATGCGATGCACAGTTTTTTGGTAAAACTGAGTTGACGAGACACATGTACATGCACACTGGGGAAAAGAAGTATCAGTGTAGTGTTTGTCAGAAAGCGTACGGCAGAAATTATCACTTGCGGAGGCATATGAGAACTCATTTTAAATGATAGAAGCTTTAGCCATATAACTGATACATAATATGATTTGCAATCTACGCAAACTTTCACATCTATAATTTTTATTATTGAGTAAGTAGGTAGCTAAATAAAAAAAAGATGAGTCAATATTTTTGCAGTAGATTCAAAACTTTACAAGCTTTTTTGATTTCATAAAAATGCACGAATTAAACATAAACATAACCAGCACCGATAAAACGGTAGGTAGGTAAACCCTAATTTTATAAATAATCTTTTAATAGTGTTGGTATTGGTATAGTTAAGTTTTGGTGTTGTCTTCTCTCTTTTCTTTTTTATATTGATAGACGGGTTGTTATATAGTAAGAAGAGATACGTTACAATTTAAATTAAATAATTTTAAGTTAAAGCTTTAAATGATGTTGTTTTATTATCTATTCTATACGCATCAATTCAATACCTCTGGTGCGGTGGACAAGTACACAACTGAGACTGGCAAGTGGTTCGGTTCGGAACAAGTTTGAATACTAGAATATAATTTCTGTTTTATTTTGCCAATAAATCTGTCTGAATCCTAAATATTAAACTCATCACACGTGTTTTCTCACTTATAGGTATCGATGAGCCTCGAGCGAACAAGACTCGAGAAGGGATCACACGAAACAATACAATAACTAACACACCGCAGATCCAAACCAAAGCATCAGAATTCGAAATCAAAGCCAGACAGCGACGCGTCTTGATACTTCTAGAATGTTCTAGAGTATGCCCTTTTAAATGGAAAAAAAATACATTTATCTGCATATACTGCAATCGGGTATATGCAGATCCTGCTAAATTAAGAGAACACAATACTGAACACGATGATGTTAAGCCAGTGAAGATAAAAAGAGCCATCGGTAGAATGAATACCACGGAATTATTAAAAGCTGATATCACAGACGTCAGTTGTAAACTATGCGACGCTCCAATAGACAAACTAGATGATCTTGTATCACACTTATTTGAAAAGCACAAGAAGAAAATCGAACCGAAATCAGATGTGGGAATCATTCCCTTTAAAATTACCTTAGACGATTACAAATGCACCATTTGTAATAAAAAATATGCGGAATACATAACTCTTAAACATCATATGAACGTTCATTACCCGAATTTTGTCTGCGAACAATGTGGGTCTGGATTTGTGTCAGCAGGAAGATTGAGGATGCATGCTTTCTCACATGCAACCGGGTCTTTTACTTGTGAGGCCGATGCTTGCGATAAAGTGTTTCGCTCTTACAATGCAAAACGACTGCATTTCGAAAGCGTACACATGAAACTCAAACGTCACAGTTGCCCACAATGTTCTGAGACATTCCTGCATTTTTATCAAAAGTTGAAGCATATGTCCACAATTCACGGGATTAAGGTGAAAGAGTTCAAGTGTGATTTCTGTCCAAAAGTTTTTATCGCCAGCAGTAAACTCTATGCACACATACGTTCAACGCACTTACAAGAGAGGCGCCATGCCTGTAATCTTTGTCCGGCTAAGTTCTTTTCTTCGACCTTGTTAAAAAATCACATGCATACGCATTCTAGTGAGAAAAAGTATCAATGCGGTGTATGCCAAAAAAGTTTTAAAAGAAAGTCGACATTAGGCACTCATGCGCGATCTCATTTGAATGATATTGCTTGAATGATGTTGCTTGGCATCAAGTTTTTGGAAGCAGCCAGCTAATTCTGAATCACCCTGAATCACACATCACTCTTATCATCTTTATTCTACTGATCAATACGAATAATTAAAACCGGCTACAATTGTTTGTGAACTAAGATTACGGTGAGGAATAGCTTTCAGTAGCGGTTTATACTTTTTCAACCTGATGCATATAATTTAAGGTGCAAAATTGACGTTTAACCACATCACTGTTGTAAATCTACCGTCATAATAACCACTTCGTATCTGAAACTGTATATTACATGAGAAAGGAAGATGTCCTTGTTTTGTAAGTGTTTGCTAAAATAATTATTGCTAACTAGCTGTACCCTGCCACGCTTCGCTGTGGCACATGGCAATGGTTGAGAAATGAGAAACAAAACAAAGAATACATTTCATATAAGTTTAATTTTGCAATACCTGTGGATATACAATACATTACTATTGCGGTTGTCAGCGAGTGTTTTCCTGGCTTCTGGAAGAAGGCGCGGTCACTAGTACATAGCTGATCGTAAAAAAAACTGTTTTCGCGGTCGCGGATATGTGACTGATGCAAAAAATAGATAAAAACAATCCTTGATGCGGATTATATATCATGCTAAAATTTTAGCTCGATCGGTGCAGAACTTTTTGAGTTTTTGAAGCGTACACAAACCAACATATTATAACATTTATACATATATAGATTGCTACATAATTTAATTTAATTTCTATTTGTATGAGTCAATGGCTTGAATTTTTTTTTAAAGGGAGTGAAAACTTGAACTTAATGCTAGATAGCATTCTCTTCCAGTTTACCTTTGTGTAATGCGGACAAACATTGTAGCACATACCTGACAACCTCCGTGGCGCAGTGGGTGAGACGCAGGAGGTCGTGGATTCGATTCCCGTCGCGGAACAAATGTTTGCATGATCTGCAGATATTTGTTCCTGGTCTGGGTGTTTATCTATATATTATAAGTACTTATGTGTTTAAAAAAAGTATTTTATTATTCTATAAGTTTTCATAGAACAAGCTTTGCTCAGTTTGGGGTTAGATAGCGCTGTGTGAGAAGGTGCATGGGAGTGTAGTGTAGGTACTGATATGTACTTATATGGGTTCTGGTACTAGTCTCATTAGAATCCCGGTATCACAGAAAAATCCAGGTGAGTTATTGTACATGCGTTTGTATGATTGAACAGGAATAGGTGTGGATTTCACTTTAACTGGAATGTTTTAAAATATTTTCTGTTTCCTCATACGAAAGGGTATGCTTTCGTAAGAGCCATGCTGTAGTTATAATTTTACATCTGTTTGTTTTACTTTTCAAATATTTATAGTACCTAAGTTAAACGATTTTTTTAGCAAATCTCTAATACTCGTAGTAGATCAATAAGTACCTAATTATACTAAGTAAAACAAATTTCTTGCCAAATCTCTAAATTAGGTATAGTATACTTCTTACTCGGATTTGGATAAACCATATTGAAAACTGAAAGTTTCTCATCACGCTTATTTTCTTATTTTAGATGGGCCTCCGGTGATACGAATTGGTACCAAAAGGACGCTGCAGATACAAACCAAAAATTCAAAATTCGATTACAAAAACAGGCGGCAACACTTATTAATACTTCTAGAAAGTTCCAGAATATGCCCCTTCAAGTGGATGAAAAATTTATTCGTTTGCTTTTACTGTGGTAAACAATACGCAGATCCTGCTAAATTAAGAGAACATTTTATTGACCATGAAGATATTAAAATACCAGAGATGAACTCCGCCATTGAAGCACTTAGAAAATGCGAATTTCTTAAAGTAGACATTACAGACGTTAGCTGTAAACTTTGTGATACGCCTATGAATGGATTAGATGATCTTGTTACACACTTAATTAAAACGCACCAAAAGAAAATTGATCCGAAATATGATATGGGAATACTCCCTTTCAAAATTAACCTAAACGATTACAAATGCGCTATTTGTGATGAAAAATATGAGGTGTACAAGGCTCTTAATCATCACATGAACACGCATTATCAAAACTTTATTTGCGAACAATGTGGCGCTGGATTTATTTCTCCATCCAGATTAAGAACACATTGCTTCATTCACGAAACTGGATCTTTTCCATGTGACGGTTGCGATAAAGTGTTTCGCTCCAAAAATGCAAAAAACGAGCACTACGCAAACGTACACAAGCAGGTGAAGAGACACCGATGTCCCAAATGCCCAGAGTCATTCCGCAACTACTTCCAGAGATCCAAACATATGGCCTCGGACCATGGAACGAAGATGAAGGAATTTAAGTGCAAATATTGCCCGAGAGTGTTCGTTGTTAGCGGAAAACTGGGAGTGCATATTCGAAATACTCATCTAAAGGAAAAACACCACTCCTGTGATGTCTGCGAGTGGAAGTTTAGTTCGAATTCAGAGTTGAAGCGGCACAAGATCAAACATGGTGGCGAGAGAAAGTACCAGTGTGGTGTTTGCAATAAAGCATACGCGCGGAAGTCCACCTTGCGTGAACATATGAGGATACATAATAATGATAGGCGATTTGTGTGCACCGATTGTGGAAAAACATTTGTGCAGAGATGTAGCTTAAAACACCACTCCAAGATTCATCATCCAACACATAAAGCTAATATGTACACTGAATAAAATTTTCTTTAGGCTTATAAACTCCTGTTCCACGAACATGCTGATTCAAGTTGTCTGATAATTGACTATGAAAACCTTTGTGTGCCAATTCGTAAACAGACATAGACATTAATTTATTTGCTTCTTTAGCACACAATAACATTTAGAACATACAAAGAAAAGATACAATAAAAAGCGCAAAAGCGAAAAACCTAACATATAAAACAAAAACAGAAGAAATTTTAGTTATTCTTTAGACTGCTTTGACTTAATTAAGTCTTCTATAAACTGTATAAAAGTGCGGACAGCTGTAGATGTAATTAATTGAACCAGGCAAGCCTTCTCATTAGTTCTAAGCAGATGTATAATATTGGGAGGTGGAAGTACGATAACAAAAGCACTCAAAAGTTTCAAATATAATTTTTGTTTTCTAGGGAGCGAACAAATACCTGACGCGACGCAGCAAGCGAAGGTAGTGCCACTCTTCCAAGTGGCTTACGATCGCAGCCTGTGCAAACCCTTGGGAACTATCACAGACTTCAGTAAACTGAGAAGAAGAGCTCATAATATGTCCGAGACTATTGTATATGAAAGTTCTCGCAGTCCTTCGCCTGTGCTTCACGAAAGAACGCCATCACCTTACGCACCCGACGACACAAACACTAACCCTCCAGCAAAATACCTATTGAAAGTAACAACAACAGAGAAAATATCAGACTGCAGACAGAATGCCCTGATAGTCTTCGAGAATTCAACCGCGTATCCGTTCATATTCTCAAATAACAGTTTCAGATGTTTTGTCTGTTCTCAATCATACTTAGACGTTCCAAATCTAAAGCTGCACATGTCGGAACACCCATTCGTACACATCAAGAGATTAGTGAACAACAGAAAGGAGAATGTCCTCAAAGTTGACGTCAGCAATCTAACTTGCAATCTCTGCTCACTACCGCTCAGAGACCTGGTCACATTAAAACGCCACCTAAAAGAAGTTCACGATAAAGCTATAGATACAGAGTTGCAAGACAACCTGATACCTTACGATTTGAGCCTTCAAGGCACGGAAGGTTACCAGTGTGTGGTTTGCGAGCAGAGTTTCATTAAAGTTCGTATATTGGTAATTCACATGAGCGATCACTTCAGCAATTACAGCTGCGAGGTGTGCGGCTCAGGGTTCATGACGCTGCGTCTACTGAAGAAACATTTAGAGGTTCACGAGACAGGTAATTTCCCTTGCGATCGATGTGACAAAATATTTAGTACGACACACAAAAGAGCTTTGCACGTCCGAGGAGTTCATTTGAAGCAATACCCTCGGCGGTGTCCCATGTGTCCGGAGCGTTTTAATTCGAATTACAAAAGGACTATTCACCTTCAAGACGTCCACAACCAATCTACAAGGGTGCATAAATGTAAAACATGCGGCAGAGGGTTCCATCTTAAATATCACTTGATAAGCCACGTGCGTTCTGTTCATTTGCAAGAAAGGAATCAGCAGTGTGATGTGTGCCTTCAAAGGTTTTGCAATAAGGAGTCGTTGAAGAGACACATGGTGATACACACAGGCGAAAAGAATTATAAGTGTGAGGTCTGCGGGATGGCATTTTTGAGGAGAAAGAACTTGAAGGATCATCTGCGACTGCATGATATTCATTGATTTGAGAGAAAAATTGATAGACTGAGAAGAGATATAATATGGCACATGCTTAAAGAAAGTTTTTTTTTATATCTGATTATTCTTATTAATTATATGATTTGAAATAAGGATAAAATGTTTTATTTACAACGATACATTTCGACAACAAAGAAAGACAAAAAATATTTTTTTTTATATGGTTTTTAGATCTGTGTTATTATGAACGCGTTTCGATTTTGGCTAACCTTATAAATTATGAAATTAAAAGATAACTAATAACGTTAGGCTACTTTCTTCTGTTTCTCCTTTCAACCATTTGGGATGTACGACAGTCTACTAGATACGCAATTGGTTAGTTTTTACATTTTAATAAGCATCAATAGTAGAGTAGGTAGGGTTTAGTTTAAATTAATAAACCACCAATGTAATAGTATTTCAATTGTGTATTAAAATAGGTGCTGTAAAGAGATATAAATAATTAGGTAAAATAACAACATGTGTTAGAACGTTTATTTATCAGAGTCTATCTGATAATTTATATGTCTCTGTCATTATTAATTTATCTTCATAATTCTGTGTTTGGTATAACTCTTACTGAACAAATGCACTGACGTGCTTTTAAGAAAGTAATTAATCCAACATCATCATTACCTTATTTTAAGATATTTTTACAATTATAAATAAATGATGAAAACATTTAACATATTTTTCTTTAGGACCTTTCCCCTCATAAATAATCTTTATAAAACGTAAGTATACTTAATGGATTAAACACAATAATATACTTAATTACTTTATCGATTAAATTCAGTCAGGATTAAATTATTGTTTCTTTCATTCTAGGAACCATCGAAGAAACTGATTCATCGTTGACTCTCAGGGATGAAGACGACTGTGATCTCAAACTAACTGTTCTAACAAATCCTATTCCACTTGACAGTCTCATTTCAGAGAACGAATATTCTCCAAAAATTTATAAAAAGATCCAGAATCCAAAAACTAAGAAACTTAGTAATGATCTGCGGAAATGTAATACAAAAGACACAGAAATGAAAACAATGACGTTCCTGAAAGAGCCTATATCACTCGATAGAGCAGATTTACATGATAATTCTTCGGTAACCATTAATGTTAAAACTGTCGAAGGATCAGTTAACAGGCGTTCAAGAAATAATAAAGAAGTTCAAAAACATCAGTCATGGATGACGAATGCGGCCACAATCTTTGAATTCTCATACGTTTATCCTTTCATCTTCACAAGCAGCAAATACAAATGTTTTGTTTGTATGGAGCTTATCCATGATGCCAAAGACTTAAAACAACATACAATGAATCATGATTCTAAAGAAATAAGACAAAGGATATATAAAACAGCCGCTGATACTGTTTTAAAAATAGATGTTACGCATTTACAATGTCAAGTTTGTTATAAAACATCACAAAGCATCCAAGAGCTCAAGAGCCATTTGATAAGTCATGGAAAGGATATCGTCTCAGACACACAAGATAATCTTATACCCTTCAGACTTGGGTGCGAACCTTTCCAGTGCCAAATATGTGAAGAAGAGTATCCGAAACTGAGACTCCTCGTAATTCATATGAGTAAACATTTCAATAACTTCAGCTGTGATGTCTGTGGTTCAGTTTTCGTATCTAAAAAATCACTGAGCCGCCATTTAGAAACACATGAGTCCGGTATATTCCCTTGCGATAAGTGTGATAAAGTCTTCAAGAATTCTACCAAGAAAAAACTTCACATGCGCGGCGTTCATATCTTGAAGCATTTTCGGAGAAGATGTCCTTTTTGCCCTGAAAGATTTAATTCTGACTACATGAGAACAAAACACTTGCGTATCGTCCATAACAAATCTACTATTCTGCACAGATGTGGAATTTGTGGGAAGGAATACGATCTTAAGTACCAACTTCAGTTGCATATTCGATCTGTGCATAACCAGGAAAAAAATCAGGAGTGTTCTGTTTGCCATTCGCGGTTTTTTTCTAAGTTTCTGCTGGGAAGGCACATGGTTATACACACTGGGATAAAGAATTACAAGTGTGAGGTGTGCGGGAAGGCATATGTTCGGAAGGCGCATTTGACTCAACATTCTAAGAGTCACGTTGTTATGTAGTTGGAAAATGTAACCTTTATGAATCTACCTACGGTTAATTTAACGATATTTTAATTAGAGCTACCTATTATATCCATTAATCACGTGAGGCTCGAAAGGGGGTTGGGGGTTCGTAAAAATCAGGAAATATCGGAAGGGGCGGTCGGTAGTGAGATACCACGTGTATTTTTCTTTGAACGCGTGATTTGTCTGTACATTTTTATCAAGGTGCTTTATTTTCCATAATTTAATTAGATTATACTTGTATTTAAAGATAACATTCCGAAAAATGTGTAAACTGTATTCTCAAAAAGGATAAGATACCTTCTTTGTACCAAAAACATACACGTGATTTTGGATATGGGTTTAAAAGTTGCTAAAACATCACGTGATTAATGACGACCTCTTATACTTATTACTTACATCTTTACTAATAAGAGGTAGGATAGATTTGAATAAAGAGGACAGATTTGTATTTGTGTATGTTTGTAACGAATAAACTAAAAAACTACTGATATGATTTAAAAAATTCATTCACCATTAGAATGCTACATTATCCCGGAGTAACATACATACACGGCTACTTTATAGCCAACTGCGCAGAAGGAGGGTGATGTTTTTATTGAAAAACTACGCGTGCGAAGCTGCGGATTGGTCGGATAGTATTTTATAAATTCAACTACATTTATAAAATGTTTAAAACCTTAATGCGGATAATAGAGTTAGTGTATCTTTAATAGAGCCATTTAGTTTAAAGCAGAGTAATATCGATCTAGTGACATATTTGACGACCAAATTATCCTTACTTTTGTATTAGAAAAGTTAGTTTTTGCATAACGCGTTAAACGAAACATAGCATTATAAAGGCAAATTTTTGTTTCCCCAGGAGTCCCAGACATACGGCGATCCCGAGAACGCACGAGCGTTTGGCAAATGACAATATGCGAGCGCCAAAACGCCGCTACCTTCCTCGAAAGTACCACAGTCAAGCCATTCTTTTACCAGCAAGCAAACTACAAGTGCTTTTACTGCAACGAACTCTTTCCTGAAGTACAATCGGCATTACAGCACACCAGTACACACACCACACCTGAAAGAACATCCTTACTCAAAGACTTTCTAAGAAAAGGCAAGAGAGTCATCAAAGTCGATATATCCGAGCTCGCATGCAGATTATGCCAGCAAAAATACTCTGATCTAGACGATATAAGAAAGCACTTGACGACAACGCATAAAAAGGAATTCAATCCTGCTGGCAATGGCTTGATGGCATATAACTTGAGCTCAAACAACGGCATGCTGTCTTGCCACAAATGCCAGAAAAGCTTCAACTCTTTCTTCCTACTGAACCAACATATGAACGCACATTTCAGCGTAGTCTGCGAAACTTGTGGACTCGGATTCATGTCGCATCAACGACTAGTAAACCATCGAATCGTCCATCAGAACGGGATCCACAAATGCGATAAGTGTCAGGACGTGTTCCCCACGAAGCTTAAACTCCGGTACCACACATTCAAGAAACACGAAGTAACAAACTTGAAGAAGATAAAGCCTTTGAAATGTCCTCATTGTTTAGAGCGGTTTTCGGAGCACTACAGGAAAATGACGCATTTGAAGGAAGTTCATGGAATATCTTTTACTTTTGACTGTCAGGTGTGCAAAGCTGTTTTGCCGACACGCCGAGCGCTGACCGAGCATACTACAAAACTTCACACGCAGAGAATTCAATGCAAGATATGCGGGAAATGCTTTGGGACACTATCCTTACTGAAAATGCACACGAGAGGGCATACAGGGGAACGAAATTTCTTCTGCAATATCTGCCAGAAAGCATACATGCATGCCAAAACCTTACGCCAGCATATGAGTGTCCACGGATCAGTTCTGAAGTACACATGCTCTGAATGTGGAAGCGGGTTTCTGAATAGAAACGATTTTAACAAACATATGAAACAGTGGCACCCTCAGTGGCAGTTTAAGACTATTGTTAAGAATTTCAGTTCGGAGATCAGTGCGAGTCAAACGTGAATATGAACACTGCCCTACAAGCCGGTTATTAATAACAAACAAATTTTAATCAGGCCTACACAAATTTCCACCAAATTAAGAATAGTAGCCGAAAGAACGTCTATGCCACTTGACATAAAGATAGCTATACCTTCAGAAAAGCGTTGCTAAGCTCCAGAAAACAAAAAAACTTAAAATTAGGTTTGGCGATAGTACAGAATAAGTTTAATTATTTATTACCTCGGCTTTTGTAGTAGATACGAAAACCATCTCGCGGTAAAAAACTGCATTGAGATCCATTCTTACGGAACCTACATTATCACTGAATCCTCAGACAGTGGATTAGGCCGAAACGATAGCTTTAATTGTTAGCATTTAATTTATTCGTAGAGAGAACTAGCTAAATTTCCTTAGTACATACAGCCTACTAAATTAAGATTTTAAAATGAAATATATACCAAGAAATGCTATTGTTGGATGTTTGAATTGATACCAACGTATTATAAGTGTTTTATTCAATGTACCTAAATATCATTAGCTGATAACGAACCTTACTTATCAAATACACTTTTAAGATTATTCTTTTGTTTTATTGTAGTAAAATACGTCTATATAGGTAGATAGGTACCAATTATAGACTGAACCTTATGAACGCATGAAGGGGTACCTACTTAGCGTACGTTACATTATCCTGAATTTAGACTTCCTTACTGGATCTTTATGGTAAATTCGTTTGACACCTAAATCTACCCTAATAATAAGCCTAGGTTAGCCATAGGTGAAACCCATATTGAACTCCGTCTATTACTTTTCTAGATTAGTCCGAACAAACGAACAGACAGACGCGAAAGGGGACTTTTCTCTAAACTATGTAGTAAATTGGGAATAATAATATACTTATATACTATTTTTTTTGTAAATTCATACTTATAATATACAGGGTGTTTGATAATATCTATACTGAAGATATTCAAGTGACGGTTTTTCAAAACATTAAAAATGACTTCTCGAAAAAAAACTACTAGTTATATCATCTAATTTTAAAGAAAATCGATTAAATTTAGGTGATTAATTCGATATAAAACTTACTGCCTACTCTTGCAGTCGACATCCAAAATAAAGGCAGATTTGATATCTCTTGCAGAAATTACTGCGGATTTGGGTTAGGAGACAACAAGAGATATCTCGAGACGTCACCAATACAGTAACTGTGGTTAGATTGCAAGCATTATGCAATAGCACAACTTAAGTTTAATAAAGTGTTTGTTTTTACATGCCTAAATAAATTTCACATAGAAATGGTAAACATTTCACAAATTTATTTATTTATCAAAATAACGCCTTTCATTTTAGTGCGTAGGTATATAGAAACCTATATAGAAAAACATCCAGATCCGGAACAAATATCTGCAGATCATGCAAACATTTGTTCCGCGGCAGGAATCGAACCCGCTACCTCCTGGGTCTCAGCCGGCTATTCGCCCGCTGCGCCACGGAGGTCGTCCTTTCGACCTTAATTGTAAGAAGTATCATATACCAAATACACCTTAAATAGTCTTCGACTAGATTCATTTATTAATTCGCAAACATGGGTAAATATGCATAACCACAGACTTGAGTCTTCAGTTCCAGTCCAGATTCACTCTGGAAACATTATTTTTATCCGAATTTCATTTCATTTATTTTCTACTGTAGATACATTATAGAACACTAAGTTACGTCATATTCAGAATTTATTAATAACAATTGTAATAAAATGAACATTAAAGTAGCTCAAACAGACAGGTGTCAACTCAAAATAAGAAAAAAAAATACCATTTCACATCGTGTGAATGCACAGGAGGGTAACTATTAATATCATATTCATATTTATTTATTTCCGACACGAAATCAGTTAAAATTAGAGTATTATAAAGAAAAAAAAGAATAAATAATTAAAAAATAAATCTAAATGACATCTGTTAGGGCGTATCTACCAAAAAATATAATTGCAGTTCGAATCTCTCATCTCATATCAATCTTAGCCTCTGCTTAGTTGTTATTAATTATTTATTCTATAGTTAACTGACATCTATTGTACTAGCTGACCCCGCGAACTTCGTACCGCCTTAGAATCATTAAACGTTGTGTTGCTAAGCTGAGATAGGTGTTGGCGGTAGAAGGGTGAAAATTTAGGGTTGTATGTATTTTGGAATGTTATATTATAAAAAATTAAAACTAAAAATGTTGTTTAAAAAATAAATTAAGCGGTGGACCACCCTTAACTTTTAGGGGTATCAAAAATAGATGTTGGCCGATTCTCAGACCTACCCGATATGCACACAAAATTTCATGAAAATCGGTCGAGCCATTTCGGAGGAGTTTGGCAACAAACACCGCGACACGAGAATTTTATATATTAGAAAACAAAGTCGGGTTAGTTACACCATTTACATATAACTCAAGAACGGCGACCGATTTTGATTATCTTTGATTTGTTGGATTTGTCTCTGCCCCGAATAGCGGAATAACTATTAAAATATCGATCAAATATACGCAAAAAAAATATATAAGAATTTTCTCATACATAGATGCAGCTAATGATGGCAGATTGACAATTCTACCAGCGACGTACAACAGTACATTGGAGATTTGGCAGCCCGCGTCATGTGCATGAATACAAAATTTATTGATCTAAGGCGGTACGAAGTTCGTCGGGTCAGCTAGTTTGTAATATATTTATGACATACCCGTCGATATATATGTAGTAGAATATAATGTCTATGGACATACCAATATTATGAAATCTATTCTTATATTAAAAAAGAGGAAAGATTTGTATTTTTGTATGTTTGTAAATAATAAACTCAAAAACTACGGGTCCGATTTAAAAAATTATATCACTATTAGAATACTACATTATCACAGAGTAACATAGGCTACTTTTTACCTAACTGCGCAGAAGGAGGGTAATGTTTTTATTGAAAATCTACGCGTGCGAAGCTGCGGATTGGTCAGCTAGTACTTAGTGAATAAAACTGAATATTTACTGAAATGCAAAATACATCTGTGATTTTCATTAAGTTTAAATTTGTTTCCTTTGTACCTTTAGTATACCAAATTTGTCTTTCCCTATTTTTTTAATTTGCCACTGGCAAATGCGCAAAACCGTGCGACGCCAAAAAAAAACTAATTTGTACATACGATAGCACCGACATGTACCTATCCTTTAAAAAGGTCCAATAACAAATTTTAATAAAAAAAACTGTGATGCAATGGCATGGCAGCAAGTTGCGGTATTAGGTTAAATACCGATGTGTTTATCCCCGCCTGCGATTCATAAAATGTTTAAATGTATGTATAGTAGTAAAATGAATGATATTTTTTACAGAAAAATCCGTAAGCAGTATATGGCAGCTGACAGTGGCTGAACGCAACAACGCAGCCACCTTCATTCAGCACACGACAGTCAGACCTTTCATCTTCATGGGATCCACTTTTAAATGCTTCTTCTGTCTCCAGTACAACTCAGAAATACCCACACTTCTAGCACATACCTCCACACATAACGTACAAAATGCAGCATTTTCTACAATACTTGAAAAATACATACCAAAGGGAAAAAGAACGCTTCAGGTCGACGTCTCAAATCTTATATGTAGGATTTGCAACGACAGATTTTTAAATCTAGACACGATAAAATCCCATCTCAAAACTAAACACGGAATAAAATTCTACACAGAAAGCAATGGAGTAACGGAATATAATATGCAATTAGTTAATAATATGTTTGTCTGTCATATATGCACCGAGAATTTCCATACATTTTCACTTTTAAATTCTCATATGAACTGTCATGTCGGAAAAGTCGTTTGCGAGAATTGCGGAGCCGGTTTTCTGAACCAGTATTTACTAATGAAGCACAAAGAATCGCACATTTACAAGCCCTTTTCTTGTAAGTTCTGCGATCGATATTTTTACAAGAAAAGTCAGTTGAAATATCACACTGCCATAATCCACAAAGGTAAAGGTAGAGTAAGGCCTACAAAATGTCCACAATGTCCTAAAACTTTTAAGGAACACTATAGTAAAATGTCTCATTTGAGAGAGGCGCATGGATTCACGAAATCTTTCGAATGCCACATTTGCAAGAGCTCCTTTGGAAAAAGACGGACATTGACTGAGCACATCACGAAATATCACACAGAAAAATACAAATGCGAAGTTTGCTCTAAATGTTACGCGACCGAGTATAGATTGAAACAGCACATGAAAGGGCATATAGGTGAAAAGAATTTTATATGTGCGGTATGTAAGAACGCTTATATGCATAAAATCACGCTGAGAAAGCATATGCGGACCCATGAAACTCAAACCTTAAAAATTGATGACTGCATTGAATTAAACAAAGCTGTGAAAGTTTGTACTTAGGTCGCTATCATCATATGAACCGAAGATCTGCTGGACATAGGCCCCCTCCATGGATTTCCAGAGCGACCTGCACCCAACGGCTTGCACCAACCTTTATCAGGCCGAGATCGAATCAGAAATGAGGAGATTCGTAGACGAAACAAAGTCACGCACGAAGGCTTAGCCAGTTGAAGTGGCAGTGGCCAGGGCTCATATCTCGAAGAACTGACGGTCGTTGGGGTAGAGAGGCTCTCGAGTGGAGACCGCGTACTGGAAACAGGGTAGGACGGCCCCCCACTAAATGGAGAGACTCAGGTCAATAATTGAGGCAAAATCAGCTATAGCAAGTCCACTGTTGAACATAAGGCTCCTCCATTGATCTAAAAGGCTTAGCCAGCTGAAGTGGCAGTGGCCAGGGCTCATATCTCGAAGAACTGACGGCCGTTGAGGCAGAAAGGTTCTCGAGTAACAAGTAACAAACACACAACTTCATACAATGTAATCGCTAAGACACAAAACTAAATCAAAAACAGTCTCCAAGAGCTCCGTAGCAGGATGACCGATCTTGTACGACACCCAACAGCTCCCAGCAGCCAAAAGTTTTAGGAACACTGCCAATTTTAACTAAAAGTTACCTAACTATACAAAATAAAGGATTGTGTGGTTTTATGAAACCACGGTAAAAGTGAAACTTTGTTTCACATTATAGACATTTTAACTAAAAATTTTCGTGGGCACAAATGAGTAATAGTCTATACACTACACGGTCAGCTGATGCGAACTATAGGCGCCGCCATATTGGCCTCGGCTGTTCTGACGAGCGCCTTTCACTTTATCCCTACTCCGCGGCCGACCGTCACGCGACATGCAACACACAGACGAAAAAGTTTGAGACGATGTAATAAAAGTTTCACTTTAAAAAGTAAATCTAAACAGTATGTAGCTTTTCTCAAACATGCTTGGAAATTTGAGCATTATTTTGACGACCTTCGAGATAAATCGAAATTGCTGTAATGGCCAAATACATGCGAGCAGCGGCCGGCAAAAGTTGTATCGAAATCCATATCTGTCGTGGTTTAGCGGCCAAATTAATTACTTGGTAAACTCATATCTGTCGTGTAATTTAAAAATGGAACGATCTTTTACTCCTAAACATGGCAACCAAGGAGGTAACTTATTAAAGGTTTTATTTAAATTTCGAACTGGCTTACAAATAGAAAGCTGTTTATTGAAAAAAAAACAAATGAACACATTGATGGACTTACGTACATATGTGTGGCTCGGCTTCGCCTCGGCCCACATTTACACGTTCGTCCATCAATGCCTCTTTTGCTGGCCGCTGCAGTGATGTACTTACTATTCCTAGTTTTTTTCTCAACATTTCTATCATGTAGATAAATTTAAAAAATTTATAATATTTAAGTAATTTATTACAATAAAAATAACGTAAAACAAGAAAATACTTGATTCATTTCAACAATTATAAACGAAAGTGTAATGAGGGCTTTTCACTTTCGATTTAAAAAATAAAAACTAGTTCCGACTGGCATAATAGATGGCGCTGACAGGAGATACGCTGCCAAAAAATATGGTTATTATGCCAAAATTTCAAAGACTCAACATCAAAATATGTCTAAAACAATCTCACTTCGTCAGTCAAACAAACACATATGTTTTTTTATAATTTCACGTTCCTCTTAAAATAATATTAACGCAGCAATTGACATTGACAATTCAATTTCCTTTGTTAATCAGAGCATGACAGAGCAACGCCACCTGTTACCAGTTTTAAAAATATGGCCGTGAAAACCCCGCATTAAACTAAAATACTAAAAACCATCCGAAATAAGGATCTCCAATATAAAATAAATAATTAATATGTATGGAAGATACAGAAACTTAAATTAATGTGGGTAGTCTTAAAACATAATTCATTCATAAGTTAATGTATTATTTTGTACATGTATTATTTTGTAAGATTATTGTCAGTAATCCACACGATTGGAAACGGAGAAAATCCATTATTTAGATGACTTCGTCTGCAAAATATAGCCACAGCCGGGCTATACGACCACCTTAGAAAAGATTATCTTTACGAAAGAGTAGAGTAAAATTACATTTTAGCGTAGAGAATACAAAATTGTTTTTTTTTCAACCTTGGTTTGAAGGGTTGCCGGTGAAATTAGAGGCACATGATGCTTTACATCTGTATGCCTCAAGTTTATGGACGCAGAGCAGTGCATCACGTATTTAAGGTGCGTGACCTACGAGGTAATTACCTGTTATAGGCGATGGTTACCACTTAACATCAGGTAGGCCATAAGCTTGTTTCATCTACATGTAGCATGATAAAAAAAATCGATATGGCCACCAGATGTTAAGTGATAACCATCGCCTATAACAAAGTTTTGCTTTGTAGGCCACACACCTTAGACACGTGCCCTACGATGCACTGCCCTGCATCCATCAACTTGAGGCATACAAGAGTAACGCCTCATGTGCTTGTAATTTTACCGGCAACCATACCCTACAAACCGAAACACAGCAATGCTGCTTGGCAGAAATAGGTATGATGGTATTACTTCCCCGGGTGAGCCCTTTCACAAGGAACTCTTGTAGTTTTTAGGGTGCCTCCCCTAATTAGTAAAAACGGAATCATGGTGCGACTTTGTCCGTCCGTCAGTCACAGATGATTATCTCAAGTACTGAACGTATCGAAATTTGGAACAGTTATAAATAATACTGATTCACACACTAAGTTAAGAGGATACGCGGGCTGCGTTTAGTCCATACAAAGGTTCTCCCCTTTTTCCTCCTGGATAGTGCCACTAGACCAAATATTTTTTTACCATACAATCTATAAGTACTACTGTCATGCCCCTATGTTTTGTTTTTCTCTATAAATTCTTAATTACAAGCACTACTCTAAGATTACAAAAATTTCTCAGTTTTACCGCTCTTATCAGACGTCAAGCAAACAAATTTGACAAACGAGTCGTATAGAATCAAAGTTGGAGATCTGTAATTTTGAGTAAAAATTTGTTATCAATGTGGCAACACGGGAAATTTATACACTTAATAATGGAATCAGAATCAAACATGGCAAACTACCTTAAAATACTGACCGTAAGATCGAGATTGGCATCAAATGTGGCTATCTGTGCCTAATGTCAAAATCAAAAGCGACTACCTGTCTTGCTCAACCAATCATAAGCGTTTATGCCATCATGACCTACAACAGATTGCAGTTGGACGTTTCAATGGAGTCGTTTTTTTTTGATTTATCAACATTCTGAGAAATGACAGATTGTTATTTTCGATTCTATACGACTCAAAAATACAAGAAAATATAGAAGCATAGCCAAAGCTTTTCTCATTATTATTATCGAAAAAATATAAAAATCGGTCTAGTTTTGGAGGAGAAAACAGGGGAATACGAAATAGTGATTTCGTCTATTTTAAATATGTATAATCAGTCCGACCTGCATGTCTCTATCGCTTTCTATTCAGGAAGCAATAGATTTGCGCGACACCAATAATCTGTTAAAAATCTATTTTAAAAATTTCTTGCTGCATGCGTTTCCTCATAAGTAACTTTCTAATCTCTACGCTAAAATATCATTTAACTACCCTTTAGTAATGTTTCTATTGCGGTCGTGCTACTAGTGGCTGGATGTTGAAACTTCATATAACCTGTCAAAAAGAAGTTATAAGCGTGTCTATATTGTATAACTTCCATCTCGGGACGTTTTATTATATATTGCACTGTGGTTATTGCTTCGCCTTGTTACTTTAATGATGACAATATAGGTCATAGATTGATAATTCTAGTGAATCATCGTATGTTTCATCAGCTTTGTAAACATATTCTTTGTTCCTCTATTATTCGTAAAGTCCATACATTTGATTAATTAATTGGAACGTTTATTGCTAGGACCTGAACTGGCAACTTCAGACCGTTTGTAATCGCAAATCGGCCGCCATTTAAATAATCGTAAATGACTCACTTTGTTCGCTATTTCTCGATGTTCCCAGTTCAAATAGAATGCAAAGGCTGTCCAACCCGATCATCCAAATCAATTTTTCTCTCGTGCACTCTTAAATGACCTTTCAGAGTGCATTTCTGAGTAAAAGCCCTCCCGCACACCGGGCAAATAAACCTCTTATCATTATTATGAATTCTCATGTGCTCTCTTAACGTCTTCTTCCTTTGATAAGACTTCTGACAGATGCTGCATACATGTATTCTTTCACCATCATGCTTAATCTGATGCATTTTCAAAGCGTTCTTGGTATAGAATGCTAAATCACATTTATCACACTTATGATTTCGCTCGTTCAAATGATCCCTTCTAACATGGCTCGATAGATGCCCCGGGGTGATATAGCTCTGAGGACATGCTTTGCATTTATACCGCTTTAGCTCCTCATTGTGCACTTCTGCTAAATGTTTCTGACGAGCATAGAATGATGTAAGGGATATGTTACAACGTCTGCAAGCATATCTGACTCCTGCTTTATGCTCCTTCGAGACATGGTTTTCTCTTTTAGTAACCCGATCAAAAACAGCCGAGCAATATCTACAAGGGAAGGTCCCTTCTTCGTGGGTTCTCATGTGACCTCTTAGTCTTGCTTTGGAAGCAAAAGCTTTACCGCAATTCTCACAAATGTAGTTTGGATAGTGAATATTCATATGTGTATTCAAATTGACAAAGTTTAGGAACCGTCGCTTGCAGATGGGGCAGTCGGTTTGGTCTTTTTCTAGTTTAAAGGGTAAATTGCTCCATTTATTTGCGTTGCTGTGTTTAAGTCTGGTGCAGTTCTCGATATGAGCACTTAACTCTTCATAGTTAGAGACATCTGACGTGCAAATTTTACATCGGAGCATAGTTGATGTTTTGTAGAAGCGGTGTGAGTCGGAAAACATCATTTTTTTGAACGCTAGGTGTATATTAGTTTTTGTGTGTTGGCTGATGTGGCACTTTATTTCTTCTAAGATGGTGGATTTTTCTGGACAGATAGTGCAGGAGTACACTTGGTTTTTTTTTATTTTGAAGGGGAATAGGCCTTGTCCGAGCATCGCTTCTGTCTCTCGTGTATCGTGAGGCTTTTTTTTGAGGAGCTTTTTTGATTTTGCTTTTGGTTTTTTGATGCAATTTTCTACTTCAACCTTTACTGGGATCTTGTAATCTGAAATGCAGCAAGGAGTAAAATTAATATTTATATGTAGATATTCTTATCTCATTTACTACGTGTTTTGTTATGTAAGACATTAAATGGAGACACGGGTAGGGCTAATAGCTAGTATCGTTATAAAATAGGTTTTTTTTTCAAATTCATTACTGTACGGAACCAGGTGACCAGGGCGGGCGGTGGTTGTGACGAGTGGACTGTATGGTGATACGATTTTGCCCTTGTACCCTGGTCAGTCCCGGCTTCGTACTTCTATGCGCTGGAATCTGTTGATTCGGAACTTCTTCTTAGTGTGATGATGGTGATGAGGGCTTGAATGGAATTCCAGGAGAGGCTTGACTGTTTGAGGCTTGGCGCTATTGCTAGGAGACGACTGAGTGGCTTGATTCTTGGTACACGATTTTTACAGAGGACTGCGCTCAATATAAGCCAATAAGTCTCCCCGCACTAGCGTTGCCACCCCAAGTACAATTACTGTTTTTACTTATCGTAATACAGACATTGCTTTGGTGACCCTCTGAACTTTTGACCTTTCGTGTCCTTGACCTACATTCCATTTCTACCCAATGATATGGCATTTATCTATAAATTTTATTTAATCCTACGCTCGAGACGTACTGGTAAAGCTTATATCTACCACTTTTTCAGGATTCATACAAGCCGTACACCTGCAGCGTAGGGATATATAGCCAATATATAACTACTACCTGAATTAGAGGATTCTAGCTGGGGTTTTAACTATTACCTGAATTAAAGGATTCTAGCTTATGTGGTCTGTATTTCTATGTACCTACGGTCACCAATAATGCTCTTATGTACAAATTTACACTGACAAATTCGTTACTTTACTGGGTGTAAGTTCTGTAGTTGCAAATAGTCTATCTTATATTGTAACACCTCTAGAGTGCATTCACGCTCCCGGGAGGCAAGCCGTTTTTTTCCCTTGGTTGCTAAACGACCACCCAGGAGCATGCGCAATGCGCGGTAATATTAAGATTTTTCATTTCAAACTGACTCAACCGATTCCTTTCATTCTTTCTGTGTGTCATTCTCCATAGAGCAGGCTTGATAATGGCGGCGATAACAAAATGTCATACGTCTGAAAATTTGGCAGCAATCAAAATATAAAATTTATTTACGTTTGGCGCCATTTTTACCGACCCTCTTGTGTTTACATCAAATTGATTGTTTGTTACTGTTTTCATGTGACGTAATTTTACTGTAGTATTTGTATTTGCCGTGTAGCTACACGGATGTAGTTTATGGAATAAGTATTTCCGACCGAAAGAAAGTTAATAGTTTTGTTATGTTATTACTTTATTTTTTTCGTGTATTTTTTTAACGTTTTTTTCGCCGCGGCTGCATTGTTTTGATTTTAATTAGTTCAAATTATGAATCCTTATCTTATTTTGTATTTTATTAGGCTTAATAAAACCATAATAAAAATAAATAAAAAAATCTCTACGATAAACCATACACCTACAATAATTATTTAAAAAGGTCATGCGTTTTTACCGTGAATTGGGACTGGATGCAGATAAAAGTTATTTATTTTCTATTTATTACAATTTTTATTTATTTATTTCTTATTAAATCTTATAAATAATGTATTAGGCTATAATAATAAATAACTTTAAACCATATAAATATATCAAATTTCTCCATTTAATGAGATACTTTCCCAACCCAACAAAAGACGTGACGTCATTGCTTTGTAAAATAATTACTCTCATATTTACAAACAAAACCGTCCTGAATGAGTTGTTATAAAAAGCTACAATGTTTAAGCTATTTAAAAACAGAAGTATTAATCAATTTCGATCCATCAACACTCGACGATTTATCAACAAGTGTTCCCGGGCGGTCTGTTTTTTGTTGACATTTTACGATGCGCAGATTTAGGGTTCAATATTTATAAGTAAGGGTTCTTTCTGTCTAATTTTTTGATTAAACCTTGTAAATAATGTATTAAGCTATAAAAACAAATAACATTTACATAGATAACTGTTATATTTTTGAAATCATAAGCATTTTAATCTGACATTCGGGAACAAATGCGTAAAATTTTAGTTTTGAACCTGTGATTTTGATTACAATTTACTAATAAAATGGCATAAAAGTTATACCTTCCTATTTCACCTAGATTCTAGTACAATAAGATTTTAATACATTCTTAATTGAAAATAATTGAGAAAACTTAGTCCAAACGCAGCGCGGTAATTTTTTGGCGCGAAATTTTTTTTAATTGCCAACCTCAAAGCAACTGTTATAAAAAAATGTTTCGCGATTAAAGCCAGTGAGAGCACTCCTCTGGTCTATCTATTTGATTCTATTTTACTTTTATTTGCCTCAAAAAACCTATACTTAATTTATACAATTAAATTTATTTCCGACCGTTCGGAACAATTACATTAGAAAATTTTCAAACAACCTTAATTTAACGAAATAAAATATCAGTGAAACAGCCTGCACAAAATAGGTTAACAAATCATATTCATTCATCATGTAAAACCTGATGTACCTGTTAAACTGACTAAGCGGCATCGTCGCAAAGGCGCCGCCGATTTACATTAAAAATTGTTTTTGCAAAATGTTAAAACCATTTATCTCCTCATCATCCTATACCTCTAAAATCAGTTGATACGATTCCGGATATGTGTTTTACATTAGTGTCAAACATGACAAAACAGGTTGTAAGTATAGTAGTGTAAGTATAGAGTTATTTTATAGAATATATATTAAAAATACATAACTATATACATAATAAATTAATTTACTTCAGACAACTTAGTCCATAATTATTCTAGAATCATACGGTCAGTTAGGATCTTATATCATTAAATTAACATTGACAACACATTAATAGCTAAAAGATCAGATGGCAATCGGGTAAGTAAGTATCTAGTGCACTTATGAGCTGCACCTGATGGCTCCCAGCAAATGTGGGTCGTCTTCTAGTGCGCATGCATCACTCAAAAACTTCAGAGTTTTTTTTTATCATGGTGGATTTTAAACTGTTACCTAACAGATGTGATCATGGGACTTCAGAAACTAGTAACATGGATATCCCTATTATTATTATTTTTATGACGGAATGAAAAGGTTCATCAATTTTCAAATTAATTCGTTCGTATCGCATTACAATACAAACGTATGTTACAGAATAGACTGAGTTATATGTGGCGTTGTAATAGGTTGGGGGAAAAGTCTTTTCGCATTATAGTACGAGGCATGCCTTTTAAGTTCTGTCGTTTCCATATTTTCCGGCAATTTTGAATTTGGAACTGTTCTATATTCGAATGTGTTTACATTTTGAATCTCAAAACAGTTGAAAGTATTAGGATTAATGCTATTGTTTAGTCACAGTTTCGATTTGAATCTGTCAGGTCACGTACGAAAATGAATCTTTCTAAGGAAAATGTTCGTGCAATAATTTTCTACAACTTTAGAAGAGGCCTGACACGGCTTCAGTGTTTAGAAGAGCTAACATCTGTGTTCAGTGATGTAGCCCCATGTCTGCGGACTGTCGAACGCTGGTATTTAGAATTCCAGCGTGGACATACTAGTGTTAGTGACAGATTTCGCGAAGGACGCCCAAAATCCGCCTTCACTGAAGATAACATCATTGCTGTGAGACAACTAATTCTCGAAGATCGTCATGTGACGTATCGAGAGATAGAGGCTCTATTAGGCATCTCAGGGACAACCATTCAGAAGATCTTGCATGAAGCGCTTGGTGTGAGAAAGCTAGTTTGCCGTTGGATACCGCATCTGCTTTCCGACGATCACAAGGCGGCCCGCGTCAGATGGTGTAAGAAAACTCTGCAAAGGTTCAACCGAGGGGAGTCAAATCACGTCTACGACATCATAAGTGGTGACGAATCTTGGATCTATGCCTACGATCCTGATACCAAACAACAATCTACAATCTGGGTCTTTCAAGACGAGCCAAAGCCGACTAAAGTTGTTCGTTCTCGAAGCACTTCAAAGAAGATGGTGGCCACGTTCGTTGGAAAAACCGGCCATGTTGCGACTATTGCACTTGAAGATCGTAGAACGGTTAACGCAGAGTGGTATACTACAGTTTGTTTACCACAAGTCATCGCCGAACTTCGAAAATCTAACTCAAAGCGACGCATCATCCTGCACCACGACAACGCAAGCTCACACAGCGCTCGTCAAACGATTGAGTATTTGAAGCAGGAAAAAGTAGAAATTCTTGACCATCCTCCATACAGTCCTGACCTAAGCCCTAACGATTTCTTTACACATTTTACATTTTAAAAAACTGGGTACACAAAAAAGCTCGATATTTGGGTACCCCACGAGCTCACTGAAAGAAACCTAATGAACCGTGTATATACTCATTTGTGATTCTTTATTACGACGTAATAAAAATGAACCATTTTTGAAGAAGCTGATGGTGATGAAAAGTGGATCACGTACGACAAGAACGTGCGAAAAAGGTCGTGGTCAAAGGCCGGTCAGGCTTCACAGACTGTGGCGAAACCCGGGTTAACTCGCAACAAGGTGATGCTGTGTGTGTGGTGGGATTGGAAGGGCATTATTCATTATGAGCTGTTACCACCAGGCAGGACCATCGATTCTGAACTCTACTGCGAACAACTGATGAGATTAAAGCAAGAAGTTGAGAGAAAGCGGCCGGAATTAATCAACAGAAGGTGTGTGGTTTTTCATCATGATAACGCTAGACCTCACATATCTTTAGCCACTCAGCAAAAATTAAGAGTTTGGCTGGGAGGTGTTAATGCATCCGCCGTATAGTCCTGACCTTGCACCCTCAGATTTCCACCTGTTTCGGTCTCTTCAGAATTCTTTAGGCAGTGTCAGGTTAACATCACGAGAGGACTGCCAAAACCACTTGTCGCGGTATTTTGATCAGAAGCCCCAAAATTTCTATAGCAATGGGATCATGTCCCTACCTACAAGATGGCAAAAAGTTATCTAACAAAAGGGTACCTACATACTTTGGTTAAATGTAAATAAACTATATTAAAAAATGTTTTGAATTTTCTTAAAAAATGCGAAGAAACTTTTTCCCCAACCTAATATATAAAAATAAATCCCTGTTTCCCTTGGTCACGCCATAACTTGAGAACGACTTTACTGATTTTGATAAAATTTCGTTTAGAGATAGATTATGACCGGGATTTTGATATAGGCTACTTTTTACCCGACTACACAAAAGGAGGGTAATGTATTATTGACATACCACAAAGCCCCAAAATTTCTATAGCAATGGGATCATGCCCCTACCTACAAGATGGAAAAAAGTTATCGAACAAAATGGTACCTACATACTTTAGTTAAATGTAAATAAACTATATTAAAAAATGTTTTGAATTTTCTTAAAAAAATGCGAAAAAACTCTTTCCTCAACCTAATATGTATGTATGTTTGTTTGTTAAGATATTGGGGTTCAAAAGGGGTAAAAAAAACAAATTGAGACTATCCGGTCAAATAGCACGTTTAATAAAAGGTCTTTGTAAATTTATAAGTTTTTAGTTTAAATCTTGTACGTTTTAACTTATTAGCCAAAATTCAAAAGTCTGAAATCCAGAATAACTGCAATTTCTACCCCAAAAAAATGTAACCAATTAATAAGAACTCCCGTTACCTACAATTTGAATGAAAGTGTAGGTCTAGTTAGTTGATTATTTATTTCGTGGTACTATTTTGATAAAGATTAGGTACCTACAAATAATATGTTTTTCTTTTTATGGGAAACTCGCGAGATCTCAGTTCGGGGCGAACCACTAGTTAATAAAATTCAAAATTATTCCGATCAAAGTTGTTGGACTATTTATCTTGTCAACAATAATTGATTGATTTTTGCATTACATTCTTGCAAGTGAAAACCGACTCTAAGGTGACGAACCTTTTCATTCCGCCACTGTACAAAGACATTTGTTACAGAAGTCAGTGGCCTCTCTCATAATTAAGGTCACTTGGTTTAGTATAGGGACTTCATTCCCCCTCAAGAACAGCTTCCACTAGGGCACGACCTGCCGTGACCAGTGTGGAAGTCGTTAAATAGGCTTCGCACACAGGTTGATCGCTGCAGAGTCAATATGTGCAAATGTGGGTTCAGGGATCGCAGCCAAACGTAATGCGACTGTGGTGATCCTGCACAGTCGATGAAACACCTGCTAATGTGCCCTTTGTGCTCGAACACCTGAACAATGGAACACTTAAAAATGGCTCCTCCAGACGCCATCAATGTAGCCAAGTACCTATCTAACACAATGTAAGTAGATCTATTGACACGCTAAGAAGAAGTATAGGGATGTAGTCAGAGGCAAGTCAAAACACATACCTACCTTCACCTTCGTTAAGTGTCCTAGCATACTCAGTAAGGGAGGAGGATATAAGGCGTAGTCAAAGACAAGTCCAAATACATACCTTCATCATTAACATCATCAGGCATGTCCAGGTCGAAGTCAGGGTCATCCATGTCCAACTCTTCTTTCACTATTGATGATCTTGACTCCTCTGAAATACAAGATTATGGTTAGACCAATGCAAAATGGTAATTGGAATAAAAAAATATAGGTGGCTTTTTTACCTGACTGCGGTAAAGCCAAAAGGAAAGGTTATGTTTTTAGCAGTCTATATAAGTATGTTTGTATTTACCTATGTTCCACACATTTGCAATTTTTTTTCAAATTATTAATCGAGTGAAGTGAGATCTCTAAATCAACTTGGGCAAATCGGCATTGTATGTATATGTTTGTTTGTCCGAGGATAACTTTCGAAGTGTTGATCCGATCATCGTGAAATTCGGTATATAGGTATAAAGTAAGGGGTAAAATTATGAGGTATTCTTTAGATACACTCCCTATGTACCGTTGGTATATCGATATATTATGATCGGGATTAAAACATAGGCTACTTTTTACCCAACTGCGCAGAAGGAGGGTAATGTTTTTATGGACAAACCACGCGTGCGAAGCCGCGGGTGGGTCAGCTAGTTTAAGATAAAACTAAAAAAATAACTCTATATATACAGGGTGTGGTGTAATGAGTGGATAATAGGGTACCTGCGGGTAGGGGCCATTGTGGCGGTTCAGAAAAATATTTGTTATGCTCAGTAAAAGTGCCTCGGTTTTCGAGATATTCTACATTTTCGAAATTTAAGAAATATTTCACCCTTCATCACTATTTTTGGCGCCAAGACTGCAAATGAAATTTTTTTTCTATCTGTTTTTTGGATAGTATTCTTGGATAGATGTGCTATCGAATGGAAACTATTATTTTTATAACACAAACACAGTTATGTTTTTAAAATAAGATTTCACTAAAATTTTACTTGATTTCGTTTGTTTTCCTGACCTTTACCCTTCTGTGGTGTAAAAAAATGTATGGTCACTTGAATGCCAAATTTTAAAAAAATTAGCCTATTTCATCGAGATTCCGAAATGGTATATTACATATCATTGTCACAACTTGATTCAAAATTAATTCCTACCAAACTTATCAAGGCGTAATTTAAAGAAATATTTTTAACTATTATTAGCAATAATTGTTTACTGTTCGCAGAACTACTAGTAATTCTTGGAACAGATTGGTTCCCGGCCCAGCGGCAATCGGCACTATGTCTATCTTGCTCTTTCATGCTATGAGTGAAAGAGAACTATCGTTTCGCGTAACGCATTTTTATGATTTTCGAGCTAGTGTGCTATCATACTACTCCCGTACAACAACGTGTTATCCTGTTTTGGATTGATACTCGTCGATTTTGTGCAGTGATTTCGGACTTTGTTTTGCCTAGCGATTTGGACGTCTTAATTTTGTGAACCTAACGATTTTGTGCTGTGATCTCGGACTTGATTTGCTTTGTAACTTGGATTTTTTGGTATTGCATATTGATTGCAATGCCTCAGCTGCGTCTGAATATGCGCAAATGCATTTAATCTACGGCGAGTGTGGTGGTAACGCCAATCGAGCAGCAGCACTGTATCGGGAAAGATTTCCCAATGCACGCCATCCCGATTATCGTGTGTTTATTCGCGTACACAATGCTTACATGGAAGGTCGAATTCCTGGAAGTGGCATCGGTGGCACGAGTTCTGGGAGACCACAAGTACATAATGAAGAAGACGTACTTGATGAAATTGCTGCTGATCCGACCACATCTGTGCGCGTAATAGCCTCTAATACTGGCATGTCAGCAAGAACAGTGCACCGAATTTTAAAAAGAGAAAAATTACATCCTTTTCACTACCAGCGCGTGCAATGTTTGCAGCCAAGAGATTACCCTGCACGAGTTGCATTTTGCCAAACAATGCTGAGAAAAATGAACGCTGATCCCGATCTCTTCGATAAAATTTTGTGGAGCGACGAATCCACGTGCAAAAAAGATGGGTATTTTAATATGCACAATCTGCACAGTTAGCAGCGTACACACCCTCATTTGGCCAGAGAAGACAGGTCCCAGTACAAGTTCAAAATTAATTTATGGACTGGAATTCTAAATGGCAAAATCATCGGACCATTCGAATTGTCTGGAACATTGACTGCAGAAACGTATTTACATTTTTTACGGCACGAACTTCCACTTTTATTAGAAGATGTTTCATTAGAAGATAGAAGAAGAATGTGGCTGCAGCACGATGGTTGCCCCGCTCATTACGCCCGAAATGTTCGACAATACCTCGATGAAACATATCGTCGACGATGGATCGGTCGTTTGGGGACAATTTTGTGGCCACCTCGTTCACCAGACCTCAACCCATTGGACTTTTTTTACTGGGGATGCCTTAAAGAAAAGGTTTATAAAGACCCAATCAATACAGTGGACCAGCTACGGGAGCGTGTGCGATTAGCTGCTCAGAAAATCACAGAGCATGCATCAGAGCACGTGGTGGCCTTTTCGAACACCTTTTGTAATAGTAAATTTAATAAATGAAATGCATTTAAAATTTATTGTTTCGTTTTATTTCATTACCGAATTTTAAACTAATGTTTTTAGGTGATTTTAAGTAATGAAGTAAATTTTAGTACTATTTGTAATTTTATAATAATTAGCTCTACCCATTTTAATAGGAATTACTTTTGAATCAACTTGTGGAAATACCATGTAGTATACCATTTCGGAATCTCGATGAAATAGGCTAATTTTTTTAAAATTTGGTATTCAAGTGACCATACATTTTTTTTACACCACAGAAGGGTAAAGGTCAGGAAAACAAACGAAAGCAAGTAAAATTTTAGTGAAATCTTATTTTAAAAACATAACTGTGCTTGTGTTATAAAAATAATAGTTTCCATTCGATAGTACATCTATCCAAGAATACTATCCAAAAAACAGATAGAAAAAAAAAAATATTTGGAGTCTTGGCGCCAAAAATAGTGACGAAGGGTGAAATATTTCTTAAATTTCGAAAATGTCGAATATCTCGAAAACCGAGGCACTTTTACTGAGCATAACAAATATTTTTCTGAACCGCCACAATGTCCCCTACCCGCAGGTACCCTATTATCCACTCATTACGCCACAGCCTGTATAAACTTAAAATAATAATTTAATAAACAATAATTGAATATTTATATGATACACAATGACATTTGAGACTAGTTTAAATTTTAATCTAAATGTTTTATCATATATGTACTGACATTATATTATTATTATTATTTAGTTATCCATACATAATTTAATTTTATATGACATGTAATTTGCACGGCACTATGGCTGGATAAATGAAACTACAGTACTCTCACTAATCCTACACTATACAGAACTAGAGGATGCCGGATTATTGGATTGTACAGAAAAAATCATAATATGTAAATAAAATATGTGCACAAGCGCAGAACGAGAGTAGGGAGGGGTGAGGGAGGCGTGGGCAGAGGATGCCGGATCATGGACGTACCAGATTACTGAGACTCTACTGTATTTAATTTTGTAACATCTGTATAATTCTGCCCATGTTCTGGCAAATAAATTAATATTTAATCTTTAATGTCCTGTGGCTGATCTGATGATAAACCATGATAGTTTCAGTTACTTACTCTGCTTATAGGAGGCCTCCAGGGCTGCCAATGAGGACTCCACCAGCTCTCTGAACTGCAGCGTGTCTCGGAGCTTGCAGACACAGCTGGTGCATATCAGCCGCTTTGTATCTCCATATTCTACCTGGGTTATCTGAAAATTGATGGCACTTATAAAAATAAATAAATATTGCTAGACATTTCACATAGCGCTATCTAGCCCCAAACTAAGCAAACGATGGGAACCAGATAACTGATAGAATACTTATAATACTTTTTTTGTTTTTAATACTACAATGATGAATTAAATGCATTCTCTTCCAGGTAACCTTTGTTTCTATGGTTTAAGATGTATTAGTAGTACACAGAAAAGGAGCTAATGAAAATTTGCAACAAATTTTGAGTCAGATTCTTCATCCTTACTACTATTATAAATTCGAAAGTAACTCTACCTGTCTGTTATGTTTTCATGAGTGACCTACACGCGTTGCTAGTCAATTAAAACTTACCTTCCTTCTTCGCAGTCAGGAAAAATTATCTCTCTTAATCCCGGTCATAATCTATCTATATACCAAATTTCATCAAAATTTGTCAATACATAGTTGTGAATACGCAACAAATAGACAAGTTACTTTTGAATTTATGATATTAGTATAGATGTGAAAACGTTTGGATTTTAGTATTTTTTTAATAGGGACAATAAGAATAAGATTGTTCTAATTCAAGTAAACATTCCATTCAGACAAGTTGTTTATATAAATAGATGTGTTAGTTTTTTGTTTTATGTATGTTAGTGCTTAAGGTAATTATAGATATGGATAGGCCTTGTAATCATATTTTGTATGTACACATGTTGCCTGAAATAAACTTTAGTGGGGTGATAGGATCTGAATCATCTCAACTCACTGGTTCTGTGAAAGCTCTGAAGCTTTATAAATTTGCATCCACATGCAAACCTAATAAGAAACTGAGTATTGGACTAACAATTATTTTGACTAAGTGTCTATGAGATTTAAGTTTTTTATAGTAGAGGATGAAGAGAACACTCTTTAGAACAGTACTTACGTCTATAGAAAAGCATTTCATCAGCATGTCGGTGTAAATCTCCGTTGAACCACTGTGTTTGTGGCCTAACAACATACTTTGCACTGCACCTTCGTTCAGACACAAATTACAAGTGCCCAAGAGAGGCAAGGCCTCTACCATTATTTCAGAGTCCATTGTTGATAATTTATGTAATTGTTCTCATAAATATATCAACATTATTCTTTGTTTTCTCTAAGAATTTTCTATTTTTGTAAATGAAATAGCTCTGGCAATCACAACCGATCTGACATTTTGTGCTATTACGTTCCGTTTCACGGCACGCATAACATTCCTTTTATGACTTTCCACTCAATCACTTGATCGCATTGGTTCCGCGTTGCTCAAGGAATCTTGACGACTTATCTAAGAAATAACTAATATTTGTACATTGAGAAGTACATATATGTTTGGAGTCATTAAAAATGGTAAAAATATTAGAACAAAATTAAACCAATAATGTGATAATATATATATTTATTTATTTTATTTATTTATAGATACATGCTGTTGGCATCCCTATTTTAAATAATTATATGACTTTCCCAATGAATCGTTGCCTCCTTTGAGTATCTTTTTGCCCAGTCAGTTATCTTTTTCACAGTCCAAGCTTATTTCTCTATGAACGGAACGTTATTTTGGTGTTTGATTCAAAAGCACAACCATAGGTCTTGTGCATATAAAGTCAGACTTGAACTATTTAAATTAAGTAGGTTATAAAAAACCATTTGTGTTTGTTTACAAACCGACGAAGCAGATTGTTTTAGACATATTTTGGTTTAATATTATGTCTTTGAGAATTTAACAGGGCATGTTATGCCATCTTTTTGGTGGCTTATCTCCAGACAGCGCCATCTATTTTTACGCTAGTTGGAACTAGTTTTTTTTAATAAAAAACGAAGGAAGGGCTTTCTTTAAGATAGTTTTTGAGAAAATTAAATAACCTAATTTGAGGTTAAGAACGAAAAAAACATTTTTTGTTAACTAAATTACGACTTCATGGCGAGAAGGGGTTTCGATTCTGTCTCTATAGTTTTCTAAGATGGGCTCTCGCCAGAACTCTCGCGTAGCTACCCCTGAGTGTCGCTTCAACCACGTTCATCCCACTACGGAGGACGGACAGCGGCATCTCCTCCCTTCACTCCGCTCTGCTTCACGGGCTTGCTTCACTCAGGACCATTCACGCGAGCTTCTGGCTTCGCGTTTTTTTATAACACTCTAGGAGCTTCACGCACAAGTCTACCTTGAGTGGGAGTGCCCCGTGTCGATTCTCCGACTAATTTAGATCAACAGTAACATTACGTGGATGGGGTCTACGCTATTTAGGGAGATTAGTAATTAATGAAATAAACTAGGATTTAACATAGTCGTTTTATTGAAAATATTGAAATCCTATTTACGACTTTATACAATCACACCTCATTATAGTAACATAAAATTATAAACTGTCAGTGGAGTCTACGTAGTAACAAAATTAAAATATTGTTTCTGTGTCGCGTTGCAATTTGAGCAACACAATAAGATATTGTTTTAGAACAAATTAAATATGTAATTGTGTTATTTTAGGTCTATTTATTATCAATGGCAGTGATATTGTAAATTATTGTAAACATTTAACACAAATTCGTTGAAGTTATTTCAATAAACCACAAATTGTTTTCTATACAATTCGTAGTTTATTGGAAGATATACATTTAACAAGAATCATAAACTACATATTAGGGAAAACCTTGATAAAGTACTTTTTCTTATGGATGTGGTATCCGCCCACTATCACCATGATCAGATTTCAGACAATGCGCCCTTTTTTGAAATAGGTTAAAACAGAGTGACTCTGAAAAAGGCAGGCCATTTTGCGTAGTTACTTCTTGCATGCCCATTTAGACAATATGAGTTTTATGGGTGGGACAATACCGCAATCCATGCAAAAACCTTTGTATCACACAAGCACATACACACAAATACATAGATTTGTTGTACATAGATTGTGAGATTGAGATGTACATTAAATAATTATAGGTATTTGTAACATACAAACACAAAAATATTTCAAAAGTAGGTAGGTCAACTAATTGTATGAACTAAAATTTACAAACTTCATAAAAAAACCACAAATAAGTAGGTACATAATTATTTTTCTATAATATTGAAATAGGAGGTTTTCAATTATCTTTTATCAAGTTTTCGGTATTGTTTATAGATGACATTGCGAGTACGCATTCAAGTACCTACTCAATATAAACGTCACGTTTTTAAATCATCCTCTGTTAGCACTGGCTAGACAAAATGAAAACCATGATAATTTAATAGCCAGTCAGCGCCATCGATCCTCGCCATCTATTAAAACTACGAATTTCATTATAATTTGCTTCTGAAAACCCCTCATTCCTGTTGTACTAGGTAGGTAGGTTAAGTAATGTAATGACAGTTAATTGAGATTGGTCTTGTTTTTATTTTTAGGACTACCCGCTAATTTACACATTCGTCACCGTTCTGATACGGTGAGCGAGGACCTTTTTTATTGTACCGGTTGGTATAAAATAACATTCTAATATAATATGTATGTATAAAAGTTACAAATTACTATTGTACAGTTTTTTTTTTCTAGCGATTTTAACTCTTTAAAATACAGCTTATCAATATACTTTTATTTAAAATTCATTTAATTTGGCCACATTTTTTTCAACATATTTTTTGAAACAATGTAAAAAAACGTTGCAAACGGCTACCAAAGCCCAAAGTCGATTTCAGGACAAACTTTTTTTATTATTACATTTTGTCAGATATTTCGATTCTAGCAATAGTGATTTTCGTACGAAATAATTCAGAGCGACTTCATATTCAATCAGGGGAATGCACCAAAAGACTTTCCCGAAAGAGTTCGTACCTACAGTAAAAAGTTTTTCGTTCGTCTATCCTGAAATCAGTACAAATTAAAATTCTTGAGTAGAGAGGCACTGTGTATCAAATGAGGGCATTTTCGGTCACATCACTACGATCAAACCACATCGCACGCAACTAATAAAATAATCCAAGATCTTAGCTAGTTAGTTACATTAATTTTACATCTATGCTGAATCTAGTCCGTCTCAATTTAGTTTATTTAATGCAAAAGTCTAAAGCCTGCTTGAGTAATGGCTATCAGATTTAATCCCTACAAGTGGAGGCCAATGGACTTCTTTCGTGAACACCTGTTTATTTCGTTTCTGAGATTAAAATAAGTTTAAGTGTCGTTTAGTTACACGACATTGGGTACATGGTCGTAGTGATGTGAATACTTATTGGACCGGTCTTGGCTCCCGTCCTATTCATCAAGTAAAAAAGTTCGGTACAACATTCAGTGATTTTGCTTACAAAATACTCTAAGCTATGATTTGAACATGCTTCTTTTCTCTAGGCTCTTTCAATACATAAGACGTAGTCCTTCTAAGAGTGCCCATTGAATCTGGAAATATAAATAAATAAATAATTAAGTCAAACTATTTGTATACATAAATCATTCAAACTTGTATAAGAAAATAAATATCTTGTATCTTGTACTACATAATTCCTAATGAGAGAACCTAAATACAATTATTTTGAATTTCGCGGCTCTGCCAAAACGATCCATCTTTCAAAATTGAGGTCAGGGTCTCAGGCCGTGCGGCGTTACCCTCACGTACGTTGCCTAAGGGTACTACGTTATTTTGAGTATGTGAATCTTGATGGTTCGAATATTTAGTACTCGTCGCTCACAGTAGACGCTAGTGGTCGCTTCTCGCTTCGTTTGGTCGCGACCGACCGAAAGTGAAGGAAATAAGTAAAAAAAGTGGCTGGCGCGCTCTTCCGCTACTATGTGGCCGCTTCCAGCTTCATGTGGCGGCGTCTGTGTCTGTTGCGCATGGCTCGTGTAAAGTTCACTAAGGGAAATAAAATAGACGTACGTGTACTATGGTACGCTAACATTGCCCTCACGTGCGCTAGGTAAGGGCCTCAGGTCTATTGCCGCTGGCCTACTTACTGTGAGTGTGGCGGGAGGGGCGCGCAGGCGAGGCGGGCGCGGAGGCCGGGCCTCGCGCCCCGCGCTACGACCAGCGCAGCTCCTTCAACTCCACGCCACCGGAGCCCGTGCAGTTCTCTTGGATCTATAAAATAAGTGGATGAGGATTGCAGTTCCTGATAATAATGTGTCATGTTATGTACGACACTGAAAACACGGAGAGGGGCTAATGGCTAGTATTGTTATAATCATTTGTTTATTATTCATGAATAAATGATTATTTAATAAGGGCAAAATGCTTATAATAACAGAAAGTATATAAAATAATTTTCATGACAACAGAAACTGTTGAATCATCTAAAGACCGTTGCAAACTATCTATAGAAGTTCAACTACTCCAGAACATTACCAGGTGGGAGTGTCCCCAAGACACTGGCTGTATTGCCCCGCTGAATTGCAATGCTTATGCGTTGACCCAGATAAGCGCCAGCTCTCGGATTACACGTCCGTCTCTTCAACCAGACGCCCAAGAATAATGAAAAATTAAAAAGAAATAAAAATAATAAATATATATGACTTATATATTATATTATTACCTCATATCTAGAAGGCGCAGGAGGCACGTGAGTCGCCGGTGAGCACCGGGAGCACCCCGCCCGGAGGACCGTTCTGGTTGAGGACCCACCCCGCATTGCTGTTCGCAGCTCCTGAACCATCCAGGCGTATTAAGATATATTTTTTTTAAATTAAATTTATCCCTTTAAAAAAATTACAAATAGTAAGTAATGTATAAAAATAGCAACAAGATAAAAAAATATAAAATACCCCATCACTAGAAGCTTGTAGAACCACTACTTGCTGCTAGAAAACTGGCTGTATCACACTAATATTATAAATGCGATAGTTTGGATGTGTGTTTGTTTGTTACTCAATCACGTCGTTACGGCTTAACCGATTCCGATGAAATTTGGTATATACGTAGATTATAACCTGGATTATCACATAGGCTACCTTTTATCCCATAAATCAGGTCCCATTGGATAAAAATGGTGTGTCAAGTTGCAACAGCGAGTTTAGCTTCTAGGTTACCTGCACATTTAGTAGTGTAACGCGTACGAAGTCAACAGCTAGTTTTAAATCATTTTTAGTATTCCACGAAGAGCACCAAGCCAAAATATCAATCGTTGCTCTTCGTGTAAGATAATTGGTGCTCTCTGAAAATGGTTGCTCGTCGTGGAATGCCTCGCCACTCGGCGTTGTGTCACTGTAACGTATAGCTGTAGCGCGGGTATTATGTGACGCCTTTAGTGCGTGTCACCACCAGAAAATGTCGCTATGTTTTAAAAACTTTATTACGTGAATTGAAGTCGGATATATTTTGATTAAAAAGTGTTTAACATGTACCTAATACTACACCAATTATTGAAATAATGATTTTTGAAAACTAACCTGTCCCATTTCGCTACAAAGCGATTGCCTCCCTTGCGAGGCATTCTTCCTAGTGTTCCAGCAGAACTCTAAAATAGCGACTACAATCGCCAGCGCCAGTCCACACAACAACGTCACGAATACTCCACCTGAAAATATATATAATACATAACATCCAACAGTGATAGTCCTCAATTGACTTCATTGGCAGGTAAAAATTTACTACTCTAAATTCTAGCAACTAAAATCAATCAACTCTAAGCTTAGGCATTATTCAAGATGCAAAGCTTTCCTACATTAGCTGGTTCGAGTATGTACCTACAACTTGTATCTATATATATAAAACAAAATCGGGTTAGTTACACCATTTATAACTCAAGAACGGCTGGACCGATTTTTATGATCTTTGATTTGTTGGATTTGTCTCCACCCCGAATAGCAGAATAGCTATAATAAGGAAAAAGTTACAGTAAAAAAAATTATGACGAAAATTCATTTTCTCAAACATATGTAGATGTAGCTAATGATGGCTGATTGATAATACATTGGCAGCCCGCGTCATATGCATGTCAAAGCGATACGAAGTTCGGCGGGTCAGCTAGATATTCACAAAAAGGAAGTTTGAGATTCTTCTTCTTCTTTCGTGTCGATGTCTCAAGGCTATAGCCATTTTGACCAGTACGTCGCCATGTTCATGGCAGCGTCGGAGCAGGTCATCAGTTGCTCCATCATGCAGGTGGTAGTTTGAGATTGAATTTAGTTCACTCAAACATTTTATCTACACACTCAAAGGTACTCGTATCTCACCACTTATCGATCGCTCAGATTTTAATCATCAGTCATTAAAAAGGTCGTTCTAAAATCCGTCATTTAAATCTAACAACTCTTTTTTATGGTATATGGAGATGGAACAAGCTTATGGCCCACCTGATGTTAAGTGGTAACCTCGCCTATAACAGTGCCCTACGTTGCACTACCCTGCGTCCATCAACTTGAGGCATACAGATGCAAATCCTCATGTGCCCGCAATTTCACCGGTAACCACGCCCTTTAAACCGAAACACAGTAATGCTGCTTGACGTCAGAAATAGGTATGGTGGTAGTACTTCCCTGGGCGAGCCCTTTCACAAGGAACTCTACTACTCTGACTTACAACTATAAAATAAACTCTTGTGATATCAATTCTAACTAGTTTATTACGTTAGCAAGTAAAATCTGCAAACTCTAAAATCCATCAACTTTTAGTAAGTCAGTAGCTTTGAGGTTTGGCGCTGGCTACAAATCTACCCAAGCTTGACTCTCTCGACTCTATCAACTATACTCTTGGAAATCTAATAGATCGGATTTGACAGGTGCCAAAACACTACAATGAGCAACAGAACAAAATGATACAACATTAGGGGCGACTTGCGCAACGATGCCTAAACGTAGGTATTTAGTGGCTAAATGGGTACTTATTTCATAATTTCATTTATTCATTTCAAGCACATATTAACAATTGATATGATTTAGAGAGTTATCAAATCATACAAATACGTCAAATTGAAACAAGTTTGGTCCCTAAATACGTAACAGTTAATTTACTTAGGTATGTTATTCTTAGGTACTTATATTACTTATAATTGACGACCTCTGTGGTGCAGTGGGCGAATAGCCGGCTGTGACGCAGGAGGTTCCGGGTTCGATTCCCGCCGTGGAACAAATGTTTGCATGATCTACAAATATTTGTTTCGGGTCTGGATGTTTTTCTATATAATATAAGTATATAAGTATTCTATCAGTTATCTGGTTCTCATAGTACAAGCTCTGATTAATTTGAGGCTAGCTAGCGCTGTGTGAAATGTCCAGCAATATTGATTTATTTTATATTTAATTAAGTTTACTTAAACAGGTAATTTAACTTAGTTACATAATAGTCATCAAGCTACTTCATTCATCAAGTAACTTACATACTATAATTATGTATTTACTTAAAATATTAGGTACTTTTGAAACTATCATGGACTATACTAAAAACGGGATATTTACTATGATACTCAAAAACTCACAAATCATGGTAAATATCCCGTTTTTAGTACAAATAGTGTTAAGTAAAATATTATACTTATTTACTTTTATTGAAAAACAAAAATGTATTTAAACATAAACAAGTTAATAAGTATTCCTTAGACATTACGTAAACGGGTTTATGCAGATATGGTTATCAGAGGGCTTAGCCAAGTTACAGTCGATTAGCGATGACGCAAGTCGATACGTCCGAAAATGTATGGGATTTGACACATGCTATAGAAATACTACGTCATTCAGCGACAACAAAATTTGATCTAACGATCTAACTTCCTGCACTAGGCAAAGCGTGTACCTACCTGAATACGATTAACAAATTAATATGTGACGGTACGTGATAAATCCCTTATTTATAACAATGATTGAAATAAATCACGAAAGTTTTCTTAGTAAAATCAAAATTTATTTATATTACTTGCTATTATGAGATCGCTATTTAGCGACAAGACCGCCAATTGATCCATAGATTTACGTTGTTATTTTTATTTGTTTCATGGTGCGCAGTAAAGAATTATCTAATGTAATCTATTATTATTTGTGTTTTTAGTATTTCCTAATCCTAAAATTTCTTCTTTACTACAGTCAAAATACTCTAAAATCTATCAACATCGCTACGCTAGCTTGAAACCCTTACCAATGTTCTGCACACCCAAAGGATTCGCCTTGCTGTCCTTGCCGTCGCGATTGCACACATCCCCGGTGTTCTTCCACCATTTGTCGTACAAGATTTGGATCACCCCCCTCTCTTGGAGCTCGAGGATCGCGAGCGAGATCTTGTCGCGCCATGGACTGCCTTTCCAAGTTGCTATGCCATACCCCTGGAAAGTTATAAAAAATATTAGGTATACATATACAGGTTGTTACAAAAATACCCCTCAAGCCGAAAGGTGTGTCGTGACAGCAAATAACACTGTAAACAAATTGTAAGACGCTTGTTGGTCTTGCCCCCCATGGGAACGAGTCAGTCGCATGTCGCATCGCATCGCGTACACGGGTCTGCTCGTGCGCCCGCTCTGTAATTGACGTGATACAAATATGTCGCAGTCAGTGACGTAATCTCGTTTAATCCCATCCATCCACCTCCTCAGCAAGAGTATTAGGATTCAGCTCAACAGCACTTACAGGTGGTTAAAAGGTTCCTTGTAAAGAGTCTATTGGCAATATTTGAAAACCGTAGTATGACCAAAAAAAAGAATTTGTATAATATAATCATCATTGAAACACAACCCTGAAAACAAGAACTAAAGAGTAAACCCACATTCTTATCTAATTTCCTCTGAGAGGTAAATGACAACAACCATAAAAGACTACTTGATTTTTTACAGTAATAATAAAAATATGTTTAGTTTTAAACTTTTAGAAAACCTGAATAAAGTTCTAATTTTCGAGACTACTCAACTTTTTTTTTTAGGTATTGATGAGGTAGCGCTTGACCATTACCTCACCTGGTGGTAAGTGATGGTGTGATTGAGAATGGAGCACACTTGCCTAGAAAGAACCTATTCACTCTGGACTTGAAGACTCCGAGATTATACTGGTTCGGAAAAACATACGCCGGAAGCGAGTTCCACTCCTTACTTGTGCTAAAAAGAAAAGTTGAAGCAAATCGTATGGTACGGCAAGGTGATATGCCGACCAGGGTGGTATGGGTGGTACTTCTCGGTACGTCTGCTTGTCCGGTGGTGGAAGGGGGATGGGGAAAACGAATTTAGAGGAGTGGCTCAAAGTGTGCTCCATTTTGCTGGATACATAACCTCCTATTCTAAGAACAACAGAATAGAATAGGAGTCAGAAAAAAAAACCTAACAGTCAATCTGACTAGAATTATTTTAGAGTCAACTGGGCTCACCTTAGAGTCCATCGATATCATTTTAGAGTCAATTAGCCTTAGCTTAGAGTCAATCATTCTGACCTTAAAGTCAATTTTGACGACCTACGTGGCGTAGTGGGCGAATAACCGGCTGAGACGCAGGAGGTAGCGGGTTCGATTCCCGCCGCGGAACAAATGTTTGCAAGATCTACACATATTTGTCCCGTCTGGATGTTTTTCTATATATGTATTATAATTGTATATATGTATTTACAAAAAAATATACCTATAAGTAAGTATTCTATCAGTTATCTGGTTCTCGTAGTACAAGCTCTGCTTAATTTGGGGCAAGATAGCGCTGTGTGAAATGCCCAGCATTATTTATTTATAATTAGTCTTACTTTAGAGTCAATCAATGCCCCCTTAGAGTCCTTAGATCAAAACTATTTCAGGGTTCACCAAACTTACTTTAGAGTCTAAAAGCCCCCCAATTTGCGTCAGATTACAGTCTCTTTGCACGCGATGGTCCAACATGGTAGATTCCATCAGGAACGCGTAGTTTCCGGATAGCACGCGTCGCACTCCGTCCTCGTAGGAGGAGACTAGAGCGGGGGGTGAGGTTGTCGACATGTGTTGCCACATCTTTTGGTAGATGTCTATGTTTGAATCCTGGAAATTTATGTCATTTTTTTAACACCCCTCTTTATATAATAATAAAGTCTAATTTGCTTGCCGATGTGTTAGGTGAAGTATAAATAAAATAAATAATAAAATAAAATCTTTATTCATTTTTCATATTGCTGAGATTAACATTACGGATTAGTATCTACTTATAGGTAACACTTTATACATTGCCTGAACTAGGAGGACCTGTATCTCAGGCAAAAAAAAACTGGACTGGTGTAACTAATGAATACTCAAATTAACAAAACTTAGAATCTATTTACATAATGAAAAAGATAACTAAAAAAACTAAGTGCACACGTGCTATACAATATTTAAAATCCTACTTTATTACGGTTAGTAACTCCTCAGTTTCCTCGTAAGATAGATTGGATAGAGCAGACTGTAAGGCTCTTTTACAGTTTGAGAAATTCATTGAATGGATGCTTAATTTACGATTTATCCTTTTGTACAGGTATGGTCCTAGGAACATTAAAAATCTGGATGCAAAAGCATGTTTTATTGGGGTGTTGTTACTGCGGACTATATCTTTTCGTCTTTTGCTAGTACTTTTAGTGCTATAGGGAAGTGCTCTGTGCTGCCTTAAAACTACGTTTAGTATAAATAGTTGCCTAACTGTTAGAACTTTACATGACTTATATAATAAGTTGGTTGGATAGAGAAAGGGACGAAAAGTGGATACCTTAAGGATTGCTCTTTGTGCCCTTTCTGCGGCTAATAAAAAGGTTTTACACGCTCCTCCCCAAGATGTTATACAGTAGGTTATGATTGACTGACATAAAGCAAGGTATACTTGCATAACTAGTCTTGAATCTGCAATACAGCGTAACTTCTTAAAAACAAATATTAGTTTTCGAATTCTATTACTTAAAGTTTCAACATGTTTTTTGAATGAGAGAGTTTCATCTATTATAACGCCAAGGTACTTGATATTATTAGTAAATGAGATGACAGGGCAGTTACACAAGTTATCGTTTATCGGATAAATGCATTGATGCGCAGTAATATGTTTATCTGGGTTAGACATTGGTGCAGACTGTGATTTCCGCATAGTAAATTTTATGCATTTTGTTTTATCAGCATTAATGGTTAGTAGGTGTGCTTGGAGCCATTTGTTTACAGTTTCAAAGCCACGTTGTGCGAGTTCATGCACTTCCGATTCCGTACTAGCTGAGAAAAGTAAAGCAGTGTCATCGGCATAGCATAAAATTTTTCCGTGATCTAGTTGGAGGTTGCATAGGTCATTAATGTATATTAAAAATAAGGTACTTGATAAAATACTTCCTTGGGGCAAGCTGAAAGAAGTATTTCCCAGATCTGAGCTGATGAGATTGTCTATTTTGACGCATTGACTACGACTGCTCAAATAGCTGGTAAGAAGCTTATGCTGATTACCTCGTATGCCTATGTTTTCTAACTTGTTGAGTAAAGTAGGGATAGAAACGGTGTCGAAGGCTTTTGCTAGGTCTAAAAATATGCCTATTGTCTTATAACCTTTGTCAAGTTCCTTCCCTATGAATTCAGTGAGCTGGTGTACATCGTCAGAAGTAGACAGTTTAGGCCTAAACCCAAATTGAGTGTTAGATAAGAGTGATTTACTTTCTAAGTAATGAACTAATCTATTGTTTATTATTTTTTCTAATATTTTAGAAATTGAAGATAGTATAGATATTGGTCTGTAATTAGAAATTTCTGTTTTGCTCCCTGACTTATGGACGGGAATGATCACCGCCTTTTTAAGACATTTTGGAAAACATCCCTCGTCTAAACATTTTTGGAAGGCAAATGTTAAAGGGGGGGCAAGTATATGTTTGTACCTACTGCTTAAGTATTTTGGTCGGGATATTGTCCCACCCAGTTGCGCAATCGTCTTTTAGCCCCATTATAATTCTTTCAATTTCCGGAATGTCAATATCCAGTAACACAAAAGAATTATTCTGTGACTGGACGTTGTCTATAGTAGGCGCCGAGTATATGTTTTGAACCTTTTCTGCTAGTTTTCGACTAATGTTAACAAAAAAGTCATTAGCATAGTTGGCAGCTACAAGCGGGGAGGGATGTAATTTTAATAAATTCGAGGACGATTCACGTTGTTTTGATGTAAAAGTAACGTTTTTTATGATTTTCCAAACTGTTTTGCTATCTTGTCCAGCCTTATCTAATAGCATTTTATCGTAGTCACACTTAAGTTTTTTAAGGAGACCGTTACAGAAGTTTCGGTACCTCTTTTGTTGTTTGTATTGTTATATTATTTGGACATCTTTTGGCATTCATATGAAGCTTATCTCGATGTTTTATGCAGCGGAGGAGCCCCGGGGTAATCCAGGGCTTAATGTTTATATTTTTTCTACTTATTTTTACGTTTCTAGTATTATATTGTAGAACATGCTGTATTTTGTTTATTAAGTGTGTCATGCATGTTTCTGCGTCAGCTGAGTTGTAAATAGATTCGAGGTCAATGTTTCGTAAATCGTCTTCTAATTTACTATGATCTAATTTAGAAGTTGATTTTACATGCTTGGGTTTGGGCAGTTTTAGGCTGAGTGTTAGTAAAGCAGCCTTGTGGTCGGTAATTGAGGAATTTGTCACTATGGTGATTGCTGGCAAGTCAGTTTTGAGCATAATATGATCCAAACAGGAGCCACTTTGATGTGTAGGTAGAGTGTGTCCTGGAAGTAAGCCGCTGAAAGAGCAGCGGTTTAAGTATTCCTGAGCCGTCCCGTCACAAAACCCTGGGCGAATATTAATATTAACGTCGCCTACTATAGCAATATTTTTAAATGACGATAGTGTTTGGAGATGGGAGTGCAGAGAGTCAAGAAAAGAGTCTATATTATTAAACGAAGGTGATCTATACACAACTAAAATTGCAATACTTGCTCCAATTTTGACTAACAAACAGGTGCAGTCCAAGATGTTCAATTCTTCTACAGATATGTTATCTAATGAGTTTCTTGCATATACTACTACTCCATCGTTTTGATTGTGACTTTTAGTGGTGTTATGAGCTCTATAACCTTCAATTAGAGGCAAGTTATTAATATGAATTGCAAGCCAGCATTCGGTTAGGATGATTAGGTCACATTCAACATTAAGCCTTTGCAAAAGAGTGCTGAAATTGTTAATATTTTTGTAAATACTGCGAATATTTTGTGTTAGGATAGTTAATGCGTTGCGGTAGGCAGATACGTGTTGTTTACAGTTTTCAACATCACATGACCTTGTCTTAGAAACTGAGAAATTGTCTAAGTCGCTAATTAAGCTATCTGTCATGGATTATTGAAATTAAGGCTAGATTAAACAATCGAGGTGGCGCTCTTAGGCGCCTTCATAATCAATAGAGTTGATATACCTTTGTTCGGCTAAAGTTTTGGCAGGACAATCTAAATCACCTGTCTTATGATGATTGCACGGTTTTTTGTAGCGCAGGCAGGTTGCACATTTTGCAGGCTCCGCTTTCTTTGGGCATTCACTGGCTTGGTGTCCTAGATCGCCGCAATGTCCGCAAGTGTAGGACTCAGCCTTGCAGGACTTAGCCGCGTGGCCATATTGTTGGCACTTAAAACATCTTGTCACCAATGTGAAGTCTCGCACAGGGCAGGATGACCAATTTACATAGACTCTACTTTAGTTATAAGGGCTTTACGAATGATGGCAGAAACTTCTATTACGTAGTTGCAGGTTTCAGCATCCTTCTTTCCAGATTTGTGGCTAAGTTTTATGGAGGCCAGAAATTTTTCTCTCGTCATGCCCGAGAGTTTCTCGGCCAGGTTCTGCTCATATATGCAGTTAAAGACCTCTAGTACTTGCATATTTGAAGGTATTCCAATGATCACTACTCGTGGGCTGCGCTTGCGTGGTTCGTCGATAGTTAGGGCAGATGTGGTTAGGTTCACTGTGTTTTTTAGCTTTTCTATGTCGGCCTTGGTATCTGTGCTGATGATGACGCCCCCATTTATCGTCCTACGGAGTCCTCTTACATGTAGCCTCATTCCCTCAGGGCTGATAATTTTTTGTACCAATGACTTAGTGTCGTCACTGGTCTGCAATTTGTCCTTGGGATAAATAGCTACAGAGCTAAGGTTAGTAGGGCGGATTTGGATGTTGGTGCTGCTTTTTACCATTTCTGCGAATGAGGCTTTAACTGCTGGTTGCGATGATTCTTTGAAGCTTTGTTGAAGATCTTGAATGCTTTGAGATAGGCTTTCCTTTTCTTTGAGGCCTTTGATGTAGAATTGAGCTTGGGCGGTCTTCTGCTTTAGGCCTTGATATTCCACAGCCATTTGTGATGCGCCATGGGCTACCTTTCTGCATAGATTACTAATTCTCAACTTTTGGTCCGAGTTTAGCTTACCTTCGGTAGCAATCGAGGTCACTTCATTTAGGCACTGTTCGATGGAGATCATCCAGTTCTGTATCTCCGCTGTAGACACGGTTACGATGGTCGCTTCATCCGTCGGCAGCGCTGGCGGGAACGGTGGTAACGCGGGCTTAGGTTGGGGGGTGGGCGGGGGACTGCGAGCCACTTTACTACTGCGGCTAAAAGGGCTGTCCATGTTGATATTTATGTTTAAGATGTACTCGTATATCACAACATACTCAATTAGGTAGCGATGAATCACTTCTTAACTACACACTTTTTGCTGACTCAAAATTAGGTCAGATTTTAAGTTGATTTATTAATTTGAGCAAATTATTGGCACGTCCGATCTCGACAAGTGAGCAAATTCCAATTCCATATGTGAGACCTTAGAATTATAAATAAGAACTTATGTACCATAGGTATCTCATGCAAATAAAAATGAATTGTCTTTTTTTAAACTAGTTGGCGGCAGCGCACGGCGGTTAAAAATCTACCGTCATTCATAAAATTATTTTAGCTTCTATTTAACATTCGCCCCTCCTTCTCCGTGCGCGTATCTAAATAACTTAAAAAGGGGTACCTAACAAAGTTTAATCTTCACGTATTAAAAGATAAAGAGTTTGTTGTTTGTCAGTTTGTATTTTCTGAAAATCTACTAAAATAATTTGTTGGCGCACGAACGGGACTCGAACTCACGACCTTAGAAACTAATAGTTGAGGTCCCTACACTAGTTAATTTGACGATTCATGCTAAAACTAAATGCTTGGTACACACTGGGCACAAGCGTGGTACACACTAAGTATAGACTTGATCGACTCAAATTTCAACTCGGTAAGGTACAAGCTCGGTACACAAAAAGCACAAGCGTGGTACACTCTAGGTATAGACTTGGTCGATTCAAACTAAAACTAAATGATTGGTAAGTTGGTACACACTAAGTACAAGTGCAGTACATACTTGGTACACATAAAGTATCTCTTACCCGAAAGAAAGTCATAGTGGACCCTCCATTGAGCGTGCCGTATTGAATATTGTTCTGTGCAGCGAGATCAGCCGCGCTTTGTATAGGAAGCACTGTTCGTTCCACTGTGAGAAATGCGGCCAAGTTCGCGGTGTAGGACGATAAGATGATTAGAGTAAAAAACCACCATATCCCACCGACTATACGGGTGGAAGTCGCCTGGGGGATAAAATATTATATTAGTAGGTTCTAAACTACTTTAATTACTCATTCAGTAACAGGGTGGTCCATAATTGGAACATCTTACCAAATACAGTTGCTTCTGCTACTTCAATTAACTAATTTATAAACAAACTCGATAACTACGAATTAACTAGTGGTTCGCCCCGAACTGAGATCTCGCGAGTCTCCCAAAACATAAAAACAAATATTCTTAGTCTTAGGGCGACTCGCGCAACGATGCCTAAACGTATTTAGTGGCTAAATATGATTTAAAGAGTTGTCAAATCATACAAATACGTCAAATTTAAATATGTTTAGTCGCTTAATACGTTTAAGTATTAGTTATATATAGTATTAATATAAGTGTTAGGTTAGGTACATTACTATAAGTAGGTATACTCAAAGCTAGTACTAAGTACCTATCTACGTGTTTGGTACACAATTCGATCATCATCATCATCATCAACCTATAACAGTCCACAGCTGGACGTAGGTCTCTCCCAGGGTGCGCCATTGAGCCCGATCCTCAGCTCTTCTCTTCCAATTCTTGCCAGCCACAGCGCGCACATCGTCACTCCATCTAGCCGGAGGGCGTCCTACACTTCGCTTGCCTACTTGACTAAGACTTTATATTTACTATAGGATATTCATCGGTATGTGTCTAGTCAATGAGAGGGTCTTTAGCTCCTAGACCAGGATGCAGAGGAATACAATAACTGATTTGGATTTACTGAAGCACTATTTATTGTCCGTTTACATTGCATGAACTACTCTATAACAAAGGCTGGAGGCGACTGCTGGGGCGGTTGGTTAATGACGCTACGTTGGGCCAAACTGCAAACTTGCACAAAACTCAGTCACAGTATATAGTGCAGTAGCCCTTGCCCCCACATTTACTACATTATAAGTACTTACCTACATACATAAACATTCAGTTGTGTTTTCATTGTTGTATACCTACACTAAGTATACCTACTCAAAATAAGTAGGTACGTGTTTGGTACATTAGGTAAACACTAATACGAGTAGTACTAATAGACCAAACACTCAGTTGTCTTGCCATTTCTAAAATTGATACACAATACGTACACACAAGGTACAGAGTTAATAAGTACCTTAGGGTTTAGCCCGGATCCCTGTCGCAGGAATGTTCCAGTTATGAACCAGAAGGAGTTGCAGACGCTGAACTGATTCGTGAGGAGTTTGGTCTCGTGCCCGCATATGTGGGTGCTTGTGGACCTGGGAACAAACATACGAATTAAAGCATTTAAATTATGTAGTGACTGAAACTCGATAAAATGCATCCAAGAAAAGTGTATGCGATCTGGGAACCAGTTTCGCGCTCTTGTAATTTACTACCAGTTATGTTATAGCTTTTTCATACCACCTGCTCGAAAATATCAAATTATATGTCATGTAAATCTCACCGAAAGCAGGTGATTAAATCCCTACGGCGGAGTAAAGTTGTACTGAATTACATTATGCCTTGAGCATAATGTGATTTTAATTAGGAACCTCATCTGTATTGAAATTTGAACCGAAGAGACTCACACAATAAGAACTTATTCTTATTCGTAAATCAAACTAACCTCTGCACAGAATGCACCAACCTAGATTTGGTTTTTGTCTCGCAGAAAGTGTGAAAAGTGGAGTATTCTCCTCGTGGATAAAGCTGTCTGCATCTTGGGGGTGCTTATATCCCTTTCTGCACTCAGGATTCTAGTAACTCCCTCGCTCCGTTCTTGAGTTAACTCTAGAATTTTTCGTTACGTTCGGGATTCAATATAGCGCCCGTGATGCAAGACACTGCTTTAACCCTCGTTTAATAATCTACTTTTATCTTGTCTTACCATTCGTAAGGCGAGAAGCGGGCCATCACGAATAGGGTGAAAGACACGAGAATGTAAGCAGCAAGCACGTACAGCCATATCTCTATCGCGAGAGGGTTTAGGAAGCTGAACAGACGAGTGGGTTGTGAAGTCGGCACCTGAAACACAGACGATGTTGTTTTAAACTTAAAAAAAATTGTTTTTTTTTCAAGCATGACTTTTAACCCTTAATAAGGCGCGAGCCAGTAGGCTAGTTAGAGAAGAAGTTGAAATTGATTTAGGGTAAGTTGATACTCTAGAATATGAAAAATTAAAAAAAAGGGGGGGGTTTCATGGGGGGAGTACCTTTTTTTTGGGTGGGAAATAATATCCCTTTGCCCGATTAGGTTTACGCATTAGGTTTTTGGGTGGGAAATGATATCCCTTTGCCCGATTAGGTTTTGTACTTTTAGCCTCAGTTTCATTATTTCCATATACAAGCACTAGCCCGTGGCTTGGTTTGTATTTTTTGTAAAATTATAAAAAAAATAAGTAAACTAAAAAAAAGGGTGTTGTCATATTGTCATATTGTTATCTGACAGATTTTCTAGCACTTCTTCTATATCTCTCTTATTAATTACACTTCTTCTCTTACTCATGGTTGCCAATCCTAATAGGAAAAGAAAAAATGAAGGTAAATAAAAAAGCGTGCGACAGAGAAAGAAAAGGGGAAACTTGCATGTGCCGTTAAAACGAATAAATAAAAGAAATAAACAGGTGAGATGAATAATAAATGCAAGAGCTTGCCACCAAAAAAAAATGTTCTGAAAACCATCCGCAAAAACATAAAACAAAATAAATTCAAACGAAGTCGGGTGCAGTAGCTAGTTAGCCATAAAAAAAAACATGACCTTATCGGGCAAGGGGAAATAATTTCCCACCTATAAATTTGCATTTTTTTGAGGTTATGGTTTGTTACATTGCATTGGAAAACACATAAAACAGCTTCAGAATAGACCTTTTACCAGATATAGCAATCAAATTGTACTTACAGGATTTTTTGTAGAACAAAAACTCGTTTTTACTTCGGATCGTCACAAAAATCAACGCTCGTTTACTCGAAATTCTGCCACTGACACTTTGACATAAAAAAAATAAGTCAAGGGTTGCCATGAAGCAAAAAGTGTTGCCAGGAAAAGAAAAAAAAAGTCCAAAAAAATTGTGGTGTCTTTCATTCGTTTACTGCAAATAATTTGTCGATAATATTTTACTTTAAAAATAAAACATCGTGGTGGGAAATAATTTCCCCTTGCCTTATTAAGGGTTAACTAGGTGAACAAATTTTAATGAGGGCTTTTCATTTTAGATTTAATAAAAACTAGTTCTAACTAGCGTCATAGATGGCACCGCGACGTTACTGTATGACAAAACCCTTCATTAAATATATGTAAAGAAATAAAAAAATTGAGAGATATAGATGCTTTATTTTTCACCGCACATAAGTCATACTAATATTATAAATGCGAAAGTTTGGATGTTTATTTGTTACTCAATCACGTTGTAACGGCTGAACCAGTTTTGATGAAATTTGGTATACAGATAAACTATAGCCTGGGTTAAAACATAGGCTACTTATTATTTACAAAACACATGTGCGAAGCTGCTGGCGGAAGCTAGTTAACAATATAAAAACAAATAAGTTAATAATAAATATCTGCGTACAGTATTATTAGTTATGCAGGTATCATCGTTCCATTTATGTAATTGATCTATTGTTTATTGTTCCTAATAAAGATTTCACTTTAAAAAATCCGCCTCATGTCAGAGTAAAGTCAGAGTAATCATCATCATCATCATCATCATATTATAATATTTAATGTGAAAGTGGACACATGGGCTGTGTGAATAAGGCTACCCGGTTTTTTTTAGATAAATTGTCTCCACTTTTTACTTAGTATCTGTTCCATGATAGTACCTATGTACAAAGGCAGAAGACACTAACCTTGAAAAGTATGCCAATGCCAAGGTTCATGAACGGCTTGGTGAAGTCGATGACGGCCTCGCGGGCGTAATTGATCGTCATAGAGGCCACTGCGATGTCAGCTTTCTGGAAACAACGTTTAGCCCACACCTTTGAACCTTTCTTATTTTACATGACAATAAACACACTTTTCACACCACCTGCTCGACAATGTCAAATTATATGTCATGTAAACCTCACCGAAAGCAGGTGATTAAATCCCTACGGCTGAACCAGAGACCCACACAATAAGAACTTAACTCGTAAATCAAACTAACCTCTGCACAGAATGCACCAATCTAGTTTTGGTTTTTATTGTCTCGCAGAAAGTGTAAAAAGTAGAGAATTCTCCTCGTGGATTTGAATAAGTGCATATACACGTGTTTTACTAAGTTCGACATTAAATTAAAACACGGGTAGGGCTAATGGTAATATTGTTATGAAATAGGTTTTTTCAAATTCGTTAAAAAATCAATGAAATTATCAGTGAAACAGTTTGTTAAAATAGGTAAACAAATCATATACATCATCAAACTGCCGATTTAATGTTTAAAAATGTTAATTGGAAATGTATGATTACTGGACAAATATCCCAGTTACCGGTATCTAAAATCAGTTAATACGATTCCGGATTATTGATATACTCTATATATATATTACCACTCACTGACTGACTGACTGACGCATTGACATTTTTGTTATCCCAGATGCCCCCTCGTAGGGTGAAATTTTTTTGGTGGGATCGTTTAGAGGGTGTTCCGGTGAGTTGGGAATAAATCCTAAAATTCCCCTTTTCCCCCCATTTGCTCCCATCTACCAAATACAACCAAATAAAAATACAAGGTGACAAAGGAAATTACACTAATATTATAAATGCAACAGTTTGGATGTTTGTTTATTTGTTTGTTACTCAATCGCGTCGTAACGGCTGAACCGATTTCGATGAAATTTGGTATGTACGTAGATTATAACCTGGATGAACACATAGGCTTCTACTTCTTGTTGACAAACAACGCGTGCGAAGCCGCTGGTGGAAGCTAGTATATAATAAATAACGGTAGAATGGGCGGTCTTATCGTTAAAAGCGATCTCTTCCAGACAATATTTGTATCTCGTAATATGGGAAAAGAACCTTTTCCCACATTACATGTGGTGGCACAACATGTATTTTCTTCTATACCTCTTTATCAGCCGTCATCTCCGTTGTCACTTCTTACCCATATCATTCTTCACACAGTCCATTCATCACTTCTTAGTACGAGTCCGGATGTGTATTTATTAATGTCGTACATAAACTAACAGGTTGTATATTGGCTAATTATCCGTGCGCTCATCCTCGATAGATACCAGGCTTTCGCATTTTTTGTACCTAATATTACGTTATTGTGAATTATGAAATGGACAAGCTGTTATAGTATGAGCGAGACGGCGCGTCGCGGCGCATCCTCGGATAGACGCGTCCCGCATGCACTAAACCTCAAGCACACGTTGCCTTAAGCTCGCTATAAAGTCCACTAAGTCCTAAATTCATGCGGGTTTCCAAATATTTGAAACTGTAGTATTCGAATAGTATTCAATCAGTTTGGGGGTAATTGATTGCAAGACATACAGTAACAAACAAAACACTCACTCTATCTACGAGCTCGCGCACGATTCCGTTCCAGTGTCCAGTGTCGGGATCTCGCGCGCCGTACATGTTGTCCGGAACTAGCCGCAAGCGGTAGTGGAACCCAGCCCTTGCAGCTACCCTGTCAAACACAAGGCCAACATCAACGGCTAAGAACTACAAGTCTTCAACTTAGAATAAAACGGAATACCTAATCGTATATTTGTAACTGACTATTTAATTATGCTTGGTGTTTCTCTAGGATATCGTAGACCAGAGGTCCCCAAACATTTTGTCTCGTAGACCACATGCCATGTTTTTCGGTTTTAGGTAGACCCCCTGATCACCTAATATTTAATTCATTTTTATCGACTTCAATGAGTTTTTGACAGTTGGAAATTTGGCATAGTACACGACTATCTCCGTGGCGCAATGGGCGAATAGCCGGCTACGCAAGAGGTAGCGGGTTCGATTCCCGCCGCGGAACAAATGTTTACATGATCTACAGATATTTGTTCCGAGTCTGGATTTTTTTCTATATATAATAAGTGGCCGAGAACTGGCCATCGAAATAGGGGACGTCCACCAGCGAGATGGGTCGACGACATCCATAAGACCGTGGGTTGTACGTGGTTCAGACTGGCACAGGATCGGGAAGAGTGGCAGAAACAAGGAGAGGCCTATGCCCAGCAGTGGGTCGACACGGGCTGAGAATGATGATGATGATGATGATAATAAGTATGTATTTACAAAAAAAAGTATTTCAGTATTCTATCAGTTATCTGGTTCCAATAGTACAAGCTCTGCTTAGTTTGGGGCTAGATAGCGCTGTGTGACATGTCCAGTACTATTTATTATTTATTTACTGTGGTACTACACACTTTGAAATATTTATTTTATTAACTGTAGTATTAAAAACTTAAAAAATAATAGGTACTTTGTGTGTAGGTATGTGGATTTTTATATTCATGAAAAGCCAACAACAAGGTAAAATTAATCTGCTAAACTTATTAACACCTGCTTAAATGAGATACCCCTTGGATATCTTAGTCGACCCCTGGGTCGATATAGACCACTTTGGGTAGGTATCATCGTCGTAGACAAATCAAAGTTACCGACATAGCACAAAGGATTAACAAGCTGAAGTGCCATAGCTCGAAGAACTGACGGCCGTTGGGCGAAAAGGTTCTCGAGAGGAGACCACGAACTGGAACACGCAGCGTAGAACAGACTAGATGGAAAGACGCCTGATAAAGATTGCTGGGAGCCGTTTGGTGCAGGCTGCACAAGATCTGTCTCTCTGGAAATCTATGGGGATGCCCTTTTTTATTACTAACACTCCGCTGTCTGTCTGTCTGTCTGTCACCAGGCTGTATCTCATGAACCGTGATCGTTAGACAGTTGAAATTATCACAGATGATGTATTTCTGTTGCCGCTATAACAACAAATACTAAAAACAGAACAAAATAAATATTTAAGGGGGCTCCCATACAGCAGACATGATTTTTTTGCCGTTTTTATAGATAAAGGTAGGGAACCCTTCGAGCGCGAGTCCGACTCGCACTTGGTCGGCTTTTTTTGTGTTATTTGTGGGGAAACAGGCTTACGGCCCACCTGATGGTTAGCGGTCGCCGTCGCCTATTGACACCGGCAACACCCGGGGTATTGTCCATGCGTTCCCTACCCTCTTTACATTTCTCTTGAAGCGTACAATGTCGTAGCCTAATGGGAAAACCTCAGATGGTAGCTCATTCCACATCTTGTAAGTATGGGATAGAAAAGATCGCGTGAAGCGTGTGGTGCGCTATGGCGCACCACACCAACACCCAATTGTCGATGATATGTGGATGAGCTTGTTGTATTACGTTGCTGAGAAGCGCGGTGGTAAAATCTCGACGACGGAATCAGTGTGTGGTATTGTTGAAAATATATTTTAAAATCAAGTAGTTAGAGCAATTAAATGAACCACTATTCATTTTAGAGTTCAATTACCGATTTTATTCGATTTTCTGATTTCTGAATTTTATATAGGTAAGTATATTTTTTTAAGTTACGTATTTTTTACATAACTTCTTAAATCTACAACGAGGCAAAGTTAAGACTATATACCTAGCAAGTAAATCTATGCAGAAGCCTTCGAAGCGAGCATTGCCCTGTAGGTTCCAGCCTTCTTTCACCATCACGTAAGGTTTTTCCTGAAACAGAAACAAATGGTGATTGTATTATGGAATTAAACTAAGAGTGGAATGGTTTGAAAAACAATTAAGGATAGTGCCATGACTCAGAAAAAGTTATATTCTCGGCTTGATTGGCTCTTTTACATTCTTTAACATGTTAATTCAAGATAAGTATGCTCGCTTCGCTCGCTGTCTTACCTTGCCTATTGCACACATTAAAACTATAACTGTTAGCTCATACATATTGTACGATGCCTTTACTACGATGTACCATCACAAGATCAATGAATATAATTAAATATTCATGGAATTGTACTCAAAATGTACATACACGCAGCTCGCTTCGCTATAAAGTACCTCAACAGTGACAACAGTTAGAGTGACATTTGGCGGGGGGTCTCGCTTGTACGCCGCGGGGTCTGTGATAGCGAGGCCCTCACTGGGCGTCCAATGTCCAGCCAGTACCAGACCTCCCCCCTCCCCACCCGAGAGACGCATCAGTTGGAGTTGGAAGTCGGTTCGGCGACCGTCTTTAAACGCTATGGGTCCGGTAAGGCCGTGTGCTTGTACCTGCAATTGAAATGAAAAAATAAAATAAAAATTAATTTAGGTATACAACCTGTTTTGTTATGTACGACTTTCATTTAAAACACTCTTCCGGAATCGTATAAACTAGTTTTCGAGGTGGGTTTAATACCGGTAGCTTGAATATGTATCCAGTAATCGATACATTTCCAATAAAAAAAATTAACGTAAATCAGCGGCGCCTTTGCGTCGATGCCGCTTAGTCAGTTTAACAGGTACCTACTTACATGATGAATTAATATGGTTTGTTTACCTATTTTATACAGACTGTTTCATTCATATTTTTAGAACTTGTTATTAAAGTTGTTTGAAAATTTTCTATGGTAATGAATTTGAAAAGAACCTATTTTACAACAATACTAGCCATTAGCTCTACTTGTGTTTTCATTTAATGTCATACATAACAAAACACATTGTATACATACCGTACGTACACACTCGGTTCACATTAAGTACACACAAGGTACTTACCGTCTTAATATTCATATTCTTTATTGTACACAAATAAATTTACAGACAGAAACAGCTTACAAAATGGACATGTACAAAGGCGAGCTTAACCCTAATAAGAGTTTTCTTCCAGCAAACAACAATATTGTCTATGAGGCTCTTCCCATATGGTCACGGTGTGTCCTTGTCGCGTCCTCTCAGTGCACGTGGCTCCCAGTGCCAGGGCTTATACTGCATCATATAGTGCTGGCTCCTGAACTTAAAATCTAGGTTCATACTTCATGCCTGGTACACACCTGGTACACATTAAGTACACATAAGGTTCACACTTACCGTGTTAATATTGTCTAATAGGCTCTTCCCATGTGGCCACGGCGTGTCCTTGTCGCACGACACGTTGTCTGACTGCAAGTCCTCAGTGGCTCCCAGTGCCTGTGCCAGGGCTTGCACTGCGTCGTAAAGAAGAGCTGGTTCAGTCTGGAACAAATGGAAGAAGGAACAAATGGGCAGGCTGGAACAAATGGAGAACATGGAAGATTGGAGTTTCTATAAGCGCGTGGACGTTTCTTCCCTAGGTTTTTTGTATAAAATAAAGTAATACAGATATTTGTTTCGGGTCGGGATGTTTTTTTATATATTGTAAGTATTTACAAAAAAAAATTATAAGTATTCTATCGGTTATCTGGTTCCCATAGTACAAGCTCTGCTTAGATTGGGACTAGATAGCGCTGTGTGAAATGGCCTGCAAAAAAAATCGTTTTTCTAGCAACCGATTTTTTATTTCTACTCTAGTTTCCATCTCTACTCTCTGTATTTTGACAACGTCAAATCGGGCCTCTTAGAACGTCAGGAGTTTAGTCTTTTAATTGGTACCTTGATGTGTCCACCGATGAGGATGGATGCTCCTATCGGATGGAACTTCTCCATGACCTGCAGGGCTTCTTGTACGCGGTCGGAGCCCCGGTCCACCAGCCGCCACCCGCTCATGTTCACTCTGTTGTAGTAAAAATCTTCAAGGTCGAAGAGTTCCATGTCCTGGGGAGTTAATTGAGTAGTTTGATATAATCGTCCTATAACGTTCTCGTGTAATCCAGTCCACCCAAAGGTTGTCTGGAAGAGCTCCCTTTTAGCGATAAGACCGCCACTTGTATATTTGCGTGTGTTGTTATTTGTTTTTTATATTGTTTTTTTTTTATTTAAGTGTGATGTACAGTGACGGAATGAAAAGGTTCGTCACCTTAGAGTCGGTTTTCGCTTGCACCAGTAATGCAAAAATCAATTTTTATTCCGTCGCTGTACAAAAAAGCGTTATCAATCAATATTGCAAAGCGCATTTGATAGTCCGCCTACAGCTAGATTGGTGGACGACATAAGGCCGCGGGTCGATTGCAGCGCACGCTACGCACGGTGTACCTATTTAGGTTCGCTTTGTACGCCACGCTACTTACGGATGCGTGGCTCGATGACGTCAGCAACACACACCTTACTAACATGCACAACGTGCTATGTTTGTAAAACAAAAGTTTGTGCGAACTGTACGTCAAGTTTGAATCACTGCCCTTCAACTTTGACTGCTAAAGACGCGGTTTCATTGCTGCGTAGAATTTGCACGCAAAGGCTACGCTCGTTAAATGCGTGGGTCCATTTGTGCGTGTACCTTTCCACTAAGGCGTACGGATATTGACCTACGTCCACGTCACACACGTCAGTTCTCTTTGTGAAGCTACGCTGCCGTGTGCCGCGTGTATAGCGTGCGCCGCTTTGGAACATAATAATAATAAAATATAACCTGCTTTTGTAGTAAAGTTAATTGTATAATGTACTTACAAAAGAAGTAAAAATATAATGATAATTTTCGTTGTTCATCTGCAGTTGGAGAATCTGTAATTAAGAAATGTTTCAGTTAAATATTAATTTCATCTTTAGTTACCAAAAATGTTCTCCTTGCGATTGCACTATAAGGAGATTATACTAGTGTATCGCCCCGAACTGAGATCTCGCGGATCTCTCATGAAAACGAAAAAATATTATTTATAATCTTTGACTATCAAAATAGAGCCACGAAATGCTCAACCCACTAATTTGTCCTACAGTTTCATTCAAATTACAGGTAACGGGAGTTCATGTTATTTGCTTACACTTTTGTGGGGTAGAAATTGCAGTTATTCTGGATTTTAGACTTTTCCCTATATTTGTGTCACTAAAGCTCACACACCACAAAATTTTAGTACTGTAGGGTCACTGGTGTACCCTGTGAATTTCCTCAAAGTTCAGTTTTTATTATGGCAACTTACAAAATACAAGGTTTAAAATAAAAATAAAAACGAGATCGAAATGTACTGACCTTTCATTAGACGTGCCATCACTACCTATCTATATACCAAATTTCACGATGATCGATCATTTTACATCGATCGTAAAATGGTTCAATGTAAACAATCTACTTCTAAATGAAAATAAAACAAAGTGTATTAGATTTATACTACCTAATGTTACACAAGTTATAGCAAATCAAAGACGAGGAGTTGGCTCTTGTGGACACACCACCATATTCTTAGGTATAACCCTAGATAATAAGCTTCAATGGGGCCCTCACATTGATAAGTTGTCGAAGAGACAGCTCTGCGGCATACGCAGTCAAAAAGATCCGTTTCTTTACAGACATAGACACAGCTAGACTAGTTTACTTCAGCTATATACTTCCACAGCATTATGTCATACGGTATACTGCTGTGGGGGAGTGCTGCAGATATAAACACCGTTTTTGTGCTGCAGAAGAGGGCTGTTCGTGCAATTTATAATATGGGCCCCATATTATAAATTCATTCATAAATTCATCATTCAGAGAATCATTACGCAATAAGTTTAAAGAAATAAATGTTATGACATTCCCTTGTTAATATATCTATGAAAATCGAATGTATGTTCACAAGAATATTAATTTGTTTGAAAAATAGCGATAATCATAATTATAATACTAAAAATAAAGATAAACTCGCTGTTGGCACTTGTAGACTCCATAAAGATTGCTAATCGTTTAAGACGATGCTTCCAAAAATTTTATGTTTTTTGTTGGAACTTTCTGAAGTCTAGTGCATGTTTTATCAATATAAACCTTAAGTATGTTAATTTTCAGAGTTTTTTCTTTCGACTAAAACAAAGAAAAAAAAATTCAGGCAAATTTCAGCATTATAGGGTCACTGGTGTACCCTGTGAGTTTGGTCTAAGTTTTGTTTTTATTATGGCTAATAACTCAAAATCTACAATGATTAAACTAAAAATAAAAACAGGGTTTAAATGTACTAATCATTTGATGCCCCATTTGCCATATTCTCATTTATTTTTTTACCTACTTGAACCCCAATATCTCAACAACCCCCCAATATTTTTAGTTCATTGAGTCACACCAAAATTGTGCCATCTCTACCTACCTATATACCAAATTTCAAGATGATCGGATAAACGCTACGAAAGTTATCCTCGGACAAACAAAACATACATACATACTTACATACATACATAAATACAACGCCGATTTGCCCAAGTTGATTTGAAGATCTCGCTTCGCTCGATCAAAAAAAGAAAATATATATAAATACTAAGTTTATACTAATCATTACTCGTGCAGCCCTTCGGATCTTATTAAATGAACAGGACAGCTTCAGACGAGGTCTCATTTAAAATTCAATCATTACTTTTATTCATAGTAATAAAATTGGATGATATTTTTATTTTTTTATTTTATTTTATTTATTAGGTCTACCAACGATTGTAACAATTGCACAACCAATTATAGGTAAACACCGCCTGCACTAAAAAAATGTAGTAACAATAACAAAGTAACACTAGTAAATTTTGACAATCAATGGAATTTTTCATTATTAACACGACATAATATAAAAACATTTATCTCTAATTTTCTTCCTGTGGCAAGAGTGGACGAAGATGCAAATAAGCAAGTTGTAGGTACACGACTTAGTTATTGCGATGCAGTCAAAACAATTCATAAAGGACAAAAAGTATCGGAATATCGAACCGATCAAAATGGGCCCCTTACCTACACTAATATTTTATTATCATTTGAGGAGTTTTGACTCCATTAACAGGTTGACTCCCAATTATTTTGTACCCTGGAGTGGATAGATAAGTAGTAAGCACAATATATTAAAACCTGGATGGATCTGAATAATATTAATGTATCTAGTAAGAAGTCAAGGAATTTATGAAAAATACTTACATTGCTTTTCGCGTGTTTCTAACGGGCTTCTCTAATCGACCTTTTTTATTTGCTTTATTTCCCATGATGATTAGAGTTGAAAATAAAACAAACACTGGAATCTCAACGCAGAAAAACTAAAGCTCTAGAGTTCAGCCTTCTTTTTTTAAAAACCCTGTGAAAACGAAGTTCAATACCTAATTTGAATGTTCATACAAACCATGTATAATCCATTTTGAATTTCGTAATTTATTTATTTATTTTATTTGAACAAAACACAAATACAATTTTTAAAACCAACACAGATAAAGTACAATAATAATAGTTTTTTACAGTAGTGGTCAATATTCAATGGCCCCACACTAGGCTCGGGGCCTGTATCGTGGGAACCGTTTACGAATATAAACATTATACGCAAGATTTAAAACACCCGGCGTTAAATAAACAGCGCTGGAGGTGTATACATACATAATTTACATACTAGACAAAATAATACAAGATAAAACTGTGTGTAGAGTGTGGTAGAGGGCGGGGGTAGGTAGGGGGATCAATTGAGGGGTGAGTTAGTGGGGGGGGGGGGCAGAACATTGTGTGTGATTGTGTAGGAACTATATACTAACACATATTGACACAGAAGACTCTCAGTCTGATCATAAGACATCCCCAGTAAACATTTTCTCACAGTTCTACACAGTTCTACAGTTCAGTAAATTGAATCTAAGCAAACCACAATAAAGTTCAAATTACATTGTTTGCCTATTTGGTATTTTACGGAAAATCACTTTTATTACAGAATTTACTAATTTTATAAATGTCACTACAATGTGTCGCGAATACACCAGTTTAGTAAATAGTAATCCAAATGCGATTCTGTCAAAAGATAAAGGAGGGCCTTAAAGGTCAAGGTGTACGCTTCTATAACAAACTTTCAAGTGATGTATAAAAATGGACAATTAACAAATTTAAAAACGTAATTAAACAAAATCTTTATAAAAAACCCACTATAAAATATCGGATTATTTAGATGATAGAGAAGCTTGGGATTGAAATTGCTCTAACTCGTTCAAAAATGTTACAATTTAGACGTAATTTATTTTATTTATTGTTGTTGTTTTCTTGCTTTTATTTCCTGGCTTGGTCGCGAAGGAACAGACAGTAAAATTGACGTCTCAAAGTGATCTTAATGAATAAAAGATTTTGACTTTAACTTTGACGCTTCGAAAATTATTCTCGGACAAACAAACATATATCCTTACATACAAACATGAATACAACGAAGATTCGTCTAAGTTAATTTGGAGATCTCGCTTTGCTCGATTAATGATTAGTACGGAGTGTGAAAAGGAGGATAGGTGGAAAAGTACTCACGGCTCGTGCCAACTGCCGTATCTTCTTCGGGTCGGTATCAACGATGACGTTCTCTATCCGTTGCGCCTTGATCAGCGCGAGCGCACGTCGGTACTCGTCGGCGTCGCGGCAACGGACGGCGTACATGTCTCTACCGTCGCCTAAGTTCAGCAGGTTGATTTCACCTGGAAACGTATCGTTTTGGTCACGTAAGTATTGTAAAGTTGTAAAGAGGTTTTCAATTCAACGCGACTTTTTTTCTGTATGTTCGCGCGAGTTGGCTTGTACGACTGTACCCTTTTGCTCGCGTTCTCATCCTTGAAGAAACTCTATACTCTAATTTCAATGGGACAATACATACACATCCATGCTTGGAGAGCATACAATTCCATGTAGCTGTGATGAGCTGGTGCGAGTTACATCTATTAAATATCTTGGAGTTATTATCGATCAGAAACTAACACGGCAAGAACATTTGACTGTCACTGCGAAAAGAATAAGATCTCTTATTTACATATTTAAAAATCTCAGAGTTATAGCAGATGATAATCTCGTAGTTAAAACATATAAAGCACTAGGGCAATGCGTCATACATTACTGCATTACTTCATGGGGAGGTGCTCCTAAAACATACATATTGGAAGTTGAAAGAGCCCAAAGAGCCCTTCTTAAAGTAATGATGTACAGAGAGATTTGTAGGATATGTACATGCCATACAGATATCCTACAAATCTCTTGTATAAAAAACTTAGAGTTCTTAGTGTTCGTAAATTATATTTATTTCAGTGCATTCGCAGATATCACCGCTTCACGGTTCCAACTTCAAATTTACCCCAAAGAAGAATGAAACGTTACCCTATTCCCAATTTGATTTGTTCTCTGACTCGTAGACAGTATAACTATAACGCACCTTCAAAGCTTGATTCTAAACTTAATATATTTAAATATAGTAATAACCAATTAAAAGGCATATTAACGCAATGGATAGATACGTTTGATTATGCCGGTATAGAAGACTTACTTAAATAAACTTGAACATACACACACATACACACAAACAGACCCACTCTCACAAAAACACGCACGCACACAAAACACCCACATACACACACACACACATGCCATACGCATATACTCACACACTTATGCATTCGCATACATGCAAGCATACATGTTTTGTTATTTCGTTTTCATGTACTAGACTGTAATATTTATTTGACCACCACCGCGGCACAGTGGGTGAATAGCCAGCTGAGACGCAGGAGGTAGTGGGTTCGATTCCCGCCGCGGAACAAATGTTTACATGACCTCCAGATATTAGTTCCGGGTCTGGATGTTTTTCTATATATTATAAGTGTGTATTTAAAAAAAGAAGTACATAAGTATTCTATCAGTTATCTGGTTCCCATAGTACAAGCACTGCTTAGCTTGGGGCTAGATAGCGCTGTGTGAAATGTCCAACGATATTTATTTATTTATCTATTTATAGCATGTCATTCAGGAGAGAACTGTTTCCTAGGCCACAGCTTACGCTTTTATGGGAAACAGGGACAAAACTCATCAATGTAACTTTTATGGTCACAATAAATATATTTCTATTTCTATTCCGTGAATAGACAAGTTTAACCGTATTTTGTAACTGCCGTGCTACGAGATGTTCTCGCGAAGTGATGTGCATTTTTAACTGTCCCTTCATCAATCCATCATTAGGACACCCTGAATAAGTCCACTTCTAGAAACGTGCGTATTGGAATGGATAAGGTAAGTGGCATGCTTTGTTCCTCTAATATATATAATTGAGCAACGATTCTTCTGAGAGCCTACTTACATAGATTCTATACTTATTGTACGGGGGTTGCTGCTACCCCAGTACAATACGATTGATATTGATAGTTTATGGGACGGATTTGTTAGATTAAAACGTTTACGCCCCCCCCCCCCCTCCCCTAGTGACCACAACATTTTGGTCTTTTTCTTTTTACTGGGTAAACTAATTTTAAATACCCCTTTTTAAATTAATAGATTACCTTGAGGGTGGTCCTTTTTAAGTTTAATTCAAAGTAAAAATACTTTTGTTTTAGATTCGTTGTTTTATTTGTTTATTTTATATTCTAACAATTGTAGGTATATTATTTCTGTTAATAAATGTATTCTATTTTTTGGAACGAAGTTCCTTATCGCGCGTTGTGACAGGGGACTAGACGGAACGAATTCTTACGAAAAGTTGTCACGACACTTTTTGCTATAGTAAGCTATTGTAAGCTGTGCGGCGTCGCATGTTTCTCTGTCTGTCTCTCTCTCTCTCTCTTATAGAAAGCAAGCCAGATATTTCGGCGTCGCATGTTTCTCTGTCTGTCTCTCTCTCTTATAGAAAGCAAGCCAGATATTTTCATTTCTATTTCGCATTGAACAGTGTGGTGTCGCGACGATTATTTTTGTTGAGTGTATACAGGTTTTTTGTAAATAATAAAAAATAATAATAATAATGAATCCTGACAGTGTTTCTGCACAAGTTCCGGATATTGCTGATGGAGTTAGGTAAGTAGAGATTATATACAGATAATAATAAATGCTTTTGTATTTTTAGCAAGTACGCACTATAACCTCTCTTTATTATTGTGCTAACCAGGAACTTCGTTCCATCCGGGTGTCCCTTGACACCTCTCAAGTTTTTTTATTTTCCTTGCCATCAGCTAGGAAAAGCTCTAGATCCGGGGCTGGATCCTCCTAATGAAACTTTTACTTATCGAATTTATGGTTTTTATTAATTTTCTTTATTTTCTTTTTTACGCATACAATAAAAAAAAATTAATAAAATCATAAATAGGAGAATCCAGCCCGGATCTAGAACTTTTCCTAGCCGATGGCACCCCCTCTCCTCCAGCATTTGAAGGGGGGGGGGGTTAAAGTTTGAAGCGTTACATTTCAAATAAACACCCAGGTGAGCTGTGTAGTTGGATGCCAATCGCTTTTTGAAAATAGTTTTTTTAACTTATTTTTGGAAGACGAACTTTGCACCTCCGTAAATGGGGATCTTGCAGTTTGCCCCTCTCCCCCCCCCCCCCCCCCCCCCTAGATCCAGGGCTGGGAGAATCTGGATCTCACCATATCCATAGTCCTCGTATATAACCGCCATCCTGGTCCAGTTGAGGTAGCCCGTCAGGTCTGCGAAGGCTTGAACCATCAGCTCGCTGGGAGGGTACAGGTTCACCGTGAATGAAGAGTTTGTGGCTGGAAAGAGAGAGATTGAAAGGCGTGATGACGTATGGTACATAAACGTGGTCTTTCACCATGGGTCTCAAATAAAAATAAAAATAATGTCTTAGAGACAAACTGTGCTCCAAAGATCCTGCGCTATCTCACCCAATGACGGGCCGCGACTTTAACGATGTCGTCCACCCATCACGCTGCCAGACTTCCCACCCTTCTACAACCATTCCTCGGCCACCATTCAGTCGCTACCCTGCTCCAACTGTCATCACCACGTCTTGCCAAGTGCCCCGCCCAAGACCATTTGAGTTCCATAGCTCGATTCCCAAGGGCACTTAGTCAGTTTCACAGGTACCTACTTACATGATGAATGAATATGATTTGTTTACCTATTTTATAAAGGCTGTCTCATTGATATTTTAAGAATTATTTTATGGTTGTTAGAAAATTTAAAACTTTCTATGGTAATAAAATTGAAAAAAACCTATTTTACAACAAACCTAGCCATTAGTCCTACCCGTCACACCGTTCCCTTAATGTTGTGCATAACAAAACACGTAGTATATAAAAATATCCAAACCCAGAACAAATATATGTAGACAATGCAAACATTTGTCCCGCAGCGGTAATCGAACCTGTTACTTGCTGCATCTCAGCCGGCCATTCACTACTGCGTGTGCGCGTCAATACTGAGGTCGATTTTACGTTTTAGTTTAGTGTACAATAAAGATTTATCTTATCTTATCTTTAAATGACAAAATACACATTGGACTTATTATATTTTTTTATCCGAAATCAGAATATTTATTTGCCAGAATCATCATCATCATATCAGACAAAGGATTTACACAAGTCAATATAAATAGTCGATACAAAAAAGTCAATATAAAATAGTCAATATAAAATAGTCGTTACAAAGTAGTCAATATAAAATAGTCAATATAAAATAGTCGATACAAAATAGTCAATATAAAATAGTCGATACAAAATAGTTAATATAAAATAGTCAATATAAAATAGTCGATACAAAACAGTCAATATAAAATAGTCGATACAAAATTGTCAATATAAAATAGTCAATATAAAATAGTCAATACAAAATAGTCAATATAAAATAATCAATATAAAATAGTCGATACAAAACAGTCAATATAAAATAGTCAATATAAAATAGTCAATATAAAATAGTCGATACAAAACAGTCAATATAAAATAGTCAATATAAAATAGTCGATACAAAATAGTCAATATAAAATAGTCAATAAAAAATAGTTGATACAAAATAGTCAATACAAAATAGTCCAATATAATTACTGTATTAATTTGTCATGTCAATAAACTCCTCATAACTGTAGAAGGTGTTACTCAGGAACCAGCGCTTCAGTTTGAGTTTAAATGTATTGTAACTGGTTGCCTCAGTTACAGTATAGGGTAGTCTGATAAATACCGTCGCGTCGGTCCCATTACATGCGTTATCTTATCCGACTTTGCCGAGACACGGCATCAAACCTGTCAGCTCACCTATCCCTACGGACCTACGGACGCCCTATCCCTGTTCTTACTGAACAGTGTACATAAAACGCCGACTCGTCCAAGTTGATGGAGGAAGGAGGTAGGGGTGGGCAGTATTTGAATTAATTTAATTATTTGTTAATTATTATTGTTAATGAATTGTAATTAAAATACGTAATTGAAATACAAACACGTATTTTGTATTTGTAATTCAATTACTTTGTAAAAATGTAATTTGTGATTGGTTTATCAAATACCTGACGCTGAGGTATTTTGTAGTTAATATTTCAAATACAAAATACAAAAACTAACAAAATACCTACATAATACATTTGGCTTCAAAATACATTTGAACATAAATGCATTTAGCGATCTTAATAATGGTGCGTTCTACAAGAAATAACGCTCGATAGTTTTCGTAACTATTTGTAAGCAAAATGGCGACCGCTAAATATGTCAATCTTTAAAGTTGGCAACACTGCACCTGTACTGTAGGTACATCAAATTGTTAAGTTTCAAATTGTTACCTGTCTGTATTTGGTAATTTATATTTATATAAAAATAATTAAAATACTGTATTTTGTATTTTATGTTTCAAATACACTTAAACATATTTTGTAATTCGTATTTTATATACGTGCGAGACAGTATTTTGTAATTTGTGTTTTTATCAACGCAACGCATGTATTTTGCTCTGCTCTGGAAAGAGAAAGTACTTACAGTGCAGCGAGGGCGCAGCTAGCATGTGCGGAGCGTGCAGCGAACGGCACAGCTCGCTGAGCGTCGCGCCCAAAGTGACGCCTTCCCCGCTGAACAAGGCTACCGCTCCCGACTTTATCTGTGCACACGCTGAAAATTAAACAACTTTGAAATGTGATAAATATTTATGTTTCTTACGACAAAATATTTATTGTATGAAATATGGTTAAATTACAAGATATCAATTTTCGTTTAGGTAGAGTCGTTTAGGCTAAGCAAGCAATTTAAATTATATTAGAAGTTGTACTAATTACAGTGTCATATAGAAGTACAATATAAAGGATTAATAATGTCAATATGTAATTTTATCATGTCAATACAGTATTATTATAGCTAGTATGTATATCGCAAGTTGTCATATTTAATGTCATGTCCAAAAAACTCATTTAGTCGAAGCTAATTTACAAAGTCTAGAGCACAGACGCCGAGTATTCCAGACTTTCAGTTTTTTCAAGATTCATTTTGGTGAATGTGCGTAAGATCTTCATGACCTTATCCCTCCTTCCCCCTTCCATCACCGGACGAGCAGACTTACCGAGAAGTACCACCCATACCTGGTCGGCATACCACCTTGCCGAACCAAACGATTTGCTTCAACTTTTCTTGTAAGTAAGGAGTGGAACTCGCTTCCGGCGTATGTTTTTCCGAACCAGTATAATCTCGGAGTCTTCAAGTTCAGAGTGAATAGGTTCTTCCTAGGCAAGTGCTCCATCTTCGATCATAACATCACTTAACACCGGGTGAGGTTGTGGTCAAGCGCTTGGCTATCATTAATAAAAAAAAGTATACCCAAAACAAACCGATTAAACAATTTGATATGAAGCTTTCGTGTCGGTAGTTCTGTTATTTGGTTTGTTATTGCCATATTGTAGCAATTTCTTAACTTAAGAGCGGTCTTTGCTGCCGATGCTGGCCGGTTTGCCGCGTTTGGGATATATCTTTATGACATTAGTATATGTATGTATGTTATGTCATGTATGTAGGTTATGTCATGTATGTAGGTAATGTGGTCATTTACGAGATATTAATACAAATAATCAGTTTAGTTTCAATTTCTTTTTAATTCGTTTGACCGAGATAATTTTAACTCGTTTTTATTAATAGTGTGAATCTTTACCCTACGAGCCAAGACATTATACCTACCTATTACAAAAAATATAGAGTACTAGCTTCCGCCCGCGGCTTCGCACGTGTGGTTTGTCAAAAAAAAGTATCCTATGTGTTAATCCAGGTTATAATCTACATACATACAAAATTTATTTAAAATCCATTCAAGTCAAGTTTTTGCATTTATAATATTAGTGTAATTCCTAAGCACCAAGTACAGTTGATAGGTACAGTTAGATACAGTAAATTATAATTTTGAAACGATTCCGCAAACACAATGGCCACTACAAACCACTAAAAAGCTGAGCCATTTCTGAAACAATTCAGACTTGCTAAATAGACGCACAATGCAGACGAACAATGAACCGTTTTGAATTGTGAAGTGCTCTCACCGCCGCGTTTCCGCTCCGCCATATTGCATTTCCGGTGTCGACTTCAGAGTTTCCGGTTTTTAGTTTACAGTATTTTTTGTATTTTTTTATGCTTTTTTTTGTGATCGTTTTTATAAATTACGTTAAAGATGTAGTGAATATGACCGGTTTACACAGAAGCTTCGCGTTTCACGGCCGTTTGAGGAACTAAAGATTATCAGATGTAAATATGTGAGATCCCTTGAACACACGCGCTAGTGCCAGACAGGATCTTCTATCGTGAAGACTCTTAGATGGCATGCAGATGGAACAAGCAATCATGGGTAACTATCACCAAAAAAACATTGTCTCGTAGGTCACGTACCTTAGAAACGTGCCCTACCCTGCCCTGCGTCCATCGACTTGAGGCATACAGTCGAGGAGCCTCATGTGCCTGTAATTGTAGCTTCACCCTTCAAACCGAAACACAGCAATGCAATCCCAGCAGAAATAAGTATGGTGGTATTTCCCCAACGAGCCGTTCTTCGGAAAATAGAAAGAAATAGTCAACATAAAAAAAAAGTTTATAAGTATTCTATCAGTTATCTGGTTCCCATAGTACAAGCTCTGCTTAGGTTGTTTTGCGAGGATGAAAGAGAAGATATTTTTGTTGCTCCTTTGTTTTGTCTATGTAAGTAAATATTTCTCTTCAGCTGGTCTACACAGAACTGCGCTAGAGTTGTCATGCTGTGTACACATGCTTTGAGATACAATCTAGGTCTAAGAATTGATAACTATATTTTGTATCTGATTGGTTGTATTCTGTTTTGTGTGCCATAATAATAAAAAAAGAAGAAATGTTATCTATACTTCCAAGACAGTCTACAATGCCTAGCACGATAGACATCATTTTCTCTATCTTTGCCATTCATAGATGAACTTTCTAGAGAAACAAAAACAATTCTTCATGTTTTTTACTTGATTTATAAGTTTTTGATTATTGCAATTAATACATGGAAGTCATTATGATTGGGTGACATTTTATGACGAAATTACAGAATAACGTAATTTCGTCATGAAATGTAATTTCACCAACATCCATACCCTTCAAAATCGACACATAGCAATGCTGGTTGGCGGCACAAATAGGTATTTTGGTACTTCGGTTGAGCTTTCACAAGAAACTCAACTACAACTTACCCTTCTTATAAGTTTTAAAAGAGTCCCTTTCTGGCGTGTACTGTATATCATAGACAAGCGTGCTATTCGGCAGAAGACTTCGCTCTTTGTTGATTCTGTAGACGGCGTACTTGAAGGCCAACTCGGAGCTGCCTCCGCGCGCTTCCTCGGTGAAAACAGCACCTGGAAAAAATAACAGTGTTACGCCGAGGCTGTTACAGAATAAGTAATAGTCGGCATATCTCGAAGTTATACCTACTGTGTCACTGAATAGGTAATACTTGGTATGGAATATACCTACATGCTACGTTTTTACCTACAGTTGCACAGTTTCTACACTTTTCTGGTATGCTAGTGGAACGATCGAGAACGTTCGAGTGATATGTACTGGCCGCGGTATAAATAGTGCGTAGAGACGCCCGAGGAGTCAGTCTGGATTTGGCTATACGTGCGAACATTTCGGTGACTTTTAGTGGTTTATTGTGCAACAGTGGTGTGAATTAGTGTGTTGTGATTATTTGTAATTAAGTTCGTGTATTTATCGTTTTAGTGTTGAATAAAAGTGTTATTTTGGTTAGATTGATTTTCATTATTTTATCCCGAACCCTCAGCTTGTAACAATAGATTAGAGGTGATATTATAATAGATCAAGGGGCGTAGCGAATCACCGGGTAACGATGTATGGATGGACGATGAAGAAATTTATGGGCGAGGGCTTTTCTTAGCAGTGGACGTTCTTTGGTTGATATGATGATGATGATGTTTAAAGAAATAAATATTTAGGCAATGAAAATTAAAATCTGATCTATGTTCACATAAATATTAATTTGTTTAAGAAAAATAGCGATAATCATATTTTAACTAGAAATAACGATAAACTCGCTGTTGCCACTTGTAAGACTCCATAAAGTTCTTAAATCGTTTAAAGGACAAGGTGTACGCTTTTATAACAAACTCCCAAGTGATGTACAAAAATTGAAAATTAACAAATTTAAAAACGTAATTAAACACATACAAACGTAATTTTTATAAAATGCCTACTATCGGATTATTGAGATCAGAGGTCCCCAAACTTTTGCTCTCGTGGACCACTTGCAATGTTTTTCTGTTTTGGGTAAACTCCCTACCTATTTTTTATTTTTTATTTTACAAATACATGATCTTCAAATGTGTTTTTGAAGATTAGAATTTAACTGTAGTATGAAAAACTTAAAAAGAATAGATACTTTTGGTGTAGGTATGTGGATTTGTCTATTCATGGAAAACCAAAAATAAGGTGCTTAAATGAAATCCGTTATCGTGGACCCCCATTTACATGGACCCCTAATATTTTTGTTCGATGGCATGAACACCTTGCAGATCTAAGTTGACCCCTGGGAGTCCATATAGACCACTTTGGGTATCATCGATTTAGATGATAGAGAAGCTTGGGATTGAAATTGCTCCAACTCGGTCAAAAATGTTACAATTTAGACGTAATTTATTTTCTTTATTGTTATGTATTCTAAAATGATCATTAAAAAAACAACCAGCCTTGTTTCTTGTCTTTCTTTCCTGGCTTGTTCGCGAAGAAACAGGCAATAAATATGACGTTTCAAAGTGATCCTTGTGATTTTAGTAAATAAAAACATTTTGTTTTAGATTTTTTGATGTTGATGATGAAATTAGTTTAGCCTTACCAATCTTAACGACGGGGGAGAGAGCCGCGACTGCGTTCAGAGTGACCACAAGCCAGCGCCACTCCTGCCACATGTTGCCACATCACCAGCCAACTCGGAAACCGCACCACCTGGGAAAAACGAACAATCATTTTATTTATTTCTAACTAGCTGTGCCCACGACTTCGTAAAAATCGTAAATTAATTCTAGCGAAAGGAGGCTAGTGCGGTGTGGGCATGGCATGCGGAGGAAAGAAAATCATGTGACTAAAAGAGTGTTAGATATGAATGTGGATGGATATAGAAGTAGAGAAAGGCCGAAGAAGAGATGGATGGACTGTGTAAAGAATGATATGGGTAAGAAAGAAGTGACAACGGAGATGACGGTTTATATGGTATGGAAGAAAAATAGATGTTGTGCCGACCCCGCGTAATGCGGGGAAAGGGCAGGAAGAGGACATTAAATAATTCTGGAAACTAGTTTGGATTATGAATTATTATAATTATTTTACTTATGAGTATAATGTATCTGTTTGATTCCCAAATAAAATAAATATTAAATTAATAATTAAATAGTTTGGCATCAAAGTTATCTATTACTACTATTGCAAACCTGTTCCGAGATACGTAATGATGGTGATCTAAACTGCAGTTTCCTGAGAAACTAGCTTAATTGCAGTAAATAGTGAAACTAATTTACTTAAGTTACGGATTTTCTCATTGCAAAGGAGTTAAAGTTAGCGACTGTTACCGTGGCACACACTCACAGTTGTCTGATCCTTATTATTTTTTTTAATTCTACACTCTTTGATCTCGCCACTGGCGTTAGCTATAATTGAGCATTTTTAGGATATCATAGTCAGTAACCCTGACTGTTTCGCCATTTCCGTCTGGCCACTAAACACAGCCAATGTGACTTACTCTAACCGGCGCCTGTGAGTAGACGCGGCCCAAGTGGCTTATTCTGGCCAGTAGCGGGTAACTAGAGAAGGCCACAAAATACGGCCAAAGTGGCTTATTCTTGCACATAGCGGACAACTATTATACGGCCATAAAACATGACCACTATAGCTTTGTCTATATAGCGCGGCCACAAAACACAACCAAAGTAGCTTATTCTGGGTAATAGTGGGCAACTAGATGCGGTCACAAAACACGGCCACTAGTAGCTATGTATGTGCTTTTCTTCTTCAAATGTGCTAAGGTACAAACAGTGCAGAAGTTTGTTAATTTTGTAACAAACAGAAACTTCTTATTCCGAGTTCTACTTCGGTAATGAATTCGTCCTTTTACCTGGTTCCTTGTTAAAGTTATTTATCGGTGCATGTGATTCTGGTTATTCTAAGACTTTGTTCACGTGATCCTATGTCATTGTAAGAATGTAATGAGAGTAATGGTAAATTGCAAAATTAACTTTATTTTTTAATTTGAACGTCATACAACCGCCTTCAGAATACAATACAATTTATTAATGCCACCATTAGGTTATATTATTCAATTAACACACTGACAATTTATTTATATTACTGAGTCCAGGATACACGGCTGTAATGTTTCATCATTGCTATTAGACCGAGAGTGCGGTGTAGGTAATACTACCTTATTTCATAATCATTTATTGCAGTTATTACATTTAGGGCGACTTGCGCAACGATGCCTAAACGTATTTAGTGGCTAAATATGATTTAGGAACTTGTCAAATCATGAAAATACGTCAAATCTAAACATGTTTAGTCGCTAAATATGTTTAGGGATAGTTATTTGTACATAGAACTCAATTAATGTCACTGAGAGCCTAGAGAGCTATAATATTGAGCTATCAGCCTTTATGTCACACGTTTAAAAAAAACTTGAATTTACGTCAACTGAAAGTAAAATTTAGTAATTTAGTAAAATAAGAAATTGCTTTTATGCACCGATTACATCATTTACATTTACATGCTGCTTTCAGCACCAAATCTCCCCCCCCCCCCCCCCCCAATGTGATTAAATACAATTCAACGGCCGGACTGCTTTAAATGAAATTTGGAATATAGATAGGCCTGGATTGTGATATCGGCTACTTTTTATTGACAGACTGGTTATTTATTAAATGTAAAAAATGACAATTAATGTAAGTACATAAAAGCCTCAGATACCTCTATAGAAAGAGAAAGCCTCTACGTTAGGCATATGCGAAAATTAAGTACTATTTCGGCATCCTTCGTTTTCGTATTGGGTTAACGTGCTGGTATAATAAAATAAAATAGGCATATTCTCTTACATTGCTTACTTAATCACTTTAATTTACATACTAAATGTCACAGTACACTACATCAACCCGGCACCCGACCCGCACCGCCTCGCCTCGAGCGGTTAGTATTCTTTATATGAAATTGTATGGACGTGCGCTCACTACATCACCTCCGGATTCCCTCGGACGTATTCCGTTCGCGCGCGGACGACGAGTTGACCACTTGGTGACCCCGCGCGGCCCGCGCGTTGACCGCGCGCGTGATTCACGCGAGCATTCACGCTACGCTCCCCGCCTAACCGCCATTTCCAACCTTTCTTTCTAACGTGTCGGTGTCCACCCGTTGACCACGCGAGGTCCACTGGTTGACCACGCGGCGTTCACTGATAATAACGAGGCGTCTACCCGCTGTCAATGAGTGAATGCCGAGCGTCGAGGCGGTGCAGGTCGGGTGCTGGGTTGATGTAGTGAGCTGTGATCTTATTTATCTATTTCGTCCACCTATCGTTTTCTAACCTACATATGTGTCCTGCCCACTGCCATTTTAGCTGTCTTATGCGTTTTCTTATATCGTGCCAGTAGTGGGTAGTGAAATATAATATTACAACTAAATAAATAACTTTAGTAACAGAAAGAATAAACCATTATTTACAATAAAATACAGAAGAAACAGATGAATCATATAAAGACCGTTGCAAACGATCTATAGATAGCTCAACTGCTATAGATCACTACCAGGCGGATGTGTCCCCAATACACTGGCTGCATTGCTCCGCTGAATTGCAATGCTTATGCGTTGACCCAGATAAGCGCCAGCTCTCGGATCACACGTCGCTGCGATCAGACGCCCAGAAAGAATTTTGAAAACGCAATGGGCCCCGGTACCCCTTGGACCCAGGGTCTCGACCAAATGGCTCAAATACGTAAGCTCTGTCGAGATTTCCATATTTGTTCCGCTTGAGATCTTCGGCTGAATTTGCTGCCGCACCGGCCCCAACTGCTGTACCAGACAGATGAGATGGCGCAAGGGGATCGACGCACGTGGCATCCCACACCAAAGACCTACCCTTCTCCTAAGGTACAAGAGTCATAGCGTCAGGCCTCTTACCATAGTCACGTATCAAACCGTTCGGTTCGATAACAGCTGGAACCGAAATTTGAATTTGTGGCTCTCTAGTCAAGTAATAGTTACTTGACTAGAGAGCCACAAATTCAAATTTCGAGATAATCTCGATAATTACTTGGCTAGTAAAGATGGTGGTACTATTAATGTGATCCTCTTGTCACAGTACACAATGAGGTAAGGTAGTGCACAGTGCTCTCCCAGTCTTAAGTATTGTCGTAAGTCACGGCGTGAACACATTAGGACGAGATATTAAATGTGCCCCGGACGTGTTCTGTGTGACAGCAGTTGCCCGCTGCAGACTTAATATGTACAAATGGGGATACAGGATGCATTGATAATGGATAAGATAAGGAAGGAGCACATTAGAGGAAGTTTGAAAGTAGCGCCAGTGATAGAAAAATTGAGGAGTAATAATAGGCTAGCGTGGTATGGACATGTCATACGGCGGGAAGAAAAACGTGTGACTAAAAGAGTGTTAGATATAGTGTGGATGGATATAGAAGTAGAGGAAGGCCGAAGAAGAGATGGATGGACTGTGCGAATAATGATATGAGTGGGAAAGAAGTGACAACGAAGAAGACGACTGATAGAGAGGTATGGAAGAAAAATACATGTTGTGCCGAACTCACGTAATATGGGAAAAGGGCAGGAAGAAAAAGAAGGCAATACAGGGCCATACTAAGCAAAGCTTGTACCATGGGAACTAATTAATTGATAGATTACTTACATTATATGTACCTACCCTTTTTTACTCCTAACGTAAAAAGAGGAGCGCTATAATCGCAATTGACGTAATATTAATATTTTATTTTATATATTTTTTTTATGTGTTACTAGCTGTTACCCGCGACTTCGTACGCGTTACACTACTAAATGTGTAGGGAACCTAAAAATAAAGCTAAACTCGCTGTTGGAACTTGACTTGACATCCCATTTTTATTCCATGCGAACTGATTTATGAAATAAAAGGTAGCCTATGTGTTAATCCAGATATAACCTACGTACATACTAAATTTCATTGAAATCGGTTCACCTGTTACGACGTGATTGAGTAACAAATCAACAAACAAATCACGTTAATATTATAAAAAAGCTTCCGCCCGCGGCGTCGCACGCGTGGTTTGCCAATAAAAAATAGGTTGTGTTAATCCAAGTTATAATCTACGTTCATACCAAATTTTATCGAAATCGGTACAGCCGTTACGACGTGAAAGAGTAACAAACATCCATTCTACATACAAACATTCGCGTTTATAATATTAGTGAGATACGAAAGTTTGGGTGTTTGTTTATTTATTTGTTTGTTACTCAATGCCGTCGTAACGGCTGAACCAATTTCGATGAAATTTGGTACGTACGTAGATTATAACCTGGATTAAAATATTGGCTACTTTTTATTGACAAACAACTCGTGCGAAGCCGCGGGCGGAAGCTGACACATAAATAAAGAAACATCCAAACTTTCGCATTTATACCTATACTATTAGTGTGACTGACGTGCTGTGTAAAATTTATGATTATCACTGTGCCAACCTCTGAAGGTACCAATTTTATGGTTTTGGAAAATGACTTGTAATTTAATTTTTACTAATATATAACTATGAACTATACATTTGAAGCGTAATGTCTGTATGTGTGTGTGTCTGTCTGTGGCATCGTAATTCCCCGAGTATACAGTGAGTGTTATATGTTAAGCGAGTTTTCAAAATCTTAAGATCCGCAACCGCATTTGCATGAGCATTTGAGCCCAAAAAATACGCATCCGCAACATCCCTGCTACGTAACACCTATGTCGACGGTAGCCTATATCCATATTAGGAATCGATTGACACCTCATTCATCAAAATCAGATTAGTAGTTTAGGCGCTACGGTGGAACATACATAAATAGGTACAAACATACATACACAGACTGCTAAAAACATAAGCTTTTCATATGGATTTCCATTGATAAACGCCGGAGTTTGGAGGTAACATACACAATAAAAAATAAAAAAACAACCAAACTGAAACCTTTTTTTTTCGAAGTCAGTAAAAAAAAAACAGTCGTTCTTTATGAAGTCATTATCCTGATGGCTTCAGTTTTCTCTACGTTCGGTCTTTCTACCCTATATAATCTCGACAACGGGCGTAAACTATGCAGAAAGCGTCGCCTTTGAACACTGGAACACTGGCGAGTGATTTGAATGATTCGACATAATTTATTCACGTGACAGAAATCATTTCCATCAAAGGACAAGCAGACGCACGGCTCACTATTCATATCTCGTTATTATACCACCCATTCACACTCACTGTTCCGATTCCATACAGGGTGTTTGATAATATACTGACGATATTCAAGTGACGGTTTCTCAAAACATAAAAAAGATTTCTCGAAAAAAAAACTACTAGTTATATACGGGTTCGATTCCCGGCGCAGAACAAATGTTTGCATGATCTACAGATATTTGTTCCGGGTCTGGATGTTTTTCATAATATTATAAGCATATATTATAAGTATGTATTTACAAAAAAAAAGTATTTAAGTATTCTATCAGTTATCTGGTTCCCATAGTACAAGCTCTGCTTAGTTTGGGGCTAGATAGCAATGTGTCCAATATGAATATTATCAAATAAAAAAAAAATTGACTTTGAAGGCGGGTTTGTTCGAACACTTATAACTCGAGAACAGCTGGACCTATTTTCATGGTTTTTGATTTGGTGTATTTGTCACCATCCCGAATAGCAGAATAACTATTAAAAACATTGGAAAATTGACGAAAAAATTAACTAAAGGAAAAACATTTTCCTATACAAAATGTTCATGGGTTTCGTAACTGTCAAACATTTAATGTTCATCCCGTCGATACGGTAAACTTAAATTAAAGAACGTATTTAAATAAAGGTTTCGAATCGACAAGATATATCCACAATATTCAGATAGTGGCGTGTTTTAGATTTAAAAAATGTAGATTATTGTCAGTAATGAAAAAGGATATTACATATTATTGGTTGTCAAATATTTATGCGCGCGTTCAGAAATTTATTTTGTATATATTAAGGAAAATATATCAAGCTTCATAAATATACAACAAATGACAAATTACTGAATTAAAAAAAAAAGTCAAATTGATTGGTCTCACTGTCCAGATTATTCAATCAATCCAGATTATTCTGTCAATCCAGTCAGAGTCAGTATAATAAATATAATAAATAATGGTGGGTGACCAGTTTCTTTACGACTTGCCAAAGCGGTCCGTTCGCACGAACGTTGCTTTACTCGGTACTCGGAGATGCCACGTTATTATACTTGGAACGCTTCGTCGAAGAAATTTCTACATCGGAGGTAAGGCGATGCGGTTTCTGATCATCCGGATATGCGTTCTTCTGATGCTCTTGGCTTTTTGAATCGAACTATGTAAGTACGAATTTACATAGTTCGATTCAAAGAATGATGAATGTTTCTATTTGCGGTTGTTGCTGGTAAATGTTCGTGGGCCAACATCATTTGAATCACTACGAACTTTTAATGGTATAGTGTGTCCAACATTTTGTGCAGCATGTCAAGAGATAAATTTGCTTGAAAACGATACTCATTCGAACACAACTATCGGTGAAGCAATTATTTCTGCATCTCCAAGTCTGATGCGCACATTATTTGCTATCGACATTTCTACATGATTCCCATCTAATCCACGTGACCTGTGGAACAAATACAAAGATAACATGTCAGAAGACATTTTACATCGAATTCGTGTCAGATCAAAAAATCCTGATCTGGAGGCGAATGAGGTGATGCATAACCAGGCTTTGCTCTTGATCGAAGATATGTGTTACCTCATTTGCGGCAGTTTGTTAGTCAGGCTCGCTGCAAAGGCGCTGTAGAAAATAAGACATCACCGCTTAACCGTTTCCACCTGAGCGGAGATATGTCGGGATATCGATATGGTATTGGTTTTTTTCGCATGGTATTCTCATCTCGTATTAAGCGATTAAACATGTTTAAAATTTACATATTTGTATGATTTGACAACTCCTTAAATCATATTTAGGCACTGAATATATTCAAGCATCTTTGTGCAAGCGCCTTAATCTTTGACTAATAAAATAGTGCCACGAAATGCACAACCAACTAACTTGACCTACTGTTTTTTTCAAATTACAGGTAACGGTAACGGGCATGTTAATTGGTAAGTAGGTTTTTGGGGTACAAATTGCAGTTATTCTGGATTTCAGACTTTTCCCTATATTTTTGTCACTAAAGCTACACGCATTTCAACACTGTTCGGTCACTGGTGTACCCTGTGAATTTTGACAAAGTTCAGTTTTTATTATGGCTAATATCCTAAAAACTACATAGTTTAAACTAAAAATAAAAACGGTGTCGAAATTTACTTACAAAGACCTTTGATTAAACGTGCCATTTGACCGGATATTCTCATTTTGTTTTTTTTTTACCCTTCTTGAACCCCAATAACAACCCCTTCCCCCCCCCCCCATATTTTTTGCTTATTTAGTCACACCAAATTTCACGATGATCGGATAAACGCTTCGAAAGTTATCCTCGGACAAATAAACATACATACAACGCCGATTTGCGGAAGCTGATTTAGAGATCTCGCTTCCCTGAGGGCTTAGCCAAGTTACTGTCGATTAGCGATGACGCTAGTCGATAAGTCCGAAAATGTATGAGATTTGACACATGCTATAGAAATACCACGTGATACAGCGACAACAAATGTATGTAGAAATCGAATAGATTCACAGCGAAGGTAATTCATCTGGATCAAAAATATGTGAGGAGTACATATCTTTGCTTCGCGAGCATGCAAATATATAGAAACTCAAAGGATCGATACAATACCCAAAAAATTGGTCAAGTATACTTAAGTTACTTCCTCAGTAGGTACTTAAGCATGCGTACTTTGAATACGCACTTATTTCAAACCGAAAGGTTTCAAGTCACAAAGTGATCTTTTCATTACGTGACTTATGATAAGGTGTGATATGTGATAAAGGTCGTTTGTTTGAGAAGCGCTCCAAAAAGGATGCTTCAATCGGTGTTGCGAAAGATAAATTTCGTGTTATTTTTCAGCGTAAAATATATGGACATCATTTTTGAAGTGAAAACTTCTTTAGGCGCGTTGGGCATTTTAAGAGATAAGAAAAACCAATTAAACTCGCGACCCTGTTACCGTTACCGACACCTCTGTATATGAAGTGAAAACTTGTTTAGGCGCGTTGGGCATTTTAAGAGATGGGAAAAACCATTGAACTCGCGACACTGTTACCGTTACCGTTACCGACACCTCTTTATATGAGTTTCTCGTAATTGTTCATGTTTTCACTTCTGTCAACACTCCCGGAGTGCCACTTTTTTATATATGCTACTCTACTGACCCACCTTGATCTTTATTTTATACAATTTCATTTGACTTCTCGCGCCTCGAGTCAGCTAGACCTTCTCGCACTGCCCACTTCGTATTTCATGGAGAGAAAGAGACAGTTGGACAAGGAAGTATTAAGAATTTTAGGAATACCTTGCCTTATGGTAGTGGTTCGCCCCGAACTGAGACTCGGGAGTGTCCCATAAAAACAAAAATATATTATTCGTAATCTTTGACTATCAAAATAGTGCCACGAAATAAATAACCCAATAACTTGACCCACAGTTTCATTCAAATTACAGGTAACGGGAGTTCATGTAATCTAGTTACCCTTTTTTGGGGTACAAATTGCAGTTGCAAATTGCAGTGGATTTCAGACTTTTGCCTATATTTGTGTCACTTAGCTATACGCATAACAAATTGCATTACTATGGGTGACCCCACTTGTTTAGCCGGTGAATTTCGTCAAGTTCAGTTTTTATAATGGCTAATAAATCAAAAACCACAAAAACTTTATTAAATTAAAAACGGAATCGAAACGTAACAATTACTTACTTAATTGTACTAATACCTTTCGTTTGACGTCCCGCTTGACCTAACAATCTCATTTTCATTTCTATTACCCCTCTTGAACCTCAATATCTCAATAACCCCCCTACATTTTTAGCTTATTTAGTCACATCAATATTGTGACATCACTACCTACCTATGTATAAATTTCACGATGATCGGATAAACATTTCGAAAGTTTCTTCGTACAAACAAACATATATACAACGCCGATTTGCCCAAGTTGATTTGGAGATCTCGCTTCGCTTGACCAATAACTTGTGTGAAACAAAGTCTGTTTAATATAGGCTCATCTAATGTAAGTACGAAATAAATTGAAGTTACCTAAGCTCTTTTAAAGAAGTACTTAAACTTTCTGAATTTCATAACTCCACAGAATTATGCTAATGTTGCCAAGATTCCCACAAAATGGTAAAATATCTTTTAAATTATTTGTGTTTGGACAAAATGGTGGCATTATGAACTTAGTTATAGATAAATAGCTTCCGCGGTTTCGCACGCGTGGTTTGTCGATAAAAAGTAGCCTATGTGTAATCCAGATTATAATCTACGTACGAGTACATACCAAATTTAATCGAAATCGGTTCAGCCGTTGTGACGTGTCGGAATAACAAACATTCGAATTTATAATATTAGTGTGACTAGCTGTTGCCCGCGACTTTTTTCACGCTACACTACTAAATGTGCAGGTAACCTAGAAATAAAGCTAAAGTCGCTGTTGCAACTTGACTTGACACACCATTTTTATCCCAAGAGATTTATGGGATAAAAGGTAACCTGTATGTTAATTCAAGTTATAATCTACGTACATACTAAATTTCATCGAAATCGGTAAAGCCATTACGACGAGATTGAGTAACAAACAAAAAACAAATAAATAATTAAACAATCATTAAAACTTTCGCATTTATAATATTAGTGGGATTAGTGTAAAGCTAATTTTGTCGTGAGAAAAGCTTTGATAATGTTTTTAGTTAGGTACAGGATATTTAGAAAAAAAAATTACATTGATAATGATGATGTCTATAAAAATATTAATAAAATAAATGTAACTAAAAATCATAACAGGAAATATATTTAAGAAAAAAAATTATTAGTTTTATTGAATTTTTGAATAATAATTGTCATTAAAAAACACTGATCAATATTTGCTCGCCAGAATACAGGGGGAAGACTTGACTAACATAGATTTAAGACCTTGGTACTGTAAAATGGGTGTATTTTAGCAAATAAACGATTGAGTCTAAATTACGTTACCGTTCAATTTATATTATTTGCGTAGCATTGTAGCTACGCGCTACGACCTACAGACGTAGCCGTGCTACGCGCGTAGCATTGTAGCTACAAGTTGTGCTCCGACGATCTTTCTGTACAGGCGACGTAGCCGTGCTACAAATCTTCTACGGATGTAGCTAAGCTACGTGTGTTGCTGCGCCCGCTTAGCCGTGCTACGTCCGTAGCATTGTAGCTACAAGTCGTGCTATGACGATCTTTCTCTACAGGCGGCGTAGCCGTGCTACAAATCTTCTTCGCATGTAGCTAAGCTACATGTGTTGCTACGCCCGTTTAGCCATTCAACGTCCACAGCATTCTGAATGAGAGTTGTGCTGCGGCGCTCCTCTGTGCTATATTTACTTTGCAGGTGTATATAATTCGCATGACAATACTTGGTACCACTGAGCTGATCTGATCATGGAGGACTAGGTATTCATATTTGCATGTCAACAATTGTGGTAGGACATATAATGGACCTATAATTTATGTAAGACCTAATCACGTATGTTCTAGCAAATACATAAATTGTTTCATTTAATTTCCAGAAAGTATAATAAAGTAAACGAGTTTGGGTTAATTTGAAACATTATTATAAATACGGGATTAATCACGTACGTAATGTTGTCTTAATTTGGTTTCTTTTGACGAGTTCAATACTGTGCGTAATGACAGACTACAAAACGCGTGTTTTTTAAGTTGTTTTTCATTAGCTTATTTTGCTCTTTATTCGTATAAAAAATTAAGTTCTTATGCGCGTGATGAAAATGTCTCCTTCGGCCGTCTTTTCTAAAATGGCTGTATGCCTTTTTGTGTTTTAGCTCGGGGCATGCTTCTTCTAGCCGTTTCGCGCGAAAGAATACATGTTTAAACAATGGGAATGTCGCGAGTGTAGAATTAGACACTGAATTTGGTGGTTAAAAGACAGTAAAAACACGTGGTTAAATGACAAAATACGAGAAACTCCACCAACCCGATATATTTTATTTATTTGATCATCAACACAATCTACACCATTACAACACTGAGGACCCATTCATAAAAATTACAACTAACTTTCATTATAATTATAGGTGAAGACAGCAGACCTGTTTTGTTATGTACGACATTAATTTAAAACACACATCCGGAATCGTAATAACTGATTGTAGAGGTGATTAATACCGGTAGCTTGAATATGTATCCAGTAATCGAAGCATTTCCAATGAACTATTTTTAACGTAAATCGGCGGCGCCTTTGCGACGATGCCGCTCAGTTAGTTTGACAGGTTGACAGGCTTACATGGTGAATGAATATGATTTGATTACCTATTTAAACTATTAAAACTAACGAAACTAATCCACGGGCATTTCGTTAAAAACATCATAATCTTTGAACTAACCTCAAAGAAGCCTTATAAAGGCTGTATTCTATTACTAGCAGTTTGGTAAGCTTCTGATATAGAACAAGAGCTCAGTAGCTCAATATTTTCAACTGACTTCAAAAAAGGAGGAAGTTTTCTCGGCTGTATACTTAGGGTTCCGCAGTCGAACTCAAACCCATATTAAAAAACTTATAAAACTTAAAAACCCTTATATTATAAACACACATTACGCTAACAATGCGCCTGTGGAGCACGCTTGCCTAGAAAGATCTCATTCACTCTGGACTTGAAGACTCCGAGCTTATACTAGCCAGATTATCCTGCCTAATCAATTATCATTATCAAAGCGACAAATTGAGTAAAATGGTTATTGAAATATTCCCACAGGCACAAGAATCATTCCTAATTGACTCTTATCCTTACAAAATAGAGTATATAATTATATTTGTTTTGATGAAAAGTCGCCCTTGGGAACAAAATAATTTTCCCTCGAATTTTTCGTAAACTTTCGGGGCAATTAATCATGGCCCTGGAAATATTGGCTGTCTAACGCTGGTAACACCTTGTTTATCGGGGAATCGGTGGGTCGTGTAAATTTTGTTTTTTTGCAATAAGTGCCTATCATGAAAGTTTTGTGTAATAGAGAGCTTTCTAGCATACCTCAGATACATCCATACTTAATCTATACTAATATTAGGAAGAGGAAAGATTTGTATGTTTGTAACGAATAAACTCAAAAACTATACAGGTCCGAATTAAAAAATTATTTCACCATTAGAATGCTACATTATCCCGGAGTAACATAGGGTACTTTTTACGGATTTTAAGGATGGTAATGTTTTTATTGACAAACCATGCGTGCGAAGCCGGAGGCCGGTGAGCTAGTAATGTTATAAGCGACTACGACTCGTATCTCTTTGAAAAAGTGTCAAACTTTTTACACGTTTTCAAGGAGAAACGACTCGTAGCTGGTTACCGACGGATGTAGAAACCCGCCATAAACGGCTGAACGAATCGTAATGAAACTTGACAGAGATAGATTGTATCCTGGAGTAAGACATAGGCTATCTTTTGTTTTTAAAATAATCTTGAAGGGGGTGAGGTAGGGGCTAGATAGCGCTGTGTGAAATGCCCAGCAATATTTATTTTACGTTAGATTTTATATTAACCCCAACGCAAAAATAGGGGTGTTATAAGTATGTCTGTGGCATCGTATTTCATAAAAGGATGGACTCATTTGGACGCGGACGCTAGTTTAACTGGGGTGGTTCTAATCTATGTCAGTTTTTAACTTGATACAAAAAAGTACACAATAAAAAAGGTGCAATGTAAATGTTATCGCTAAAAACTATATCTTCCAGTCAACCTTTGTATGGACAGGCATTTATTTCTACCTAAAACATACCTACTTATTCCAGGTTCAATTTAAGTAGGTAGGTTTTATATTATCACTAGCTGATCCGCCCGGGGCTTCGCACGCGTGGTATGTCAATAATACATTACCCTCCTTTTGTGTAGTCGAGTAAAAAGTAGCCTATATCAAAATCCCGGTCATAATCTATCTCTAAACGAAATTTTATCAAAATCAGTAAAGTCGTTCTCAAGTTATGGCGTGACCAAGGGAAACAGGGATTCATTTTTATATATATAGATTTATAGATTTACTATACGAAATCAACTCGGTTATTAATATAAGTCTCCAAAATTTTTTTAAGGTAGAATAAAGTGGGAAAGCGAAAAATGCGGTTGACTGACACTTACGACTACTTAATTAAAAAAAACGTCAGCATAACCTCACCTTCCTAAAACCCTTGGTATAAGTTGGTTAATTATCGCCACCGCATTCCTCAAACCTTTGTTAGTACACTACCTAATGAAATATTATACATACCATCAATACGCTTCCGTTTCCTTAGCATGAAATCATTATATCGCTTCTTCACACACAAAATTGTTCAAAATATATCAAAATAACATCGCGCGCACATAAAAATCCATCACCAAATCATCCACAGACACTAACATCACATAATTGTATAAAAAAACTCGTCAAAATAACCTTTTTCTCAATATAAATAACGACATTGCTAGAAAATGTGATTTTTTCAGCGAAATGATGCGTCGCCATCGAAGGATGGATACCTACTGATTATTTTATAGGGTCGCTTGTACATAGTTATGTAAAAGCACTTAATTGTGACCTACTAGGCTGAAATATACCTTATTCGTCTCACGATAAGTGAGTGTTTTCAACAACGTTGTAAAGGGGTGGTTTAACCTCACACCACGCCGTTATTCAGTTGAAGTGATGCCCTGTAACTGCTGAAACCTTTGTCGCTGATAACGATATTTATAACGTTTTTATTTCCACATTGTATTTAGTTATGTATGTTTTTGTATATCTTTGTTCTATATTAATAATAATGTAATCCTAATCGTTTTTCGAATAAGGCATATCCTTTACATACTAATTATTGTCGTTATCATGAGTTGTGGCTGGCCAAACCGAATTTGGTTTTGAACCCCCTGTCGCATGACGAACAGTAAAGTTGACCGGCGATAGCGACACGACAGCAGTTTGGCTTAGGTAATAAGGGGTATTACCTAAGCCAAAATGCTGTCGTGTCGCTATCGCTAGCTAGGCCATCCCTTTCACACGTAAGGTACGTACTGTACGTGTGAAAGGGATGGCCTGACTAGCGATAGTACAGCGACAATTTGGCTTATAGGGGGTTCCTATATCCGTCAGTAACCGACTACGACTCGTATTCCCTTGAAAAAAATGTCAAACTAATGTCAAACTTTTGACACGTTTTCAAGGAGAAACGAGGCGTAGCTGGTTACCGACGGATATAGGAACCCGGCATAAGGTAATAAGGGGCCCGCACTATTGAATGTATTGACATTTCGTTCAGATTTTGCTCTGCAGGCGCTTCTTGTCAAGGGTCGCTAGGCGTGCATCTTCAAACGATTGTTCGAACATTGTGTGAACGCCATTCCGATCTTTTAGCTTTGTTCTATAACTGGTGAATGAATGAATGAATGAACTCTTTATTGTACACCATAAAAGAAACAAACATAAAAATAAAAAATCACAAGGCAACAAGTACTATGAACAGTATTATCGCTTAGTAGCGATTTCTTCCAGACAACCCTTGGATGGAGGGGATTTTTGTAATATTACAGTAATGGAGAGGGTTAGAGATTTACTTTTATTTTATTTTCTTTGTTAACATTTATTATTTTTCTTGTGAGTTTTCTTTATGTTTAGGGTATATTTGTTTAATTTTATTATTATTAATTTGAATTTTATGACATTTGTTTATTATAATTATTGCACATAATTTGTGATTTCAAATACGAATGTTAATTGTTCTTGAATAAATCTTCTTTTTCTTCGTGTTGATATGGTTCATATTATTTTAAACATCAAATGTTGTTTTGGCAATACTTGGGCACTGCAACAGCGTTATCTGTGGCGGTACAAGTATCCCGCAGGGTGTAATAATAAGGGCACAGTAGGCAGCTTAGTCTGAGGGTTTGTACTGCATGGGTAGTTCCCGCCTCTCCAATGTAGCCCCATTTACTGATTTTGCCTGCTGCGACCCACTTGTGTCCTGAGACGGTTGAGTGATTTCCACAGCAATATTTACTGTTAGGTACCTTCATTTTTATAAGTAGGTATTTATTTATTTAATGAATCACTAACAAAAGATAATACTAAGAACACATAATATATTTTTTACAAATAAGTCATTTTCCTTTAATGTAAGATAACCAGTATATTCAATTTAGAAATATAATAGCTTCAGCCCGCGGCTTCGCACTCGTGGTTTGTTAATAAAAAGTATAACTCACCCGACAATGTTTTATATAGGTATTTGGATTACGTATCTAATATACTAGATAATATATTACCATATAAATTATTACAATATAAATCTATGTGATACAATTGGCGGTATTATCGCTAAATAGCGATCTCCACCAGACAAAGGTTGTCGGATGAAAGGTACTTATAAATATTATAGGTACTTGGTGAAACTTATCTTCTGTTTCTATTCTGTGCACTTACTTACCTAAGTTTAAATCAAAATTATTTAACTTGTTAATCTCGTTATTGATTTTTTTTACCCAAAGGTTAACTGCTTTTTCAGTTGCAAACTGCACATCACTACCCCACCCCCACGGTGTTGCCAAATAATAAAAATCATATTCGACTGAGCAATTAAATCCTTTGTACCTATAGTTGTATTTGCCTAATTACAGAGTAGTCGTAATTCTTAAGCTCCAATTGTCGGAATAAAAAACGTCCGTTTTGTATTTTGCGGGTGTCGCAACGAGATGCGGTAAAGGTTTTTCTAGACGGGACGTTGGGCGGCGGCTCGGAGAAGGGCGAGCAGCGGCGGGTGCGTTGCTACGCTCTGTCATCATCATCACACTAATATTATAAGTGCGAAAGTTTGGATGTTTGTTTATTTATTTATTTGTTTGTTTGCTTGTAACTCAATCACATCGTAACGGCTGAACCGATTTTGATGAAATTTAGTATGCACGTAGATTATAATCTAGATTAACACATACGCTACTTTATATCCCATAAATCAGGTCCCATGGGATAAAAGTATGGTGTCAAGTCGAGTTGCAACAGCGAGTTTAGATTTATTTCTAGGTTATCTGCACATTTAGTACCTAGTGTAGCGCGAACGAAGTTGCGGGCAACAGCTAGTAACTTATAAGTATCAAATGTCGGGTAAGTTTCGTCAGTTGATGTCGTACGTGAGGCAATAAAACTATCGTATACGCCGATATGCAAGCTAGCACACGAATATTTTATTAAGTATAATTATTTTATTTTAATTTGTAGTGAAGTATTATTTTCTTGTATTTTGTTTCTTTATTTTTGTTCTTAATTTTGTTTTTGTGTTCTTTCATTACTTACCAAACTGTTGTTTGTTTGTAATTTTATTGCAAATGCTGTGCATGCCTGTTATTGGCACACATTATATAGAATTCTTTTTAGAAGTGCGTTTTATTTTTGAAGTTATACTTCATTTGGCGCGATGGAGAAAAGTTATGAGAGTGAATTTTTACGATGCGCGCGCACACCGACACCTAAATTTAACAGCATGAAGTTAGTTCTAGGTGGTATGTAAATTGATAACTATGTTCAAGTTGTATATTCTAGTATTTTTATATGTAGAACACGTGTTTCGTAAGGGTACAATTAAACAGTGTGAATAAATAAATATTATTTTGGTGTTTTTATTAAATCAATTTCATATACGACGGTGATACTAATAATTTATTATTTATTTAAATAAAATCTTTTTGATTAATTTTAATATTTATCGTTAATCACTACTACATTTTAGTTATTTTTTTTCCATACGCCAAAGAAGTATAACTTCTAACGCGTGTACATAAGTACACACACTCTTTTTTTTTATTTACTATGTGTGCTAATAAATAATTAAAATCCAAAATAAATAATATTGCACGCAGAATGTCATTTGAACGGTTTGGAGAATAGCTAATTAACTCGTGAGCACGTTTGAAAGTTTTTTTAAAAAGTACAAATATAATTGAAACACTAATTTAAATCATTTTTTTTTTCATAAGTTAATCAGTACTTAATTGCGTTGGATTTATTTAAAAATACACAATTTGCTTCGTAATTATAATTGAAGACTAGTTAAAATGACTAGGTACTAAGAACTTAGAGAGAGACCTATCACAGTGAGAAAATCGACCAGTCAATATAAAAACTCTTAAGGTGCCACAAAGCGTCAAAATATTGTTTTAATGATTTTGAATGGCGCATGTCGTACTAGAGCGGCGCTGCAGTAGGCGTAGCTGCGCGTCGCGGCATAGTTGCCTCCAAGAGAATATTCTGACGTGTAGCGCTGCGCCGCGCAGCGCCGTTCTAATGCGGTCTTTCCTTTACACTTCTGCAGGTACATACATATACTTTTCCATCGTACAATAGGTTCCTTGTTTTCACGCAAAAACAAGGAAAAATATTGCACTACTCTGCTGTGTGCGTAGCTCAGGCTTTAATCCCACAATTCATAAAAAGGATAATTTAAATTCCGCTCACAATTTGAATATAAATGACAGGACGATAATTAGCCTGACCTTAATAAAATTATAATTTCAAAGCAAACAGGAGCCGCGTTATCTATTCTACCTGACTTAACTGAGTCTTTGTAACTCCTTATGTTATTGTTTTGGCTTGCGTGCCTATAGAAAATGATTTGTGCAGTCATATCTTAAAACTTTGCAAATTGCATTGTATATTTGTATGACATTGCACTCAATTAAATCAAAGACTTGTTCATAAAATAAACTCGTGGCCGTAAGGAGCTGATGGACACGTATCAGATAGTTTGGTTTATTTGGTAGTCCTAACTGTAGCTTATCTTGGGATACTTATTGAGATAATCTTTAGAGTCTTTTACAGTGCAGGCTGTCCGGTTATGGAACGCGCTGCCGGTAGCTATTAGATGTGCCAAGTCACTTGCCATGTTTAAACGTATGCTCAGAGAACACTATCTGAGTAATTGTCGCTAAAAATATATGTATTTATTATTAATTATTTGCTTCTTAAATAAGTTTAAGTATGTGTATATAAATTGTTATGAGTAGTTATTATTTAGGTTCATTCATGTAATTTTCATTTATGTAAGTTTTATATTTTGTTATTTTTATATAATTAGTATTAGTATGTAGTGTAGTATGTTAGGTACACCATTACACACCAGGTAATATCCACACAGTCCATTCCATTCAAAGGTTGTCTGGTAGAGATCACTATTTAGCGATAAGACCGCCAATTGTATCCATAGATTTACGTAGATATTTGTTTTTTATAAGTATTTGTTTCGTGGTGTGCAATAAAGTATTATCTAATCTAATCTCCTTTTCAACGTAGGTATGCATTGTTAGGGTATAAGGAATTTGTAGTAGAGACCGTCTACTGTAAAAATGAACGCCCCTTTAATTCATTGCGTCAAAGCGAAAGGTTCTATATTTACGGTAATCACAAGGCTTACTTTTAATGGATTGTTTTAATGTAGGTAGTGTTAACGCACAGTAATGATGTGTAGGGGTGTTCATTTTTAGATTAGACGATCTCTACCTGTGCTCGTACGTAACTACGTTTTTGAATTACCTATTAATCGTTTCGGACCTGTAGTGTTGTTGCATCACATTTTCTACCTTTATGCACCGCAGTCGTCAAAGCGAGTAAAAAATATCACTCTAGCTATGCTCATTTTATCACCATAATGTTTTTGACGTTTCTCTGGTACATTTTCCTTGACAATGACATACACATATTAAAATTGACATTTGACATGACTGTCAAACAGACAAACTTACTGTCCAAATTGTCCAAAATAGAAAAATAACCTTACTTTTCGGAGAACTTCCGAATGAATTAAAACGATTTCGTGAATTTATATTTATATCAAAGAATTAAGCTTACAGAAGACCCACTAAAAAGCAGTGCTGAATAATCGAAAACACTATGAATATAGCGCGTCAATTCTTCACGGCGCACCAAAACAGTGTCAGTCGAAACTTATACCGAAAGTTCCGATTTTCTTCTGCAAACTACGATGCATCGCATTCAGCGATACCCCAAGTGCAAGAGGAGAAGTTCGACTTCGAAGACATTCAGGTTCTTGAGCGGACCGAGAACCGTAAACCGAAAATTTCGCCATTCATGAAAGACGTTCTCGTATCCATATTTAACCGGGATATGCTTGCATTTCCCGAGATTATGAGTAAAGATGACACAGAAGACGTAGAAAGTCGCATCGAGGCGATCACCAAAGTATTCAACGACCCCGAAAAAACAAAAGCCGATCGTCGAGAAATCCTGAAACGTACAAAAATGTTTAGCGCACCCATAAATCTTACTAACAATGGTCTGGCTATGAACTTCACTGAAAGTTTAAGGTATTTAGAGATTATTGGGGAAGATTTTGAACTAGGACAGGAGGTGAGCGACCACTGGGTGGCCTTACAAGCTTTGCAGCACGGTCTGACATCGGAACAATTCAACGGAGTCATTGATGACTTGATAACCGGAGAAAGGACTGTATCGTTGTGTATAAAGGAAAGAGTTGCTGAGAGGTTGACACAAGCTGATTTTAGGACCAGTGCTGAGTTAGATGAACAAGGTAAAATGTACTTGATTTTAACAAAACACTGTTAATTTTTAACAAAATAACAATATCAAAGTTTGTGAGAAACACTTTTCACAGAAGTAAAGTTATTATTAGGAGTATTTATTTCTAGTTTTAAAAGGAGCAAATTGAATGAATAGAGCCTTGCTGGAGCCAGTGCCACTGCGGGGCCACCTTACAAACAATAGCCCGCCTGCTCTCATGTCCTCTCGACATGAGAGAACTTGTACCAGGCAACAGAGGGGTGTGAAAATTTCTCTATTGGGCTTATAAAATTTAGAAGTCAAACAGCCATTGACACGAAAGAAGAAGAAGAATTGAATGGATGAATGAAAATGATTTATTACACAAAATAATAATAATCTGTGTATAGGCAAACTTAATGCAAGATAGCATTATCTTCCAGTTAACCTTTGTGTAATGCGTACAAACAGTTATTGCAGGTAGTGCATAGCAAATGACACTGGTCACAAATCCATTTTTGATAAGTACATTGCCCATAGCTTCGTATGCCTGTTTTGTCAATAAAAAGTAGTCTGTCTCAATCCAGGTCATAATCTATAGATTGGTCCAGCGGTTTAGTTGTGAAAATGTAACAAATAGACCAGATAAGTTACTTTTGAATTTATAGTATTGGTATGGATTAAGTAGATAGGTTTTGACCAGGATTGAGACATAGGCTTATTTTTACACAACTGCACAGAAGGAGGGTAATGTTTTTATTGACAAACCATGTGTGTGAAGCTGCGGATGGGTCAGCTAGTCTATCTTTATACCAGCCATATAAACAGAATGTTAATTTTATTTTTTTATCTTATTTTTCTTCCATGAAGCGGTACTCTTCTACCTTATGTGCCACCAAGGAGTGGAACGCCTTGCCTGAGTCTGTGTTTCCTTATAACTACAACCTAGGGGTCTTCAAGTCGTGAGTGAATAGGTTTCTTCTAGGCAAGCGTGTACCATCGTAGACTGCAACATCGCGCGCCATCAGGCGAGATAGTGCTCAAACGCTAATCTATAACTTATAAAAAAATTAATAATAATAATTGTTTTACCATTGCAGGAGTTTGGAGATTATCGGGAGAGAAAGTGTGCTACCCTACAGACAGCTACCTCCTAGTCCTGGCCTCGGTGGAAGCATCAAGACTGAAGGCATTCCTCGTCCATCCTAAAGCACACAGCATGAACTTCCATGGAAGATTTGTAGATTTTATGAACACACCAGGTATGAGGTATAGTTTTTATTGCGTAAATTTTTCCAATATTTTAATAGTTATTCTGCTATTCGGGGCGGAGACAAATCCAACAAATCAAAGATCATGAAAATCGGTCCAGCTGTTCTTGAGTTATAGATGGTGTAACTAGCCTGACATTGGCGCTACTTTCAAACTTCCTCTATTAAAGTCATTCCTTATTTTATCCATTCTCGTTACCCCACACATCCATCTCAACATTCGCATTTCCGCCGCGTGCACTCTTCTTTCATCCGTCCCTTTCGTGGCCCAACACTCAAAACCATTACGACATTCGAACTGTAAAGCTAAGTAAGTGCAATGATTTTAATTGTTATTTCCAGCGACTCCCCTCGATAATATATCAGAAGCTCGTCTAGCTCAGATCCTGTCAGTCTCCCGCCTGCACGCCGCGTCGCTCAGTCGCACGCGGCTGCGACGCGCGACATTTGCAGTTATAGACTACACCACGCCGAGAGTGTTTGGCGGTAAGCATTCATTTTAATAGCCTTTTCACATCACCTGCTCGACAATGTAAAATTATATGTCATGCAAACCTCACCAAAAGCAGGTGCGTAAATCCCTACAGCTGAGTAAAGTCGCCCTTGCGGGCATAATGTGATTTGAATTTGGAACCTCATCTGTATTAAAATTTCAACCAAAGAGACCCACACGATAAGAACTTATTTGTAAATCAAACTAACCTCTGCACAGAATGCACCAACCTAGATTTGGTTTTTATTGTCTCGCTGAAAGTGTGAAAAGTAGAATATTCTGCTTCTCTACTTCCTCGTGGATAAAGCTGTCTGCATCTTGGGCATGCTTATATACCTCTCTGCACTCAGGATTCTAAAAACAGCCAGCATTACAGTAAGTAAATTAATATTTTTTTGTTTTTGTTATAAATAAATGGTTGTAATTTATTGTCAAAATTAATTAAATGTTAATTTTTTATATTTTATCTCCCAAAGTCAATTTTATTCATAAAATTTTGACCACTTTTCTGACATAAAAACTCTGTGCTAAGATTTAAAAAAGTACCGTTCGTTTTAGACGGAGCATCTTGATAAACCGTATATTTTATCTTACTCGTGCGTTTTACATTACAATAACGCACAAGTACGTAATGAATGACATACATTATGATATGGAAATTGGTGAAATAAGAGACCCTTTACGAGCAAATGTGTTATAAAAATAGCTTACAAAATGGGCATGTACAAAGTCGAGCTTAATAAGAGTTTCCTTCCAGCAAACCTTTGAAGATAGAAACGAAACTCCAACGAAACCGAACATTCCTCCAAATTTATATGATTGATAGATGATATATACTACAAGTTTTGTAATGGACTACATTTTATTGAAACACGGGTAGGACTAATGGCTAGTATTGTTGTAAAATAGGTTTTTTTTCAAATTCATTACTATAGAAAATTTTACATTTTCAGACAACCTTACTATCAAGTCCTAAAATATAAATGAAACAGTCTGTATTACAACAACAAATCATATTCATTCATCATGTAAGTAGGTACCTGTTAAACTGACTAATCGGCATCGGCGCAAATAAAAGGCGCTGCCTATTTACGTTAAAAATTGTTTATTGGAAATGTATCGATTACTAGATAAATATTCAAGCTTTTAATAAACTCACCACTTAAATCAGTTGATACGATTCCGGTTGTATATGTATATTTTTTTATATTAAACTTGTAGACACACAGGCTGACGGGCCTCCTGATGTTAAGTGGTCACCGCCGCCTATAAACTCCTGCAGCACTCGAGGTACTGCAGTCGCGTTGCCTACCATATAAAACCCTATTTACACCTCTATTGAAGGTGTTCATTTTGAAGACCACTGGAAAAATCTCCGGAGGAAGGTCATTCCACATCTTGCATGTGCGTGGAAGAAACGAGCTGGTGAAACGCACCATGTGAGACTTCCACGCATCTACAATAAGTAGATTCGAAGTTCGATGGTAGAAGTGGGAAGCAGGGATTAAATTGAACAGCTCTTCAGAATATTCGCCGTTATATATTTTATAGAAAACGCTGAGCGCTCCGATGCCACGGCGCAGACGCAGCGGCTCCAGATCCTTAGATACTACTGGGCGTCGACGATACGAACGGCTCTGCGTTGCGGAGTCTAGGGGCTGCAGTTGGTATTTCAGTGCACCGTTCCAGATGTGAGAACAATACTCACTGTGGGGCCGGATTTGCGCTTTGTAGAGCACAAGACGCTGTCCCGCCGTGAAGTACCGCTTTGACCGGTTTAGTATACCGAGATTCTTGGAGGCAAGAGAAGCTTTGCTTTCCAAGTGACCCCTAGACTGCATTTTAAATGAATGTCGTTTAAAACACAGAAAACGCCTGGAAAAGCTATTGGTCAATGAAAGACCTCTTGAAATGAAATCTGCCACTATCTTTAAAACGGAAAGTAATGGACATGTGCAATCTCCTCATTCTCACATACGTTGCACAAACTTGGTCCCTCATCAATATTCAAAAGTCCCGCCTCGGTGTTTCTCAACGAGCTATGGAGCTCAGCATCCTCAGAGTCAGGCTCACAGACCGTATAATAAACTTAACGCGCTCCAAAACACAGATAGCTGACGTGGCTCTGACATCCGCTAAATTTTGTTTGTCGTATGCCAGAGGAACTATGGCCGAAAACCACTATAGAATGGGTTCCAAACGGGCGGCGGCCGCGCGGTAGGCCCGGGCGGAGATGGAGGGATGGACTGGATGCATAACATGAAGAGTGGCCCCAATTATCCAATAACCGAGATTCGTGGAAATATGTAGGGAAGGGAGGCCTTTGTCGTGCAGTGGGACTCTACGGGTTGATAATAATAATAATAACAAAACAGGTTGTATAAATTGAATAATCCAGCTTCTTTCTCAGATTTCCGTCCAATCTCTATTCTTCCTTTCCTATCCAAAGTCCTGGAACGTCTTGTTCATAAGCAACTGAGCACTTTTCTTTCCAGGAATAATCTTCTAAATCCTTTCCAATCTGGTTTCCGTCCAGGCCATAGTACTGTTTCAGCATTAGTTAAAATAACTGATGATATACGAGATGGCATGGACAATGGAAAAGTAACAGTACTATCACTTTTAGATTTTAGCAACGCTTTCAACAACGTTGACTTCGAAATTCTTCTTGGTACCCTACGCTCTCTTAACGTATCTCCAACAGTGATTGAGTGGTTTCACAGTTATCTGAACGGGCGCCGTCAGCGTATACGCATTGATGATAGTTACTCATCGTGGTGCACGATATCAGCTGGTGTCCCTCAGGGTGGCGTTTTATCACCTCTTCTATTTGCAATTTTCATAAACTCAATATCCCAACAATTAACTTCATCCTACCACCTCTATGCAGACGATCTTCAAATTTACACACAAGATACAGTAGAGCGGCTGCCTGAAGCTATATATAGAATAAACCTTGACCTAGACCGTATTCTGGAGTGGAGCAAGGCACATGGTCTTAGAGTTAACCCACTCAAAACTCAAGTAATCGTCGTTGGGGGTTCTAGGATGATATCGAGGATAGACTGGTCTTGCCTTCCACAAATTATATTTGATGGCACCTACGTTAAGCAGAGTAAGACGGTGAAAAATTTAGGCGTTCTCATAGACAGGCAACTGTCATGGGGACCCCAGATATCTGAAGTCAGCCGTAAGATGTTTGCCTCAGCGGGTTCTCTTAGGAGATTGCGTAACTTCCTTCCGACTGCCACTAAAATTTCGCTCGCGCAGTCGCTTCTTCTCCCGATACTAGACTATGCTGATGCTTCTTATCTAGATCTCACTGAACAGCAACTAGATAAACTTGAGCGCTTGCAAAACTTTGGCATCCGGTTCATCTTCGGCTTGCGGAAGTAAGACCATGTGTCCGAATTTCGCAGTAAGCTCAAGTGGTTACCCATACGCTTTCGCCGGGATACTCACATCCTTCAGCATTTATATAACATCCTGTTCAACCCTTCCTCACCTTCCTATCTTAAAGAACGCTTCCATTTCCTCTATCAATCCAATCCTCGATCCTTGCGTTCATCTGACACACTCCAACTCAGGACACCTGTACACTCCTCCTCCTACTTTGATAAGTCTTTTACAGTGCAGGCTGTCCGGTTATGGAACGCGCTGCCGGTGGCTATCAGAAGTGCCAAGTCACTTGCCATTTTTAAACGTATGCTCAGAGAACACTATCTGAGTATTTGTCGCTAAATATATATGTATTTATTATTAATTGTTTGTTTCTTAAATAAGTCTAAGTATGTATCTATAAATTATTATGAGTAGTTATTATTTAGATTCATGTAGTTTTCATTTATGTATGTAAGTTTTATATTTTTTATTTTTATATAATTAGTATTAGTATGTATGTACATGTAGTATGTTAGGTACACCCCAGGTAATGTCTACACAGTCCATTCCATCCAAAGGTTGTCTGGTAGAGATCGCTAATTAGCGATAAGACCGCCAATTGTATCCATAGATTTACGTAGTTGTTTTTTTATATGTATTTGTTTCGTGGTGTGCAATAAAGTATTATCTATCTATCTATAAAGAATTAAATAATAAACTATTACTTTTTTATTAACAGGTAAGCCTCTATCGGAACTGTCGTTAATCCGAGCGACAATCGGCGACGCGCTCGTAGATATGTACGCGAGCGAGAGCGCGGAGTACTTCACAGCGGGGCTGATGGACGGATACGAGGACCCTGATGCGGAGATGGAGGTCGCCATGTGCAGGTAAGTGATAAAATTAAAAAAAAAATACCTACGTGATATTTGCCGAGACCTTTTTGCGATTGGGCGAGATTCGGTTTGCCCCACTTGAAATAGATCTTAACACGTGCTCTATTTTTATCAAATCAAATCAATCATTTATTTCATCAAATAAGGTTTTGAACATAGTTTTTAAAATTATACATAGATGGGTCCAACTTATTTCTACCACAAAGGCATACAAATTATTAAAAAAATAAAATAATTACAAATTAAAAACCGGTACAATATTAAATTAAGTCAAAAACTCAAACAAACCAAAAAATTACAAATTCAATGTCATAATCATTTAGTTGCCAGAATATAGGTTATACAGAAAGATGTAACATTTAATTTAAATTAGTTTCACTATACTCTACCCCACTCAGGGGCGTGCAATAAGCTTGTAAAGCTTTCATATTTGTTCACTTATAAAGATATTATTAGTAACATTACAGTATTTTTCACATTTAGTATTCAATTGTAATTATTCTCTGTCAAATTAATCATGTCATTATTTATTCAAGTATTTCTGAGTTTAATTTGTGCCTAAATTTAAAAAGTGGCAGTTGAATGCCCTTTGGTAAACTATTAAATATTCTTACAGCCATTACAGATACATTATTTTTATAAATATCAAGTTTGCAATTTGGTAGATAAAGTCTATTATGATGTTTTGTATGCCTTTACATTTGTCAGTGTTTTAGATATCGTTCTGAATTTTCTGTAACTAAGTTACATATACCATTTATATACATACACGCAACAGGTATGATTTTATGTTCCTTAAAAGTAGGACGACAGCTTGCAGTAAACCAGGCTCCACATTTTTTTTGTGCTATAAAAGCTTTATTAATATCAGTCGATTTTCCCCATAGAATATAAGAGAGGATGGAGGAAACATAGCCATGATAGTCACTTAGCGCAGCATGTTTTGATACATTCAATCTCAGTTTTCTGATTCTGATGTGAGCCTTCCAGTTGCAGTTCTTGTCAACAACAATCCTAAGAATTTTGTTGTACTCGTACTTACTTCTTCTATTATTTCATTTTTAAAATTAATATTTAATGTCGAATAAATACATTAATTAAATTTAAATGTCAAGCCATATCACACTTCACACTATAATATTATAAATGCGAAAGTTTGAATGTTTGTTTGTTACTTAATTTCGTCGTAACTGTTAACCCTACAGTGGTCGCGCACTAAAACCTGACCTGATTGGTCGCGTGGAGTACTATTGTATACCATTTATAAATGCAAATAAAAATACATTTGAGCTTCAACTATGTTTAATTCTTATTGTAATAGTGTTATTACACAGTCATACACATTACATCGTCTACAACAGGCTGCCGGACACGATTAAAAAGGATGCAACTTTCCACCATAATATTTAAAAATAGATTAAAAAAATGGCTCATAGAGAGTTCTTTTTACTCCGTAGACGAGTTCTACACATTGCCTGTTATTTAATTTTGATATCAATGAATTTAATATAATTACAATTAATTAATTATGTTACCATTAGATATATTTATTAATGCTCAATATTGAATTTATTACTTTTGTATTTGACTTGTAACTTGGCGTTATAAATAAATAATTGTATTGTATTGTATTAAGTATTGTTGTATTAAAAGCAATCAATAAAAACGAATCACAACCTCTGAGTATAAAAAAAATCAACAAAACAAAAAAGACCTCTAAATTGGCACAAAAAATCAAAAATACTAATTAATGTTATCTAAACAAGACAGACATACAACCTTCGAATGATCGCCACTAATAAACTTTTTGCACGTGTTGCATAGATTTCGAGTGCTTTTATTGCGGGTTCTTCCGCAGTCGTGGCTGCGACCTATGGATCGAGTTGGTATCTGTGCTGACGTTGTCGCTGTGGTTTCTGGATAATGACAAGAAAATATCGCGCCCAGCACTGAGTGCGTTTGTCAATTATTTAACTTAAAGTACCTAGAAGCGCTCGTAATTTACGTTAGCGGTTTTTGAGAATTTTACAATTCCGTAAGTGTGGATTACATAGGTAATCCACGCGACCACTCTAGGGTTAAACCGGTTTTAATGAAATTTAGTATGTACATAGATTATAACCTGGATTAATACATAGGCTACTTTTTATCCCATAAATCAGTTCCCATGGGATTAAAATGGGGTGTCAAGACAAGTTGCAACAGCGAATGTAGCTTTATTTCTAGGTTGTTGTTTTATTTTTATAGTATTATCCGAACACAAATATTTCACTCCACCATCAAGTATATATAAGTTGTTTAATATATTTTCCCTTTACCTTTCATTATCTCAAACAATATCTATTTCTACCGTGAATATGCGGTGGTCTCATACAATAAATCCTAAAATTACAATTGCTATTATAGCTTATATTATTTCTAAGCATCCGAAGGTTTCTTATTTTCCTCTTTCTTAAGAAATGATATGAGAAATTATTCCAAATCCAGGTAAAATTAAAATATATGTTATAAACCAGCTTCCGCCGGTGTCTTCCGACGCGTTGTTTGTAAACAGAAAGTAGCCTATGTGTTGATCCAGGTTATAATCTACGTTCATACCAAATTTCATCGAAATCGGTTCAGCCGTTACGACGTGAAAGAGTAACAAACATCCACACATACATCCATACAAACTTTCGCGTTTATAATATTAGTGGGATGGGATGCGGATGTTTGTTTGTTTGTTTGTTACTCAATCACGTCGTAACGGCTGAACAGATTTAGATGAAATTTGGTATGTACGTAGATTATAACCTGGATTAACACATATGCTACATTTTGTTGACAAACAACGAGTGCGAAGCCGCTGGCTGCTGGTAGTTGTTAATAAGTGGTTTTCAGAAACTTCATGGCAAAGCACGGTTTGTCCGTGATGCTGCGACTGATCGCGATCCCGGCGCTCGAGCAGCAGGAGGAGTGCACGCGCATGCTGAACGACATGCGACATCTGGCGGCGCGGGGGGAGACGCTCGATAATATTAATATGTTTATAGGTAAGACCGTGTTTAGGTTCTGTTTAACTTTATTTTGTTTGCTTTATACCTTTGATTTAATTAATTTGTACATACGATAGGGCCGATATGTATATTTATAAAGGTACTTATAATAAATTGGAATAAAAAAAATACAAAAAATGTATGATAACGAAATCGGGGGATACAGTTTGGTGTTGCAGCTACATATCTATCATCTCCATCCAAAATATAATTACACCACTGGATAGCTAAATGATCAAAAAATTCGTTACGCTAAGTGAGGACAGTGACGCATCGCACATCCGGAATCGTATTAACTGATTTTAGAGGTGGGTTTCATACCGGTAGCTTGGATACATATATCCAGTAATCAATACATTTCCAATAAACAAATTTTAACGTAAATCGGCGGCGCCTTTGCGACGATGCCGCTTAGTCAGTTTAACAGGTACCTACTTACATGATGAATGAATATGCTTTGATTACCTATTTTATACAGGCTGTTTCATTGATATTTTAGGACTTGATATTCATGTTGTTTGAAAATTTTAAATTTTAAATGTGATATGGTAATGAATTAAAAAAAACTTATTTTATAACAATACTAGCTATTAGTCCTCCCGTGTTTTCATTTAATATCGTACATAACAAAACACGTTGTATTTTATATTATTTGTTGTGTCCTTATAATGAGATACATAATTGCTTATATTTTTTTATTGATAGGTTTAAATATTTAGGGCACATAATCTAAACAATTTGTTTTTATGGGTAGCCAGAGGCAAGTCCAATCCCAACATTTGTTAACATATTAATATAATTGTAGCTATGAACGGGATACACCACGCGGGCGTCACCATGGCACAAGAGATCAAACAAATACGGAACCCGCTGTTACATCCTGCGTTTATCTTCAAAAAGGCGTTTGCTAACAGACACCAGGTATGTTTCATTCCTTATACAGATATCACCCATTCATTTTCATTCCATTCATTCATTACCTTAAATTGGCTAAGCGCGTGTTGGACCACGCACAGTGTAGTCGGTACATAATAGAAAGTAAATTTTTCTGTTGATGTATCCTCGTAGTGTTTTTGGAAGACCTATTTAAGGATACTTCACGAGAAGCCTGTGTCTAAGTTAAATAAATGTATATGAATTTGAAACCGTAGATTAGTTACGACGACGTTAACCCGTTATTAACCGGGGGGTTAAAATTATGAGGTATCCTTTAGATGCACTCCCTAAGTACCGTTGATATATAGATAGATTGTGACCGGGATCGGGACATAGGCTACTTTTAACCCGCCTGCGTAGAAGGAGGGTAATGTTTTTATTGATAAACCATGCTTGCGAAGCCGCGGGCGGGTTAACTAATAATATCACTAATATTATAAATGCGAAAGTTCGGATGTTTGTTTGTTACTCAATCACGTCGTAACGGCTGAACCGATTTCGATGAAATTTGGTATGTACTTAGATTATAACCTGGATTAACACATAGGCTACTTTTTATTAGCAAACCACGCGAGCGAAGCCGTGGCTGGAAGCGTGTTTGTTATAAATATGTCTGTGTTTGCAGGAGAAAGACGACCCCAAACTAACGTTGTACCTGGCGGAGCACTTGCACCCCAGCCTGAAACTACCCTCCGAGCAGCTCGAGTACTGCGTGCTGCGCATGCGCTTCGCGTGCGAGACGCTCATGTCTAGGCACGGCAAGAAGGTCTCCACTGCTTACACGTGAGTTATACACCCTTCGAGCCGGATACATTTGTCTAAGCTTTCAGTTTAAACGTGAGTTATGCACCCTTATAATTATAATTATAATGATGTTCTAATGATGACTTTTTTAATTTCCTCGCATTCGTGATGAAAAGTTATTTGTGTAAGAGTTACTTATTTTTTACAGAGAGCTGACAAGACTGGCGGAGGCGGGCACGGAAGTACTGGCCATGACAGCAGTTCTAGCAAGAGCTTCAAGGTAATTAAACAATGCTGGACATTTCACACAGCGCTATCTAGCCACAAACTCACCAAAGCTTGTTAGGGACCAGATAACTGATAAAATAATTGAATGAATCAATGAAAATCATTTATTATATAACTTGATGCGAAACAAGCAAATGTATAATAGGTGGTCTTATCGCTAAAAGCGATCTCTTCCAGACAACCTTTTCGTGGAGAGAGGAGTATTAGTGAATTTAGACATTTTCATCATAACTCCGAAACTGCGACGTAAAAAAATATGTAATACTAGCTTCCGCCAGCGGCTCCCGCCCGCGGCTTCGCGCCCGCGGCTTTTCAACAACAAGTAGCCTATGTGTTAATCCAGGTTATAATCTACGTTGGCCGGGGTCGCGGAAGAATGTTCCCGTGTCCCCGGTATACAGCGAGCGGAGGAACGCCGTGGAGCGGCTAAACTTCCGTAGGAGTCTGTCATACCGCTCCCTGGGTTCAGAGTGATATCCATGAGGATTCCTCCAAGTAAAAAAAAGGTTATAATCTACGTACACACCAAATTTCATCGAAATTGGTTTGGCCGTTACAACGTGATTCCGTAACAAATAAATAAATAGACATTGTATGTTATTTATTTATTTGTCGTATGTGTTTTATTACTTTCGCATTATCATATACTAATATTAGTTTGATGTGACAGTTTGGATGTTTGTTACTCAATCACGTCTTAATAGCTGAACCGATTTCGATAAAATTTGGTGTGTTGATTGATTAACCTGGATTCAAACATAAGCTACTATGTTGACAAACAACGCGTGCGAAGCCGCTGGCGGAAGCTGGTTAAATAATTTTTTTGTATCTTTTCAGAGCGTACTGTATCGGCCTAAGAAACGCGGAGATAGAAATGAAACTCGCAGCTTGCTTCGTTGAAAAGTCGAAGAACAAAGTGCGGAGACTTATAAAAGAAATAGACGACGGAGAATACTTAAATTTAGACCATTTTAGAGTTGAATTCGGCAGAAAGGTCTTCGACAATAAGTCGATGTTGGTCGAAAACCCTACAGCGAGGGTTTTCTGGTGAATAATAAACTAAATAAGTAATCATTATTCTTAAAAATGGCGAAAAATAACGGAAGGATATGTTTTAGAACTGAAAATGTAGAATTTTCGGTGTGCCCCCTATTAGGGGGTAACTGAAGTTATGGATAATTATTCTAACAAAAAAATTCATTGAAAATAAAGAAAATAAAATATGTATCTTTTCAAGTCGTAAATTGCGATCTCAATAAAAACATTACCCTCCTTCTGCCATTTGGGTAAAAAGTTACTCAGGGTTACTCGCTATGTTACTCAGGGATAATGTAGCATTCTAATGGTGAAATAATTTTTGAAATCGGACACGAAGTTTTTGAGTTTATTTGTTACAAAAATACAAATCTTTCCTCTTTATGATATTAGTTAGATAAAGTATTTGATGCTATAGAACGGTAGTAGACACTGGTCTGAACATTTGTTTTGAAAAAATCTGTGATTTCAATTATATTTCTGTGTATGGTAAAATATTTATTTAATTCTATATTTAACAACAGAAATAATATACAATTATTTACAATAAAATACAGAAGAAACAGTTGAATCATCGAAAGACCGTTGCAAACGATCTATAGATAGCTCAACTGCTCCAGATGCTGCATTGCCCCGCTGAATTGCGCAGCTTATGCGTTAACCCAAATAAGCGCCAGCTCTCGGATCACACGTCGCATAGACCAGATGCCCAGAAAGAATTTTGTAAACGCGATGGGCTCAAATGGCTCAAATACGTAAGCTCTGTCGAGATTTCCATATTTGGTCCGCTTGAGATCTTCGGCTGAATTAGCCGCCGCATCGGCCTCAACTGCTGTACCAGACAGATGAGATGGCGCAAGGGTATCGACACATATTTAACTCCCCACGAGAAATAAGAACTTAGTAGTTACTCCAAGTAATTCCTGAAACTATTTTTAGTTACAAATGTATGCATTTGTTTTGTAAATAAAATAGTTGTTACTGATTTTAGTAATTTATTTTTCTACTTTCTATAGTGATTACATTTTCTAAAAACTATTTTGCTTAAGCTAAAAACTTAGAAAAACACCTAGTATCTAAATTCATTATGCATAATTCATAATTATTAATTTTTCATAATTTCATCATACATTATTCATAATTCGTTAATAAGTAAGCACAAAATACAAAGGAACAGAAATTAAGCTTGGTATACCGAGCGATAATTAGACGAGGAACTTGGAAAAAAAACATTTATGTTCAAAACATGACGAAGTGAGACAGATAGATAACTCTTTATTGAATTAAAACACAAACAGAAATAATACAAAAACAAGTACTAGACTAGAATAAACTAGGCAATACAATGGGCGGCCTTATCGCTGAAAGCGATCTCTTCCAGGCAACCTTTGGATGGAGCGAAAATTTCGAAGGTACGGAGTGCGGTGTACTTTGGAGGATACATTTACACATATATTCTTAGGTATATTCAAAAATAAGAAGTTTTAAACCTAATACTTAAAATACTTTTTCAATAAACTAATATATAGGTATATACATATAGCAAACTATACTAACAAATAAAATATTTAAATAGTAAATAAATAACATGTAGAGACAATAAATAAAATTCGTTTTAGTTCAGATCACCGACCCTTACGCATTGTAGCAAAATTCAACCTAAAACTTGAAAGATTGAAAATGATTAAAAACAATATAAATAGAATAGGTAAAACTTCTCTTATGTCATGCCAAGATCAATTTAACTTAGAGTTAACAAATAGTTTTAAAATTCTAGATACAATCACAGATAATCTAGAAATACAATATAATAATATCAAAAACAGTATAAAGAAAGCCAGTTGCAAAGTAAAACCAAATAAGACAAAACTTGAAAAATTAAGTAACCACACAAAAGACCTGATAGAAAAAAGGCTTTCGCTTAAATTTAATACTGCTGAATATAGAGATATAGATAAATATGTTAAAAGATTAATACGTACTGACATTAGAAATTTTAATACAAATCTAGTAAAAACAGCTTTAGAAAAAAATGAATCGTTGAAAGTAGCAAAGCAAGGCACGGAAAAAGGAAAACAATCAATAACGAAACTTAGAGACAAAAATGGTATAATGCATGGCGAGAGAAATAAAATCATAGATATTTGTACCGACTTTTATAGTTCCCTTTATTCCGACCCATCTACAGGTTCCTCTACAGTAAACAATACGGTATACTCTTGCTCGGAAAACATAGCGCCAATAACGGGCTTGGAAGTTCATCGCGCTCTAAGTAGCATGAAATATAGCAAAAGTCCTGGTGAGGATGGTATTACCACCGAAGCCCTGAAAATAGGAGAACCTGCGCTGCTCCCTCATATTACCAACTTTTTTAACTCAATACTGCAATCTGGAAACTTCCCAAAATCGTTCTGTCATTCAAACATCATCCTTCTTCATAAGAAGGGAGATAAGTCTAACATTTCTAATTACAGACCCATTAGCCTCATATCACATCTATACAAAACATTTATTAAAGTAATAGAATACCGCATATCTGGCCAACTTGATTTGCACCAGCCGCCCGAACAAGCTGGTTTTCGACGCGGCCTTTCTACCACTGATCATCTCCACTCTCTGAACCAACTAATAGAAAAACATTCCGAATTTAATCTACCTATCTATTTGGCGTTTATTGACTTTTCAAAAGCCTTTGATAGTATTAAACACCATTCCCTTTTCGAATCCCTTACCAATCAGAATATAGAACCAACGTATATAAAACTACTTCGAAATATTTATAGTCATAGTACAGCAGCGATTAAACTTTCTTCCACTGGTCCTTCCTTCTCTATTGAAAAGGGTGTTAAGCAAGGAGATCCGCTTTCCCCGAAACTTTTTACAGCAACTTTGGAGGAAGTCTTTAAGACCTTGACACCGAGCTGGGCTGACAAGGGGATCATCTTAGGAGAACGGCGGTTAACAAATCTCCGTTTCGCCGATGACATCGTTCTGTTTTCCTCCTCAGCCACAGAACTAGGCTGCATGCTGAACGATCTGAACCAAGCCAGCCTCGAGGTTGGACTTGCGATGAATATGTCGAAGACTAAGCTTATGACCAACAGCACACGACAACGGCTGCACATCGAGGGGGTCGAGATCGAATATGTCCATGAGTATGTGTATCTTGGCCAGATTGTCTCCTTCCAGGCGCGACAAGAAAAAGAAGTTGCTCGACGCATTGAAAATGCCTGGAGAAGATACTGGTCGATGAAACAATTAATGAAAGGCGAACTACCACTCTGCCTTAAACGCAAACTCATGGACATGTGCGTTCTCCCCATCCTCACCTATGGTGCACAGACTTGGTCTTTGACTGTTCAACAAAGGTCCAAACTCGAGGTATGTCAGCGGGCTATGGAGCGCAGTATTTTAGGTGTCCGGATATCAGACCGAATACGGAACTCCGTACTACGTTCGCAAACAAAGATAATGGATGTCACAAAAAAATCAGCGCAGCTCAAGTGGGATTGGGCCGGCCACGTCTGCCGCATGCCCGAAGATCTATGGGCAAAGATCACAACTGATTGGGTTCCTAACGCAGCACGCCCACACGGCAGACCACCACGGAGATGGCGTGACGACTTAGATGTGCATTTACCAGACTGGTCCACTACAGCAAAGGACAGAAAAAACTGGAAGGAGGGAAGGGAGGCCTTTGCCCTGCAGTGGGACAACACAGGTTAAAAATAAAAATAAAAAAATAAATAAATAACTTCTCAGATACTAATACGAATTATAATTGCTCCGACACGTTCCCTTTCATCACAGGACGCGACGTCCATGATGCTATAAAGAGCATGCATTATGAAAAGAGTCCTGGAGAGGATGGTGTCACAACGGAGTCATTAAAAGTAGCAGCTCGAGTCCTTTTACCTCATATCACTAATTTATTTAATGCGATCCTACAAACAGGAAAATTTCCAGTAAAGATGTGTCACTCCAACATTGTTCTTCTCTTCAAGAAAGGAGACAAGAGTAACATAAACAACTACAGACCGATCAGCTTAGTGTCACACATATACAAAGCTTTCATCAAAGTTATCCTAAACCGCATCGAAGGTACTCACGATTACCAACAGCCGCCAGAGCAAGCCGGATTTCGACCTAGCTATTCAACAACCGATCACCTTCATACATTAAATCAAACAATTGAGAGATATACTGAATACAACAAACCTCCTTATCTGGCTTTCGTAGACTATACGAAAGCCTTCGATAGCATCAAACATACGAGCATATTTTCAGCACTAGAAAGTCAGAACATTGAAAAAACATACATAGATCTCTTAAAAATTATTTATAACATTAGTTCAGCAAATATAAAACTAAATTCTTCTGATATTCCGTTTCTAATAGAGAGAGGTGTTAAGCAGGGTGACCCGCTCTCTCCCAAACTATTCACCAGTACTCTACAAGAGATATTTAAAAAACTGGATGTCTTGTGGTGCGCAAGGGGCATTTTAGTTGGTGATAAGCGGCTTACGAACCTGCGATTTGCCGACGACATTGTCCTTTTCGCCCAAAGTGCACCCGAGCTACAAATATTGCTACAAGACCTCAGCACAGCAAGCCAAGAGGTTGGTCTTCTGATGAATCAGTCGAAGACACAGCTCATGACCAATAGCACGAGACGTAGGGTCGAGGTAGACGGACAGCAGATACACTATGTATGTCGATGAGTATATTTACTTGGGCCAGTCAGTATCCTTCGAAAACAGGCAAGATAAGGAAGTCGGCCGCCGTGTCGATAATGCCTGGAAGAGCTACTGGTCCATGAAAGCGCTGATGAAGGGCGACCTTCCATTGTCTCTGAAGCGTAAACTCGTCGATATGTGTATTCTACCTGTCCTGACCTACGGTGCTCGAACGTGGTCGCTGACGGAATCACAGAAGACCAAGCTTGGGGTTTGCCAGAGAGCGATGGAGCGCAGCATTTTGGGTATTAAGAGAACAGACCGAGTTAGAACTACCACGCTGCGCTCGAAGACTGGTATCGCTGATGTAGTTCGCAAGGCAGCCAAGCTGAAATGGGAGTGGGCGGGCCACGTAACCCGCATGGAACAAGATAGATGGGCAAAAGAAATCACAGGATGGATACCCGTAGACGGCAAAAGACAACGCGGTCGCCCGAGAAAACGCTGGCGCGATGACCTAGATGTCTTCAACAGTGATTGGGTAGAGTTGGCCAGGGATCGAGAGGGGTGGAAAGAATTGGGGGAGACCTTTGCCCAGCAGTGGGACAGTACAGGTTAGGAAAAAAAAATGAATAAATAACGCTAGGAAGATGACATCGTCAGGTAATGTTGTTTCACCTTCAACTTGAAGAACTTGAAGGAGGATGACCGTCTTATTGCTTCGGGCAGAGCATTCCGCAGCCGAACAGCCTGGACAGTAAAACAAGCGCTGTAAAAGGAAATGCTGTTCGAAGGAGTTTTGAGTATCAAGTTTTCTGATGACTATGACTAATGATTAGAGTAATTGAGATTGTTTTAGACAAATTTTGGCATACAAACCATATTTTTTGCCAGCGTATCTCTAGACAGCGACATCTATTACGCTAGTTTAAACCAGTTTTTTTATCGAAAAAGAAAAGCCTTCATTACCAGCTTCTGTAAAAGACCCATTCCTCAATTTAAAATAAAACAATATAAATAAATAAAACAATTTATGGCTTTATAAAAATGTTAGGTACTATACAATACACTTAGGTATGTAGATTATGGCTAATATGAATAAAGATAATTCGCATGAAATGGTTCGTTCATTCTGTTCACTTGTGTTTCTATTAGAATTGGAACGTTCCACGAGAAGCATGTGAAAAATCATGAAATTAAAAATCATATGTCACACCTCCCTATTTTCCTTCGCATAACATGCTAAAAACCATTTAAAATAAATCACTTTCGGTTTTCATCGTATATCGGTCACAGTCGTTCGCATTTCTTCAGAATTCATCGGGAGTTTTCTCTGGCCGCGAATATTCTCATGTGAAATAGCACTAGCAAGAATAGCAAGTATGGCATCTGTGATTTTTCACATGAAATAGCAAGTGACATTACGGCATCATAATGAAATTTTTTTGTCTTTGATATTTCACATGTGAATGGCCAGTGTGACATTACCACCATCATTGCCTATGATTTTTCACATTTGAAATAGCAGTGACAAAAAATAATCATATGACAATTATGAAAATGATTTAAAAGTAGCAATCATTTCCATGCCTAGCTTCAATTCTGTGAACTAAGGTCTGTATTCTCCTTTAGGGTACACGCTAATGTACGACACATCGTTTACTGGTTTGAATTTATCTCCGAAGGTTATTTTCTCTGAGTTCTTCTCTCGTTTCCGTAACTTCTTCACGCGTTCTGCCACCTACAAATACAAATAAGGTTTAAACGAAAAGTTTTAAGTATCTATCAAACAGTTCGTTCTCACTATCATAAAATAATGACACTAGAAAACGAACGAGGGCAAAATGCCTTTAATAATAGAAAGAATATAGGAATATAGAATATAGAATACCTACAATAAATATTTACATGACTAAAATACAGAACAAATAGTTTAATCATCTAAAGACCGTTGCAAACGATCTATAGATAGCTCAACTGCTCCACTACCACTACTTGCTGCTAGAAAATTGGCTGTATCACACTAATATTATAAATGCGATAGTTTGGATGTGTGTTTGTTTGTTACTCAATCACGTTGGAACGGCTTAACCGATTTTGATGAAATTTAGTATATGCGTAGATTATAACCTGGATTACCACATATACGCTACCTTTAATCAAATAAATCAGGTCCCATGGGATAAAAATGGGGTGTCAAGTCAAGTTACAACAGCGAGTTTAGCTTTATTTATACACATTCAGTAGTATAACGCATAGAAAGTCGCGGGCGACAACTAGTTTTTTTATACGCGTACTAAAAAAAACATTTACTAGGACTAAAAATGTTATTTTTTTATTCTACTTGGAAATAAAATAAGCACATGGCCCATCTGATGTTATGTGGTAGCTATCGCCTACGACAGAGAACTGCCTCAAAAATGTGTCCTACATGTTTAAATTTGACAACTCCTTAAATCATATTTAGCCACTAAATACGTTTAGGCATCGTTGCGCGAGTCGCCCTAAGTAATTCATACAGGACTAAGCAGGTATTAGCAGATTCATTTACGTATAATACACGACTATTACGAAAATGCCTACTTTAAAGCTTCATATTTCGTAAACAGATTCTTTTATCAAAAAAGTGTTCAGGAAACCAGTGTTTTGCTGTGTTTCGGTCTGAAGGGTATGGTTGCCTATGAAATTCAGAGGCACATGAGGCTTTACACCTGTACCTATGCCTCAAGTTGATGGACGCAGGGATGTGCATCGTAGGGCACATTTCTAAGGAGCGTGACCTACGAGGCAAACTTGTTATAGGCGATGGTTAGCACTTAACATCAGGTAGGCCATACATAGGCTTGTTCCATCTTCAGTAGTATAAAAAAAAAGAAAAAAAAGTGTTGTTGGAAGATCTATTCAACGATAGCCTCCACTTCCATTTAGGAAAGGTACCCAAAAACCAACCTTTTTAAAGCTTTTCTTAGACTCGGGGAATGCGAGCTTTTTCTCCAAGGTAGCATCGACAGCCTGAACTTTGTTCTTTTCCTTCCTTTTGTAGTAGAACACCTCCCAGGCGAGCGTTATCATGGCGAGGCCCAGGCCGAACAGTGTCGCTATAAATACTCCGCCTGAAACAACGTTTATTTAGATGTGAAACATCTATTGGCGCGCCTTGGGGTAAGATATCGTGTATCAAAAGTCAAAAGTACGGATAAAGAATTGTTTACCGTCAGGCGTATTTATATTTCGATGAAGTTAGATGCTTAGAAACGGTTTTATTTAATTTTTTTTTTTTTCAAAAACCTTAAATTTCACATCTGCCGGGCGTCCCATGACGTTTTTAGAGTTCCGTACCCAAAGGGTAAAACGGGACTCCATACTAAGATTCCGCTGTCTGTCTGTTCGTCTGTCTGTCTGTCTGTCTGTACGTCTGTCTGTACGTCTGTCTGTCCGTCTGTCACTAGGCTGTATCTCATGAACCGTGACAGTTAGACAGTTGAAATATTCACAGATGATGTATTTTTGTTGTCGCTATAACAACAAATAATAAAAACAGAATAAAATTGTATTTCATATGGACTAGGCCTTATATGTTAGTGCTGGTCTAAAATGAATTGAATTGAAAATAAATATTTAAGGGAGCTCCCATACAACAAACGTGAATTTTTTGCTCGTTTTTACTCGATATTGATAACGGCAACAGGTAGACGCTTGAAATATCAACAGAATATTGATTTATATTATTCACTTCAAAAATAAATAATTAAATTAAAATAAAATTAATATTTAAGGGGAACTCCCGTACAACAGACATGATATTTTTTTGCCGTTTTTATAGATAATGGTACGGAACCCTTCGTGCGCGAGTCCGACTCGCACTTGGCTAGTTGTATTTTTTTATCATTTTTGTACTTAGGGCGTTATCACACTGGCGATTTGCAAGCGTGCTTCCAGCGAAGCGATTTATCAAGATCGGTCGCTCTGGAATCGGTTCGGAAGGAAATATTATGTTCAGCAGTGCTTTTAAAGATTATACATATGGCACAGAAACTTGGTATTTCACTATGAGCCTCAACTAAGATACAAGAAGATATATAGATAAGAACTAAGGCTCGCGGTCGCTCAGCGTGCTATGGAGAGGGCTATACTTACTGTTTCTCTACGTGATACAATCAGAAATGAGCAGACTCATAGACGAACCAAAGTCGCTGATATAGCAAACTGAAGTGGCAGTGGGCGGGGCATATAGCTCAAAGTACTGACGGCCGTTGAGGCAGAAAAGTTCTATAGTCCTCCGCGACGTGTCCGTCGATGACCAACTTATCGCTATTACCTATGCTCTGTCATGGGCGCGAATATGACTGGCAAACCCAAATTTAGTCTCAAATACTCTGTCACACGATATACAATGCAGTTGACAATGACACAATGAGTTGTAGGTGTAATTGTATATGGGCCTTGGCTTTGTTTTTTGGGATTGGCGTTTAGCGTCTCGGTTCTCAAGATATTCTACCTCATACTGCACGGTAGCCTAGTGGACGGACCTGCGCCATTCAGGTCGTCGTTGAGCGAGCTCTTCCCAGCCTTCGCATGGGATGTCACATGCAGACAGGTGGTGTTTCAGGACATCCCCCCGGCTTGCGCTTTCCTTGAGCGAGCTCAGAGACGAAAGCCAGTTTAGGGAGAATCGAGTCGCTCATACGCACGAGATGTCCGCGCCACCTGAGTTGACCTTTTTTAAGCAAAGATTCCATGTCTGTCATCCCCGTGCGGTCTGAACAGAAAGGTTCTAGAGTGGAGTCCACGCACTGGAAAGTGCAGCGTAGGAGGCCCTCCAATAGATGGAAAGACGATCTGATAAAGGTTGCTGGGAGCCGTTGTGTGCTGGCCGCTGTGGAAATCTATTTGAAGGCCTATGTTCAGCAGTGGATGCCTTGTGGCTGATAAGATCATAATGAATTTCTAGGCAATATTCAAAAATGTATCGGGGCGAACACTACTACAGAATGGGTTCCAAACGGGCGGCGGCCGCGCGGTAGGCCCGGGCGGAGATGGAGGGATGAACTGGATGCATAACATAAAGAGTGGCTCCAATTAGTCAATAACCGGGATTCGTGGAAAGAGGGAAGGGAGGCCTTTGCCCTGCAGTGGGACTCTACGGGCTGATCATAATAATAATAATTCAAAAATGTAAAGTAGGGTTTAAAGAAACAAGAAATCCTTACCCAAACTCTCCAAAGTAATGCCTTCCGATTCATCTGCATCTGGGCATGCTTGTCGCGCCGTTTCATTCCAGTATCTAAAACAAATATTATTATTTTTTTATTTATTATTAACTTTTACCCGCGACTTCGTACGCGTTACACTATTAAATGTGTAGGCAACCTAGAACAAAGCTAAACTCGCTGTTGCAACTTGACTTGACACCCCATTTTTATCCCATGTGACCTGATTTATGGGATAAAAAGTAGCCTATGTGTTAATCCAGGTTATAATCTACGTACATAACAAATCTCATCGAAATCGGTTCAGCCGTTACGACGTGATTAAGTAACAAACAAATAAATAAACAAACATGCAAACTTTCGCATTCATAATAATAATAAATAATAAATGTTGCTGGACATTTCACACAACGCTATCTAGCCCCAAACTAAGCAGAGCTTGTACTATGGGAACCAGATAACTGATAGAATGCTTATATACATTTTTTTTTGTAAATACATACTTATAATATATAGAGAAACAACCAGACCCGGAACAAATATCTGTAGATCATGCAAACATTTGTTCCGCAGCGGGGATCGAACCCGCTACCTCCTGCGTCTCAGCCGGCTATTCGCCCACTGCACCACGGAGGTTGTCAATAATAATATTAGTGTGATTTGTATGCAGAATGTAAAGGAGCTTTTTAACATTGTATAAATTGACGTGTTGTACTACATTCTTGCGAATAAATGATTATGAATATTAAATCTAAAATTTGAGTTCAGTTCATCATTCAAATAAAAATTATATTAAAATAAATATTCATTAAAATAATAAATTACTGATTAAAACGGGTATTTTTCGCGTATTCAGTCCGCCCGTGACCACGACTGTTGCAATAGTCGAAACGTCGGGATAACAAAGAAAAAAGGGGCATACACGATAAATAAGTACCCGTTTTAATCAGTAATTATTTTTTTAATTACAGTGTTCGCGAAGGATTGAAAATACAAAAATAAAAAATCCACGATAAGCAAGTAATTTTCAGGTAAGGTATGGAATGTTTATCGTTTTATTTTATTTTTTTATACCGCTAATGTGTCTTGTATGTACATATACAGTTTTCTTATAGTTTTAAAAGGGGTCAGCTAGTAAATAAATAAATAAATAAATATTGTTGAACATTTCACACAGCGTTATCTAGCCCCGAACTACTTTTATACTTCGTTTTTTAATACATACTTTATAGATAAACACCCAGAACCGGAACAAATATCTGTAGATATGCAAAAATTTGTTCCGCGGCGGGAATCGAACCCGCTGCATCCTGCGTCGCAGCCGGTTATTCCCCCATTGCACTACGGAGGTCGTGAGGTCGTATAAAAGTTGTATGATCTTACTTGGAGCCCAATTGCTCCAAGAACCGTTCCTTCTGTAGCTCTAGTAGGGCTCTGGAGAGGTCCTCCTGGAGCCTGGAGCCCTGCTGCACTGCGATAGCGTAGGGCTGCTCTGCGAATACCTCGCCCACTTCCGTCAGGTTGCAGTTTCGAGTGATCTCATATCTGAGAATACAATACTTATAATAGTAATTGCCTGCAGTCGAAAGTCGACCGTAACTCATTCTTTGATGTGAATACGTTTTTAAACTTGCTTATAGTGGGCGACAATTCAAAAAACGAATGTTAACTAAATCGGGGGATACAGTTTGGTGTTCCAGCTACATATCTATCATCTCCATTCAAAATTTTATTACACCACTGGATAGTTAAAGGATCAAAGAATTCGTTACGCCAAGTGAGGACTGTGACGCATCGAGTGTGGTGGAAGGGGAAGTGCCGCCATTTTGAGGTCATTTTCCTGCGTTTCGAGATTTCCATTTAATATGACCCGAAGGATTTCTTAGTGTTCAAACATGATTATAACATACATAAAATAGCGTATTTTATATTTTGTATAGAAAATACTACCTGTTACGTACACGTATTTAAGTACAGCACACGGCCGTTACCATGACACAGCTTCGCCCCATTTCTAAGGTTAATTAGCATTCACCCCTTCTTCTCTATATCAAATTTAACTGTCCCAAATCTCACACTCCTCCGTACACGCAATAAGCTTAAAAAGGGATACAAAGTTTTCTCTTTAGGTACGTATTTATACAACCTGTCTTGTTATGTACGACATTAATGTAAAACACATATCCGGAATCGTATTAACTGATTTCAGAGGTGGAGTTAATACCGGTAGCTTGAATATTTATCCAGTAATCGACACATTTCGAATAAACAATTTTTAACGTAAATCGGCGGCGCCTTTGCGACGATGCCGCTTAGTCAGTTTATCAGGTACCTACTTACATGATGAATGAAAATGATTGGTTTACCTGTTTTATACAGGCTGTTTCATTAATATTTTAGGATTTGTTATTAAGGTTGTTTGAATTTTATTTTTTTGTGAAAAATTTTGTGCTAGCACTATATCTTAAACAGTCTTGTCAGTTTTGTAAATCTTCCTGAAATAAATGATTTGATATAAATAAATTAAAAAAAAAATTACAACAATACTAGCCATTAGCCCTACCCGTGTTTTCATTTAATGTCGTACATAACAAAACACGTAGTAGCTATATACATAAAGTAAATAATAAATTCTCAATTTCAAGTGGGTTTAATTCTGTAGTTAAGATCTTTGCTTGCTAGGACACCGCATTCAAGCTTAACAGCTTTAAAGCGATAATACCGCCCATTGTACTATCTTCTTTGTGTCTTCTACTTTGGCTGTAATTTTTATTCATAAAGTGATTTTATTCATTCTTCTTCAAATGACTTTTGATTTTAAGTATTTTTAGTGTTTTGTACCGACCTTATTTCAGCGGAATCGTGTATAAATGCGAAATCGGCGTCGGTATGCTCATTGACCTGCTGGAAGCCCGTCTTCGCGTCAGGTACAGGATCTAAACCAAGTTGCATCATGTTTTAGCGACTGTTATCTATAGCCAGGATTAATATAACAATAAACAAACAATAAATCTATCACACTCTTAGATTAAAACAAAAAGGGAAGATACGGCACAAGCGTCTCGCAAGTGGGCAGCTCAAATTAGGTTCATGCACACAATTTCGTTCGTCGTGTGCTCGTACTACGGCGACTCGGCGCCGCAACTGACACTTGATTCTCTCTCGCTTGCACTAAACATAGGCTCTTCGCTCTATCTCGCTCACCGGATTGACACTCCACGTATTAGCGTGATGTAACTTACTTTATAAATGTGTGCGTGAGATTATCTACATATGTAGTGGCAGGGCCTAGTTTGACTATTAGCAATGTAAGCGAGTACTGTATCTTCCCTTTTTGTTTTAATCTAAGATCCCACTAATATTATAAGCGCGAATGCTTGTATAGATGTTTGTTACTCTTTCACGTCGGAACGGCGGAACCGATTTCGATGAAATTTGGTATGTACGTAGATCATATAACCTGGATTAACACATAGGCTAATTTTTATTGGCAAACCACGCGTGCGAAGCCGCGGGCGGAAGCTTGTGTATATATAAATCAATTGATGTTCGTTAGTAAAAACTAAAAACCGGCTACGTGCGAGTCGGACTCACGCACGAAGGGTTCCGTAGTTTTTGCGTGAAAGAGTAACAAACATCCACACATATATCCATACAACCTTTCCCGTTTATAATACTAGCTGCTGCCCGCGGCTTCGCACGCGTTGTTGTCCACAAAAGGTACCCTATGTTTGAATCCAGGTCAATCTATCAACACACCAAATTTCAACGAAATAGGTTTAGCCATTACGACGTGATTGAGTAACAAACAAATAAATAAACATCCAAACTTTCACATTTATAATACAAGCTTCCGCCCGCGGCTACGCAAGCGTGGTTTGCAAATAAAAAGTAGCCTATGTGTTAATCCAAGTTATAATCTACGTACATACCAAATTTCATCGAAATCGGTTTAGCCGTTCCGACGTGAAAGAGTAACAAACATCCATACATACATACAAACTTTCGCGTTTATAATATTAGTGAGATAGTTATACACGCCTTGATAATAGATACCAACTCTTAAAAAAAACTGTTGCTTGTTTTAATACTAACTATGAAACGATGGTGTAGGATAGTAGGTATAGTAATCTAAGGCATCGTACAATATGCTAGTTCTCTAACACTTCGTCGAGCAGCATTTTATAGATTTTCTTGAGATGTTCCATAAAAAAAATTTGCTCTACCGTAATCATAAAATAATGAGTATTTACCCGATGCATTGATAGCTAGGAGTATATGTCCGTACTGCTCTCGGATCGGATAATCCCACACTCGGTATTGAGATTGGTCCGAAGTTGCGTTCAGCGTTATTTCCTTCCAAACTCTGTGGAAAGGGACACGTGCTTTGGGATACAATCTAGCTCTAAAAGTCGATACAAATGAAAATATTTTTCTCATACATGCTTGGAAATTTGTGCATTATTTTGAGCATTGAAATTTGAGCAACCTTCTTCAAGTTATATCGAAATTGCTGATCTGGCCAAATAAATGCGAGTAGCGGCCGGCAAAAGTTGTATTGAAAATTCATATCCGTCGTGGTTTAGCGGCCAATAAATACATAGGAAACTCATATCTGTCGTGTAATTTAAAAATTGAACGATCTTTTACTTCGAAACATGGCAACCAAGGAAGAAGGTAACTTATCAAAGGTTTTATTTAAATTTTGAACTGGTTTGCAAATAGAAAGCCATTTATTGAAAAAAAAATGAACACTTTAACGATTGTTGTTCGTTGTTCGTCATTGATTTTGAATAGCATTTGATTTTTTTTTTTTATTTCATAATTTCCGCGCATTATTTGAGAAAAGTACTATACAAGCCTTGGTCACAACTAGAGATTGATGGACTTACGTATGTATTTATACATTCGTCCATCAATGCCTCTTTTATTGGCCACTGCAGTAATGTACTATTGTATCTATTTTGTGTGCTATAAATAAATTAAAATTAAATAATTTATTTACTAAATAAACACACGATACAATTGTACTTTAGAAGAGAGAAAACTGAAAAACAAGATACAATGAAATAGGAGTGATAAAAAACATAAACACAAGACTAGGTACATAAGACCAGGTAAATACTGTGTTCTACAGCAGTAAATCGGCCTCAGCATTATACCCCTCCCCCTTCAGTTCACTTTATAGTACGGCTAATAACTCAAAAACTACAAAGATAAAAATAAAAACGGGGTTGAAATGTACTAATGAATACCTTTCATTAGACGTCCCACTTCACCTAATAGTCTCATTTTGGTTTTTTTACCCCTCTTGAACCCCAATATCTCAACAACCCCTCAACATTTTTAGATCATTTATTCACACCAGTATTGTGCCATCACTACCTATATATAAAATTACACGATGTTCGGATCAACGTTTCGAAAGTATTCCTCGGACATACAACGTCGATTTTCCGAAGTTGATTTGGAGATCTCAATAATTACAATAATGTGTTGTCAAACCCTTAAAACGATATTTTCCATCGCTATTCTACCCATACCTGTACAGAGTGTCCTCAGCAAACTTCATGTTGATGAAGTACTGGTGAATAGTAGATGATTCTACCACGGTGTAATTGATCCGAGACTGGCGCGCCAGCTGCTCCAACGATGATACCGGGGTCTGAGGCAATTACAAGTTGCTAAATTAGTATTTTCCAATCACTCTCTGGGAAATCTCTTCTTTTACTTGGACACTGCTGACGGCTAAAGGTTTGTCTTATTACCTGCATCCTCTCGACAGTGAGGAAGGCGGCGAGGTTGGCTGTGAAGGTGGCCAGCATGAGCACCACGAACAGCCAGTAGGCGGCGACCAGCGTGCGCCCCGACAGTGCCTTAGGCGCCTCGCCCCCGCCTTGCGGCGTGAACGATGTCAGCGCAAACCAGAAGCTCTCTTTTAGGGTGAACTCTCTGAAAAGATGAAGCAAGATCTTCAAGAGTTCATCTATATATATAAAACAAAGTCGGGGTAGTTACACCATTTATAACTCAAGAGTTTGATTTGTCTCCAGATTTGTCGCAGAATAACTATTAAGATATCGGAAAAAATCACGCAAAAAGAAATTATGAAGAAAATTCATTTTCTCATACATAGATGCAGCTTATATTTGGTAGGTATGAAAATAGGTCATACAGTATTCCCCCCCCCCCCCCATTTTGTAATCGAGATTATAGTATTTTTGTATTAACAATATCCATATAATTTAACCGTCGTCCATTGACGTGAAGTCATTTACATAAATTATCGCTTCTCTTTTACGCGACGCGAAAGAGTTATATAGTTTATATCCCGAAGTTCCCACAAAATAATATCCCATAAAATAAAATATATAGTTCAAATTAAACTAATATATTGAAGGGACAGTTTCTAGACAAAATAAAAATTATCGAGAAACAATTTTGTTTTATTATCATAATCGCGAGAAAATTGATAAAATGCTGCTCGACGAATTGTTTGAGAACTAGCGTATTGTACGATGCCACAGATTACTAAAAAGTCACTAGCCATCCAACGACCCGGCTAGTTTATTGACGACCAATCAATAACCTGGTCCAGTCAATGACCCCAACCAGTCAACAAAGCGCGTATAGTGCGTACATCAGGGCGTTAACGAGCTACATGGTAGGCACAAAAACTCAAAAATAAAGTTTTTTGGATTTAAAAATACTTTATTTATTATTTTTGGCCTCAAAAATATACTCCGTAATTATTTTTAAAATTGCAACAGCTTATAGAGTGTTGTGTACCTGCAAGGGTAGGGATACGCGTCTGGGTTGTTCCTGGCGGAGTACGGAGAGTACTTGTCGAGCAGCCAGATCATGAAGCCGGTCAGCACGAGCGCCGCCACGATGCTGAGCCACACCTCCGTGCGGAGCACTGTCATGAACTTGAATAGAGACGTTTTGCGGGTCGGCTTGCGGATCACTAAAAAAAATTGGGTTCTATTTTATATCCTCAATACTCAATCACTAACACTGGAATTCATAGTCAAGATAGGGGGTACCCTAGGGGACAATTTAGGCGCTACGGGACGAATTCAACATTGACAGATGTCAGGGGCTGGGTGCTGAATGACCAAATTTTCACACAGACCCCTACCTATGTACCTACTACAAGTTTTTTGTTAGTAAGTATTGGGTGTGGAAGATGATTTAAGACTTCATACATGTAGAATTCATATTTTTACAAAACTAAAGTCTGGAATATCGACAAATAAGTACACAATTCCAAAGATTTTTGAAACTTCGAAGGCAAAAGAAAAATCACCAGAAAATAGCGCGAAAACTTTGTTTGACCGTAAACGAGTAATGTCAATGTCACGTCAAAGTGCACAGTGAGTGATTGATTAAATAATAGAAAAGCTTTCTTTATTGTATATATTCTAAAAGGATCAAACAACAACCAGCCTTGTTTCTTGTCTTTTCTTCCTGGCTTGGTCGCGAAGAAACAGGCAGTAAAATTGACGTTTCAAAGTGATTCTTCTGTTCTTAATGAATAAGAATATTTTGCTTTTGATCATAGACAACATGAACATGATTTGTGTGAAACACTGTTTGGCTAGGGGATTCCCCAGTTAATGTTTATGATATACAAAGATGATTGATTCAACACTCAGCCTAGGTGAATGCTGAATGATGGATTTTGGGGGACTGTTCGCTCCCTGACTGTTCATTCCATTGTTATTGTATTCCACAATGCAATAATAGGTGGTAATTGATAGGAACATTATGGACCCTGCTGTGCACCAACAATATTCTTCTTCTTTCGTGTATACAACAGATTTTAATTCGCTGTTTTTATATTAGGGTAGAGTAGAACCTGGCCACGTCTATTACATTTATGGTAGCCTTATTAATAAGCCAGGGGACCAACGCTATTAGAGTGACGAGTCGAGGGGAGTTTGTTCTTTTAGGTAATAGGTATATTCATGTGAAAAGAAATCGTATGTATGTTCAGCAAATAAATATATTTATCTTTAATTATTGCCATTCGTAATCATCATATTAGGCATAGGACACTGGTGAACATAGGCCTTGAAGAGATTTTCAACGCGACTTATCTTGTGCGGCCTGCACCGAACAACAACATATATCTGATCCTCTTTCTGATCCATCTAGTGGGGGGTCGTCCAACGCTGCGTTTTCCAGTGCGTGGTTTCCACTCTAGAACCTCCAGACTCTAGGACCTCATGATGAAGAGCCGCTGACTCACCTATAAGGATTCCAGTTTGCTCAAAATAGGGGGGTACGAAGTCTATCACCTCCTCCCTTTCCGCCGTCATCGTTAAAGCTGATACGGCCATGTCTGTCTCCTATAATACAACAAAAATACATTTGACAAGTTAATTTAACGAAACGGGTAATGCCTTGAACGTTTTCAAAAATATTTTTGAGCGTCTCGTCGATATGTTATCTATAGATCGTTTGCAATGATCTATAGATAAAAAACCAATTCAAATTTAATTTAATTGGGCTATCAACTTGTTGTTTACGGTGGCGCTTCTGTTAATTACCGTCTAACTAAATTTACGTTTAACTATTAATGTTAATTTATATCGCTTCTTCTTCTCTCGTGTCAATGGCTGTTTGATTTCTGAATCTTATTAACCCAATAGAGAGCAACTTCCACAGCCCTCTCTGTTGCCTGGTACAAGTCCTCTCATGTGCGGGTGGTTGGGCAGAGAGGGCATGAGAGCAGATGGACCCGCAGTGGCGCGGGCTCCAGAATGGGTCGATGTAGCTCGACTTGGCTAGATTGTCTCGGCAGCGGCCAACTTGAGTGTGCAACCGGTTTACCACTGCAGCTTGTAGCCGGAAGGAAGATGCTCCGCTGGTGGAATGTAATCAGGAGGGGCAGTGTGATGGGAGGACCATAATTCAAGTCTCGCTACTGCCGGGCTTTTTTCCCTGTTGGTGGATCGGAAGAAGCTCTAGCTGAGACCATTTATATCAATAAAAACCGAATCAGCATGGCATTTAGCATGACATTTCTAAGATTAAGTGCGTATTTCACCACGCTATCCAACGGATAAAACATATATACCTACGTCTTTTGTTTTCACATGAAAACAGATAGAGAGAGAATGATTTTAACCGTTAATTTAAATTACTGTAAGGTTGTGAAATGGGCACTAAGTTAATTGATGGAGCGAAGCGAGATTTCCAAATCAACTTGGACAAATCGGCGTTGTATGTATGTATGTTTGTTTGTCCGAGGATAACTTTCGAAGCGTTGATTCAATCATCGTGAAATTTGATATATGTACCTATAGGTAGTAGTAATGGCACAATTCGGGCTTCAAGAGGGGGGTTCAAGAGGGGTAAAAACCAATTCACAGGGTACACCAGTGACCCCACAGTGCTGAAATTTGGTATGCGTGTAGCTTTAGTGACAAAAAAATTGGCAAAAGTCTGAAATCCAGAATATCTGCAATTTGTACTCCAAAAAAGAATAAATAATTTATATGAACTCCCGTTACCTGTAATTTGAATGAAACTGTAGGTCAAGTTATTAAGTTCTGCATTTCGTGGCACTATTTTGATACTCAAAGATTACGTAAGATCTCAGTTCGAGGCGAACACTAGTTTAATTGAATTGGCGTGATTGAGGGTAAGATAGTAAACATCCATTTTTTTGCTGCCTTAAACTATCCGCATACAAATAACTTAATTTTAGAATGTCATGACTTTGAAGGAACAAAATAAGAATCGCATTTAACGAAATTTTAGTTCATTAATTCAATTCTAGTAGTCGATAGTCTAACCCCTCTCATGAGATCCCCCACAACGCCATCCCAAGAACCATTGGAGAGTTTTTTGCCAAAACCACCAGTTTTTGGAGTCACTATCTCATAGTCAAATTCCATGGTCTGAAACAAAAAGAAAGACATAAAAACTCATGCTGGCCACCTTCCTTGTTACCACGATTTTTTTGGGATTCCATCATCAAATCCTAACTTTGTGTCAAAGGGACCACCTGGGCAGTATACCTTTTAATACAAAAAAGAATTTCTCGAATCGGTCCAGGCGCCTTCGAGTAATCGGGGAAAATACATAAAAAAATTATTACGACGAATTGAGAAACACCTCCTGTTAAAAATTAAAAGCCCTCATTGTGCATAATTCCTTACCTCAGACAGTCTCTGTATGAGATCTATACAGTATCCTTCGTATACTGGCTGGCCATCTTCAGTGCACATCGCCTCTCCCGTCTCAGGGTCTAGCTTAGGAAAGGTCCATGGAATTGCCTGATTTTAGTAAACAATTAATTAGTTCATTTAATTTATTATTTTTATGTTAATAAAGATACAATTCAGATCATCCATAATCGGCTAATAAGTATGCATTATTAAATAATATAAATTAATGATCGAGCGAAGCGAGATCTCTAAATCAACTTGGGCAAATCGGCGTTGTATGTATGTATGTTTGTTTGTTTGTCCGAGGATAACTTTCGAAGCGTTTATCCGCTCATCGTGGGAAGTGGGAAGGGGATATTTTTTTCGAAATTTTATATCTTTACTCTAAAACTGTACAAAATAAAAATAAAATAAATTGATCATAATTAATTTACACAAAAAAATCGGTCGACCCGTTTCGGAGGAGTGTGACCACTAAAACAATGACTCAAGATTTTTATATATTAGATTATACCTTTTATATAATAAAAAGATTAGAAAGATAAATATGTACTATTACAAAAAAAAATATTCTATCTGGTATCTGGTTCCCATAGAACAAGCTTTGCTTAGTTTGAGGCTAGATAGCACTGAGTGAAATGTCCAGCATTATTTATTTATTGTATCAAAAAAGTGTTAAGAAAACCGTATAATGTTTTGAGAAGACCTATTCAATGATATCTCACACGATCATGCAAACATTTGACCCTCAGCGGGAATCGAACACACCTCGAGCTACTCAACCACCGCGCCACAATAAATAAGTAATCCTGGACATTTCACACAGCGCTATCTAGCTCCAAACTAAGTAAAATCTTATGGTTGGGCACAATAGCGTTAAAGCACAAAAATGACTTACAGAGGAAGTACCAATCCGGAAGAACATCCTCAGCGGTTCTAGGGTGACTCCCGACAGCAGCCTGAACTCCTCATCCGCAGACCAGCTCGCCACTGTCTCCAGGTCTTCGACATAGGTTGATAGAATGAACCGCGAACGTAGTAGAAGAGACGATCTATAATGTTCCACACTTTTTGTTTTAGCCAATGTAATTTAAATAAAATAAAACAAAAATTGTTTATTTCAAGCCATTGACTCATACATTTTACAAATATAAATTATATTAAATAAAATTACCCAAATTAATTTAAACTAAATAAAATTAAATTAAATTAAATCAAATCAAATTATACAATAAAATTAAGTTATAATTAAAATTACAACACACAGAGAGCCTACACATATATACATATATACACGTACGCGGACATGAGGGACTATCAGTGACTGGGGCAACGCCTCTTATAAGGGGGTTGCATGGAGGCTTAACCAGTGCCCCAGAAACGGAGAGTTCCACCTGTCCGCCAATGTGCTCAGAATGATGTTGTGGCTGCCACGCAGGCGTTTCAAGAGCGACGCACACCGCTTTCTTATAATTTAGATTATCCATTATGATAAAACGAGACAGACCTTTAAGAAAAAAATATAGTTTCCTTTAATCTATTCTATCCTTAAATGATGACCTTTATGTTCAATAATTTTGTAAAAATTTAGTTAAAGCATGACGACCAATAAGGCCAGCGCCGGCCCTGGGGTAAAGCGAGAGGAGTGGTCGCTCTAGGCGCCTGATAGCAAGGGGCGCCAAAAACCGAAATGCGAAAAATAATTTCCAGCGCAAAATAAAATTTAAATGGCGCCTTTTGCGAAGCGCGGGAGCAGTGTTATGTTGCCAGAAAGATGTCTTGCCAGTGATAAAAAAGTTGAGGAGTATGGCTAGCGTGGTATGGGCATGTCATGCGGAGGGAAGAAAATCATGTGACTAAAACAATGCTAGATATGAGTGTAGATGGATATAAAAGTAGAGGAAGGCCGAAGATGAGATGGATGGACTGTGTGAAGAATGATATGGGTAAGAAAGAAGTGACTATGGAGATGACGGCTGATAAAGATATGGAAGAATAATACATGTTGTGCCGACCCCGCGTAATGTGGGAAAAGGGCAGGAAGAAGAAGATTTTTCTGCTAGACATCAGAAAATCGTCTTACAGAAATTAAACCGACCCCTTTGCCGCCCCTAAACGCTCAAGTCTAGTCAGCCTGCTGGTAAATCCGCCACTACGCTGTCTGTTCTCAATACTAACTTCCCAGCATCCCAATAGAAGATGGTATCGTTCCCCGCAGTATCATCAGCCAGCTGTTTGTACAGTTTATCTCTAGTGCTGTTCATCATTTCCTGAGGGTCCTCGCAGTCCACCTTCGCGGTGAGCAGCGAGTCCAGCTTGGAGTATTCTTCTACGAGGAGTTGCAGCAAGGAGTTCAGGATCAGCTGCTGACGCTAAAATAACACCATTTATTGATGTGTACCTAACATCTTTCCTCTCGGTATGTGGGAGTGATTTTGGCAAAAGAGACGGAAACGTGTAACAGGAAACTGGGGAATCGCGCGCTATTTTTTTTTATTTTTTTTTTGTTTAACAAAAAGTTACATACATAAACATACATAAAGCACTGTAATACCTTAAATAGGTTTGTCTCAGTGCTTAAGACACTCGAGCCGCTACACATTATTTAAATAGGTACCTACTTATAAACCCCGTCACCCTAAAAGTATGTAGGTACGCAAACATAGTAAGTCGGCGGCGGCAATAATAATTACAAGAGTTAGAACTTTTTATATATAGGTACTTGTAATTTCATAAGTTAGTTCATAATGAAAAAAAAACGGCACAATAATCCTCATTGCATACCGAACACAAAGACAATGCACATTGCACGTGTCATATAGCTGGGTATCAACTATCTTGTTTACTTCATTCTCGCTCGGTCCGGTCGAAATCGACAGAACATCGAAGCAAGCTTATCTTCTATACAGGGTATTCGTCAGTTATTTATTATTTTTAGCAAGATCTTGAGCTTATAAAGTACTTTATAAATCAAGAATTTATTCATTGCTAATTACCAATTTAATCTTTGATTTGAATTAGATTGTAAATTGAGCTGAATTAGAACCACTTCCTTTTATCGGAGTTGAAAATTGACATGTTGGTTCAGTTCCGATGACAATGCATTTTTATGGTATGTGACCTGATTCTACAACCTGGATTGGCTCCAGACTAAGGAACTCCTCAATGTTTAACAGCTCAGACACAATTCGCTTGAAACACCGAGCGAAACATTGCCGGTCGCAATACCGATAAAACCGTACCGTTATAATATAAATCCCGTATAATAAGAAATAAATCACGAAAGTTTTCTAAGTAAATACTAATATTTCAGCATCTGTAATGTATATTTTTATAATGAAGATATAAATATTTGATTGTCAAACAAGGTCTAACCTGAAAATCTGTAGGGCATTCGCAATCGTCCTTCCGTCCAATGAGCTTGCAGCATTCGGCTGGGTCCACTTGGAGAAGCATAGTTGGTAGGAGCAGAGAGCTTGTGTCAAAAGGACTGTAGTCTGTAATGACTAGGTTCCAACGATAGTCGCGTCGGACCAACTTCTCTTTAACAGCCTGGGAATTTGATTAGGTAACAATTAAAATTAACCATTCCTTTATTAACTACTTATGGTGTCAAGAGGAAAGACAGCGTAAGGCTAATCAAAATAAAAAACATTACGAAATTCAGAGTTGTAAAAACCTTGTGTACAAAGTTAAAATGGCAATGGTCAGGACATATTCACAGAGAGATCAGAGAAATGGACCAAATTAATAACAGAATGGTACCCAAGAGACGGTAAAAGAACCAAAGAAAGACAAAAAAGACGTTGGGAAGATGACCTGAAGAAAATAGCTGGTCCAGAACGGACAAGAATAGCCAGGAACAAGATAAAGTGGAAACCTTAGAGGAGGCATCTTGCAAATGGTATATAATACTTATATTATAAGTATGTACACGTATATCAGTATACCATCAGTTATCTGATATAAGCTCTGCTTAGTTTGGGGCTAGATAGCGTTGATTGATTGAAAATACTATAGTGCATTTATAAAACTAGTACAAAGGCGAACTTAATGCTAAAGAGCATTCTCTTCCAGATAACCTTTGTGTATTGTAGATAAAAAAAATTTTGTAGCATAAAAATAGTTGAATTGTGTAATTAAATGTTTTGAACTTTTTAATCAATAGAAAACCAAGTGACTCACCTGTGATACCGTTTTTAGTGCACAAAACAATAACTAAAGTGAAATAATAGACCACAAAGTTTATGACGTTACACTGTTTAGAAATATTCACAGCAGTGATTGTGACACTTGGACATATTTAAAAAGCAAACCGTGAGTTATTGGAGACTGTTTATAACATCGACACTTTTTAAAGTTTACATAAATACGAGTATAAACCTAGCAAATCATCATTTTATGAGTTTAAACTACATATATCTAAAGTTTTCTGTGCGCACCGTCATTCTAAAAAGTAATAAACGCACTCGCCATGAGATCAGTAATTTTGATCGTATTCATAAGTAACTAATTGGCGAAATGCTGAGTACACTGGACTGACAATCCTACGGTTGCGAGTTCTAATCCAAGTGCCGAAATAGAGTTTTTGCGCTTTTATTATTGATATTTTTATAATGAGTACCAGAATGACTACCAGACAAGGAAGCTTACGTGATTTAGAAGCCAAATTAAAACTGACATTGCAGAAATTTGAAATTACAAAGAATATAAATGAGAAGTTGATACTTGAAAGAGAGGAAAGCGAGTTAGAAATAAGTAATATTATCGAGAGAAATACACAACTGAAGGCGCAACTCTTGAGCAAAGACACCGAACTAAATGACATACGAGACGAGCAATATCGCCTTCAAGCAATCGCCGACATTCACTGTCAATGTGAGAACACATTAGAAAATAGATTCAGTCAGATTAAGATGCTTCAACATCAGCTTAATGAAGCGCAAAGTACTATAAAACAAATGCAAATTTTAATTTCTCGAGAAAACCAGACCAAAACTATGAAACTTTATGATCAGTTAGTGGGCAACGAACCTGAGACCATAAAAAACGCTTCTACTTGTGATGTTGTTAATGACAAAACGATTTTCCATAAATTTACCAAGAGACGAATATATAAAATATGCAAGAAATATCGAAAACAAAACAAAAATAATAGAACCGAACAAATGAACATAATTCTAGGTCTAAGAAATGACAAAGTAAAATTAAGAAAGGAGCTAAGTGACTATCAATATGTTGTCCATAACTACGAACAAGATTATACAGACAACATGGAAATAATAAACAGACTAGAATACGAATTGCAAAACATGAACTATAAATATACTCTGGCCCAGAAGGAAATAAAAGAACGGATTGCAGCCATCGATGAACTACTAGCTATCAGTACATACAACCTCGAACAAGTCGAATCAATGGAGGATGACAGAATTATGGATTGGACTATTGAGAAGCCTCAGTCACCACCATCATCTGCCTCCAGCCATGCCAAGGATATTATGACTGAAGATGCTCAAAGATTAGCTGTTGATATGAATTTAAGAAACATTAACGTTAAAACTACAAAAATATTTTGTGACAGTATAGGTGTTGAATTAGGATCAATATTAATAAATCATACTTACAGATGTGTAATTAATAATTGTATGTCCAATACCTCCTACGGACATTTAATAAATAAAATTTTAAATGAAAAACATGACCAGGGTACAGACATTGTTATAATTATGGGAGACAGTTCATGTGTTACTAAACATCAACTATTACAGAGTATTGAGAAATTAGTTAAATTACAATTATTAGGTAACATTGACAAAATGATAGTTTGTGCTTTTCCTTATTCACGCCGTTTTAGCGCTGATCAAAACCGAAGAATCCATGATCTAAATCTTATCTTGTATAATCTAGTAGCATGTAACAGCTATGAAAATAATTTAGTATTTTTAGACATCAATATGTATATTTATAATTTCATTTTGACTCCCAACACAACTTAATCTTTCAAGAAAACAAAAAAATGTTATAGCCTGTGTTTTATCACATATATTACACAGCTGTTCCATGAATAACTATGGACTTAAATGTATTAGACTTATAAACATGACAATAGGAGGGTCCTGTAAAGTTAGTTCTAATGAGGAACGGAATATACAGGCTCCTCTTTGCAATTTAGACAATAGTGAATCTTTAAACTTATAAGAACGACAATAGGGGGGCCTAAACCTCGTGTATCTATTTCTATTGGACAGGACATCCAGGCTCCTCCTTGCAACTCGATCGATAGTAAGTCTGATTACAAAATTAGGTTTATGCACCAAAACATAAATAGATTATTGGGTAAACTACTTGAAATAGAGCTGTTCTTAAAAGATAACTTCTTTGACATTATTTGCTTCACATAGACTTTTTTAAAGTCTGATTCGATATCCTTTTCTTTAGACAGTTTAACTAAAATCAGTGACTTTAATAGAAAGACGGCAGGTGGTGGAGGTTGCATTATATTAATAAATAAAGAAATGAAAGCCAGAGAAAGAAGAGACATAGTATGCCTTTCGGTAGAACGTCATTGTGAGATTGCTTGTGCCGAACTAGAGTGTCACATCATACTATGTATATACAGTCCACCATCAGCAAGTTTTGAAATCTTTTTCATTACTCTAGAAGAGGCAATGAGCAAAGCTACAAGTAAAAATAAAAGTTTAATAATGTGTGGAGATTTCAACATAGATTTACTAGTCAACTCCACTGAACAAAAGCGTTTTATTCTTTTATGTAAGTCATTTAATATGCGCGCGTTATTTAATGAACCCACGCGAATATCCCTTACATCTGCTAAATGTTTAGACAATATATTCTTGAATTGCGATTACTCAGATGATAAATTAATTGACAATCTACGTTCAGACCACAGGGGACAGTCAGTAGTCATTTATGGTCCTAAGAGTGTGATTGGAAATAAAATAATCACTAGGCCAATTACACAAAAACGCATTGAGTCATTCCAAAATTCTGTTAAGGATAAATTAGATAACATGACATTTGACGATAATAATCCAAATAAATTATTTGATGCATTGTTTAATACGAGTACTGTTTGTACCGAATTTAATTTAATATTTGAGAACACTGAGGTAAAAATAAATATGAAACCTAAATTTGCTGACTGGGCTACCAAGGGTATAATTATAAGCAGGAAGACCCTCTACGGGCTATATGCAAGAAAGAAATACACTCTTGATACTACTTTTTTAGATCACGTTAAGAGTTATTCAAATATGTTTAAAAGAGTTTGCAGACATGCTAAGTCATTGTTTATTAAAGAAAGAATATCTAAATCAGATAATAAAATAAAAACCACATGGGATATTATTAAAAAAGAAACTGGTAAGATTGAAACTATAAAATATTTAGAAAGTCTTAGAGTTAACAATAAGGTAATGCATGACAAACTGGACATAGCTAACAGTTTCGAAAAGTTTTTTATAGATATACCAATCCAGCTTACGAAAAATTTAAACAGATCTTTATTAGAAAGCAAATCTTTTTTAAGAGATAATGTGCCAGCATCGCCTTCACTCTTCACTTTTCATTACGAAACATCACAAACTGTTATTAAAGCATTCAAGACCATAAAAGTAAAAAAAACAGAAGATCTGTGGGGGCTATCAGTTAAGGTGCTAAGCGGTGTTATATATCAAATAGCTCCTTTTCTAGCCATTGTTTTTAACTCGTGCATTGATAAAGGCATATTCCCTAGTCTTATGAAACAAAGTAAAGTCATACCTCTTTTTAAATCGGGCTGCAAAGAAGATCCATCAAATTATAGGCCTATATCTATTTTGCCGGCTTTGAGCAAAATATTTGAGAAAATTATCCTTAGTCAACTGCTGGTTCACTTTAACTTAAACAAAATGCTTCACGAACGCCAGTTTGGCTTTACAAAAGGACTATCTACTCTCGATGCTGGGACTACCTTAATTTCTTACGTACTTAGGGCATTGGACGAGTCACATGACGCTTTAGGGATATTTTGCGACCTATCTAAAGCGTTTGATTGCGTTCATCATGCCACCCTTGTTATGAAACTCAAACACTATGGTGTAACGGATAAAGCCTTAAGCCTAATCACATCCTATCTTTCAAATAGAAGCCAAAGGGTTGCAGTCTCAAATGTGAAATCTTCGGGTTCAATAGTAGAGCTGGGGGTTCCACAGGGATCTATACTGGGTCCTTTCTTGTTCCTAGTATATATTAATGACTTGCCCTGTATGATACAAAAGCAAACGAAAGGCGAAGTTGTATTGTTTGCTGATGATACATCCTTACTTTTTAAAACTAAAAGAGGGATCTCGGACTTAGGCGAAGTCAATAATGTTCTAACCATGATTTCAAAATGGTTTTCTGTAAATAATCTGGTGCTGAATCCTACAAAAACAAATTTTATTGAGTTTACTCTGCCTAATGTATATCATGTACCAATAAAGATAAAATTAATGGATGATACAATTAAACCTGTGGATTCCACAAAATTTTTGGGAATCATATTAGATAGTAAGCTACAGTGGGGACCTCATATTGCTAAACTAGGAGATAAGCTGAGTTCAGCAGTTTATGCAATTCGAGAGGTTAGAAAACTGACGGATGTATCTACTGCTAGACTTGTATATTTTGCGTATTTTCATAGCCTTATGAGCAACGGAATTTTATTATGGGGTGCTGGTGCTGACAGCAATGCAATCTTCATCCTCCAGAAACGGGCCATTCGGGCTATATATAATCTAAAATATGGAGATTCCCTCAGAGAGGTTTTTAAAAATATTAATATAATAACCCTACCTTCGTTGTATATTTATGAGAGCATAATGTACACTCGCAAAAATATCACACTTTATAAAAAGCGTTGTGATGAGCACAGTTACAACACACGTAATAAGGACAAATTAATAAACACTACCTTTAGATTACAAAAATCTAACAAAAGCTTTGTTGGCAATGCGGTGCGGTTTTACAATAAATTACCCAAACATGTCATAGAATTGAATGAAAATGCATTCAAGAAATACATAAAAAATCACTTTACGAAAAAAGCATATTATAACATCAATGACTTTCTCTTAGACTCAGAAATTTGGAATTAATAGATTTAGTTTTGACAAAGCCCTGTACAGCTGCAAAATTTGTATTTTATTGGACAAGGCCTTTTTACAGCCGCTCTAATTTTAATTATTTTTTAAGGTTTTTTATATTTATAATAGTTGACAAAGCCCCTATACAGCAGCATCTTTCACTTTTTGTTTTTATGTTTGCATTTATTTGTAAGATGACGTAACTAAGCGTTCCTAGGGATCCTAAAGTTTGAATAAATGAATGTCTAATGTCTAATGTCTAAAGATAAGCGTTGTATGAAATGTCCAGGATTTTTTTTCTACATATGTGTTTTAGGTATAGACTTGATGTTATCATACTTATTTTTCGTTTGAATCATAAACCTGACCGTGGTGTAGGTACTCACCCGTGCGTAAGTGTCTTTTATAAACTGTCCGCTTCCAACTAAAACGTGGAAGCTAGGTTCAGGTCGCATCGCCTTCAGCGCGCGCGCCGAGTCCCGTGTCAGGCCAGCGTGGACCCACACCCTGATGTTAGAGGCACCCAGTAGATAATACAGGGTTTTGTCTACATCTGTTGAATATAATAAGTTTTCAAGATTTTCCGATTAGTATACAGGGTCTTGCAAGTTGAACTATTAGTGATAGAACGAATCGAGATCTCTAAATCAACTTGGGCAAATCGACGTTGTATGTATGTATGTATGTATGCATGTATGTTTGTTTGTCCGAGGATAACTTTCGAAGCGTTGATCCGATCATCGCGAAATTTGATACATAGTGATGGCACAATTATTCTGGTGTGAATAAATAAGCTAAAAATGTGAGGGGGTTGTTGAGATATTAGGGTTCAAGGGGGGTAAAAAAAAGAAAATTAGACTATTAGGTCAAGTGCGACGGGTCTTTATTAGTACATTTAGAATTCGTTTTTATTTTTAGTAAAGTCCTAATATTTTTGAGTTATTATCCATAATAAAAACTGAACTTTGACAAAATCACAAGGTACACCAGTGACCCCACAGTGCTGTAATTCGGTATGCGTGTAGCTTAAATGACACAAATATATGTAGGCAAAAGTCTGAAATCCAGAATAACTGCCATTTGTACCCCAAAAAAGAGTAAATGCCGTTACATGTAATTTAAATGAAACTATAGGCCAAATTAGGTGGTTATGTATTTCGTGGCACTATTTTGATAGTCAAAGATTACAAATAATACTTTTTTGTTTTAATCGGAGATTCGCGGATCTCAGTTCGGGGCGAACCACTAGTATTATAGAGGTGGATTCTACACAAAAAATAATAAATAAATGTATCCAAAAAAAATCTTTTTTTATTATCAAAATGTCGAGAAAATCGATAAAGGCTACTCGGCGAAATGTTAGACAACTAGCGTATTATGCAATGGCACAGATTACAAAAAGTACTACGAACCGTTCAACAAGCCTATCTACATATACTATATGATCTACAGATATTTGTTCCAGGTCTAGATGTTTTTTCTATATATTATAAGTATGTATTTTAAAAAAAAGTATATAAGTATTCTATCCCATAGTACAAGCTCTGTTTAATTTGGGACTAGATAGCGCTGTGTGAAATTTCCCACAATATTTATTTATTTATGATACAAAGAAAGAAAGAAAGAAAATGCATTTATTTGACACACACACAGGACAGACTATTCAAAACAGAACAAATACAGAACAAACATACCTACCAACTTACATACAGATTTTATTAACGAAGAAAAATTATATAAAGAAACAGGAAAAACACAATATACAATATAATATACAAGGTGCTGTGCTGCCAACATGTAGATATGTTGGTCCAAGACTTACCCATCTCGCTCTCCAGCAGAATAGCGGCATCAGAAGCATTCCTTGACTCCAAGAAGCTATCTATACCTCCCACTAACTGCTGTGAGCCTAGTAACGTGCGCACTACAGGCAGCCCAGAGTCTGAAGATAGCTGGTCTGCCATTTCCCATGGAGACCAGGATAGGTCTATTATAAGGGAGACACCTTTGGAAACAGCTGAACATACTGAAATGATAAAAATTATATGAATGGGAGTAATATACGACGGTGTGTATGTATGTGTGTGGTTGTATGAAAAGTATGTAGGTAATGTAGGTAGCCTGGGGGCCAACCACAATAATTTTGAACGTTTTAAACGTTAGAACGGCACGTTTTTTGGTTTGGGTTATATCAACAATGATATCGCGCGAATAATTTTTGGTGTAAACGTTGTCATACAATAGCGCAATTTTGAAAGTTTAATTTGTTCGCTCCATAAACGTATCTTCTGAAGAAAAGCCAATTCGTTTCCGTTCAAAATAATTGAGCGAAACGAAATGTGCATAACGTTACGTTTTTGGTTGTGGTTTTGCTTTGGTTTACCGTTTAAATTTAGCGCGATTGCTCCCCACGAGTGGATTAAACTACTGAACATACTAAAAAATGGAGGTAGGGAGTATCACTCGTTGTCATTTTTGCGTGAAAACGTCTCTCGTAGTCAAACTTTTGAAGTTTACTCCTTAAGAATCGATTTTCATATATAAGCCCCGGGGTATGAAAATGCATGGGGTATGTAATAAAACTACCTCCGTTACGAACGTTATGTTCGTGCGCAACTTATCTTGCGCAGCTCCCAGCACAGAGTAGGTACTCTCCGCTGCATGGTAACACTTGTTTTTTTATGTTTCCATGACTATGTAATGTATTTTGATGAATATAAATTATTTAATTAATATTATATAATGTATAATACATATATAAATTAATATAAAATAATATATAAATTATTTAATTAATATTATATAATTTATAATACATTATATAATATTAGTTAAATAATTTATATGCTGTTAGTAATATAAAAATGCGTTCATTTACCCTCATTTACTAATCTATATATTTTATAATCTTTCGTAAGGAGTAAACTCTAGTCGTGCGTCGGTGATGACACACACACTTTTTTTTCTACTTAGCGATCCTTTTAGAGCCCTTCACGACGACGCACAAATAACTTTATGTAACCCTTTCCGATGCGAATCTATGACTAGTTCCTTGGTCTCGCTAAGTAAATTTCAACCCCCTCCCTGCTCAATGACGTAGGCGCACGATGCCGTAAGTGCACTAACAGGTAACGAATAGTGGTCTATTTTGAGAATATATACAACACTTGGCGACCTACAGATACAACCCTAGATACAAGACTAGTCACAAGACATTAATTTTATTGGCGACAATTTAAGCGTTCATCGCTAATGGCGATATTACGCGGTTCAACAAACTTCATTCACTTTGGTTGAAAGGTGCAGAAATTATGTAAAACATTAATATTCAATGACAACGCAGGACAGAGGTGAATGGCGACAGCGAAGAGAGTCCTATGCCCAGCAGTGGGATGAGAAAGGCTGACAATGATGATGATGATGATGACAGTAAATAATTTACTTTTATGTAGGTATATATGGATTCATTTGATTGCTTCATCCAAATTGAAAGGCAGAAGTGAACCGTGTAATATCACCATAACTCTGACGGCGTGATCTTATTCTGGAAGCCTTTTTAAAAAGTTTTCACGTTAAAACTAGTTAAAACTGTTTGCATATTGACTGTTGTTTATGCAAAAATGTATGACTGTTTGTACAATTATGATAGTGTCCGAACAACCTAAGTACTGCGTGTCACCGCATTAACGACATTAATTAATTACGGGTAGGGCTGATTTTAAAAGTGTTGTATGTAGTATTGTTTTAAAATCGATTTGTTTTTCAAATTCATTACCATAATTTTTTTTTTTATTTTCAATCTACCTTAATTTCAAGTCCTAAAATATCAATGAAATAGCCTGTATTAAAATACTTAGGTAAACAAATCATATTCATTCATCGTGTAAGTAGGTAGGTACCTATGCAGCATCGTCGCAAAGGCGCCTTTAATTTACGTTAAAAATATTTTAGTCAGTTTAATCAGTTAATACGATTCTGCATATGTGTTTTAATTAATGTCAGACTGTATAATTCTTACAGCTCTGATAACTTTCATCTTCATTCTCTCGGTCTAGTAGTACGATGTCTTCACTGAGGCGGATGTCAGGTTTTCCGTCTTCAGTCGCTTTTAATGCTCGCCCTATGTTATTTGACAACTGTTGCTCGAGTGATTCTACGATGAACACTGTAAAATCAAAAAAATATATACTCCGAACTTTTTGGTTGAAAAAAAAACTCTGATAAAAACTGTTTTGGCCATGGATCGACTTGTACTTCGGTAAATAAATTTTATTTGGCGGCAGATAATATCTTTAAGCACTTTATCATATTTAATTTATGACCTTATTTTGTAACATATTATCATGAAAAATGAATGAAAAACGGCCATCATTTCAGTTTAACTTCAAAAGTTTAGATACTTACCAAATCTCAAACTGATCTCCGTAGCGGCACACCCCAAGTTCACAAAAATTAGCAGAAATATAAAAAACCATTCCATTTTAAATTATCGGTTACAGGAACTGCAGCGGTTGCAATTTTTTATTTTATTCGTCAGTATCGCCGCTATGTACTCCTGAAGCAAATACGGTATAAACAAAGTGAGGAAAACGTAGAATATTATTCTAAATTTTTCAAACATAACAATTTAGGTAAAATGCATTCTGTAGCAATGATCACAGAATCTTTTTTCAATCTCTAATGATACATTTTCTTTTTAAAATTAATTTTATATCGTTCTAATTTCAAACTATTCAGCCAGTCCCAAGGTAATGAAGTGAAAATTCAAAATGGCCGTGGTGGTCTTGTTTCTTTAGTAATCGCTGTGATTTCAAACTCATACTTTGATGAATTATTAAAGGCAAAAGGCAAATAAAGCTTAGACAAGAGCCAGGCCTGTTATTATGTGGTTACTGTTCCAACGATATAACAGTGAAGTGGAAAAGTGCTAGCTGAATTAATAATAAAAGATAATAGGTAAAACTTGAAGCATTTACTGTGAGTTTAAATAATTGATCGGCGTTGTATGTATGTGTGTGTGTTTGTCCGAGGATAACCTTCAAAGCCTTGATCCGATCATCTTGAAATTTGATACATAGGTTGGTAGCGATGGCACAATTATTCTGGTGTGACTAAATGAACTAAAAATGTGAGGGGGTTGTTGAGATATTGGGGTTCAAATTACGCACGTCGTCATATTTTCTGACCTTTGACAGATATTATATACTAAAAACAAAGAACATAAATAAATATTAAAAAATATCAAACTGGCTAGAAAACATTTACATAAACAAATTAAAACACTTTCTAAAAACACCACTTCAAGTCCGTGTTCAGTCACATATTTTTACCTACAACCGGTTTTGTAATTGAATATCTGCATAGTCTATGATTTTAGATTGCGTGGCATTATAAGTAACTATATTATATACTTAATAATTTTTTTTCTATCGTGGTATTACGATATTATTACCTATTTATTCACTTGAACAACCAATAACTTTACTTACTTGACTACTGAATTGTTATTTATGCCGCAGGTTCATACTTTGATTCGAATGCTCGTATTAACGGTGCCGCTCCGTACGCGTCCAAACTGCGTGAATGTCGAAGCCGCACTAAAGTAAGGTGTACGGATTGCAGTACAGTTCAGTGGAACAGAGTGAGTGTTCGGATCGCGATATCTAGTGCGTAGTACATTATATATCGATGATGTACGTAGATTATAACCTGGATAGGCTACTTTTTATCCCATAAATCAGGTCTCATGGGATAAAAATGGGGTATCAAGTCAAGTTGCAACAGCGAGTTTAGCTTTGCTTAGTAGTGTAACGCGTACGAAGTCGCGGGCAACAGCTAGCTAGCAGCTAATTTTAATAAATGTGGCTTTACTGCAAAACTTTATTTCAATCTACTGAACTCGCTTTATTTTTATGAAAAACCTTGTCTTCTCGACTGTCCGTTTAATACAATATTCACAAAATGGTTCACATAATGCCCGCGATTTCATATTCCTATGTGCGTGGGAACGAACATAAGGCGACAAACATGCAATGTTATACAGGGGGGTGAGTTTATTTTACTGTATTTTTTTGTACTATGTGTAGGGAATAAAACAGACTTATTTATTATTACATGGAATGGACAGCAATTTAAATTTTTAATTATTTTATGTAATACTGGCTGCAGAATAGGACGTCCAGCAGCGAGATGGGTGGACGACATCGTTAGAGTTACGGGCCGTCAGTGGATGAGACTAGTGCAGGATTGTGGCGGATAGCACAAACTTGGGGAGGCCTATAGGGTGAACTCATCTAATTTCGTGATAAAGGCATTTGAGTAATAAAATACCAATAAATTATTAATTATTTTTATTCAGGCTTCGCATGAGTTTCAATCAGTCTTTTATCAGGAATATAGGCACAATTAATCACAGTTTTTTCTAAAATCTTAAAAGTTATATCAAATTTACTAAAGCAAGTCAACTTTCCTAATTCCGTGGTGATCTCTTTAAGTCCGTGATAGCTACTACTTTAACTCCGATATAACGGAATTAGGCAAGTTAACTTATTTTTGTTGTACAAAATTAAAATCTTAAAATTAACATATAAACATAAACATGACTCCGAATACTTTCGGTTCTTTTTGTCTTCCATGAAATCTGAAAGTAAACAAGCAAATTATAATAATAATTACATACCTGCTTAGATTTAGCGTCTGTTTAAATTTGCAGCTCGTATTAATAAAACAAATGCTGCGAAATTTGGTAATAAAACTACTCACGTAATTACGTGACAAGTGCAAAAAAGTCTCACTCAATTCCGTGATAGCAAAATATACATATAATATTGGCTTAAAGTCATCATTTTAATTGAGACAAGATAAAACTAATCAAATAACATCAATCTTGTCTACTAAACTCAAAATAAGTCAATACTTTCAGTGAAAACCACAAATAATTGTATATAACTACTCTAATTCTGTGATAGCACAAAAACCACTCAACTGCTAAAACGCTAATATTTTTGACGAACAAAATAAGCTCTAACACTAAAACGACGCAGAACTATGACGAATTTTTTACTGCCACATCAAGGAAATATCATTTACAATTCATTATAATAGAAAGAAGCTAAGAAATCGGTTAAATACTTACATAAATAGAGCAAAGTTCGCCACCAATTCACAGACACTGCCGAAACCGGCGAGATTTGCGCGCGGACTGACAAAACCATTCGTTGTTACTATCTCGCTCACTCGAGCGTCCCCAAACTTTACAGACGAATTTGAACATTATTACAGAGGCATAAGGTTGTATTTCCAATCATTGATTTCGCTCGTACAGGCCTATGGTAGAGCTCAAACCAAATACCACTGAATTAGGCGAGTCACAGAATTAGATGAGTTCACCCTACCCAGCAGTGGGTGAAGTCCGGCTGTAGATGATGATGATGAATTCGAAGTTCGGCGGGTTAGCTAACCCGCCGAACTTCGTACCGCCTTGACATGCATACCTATCACGCGGGCTGATTATCAATCGGCCATCATTAGCTGCATCTAAGTATGGGAAAACGATTTTTTACATAATTTTTTTTGCGTTATTTTTCACCAATATTTTAATAGTTAAATAAAATAAATAAATAAATATGGCTGGACATTTCACACAGCGCTCTCTAGTCCCAAATTAAGCAGAGCTTGTACTATGGGAACCAGATAACTGATAGAATACCTACTTTTTTTTTGTAAATACATACTTATAATATATAGAAAAAACATCCAGACCCGGAACAAATATCTATCAGATCATACAAACATTTGTTCCGCGGTTGGAATCGAACCCGCTACCTCCTGCGTCTCAGTCGGCTATTCGCCAACTGTACCACGGAGGTCGTCAATAGTTATTCTCCTATTCGGGGCGGAGACAAATTCAACAAATTAAATATCATCAAAATCGGTCCAGCCGTTCTTGAGTTATAAATGGTGTAACTAACCCGACTTTGTTTTATTATATTAAGATAAGATAAGATTTGCACTCGTCTCTGTTGTTCGCGAGTAAGGGATAGAAACCTTCAGAGTATCTATCTACTATCCAAATACCTATATTGATCTCAAAAACGAAATAACTCACATGTGGCATCTACAAAGGATTTCCATAGTTTCAATAGTCTTATCAACAACCGGTGCTATTGCGAAACCGCTATTCCAATCTATGGAGTATTCAGACCTGCCGAAGCACACTTATATTCTGCTACAAAAAGCGGCTATTTCGAATACGTGTAGGATCGTTCCTACAGACTGAGTTTCCTAGCAATTTTCGGCTTACAAGGTGCACTTGGCTTAGGCCCGTGGCCCCCAGTTATTACCGATTCTTAGAAAACGGCATGTATTAAAATGATCATTTTAATTTTGCAAAAACAGCAAACAAGAAAATATAAACGGTCATATTTTTTAATTATTGATCCTCTTTATATATGTAAGGCCGGTTTAAAATCAATTAAACCACTCCAATTAAAATGAAAAAATCCGTTTAAAACCGAAATAAACCATTTTTTTCGATTTAAAATGGTTGGTGTTGATGACTATGTTTTTCTTAATTATAACTGCATATTCTTGATTTTATCGAGGTACGGATATAACGGAGTATCTATAAACTGTGTAAAGATTTTTTTAAATGTGTGATTATACTGATATATATATATATATACTTAGCGATATACTTAACGATATACCTACATACTTAAGTTTTCGTGTAGTAGGTAATGTAGGTACGTACTTTCTATTGATTTTCTATAAACTAATTAAAAAGAAACATGACGTCATGTAACCAAAAATTGCCCTTAGTGAAGTGTAAAACAATGTTCTTTTATTTTTATAGGCGAGTTTTCAATTGTTAATAAGCATTTAATAATAAAGTTCGATACATTTTTAACTTTGGCGGTTTGGCGGCATTTAAAACCCCCCAAATCTGTAGCTGCGGTGACGTTAATACGTAAGTAACGCCACCGTAGTTTTTTGGGGTGGGCTCTCGCCAGAACTCTCGCGTGGTCTCCCTTGAGTATCGCTTCACCTACTCTACCTTCACTCCACTCGGCTTCGCGGGCTTCCTCCACTCAGGACCTTGCACGCGAGCTTCTGGCTCCGCGCTTTTTTATAACACTCTAGGTGTAACGGACGATCAAAGACGGGATAGGATCAAAGCTAAATTTAATTGTAAAATGTAACGGTCAAAAGAGCGAGATAGCTATATGTAAGTCCCTGTCTAGCCTTTCTAGAAATTTCGATGTGTAAAGTTGATTTGTGAAAATGTAGATTACGATCCCCGCACCATGGCTAGGGCGAGGACTAATTTTATATAAGTATAAACCGATTTGAACGGAAAACAAAAAAGTTCGGTTAAGCTGTCACGGCCTCAGAGGCCAACAGCGAGATTAGTCCATTCGAAAAAAAAAAAAAAGGAAAACAAAAGCCCCCATCATAACATACTCCTCTGTAGTATTTGCCCACTCTCCTAAAGTTGGTGCCATTCAGGTCATCCAAAATCGCTTCTTGCGAAAAGCCTCAGGCTCGCCATGGTATTTTCACAATAACGATCTACATCGCGATATGAAATTAGAATCAATAGCCAGGTTCATGAAGCTCGCTTCCAAGCGGTTTTATGAACTTGCCTCTAATCTTCCGAACCCTTTGGTACACACCATTCCGGTCTACCCGTTGGATCCGCCCGCCAACAAAATCCTCCGTCGTCCGAGACACGTTCTCGGAGACCCGGATGACGAAATCACCTCCGCTAATGTGGAAGGTGAGTCATCTATATCAGACAGAGCAAACACTTCACAGAAACACCGATCTCGCCGGCGAGGTCAACGAATCCCTTCAGTCGCCGCCTATACGAGGTACAAACATGTGCCCGGGCGTTTCTCTCCTATCCCCATCCCGGCAACAGTCCAAGCCGAGGTTCGTACCTAAGTGGTGCCCTTGCGCTAGTTGCCTAAATAACTTACTGGGCTGAGCGCCATCTGCGCTCGCCAAAAGTTCGGTTAAGCTGTCACGGCCTCAGAGGCCAACAGCGAGTTAGTCCTTCAGAAAAAAAAAATGAGAACAAAAGCCAACGTCCATACCACGTTGAAAACACCGGTTCTCGTCCGATCTCCGAAGTGAAGCAACGTCGGGCGCGGTCAGTACTTGGATGGGTGACCACCTGGGAACACCGCGTGATGTTGGCTTTTTTTTTTTAAAGTTCGGTTAAGCTGTCACGGCCTCAGAGGTCAACAGCGAGTTTAGTCCATTACAAAAAAAAAAAATTGCAAATCCTCCGTCGTCCGAGACACGTTCTCGGAGACCCGGATAACGAAATCACCTCCGCTAACGCGGAAGCGATATCTGAATCATCTATATCAGACAGAGCAAACACTTCACAGAAACACCGACCTCGCCGGCGAGGTCGACGAGTCCCTTCAGTCGCCGCCTATACGAGGTACAGACATGTACCCCCGGGCGTTTCTCTCCTATCCCCACACCGGCAACTGCCCAAGCCGAGGCTCGTACCTAAGTGGTGCCCTTGCGCTAGTTGCCTAAATAACTTACTGGGCTGAGCACCCTCTGCGCTCACTAAAAGTTCGGTTAAGCTGTCACGGCCTCAGAGGCCAACAGCGAGTTTAGTCCATTCGAAAAAAAAATTGTGATACGAGAAAAATTATGATCATTAAGTATGCGATTTATACCTTGTAAACTAGTAACTAAGAAGAAAGAAAATACAGTCCACTTTTGCTAAGTATCGAGCCTATCATTTGAAGCCTGGGTAGGAACTCTACACTAGGGGTGTCACGCACAAGACTGCCTAGAGTCGAGGTGCTCAGTGTCGGTTCTCCCACTCATCTAGACCAATTATTAAAAAAGGGGATCAGATATTATTTTTGAATACCATATATTTTTTTAAAGTTTCTTAATAATAATATAGTAAGTAAATTAGATTCTTGAGGATCAAATAATATTGTAGCTAAGAAAATCGAGCAGAGAAAATCTCTAAACACCATAATAATAATATTTGCACACCAGGACATTATCTGGTAGGATGTTAATTGAGCTAAATTTGTAAACATTAAGACCAGTGTAAAATTTAACTAACATGTTACGAATACATGATCTTTATTCTTTATTGAGGGTCCACACTAATATTATAAATGCGAAAGTTTGGATGTTTGTTTGTTACTCATCTAAATCAAGTCATAACCACAATTTCAATATCGATTGATTATGACCTGGATTAACACACAGGCTACTTTTCATTGACAAAACACGCGTGCGAAGTCGCGGGCGAAAGCTAGTCTTTTATAGCTTCGTTAGATCCTATGTTTTTATTAGTACGTAGCTGTTGCCTGGGACTTCGTACGCGTTACACTACTAAATGTGTAGGTAACCAAGAAATAAAGCAAAACTCGCTGTTGCAACTTGACTTGACACCCCATTTTTATCCCATGGGACCTAATTTATGGGATAAAAAGTAGCCTATGTGTTAATCCAGGTTATAATCCGGTTCAGCCGTTACGATTGAGTAACAAACAAACAAATAAATAATCAAACATCCAAACTTTCGCATTTATAATATTAGTATGATACTGTATCATTTACTTTGTAAAACATATATGTACCTACAGGAAAGTTGAGAATATAGTAGGTACCTTACCTATTATGTGAAGCGAAAACACGATTCCCTCAAATATTTCTCGATAGAAAATAATTCAAAACTCACGTCCTAAACATAAACCCGTACAATTCAACAAACACATAGCTCGAAGAACTGACGGCCGACACTGGAAAGCGCAGCGTAGGACGGCCCCCTAGATGGACAGACGACCTGATGGGTGCCGTTGAGTGCAGGCCGCCTTAATGTTAAGTGTTAACCATCGTCTATCTATAATAAAGCATTGGCCCCTTAAGTCAGGCACCTTATAGCGCCTCTACACGATGGGCCATGATGGGCGATTATAGCGATCACCATCGACTAGAGGACATAATTGTCTGTAATCGCCCATGATCGGTGAAGATCGAGCGTAATCGCCGCTGTCTGTTATTCGGACAAACATCAAAGGAGTTTGCGGACATGATTGTAAGCATGTCATTACAATCGCCGATCACTCAGTTCGTATTTGTTTACGGTACGGTACGGACGCGTGCGTTATATATAGTGTTATATACACTAAACTAGTGGTTCTGTGATACAAAATCATTCGCTCGCCGGTCCTCGCACCGGCAACACGTCTGCTCCGCTCCGCTCGCGCGCTCCCGCCGGCCCACGTGCCGCCCCGCGCCCCGCGCCCCGCGCCTTGCGCCGCGCGCCCCGCGCCCCGCGCCCCGTGCCGCACTTGGCATCCGCCATTTGCTCTGTTGTGTGCGCTCGCTTGCGAGTACACCTCAGAAGAGTCCTTTATTGGACTTTGTCCTTTTCAGGGCAAACTCTTGTTTCTTACCATTTAGAGCACAAATCCACGTTTAGTGGTCGGTCTGGTGGATACCTTGCGGTGTTAACACAAACCAGACTGGGCGTGGACCCGGAACGCCAGCTTTCCTCTCCTGAGGAACGCTACATCCGGCTGGGCTTGGTACCACCGGCCTTGGGGGCTTCCCTCGCCGACACCAAGTATCAGTTAGGACACACCCCTCATACCCCGTAAGAGCGGTAAAGGGACGCACTTTAGGTAGGACACTTAGGCCTCACCCCTCCTGTCTATCCCGACGGGAGGATCACGCACCCCCTCACCTCTCCGGGTGTTCCCCCCCGGAGAGTTATGATGGACATGGCCGGGGACGACCTCGTCCAGTTGCCGGGTTCCGTAATCCGGTTGCTGCTCGAGAACGTTCCCGACAATGTCCGGCAACGTATTATGAGGGAGCAACAATCGGTTGCCTCCCTCCCGCGTCTAATGGACGTCGTCACGTCCACTCCGGCCCCTCTGGCCAAAAACGTGGCTCGGAAGCCCGTGCCGGCCCCTCTGGCCTCCCCAGCGGCTCGAAAGCCATCCCCGGCCCCTCAGGCCACTAACGAGGCCCGGAAGCCTCTGAAAGCCCCTCTGGCACCCCCGGCGGCCCGCATGCCTGCCCTGGCCCCTCAGGCCACTAACGAGGTTCGGAAGCCTCAGCAAGCCCCTCAGGCACCACCGGCGGCTCGTAAGCCTGCCCCCTCCCCTCAACCTCCTGCCTCAGCGCCTCCCTCGTCGTCGTCATCAAAAAAGCCCGACTCTCGAGAGGCCTCACCTCGCAGAGTCTTTTTAGACTCTCCGGAATCTCCGGACCCTCCCTCCCCCGAGGACGATATGGAGATCGACCTCCTTCTACGCCCCGCGTCTTCCGCAGAGGCATCAAACTCCTCTTCCTCCGACTCGGAGGAAGATTTCACCCTCGTCACGGGTGGTAAGAGGAAGAAACCCTCTTCGAAGAAGACCTCTTCGTCGAAGAAGGTTTCCTCCGTTTCCCCCCCAGCCAAAAAGGCAACCCCTCCCTCGGCCTCGCAGCCTGCCCGCCCCGCCTCTCCCCCCGCGGCTTCCACTGCCGCGAGGAAGGAAAGGCCTCCCCCGCCCCTTTTCATCCGCGAAAAGGGCAAGTGGGACCGAGTTTCCTATCTGTGTAATGAGAATAAGATCTCATTCACAAACGCCCGCAACACTAAGGACGCTATTAAAGTCCTACTCCCCACGTCAGACGACCATCGTCGCCTCACTTCCCTCCTACGTCAAGAGCACATAGGCTACCACACCTATGCTCTCGAAGACGAACGGCTCCTTCGAGTTGTGATCCGCGGCCTCCCTGCGGAGCACTCCACTGACTCCATTAAGTCAGATTTACTCGCTCAGTCCTTCCCGGTAAAGGAGGTCCACCGTATGCATAACGGTAAGACCACCTACAATCTAGTACTCGTAGTACTAGAGCTGTCACCGGCAGGGAAGGCCATCTTCAACCTGAAGATGGTCAACAACCTCTCCGGTCTCCGGGTTGAACCCCCCCACCGAAATGGCACTCCCAGTCAGTGCCATAGATGTCAGCTGTACGGCCACTCGGCCAAAAACTGCCACGCCCGCCCCCGTTGCGTCAAGTGCCTGGGTGACCATGGCACCTCTGACTGCAACCGCACTCGAGACACCATCGAGCCGCCAAGCTGCGTGCTTTGCGGTGCCGTGGGACACACCGCAAACTACCGTGGTTGTCCTTCGGCGCCCAAAGTCAGCAGGGTGGTGGCTCGCAGGAGTCAACCCCGACCCACCCCGCAGTATACCAAGTCAACCCCAAAGTTGACAATGGTACCCTCGCAGGAGGCGCAACCTCCCAAAAGCTCAGCATGGGCCAAGCCCTTGCCCTACTCGAGCCTAGCCCTTAAGGCAACGGCCCCCCCTCCGCGCTCTTCTGAGCCAGCCCCCCCATCTAAAATGGGCAAGTCGGACTTTGCTGCCGACTTGGCTCTCATCATGGAGTTCTCCTCCATCGACCTTGCCGAGGTTCGCGTGCTTGCACAAAAACTTAGGCAAGCAAACTCCACCCTCGAAAAACTGATTGCCCTTGAGGCGCACTCAGCTCTTCTCGCCGCCGTTAAGGCAGCTTCGTCCTCCTCCAAACCCTTTTAGGCCCCAAAATGGTTGTACAAAAGGAAAGGAAAAAACCGCGTTCTTTATCACTAGCGTTCTTCAACGCTGACGGTCTTTCAAGACAGCGTTCTATTATCCAAGATTTTCTAAATAGGCACCAACTTGATATCTTGCTAGTACAAGAGACAAATTTAAAGCCCGGTCATCGGGACCCTAAAATCCCCAATTATCAAATTGTTCGCAATGACAGACTGCTAGCTCAAAAGGGCGGCACTGTCATTTACTACAAGAAGGCTCTACACTGCATGCCTCTTGATCCCCCTTCTCTGTCTTACATAGAAGCCTCCGTCTGCAGGCTAGCAATGACCGGGCATTCCTCGGTCATTATTGCATCCTGCTATGTCCCTCCCGGCAAGCCTCGCTCACCTCAATTCGAGAGTGACCTGCAAGCCCTGTTCAGTCTAGGAAGCTCCGTCATATTGGCGGGTGACTTCAATTCCAAAAACGTCATGTGGAATAGCACCACGACGAACTCTAAAGGCAAACAACTAGAAAGCCTAGTTGAACCCCTTAATTTCGACATCATTGCCCCTAGAGGCATGACTCGCTTCCCTACTTCCACTCCCCCCGAGCTCCTTGACATTGCACTTCTCAAAAACGTAGCCCTTCGGCTACGCTTAATCGAAGTCATTCATGAGCTCGATTCCGATCATCGACCGGTAATGCTCTTACTCGGCCCTCCCACTGACCAGCCCCCTGCCACCAAGACTGTGGTAGAGTGGCATAAACTTGAGAAAGCCCTCAAGTCTGCGCACTCGACTGACCTAGATAGGATCCCTTCTGTCATTCGGACATCTGGTGATATTACGGTAGCGGTTGACGCCCTTACCACACATATCACAAACTCAGTCAGAGACTCATCAAAGCAGGTGCCCGTAGTGGATGACCACCGTGGCCCCCTGCCAGATGATATCAGACGGCTGATGACTGAAGCTAACGCCGCAGTTAGACTTCATAGTCGCTGCCCCACTAACGACAATCGAGTCTTAATGCGCTCCCTGCACCGTGAGGTGAGAGAGCGCATTAAAGAACATCGCAATCGTGAGTGGGAGAGCCTGCTCTCGGGGATCGAGTCTAGCCATCTGGCCTACTGGAGGTTAGCTCGCTCCATGAAAGCGGACGCTCTCGCTCCGATGCCTCCCCTTATCCGACCCAATCACCCTCCAGCATTCGAAGACGAGGAAAAAGCCGATTTCCTGGCTGAAACCCTCGAATCTCAATGCTCGCCCAGTCTCGAACCCGTCGACCCTGTTCACCTCCATACGGTGAACAGTGAGGTTGACCGCTTAGCCTCCCGACCCCCTACTTCCCCACTTGATCCGATTGAGCCCTCTGAAGTCTTTGACACTATCAAGGCCCTACACCCAAAGAAAGCCTCCGGCCCCGACGGCATTTCTAACAGAGTACTCAAACAGTTCTCTGTTCCCCTTATCCATATCCTAGTCTGCATCCTCAATGCGGCTATGGAAACTTGCACCTTCCCTGATGCTTGGAAGGAAGCCAACGTCATTGGCATCCGAAAACCCAGCAAACAGGCAAACGATCCAACTAGTTATCGTCCCATTAGTCTACTTAATAGTCTAGGCAAGATATATGAGCGTCTTCTAATGAAGCGCCTCTGGGCTCATGTCAATGAGTTCAAACTCCTTCCCGACGAGCAGTTTGGCTTTCGAGCCCAACACTCTTGCCCACAACAGGTGCTCCGCATAACGGAGCATGTCCTCTCCAACTGGCAAAGTACCTGGCCTTCAGATACTGGTGCCGTCTTCCTCGACGTAGCGAAAGCTTTCGACAAAGTCTGGCACAACGGCTTGATCTACAAGCTATTCAAACTCGGAGTCCCAGACAGACTCGTGCTCATCATACGAGACTACTTACAAGGTCGCAGCTTTCGCTACACCGTGGAAGGCACTCTCTCTAGTCCTAGACCAGTCAGAGCAGGAGTCCCTCAAGGCTCCGTTCTCGGCCCCCTCCTGTTCACGCTGTACACCAGCGATATCCCCCGCACTCCTCAAGTGGAAATAGCCCTATACGCAGACGACACAGCCTTGTACACATCCAATCGGAATCCTGATCGGGTGGGTATAAGGCTGCAGGCTGCCCTTCACTCATTAGCCACTTGGTTCCGCAAGTGGCGGATCGAGGTAAACCCGTCGAAAAGTACAGCAGTGTACTTCTCACGGAGAAACCTCACTCCCAAACCGATCTCTCTATTTGGCCAGCCCATTCGCTGGGCCCCATCAGCCAAATATCTGGGTGTCATCCTCGATAGGCGTCTTTCCTTTAGGTTGCACATCACTAAGAGGTGCAACCAAGCAAAGTTCACCCTAGGACGATTGTCCTCACTTCTAGGCGCGAAAAGTAAAATGTCCCTTAAAAATAAGGTGACTCTTTACAAAGCGTGCATTCGCCCCATTATGACATACTCATCTGTAGTATTTGCCCACTCTCCTAAAGTTGGTGCCATTCAGGTTATTCAAAATCGCTTCTTGCGAAAAGCCTCAGGCTCGCCCTGGTACTTTCGCAATAAAGACCTACATCGCGATTTGAAACTAGAATCAATAGCCAGGTTCATGAAGCTCGCTTCCAAGCGGTTTTATGAACTTGCCTCTAATCATCCGAACCCTTTGGTACACACCATTCCGGTTTACCCGTTGGATCCGCCCGCCAACAAAATCCTCCGTCGTCCGAGACACGTTCTCGGAGACCCGGATGACGAAATCACCTCTGCTAATGCGGAAGGTGAGTCATCTATATCAGACAGAGCAAACACTTCACAGAAACACCGACCTCGCCGGCGAGGTCGACGAGTCCCTTCAGTCGCCGCTTATACGAGGTACAGACATGTACCCGGGCGTTTCTCTCCTATCCCCATCCCGGCAACAGCCCAAGCCGAGGTTCGTACCTAAGTGGTGCCCTTGCGCTAGTTGCCTAAAAAACTTACTGGGCTGAGCGCCATCTGCGCTCGCCAAAAGTTCGGTTAAGCTGTCACGGCCTCAGAGGCCAACAGCGAGATTAGTCCATTCGAAAAAAAAAAAAAAAAAAAAACTAGTGGTTCTCCTCGAACTGAGATCTCGCGAGTCTCCCAAAACACCAAAAAAAAAAATATTCTTAGGGCTACTCGCCCAACGATGCCTAAACGTATTTAGTGGCTAAATATGATTTAAGGAGTTGTCAAATCTTGTATGATTTTTATACATCAAATTTAAACATGTTTAGTCGCTAAATACGTTTGTGCAAGCCGGCCTTAATCTTTGACTAATAAAATAATGCAACGAAATGAATAACCCCCCTAACTTGACCTACAGTTTCATTCAAAATGCAGGTAACGGGGGTTCATATTAATTGGCCAAACTTTTTTGGGGTAGAAATTGCAGTTATTCTAGATTTCTGACTTTTGCCTGTATTTTTGTTATCAAAGCTACACGTATACCAAATTTCAGCACTGTGGGGTCACTGGTGTACCCTGTAAATTTTGTCAAAGTTCAGTTTTCTTATGGCTAATAACTTAAAAACTCCAAGGTTAAACTAAAAATAAAAACGAGGTCGAAATGTACTCACAAAGACCTTTCATTTGATGCCCCACTTAACCTAATAGTCTCATTTTCATTTTTTTTTTACCCATCTTGAACCCCAATATCTCCACAGCCCCCCCCCCCCCCCAAATTTTTAGCTCATTTAGTCACACCAAAATTGTGCCATCACAACCTACCTATGTATCAAATTTCACGATGATCGGATTAACGGTTCGAAAGTTATTCTCGGACAAACATACATACATACATACAACGCCGATTTGCCCAAATTGATTTGGTGATCTCGTTTTGCTCGATCAATAAATAAATAGCGGCAACTGCTACTGTTTCGACGTCCATAATTAACAAATGTAGCTGCGCAATCATGGTGGCAATCATTGCGCATTCTGTGATTGTCCATCATGGCCCATGGTGTAGAGGCCAGGGGCGTAGCTACCGCCGTATTTGCCGTATCAATTATACGGGGCCCCCAAAATGTGTAAGGAAAAAGAATAAAAACTTTCTAATTTATTTTATTTTACAAATGACAAAATTCTATAAAGCAATTCCTTTTTTTCCCGCCTTAAGCGTGCGTTCAAAAGTTGGCAACACTACATCGTTATGGCGGGCTGCGGGACTTCCCCGTTTTACTTACTTCATCTTCAACTCAGCGGGGAATCCCCGGGAATCCTTCATCGATATCGCGATGTACGTGTACGTTGTTGTACTTTGCATTGGATGTTAAACCACGGAGTGCAGTGCACTGTTTATTTACGCGCTTTATATAAATGTGCATTACATTGTAATTCAGTACAAACAATATTGTTCTTCTGGTTTAGCAGTATTAGTAATGATTTGTAAAAGAAATGAGTGAAAGGAAAAGAGATTATCCCAGCGGCGCTGAGAAAAGAAAAATTAAACAGAAAAGGGACGAGGTTATAAAAAAAGTGCCCAAAATTTCTTCATTTTTTCAGAGACAAGATACTGTGAGTGATTTAGATTGGAAAGGTAAGTACTACACTACTACCCAACCCATTTATTAGGGGCCCGTAGTGATAAACAAGGAAATCTTTTAATTTCGGTCTGTCCATCTGTCCGTCACAAAAAGTTGTCTCCCCCCTCGATTTTCACAATTATACTGTTTTTAGGGTTCCGTGCCTTGATTAAAAAAAACAAAATTCTAACTTATCTATAGGATCGATTTGTTTTGTTGTTTGTTTATCAGTCCGTATCGTATCGTTAATTGCGTGTTGAGAACTTCAGATGTGCAGACTCGCTTTCGGGTTCTCGTTTTGTATGGCCACTACACTACGCGCTGCGTTTAAATAGCACGCAGGTGTATAGTAATGCACGGACGGGCTGCAGGTGATTTTGTATCTACTAATAGGTACGAGCACAATCCGCGTAGAATCTGTGTGCGTCTGAACTGAACACTCTCTAACTGTGACCCTTAGTAACATTATTTATTTATATATAACTCTTTTTAGTTTAGTATCAAAGCATTCGTATTTATTTTTTAACAATTACTCGTTTATTTTTAGATTCTTCTGAAGCATGTTCTTCGTCACATATCCATCCGGAAATAGAAGAAAGCCAAGCACATACTTTATCGGATGTCCATCCAGAAATCGAGGAACCCCAAGTCAACGATTCTGATATATCTGCAGATAATGCAGATTGTAATATAATTTCATCAGATAGAGGAAATTTTGGTGACAATTTAACTGAATGCGAACGAAAAATAATTTTTAAATTGGGTCCATTTAAACCACAAGGACCATTTCCAAAAGTTTCAGAAAATAACCGACCTTTTTCAGCTTATTATTATTCATATTTCAATCAGGCAGGCATAAAAATTATAAGACCATGGTTATGTTATTCTAACGTTTTAAACAAACCGTACTGTCACTTCTGTTGGTTATTAGCAGATCGTCAAAACAAATCGTACTCCTCTGCTTGGGTTAACGGTGTTTCGGTTAGAAGCAATTTCACACAAACTATTCTTGACCATGAAAAGTCACAGCAGCATATTAGTGCCTCACTCTCTTATAATAATTGGTTGCAAGGAAATACCATCGATACTCTATTGAAAAGTGAAATCGATAGTAAAATTACATTCTGGAGAGATGTACTGCATCGTATAATTAATGTTATAATTACTTTAGTATCTTGTAATCTACCTTTGAGGGGGCATGATTCTGATTCTGGCAATTTTATGGCAATTTCACGTCTGCTATCTAACTATGATGCAACTTTAAAAGAACTTTTTCTAAAACCGAAAGGTGAAATAAATTATTTAAGCCCTACGATTCAAAACGAAATTATTAGTTTGCTTGGTACTAACGTTAGGAACAGTATTATCTCAGAAATTAAAAAAGCTCCATTTCTGACAATAATTCTGGATACAACACAAGACTTGTCAAAAATTGACCAACTATCTGTAGTTTTTCGATATATCTCGGTTACAGAAAATGATGATAATGTGCCTAAAGAAATAAAAATCTGTGAGTCCTTTTTAGGATTCATAGCAGTAACCGATTGCAGTGCTGCAGGTCTGAAAACTGTCATTTTAAATTTGACTAAAGAATATGGAATTGATTTGACTAAATGTAGAGGACAGGGATACGATGGAGCAAATGTTATGTCGGGTGTGTATGGAGGATTACAAACCCTAATAAAAGAGCATGCTCCAAATGCAGATTATGTTCATTGTGCTGCGCACGCTTTAAACTTGGTTTTGAACGATGCTGCGAGACATGTTCGTGAAGTATCGACTTTTTTCGATAATTTAGAAAAAATATATACATTTTTTGGCAATAGTATAAAACGCTGGGCTATGCTAAGTGACGATTCATCTGAAAAATATTTGATTACCCTTAAAAAGGTATGTCCTACCAGATGGTCTTCTAGGAACGACGCTTTATTAGCAGTAAAGAAAAATTTTTTACTAATCATGAAAACTTTGTACCAACTAAATTTAATTTCAAATAAAAAAGATGAACGTGAAGAATGTAAAAGTATAATTAATATTTTAGAGAGTTTTGATTTCTTAGTGCTCGTTACATTTTTTTCTTCACTATTTGAAATTATTAATCCTGTTTCTAAAGCTCTACAGCATGAAAATAATGACTTACAGAAAACTAGTATTTTATTAAGTAATCTTTTAAATAGACTGTGCCAATTAAGAAATCAGAATTCATTTAATAGTTTGCTAAATGAATCCAAAGATTTAGCAAAAAAGTGGGGGGTAACAACTGTTTTTAAAAACAGTAGGCGAAAGATAACGAAGCGTTTTTTTGATGAGTTATCACAAGATGAGAGAATTTCCGACCCGGAATCCTATTTCAAAGTCAATGTATACTATTGCTGTTTAGATATATTAATTTCTCAAACTAAAGAAAGATTTCAGAGCCTTTGCAACCTGAGTAGTATATTCGAAATATTACAACCGGAGAAACTCCTATCTTCTTCAAGCGAAGAGATATTAAACGCTTCCGGAAAACTGTCTGCTAAATACAGTAAAGACATCTCACTTAATCTTTGTGACCAATTAAAGGCTCTAAAAACATGCTTAAATTCTGAAATTAAAAAAATTTATTCCATTAAAGAACTCATTGAATTATTGCTGGTAAAATTCAATAGTCTTGCATCCAGTTTTCCCGAGGTAATCACAGCATGCTTTTTATTCTTGACCCTTCCAGTTACAACCGCAACGGCAGAAAGAAGTTTTTCAAAATTAAAACTAATAAAAAATTACTTAAGAACTTCGATGGGACAAGAACGGCTGTCAGACATCTCACTATTGTCCATAGAGGCAGAAACTTTAGAAAAACTAAAATCATCATCAGCCATAAATGATTTAATAAATCAGTTTGCCGATAAAAAGGCAAGGACAGTGAATATTTAAAATTCGATTTTTATTTGTAAAATCGGTAAATTATGTGATAAATAAATATTACTTCTCACAATATTTTTTTTCTTTTGTGAAAAATCTTTACCTCCATATAAGGGCCTCCAAAAAAATTTTTATACGGGGCCCCGACAAGGCACGCTACGCCACTGTGTAGAGGCTACATTAGAATGTGCCCTACGATGCACTGCCTTGCGTCCATCAATTTAAGCCATAGCCTTACTGATACCAATACCTTTTTAATATGGTTTTTTGTTTGAAAACTAGTGATAGCAAGATGGTGCTTAGCAAACCTAAGTGTAGGTTTTATGAATATAGTAAAAATTTGCAATTGTACTAAATCTATTTGTAAACATTCTTATCTTATTAAAACTCTTCATTTTAAAAGGGAAGTAGATAATGGGGCTATGAAATAAAACCATCAATTTAATATATAATAACTATTTATGTAAGTATATAAACATTACATCGATAAGAAAAAATAATTAATTTACCTAACTCACAAAAATGAAGGAAATAAATTCTTAAACAACATACAACCCTCACACTACATTAATTCATTAAATTAAAAAAAAACCTGATTAAATTATTTAAAAACTCTTGCATTGAAATCTAGATTTCTTTATACTAAGATTTACTTATTACTAACATTTTTTAATTTAATCCAACGCTGTTACAATTTACAATGCTTGGGTCCGTTTAGGGTTCAATTTGATTTAATTTTGACATAAAAAATGTAAAATTCAAATTTTTAAAATTTAAGATAGGATTCCGTAGGATTCTTTCCACATTTTTATCTAAAATTTAAATTGCAAATTCTCATTTCAACTTCTACTAGGTAGACCAACTGAAGTTAAATAAGTAAGCTTAAAAATAATTGTAAATGGGGAGAAAATCTTACTTATCCTATAAGGGGCGGTGGGGATCCAAAAAGAAGCAGAAAGACGACAAATTTCATTTTATTTACATTATATTTTTTTTTTATTCACTAAATGAACCCAAACGTAAATATATTGGACAGAGCTACGGCTCCTGTGAACTTAACTACCTCTTCAAACTCTAAGATATACTATTTTATACAAATTTCCATACACCCCAACAAAAAAATATCTTATACTACATTTAAAATACCAAAATAAAAAAACAACTGTTACATACATTTCTCACAGTACAAATTTTTTTTTCCGTAAAAACTGTCACTTTTAAGTCAAATTTGTACAGAAAATATTGGTTATTTGTAGTTTTTAGTTAATTTGATGATTTCGTTGATATATAATATAACAATCGAATAACAGTCAAAATATATCATAAAAAAGCTATCAAATTTGTATAAATGTCACTTTGACATTGACATCTCCAATCAGAATAGTTCATATGTCAGAATAATAAAAATCATAACAAAAATATATGATTAATTTAATATAATAAATAATATAAACTTTGATTTAAGTGCTTTAGTAATCAAGAATAAATAACCATTAAGTACAATATGCATTTGCCAATATTTTCTGAACGTATGACTGCTGCACAGAACCATAAAACGTCCCATGTTACTACAAAAAAATTAAACAACTGTTTAACGCGTGTTTAAAAAATACCTTATAAATTTTCGTATGTAATATTTTATAAACACGCGCTAAACAATGTGTTTAATTCTTTTTGTTATAAGACCCGTCATTTTTATTACGAATGCAGAATGTTCTAAAAACATTAAATCCAACAGTTGCCTCGAAGAGATCGCTTTTCAGCGTCAAAACCACCCATTGATAGAGTTAAGTTTGTTTTACATTATATTATAATTTATGGTATATATCTATCACTGTAGGTAAATCTATACAGAATGATTTTGTAAATTGTCAACAAATTTTGAGGAACAAGGCCCATAATCCAAATCCATGTGTTTTTTTATGAAGTTGGAAATTAACGTTTCATACAAACCGCACTGTCTACTGTCTAGACCTAAAATAAACACGTTCTAGAAATTGCAGATTTGTTTAAAATAGTTGTCAACCGTTTACAAATACAACCTGTATATTTTCATTTGACGTCTTAAGGTCCTGTGTTGCCCGCTACATGATTTTAGTAAACTATTTTCGATTTAATAAATGCGTCCACACCGCTAATAGCTGATACCAATATTATATTTTATAACTTCACGCGTGGAAAATTAAAACTGCTATTTGAGAAAATCGTTCAAATTTTTTGCGTGTTTTTTCACCGATAGATGGCGCTTATACTAATTACCTAATAAATACCTTCGACCAAACAATACAGGACAGCTCCTTCAAACTTATTAGCAATTATTGTGCCTTTTCATTATGTTGGTAATAGTCTCATTGCGCGCTATATTTTTATACAGATAGGGTTGCAAGCATACATTCCATCTGATGGTAAGCAGTTACGAAGCTTATAAACGTTTGAAACACTATACTTTACAGTCAAATTTTATAAATTGCAATAAAAAAGAAACCAATTAATTAATAATATTACAATTATTTATTTTTTTATTTATTATAATTATCATATAGGTAGTAAAGACGCGAAGCAGGCGTGACATTAAAAAAATATTACAAATAAATTAATAATATTTTAATTATTGTAATCGTAGAGATGAATAAAAATGCAGGTGTTTGACATGAAAACGCTTAGTGTTCACTCAGATATGCGTTTATTGCGCTTGGCCCGATATGAATCCTCTCAGCAGCTAATTTAATGTTATTTATTATTACTTTTATTTTCTTATACTTATTGTTATGTATTATAAATTATTATTACAAATAACCCAGCCTTGTTTCTTGCCTGATTCACTTCTGGCTTGGTCGCGGATATGCGATTAAATTCACGCTCCAAATGATTTTTGTGGCTAAAATGTTTATTTTTGTTGCAACACTGAGCGCATTACGTCACTCCCCACCCTACTCGAATCGCCCACTCAGTGTACTCAGACTATCTTTTTCTGCGTAAACTTATTCCCCGCGCAATTTTAACTTGGAATATATTTTCTATTGTTCTTTATTAGGTTATAGAAGGCGCACTTTGTACGCATACTCTCACTTTTCCATTTATTTATTTGGTCGAAGATAATTTAAGTAAATCGATAATTCACTAAAATACTCTGTGTCATATTTGAACAATTCTCTCAAAGTTTGACGAGCCGAATGCCACGCCATTGTTCTTAATAATAAAAAATACAAATCTAGGAACATTAAGAGCTTAACATAAAAATGTATACTAAATAATTTATTTTAAATTATGTGAATGGAAGATATTTTTATATTTGTAATATATAAAATGAACAAATTATATCTAAGAGATGTGTTGGGCCGATTCAACGGCGTTTGTCTTATAATATAATAAATCGGCTGCAGCAAGGCTTCATGAAAATAAATCTGGAAATTTCTAAATACTTTTTCATTTTGGGAATTTTGTAGCTCTATCTCTTTCTATTTGTTTGTTTTAATTCTTTATTGCACAAAAAGAAAAATGTGCAAATGGAGGACTTCATGCTAAAGCATTTTCTACCAGTCAACCTTGACAGGTAAAAATAAATGACTCACTATAAAATGTCATTCTAGCGAAACGATTTCAAAATTTTCGATTCGATTTGATCAACATTTTGAGCTAAAGAAAGAAAAAGAGCTACACGCATGTTACTTAATTGTACGCGTATTTTTTTTCATAAAATATAATTTTTCATGAAGCAATGGCTGCAGCACATATACAAGGTATCTTGTACGAGTTGTATAAAATAAAGTACATATATTATCAATATGTACCAATACATATGGTTATTCGAAACAATAAAACATCTACATAACTAATTATCATAGGTTAATTACATAGACAATCACTAAATTAAGAGTTCCTGTGTTATAATAATTTCATTTGAACCATACATATATACCCATTACTAAATAGTGTAAAAATAATTGCCAGTGTAAAAAAATCACATGAATGCATTAAAAAAAAATCGCGAAAAAAAAATAAAGTGGGCTAAGATTATAAAATAAATAGATGCGCAGAGCTAAAGAAAAACAGTTAAAAAAACTTTCGAAATCAGATCGTGGAACGCAAAAAACGCCAACTCACCAAACCGCATTAAGAGATCACGAAAAAATACTTTTTTAAAAAACGAACGTTACAAATTTTGGTACCGAAGTGGTGTATTTCTTTTGGCAAGTTGGCGGCATTGAAAAGTAAAAAGCTCATTGCATAAAATAGTCCGGGTGATCGGGGTCCTTTTCGAATCGTTTCGCTTCCTCCTGCATGCTTTCCTTAATTTTCAAAATTGCCGCCGATTCTGTTTGGTCGCTTTGATCCCCACCGGGGCCGCCGAAACCTTGAGCATTATTTTCTTTTTAAATTATTAGACACTTCTCATGGCGCTCTAAACGCTTCGCTCCATACATTCCACACACACTTCAGTTTACTCACAACGTTTTCTGAACAGGCATACCATCTGATGTTAAGTGGTAACCTGCACTGCCCTGCGTCCATCAACTTGAGGCCGTGTGAGCAGAAAAGCAAATGCTCTCCTTTCGATTAGTATTATCTTCGACCAAATAAACAATGAAAAAAAACTTACAAACTAAAAAAAAACAAAGCCTAAACTTATAGAAAAATTACTTCGCTATCAAGCATTTTTTGTAGTAGAAAAATATCAAGGAAAAATATCTTCCCCAAAATTGTGCCTATAATCTTCTTTCTTGTCACATTTAAAGCTGCCAATGTGATGTATAGTAAATTGAGCTACGTAGCTCACTTTCGGGGCATGTAAAGAAAACACAATATGTACAAGGCCTGTCCATTCAATTTATTTGGTCGAAGGATACTTGAAAAATAAATTTATACAACAATTTTACAATAACAATTACGTTACAAAAATAATTCTTAAGAATGCATTAGTTATAGGAAAAAATAATACATTTAAATATCATTAATGGCTGGTCAAGTAACAGGGCGTTATGCCAATAACACTTAAAAATATTAATAAAATACTAATGATCGTGGAGATTGCCTTTTTAATAATTTACTTTATCTTTTTTAACGGTGATTTTTATGATAATGGGCCTTACCACACCAAAGTTAAACACCCGTTGAACACTTGTTTTAAAAAATTCTTTACAATATTACTAAGTTCACAACCTAACATTACAAAATATAGCTGTTTAATAAAATCCTTTTCACACCACCTACTCGACAATGTCAAGTTACATGTCATGTAAACCTTACCAAAAGCATTAGATTAAATCCCTACGGCTGAGCTGGGAATAAAGTTGTACTGAATTTCATAATGTCTCGCGGGCATAAAGTGATTTGAATTTGGAATCTCATCTGTATTAAAATTTTAACCAAAGAGACCCACACAATAAGAACTTATTCGTAAATCTAACTAACATCTGCACAGAATGCACCAACCTAGATTTGGTTTTTATTGTCTCGCAGAAAGTGTGAAAAGTTGAGTATTCTCCTCGTGGATAAAGCTGCTGCTTATTTCCCTCTCTGCACTCAGGATTCTTAGTAGCTTTACATTTCCGTTATTTCCACAACCTCCGTGGCGCAGTGGGAGAATAGTCAGCTTAGACGCAGGAGCTAGTTCAACTCCCGCTGCAGAATAAATATTTGCATGATCTACAGATATTTGTTCCGGGTCTGGATGTTTTTCTATGTATGTATTTACAAAAAAAGTATATACGTATTCTATCAGTTATCTGGTTCCCATAGTACAAACTCGGTTTAGTTTGGGGCTAGATAGCGCTGTGTGAAATGTCCAGCAATATTTATTTATTTACATTGCTGCTGTTCTCAATAAATAATTTTGAATGCAAGTTTTTGAATTATGTAAAAGTGCAACCTCCACTATCGACCGCAGTTAACTAAAAGTACTCACTCAAGTTATAGTCACCCATCCCCGAGCCGGAGTCCTCCCGGGGGGTCCCCGGCCCGCCTCCCCCCACCCCTCCCGGCGACGACTTCATCCCGTCCACACCTCCGAGACCTGTATCACAAATAGTGAATGTCGGGACTGAGTACAGGAGACTAAGGGTCATTCCCACACAGATTTGTACGTGGATTTGTTCAGCAAAAAATCCGGCGGGACAAATAGGCGCGCGGGAGAAGCCTCATTAATGCGTTGCGTTGCGTCGTCGCAACGGATCAACGCATTGTATGCCACACCTGCGTTGCGACGCAAGCCATCGCAGCGCAGCGTCTCAGTGTCTCATTTTTACTGTAATGTTAAATTATAATTTTATTTTATTCTAATTTAATTAGATTTATATGTGATTATTTATTCAATTATTATATTATGGCTTTAAATATTATTATTAATGTTATTGTAATGTTATATTATTGTGCTTAAAAAACCTGTAATTAAATTTTAGTTACTTTATTTATTATAAATTGATAGGTAGTACACTCGGAAGAATAATTTGTGTCTGGACACTTTGGTATTTTTTTTTCTATAGAAATAAGTTCTGTGTCATACCACATTTACAATGAATAAAATGGTTTCAATGATGGATTTCGTCTAGTTTTCCCCTCTAGCAGAGCAACACTGTCCGTCGTCGCACCGCAGCCCCAACAGTGCAGTGAATCACTCTCCCCCCGCTTCGGCTCTCGTCCGTCGATACGTTGAAACGTCGCGTGCGATGACGCAACGCATAATGTGACATGTCACTAAAAATATATATGTAAAACGATGCAGCGTTGACGCTGCGACGACGTAACGCAACGCACTGAGGCCTCTCTCAAGTGCTAAACGGCGTTATTACACTGGCAATTTGCGAGCGTGTTTCAAACGAGACGATTTGTGATAAGTAGTCCGCCGCGTTCGCTCTTTAGCTACACTCTTCTCCTTCCAGTGAGTTGTATTGCAGCGAAAAAAAACAACTAGGTTGTGGTTTTGTCATCGACACGGCCGTGTACGTAACAGGTAATATTTTCTAAACAATATATAAAATACACTATTTCCATTCACGTATTTTATAATCATGTTTGAACACTAAGAAGTCCTTCGGGTCATACTAAATATAAATCTCGAAACGCAGCAAAATGACCTCAAAATGGCGACGCTTCATCTACCGCGCGCGATGCGTCACAGTCCTCGCTTAGCGTAATGAATTCTTTGATCCTTTAGCTATCCAGTGGTGTAATTACATTTTGGATGGAGATGATAGATATGTAGCTACAACACCAAACTGCATCCCCCGATTTTGTTATCGTTCGTTTTTTAAGCCTCCCAGTATGGAAGCAATTTTAAAAACGTATTCACGTTAAAACAAGCACGTTGAATAATCGCCTCGTTGGAAACACACTTATAAATCGCCAGTGGGATAATAGATAACGTTCTAAAGGTGATTTTAAACAAGTAATTTTTTACAGCAATGTGCCACTCAGGCTTTCTCCTAAGAAACGTTTTTGAAATGATTCGGATTCTATTTCGAATTCGAGAACGCTATTATCAACTACAAACCTTTGAATCAGTCGTAACAAAATATATTGTAGTTGTTTGTTTTTCCTAATTATACAACCCGTTTTGTTACGTATGACATTCATTTAAAACTCACATCCGGAATCGTATTAACGGATTTTAGAGGTGGGTTTAACACCGGTAACTTGAATATGTATCCAGCAATCGATACATTTCCAATAAACAATTTTTTACGTATATCGGCGGCGCCTTTTCGTCGATGCCGCTTAGTCAATTTAACAGGTACCTACTTACATTTTGAATGAATATGATTTGTTTACCTATTTTATACTATTTAATACAGGTTATTTGAAAAATTAAAATTTCTATTGTATCAAATTTGAAAAACCCTATTTTACAACAATAACTCTACCCGTGTTTTCATTTAATGTCGTACATAACAAAACGCGTAGCATAAAAATAAAACCTTAATTGAAAAAGCACTCACCAGAATTGCTGCTGTCCTGAGGGCTGGGCATAATCGGCGTGGGCGGTCCCGGAGGCCCGTTGGAGCCTGGCGGCGCTCCGTACGCTCCCGGGGAGCCCCCGCTATAGTTGAGAGGCGCCGAGCCGCCGGACCCGCCGGAACCGCCGGCCCACGCGCCGCGCGGCCCCATTCCCATCGGTGGCATACCTGAACATATACATATTCATAATAATTATATGTATTTATTGACCCTCCGTCGACCGAGACACTCGGAGACCCGGATGACGAGTCATATACATTAGACAGAGCAAACACTACACAGATACACCGACCTCGCCGGCGAGGTCGACGAGACCCTTCAGTTGCCGCCTATACGAGGTACAGACCTGGGCGTTTTTCTCCTATCCCCCCTGGCCACGGCCTAAGCCGAGGGCTCAGCCCTGAAGTTTTGATGAGGCAACTAGCGTACCCTATGTACATTTTTAAGCTCCACCGGCCGCAGACGCCAACGGCAAATTAAAAAAATATGAATATGTACTTATTTAAAAATAAGTTTTTTGTTGAAAAATTACTTTTTCAATACAAGCTTTTATAAAATTAATAATCGGAACCGCAAGCAGATTCAAATGAGCCCAAACACTAGTAGCGCACTACAATCCATTCAGAAGTTCCGTTGTCGCTAGACAGATTTGTTGAAAGCTTCGATTGACTTGGCCCGAAATGTTCGTACTTTAATATTTGTGCGTGAGGCTGTTTTCGATCGTTGTACAAAACTTTACATACCTATGTGTGGATGGTCCCCTATATTTTGGATTTAATGTGACGTTCTATTAGTTTTCGTGTTCTCCTCAGCATGCCCTTTCACTTGATACCCATATTGTGGTAGTGCAGAAAAAATAACTAGTCCGCCATCTTGGATGGTCCACCATATTGGAATTAGAATGACGTCACATAGCTAAGCATGCATTGTCATCCAAAATAAGCGTGTATACCAAATTTCAGCTCAATCCGTTAAAGATAACTGATTTAAAATTTAGTTGTAAGATTCCACCCGGACAAACACACATACATTGCAAGTTAATAAAAAGCTTGTAAAAAATGGTTTACGTGGTTGAGATTTGACCACCGCACTTCTCGACAACGGAATAATTATTTTTAAACAATCTCATAAACTTTCAAGCCCGACGGGATTTGAACCCGCAACCTTCCTCTTGATACGAGGATGCACTGCCAATTTGCTGAAAATACACAAATTGCTGAAAATATAATTGTAAGTGATTTTACCAGGTCCACTGGGCGGTGGGCCCCTCATGCCAGCGGCGTAGGCCCCAGGGCTCATGGGCCCCATGCCGGGCCGCGGCGGCGTCATCCGTGGCCCGAGGAGTGCTCCAGTACCACCACGCTCCATGGAGTTACCCATCATTCCTTGACCTGTGAACAAAACAACTCCGTCATCACCCCCATATATGTTCCGCGATATAGTTTTCTAATAAGGGATTTTTATTTTGATTTAAAAAGAAAAAAACTAGTTCCAACTAACGTGATGGCACCGTCTGGAGATGCGCCGTCAAAAAATATGGTTTATATAAATCAAAACCTCAAATACACAATATCAAAATAATCGCACTTAATCTCACTTCGTCAAATAAACAAACACAAATGTTTGTTTTTTTTATTTCAAGTTCATCTGAAAATAATGTTGACACGGCAATTAACATTAACAATTCACTTTCTTGACAGATGACAGAGCAACGCCATCCGTTAGCAGTTATAAAAACATGGCCCGAGAAAACCCCTCATTTTACTATTATAAGGCTTACCTGGTGGTCCATTAAAGTCATTGCCCATGCCCATCCTCACAGCGCCCCTCGGGCCGCCCCCGGAGTACCAGGGACCAATGAACGGCTGGCCCGCTCCCATCAGCTGTGGCTGCGGCCCGTGCGGGGAGGGCTGCGAACCGGGGTGCGGGGCGGGGGGTGACGGCCGGAGCGGGGAGTTTGGGAAGAACCCTGGGGGCATACCCCCACCACCCATTCCTGGAATTCATTATTAATCAATTAGCTATCTTAACATAGTATAAAATGAAGTCGCTTATTCTGTCTTAGTCTGTTACCTTAGACCTTTTAAAGTACTCAACGGATTTTAATGTAGTTTTCAGCAATAGATAGTGATTCAAGAGGAAGTTTAATATGTATAACTAGCTTCCGCCAGCGGCTTCGCACGCGTTATTTGTCAACAAAAAGTAGTCTATATGTTAATCCAGGTTATAATCAACGTACATACCGATTTGAAAGTAACTCTGTCTCAGTGTCTGTTTGTTACCTTTCACGACTTAACGGCTCGACCTATTTCGATGGAATTTGGTACCTATATACCTAGATAGATTATGAATGGACTTGAGACATATGATACACTTTACGCGACTGCACAGAAGGAGGGTAATGTTTTATTGACATACCACGCGTACGAAGCCGCGGGCAGGTCAGCTAGTTGTAGATAATGTAAAAACTGCTGCCACCTACCCAAAGTCCTACTCCGCTACCTTAAGGAGTTGGGATGGTTGGGGTCAGGTAAGAAGGGAAGTAATGCACCGACGTCTGTGCAGCTCTTGTAAACAGCAGCACAAGCAACATGAGTACCAAGAAATCCTTACTAATATTATGAATTCGAAAGTAACTGTCTCTCCGTTTGCTACGTTTTTAAGACTAAACGGCTGGACCGATTTCGATTAAATTTGGAATAAAGATAATGACCGTGATTGAGACATAGGCTAATTTTTTACTCGACTGCGCAGAATGAGGGTTTTTTTTTTATTGACGATAGCCAACCGCTTGACCAGTATCTCACCTGGTGGTAAGTGATGGTATGATCGAAGATGGAGCTCGCTTGCCTAGAAAGAACCTATTCACTCTGGACTTGAAGACACCGAGATTATACCCGGATGTGAGTTTCACTCCTTACTTGTGCTAACAAGAAAAGTTGAAGCAAATCGTTTGGTACGGCAAGGTGGTATGCCGACCAGGTATGGGTGGTACTTTTCGGTACGTCTGCTTGTCCGGTGGTGGAAGGGGGAAGGAGGGATAAGGTCATGAAAATCTTGCACACATTGGTTATGTTCTTATTGACAAAATACGCGTGCAAAGCCGCGGGCGGCTTAGCTATTCTTTTTATACACTCACAATCGTTTTCGTATGTGAACCGGTAGAGCATGTTAGCCCCATCAAATAAATTGTTATTTGATGGGGCTAACATGCTCTGGAACACATCAAGCTTGACTTAGCACGCTCTGAACTAGTGTTGTAATTGTAACGGAACCTCGCCTCCGCCTCCGCAAATGAGGAACTTCCGCAAGAATCGTACCTCCGCCTCCGTAGACGTAAGTTTTCAACGGAGTTATAAGGTTTTTTTTTTCAATTAGCTTTTGCAACTTTAGTTTCACTGTGGCCAAGAGGCCTATAATATTGTGATCGCCACTTGTTTTTGTGCCGCGCCTAGGTTATGGGGGCGTTTAAAGTTCACTAAGTCCTACAACTGCTAAAAACTGTGGAATATTCTTAGGGGTGATAGCTCCTCCAGGCTAAGAATGTGTTTGCCCAGATTAATGCTACGTTTACGCATTAGTGGAGCACACTCGCCTAACAGATGTAAGGGCGATTCTGCCGGCTCATTACAGAATCTGCAGTTTGTGTATCGCATAGCCCTAGCTTGAACACGTGCTTATTAAGCCGACAGTGTCCTGTCAGGGTTCTGACTATAAATAAAACAAGTCTTTCACACTTTTCACTTGTGTTTTGTTTATTTATACGTGTAATAATTTTTGGTTATGTATTTTATTTTGTGTTAGTTATTAACTATGGATTTTAATCTGAAATAAATGAGTTATTAATAATAATTTATTTACGATCAGCCCTTTGGCTATAAGCAGATATTTGGAGAGCATAATTATCATGCTGTGCTGGACTCCATTGAGTATTGTACATTTGTAGAAACTAGTTTCCGTCACTCAGTTCTAGTATGTTGTGTCGCTTAAGGCGGTTTTGCTGAGTTAGTTCGAGGAGCTTCACAGCTAGTTGTTTAAGATGCCTCGATAGTCTGCTTTCATACGATATTTTCCATGAGTTTAAGCTCTTCCCCTTACTGTGGTTCAGATGTTTATGCAGTTCTTTGGTTGTAATGAGTAGTATTAAGATCTGATGTTTAATGTAATGCTCATCAAAGCTTACATGTGTTTAAATGTTTATATATAAAATTCTAAAACTACAATAGTTATGTATCGTAATACGAAATAAGTACCTACTTTAGGTAAAATTTTATTTCTATAAGTTTTGAGAAGCGCTTTAGCTTAATTAATGTTGTAAATTATGATTGTTAATTCTAGGATTTAATTCACACTGGAATTGCACTAGCTAAGCTTTTATAATCTAATAAAGAACTTTTAAAATTGATTGGTTGTAATGAACAATTCAAAAGTTTGGATATTTATTTCTTTGTTACTCAATCACATTGTTACTGTTGAATTGATTTAAATGAAATTTGGTATATAGATAGATCATCAACATCAACCTACACTATGCTACTGCTGGACATAGGCCTCTCCCAATACGCGCCACTGAGCCCAGTCTTTGGCTCTTCTCATCCAATTTTTTAAAACCTCCGTAGCGCAGTGGGTGTATAGCCAGCTGAGACACAGGAGGTAGCGGGTTCGATTCCCGCCGCGGAACAAATGTTTGCATGATCTACAGATATTTGTTCCGTGTCTGGGTGTTTTCTATATAATATAAATATGTATTTACAAAAAAAAAGTTTATAAGTATTCTATCAGTTATCTGGTTCCCGTAGCTCTGCTTAGTTTGGGGCTAGATAGCGCTGTGTGAAATGTCCAGCTATATTTATTTATTTATTTAAATAAACCAATAATGGTATTTGCAATTGAAACGTCGATATGAGTAGCAATAAAGGAAAAATGCTAGGTTAATAACCAGTAGTTAATAGTATTGATATTTGTCTAACAGTTTGTGTAGAGAAATGGGATTTGATGACTTTTAACAAAACAGTATTGAGAGCATAGCAACACCTGGTATGTTGACCTCAATTATTATTACGATCGCCTTGTGCTTCCTATGTTTTTATTCAGGTCAATATCTTTCAGGTCTCTCTAGTAACCTTACTTATTTCATGTTTTCATTCAAATACATACAGAAAAGATTATTTACTACAAAATCTATGTCATAAATGCTAATCAAAGCAGAAAGATTGCGATACACCTCAATTTCTAAGCAGAAAACTCTGGTTTTATTTACTTTAGTAGATAAGAAAAATCATGGCACAGATATTATGAGCTTGTACTATTGAGGTTTTCTATGTAAATAAGTGTATGTAGGCTACGTACCGTCGTTGGGAGGCGCTGGGCCAGCGTTGTGACCGATACCGTTGACTCCATAGCCTGAATTGACGAACCCATAATCGTGGAAAGCCTTGGCTTCTGACGAGTGTTCACATGTGTCCCGCCTCTCGGGCGCTGCGCAATATAGGTCCCAGAACACGCACCACCACGAATGCAGGAACCCGGGAGGCTCTCCTAGCGTTATGTTCTTCTCCCATCGTATTTCAGAGAGAAAAGTCTGAGCCGCCTTCGTCGCACCGACGTGTAGCAGGTACTCGTAGACATACAGCGCCAATTTCTCACGGGCCTGAGCGTCCGAAGGCACTGTTGAGCCCTTGCCCTTGGCATACATATCGACTGGAAGCCGACTTTTATGATAAAATTGTTTATTATTTACATGAACGCTTTATATCAATAAATTCAACTACACAAAATGTCATTGATCGATGGCGACATTTGGCGTCTGTGGCATAGAGAATAGGTTTGTTTTCTTTGCGAAGAGTAGCTGTCAAAATTTCTAGTCTATGCAAAGCCACAAGCTAAAAAAGACCTCACATTTTTTTATAAAAAGAAATGGCTGTACTCTACATAATTTATTAAAATACCTATATAAAGTTCCCAAAAACCGAAGTTCCCTTTATTTTGAAGCAGCTTCCGTTCTAAAATACATTCTTGTCTACTTGCATTTATAAAATTACCCAGAATGTTTCAGTAAAGAGAAAAAACTTAAAACTCTTTAAACTTTAGATCAGTTATTAGCGTAGTACATCCAAGTGTTCTGTGGTTAGTAGCGATCCACCCTTACAGTCCATAGATAAATAGTATGGTGTCATTTTGACATTTGACATTGCAAACACATCAAAGTCTAGGAAAATCCAAAATTGTCTATTCTTACTCCTTTTCGTGTGGCCGTGTCACCGCGTGGTTCACTGCCGCTTTTCTCCGGAAACAATCAAAATGGCTATCAGACCTGTGTACAGGCCGACAATCGTCAAAAAGAGGACGAAAAGATTCATTCGCCATCAATCGGATCGCTATGATAAAATCAAGAGGAACTGGCGTAAACCGAGAGGTAAGCTCGCACGCCTGAACTCAAAAATGTCACTGTTTCTAACCTTGCCGTGCTCACATTTTACTATAAATACTAATGTTTGATGTAATTTCGGTAGTGTGAATAGTATGCCTCTGATTTACGATGAAATAACTCAATATTTACAAAGGATGGTACTATAAAAGTGAGGTTATGGCCAAGTTTGTGTAGTGAAAAAATGCGTGAAATTTAAAGTTTAGTCAGGGCTCCGTAGAATGGTCAGCTAAATCAGAAATACAATCAAAAGCATGACATTTCTCAACTTCCAAACCTATAAGTCAGTCTCTTTACTAATTACCTATCCACAATTTTTTGTATGCAAGGGCACTCTGTGTTATCCATAATCAATATGATAATTACAATTTGTTACCTTGCTAGAGTAAATCTACCAAATCCTATTCCGAATAGCATTCATATTGCTATTGGGTCATAGTGGTAGAGACAGCTGTGTTTTCATCATCATCTTTGTATATTTTTTATTCTATTTTACATAAGAGTTTTGTGGCGTTCAACGACGATATCAGCTCCATAGTACATTTTCATTTACCAGCTCATAACCGATGAGCATGTTAGCATCTGACGATTGTTCAGCTAACATGCTCTGAAATAGGCTCACATCGAGCTGGTTGACTTTGCACACTCCAAATAGTTCCTCACTCATAGATGTACTCCAGGCATCATCTCATCTTGAGGATTGAACTGTTGTGATATTTTTATTGAATGTATATTATTATCATGATAGTTATTGGTTCCTTTTGTTGATATACTTTCTTTACCAGTTCGATACGATTCCTCTATTGAGTTGGAGAGGGTTTTTTTTTTAGTCACTGGCATCTCACTATTATATCCAAACTAATAGCTTAAATTCAAAAGTACCTCTATTTCATTTTCAATTGATGAAATTTGGCTACTTTTTATTCACAAACTGTGTATGCATAGACAGCTGGATGCTACTTATAAATTTGTTCTCTCAAAATAATGAGCATATTAGCAGTAACTTCAGCTAATGTATGAAATTAATAATTTTTCTTTATTCAGGTATTGACAACAGAGTACGCAGGCGCTTTAAGGGACAGTTCTTGATGCCCAACATTGGTTACGGATCAAACAAGAAGACCCGTCACATGCTACCCAATGGCTTCCGTAAAGTAAGTGTCTATATAATTTTTTTTTAACTAGCTTACATTTTTCCACTGCTGGTCAAAGGCCTCCCGCAACTCCTTCCACCTATCGCTATCCTTGGCAGATTCCCACCATTCCTTCTCGAATCCACTGATGTCATCGCGCCAATGCTTTTGCACTGACCCTGACGTCGCTGTCCATCCTCCAGTACCCAGGGTGTTGTTGGCTCATTTCTCCGGAAGCATTTGACTTACGTGCGTGCCCGTCCCAAACCCACTTGAGCTTCGCGGTTTCCCCCCTCCCCAACCCTCAACCATGAAATTTGAATGAATGAATTAAAATTATTAAGACATTTAGTGTGACTTGCGCAACGATCCCTAAACGGATTTAGCGACTAATATGTTTAAATTTGATGTATTTGTATGATTTGACAACTCTAAATAATACTTAGCCACTAAATACGTTTAGGCATCGTTGAGCAAGTTGTCCTTAGACTAATAAAGAACATGTAACAAAATACTTAAAAACTAAAAACCACAGAAACATATAATGGGTTTATTGCTTAAAGCAATCTCTTCGAGCCAACCTTGGAGGGAGAGAACCTCGGCTAGTAGTAATGTTTGGTAATCAGTAGAACGAAAGTTCTAAATGTGTTTAATTCTAAAAGTGTCTATGAATATATGTCCTAAGAATACCTACACCTTTTAGCAATAAGACCGCCACTTATATTTCTGCGGGTCTAGTGAATTTTAGTTTTTTTGTTTGAAATATTCATCTACCTGACAGAGCTATTACATAATTATGCAAGGGCACTCTGTGTTATTCATTATCAATATGATAATTACAATTTGTTACCTTGCTAGAGTAAATCTACCAAATCCTATTCCGAATAGCATTCATATTGCTATTGGGTCATAGTGGTAGAGACAATGTCACCTACATAATCCTGTCCCCCTCTTCCTTTACCCCCACTAGGAATCCCTTCTTCCACCTTTATACCCAGCATGCTTCTTTCTGTGTTGCCAAGTCCTAATTAGTACAGACTAATATATTAAAAGATCAAAAGTATCTCCTGTCTGTCTGTTACGTTATCATGATTATACTGTTGGACCGTTTTCAATGAGGTATTTACATTAATATTATGAATTCGACAATAACTCTGTCTCTCTGTCTGTTACGTTTTCACGTTTAATCCGCTAGACTGATTTCGATAAAATTTGGTATATTAATAGATTATGACTGAGATTGGGACATAGGCTACCTTTTACCCGACTGTGCAGAAAGGTAATGATTTTACAAACCACGCGTGTGGGTAAGCTTCTTTTTATAAACGTTGTCTTACAAACTCTAATTTAAAAAAACTATTTTCAGGTCCTGGTCCACAATGTCAAGGAACTGGAAATCCTCATGATGCAGAACAGGAAATACTGTGCAGAGATCGCGCACGGAGTCTCCTCCAAGAAGCGGAAGACGATCGTTGAGCGCGCCCAGCAACTCAGCGTCAGGGTCACGAATGCCGCCGCCCGTCTGCGCAGCCAGGAGAGCGAATAAACTTAATTTAATAAAAAAAACTAAAAAAATATATTTTTGTTTGATTTTATTCATTTTTGCCGCCCTTTCATCTGACAATAATTAGTAATGAGACAAAATTGCACAAAAAATAGTTTTTGGGTATATTTCTGAGTAATCAAAGCTCGAATCATATACGATAGGGTAATGCAGGTAGGTATGCTGTTTTATAGGCTATCGTCGCCCCAGCCCTACGAGCAGTTGCATACGCTGCTGTGTTGCCGGCACATACCATGTACCACGTATGTAGAATCACAAAGGGAACGGGTACAGAAGTTAAGTTTAGTACTACGAACGAAGGCACACGCCCTAATACTACCTACTTGGAGATGGAACAAGTTTATGGCCCACCTAATGTTAAGTGGTAACAAAGTATTGCCTCGTAGGTCATGCACGTTAGAAACGTGCCCTGCGTCCATCAACTTGAGGCATACTGGTGTAAAGTCTCATGTGCCTGTAATTTCACCGGCAACCATTCCCTATATACCGAAACACAGCAACGCTGCTTGGCGGCAGAAATAGGTATGGTGGTAGTACTTCCCTGGGCGATCCCTTTTACAAGGGACTTTACTACGCGCTGTCTTTAGGCTTCGATTTCTATTCTCAATTTTAACTCCTATACTTCATGTGTTTCAAACGAAAACCATTGATGATGGGTCATTATGGGCTACCCGAAGTACCCCTACGCATGGTCCGCTAATTCCGCTGTATAGTGTTCGAGAAAATAGCATTTTTCTTTGTTGTTGTACCCAAAATGTTTTTTTTATTTTTCTCTATTATTAGACTAGAGCTCTGATTTTTTTTGTAAATATCATCAAAGAAGAATAAGGGCGACTTGCGCAACGATATCTAATCGTATTTAGTGCCTAAATATGATGAAGAGAGTTGTCAAATTATACAAATACGCCAAATTTAAACATGTTTAGTCGCTAAATACGTTTAAGGATCATTGTACAAGCCTGGCTTGGTCTTTTAGAGTTACCTATTTATTGCTCAGAAAATATTTTACCTCGGCCGAGAGGACAGTCGCTTAGCTACTCACCGCTTATGCGACTATCCTTGTAGTCCGTGATTTTTTTTTTAATTCAGATAGAAAGCACGGGATTTGTGCATTATATAGCTACCTCTGCCTACAATATTATATCTTCCTACAGCACGCTTTACACACCACAGCAGGTTAGGAGGGTAGATGAGTTGTAAACAGTGACCTTGATTGACCCTTGTTTACGCTGAATGTAGCTACGCGTGCAGGGCATCGCGTGAGTGTTGCCCGTAACTCTTCCCGATTACCGAAGCCGCTGTCAAAACGGATGGGGTTATGCAATGTTCCCACTGTTTTGTATTGCGACTTGAATAATCAGTGGTGCCTTTGAGCAAGATGCTGGACAAAAAAAATCCTGGCCCAGCCAGGCACTACAGACAGCGGTTGCGTCCTTTGCTGTAGGTACACATAATTTTATTGAATAAATTATTTTAAAATAAAAGTGGTCCAAATTTATAATTTTCAATTAAAACTTCAAAATGTAATCGATTTTTAAAGATGTGACGCAAATACTTCATTGTGAAAATTCCTCCGTTATGTAGGCCTAGTCATTATTACAAAAATATAACTATTTTTTTCTTGCAAAGCCTAATTCAGACGTGTGCTATTTCTACATTCTACACCCGTGCTATATAACAGTGCTCTTCATTTAAGCAAACACTTTATTATTTAAAACAACCGTATTAACAGATGACTGGTAGGTAATGCTATTAGCATTAAGTCCTCCTAGCACTATTCTGTTTTGTGTGAAAGTATTAAATAAATAAAACTATGTCAAAGTAATTTTAGGTTCGTTCTTGCGTAGCACCGTCCAAAATAGCAGATCATTGGCAAAATGCTTCGGTTATGATATTATTTTTTACGTTCCACGCGCGGCCGTACCAAGTACGGCTTGTTAAGGACTCAGGGTGCTCCAACTTTTCAAATAAAATAATGTGCTAATTTATAAAATAATAGGTGACTGACCAGCCTTAACGACCGCCAGTTCTTAAAGCTATATCTAAAAAAATTGTATCTCTACATTCTGTAGGTAAACAATACTATAGCTACGTAATTAATTAAACAAATTACTGATACACAAACCATAATATAGTGTCCAGGAGTATGTATCTGAGAGGCTAAAAGTTTACATCTATTTATAATTTACTAGTTTGCAGTACACAGTGGTCGAAATTCGACCGTAATTAGAAATATTTTTCTGTTTGTGCAATAAAGATTTAAAACAATACACAAACTTGTGACCTGTGGTGGACCGTGTTTCTATTATTCTATATTTATATTCCTATTATTATTATTATTCCAAGTACCTATTTATTTTACAACACAGGCACTAAGCCTGGACCCATTGGCATTACTGGGGTCGGAGCCAACGAGAAAGAGGCCTGTTTTTATTTTTATTATTATTATTAGCCCGTAGAATCCCACTGCAGGGCAAAGGCCTCCCTATATCCCTATATTTCTAACAAATAAAGAAAGTATTTTATTTGTAAAATGCGGGCATTATCATCTTTCTGGTCTTATTCCCTTTCTTATCCATATGATTTTCACACAGTTCATCCGTCTCATCTTCATCGTAAAATACGGTTAGGCCAACCAACGTCGGTCGTTAATTCCATACCAGTATTTGCACATTTTCATCTATCACGAAAATCATACTTTTAAACACCCTGTATCCTTGCCAACCGTTGTTGATCCGTGTTTGTGTACTTACATCGGATCACGGAATGTTAATATTATGCAGAATTGTCGCAGAGCGAAGCTCACTGTTGGCCCTGCTAGTCGGTAAGAGAATCAATACAAAAATTAGGTTACGTAAAGTAGTTTGAATAAAACATCTAACAAAAAACAGACGCGAACTCTTTTAGATGAGGTTTTTAAAGATAATGCAAGTTGAAAATGCGCGCCCTTTCACTGCGTTTTCATAAATTTCCATTAAGTACCTTTATATATTCAAAAACAAAATGAAATCGAGCGCGGAAAATTAATAAAATACAATAAATAATGAATTTTGAAAAAACAAGCTAATAATTAGACATAAATCAACTAACATTGTACAAAAAATTATAAGAACCTATCTACCTACCACTTAATCAAGATAAAAATTCAAAATTACCAATAAAAATTAATCATTGGACATGATGTCACTGGGTTTAAAACTACTCTTTAACTAAAGTATACTTACAGTTAGACATTTCAAAATGATTTGTAATGTGTATAGATTGAAAAATTTTAGTTGCATGTGTGAATGTATTTTAAACTTTTTATTGAAGCTAGAAATTTTGTCTGAAGTTATTTGACCGCCCATCAGCTGATCGTAATCCAATCTAAAAGCTTTATTATGCACTAGTTTAAGGGGTTTTCGGTCATTTAAGGCCCGTGAGAAAGGTAAGGTATAGGCGCTATGATTGTGCGACGGTTAAAGTGTACTCATGTCATCACAGTATTGCAAGACCTTGGGATTGAAGATGCCTAGAAGCCACCACACAGTGCGGTTTACAGGCGATGATATGCCAAAGTATAAGTCCATGGTAAGTTGTACTAAGACTGCTCTAAAGAACCTAGTAAACCCACTACCCGTACTTATCTAACTTACGCGGACCCTTTGCAAAGCTTGTCCTTCTTTGTACCATTGGACAATTAATTATTTGTTTTAGTTTGATCTGAGACTTTAATTTCGTATGTAGTTAATAAATAGGTACTAGGTAATTAGGCATTCGAAGCGTAGTTTCCGTAGTAACATTATTTATTCTAGTTTTATCAAGCGATAAGACGGCCCATTGTACTATTTGATTTGTGTCTTCTATTTTGTCTGTAATTTTTATTTTTAATGTGTACAATAAAGTGATTTCATTCATTCATTAATCTGTAGCTTGTTAGTCCAAGGCTTGTCCAATTATATTTTGCAACATTCCCATTGGCCAATTATGTACGTTGGATTAGCAGATAACACTAGGGTAGGTACTTAATTAGCTTCATAGTAGGTAGTTCCTAAGATTAGACATATTGTGACAAATCATTCAATTCATTTTTCTAACGTTGAGCAGGCTGACACTTTTACAGGAAAAATAAATATTGACGTGTAAAATGAACAGTTGATTGAATACCTAATAAGTCATTGAGTTGGTGAGTACCTAATATCGTTTAGACACCACAACCATACAAAACTGTATTGACATGATCCTTTGATGGGTTAAAATCTGTGTTTTACCAGCAGCGGCTGGGGTGTGGCAACATTATCACGCTTTTTGAGATTTCATAAACATATATTTTTTTTTAAATTTAAATCGAATTATTTGTCGGAGAATAACTTATAGTAGGTACCTATAGTTCCTCGCGGTCATATTTTATAGGGGTGGCTAAGGCCATTTTTAAATGAGCACTCTCGTGCTTCGGAGGGCACGCTAAGATGTCGGTCCCGGCTTTATGAGTCGTCAAGCTACATTAAGATAAAAACTTTCATTCCACAGCTGATTAGGTCAAGCGCTTGACTAACATCAATAAAAAAAACTAACAACAATATTATTTGTTGCATTTTGCTTCGTAGCCGCTTCTCTGTAACTGCTGTAAATGAAACTAACTTGGAATATCTAACTAAAACGAACTAACTTAAATGATTACTTTATGTACCTAGATTTGTTTATTTTGCTTGTGTAAGTAAAGGGTTTATTCAAATTTAATAAATAAATAAATATAAATAATAAATAAATATTACTGGACATTTCACACAGTGCTATCTAGTCCCAAACTAAACAGAACTTGTACTATGGGAACCAGATAACTGATAGAATACTTATATACTTTTTTTTTGTAAATATGTACATACTTATATTATATAGAAGATAAGAATAAACAAGAAATAACTATGTACCTATGCAAAAATACATTCTTTGAAACTTCAACTTCAATTATTTAATTAAAAGCTATAACGATTAATAGCTAGCGTACTATAACGTTGTCGTGAAATCCAGTCCATTCAAAGGTTGTTAGAAAGAACTCTTTAAGCTATAAGACCGTCAATTGTATTTCCGCGTTTTATTTGTTCTAATATTGTTTGTTAAGTTAAGTGTGATGTACAATAAAGCGTGACCTATCTATCTATCTATCTATGTCTTCTTAGGACTCAGCAGACAACAATCTGCCGAACTATGCCGGGCCGCAATCGTTCCCGGGCCAGGACTCTGGGGCTCCTGCTAGCCCAGACACCTGTCACTTCCAGCCAGCCGGGCAGCGGCTACGCCTTAATGAACAGAGTAAACAGTTTTAAGTTTAAAACAAAACCAATCTACCTACTACTTAGAGCATTAAACCAACAATTGGTTTAATGCTCTAAGTCCTACTACGATGCCTCCAAAATTGTTAGAAAATCAATCTTCGAATCAGAAGGCTCTATTACACTAATATTATAAATGCAAAAGTTTGGATGATTATATAATATTTGTTACTCAATTACGTATAGCGGTTGAAGCGATTTCGATGAAATTTGGTATATAGTTGTACTAAACTGAAACATTGGCTACTTTTTATTGATAAACTACGCGTGCGAAGCCGTGGGTGAAAGCTAGTATATACTAACTAGCTGACCCACCCGCAGCTTCGCACGCGTGGTTTATCAATAAAAAAATTATCCTCCTTCTGCGCAGCATGGTAAAAAGTAGTCTATTTCTCAATCCCCGCAATAATCTATCTATATACCAAACTAGTTGTATGCCCGCGACTTCCTCTGTAATTTTCTGGATCTCGACAACAGTGCCACCTACTGGGTCTAATTGTGAATCTAAACCATCCAGGGACCCACTCAAAGGCAACAAAATTCATTAAAATCGGTCTAGCCGTTTTTGAGTTTTAGCGAGACTGACGAGCAGCAATTAATTGATTTTCATTTATACGGGTGTCCCAAAAAATAGTATCAAGCGAAAGTCCAGAGATAGAACACCCCTTGGGATATCCGAATCACCCCCATGTATGTTCCGCGATTTTTTATAGTTTTCGAGTTATTCATTTTTTTCCGAATTATTGAAAATTTTTGATTTGAACGACTTAAAAAATTCATAGGGGTGATTCGGGTACCCTAAGGGGTGTTCTATCTCTGGACTTTCGCTTGACACTATTTTTTGGGACACCCTATATAGATTTCATCGAAATAACTCCAGCTAGGATTTAGTTGTGAAAACGTAACAAATAGACAGACAAAGATAGGGACGAGTTACTTTCGAATTTATTATATTAGTGAGGATTTTCACATATTTTCCGAGTTAAAAGAGCGAGATTCAGATCATTCGTATCACATAATTTTTTAAGCAAGGCTGTATTAAACTTTATTTCATAGGTTTCCTAGTCGGCCTATAATGACAGCTAAAGCACTTTCAGACTAGTGCTATAAGTGCTATATCGGTAAGCGCGCAAGGTATGTATAGAATGGCACGCGTCTGAAAACCACTTTTTAACATTGTCTTCGCCATTGCTACGCCAATCTTTGTCATTTGCAACCGAATCTCTATTGTATTATTGTATGAATGACCCCTCAATAGCACTAGCAAATAGCGTTGATGGCAATAAAATTGACAATACTTCTAACTTAGTAAACTGTTTTCTTTTTAATAATCGAAATCGGAACTCTTACATACTGGACATCTCTTTAAGTTAACAAAAGTAGTTTTTTTATAAAGAATTGAATTAATACTACTTATATTATTAAACGAGGGGATAAATCAGTGTCTTGCGTCACGGGCGCTATATTGAATCCCGACGTAACGAAGGATTCTAAAGTTAACATACGAGCGGAGCGACGGAGTTACTAGAATCCTGAGTGCAGATATAAGCACGCCCAAGATGCAGACAGCTTTATCCGCGAGGAGAATACTCTACTTTTCACACTTTCTGCGAGACAATAAAAACCAAATCTAGGTTTGTTCATTCTGTGCAGAGGTTAGTTCGATTTACGAATAAGTTCTGATTGTCTCTTTCTCTTTGATTAAAATTTTAATACAGATGAGGTTCCAAAATCAAATCAGTAAAAAATAGTCAATGTCAAAAATAGTTTGACATTGTTGAGCAGGTGGTGTAAAAAATATCTTACGTCACTCACACCTCACACACCTCGCTTATCAAGGGTCGTAATTTGAGAAGATTGACTTTGACTATCTTTCAGAAATTGAAACTGCTGAGTTAAAGTAAAATAAACGTTTTCTCATGAAAAATTACCTATATATTCATTAAAATGTCGTAATACTTAATATTTTCAAATAAACAATTCAAAACTTGTTAAAGTAAAGCGGTGCTGAACCACTAACAAGTTAAACTTTCTGCTAGGAATCAAACTCCTGACCAACATAAATACGATCGTCCAGCAGCGGGCGGATCTGGAATCGAACCGCATGACTCTCTCCAACCTGCTCGATGATCTAAAGAAAAAGCTGCGGCGGAGAGTTGAGGAGTGTCATCTCGAGAAGAAGGATAAAATGAGGGTACTCATAGAATTTCTTTTTAAATTATTATAATTTGTTTATTAAAAAACAACTACGAAGTCACACTAAAAGTTTCAAGAAATTTATCCTGTATAAATTTATACAAAAGCATAAATCAATCAACGTTGTAAAAAAATTCTAAAAATCGAATCCGGCAGGCTCTGAAACAAGCAAACCAACGCCTCGAGAAAGAAAAGTTCAACATAGTGTCAGAGATAGAACACATGAAACGTCATCTGCAGAAGGAAGAGATGCACCACATGCAACACGCGAGGACTGCGGTGGCACAGGTAACCCACGCCAAACAGACGGTCAGTAAATCATATTTTTTTCTGTTTAACGGTCAGCCCCTATAATCCGTGTCTTGAAAATCACCCAGGCTATCAGGAACGAGGATTTTTATTTACAATAATAAAACTAGTTCCAACTAGCGTAATAGATGGCGCCGTCTGGTGGTAAGCCAAAAAAAATTACGGTTTTAAATTTTTAATGTTAATTTAGTGGAGTTCTTTTGTAGTTTAGTCATCTTTAAATACGCGTATAGTTTGTAAACCAACCCAAATTTTTATTTATAACTGCTAACAGATGGCGGTGCTCTTTCAGGCTCTGATTATCGAAGGGAACTAGATTGTTAGTCTCAATTATTGCCATGTCAACATTATTTTCCGAGGAACTTGAAATAAAAAAAACTCTTGTGATTGTTTATCTGACGAAGTGAGATTGTTTTTAGACTTTTGATATTGTGGCTTTGAGAGTTTGGCCTAGAACCATATATTTTGGCGGCGTGTCTCCAGACAGCGCCATCTGTTACGCAAGTTGGAACTAGTTTTTTTTAAGCACGAAAATGAAAAGCCCTCATTGCCATTGACAATATTCACTTTATTTTGTTATCATCTGTCAAATCATTCGGTGATCAGCTCTCGCTGGGTGACTTTCAGATAGAGGCTAAGCTCATGAAGACACAGTGATACCAATCGTATCTCCTTCGTTACCGTAAAATAGGCACACATTAGCACAGTTGATGGGCGGACAGTGACTTGACTAATACGCCAAGACTCGTGGCAGATGGGGCCATAATCATTTTCAGGAACTGTCTGCCAGGAACATTGGCGTAGGTAGGTAGGTATATATAAAAAAATACATTGTGTGCGAAATTTTTAGTTAACACTAGAACTCGATTTATTTGATAAAATAGATTTAATACGATTACCAATAACAGAGGAAACGTTATTTCTAGGCTGATAAAAATTTTAGGATTTTCCGTAGGAACCTAAGTGTCGGGCAACCCTTTAAAAGTAAAATAACTATAGGTACATAATACCTACCTAGTCAGGTTGCTAGCTCTTAAGGTCCGATGACAATACATTAATACTAACGATCGCCTAGTCTAGTTACCTCTTAATCATTTTCAGGCGATACAAGGGGTAGTTACAAAGACAAATCCTCCGGAGTTCTTCAGCACGTGCTCTATGGCTGACTTGCCGAACATTGTCAGCAGAAGTGTCGCCAGGAATGCACCATCTCGAGTTGTAAGTATAAAAAAATGAAGTAGGAACCTAGGTCATCACCAATTTGTTTTTAAGTAATGATTCAGGAAACTTCGTTTGGAAAAACGTATCTACAGAAAAAGCGCTAAAATCGGATGTTAAACTGGACATTACGAAAAAGTTCGTCAAAAAACTACATAAATAATTCCAACATACGTACCTACTAATATAAATTTGGTTCTTTATAAGTGCTAACTCAGACCTACAAGAAACACTAGTTAGCATTGCAAATGAAAATGATGGTAGTCCACTAAACCACAGTTAAGATAATTTTTAACCTAATATATATAAAGTGGTTATTTCTCTATGGCGTCCAAAAGCACTTACCTATACGGACCTACACGTATAGCAGGTATACCTACTTACCTATACGTATAGCACGCGTGCTTGTCTGAAACGGATTTATTTCGTTCAAAACCATCATCGCGTTATAGTCATCAAATTTTGAGAAACGACTAGCCCGTAATCTATTATATACAAAAACAATTCGAACTTTTTGTCAAACATTTTCGTTCGAGCATTTAAAATTCGGAGAACTTCGAAAGTAAGGTGACTTGCGCAACGATGTCTAATCGTATGGAGAGTTGTTAAATCATACAAATTTAAACATGTTTAGTCGCTAAATATGTTTAGGGATCGTTGTACAAACCGGGCGGTATGCTATTTTACCGTGCGTGAAATCCTCCTTTTCATACATTGTGTTAGACAGGTTAGGTTTGGATCAGTGGATTTTCTACTTCATTAATAATGGATTGAAAGAGGGGTTTTCACTTCCATGTTTTTATAACTGATAACAGATGGCGTTGCTCTGTCATGCTCTGATTAACAAAGGAAAGTGAATTGTCAGTGTCAATTCCCTGACAACATTATTTTAAGAGGAACTTGAAATAAAAATACAAACAAACATTTGTGTTTGTATAACTGAGGAAGTGGGATTGTATTAGACTGATTTTTAAAAATGTCTATTTGAGATTGTGGCATATCAACCATATTTTTTGGTGGTGCATCTCCAGACAACGCCATCTATTTCGCTAGTTGGAACCAGTTATCTTTTTGTATCGAAAATGAAAAGCCTTCATTACGGCCAGAGGCGTTTATCAGAATTCATTTTTCCAGGCCGACAGTAAGCTGGCCGCCGCGCGCCTGATGCGCGACATCGCCGAGCTGAGGCAGCGTGTTGCACAAGTCGAGGCGAGACTCGCCATAGAGCTCAAGGTAATCAATCACTCCTAAAGTCCCAACAATTTTTTTTGTCTGTTTTATTTTAGAATTTAGAATTAACATAATAGTTTACAAAACCAAATCGTTATAACTAGTACATAAGAAAACGGAAATAAAAACTAGTTTAAAATTAACTACGAGCGTACAAAAGAAATAAAAATGCCAAGCGAAATATGTTGAACCTAAACTACGAGAAAAATTGACATGCAATAAATATTAGGTATATCATATTTCATTTCATTTCAAGACGCGACACGACGCGACGAGGCGCGAGATGCTTGAAGAAGCAAATTGTTTTCACGAGAACCTGCAGCGCTGCGTGTCTTTTGTTTTTATTCAAACGCAATCTACATTACTACCCTACCTAATTAATAACCTCTGACATAGCTTGACGACTTGAGCCGGGACTCGGGAGCTAAGAGTAGGTAGGATAGGACCGACAACAAGCGATGGTTACCACTTATCATCAGGTGGATCAATGGTTCCGTTCCATGGTAAAATATAAAAAAGAGTAGGTAATAATTTGAAGCGAAGACTGGCGCCGGCATTGAACTATCTTGGTAGCGGGTAGCGTGCATAGTATGTATAAAATATTATATATTTATGTTCTAGTCTTAATCCATGTATCTAGAACTCTAGATGTTACATTGTACTTACCGCACACTTTGGTACTAGAGCGCAGAGTAGTATTTATACATTTTTTGTTGTGTATACGTAGATCGTAATGCCAGTATACTGCGCGCAAATACCATAATTTTATTTTCAGTTCGACAGACTTGTAATAGTGGTTGTTGTGTAACCTCGTACAGTCATATAGGTACGAGATTTTGATATACCTAACTACATAGGACATTTTTCTTACATTAACTCATACATACACATAAAAAACCGCAGAGCAACCTTTTTTAATTTTTTAGCTCATTCGTTAAAATAAGTCCGGTAACGACGAAAACCGGAACGTAGTATAATTTTAGCTTCCATGTACAATAATTTTCAGAGGGTCTGAATCCAACACTAGAACGCCATGACGTTAAATAGTTAATTAATAATAAAAAGTTACATGTGCGAAGCAAAAAATAAATAAATATACGTTTCTTTTACATAGTTGACGTTATAAATATAACTTAGTGCATTTCCAGCGTAAGAGGCAGGCTGAGCTCGACATTGTGCGGCTGAGGAAGGAACTCTCTGCGACCAAGAGCTGCGTCGCGTCACTACGCATCCCGCCAGGACCAATGCGGAAACAGTGCTCCAAATTCGCATAGAAATACCCTGGTTATTAATATGGTTGATAAGACTAGATTAAATAAAGTTACTACGGAAACTACGCTTCGAATGCCTAATTGCCTAATACCTATTTACTACATACCAAATTAAAGTCTCAGATCAAATAAAATGTTATATCGTAGATGTTTGTTGTTGTATACCTATATCTAGCGGGAGTATGTTTAACAAATCTTTGCTAAGTGTAATTTGTACGTTTAAATAATATATGTGCCACAAGAAACAAAATGTACCATACCTCCCGTTCCTTTATCATAATCTAGAGCAAAAAAAATTTGAAAAATCGTTCGATAAAACAAATTGCTTTGAACACGAAGACGAGATATCAAAAATCGATGAGCGATTTTCTCATCAGCTTCTATTCTTGGGATATTGTGTATGAATTTTACCTATCTGCATTTTACATGAACTTTTCTGTAAGATTATTGATAGAAATCTTAAAGGTCGGAAACAGCAGGAAATAAATAGGTAATCGATTTTGACAATCGTCTTCACCCCGTTGCATAAAAGTTTAATTTTCATGCAATGCCATCTATTGGTTAAACGCGGTATTTCCCTTATTTAAAAAAACCTGAATTCAAAAAGTAGCTGCAACATAACAGCGCTATCTATTGATGGATAGCAAGAATGTAAAATAAATATTTGTAGGTATGCGGAAATAATAAAAAAAATAGAAGACGCTACAGCAGAGCTGTGTAGCGCAAGTTGTCTATGGAGTGGGTGGATTCAAGGAAGCTGGGTGGATTCGATAATTTATTGTCTCCCTCCGACCATAGACTAACTTTCCTCAGACCATCACCCACCCCTCCTTGCACGTGTCAGGTTCTAAAGTATTACCACAGTCGTATCTCTGATAAATAGTAAGTAGAGTATTTAACAAACTGCGCCTGTTTAGATTTATTATTTTGAATGGGCATGCATGAAACAAGACGAGAGCACGAGATAGTTAATGGTAAGTCTAGGTATAAAAGTATGTACTAAACTAACAGTTTAATTTGAATTTTGCCGCCATCTTTTTGATTGGTTAGTATCAAATATTTTTTTAATTTTCAGTTTATTGATTTTACCAGACAGACGTATCTCGGCAGTCATCGGCACAAACGTTGAAGCACTAAAAGAAATTATTAATTTAATCGTATTTAGGCACTTAGGTACGTGCTGTGAACAGTGTTAGTATTACAGTGAGTTTGTGTACCATTTTGTTATAAAATAAAGTCGATGTCACGTGCGCTTGAGCTGAGAAAACACAAATTGGGGATAAACTGAAGAAAGCCGGAAAACGAGCGATGGAGGAACAAGTAAGGTCGGAAAACATTGAGTTGCCAGTCGTTTCTGAAATCCTTGCCAGGGTGGAATATGACGGAATCGATGGCACGCTGCCTGTCGGAACGATTTTAAGAGTGATCACATCGGAAGAATTAGAGCAATTCAAGCCTATGCTCATCAATAACGGTCTGATAGCGAGTAATGTTTTTGAAGATTACAACGTGCAAATACAGGAAGAGCATATATTACCGCACGCGCTGCATAGTGACCAAGAGTTGCTTCAAAGAGAGACAAATGCCGATCAAACTCTACCATCAAAATATGAACAGCCACGCGCAATGTCCAAGGCAGATAGCGAGCAAACGCTTCGGCCGCACTATGAACAGGCACGCACCGGCGCAATATCCAAAGCAGCTAGGGGGTCTGTGTTACCAGTTAAATGCAAAAACACTTTAGGACACCTATACAAAGATAAATTTGGCTCAGGAAATCGCGGTAAATGTATAAAATATCGAAGAGACTGGTTTACACCTCGTGAATTCGAAATACAATGCGGCAAAGCGGCTAGTAAAGATTGGAAACGATCTATAAAATCGGAAGGAAGAAGACTCCATGAACTGATAAAAGCCGGCATTATCTCGACCCACAGCCCTTCTTGCACATGTCGTGCGTGCTGTGACGATGAGTCCGCCACGGGTCCAATACTACTGTGTCCGCCGTGGAAGAAAAGAAGAAGTCAAGAAGAAACGAAAAAGAGTAGAGAAGAAATGAAGAACAGTAAAATAAGTCCTAAAAAGGGAATCGAGGCCCACGACTGCCCCAAAAGTCTCTATCACTCACAAGATGAACCAACTAATGATCCGAGAGAAAATTCTGAACATTTGAATGGAGAGAAAATAGAGCAGAGGATTATGGTAGAAAAACCCTCGACTTCAATAGAAATAGCTGAAAGTACTCCCGATATGACAAACACGCTGAAGCGACTTAGTAACATAAGCCAAAATATTATCTTACTCGTCACTCAGGTGAAAAAGTGCATCGCAGACGTTAAAGTGCTAAGAGAAAGACAGTTGTCATTGGGACAAACAAGTAATGCAAGCGAGGAACACCGAAGCTAGAACAGAAACGCCTTAAGTGCCGCATACAGAATATTTGGAAAATACAGAGACCCTGTAAGACCAAGCTGTTTACTAGTGATTTTATTTCAATGATGAATTTGGGTGCATAGACGACTTTGTTAATAGTGTCTACTGATGTTTCTATCACGTAATTTTAATATTTTGTCACCCGGTTTAGTTTGATTCGTATCTAATATTCGATAAGTATATTATTCATAAATCTTGCGACCGATCTTGTGCGGCCTGTACGATAAGCTAACGTCATACATGTGTGCAAAGTTTGAACAAATATTTGCAATTTGCCAGCCATTGTCGGTTTTCAATGTAAGCAAAATTAAAATTCCCATTTGCTGTGTGCCCCCAAAGTATGATACATATGCCGGCGCCACCCATTTGACAAATCTTGTCGAATGGGTGGCGCGACTTTATTTTTATGAGACTTGTAATAATGTAGGTACATACAAACATACATACATCATTTGGGTTAAATTTTAAAAAGAGTATTTCAGTACGTACTATGTATTTTTTAGATTGTATGGCTGTTTGACGACTCCGGTCCACTCCGGTCCGAGCTGCAGACTGCGTGTACTGGCAATGTTTTGCGTCATAATTTTCGTTTTCCAAGATAGTAGTTTTATGTACATAATCATTATAAAATAGAGTATTTAAAAAAATGTGGTTTATTGTGGTCACCGTAATAAAATAGATAAGTTTAACCAAAATACTGTGTGATTTGATTAGTCCTGGAACTAACTTTTAATTTTTAGCATTTTATGATAAAAATAAAATGGATCTGCAAAGCTGTCTTGCTTGTAAAATATTCCGTTCATTGAGTACATTAAAAATCGTTACTTCATTGTGTTTTTTTGTGTAAGCCTATCCAAAATTACTATAATTTTTACTTTTTCTCGCAAGTACGATAGACTAGATTATTTTCGAGCTGGCTTCGTGAACAGTTTTGATGTGTGTTGCCAAGTTTTCGGTGACTGCGTACTTATTGAGAGATGGCAACCAATTTTCATTAAATGTCAATATTGTCATCTTAGCAATCAGTCAATGTCATTGTTGTTCATGGAATCGTGGAGTTGTGAATACGTAAATATTATGTGTGTTTACTTGATTTTTCTTATAATTCTTGGAGGAACTCAATCTATTTTTCCACATTACAAAGAATTCCAGTTGTCTAAAGTATATCTAATTTAAAGAATAAAATCTATCATCTTATTAAAGTGCACAATCAAACCATAACACAACGATTACAAAACTCGATTTGAACACTAAATAAACAATGGGGAAGGCAGAAAAAGGTACTGCTAAGTACATAGCCAACAGGATCAAGGCAAAAGGGTTGCAGAAACTCCGCTGGTACTGCCAGATGTGCCAGAAACAGTGTCGGGATGAGAACGGCTTCAAATGCCATACGATGTCTGAGAGTCATCAGCGGCAGTTGCTTCTTTTCGCTGATAACGCTAGCAAGTATATTGACGACTTCTCGAATGAGTTTCAAGATGGGTATATGGAGTTATTGCGGCGCCAGTATGGTACTAAGAGGGTGAACGCTAATAAGGTTTATCAGGACTATATTGGGAACAGGTAAGTTTTACGTCTTTGTATAATAAAAGCTGACTCAACCCGGCTTCGGTGAGTAGACTTTTCAGTCACCGAGTTGCATGTCATCTTTTCTTTTCAGTCGCTTTTTATATGAAGGCTATGTGAGTTGTTGCGCCAGCTTATTTGGGTGTATTTTCAGCTTTTTCTAGTAGGCTTAGTCATTAGCTTTGATCTCATCAGATATCGTGTTGATTCTAAGTCTGTCATGCAGCTCAGTATATCTGATGAACCAGGGTGATTTAGACTTTTTTTGTTTATATATATTGCTGATGTCTACATCACACAGTACTGAGTCTCTTAATGTTCACTTTTGTAGGAGTCTTATTAATTCGTAGCCAGTTATCGAGTATGTTTTTAAATGAATTTATTGAAGTAGCTGAAACAACTGTTTCTGGTAGGATTTTCCAATGATGGTTCCTTGTAAGAGGATGATTTAATTTAAGTTGGTGTCCTTGAGAAGGTCTTAAGTGCTGTTTCATTGTGTAGATGCTATGTATATTTCACAAGGCCACCTGAAAGCGCTGGATGCGAGTTCCATTAGAGCCACAGGCAGCAGCTTATGAGAAATATTAAACTATTTGCTTTACTTCCAGAGAACACGTCCACATGAATGCGACCCAGTGGGAGACCCTAACTGAGTTTGTGAAGTGGCTAGGACGGGAAGGCAAGTGTGTGGTAGATGAGACGGAGAAGGGCTGGTTTGTGACATACATCGACCGGGATCCAGCTGCTGTGGCTGCTTTGGAGGCCAAGGCTAAGAAGGAGAAGATGGATAAAGATGATCAGGTACTGTTTATTGATCACAATTTTTGTAATTTTAAGAATTTATTATCTATATTATTAATTCCTACGCAAAAATGTTATAAAATTGATGACTATGTCTGTCTGTAGCCCCCCCCCCCCCCTCTTCGAGCCATATGTATGTGATTATTTATTTTATTTATTTATTTTTTCTTTATTAGGGACAACAAACAATTATACAATTAGGTTACTTAATACTAATACTAAAAAAGGTTATTTATGTATAACCAGCCCCGGTGTCCACAGTTTGGATTGACAAATTATTATAAGGGCATAAGAAGTGCTAATGCATGCTTAAGAAAAAAGACAAATAATACCTGTAGGTTACATAGGTACTTATAGATCAAGATTTTAACTTTTACTTTAGGTCAGACAAAGAGTGTATCCATCTATGCAAATTTCCGCGAATACCATTGAAAGCCAGCTTGCGCAGGAGGAGGTCATGGTCCACCTTATTGAAGGCCTTACAAAAGTCTGTATATACTGAGTTGACTTGTACACGTTTATCCATACTTTGAAAAAGAGAGTGTATATTATGAGGTTGCTGACTGTAGAACGTTTTAAACAAAACCATGTTGTTTTTTAATAATGGTTTTATGTAGAGAGGGATATATATGAAAATTTACTAATCTTTCAAGCACTTTCGATAAGTTGGACAGCAAGGATATGGGACGGTAGTTAGAAACTTCTTATTTGCTGCCATTTTTATAGATTGGTGTTATATTAGCTGTTTTCCTTATTTTTGGGATGATCCCTTCAGTTAAACTTCTATTGTAAAGTATATGCAAGGGAATGACAAGTGATTCAGCAGTGTGTTTAATGAAAAATGGTGGCAGGTCACATCTACTGCTAAGAGTTCTTTTAGAAATAACTCTTTTGATAAGTGTATGTGAGTGAGTAAAAAGTCACAGTTATTATTAAATGGCAGGGATTCCAGATCTGTATTCTCACAACCACCCAATTCGTATATTGACCCAAAGAACTTTGTAAAATATGTGTAAATGCCTTCAGGGTTATCGGATTCGACATTACTGTATTTTATGGAAGATGGAATGTCTGATTTCTTATTACGACTCTAGACAAATGCCCAAAAAACTTTGACATCCTTTTGAAGCCGTTCTTCAAGCGAGTTTATATAGTTATCAAAACATTCTTTGCTTAGTGATTTCAATCTTTCTCGAAACAGTATAAATTCTTCATAGTGTGATAATGTATTGTATTTTTTCTATTTTATCCAGGCGTTTTCTTTGTCTTTAAATATATGAATGAGTGGCCAGGAGAACCAAACTGGATAGTTACTGATTACGGTAGACGCAAAGTAATGTACAACTTTATAGTCTCATATATTTTTTCATAAAAAACACCAGCCGATTCTTCAATGGGCGCGTCTCCTAAAAGTGTGGATAAACCTATAGCTTTAATGTGTTCATTGATGGCCGAGTACACACCTTCTGTAAAGCTGTACCGGTAATAGTATTGATTACTATTCATTGAACATGATTAATGAACGTTATAATTTCTTTCAGGAAAGGATGCTGGAGTTTATACAGAAGCAAGTAGAGCGAGACAGGAAGAACGCCGTAACAGAAGAAAAAGAGTACACGGAGTTTAAACGAGAAAGCAGCCAGGAGCGAGTGACCCTTAGTCTTAATGTCAAGCGGAAAGTAGAAGGTCAGTTCGTTAGAGATTTTAGAGGTGGGTTTAATATCGGTAGCTTGAATATTTATCCAGTAATCGATACATTTTCAATATTTAACGTAAATCGGCGGCGCCTTTGCAGGTACCTACTTAAATAATGAATGAATATGATTTGTATACTTCAACTATTGACGTTTCAAAGTGATCCTTGTGATTTAATG